>JAYESA010000012.1:159205788-160596269 GCA_036927795.1 Iris macrosiphon
CAATTCGCTCAGCACTCATTCTCTCGATTACAATGACACCGTTCCATATATTATTTCCCTCTATACAAAAGAAACTCAAAGCAGTCTCGATACGACTCAAGGCATCGACTCCAGATTTCCGGTTCCTTGGGATGAGGTACGGCTATCGCTTCCTCGGACGATTAAGCACCTGAGAACAAGCAAACTGTTGGTGGGTCAGCACTTTTATAAGTACTGGTGAGTCTAAAACAACTGAACAGAAGCAACACCCCCTGAAACCCATACTAAGTAATCATATGGCAAAATATTACATTATTAGTGATCTTGCTACTTTTATCTAAGTTCATTTCATGCAGCTC
This sequence comes from Iris macrosiphon, assembly GCA_036927795.1. NCBI lineage: Eukaryota > Viridiplantae > Streptophyta > Magnoliopsida > Asparagales > Iridaceae > Iris > Iris macrosiphon. The sequence continues at coordinate 159,206,127 of JAYESA010000012.1, forward strand.
AGGTTTATAGTTAGTTTACATCTTTTTGAAAACACAGCTTTGAAACAGTTTTGCATATCAATACACACAAGCAAGCTATAGAGACAATATTCTATCGTGCAGTGTGCAGCATGTATTGTGCACTAAGTTCTAACCCTTAGGGACAAGCAGCATTTAGGAACTATCATTCAATCAAGCATACAAGTTGAACTATTAATCAGAGGTCGGTCCCCGAGAAACTCAGGATCGATAGCAGTAATCCAGCTAACCAATGACTCATATTTTGATGCTATTAGCAGCTGTGACGCCTGATTGCTTTTCACTAACAAGTAGCAGCCGGGACCAAGGTTCAACTATGCACTAATAGCCATTGTCCGACCGATGCGAATGCATGATGTACTGACAGATAAACTCTACGATGCACATTTCAATGAACAAGCAGGCTTATATGTGTAAACTCATTATGTTTCTTACCCCTTGCCAAACGGTTATCCTGCAGCAAACATACAAGTTAGCAACAATTTACATAAATATATATATACAAGGTTCTTTAGTTTTCTGTCCGTCTCTGCATCAAACAGTTAGGTATACAAGAAGGCTAGCCTAGTATGCGCCCTAACTATATGATGGCCCCCTCCACGGGATTAGCAGTTGGGACGTACAAGCCCATCTCACTAATAGACGGGTCTACCCTCCCGTAAGTAAGGTATTTTAAGCCTCAGGGTATCTACATCTCTCCTAGGCCGAACGATCCCAGTGCCCCAGGAAATGCTCGAGAGATGACCTTGTGCACAAGTTGTCCTGACCATATGCATGAATGCAAACTCCTATCAGATAAATATGCTATCATGCAACTGATGAACACTGAACAAGCACGCAAGCAAGCACATCGATCGAGCAATAGGGCCGAAGCTCTCAATACTCTTTGCCTAATAGTCACACCCTCCCGTAAGTAAGGTTTTTAGGCCTCAGGGCGGACTATTAGTCTAGATCACACAAGTTCAAGCCATTCACCAAGTTCTATCTCTTTACAAGCCAATAGTGAAACATATTCAAGCAATCTACAAGTAACAAGCAAGAACAGTTCTATAATTCTAGCATGCAATTCTATCTCTTTGGACAAGCATTCTAGTATTCCAGTTTAGCATGCGATATCAAGAATAAGTGCAAGCAATCTTTTACTCTTTCTTATTAGCATGGCAGCGATTTGTTCGATAGCGGTGTCGTGTAACTAAGTATGCAATATTTCTTATACTCTGGACTAGCATGGCAAGTTTCTATCTCGTTCAGGCAAGCATTTCCAGTTTCTTAGCTAGGCAAGCAAGCAGATTCGTTTCAATGACAAGCTATGTGAGTTCTCTTATTAAGCATGTTGAGGCAGGTTCTATCATTCTTCTTATGAAATAATTTTCTTAAGCAACAAGCATTCAAAAACTCAGATTCATTATTAAGTCGTGCAAGAATCAGAGAATGCAGTTCTGCCCACTCACATTGATCAATCGATCGAAAACTCTCCGAGAAGACTTCCGTTCGAGCAAGCAAGGCGATATCACTTGTACATAGTACCTACGCGGAGCGGGGCACTACATGGCCTAGCTGGACCTCTTACTTATCTCACTAAGCATCAACATAGCCAGAATATTTAATATCAAGGGTTACTACTTCTAATACTAATGGTATACTATGGTTCTAGGCCATGGACACACTTAATTCACTGGCACACACTACCCAGGATATTATACTAACACTTCTAGGATACTATATTCTGGTAATCGAATGGTACTCTACCAACACTCAGATTTTCTATGTCCTTGTGAGACACATGAACGTATTCACTAGTATGTCGATTCTTATTCTAACTCACTCTCTAATACGCCTAAAGTATTCTATCCTTAAATTTTATAGAAAAGAATAGGAATTACTACAACAGATTAAACCTTCTAGGGTCCTAACCTATTTACTAGAAGATGGTAGAAAGGAATAATCAGGGTTGCATTGCAAAAACAGGGTTCTTGATAATCACTTCGAATACTAAAAGGACAAGCTCTAGATCAAAAGATACTTCACTGTTTAAAATAGTGATGAAAAGGATCAACCTAAAAGAAGAAAAGTTGACGAAGATAAGGGCACCCAACAGTTTCTAGATACCTGTATATCTCTAACTCTAGATAATCATATCATATGAAAATATGCTACCCCACTTCAACTTCTCTTCAATACATCTAGCGACAACTAGTCCACACTAACTATGATACTTAACATAGATACTATACTCAGTACTGACCCAGTCATATACTTACGATACTCAAATACCCTATACTTATGTATCTTATTGATACATACCCATCATTCTAGGATACTATCTATACGATACCTATCCAAATCCTTGACACTACCTGCACAAGACACTAACTCCTATACATGACACTCATAGAATACTCTCTTACTAAGATACTCAATGATCCCTTCTATATCTATTACTCTAACCACTAGATTACCCCTATCTTGAATGCTTCTGATACTAAACCCCCATTACATGATACTCATGAAACACCCACACTTTTACTTCGCTTCACCACTCATGCTCTCACTCTCATCTCCCACTCTCATCCACACCCCCATGTACTAGGTGATACACCTATACTAGACATATACCTGTGCACTCACATCTACCCTTATTAATGCACAATTCTCAACATATAGCACAAGTCCTATTACCTAGCACAATACTTACTAATGCTATCACACCCACCTATACACTTATAGGCACCACTCTATCATGGCATACTCACTAATATATCTCATGGATACACATTCTCTACAAAATCAAATGTCAAGCACCAATAAAATATTGAGGCTCCATTAATACTCAAATCAATTTTATGATATTCAATTGCTACTGGATCCCTCAACTAATTGAATATATATCTATCTAAAACATACTGGATGACATGGTTTCCACACCTATAACCATAAATTGGCATACTACTCTCCTCCTGACAACTCTCTTATTTCTAATATCATGATACTAACTATACTCTGACATCAATCTTGATCATTGTTACAAATGACACAACACTATGAGTCACTTCTAGGCTTATACACTGATACCTAATGCTCACATGCCCTACCTGGAACCATTGTCGATCAGACTCACAAGTTATACTCCCATCAATCAACACTGATACTCAAAGATACAAACCTAATTATAAGTTACCAAACTACTACACTATCCAAAAAATCTCAAGAACTAATGAAATAAAGCTCTATAAGGAACTAGGCTAGAGAAACTAAGGATATCTTTATTCCTGAGCTAGTGAAGGTGATAGAACAGAATTCTAGAATAACATGAGTGGAATGATAGATATGGTATGCTAAGAATCAATTTAAGATACAATATGATAATCATATACGTCTATCCGAAATTATGTTACTAAGAATCATCGCCACGCTAGTAAGCATAGCTGCAATAAACTATAGAGTCTATTACTAAGGTATATCCCTCAATAACCATGTAATCTAGAATTTTTACCACACCAACCGGTATGGCTGCGAGAAACTCTAAATTTCATAACTAAGATAAGTATATTCAAAATCAGGCTATATGTCTTTGCCACGCCAGCTAATATGGCTGCGATAATCTCTAGACTCTATAATTAAAGTAGACGTTTAACTTTCTCACTATCCTCATCAAATATGTCATCAGAATATATCTTAATTTAGTCAATAAAATTTATCTCGATGCAAAATTATAGTCAACAACGAACACCAAGAATCAAATTCAACAACATGCAAGTAAGAGTAAATGGGAACAAGTGGAAACAGATTTCGAAAATAGAGATTATAAGGAGATTCTTAAAGGTCATCCCAAGAATCTCTCAAGAAGTCATAATTTGTGATTGAGTATTCCTCATCCTAATATCCTATATCATATATCCTATCGCAGGCTTGCAGTAGTACAACTAAGTCGTTGCCCTACCACGACATCGCATAGCTTGCAAAATTTGACCTGCATGGACCACCACAAAAACATGTCACGATCCGCACCCGGATGATCGGAAAATGAGTACGTGGGTACGTCTAGCCTACGCCGCAACATCGACGATAGAACGCTGTCTAGGTCAATAATATTATCTATCCATCTCACACAATAATATAAAACCTGTCAAATATATCTCAACTCCTTACAGAGACAAGATTACAATATAATGATAATCAATACTCAATCACAATATCTAGAAGAAAGGAATGGTACGATATCAAATAAGGAAGGAAAGTCGCAAAGCCTCAAACTAGAATAGACACAACAAAATAGCCAAGTCTATGAGTCTAGCAATAACACAATAAGTCTAAGTATCATCAACAACAAGCCAATAGTCTAGAAGTTGGAGACAGATCCAGTACAATTAATAATACTAGCCAAGTGTTTCTTCAACAGCTAATACCGGTCCTCCTGCACTACAGTACTATTTTAGCTAGCTCTCCAACATGTGGTCCATAATACATAGGACACCAGTCTTCTAAAATACAATAAATAATAAATAATACTAATAACAATAATGATAAATATTATTACTATTATAATTATCCAATATTATTAAATGACAAAAATATCCCTCTTCCGGAATTAGGGAGTTACATTATCCCCTAACCGGAGATTTCCCTCCGCCTCGAATCTAATACCTCCACTGCTACTCACAAATATTAGGTTATACCCAATGGAGAGCCGCCTTCTGTCTAACTTGTCGTCATAGGAGATCAGATCAATGGGCTTACCAGAGGCAACTCGGAGAGAGGAGGCACGCACATGTGTGGGAGAGGCTTTAGGGGGTGCTCCGGCCGACAAATCCAACGGGGGCGCAAGCCTTAGAGCAAATCGGAGGGGGGTGGGTTGTTGAGGTGGACTCGTCCTAAGAAAACCAAATAACGTAGGGGGTTGTCCAAGTCCGAAATTTTGTCGGACTTACCCTGGGCCGATCCTGCTAATAGACTACCAAGATATACATTTTTGATTCATGCAACTAATATTTGGTGTTTTTCCAATGTAGCCCTTGCAAGTTGAGGAGGCTGCATGAGACATTGGCAACAAAAAATTCTCAACATCTCGTTCAATCTTCCCTTCTTATTTGCAGTGAAATAATCTCACATGTAATTTTGATACTCTTAGATCCATCAAAATGAAGCTTTCCGTTTGGATCCACGAAGAAACTAAATCACAACCAGCTCTGATTTAGTATCTCTTCTTACCATATATCAACAAATCTTGATTTGCTCCATAATTAAGTAATTATCAGCTGCATTTTTCCCTAGCCATTGAGTACAGATGTCAATGGCTGGATGCCATAAAGAATGCCTAAAGTGTAGGCATAGGAACAGATCCTCAGGCCCTATGATAACTGAATGCAGTGTCACATCCATTCTTGCATTTAAAACCATTGCATAATGCCTCTCTTTCCCACCGGTCAGAAACCTGAGAGTTCCTCTTTATAAACACCTCCATTTCCTCACTGTGACTCTCCACATCTCTTTCATCTATTTGTCCATTATTTAGATCCCTTCTCTTCCTTTCCTCCCCTCATCTTTGCTCTTTTCAAGCAATGATAGGATTGATACTCCACTTCCCACCAATGGGGGAGAAGGAGAAGACATGTATATATCATGACTTCCATTCTTTTTTGGTATAAGAACCTGTTCTACTGTGATGTGTATATTCATCTATATGTCCTGCATGTGGAAATGAGGTTACAACTCGCAGCCAAGGATGACTTGCCGGCAACTTTATTTATTGGCATTGCAAATTCCAGTTCGAAGAGCACAAGACAAGTTCAAATGCGCCTTGCGTTGTTGATCAGAATTAGTTCGGTGTGCATGTGAACTTGTGTTGTGGTTCCTTCGATCGAAATTTGCCAAAAAAAAAAAAAAAAAATCATCGTACAGTTCTAATTTTGCTCATAATAAATTACATAATTAGGCGGCTGGCAAGTCGTCATTCGGCTAGGAGTTTGCTTCTTTTCCTCATGCTAGACCCATGATGATCTTGCCTCGACACTCTTGTAATATGCAATGTCAATTCCCTGCATGGACAGAGGCGGAAGCGAAGGTATATTTTTTGTGCTCATAAATTAGGTTCTTTTAGCTTTTGATTGATCTCCTGAATTTGTATTAACATGATACTTTGCCCATATAAAGCAATATTTAGATAATTAGATCATGTTCCTCTATGTTTGCTAATATTTGTTACTATATTTATCTAACAAGCGTTATTGTTTCTTTTTCTTTCAATTTTAAATTTCTTAAAAGGATATCCTGATTGAACCTGCCTAATGTTTGTTAAGTTTTGCAGACACAGTTGAACTACATTTCTGTTGGATTGATCCTTACATGGTGTAGTAGTTCAAGAGTTATAGTTCTGTCATGATTCCTTCTTTGATTGTTTTCTATTGTTGTGTCTTTGTTATTTGGGATCTTATGAATTTAAAAAGAAAAGGATTACATAGCCATGAGCTTAATAACACTGTACATCGTAGGATTATAACATGAGCGAGTTCTTGGAGTGCTTTCTAACAGAGGGATATCCTTGAAATTGTACGAAAAATTTCATAACAGGACCGTTTGGTTTATTGTAGTGTAATCATAATCGTAATAGATTTGAGTTTGTAATGTAATTAGATTTGTAATATAAAGGAGTTACAATTAAATTACCATGTTTAGTTGGAACATGTAGTCAAACCATGTAATATAATATCAATTGCATTCAAATTTTGATTTACCATATAATGTAATTGAGTTTGTAAAATAATATTTTTTAAATTATGAAATAAAAAAAAAACCAAAAAAAAAAATCAAACAATAAAAAGTATAAGAGATCAAAAGAATTAAAAAAAAAAGTAAAAAAAAAAGTAAAAAGTAAAAATGAATTAAAAATAAAAAGTACAAAAATACAAAAAAAAAAAAAAAGTGATTTCTATTTTTCTTAACTTTTAAGAGTTGTAATGCAAGCACGATTATATGAATTTTATGACGTAATTTGTTTTAAAAGAGAGTGATGTAATGTGATCAAGGTTGTAATCGCAACTATATTACATCCAAAAAATTTGTGCGACCAAACATCCGAATTAAAATGACAAGGACCTACAATTTTGGGTCGTGTGTCCTTACGAAATAAGTACTTGTCACCCAAAGATAATTAAAATGAGAATGTTCATGTGAATGAGTAAGTGTTGTCAAAACCAGACCAGACCGATAGTTGAGCTGGGTCGGACGGATGTGACCAAAAAATTGTTTCGATCTGACCTGAACCGGGTTTTTAAAAGAATCGACAATTTTTTTTTCTGAACCAGGGTTTAACCGGTGAACCGGCCGAACCGATTCACAATTGAACCGGCCATTTTGGTTTTTTTTTTAACTCAAAATTAATTATCGTGTGAGATTTGGACTATTTCGTACTTGTTTTGGTTTTGAGAGATCTTATAGTTGTAAAACGAAACCAAACCATACATATTAAGAACCAAACCAAACAAAACCAAGAAGTAAATGTGGATATCTTATATGATTTGGTTCTAATAATGAGCCTATTTGAACCCCAGTTGAACCTCCGGTTCGACCTATACTAAAGATTTTCGGTTCAATCATCGGTCCGGTTTTTAAGACATTGAATGAGTGATTACACGCTTAGAGAGAGAGAGAGAACAGCTGGTAGTTTATTTTTTTGATGTCCTGTTGCTAGCTTGTTTTTGGTAGGAGGGCTCAATAAAAATCTTAAATGGAAATTGAGGTAGAAGCTCCGTTGTTTCTTAGATGTGAATTGTTTGTTGATAGCTCATACCTCTTTTTTTTTACTATTTTGTTTTCTATCCAAATTTTTTTCCATCTCTTAGTCGATGTCGGAACTCGATGTCTAGACCTACTAGATAAATGTTCCATAACTTTACCAATATAGGGTACTTGATAGCTCATACCTCATTAAATCAGTTAGTACGTGAAACATGCCTTCTGGGAAGGTACTCGGGGTCTCCTCGTAGCTTTTGAAAGTTTGAAAATTTTCAATTGGTGCCTATTACCCGTATTACTACTACATAAAGACTACATAACAAACCATCACCTGTTAGAAATGAATTGCATGATCGACTATACATTGGGGGAAACAAATTTACAACAAATTTCTAGTACATCAATGCCCCTTGAGGCAGAGGGCATCCTTGAGAGGATCTGAGGGAGATGATATATAGGTTGGTCGATAAGTGTTCTTCCTTCTGCAAAGAATTGAAGGAGATATAAATTGAATTGCTTGGTACATTTGGTTGGAAGGAAATCTGATGTTGGTTTCTAATCTATTGATACAAGTCTCCTTAATCGTAGTTTTACGTGAACTAATAAGAATAAAGTTGTGCATGAATTTGTAAAGTTGGAGTCATGCTCTACAATTTCTCAAATTTGAATTTATTCAACAGACAAAGCATCTACATTGAAGTGACATCACCAATACAAGATATCCAAAACCACACACTGCAGGATCTTCCAAGGCAGCCAATGGCAACACAAAGTATATATACTATCTGTTAGTCTAGAGGCGGATCAAAGACGGTAGAACACAGGTCATAGCAGAGTTACTAGCGAGATCCGAAGGCCTGCTTTCTACTAAAATCCAAGTTGTCGTAGATCAGAGATTCATACAAGAGTTCCTCATCCGATGTATCTCGATTCCATCGAAGCACGGACCAATAACATGTGACAAACAAACTCTGAAGATAAACAAGATTACAACAAACAACAAGTAAAATGTTCTTTTCTTTACGTTCGCAGACGCTATAATGGGAATGAACGAGCAAAGAAAAAGCTGAAGAAAAGCTCCTTACTGGGGTGATCAAAACTATCGTTGCTCAAAATAAAATTCGTCGTACAGACGATCTTCCCCCAGAAATCAGAAAGTTCACAAATGAACTTCTGGAACGCTCTATGTCACCTTTGAATCACTCAGAAATCACTATGTGAGAGGGGTGCTAGCTTGGCCGCATAAGAGCTCTGGTGCTCTCGAATTTTCTGAAAAATCGAAATTTTTGTACCCCACTCAAACAAAAGAGGAGCCCCTCTATATATAGAGAAAATCAACACATATGCGGCCTGAGAAATCTCATGCCGCATATGTGCCATCCGACACCAGGCCGCATGCGTCGCCTGCGATGCACTCGCTTTCATCGCCGTCGTCGGTCACGCTACACAGATTAGCGCCGAAAGCAGCTGCTACTGTGAACATACCCCCATGTGCCGCATAATACGGAAGGCACGGATTACCATGCGCCGCAATCCTCTCCACACTCGACTCGCTCATGCAAACTAGCTGGTCGCATAGCGCCTGGCCGCATAGCGCCTGGCCGTATAGCTCCAGGCAGTATAGCCCCTAGCCGCATAGCTCCAGGTAGTATAGCCCCTGGCCGAATAGCTCCTGGTCGCATAGTGCTTGGACGTATAGCTCCAGGCCGCATAGCACCTGACCGCATAGCACCTCGGCCGCATAGCGCCACGAAGCATACGCCCGAGCAAACAACCATGCATGGAACTCGCGCATAAAATAAGCGTATGAGCGTCATGCAACGATGTTGGCGTGCTAAGTGCGCTAACAAAGCGCCACTTTGCGCCCTTGAACCCGAGTTCGAGTCCGAGTCGCTAGCTCTTAAGGAAAACTTTCCAGAGGTGGTGACAAAATAAAGATTGTTATAATGGAGTTCACACTTAATCCCTCTAGAAAAGTCAACCCACATGGGCCACCACCCTATGTGCATATACAAATACTAAGCATAGATATATATTAAGATATACACATTGATGGTTTTCTAATGTGGAACTAAAACTCCCAAAGCTAAGTAAAAAATTCCAAAAATCTCCCACATATATCACAATACATGGTTGAGCGTTCCTCACAGTGACTGTCATCATGCATTAGGATAGATGTCGTTGATGACTTGAATCTTCTTCAATGGGTCAAACTATATTACGATACAAGAATGGACTACGCCTTGAATTCTGTATCATAGCTGCTATTCTTTCCACTCACACAATGACCTCAGCTGTGCCATCTGGTTGCACGTTAAAGACCTTGTGATGACCTGGTCTCAGTGTATGTATCTTGGGCGTCTACAAGCTTTCTCTCAAGAGATGACCTACATCTCTATCCATACACTTAGGTGAGTTCTTCCACTTTAGAGAGTTTATTATCCGACAAGAAGCCTTGTGCTACTATATGGTGCATGCCACAATGATATGGTCATCCAAGGTCGAGGATCCCCCTTTTATGGTGTCATACCACTGTAGCATGAGGACACATGCCTCTTAGTAGTGTCGTTACTACACACAACATGAAGCCTTGAGCTCCTGTGCGGTGCTACGCCACTGTGACATAGCTCAAAGCCGAGGTTCACTCCCTCATGTGGTGTCACCCACTGTAGCATGAGGTCACCAGCCTCTTAATAGTGTTGTAATATATCTCAGCATGAAGCCTTGCTCTTTCGTACGGTGCTACGCCGCTGTGACATGTCTCAAAGCAGAGGTTCACTCCCTCATGTAGTGTCATCCACTATAGCATGAGGTCACCAATCTCTTAGTAGTGTTGTAATATATCTCAGCATGAAGCCTTGCTCCTTCGTACGGTACTACGCCGCTGTGACATGGCTCAAAGCCTAAGTTCACTCCCTCGTGTGGTGTCACCCACTATAGCTTGAGGTCACAGGCCTCTTTATAGTGTTGTACTACCACTCTCTATCTCCTTTCAGCATTAGGCTACCTGCCTATGTGTGGTGCTACCATCGTTGTGACATGGCCCGAAGCCGAGGTTCACTCTCTCGTGTGGTTTTACGCCATTGTAGCATGGGATACAAGTCCCTTGTAGTGCTAAAACTACTCGTGCTTCTTGTAATGCACGCCGGACATTCACTTTGCCTGAGAACTCATTAAGGCATCAAAGCCATCCTCCCACAGAAAATGTTCTGATCAAGAACAAATAGTAGACCACAGTGGTTCCGGGTACGTATCCTACAATGTCCCTGAGGACTACCCACTGTACCTGATATTCTCCTGGACGATGGTCCTCCCTTGAATTAATAGCTAGATGCTTTATAGATTTCTCTTTGAACCAATAACATAAAACTAAATGGTAGGATTGCAGAGACGCAATATCAGAGATCCTCCAAGCCCATATCTGCTGTGTCCTTGACTATGTGCGGTGTTACAGCCGCTGTGACGTAGCCCACAGCCGAGGCTTTACCTTGTCAAGGTACCTTATATTGGTGTCATCCCACAGTAACATAGAATACTACGCTCCTTTATAGTGCTTGACTCTGACTATATACGATGCTACTACCGCTGTGGCATGGCCCAAAGCCGAGGCTTTACCCTGTCGAGGTACCTCATGATGGTGTCATACCAAGTAGCATGGAGTACTACGCTCCTCTACAATGTTTATGATCAGCTGGCACTTGAGGCCTATTATGAACTGATCTTCCAGATTTACCTGACTCTGATCTTGAGCCATTGTAATGATCCACGCTAGCTGCGCTCTTCAGTATTCCGTTCTGGCCCTTGAGACCTATTATGAACGGATCCGCCAGAATCACCTAGCTCCGAACATTTAACCACGGTAATGATCCACGCAGGCTGCGCTCATTCAGTATTCTATATTTTATCCATACAGTTCTCTTCAAACCTTTGAAGAGATGAATTGATGCCACTACTGCAGCTTTCTGGTTTTCAAAGTATGTCGGTATCGTCCAAATCTGTGTACTAACCATATGAAGATCATCTGAGAGATTCTAGAGCCATCCTGCTTTATATGATACAACTGATAGTGCATAGAACTCTGAGAGTAAAGACTGCTTATTCGACTTCTACGATATAGCAGCACCACTCATAGAGAAGTCACATCTTCCTATGGATATTTTACTCTTCTTTCCTGAGCACCAACTGGCATCACAGAAGCCTTCCATCATATATGGATAACTGCTGTAGTACAGGATATACCAATGAGTCCACTTGAGAATATTGATGACTCTCTTCACAACTTCCAGTGTTCAACCACACACATCCTTCTCGTGAACTGACTCAGCATCCCTACAGCAAGATCTATATCTGATCTGGTGGTACTCGCATCTTGAATCATGCACCTGATGATGCTTGAATACACTAATTATCTGTTGCTTCCCTTGGATAAGGCTTCATCTCCATGTCACACCTGAGGAGTATCGACCCTGATACCCAAAGCGTGTGATCAATCTTCTTATGCAGAGAGCTTGTGACTAAGCAAGCCCACCTGGCATCCGGATTATCTTATATCCTTAAGGATGATATCTGCAATCCAATTTCCTGAGACTTGATAAAATGACATATTTGTTCTAGTGACACTTCTATATCCGCAGCTGGGATTATCTAATCGTCCACATAGATACAAAAGATGACTCCTTTATTATCAGTGAACTTTGTGTACACACACTTATCTGTCTCGCTGATCCTGCGACAACTCTGAATAGATGACTTTTCAAACTTTTGCTGCCACATCCTGGGATTTGCTTCAGGCTGCATTTGAAATATCACCAACCCGCAGATTTGTCTTCAAACTTGAATGACAATAATTATGACTATTGTATGTGAATCTCTCATGACTGTCTTTCTCCAAGACTTGTTGTCTTCTCTTTATCTGATAAACAATAAACTTATAAATAGCAGCTACGAGAATCATCATCCTGATATATGATATCCTCAACGAGGTGCCTAAAAACTTAATCCCCTATTTTCTGAGAAAAATCCCAAGGCTACAAGCCTATTCTTGAACTCAACTGTTCTTACTGCTTCCATTTACTTCTATTGAAGACATATAAGCATATGATAGGTTTAGCTCCTTCAGGTAGATTGATCAACATTCAAGTATTATTATGGGGTCAATCTTTTCATGGATTGCCTCCTCTTAGCAGATTAAGTCTATGGTCTTTATCGCATCATCATTGGTAAGTGGCACGACCTCTATATGATAGGTGATAAGATCATCTTTGGTCCTTCGACCTTCTGACTCTTTTTGCTGACTGCTCTTCGAGTTTTTGGTTCAAATGTTGTCTCGTTAAAGGCAACTCCATCTGGGACTACAACTTCTTCTACAAAATTTCTAACAACTCTGGCTGGTAAGGTCCTCTGGAAACTACTCATATGCCTGAAACCCCCACATACGAATAATATTCATGGGGATCAGACTTTGAACCAGAGTTATCTCAGAAGTGACGAACGGTACTGTGTACATGACCGTAAGTGCAACCTTCTCCCACAGATAATTTGGAAGGCCCTTTGAACAACAATATAAAAATTATCATTACTGCCAACTGCTTGTCCTTCCTATCTGCACCTTTAATGGACTGGAAGAGGACAAAAATGTCGTTCCATAGTCAATTTCATGTTCTAGGCTGAATGATGCGAATCCAAAGAACGATGCATGTTCCATAGTCAATTTCATGTTCTAAGCTGAACGATGCAAATCTAAAGAATGATGTATGTTCTATAGTCAATTCCATGTTCTAAGCTGAACGATGTGAATCCAAAGAACAATGCCCTATGTCTTGATAACTTCTGAGTCTATTGAGTTATAGATCAGTATGACACTCAGCTCCAAACTTGAAGTCCCTGAGGATCTCGAACGCTTCATCTTTCGATTATGAGAAAATATGCGAATGCGTTTCCCGAGAAATCGTCGAAGAAATAAGTGATAAACTTTATCCCGGCCCTTTGTGGAGAGTAGAAGTCACAAATATCTGAGCGCACAAGCTCCAGAGGATCTGTACTTATAGCCACCCGTCTAAACGGCTTCCTGACTACCTTTGTCGGAACAAATTCACCATGTCTCTCCACCTCCTTACCCCCACATCTTGGAGATATTCCTGAACTTGACATCTTTGTTGAAAAAGATATGTCTCAGTCAGATGAGACACAACTCAATAAGAGCAATCCCTTTCTCAAGCCGGAAGTCCAGAATCAATAATCTCAATCCTTAGATCTTCTGTTTGATACGTGTTCGCCATAGAGACATTCTTTTAAGATAGTGATCTTCCTTGGTGAACAGCACTTTCACAGAACATGTGTGGTCGAATGCACCAGTGTCTACCCACCAATCAGTAACCATGCTTGATAATTCAACCTGCATAATCATAGCAACCAAGTTAAGTAATCAAAAGAACCAAGTTTTAGCTATACCTTGCTATATTTGTTCAAATTTGCTTTCAAGCTCCAATTCCAGCCATGCGCCAAGTCCTGTCTAGAGCAGTGACCTTTATGTGCAAAGCCCACCATGCGCTAGTCTTGCCATGCACAGATACGTCCATGCGCATAAGTCACTATGCGGCCAACTCTGCCATGCGGTAGGAGCCTTCCATGCGGCAAGAGTCTTCTCAATCGCCAAAGACTATCATGCGCTAAGTCTGGCCAAGCGCCAAAGAACTCTCCTTATGCGCATACTCTGCAGTCCTTGGTCAACTTATAATCTTCCTTCCAAACTGGAATGCTCGTCCTTCAAACGCTAACACCTACATCCTGGGAAATGGTAGGTTCCGACAACTCACTTTTAAAATTTGACAAAGGACTCCTTCCCTCATCTAAATGTTCGAAGTGTATCCCGTCAATCTTTTCAAGTTTGTGAAAACTTGTTGCGGAGATGATTTGATCGGATGTTCTACATCTTTCTTCGGATCTTGCTTTGAGATTGTTAGTACTGAGGTGGATTACAGGCCATAGCAAAGCTACTAACGAGACCCGAAGGTCCGCTCTCTACTGGAACCCAAGTTGTCGTCGAGATCAGAGATTCATACAAGAGTTCTTCATCTGCTATATCTCGATTACAACGAAGGATGAACCAATAACAGGTTGAAAACAAACTTCGAAGATAAAGAAGATTACAACAAGCAATAAGTAAAATGTTCTTCTCTTTTACGTTCGCAGATGCTACAATGAGAATGAACGATCAAAGAAAAAGCTGAAGAAAAACTCCTTGATGGGGTGATCAAAACCATAGTTGCTCAAAGAAAGTTTCGTCGTACAGACGATCTACCCTTAGGAACCAGCAAGTTCACAAATGAATTTCTGGAACGCTCTATGTCACCTTTGGATCACTCGAAAATCACAATCTGGGAGGGGTGCTGGCTTGGCCGCATAAGAGCTCTGGTGCTCTAGGATTTTCTGAAAAATTAAAATTTCTTACCCCACTCAAACAAAAGAGGAGCCCCTTTATATATAGAGAAAATCAGCACATATATGGCCTGAGAAAGCTCATGCCACATATGTGCCATCTGACACCAGGCCGCATGCGCAGGCGCCGTTTTCGTATGCGTCGTCTGTGCTGCATGCGTAGGGTCACACTACACAGAGTAGTTCCGAAAGCAACTGTTACTGTGCACAGACCCCCGCGCGTTGCATGCGTCGCATAATCCGGAAGGCACAGATTACCATGCGCCACAATTCCCTCCATACTTGACTCGCTCATACAAACTTGCTGGCAGCATAGCTCCAGGCCGCATAGCCACTGGCCGCATAGCGCCACGAAGCATGCGTCCGAGCAAGCAACTCGCGCATAAAACGAGCGCCATGCGACGATGCTAAGTGCAAAGTGCGCCAACAAAGCGCCATATTGTGCCCTTGAATCCGAGTCCGAGTCGCTAAGTCCCTGCGGAACCTAGCTCCTAAGAAAAACTTCCCAGAGGTGGTGACAAAATAAATATTGTCATAATGGAGTTCACACTTAATCCCTCTAGAAAAGTCAACCCACATGGGCTACCACCCCATGTACATATACCAATACTAAGCATAGCTATATATTGAGATATACACATTGGTGGTTTTCCAATGTGGAACTAAAACTCCCAAAGCTAAGTGGAAAACACCAACACTATCAAGGTAAATACCTTCACGTTTCCTATTAATTATGGTAGGTTGGATTGGTAAAATGTAATCGAGAGAAAATTGAACAAAGGACAAATTTTTGAAGAGTACTTCATTATCTAGAGGTGGATGGTTCATTTTGGTTATATCTACGTTATCCTCATTTCCTAGCAATTACATGTCATATTTTCTCATATCTTCATGGGTTGCAAGAAAGATAGGCTTAGAAGGAGTTTCTTCTAGTCTGGTAATGATAAATGCTTTGACATTAAGTGCTTGGTCAATTGGAATATTGTTTGTAAAGCTAAAGAGGACTGTAGTTTAGGGATTCTAAATCTTAGAAATCAGAATCTTGCTTTGTTGGGTAAGTGGATTTGTAGAAGCTTTAACTATTCCTAATCTTATTTGGTTAAAACAAATTAGTAGTAGATATTTTAAGAAGAGGAAATTGTATTATTTACATGGGAGAATTCATAATCTTCTTCTTATTATTATGGAAGATATCTGGAAATTGGTTAATAGTTTTCAAAATGGCATTAGGAAAATATGTGGTCATAGGAAACATGTTAAACTTTGTAAAGTATTGGATTGATTATACTAGACTGATGGATGTTTTTCCTAATTTTTTTGCTAATGCTAGAAATCTAGATGTTATGGTTTCTTAGCAGATTAGTATTCAGAATGGTAATAGGATTTGGAACATAAAGCTTAAGAATGACAACAATAACAATTCTTAGATGAATATAATATGCTGATGATTCTTCCTAGCAATTTTTTTGTGGAATCTGATTCTGTTTCTTGGTATTTCTCTACTAAAGGTCAATTTACCATTAGATCTTTATATTCGTTGCTCAATGATTCAGGAATAAGATGTTTGATAGGAAAATTAATTTGGAAATTACTCATTCCTATCAAGGTTAAGATATTAATTTGGTTAATTCATAAAATAGACTCCACAAAAGTGATATTCTGCCAAGAAAACATATTACCTGTCAAATTTTTTTGTATGTTTTTTGTGATACTCGATTAGAAAATTCATATCATATTTTATTGAATGTAGTTTTGTTTCCTCAATATGGGATTTCTTTAGATTACTTTCAAATGTAAATTCATATCCTTTTAAGTGTTGAAGAATGGTGGTCTTCATGGAGAACTAAGTACATTAATAAAATTTTGAGATTGACATGGGTTCTAATTATGGCTGCTTTGTCTAAATTTTGGTTGAGTATCTTAAGCTAAGGTGAAGCTACTACTATTTAGAGGTGATCCGATGGACACATCAATTGAGAGAACAGTTTCTACAGATTGGTTGGATCAATCTCACCAAGGAGTGGAAAAAAGAAGAAAAAAGAGAGGATCTTTTTAATATTAATATTATTTTGGTTCTGGTGAAACTTTTTGGATTTGTAATAGGATATTGGTAATAGTTGTAAAGTAGACTATGGAACAGTATTTTAGAAACCAGATCGAAACGGTCGGTTCAACCGGTTAATCTGTGAACCGATAACTTTTTCGGTCCGATTCAGTGTTGATCCACTGGTTCTTAAGAAATCGGTTATAAATATTTTTTGTAAAAAACAGTGTCCGTAAGAGATTGAACTTGGGCCACTTAAAATAATCCAATAGTTGAACCGATTTTATCAGACCCTTTGTCTTGTCCGGGTCGATCTTTGGTCCGGTTTTTAAAACACTGCAATGGAGTAGTAGTATGCTGGTTGTAATAGTGCTCAATGTAATATTGTTGGTTGCAATAGGTGTATAAGTACTATTAGTAAATTTTGGTTGGATAATAGCCTAGTGCTTTCTTGGTGCAATCTACCCAGTTTAGTCTCAAAAACCTATATACTTATCTAAAAGACGCAAAGGCAAGAAGGAATACATCTAAGAAAGAAGACAAGAAACCTTGGGTTAATTCTAAAGGCACATTATTTATTACTCAGAAAATGTCTATTAGGACTGTCAAAAAATTTGACTGTCCTATCTATTAGAAGGACTATCAATCTTTTTGACAGTACTAAAAATATAGGACTGTCAAAATTTTTAACAGTACTACCTATTGAAATGACTGTCAAAATTTTAACATTATTAAAGACTTAGGACTATAGTAGGACTATCAAAAAAATTTGACAGTCCTACCTATTGGAAGGAGTGTCAATTTTTTTGACAGTTCTAAAAATTCTGAATTACTTTGGATGTGTCTTTAGAATTAACTAAACCTTCAAGTGGGACAAAGTGGGGGGACATACATAATATATGAGGACAAAGTGAGGGGTGAAATTAGAGAGAGGAATCCTTGTTTGACGACGAGACCGAATATGAGGAAGAGTAACCCGACGGTGAGAAACTTGGTAGTTGACATGATGCTCTGCGAATAAGTGGACATTGTAAATGTCGCACCGACCAATCCGATTAATAGACCACTCAAAAGTTCTTGTCCATCTCTCTTTTCTCCTCTTCTCCTGTTTTGGTCGATTAAGGAGATCAAGCTCTTGCAATGGAGAGGGATTAGGCCCCTACAATCTATCTTCAATATTTTTTTTCTCAATTTGATCACTCAAAATAGAATATTTTTATATTATTCCATCCTTAAAATTTTACAACTCCAACACATCCCTCAAATGATAAACAACTATTATTTATTTCTACATAAATATATTTTTTGACAATGTTGTTTACATATGGGGTTTATATAGGGGAGAAAATATTAGGGTTTGTGTATATCTCAGTTAGCTTCGTCAAAAGGCATGTCTATAATGTTAGTAACTTAGGTATTGTATGTGCCTAGGGTCGCATAATTTAAGGGACCCCATATTTTTATACAATGTGTGTATGTTATGGAACACTTTTTTTTTTTTATCTCCTTAATTATTTAATTGACCTCAGGGCCCAATGATTTAAGGGAACAATAATCATCTAATTCTCTTAATTATTTAATTGATCCAGGCCCATGATTTAAGGAGAAGAGTAATAGTTTTCGTTCCTTAATTTGCATAGGACCCCCAAATGTCTTGAGACGGTTTCGTCCATAAGATATGGGTAGCCACTGTTTGTGGTTATCCATAAATCATGGCTTGCAACACTCCCTTGTTGATGCCACTTTAATAATTGTCTCATTAAAAACTTTTTCAAGAAAAAAATTAATATTTGGGAAAAAAATTCATAGTGAATGAAAAGAGTACGATATATCTCCATGAATTCAAGTTGGTGTGATTTATGCTTCTTCGTTAAAACCTTTCGAAGAAAAAATTCAATGAAAAAAAATCTCATTGAAGAAAAATAGTACAACGTGGAAAGACATTCTTCTGGATGTCTGTATAGAATCTTCATGATGTTTGTATCTACATAATGCTTCGCCTCAAAATCACTTAAAAAAAATATTACATTTAGTTCTTACATAAACTTAAATGAAGTCTCCTCAAGCCAATCTGGTGTACCAACATCTGAATGTGGGCTTTGGGAGGAATTTTTTGAATATATTGCAAGGTTCTCTGAAGACTTGATATTCTTTATATCAATCATCTTTTCTTTTTAGAGCTGGTGGGTGAAGAAAAACTTTGGTGATATATGTTTCGTCCCGTCACCTTTGTTGAAGTCTCATAAAAGGTTGTAGGCTTATTTGTAACCTTCAGAAGCACGCAACTCCACTTGATATGCTGAAATGGTGACCTTAGCCATACACATTCTCTGCTTGCTTCATGAAATGCTAGAATTTCTGAATGACTGGTCGATATTGCTATTATAATTTGTTTGACTGATCTCCATAAAATAGTTATACCAATATTGTTAAAAAATATCTTTTTTATTATTTTCCCTCATGGGAATAAGATAAATAACCATTATCTGTGTATCCAATAAGGCAATCACATTCATATGAATAATATAAACCAAGATCAATGGTTCATTTATTGTGTCTAAAGAATGTACTTTGTCATTCCAATACCTATGTGTAGGCGTAGAATTATATCTAGCTAGCAGGTTCACAGAAAAAGATGTCAAGTCTATTGCATTGTCCTAAATAAAAAAGTGCACATATTGTACATAAATATTGTACTTTAGGACCCACAACATCTTTAATTTCTTCTTTCGGACGAAATTGATCCTAGTTAATTTCTAATGACCTGATCACTATAGGTGTTCTGAGTGAATGACCAATATTTATATTAAATCTCTTCAGGAGATTTTTAGTATCTTTTATTTTAAATTCTTTCTTAAGACACATAGCGACGTTTTCAATCTCTTAAAGAGATCATATCAAGTTTATTTCATTTATATAGACGACGGTAATATCGAATCCATTTAGAAATTTCTTAACAAATATGCAAGAACATATATGATTATATATATCTTTTCCCAGCCAGATACTCATTGATTCTATTGTGTCACATCCTGATTTTGTTGGATCGATAAATTGTTATGGACGTAATGTCGCATAAGTCTAAATTATACTTGTATAAGGCAAGAACGTCCACATGTAATACAACGTTTAAAATAGCATTGAAGCAATAACATAAGTAGAAATTCGAAGACATAGTATACAAAGAAATAGCTCTTTTTAATCATTATTGTAGCGGAATATATAATTTCTCATAAAGCAACTAAAATTGCCAACATGGCTTACAATTCACGAAACTAGCAAACTGACATGAACTAATATTGTTCCATACATCATGTTATTTTATTACATTAAAAATATAAAACCACCTTAAACTTGATCAAAATGCTTCAAAAAAGAGCTTCAATTTCTTTGCGAGATTACTATCGCCTTTGAACATTCGTGTTGTTCCCGACACCTGTGAAAGAGAGGGTTACATTTAGGAATACACTAGTGAGCGATATCAACCCGACTCACACAAACCTACCAAATTGTCATTTGAAGCACACAACTTATTAGAATGTTTTTTCTACTTTAGATAACATCTGTTAACAATTTATTTAAAAATATAAGGCATAAACATATTATTGTGTAGGTAAATCTTACCTATAGTCGACTAGTCTATCCCAAGGGTCTACTTGGATTGAGGGTTAAGAGAGTGAAGTGAGGAAAAGTTAAGTGAGGGATAAAAAGAACCATGCTTGATTTGAGGGTGAGGGTTTAAGAGGGAGAATAATAGAGGGTTAAGTGGGGCTTTGTTTAGCCCTCTTTTGTCTATTTTTTTAATCCCCAAATTCGGGGGTTAACGTAGGGTAAGTGAGGGGTTTTGTTTAAAAAGTCATAAATATATCCCACTTAACTATTTCCTCCACTCAAAACCTCCAATCCAAGCAAGAGTTATGAAACACACCCTACTTAACTCTTTCTCCAATCCAAGAAAGGTTATATGTATTGACACTTCTCCCCCTCACTTAACCCCACTTAATCCTACTTATTCTCCCCCCCCCCCTCAATCCAAGCAGACCTTAAAAAAACAAGAATTAGAATTTATGACCTCTTCAAAAATAATGATAACAATACAACTTGTCTACAAGACGGTCAATGCTGATTTCTACACCAAGAAGAACTATACGGGGTATTACGATGTGCCCGTGCGGATAACTAGCCCTACGAAAGGTCCCTTAATACCTCATGCTTGAAGCATGTTCCACATAGGTCGATACGATCCAGGTGCCTCAGATATCGTTCAAATAAAGTCAAACCTTGTGCACAAGTTGTTCCTGACCATGCAATATATATGCAACTTAATTATAAAATATATTATGCATGGTAACGAAAACTATAATAATGTCATTAATTCTCTTTCATACTTTTCTTTTCTGTTGCCAAAGCTCATAACACATCTTCCTATTTCCCTTTTTTCACAACTTGCAACCCATTGGTCCCAAAGTATTTCCAGCCATTCAATAGGCCCAAATCATTTCTATAACACTTTTCCATGATATCTTAGAATACTGCTTTATTAAAATTACATATTGAAGTATCTTACTATTTCATCCTCATGCATAACTGTAACAACATTTGTAGTTCCAATATTTTTACAAAACGTTATACCAACATTTCTATATCGAAGTGTCTTACTATTTCATCCTCATGAGAGGTTCTTTTGAGAGACGTGTATGACTGCCAACATTTTGGCCACATATTTGTTATGAGAATGTTTGATATATATATATATATATATATATATATATATATATATATATATATATATATATATATATATATTTATCTTAGCCTACGATGATTTCTTGTGGATCATAGCAGCATTAGCTTGTGCTTAGCTTGGATCAAACTTTGGTACTTGCAAACTCAACAGGCCTGGACGGACTCCAAGCAAGTATACTTTGCCTAATGATTTACAGTATTTATCTGTTCAACATAGTTCATTATTTTTTAGCATGTTATACTGATATTGTTGCTTCCTAATTTTTCTTTCCATCTTTACATGATATTATATGTTGATACATTTTAGATTTGATACATTGATTTATGTTGCACGTGACATATTAGACTTATGTGATTCTATTACTTGTTAGTGTAAGATTGGACATGTTGTGGATTCGATTCAAACAATATTATGGGGATGTGAGAAAAATTATTAGGCGTATGGAGTATCCAAATAGGTAAACCGTAGTATCCAGAGAAACTACCATAATGTTGACCCCTGATATACATATGGTCTTTAACATTCGATGAACGTTATGCACGTTATATAAATGATTAGTTGACAATACATGTATAGCTTACCTATTCAGCCTTTGCCTACCTATGCGTGCGAATATTGTCCTCAAGTGCATATCATGTTGTTTGGTTATAGTGGTTGTGGTCAGTTATCACTTGGTTTCCTGCATGATATTTATAAGTTGTCGTGCATGATATTTATTATTATTAATTTATTAATTTATCATGTATATTATGTATCTTTGTTTGATTATATGAGGACATGGTTTCCTTCCAGTTTATTGCTGAGTTTTTGTCATAGGGTTGATGGGAATTACTTCTTCAAAAATCAAGTGTTGTTAGACGATGCCTTCTTGTTATTCTTATGTATTTATTTTCTATCCTTTATATCATATTATATTGATAGGTTTATGGATGTTTATTGTGGATTCATGGATAGTTGATTTGATCCATGCAGCGTATACATATTTGCATTAGGCTGAAGTCTACTTGATAAGTGTTGGGTCCAGTCTAGATTTGGAAACAACACATGTGTGGGCTCCCCAAATCTGCATCAAATATTTGAGTAGATTAGATTTCAAAATTTGCATCAGATATTTAAAATGAGTAGATTTGCAAATTTGTATCAAATATTAGATTTGATCAGATTTGGACGTCCATAATTGATGTTGGACTATTTTAAGATTTTCTATTACCTAAAATAGGATTTCTTATTTAGGTAATAGGGTTTCCTATTATAGGATTTTATATTTTAGGAATTTCTTTGACCTAAAATAGGGTTTATTAACTATATATGTGTGTTAAGGGTGGAGGCAATAGTAGAAAGCACACACGGAAGATTCAAATGTGCTTGTCTATAGAAAATCTAAGAGAAACTCTTACTTTGCTCTTAGGACTCGCCATCCAAGATAGCAGAAAGAGAATATATGTGCAAAGAGTCATCGTCTTCATACATGAAGATCGCTACAGGTAGGATGAGAGATTTAAAGTTATAATCTTCTATTTTTTTCTTGAGTTTTATAAGGGGACGTTGAATCTTTGGCCAAAAGATTCAATATTATTTGTATTCAATCTTGTATCTATACTTGAGTTATAATGATTGAGATTTGTCCAGGTGACATTGTGAGCAGCCTGATTTTTATATAGAATTATTTTGGTAATTAGCAATTAATTTATTTTTATTTAATTTAAATATTTATTTGATAATTTATTGAACTATAGACACTTTTTTCCATAGTCTGAGATTTTAGTACAACACTAGCCCTTACCTTCCGACCAACTTTGCATACTAGACTTAGACTAGCCAAATTAGATCCATGGATTGAATGTCACTCATAAATTCGTATCACTATGCTTCATTTTTGTCGAACAACTTTCGCGACGTAAAATCAAGATATTGACAATTTAGCACTTTATCGTTGCGTACGATTTTAATGCGCAACATCAACCCTTTTCATCTAACCAAATTCACATTTATGAGTCTAACTGGACGTAACATGTTTATATTAAGGGTGTCTCATTCATTTAAATCCCTACATTCTTCATAAATATCATATGGTTCAAATCCTAGTTTAAATATCCAGTTTTTGCATTTTAGAAAACCGAATCTTGCATATCTTTTGTGCACTTTATTTAAATTAAAATAAATAATTATATAATAGGCCAAGGATTATTAGAATCCTAACAAACTCTCATGGACCCTTAAACACAAGTCGCTTTTTAGCCCAACACAACTCCAAGCAACCAACACCCAAAAGCCCAACCAACAAGTATATATAAACATGCAACCCACTCCTCTACCTAGCCCTAGCCGCCTCTCCTCTCTTTTGAACGACCACAACAACAGTCCCTTCCCTTTTTAATATCTCCTCTTCCTTCTTTCCCTTCCCCACACCTTCATGCACCCCCACGAGCACCCCAAGGCCGACCCCAAGGCCAATCCTTCACCCGAATACTCCTATATTAGGTCGACTGCTACTGTTGCTTATTGCTGCTATAAACAGAGACCAAAACCTCTCCAAAACTCTATTTTTGTTATCTATTTGAAGTCTCCTAGCACCCCGTCAAGTGGCACAAAATTTGGAGTCCATTTGGTACTCCGTTTGGTCGTAGGGGCGAAGAAGGTCCCTACCATAATCGCGTACGCATAAGTTTTCCAACTTCAAATCTCATTCATATTTTTCATGAAATAAAACTCATGTAGAACAATGTTAGATAGTGATTAGAAATATTTTAATGCATGTGAAACCATATTTTTATGTACAAAACTACCCCTAGTTGTTGAACAATCTAGACACAGACACAGTGCATCAATACTAGTTGTAGTTCTTTAAAGGTTGCCGTATTTTGACTTTGTAAATAAATTCTAAAATTTAATATATTATAATTACATAATATTTAATTTATATTTAATAAATTTTTTATGCAAATAGGGTAGTTGCATGCATAAACTACGTAGCGTAGTTGCTACGAATCACTAGTTGTCGTCCGTAGAGACTTTTTGTATGCAATGATATTGATTTGGTTATTTTTATATAATTATAAATATTTTTAGAATTAATAGTTTTTATAATTAATGATTTAAAATGTTTTAAAAATGTTTAATGACTAGTAATATTCTGGTATGTAGCTATTTGCATGCCAATGTAGAATTAATAACTAGATAATAACCTAATTTAATAGAAAATTGGAGTCTAAATGGTGTAATAATTAATTGGTAGGTGTTCGAGATGTTTCTGTGGAGAGCTCCGGACCGGACTTTTTGTGCTCGCAGTTTAGCTCGGAAGGCAAGTACACATTGCTTAATTATATTGTTTAGTTACATTATGCCTAGTTGTTATTTTTTAGTTGTGTGCACGAGTCTTAGAGTAGTAGCCTTACCTAGTATATTGTGTAAGTACATGGTATCTTCTGACCTGACACTTGTTCAACACGTTCACTGAGTAAGAGAGAGTGCATGGACTAGCGTGTTGACTGGACATTGATACGTGAGTTCACGTCTTGTGTTAGTAGTTGATGTTAGTTTAGTTTCTAAATTTTTATTGATGTTGTTGTATTATGCCTATACCACATATACGGATCTGATAGTACATTGGGAGGGAAGAATCTACAAGTGAGCGTATAGGATTTCTATTTCTTACTATGTAAATGGTGTACCCCCGAGTTCTGTTGAACGCCTGGTGGGATGACTAGTTCTTCTATTTCTCTCTCCTCATGCGCCACTAGAGATGTCTCGAGTGTATATCACATAGATGGCTTAGTTACCCTATTTATTGTTTACTGCTTTGCTTTTATGCATGTCAATTTTTTATGAACTTGTTATGTCCCTCTGAGGACCTGGCACCTTTTCCAAATCCAGATGAGCACTTGTACCAGACGGACTACGAAGTTGGAGATTTTGCAGACGAGAACTTTGAGGTAGAGCCACAGGAGTTTCCTTGAGCATTTATGGATGACAGTTGCTTAGTGTCTTGGGTGTCTTTATCTAGTTAGCTGACGCAGGATCATTTCTTTATTGCTTAGTTGTATTCTTTCAGTATTCTTTTGTACTCATTTTTTGTGGATTGTTCTCCACTAAATTTTATTTTGTATTTGATTCTGAGACTTATCTATTCATTTAGTTCTTACTCTGTGATATTTGTGCATGATACTAGATTTTACCTACCTAGAATACTATGACTTAGATATATTTTATAGCGTACTACGACTGGTTAGGTCCATTAAATTGGATTTCTATATTTGTTTATACAGTTGGCATGTGTACGTATACCTAGTCCTATATATTTTGGGACTGGGGCGTGACAGACGTAGTCACCAAAAAATACTGTGTTTGATCTGATTTGGTACTCTTGTTAGATGGGTGGTTGGTTATCGCAGATGGGTTGGCCTATTTTTTGCTGTAGTCAGTTTCAGATACGTGATATCGAACCACGGTATCGACGCTTTCGATCTCAACATATAGTATCAGAGCTATTGGATCTGGTCTGATACCAAAATCTGGTATCAGAGATTTTAGTTCTGATCTCGTACCAATATCTAGTACTAGAGCTCTCAGGTTTTTGAGAAGGAATGTGCAACCATGTCTAAAAAGTAGTTGAACATACGTATGATCACCCTCACATGGAGGAATTTGACGATTTGGTCGCCTACAAGGATAGAGGATCTACTCTGGTGCACATATTTGCATAGTCCATTGGAAGGCGACAACGTAAGCGCTCAGACTAAACTACTGATGAATGAAAATGATTAGATCAGTAGGCCGTTGGATTCATCAGCCAATAGTTGAAAAATTTGATATTTTACCACGTGTCCATGGAGAGTTCTAAAAAAGCATTATGGGAGAAGCTACATTCGTTGTACGAACGGAAGGCAGTTGGCAACCAATTATTTCTTAATCGCTAATTCGTTAACTCAAAGTACATGTAGGGTGCCTTGGTGCCAAAATATCTGAACGACGTTCAGGATATCTTCAATCAACTATCTGCGATGAAGTTGGTTATTGATAATGAGCTTCAGGCCTTGTTGCTTTTAAGTTCTCTGCCGGAAAGCTGAAAGACATTGGTGATATAGGTGAGCAACTCCTCACCTGATGGAGTTGTCATGAGGAAGGCAATCAAAAGTAGTTTGCTGAACGATGAGGTCTGAAGTAAGTAGTTTGTTAAAATGTTACAGGAATCCACTCTGGTTGCTTCCTATAGGAAGGGAAGACTCAAGTCACAGGAAATGATGGAAGAGAGTTCTCAGAATCTTGCGACTGTGGACTGTAAGGAGGGCTGCTATCACTGTGGCAAAAGGGTCATTTTAAGAATAATTGCATGAACCTCAAAGACTAAAGGCAAGGATGATAGAGAATATTTTACGGCTTTGGGAGATCTCATCATCGTAGCAACTTAGGCAGAAGAACCTTGTGGCATGTGTCATGAAGGCGATTGGGTCTTGGACACGGTGGCATCGTATCATGCCACTCTGTAGATGAGGATCTTTACATCATATCGAGACGATAGTTTGGACGTGTGAAGATGGAAAAAAAGTAGACGGCTGCAGTTGTGGGCATCGGGGACGTATACTTAACAACAGAGCTTGGAGAGAATCTCGTTCTCAAGGGGGTCTATTATGTGCTGAGTTTGTGCTACAACTTAGTTTTGGTAGGGAAGTTGGCGGATGATGGTTGTCGCAGTATGTCTAGGGACAAAGATTAGAAGCTTACGAATAGTTCCCAACTGTTGGCTCAAGAAGATATATGTTGTGGTATGTACAGGCTCAAGCCTGAGGTATATAGGCAGTCCATAGATATTGGATGGAGGCTCCAGGGGTATTCGACAAGAGTTAGTGAATCATCGTGAACTTGTCTTGGGGGTTCTTGAGATATTTTGAGAGATACGAAGGATTCGATTCTTCTAGATAAAGCAACAAATGGTGATGAGTCAAAGATTGAGGATCCATCTATCGGTCCTATGACAGTTGGTCGGTCTCTAGGTGGGGGTTATTCCATGGATTCGATTTTGGTAACAAACATTTTCTAAAGCTTCATTGAGTAAAATTGGTTTCAGCAGTTCAAAGCAAGAAAGGAGATCAATGTATGCATCAAACTCAGTCCGAGGCAGATATATCTTAATTTATATAATTTTGGAGGAGCTGTAGGTCATTAACGATATGTACAGATCTTCTCGAGGGTACATGTGTACGAGGGAGCTTTAGTGTCGGGTGGGCAGGTTCAGGATAGTGAAACTAAAAGGAACCATAATGTCTGCTTGGTTGGGGCAGCCAAGGGTAAAGATGCTCAATGGAACAGACGCACGTTCTAGTGGAAGACAGAAGTCAGGGACAGTCAGCCAAGACTTACGGTGAGGCTGATCGTCAGGGACTTCGGTCATGACAGAGTTATTGATGTCAACATGATCTCATTTATTCAGGAGTTGCTACGCATGGCAGCTGGCGTCGACATGGTGGTCGATGAGCTGAAGACGAAGGAAGATGTACAATAACTCAAGGGATCAAAGATCAAAGACAAGGGAGAACAGAAACTCTGTCGTGAGACAACAAGAATAGAGTCCAATTAAAGAGCCATGGGGTCAACATCCCTTATCAGACTGGAGGGGGAGTATGTTGGGTCCAATCTGGATTTGGAAACAGCACATGAGCGGGCTCTCCAAATCTGCATCAAATATTTAATTTGGTTAGATTTAAAAATTTACGTAAATTATTTGATTAGATTTGCAAATCCATATCAAATATTTGATTTGGTTAGATTTGGACGTCCATAATTGATGTTGGACATTTTTAGGATTTCTTATTACCTAAAATATAGTTTTTTAAGGTAATAAGGTTTCCAATTTTAGGAATTTCTATGTCCTAAAATAGGGTTTCTCAACTATATATGTGTTATTACTCCCCTTTCCCGGCGTACCAGAATATGTATAGTCTTGGTGCACTTGCGCGTATTACAGCGTACTCGGGTAGAGGTCGGCCTATATGGCATATTTTGTGTGGTAGTAGGATGGGTATGTGGCCATGATTGGTTGGAAGGATCCAACGGTTCACACAATAACCAAGCCTATATATATGTCCTTGTTCTCTTCTCTCTCCTCACTTGTTTATTTTCTTGTTTGCTCCTGGTTTCTTCATAGGCAAGTACACCTTGCAAATATAAAGAAACATGAACTTGCTATAGTATACTTTGTGTATATTTTGTTGTTTAATTTAACTCTTGTGTGCCTGCGATGTTCTTGGGTCATGGCTACTTCGTGGTATTTCTGGTTTTGGAGCATGAGTTGGCTTAAATCTAAGTTTTGATGGGTTTTATGAGTATATTTTCCTAGGGATTGATCTTCAAAAATTATATATATTCTAAAACTCCTTGGTTCATGATATAGAGCTTGGGAATCTTTTGGATTTTGAATTTGATTTCTTGTGTTTTTGGTACATTGCCATTGTCTGAGCTCAGGCTCAGGGTACATCAATGGTAGGTCAGGTTGGAGAATAAGTACAGTAGTCAGAGAAGTACCATGAGAACTTTGCACTTGGGCACATTTCAGTGATGACCCACAATTCCTTTACCTCGTGCGTACTCTATGAGTATTGCCAATTCCTTACAAAAGTACGCAAGGGAGAAGAACTCTTGTAAATCTTCCCAAGCGTATTTTTGGACATTCCAGTCACGGTGTATAATTGGCGTACCTTGAGAGTAACTTCTTCAGAGAAGAATGCCGTCGTTCTGACTTGGCATATGCTTGTTAATCTTCCTGCCGGGATACTGCTCTGAGGATTATGTGGCCAGACCATGACAAAGTACGACAACTCCATCGCAGCCCCTGCGTACTCTTGCCCGGTTATTGCCTCAAAAGACGAGCCTTGACTTTAGCGTGCCTCAATTCGCGAGTCCTCGATTGTCGTGCCCTCGGCTGCTGATCCCTCTTGCGACTAGTGTTTTGTTTTCTATCTGCTCTTGTACATTGTTATGTATGTTGTTCTTTTGGTTGCTCGGCTTTCTACGCCACATGCTTGGATTCTTGTTGATCATTGTATGCCAGTGACTGCATGCATGTTCTCGGCTTTGTACGCCATCTATCCCTTGCTCGCCTACTCGCGTACTCTAATGAAGTACGCTGACCCATGCCTGTTTAATGCTTATTAGAGTATGCAAACCTTGGGTGCTCCCGTTCTTTAATCAATACACCACTCTTGCTTCCCTGCGTGCTTTATTCGAGTACGCCAACCATGAGCACTCTGGATTATACGCCAGGCTTTGCCTGTGTATTCTTGATTTAGTACGCCATGATGCTTATGATAACATTCTTTGTTTGAGTACGCCTGTGCCTAGAAGACCCCTGTGATTATTTGTACATGTGTAGGTTCTGTTGTGCACTTGGTGCCTATTCTAGATTGGTGATACATGATAGCTTGACTATGACTAATGATCTATGATCCAAGAACTCGAGGAATTAATGAGACATTCGTGATCAAGACTGATTATATAAAATTACAGATTCCTGACCAATTGTATTCCTGACTCGATCAAGAAATGATTCTTGTGGCCAATCGATATGTTTGGTATCATGACTTGGTTATTGTATATGTGTTGATATATTTTTCTGCTTTCCTGTTTCTAAAAGCTTTATTGTAAACTGAATGTGGGACATTGGCCAACATGCACACTAAGGTGTGGCATGACTCCTACTCAGTGTGTGATATTATATTCTTGAACTCCTTGGCACAAAAATAATAATTGGTGAGAACCATAGCGTGGCTAGGTTAATGCTTGTTTGAATGTTGCATCCACACTTGGGTAAATCCTGACTTGACTCATGATACTTACAAGGATTCGTACCAAGCATGCCCGTACTTTATACGACATCTTTAAGGAGGATATCCATGAGGCTATAGCATGGAGTTACATATAACCGTAGTGTTAATTAGATAACATAAAAGCTAATAGAACATGGGGAGGGAACCGTATCCCGAGATCGTGCATGATGGGTCGTCCCTTGATAATTTTTGAGGCATGCAAGGCTGGCCACCACGGATATTGTATATCATCCGCATATAGTAGAGTGCAATATTCGACATTTATATTTAAACTAAGCCAACAATTTCCTATAGGAAGGTTGGAACTATTACTTATTTATCCGCACGATGGCCCTACGGGGGACTGGTATGATCTTACTCGCTTGCCTGAGTAATCTTGGCCCAGTTAGCCCTGATCTATATTGCTCGATCTGAGAATGCTTACTATGCCTTATCTCTGGCATAGCCCCAGACTCCACATAGCAAGCCATAACTTTGTCTGGCCGATTATAACCTTACTTATTTATTATTTGTATTTTTCTCTGTTAGTAGTTTGGGAATATGAACTGTCATAGTGTGGTGGTTCATCTTGTGTCCTTGTTTGGTTGGGGAGTTAGGCTACTATGCTATAATGGAACATAGATTGAACTAAAATATAGAACCTAAACTTGATCATAATTATGGGACGTACCTTATCTCGTGTGACATGGCATCTTCTGTCCTTGTTTGGTTAAGAAGTGTCATGTTATCTCAATGATGGGGCACGCGCCAATGATTCTTGTCTCTTGCACTATATATTTGATCCATTTTGTTTCTTCATTCGTGCTTCTTTGTAGTATTTGATATTTGTGGTCTAACTCCACTGATTTTGCATGGCCAGGTTTGGAGTCAGCACCTGAGGATCCAGCTTATCTTCCCACAGATGGCATGCACCAAATGCATGGTTGCTGAGGGCAACGAGTGGGTTCCTTGTTCATTGCTTACTTTATCAATTCTACTCTTTTGGACGTTTGCCACTAACACCTGTTAGTCGGCTTGTCTGGGCATTAGTCCCCTTTTTTTACATGACTGTAATATAATCTGACTACAGCTGATCTCGTTATGTAACTGTTGATACTCAGCTAGCATAATATTTTGACGGCTAGACTTTTAGAACATTCTGATAAAGTATTAGTGACGCCTTATTACTTTATCTTACATATTCTATATTTATTGCTACTTGCTTGAATGATTAAGACATAGTTATTCCGATACCCTAGGAGACTTGATTGTAGCATGCACTCCCTAGTCTTTCTACAGCTGTGACCGCCATACGATATTCTATACATTGTATGGGAGAGCTAATCATGTCTGTCTCCGTATTTATGTACTGGAGAGTGATAAAGTTTTAGTGGTGGCCCATGCAGGTCCTGTTTTCAGGCTTGTGGGATGTCATGATCTCAGGAGTTTCAATCAAACATGTTCTCCTTGAAATCCTGGAATCGTCTTTCTTGATACTCATCTTGAGTAATCCAACTGATTGTTTCCTTGATTCCTTCTTGTTCTATTCTTGATGAGTCTTATGTTTTGTGTAATTTCTTTTAGGGCTTCCCCTCACTCGATTGCTGGAGGAGCAGGAGTGGCAGGAGATCTAGTAGAGCACGGTTCGGTTGGACCACAGCGAGGGGCACAACCTTCTCAGGGGGAGGTTCTACTAGAACCAGTAGTGGATTAAGTGAAACCCAGGGTACCCGAAATTCCAACGCCACCAGCGGTACCATCCGCTCTTGATACCCCAACCTTATTGGAGATCATCAGGGGAATGATGGCCAACAGCATCAGATGGTCGTGCAACAACACCAACATCTTCAGCAACAAGAACCGAATATTTTGTTGAACCAAGGGTTACAGACGGCTGTGGATAGGGGTGGAAGGGTAGATTCGGGGCCGTCGGTTAGATTTTGCCAACTTAAACCACGATATTTTGATGGTATGGAGGATGCCATTACAGATCCACTAGAGAAAGAAGAGGTCAAGGTCGTCATTGGGCCAGGTCGGGCCGCCCAGGCCCATAAAAGTACTGGCTCGGGACGAGCTCTGGTCAGAATTTTTTTACTAGAAAACTTTTGGGCAGGGCCAAGTTGGACTTAATTATTATCTATGAAGCCCAAGCCCATCCACAATAGTCGAACTTTTTGGGCCAAGTTGTGTCGGGCCGGGCTAGCTCTATGAGAAAAAGTTTAAAATAGACCTTCTCAGACATGACCTTTAATCTTGTCTACTATGCAAATATATTATTACTACTAGGGCCGGACCGAGGATGCAAGTGCATTGATGGCAATATTGTAAACACCCCCTTGTTTCACCAGTATTAGTGTGGTTGGAATTTAAAATTTTGGTCTTGATAATTCTATGCATATTAGTACAAGCGATAAATTAGATAATAATTTTCTTGAGTCATACCTAATTCCAATATGAACATTAGTGAGGAGTAACATGAAGCTCAAAATTATGGGTGTATTCAATACTTCCAAATGAAGGGGTCCTTATATCTCGTATTAACAATCGAAAGATGTTCGAAAGAAAAAAATTCTATTTGATGGGGCTTCCGGTGCGGGCGTTAGAGCATTGAGAGGACCGTTCCCTAGTACGAGAGGACCGGGAAGGACATGGTCAAATCTCTAAGGAACTCGGCAAAATAGTCCCGTAACTTCGGGAGAAACCCCTTCCTTGTAAAAGTAAAATCATTCTATTTTGTAGTAAATGTCGGCTAAAGTAAGATATATTTTTGGAAACGGTCCAGCACTAACTAATAGCCATGGCAAAGACGGGCACACCTATCACTCAAGAACTCTTGCTAGAGCCCCTCTAGTTGTAGTGGTTGTTCCATTGGCCCCAAAAACTAGGCATTAAACGAATTGCAAAAAAGTAGTACCAAAAAGAAGTGGGTTGTCCGGAAAGAGGAGGACTTAATGATTATTCGTTCGTCGGAATCGATGACTTTGGGTTTTGTTGATTTATTACGTGATGATTATATTAAAAAAGACCGAAGTCGCGGTATTTTTTCCACTCAAGTTTGGATCTCTAATCGACCATCAGAAGTTTCTCATTTTATTACTTCCCCAAGCAGCCTAACCTTGCAACCCAACCCTCCCCATTTAATAAAAATAAACAGCTCCAAACCTTCATTTATCCATTTAATCCCATGGTTGACACATTCACTAAAGCCCTAACTTTCTTTGGGCCCAAACCAAGCAAGAGAAATCGTATATATATGCTTTGAGAATGACTTAACCCTAGCCGCTTTTATATTCACAGACTTTGTTCTAAAAGGTGGCCGTCTAGGCAGCGCCTAGGCGCTAGGCGCCTAGTGCCCGCCCGATATTCGCCTAGGCGTCCGCCTAGTTCTCTTGATGCTCGAATATACATATTTTTGGATTTTATAAACTTTTTCTTTAATTTTTAGTAGATTTTTTAGATTTATTTTAACCTCTAGAACTAGGCAGCCGCTTGGGTAGCCGCCTAGGAAGGCTAGGCACTAGGCGACGGCTACCAGTCCGTCTAGCGCCTAGCACTTTTCACAACCTTGCATAAAACCCCTCACTTCCACAACCAATTCTTCTCCTTCTTTATCTCCTTCTTATACCCTCCCTACCATCAGCCGCGATCTCGATCGACTCCTACAACCATCGAGACTCGCCAACAGATCGGGGCTCCGGGTGCGCCTTCAGCCGCTGCCTCTTGTCGTGCCACTCCGACCAGTAGATCTATGTCCACCTCTATGCAGTCCAATGCCCGTGCTTCTGGAGTTCCCTGCATTTGCGAAAATCAAGTACCGATGTGTCGAGCCATCCACGCGTCGAGTCTGCCTCTAGAATGTCTTCTCCGGCCGAGTTTGCCTTCACGACTCGTGAGTCAATACACAATAGTCGACCGTCGAGACAGCGGTGTGCATTCCGGACTGACTCGGTCGAGTTTCCCCATTAATTGCCCACGTCATTGGCGACCCCAGACCCTCTTTTGGACCGACGTGCGCGACGAGAGCCAACCTCGCCTCTGATCCTGTGCCATGCCATCGAGCCTGTCATTTTTGCCGACCGAAGCTCGATATAATGAAGCCTTTAGCTCTGATATGTTCCATCGGTGCAACCGATCAATGTAGGCATGTACCGAACCATCAATGCACTGGGTGTGCCATGGTCATGCCATCCCGCCAGTTGCCGTACTCACTGCCTCGACTTCTACGTTCCCGGCGAGACTCCATGTAAGCAGCAGCTATACATGGCAGCAACAAACCTATTAGAAAGGTAATTTCACCTTTCTGCCCTTTTGTTATTGGCTTCTACATAGTATGTGTAGTATAGGAGCTATTTTTTTTATATACTCTATAGTATATGAATATATATACAAAATATGTATAGCTATATTTCTTTGTATACGTATGAGATGGTATATAAATGCACATATATTCTGATTTACGAGTATTGGTATACAAAAGTGATTTATTTTAATTATGTATAAATAAGTATTTCCATATAACTAAGATATAAAGATTAAAATACATTATTAGTTATTATATGTTTTGTTATAAGATAATAAGTATATATATATATATATATATATATATATATATATATATATATATATATATATATATATATATATATATATATATATATATATATATATGTATTTACACGATTTTAAATAAGTAGATTATTATTTGGTATATTATAAGTATCTTTCAAATAATCCAATAGGATTTGCTCTTATATAAATATTTGTAAAAAAAAGGGATTACTTTCTGTAAAGGAAGCAATGATAAGATTTTGTTTATATATATATATATATATATATATATATATATATATATATATATATATATATATATATATATATACATGGCGGGTTAAATATATCCTTGTGCATATGTAGTAACTAAAATGATTTTCTTATATATATATATATATATATATATATATATATATATATATATAGAGAGAGAGAGAGAGAGAGAGAGAGAGAGAATAAGGGAGGTGAGATGGCACCTCACTCTAAAAACAAGGGTGGCGGTGACGTGGCACAATCTCAACCACACATTTTATAATTGACAATTTGCACTTAACCCCCTCCCCTCGTTTGTATGGTTGAGATTGTGCCACGTCACCGCCACCTTTGTTTTTAGAGTGAGGTGCCATCTCACCTCCCTTATTCTCTCTCTCTCTCTCTCTCTCTCTCTCTATATATATATATATATATATATATATATATATATATAGAAAATTTACTGTAGCGAAATAAATTTATATTAAATTCATGTAAACGAAACAAGTTTGGGAAATTTTTAAAAAAAGTCAGAGTTCGCCAACAGTGCTGGCGGAAAACACAACTGGTGTACACGTACGCAACCAAAAGATAAAAAAAAAAAAGTGGGCCCCACGGCCAATTTCCGCCAACAGAGTTGGCTGAAATGGGGGGGGGGGGGCAATTTCAGCCAACTCAGTTGGCAAAAATTGGCCGCGGGGCCCATGTTTTTTGTTTGGTTTTGTTTGGTTTGGTTTGGTTTGGTTTGTTTATTTTGTTTGGTTTGGTTTTTTTCGTTGGTTTATTTTAATTAGTTATATTTTTGTTTTA
Organism: Iris macrosiphon; assembly: GCA_036927795.1. Classification (NCBI taxonomy): domain Eukaryota; kingdom Viridiplantae; phylum Streptophyta; class Magnoliopsida; order Asparagales; family Iridaceae; genus Iris; species Iris macrosiphon. The sequence continues at coordinate 159,242,515 of JAYESA010000012.1, forward strand.
TTTATTTAGTTTAGTTGAGTTTTGTAATTAGATTTAAGTAAATTTATTTTCACGAAATAAAATTAAAATAAATTAATTGGAAAGAAATATTTAGAAATATTTTTTTTCGAAAAATAAAAAAAAAGTAAATAAAGAAGAAAAAAGTAAAATAAAAACTAGTATTTATTTGTGTCCTCTAATTTTTTGTTTATTTTAATGGTTTAGTTTTTTTTTATATGAAAAAAAAGACAAAGTAAAGAAGAAAGACAAATATCGGGGAATGATTTGGTTTTGATTTTGGTTTGAAATTGAGTTGGGTCTATGGGTTGGTTTAGTAGTTGATTTATGTACAACGGCTATTTTACAACGGCTCTTTCAACGGCTCTTATTTTTGTAACGTTCATATCCAACGTTCGTCTAACAATCGGTTCGAAGTTACCTATATAAACGTAGTATTTGTTTGATATCAGCATATCAAATATTGCAATCAAAATTTTTATTTTTTTTCATACGAAATTTCTTTCTTTCGACACAGGAGAAGCTCAGTTCAATATACAATCTTTGAAGCCCATTTTCTTGTTGCCATTGATCGAAGTATAACAATACTATGCTCACTTGGTGGTGTACTAAATGGGTTAGCTTATGAAGGAGGTTTAGTTGAAGTTCTTTTAACTGATCGAAATATTTCGTTTGATAATTTACGTAATCTAATATTTGAAAAATTTTCTATTGGCTGTGAATTTTTATTAGTACATATTTATCTATCTAATTGCATAAATTTAGTTAGTGAGGAGGCATGGAAATTTATTCTTGAAGTTAATATACAATCAACATATATTAATATTTGTGTGACTCCACCACCACCACCACCACCACCACCAAGAATTAGTAGTGGTCCTAGTTCTTCTCACCAAGTTATTTCATTTACTGAAGAAGAACATAGAGTAGATGATGGTAATACCGACGATGAAAATAGTGATGATTTAATAGAAAATATAGATGATGTACTTGATGATAATGTTGATAGTTTAAATAATTTATTCATTGGAAGAGAATTTATAAATCGTCATGCATTTAGAAGTTTTATTAGTGATATAGCAATTCAAAAAAAATTTGTTGCAGGGCTACTAGAAACAATGCCAGTGGAATTGTATATAAATGTAACATTTCTAGTTGTAATTGGAGAGTGTACACTAAAGCCATTGGCAACAGCGAAACATTAAACATTAGTACGCTAGAAAATGTACATTCTTGTTTAGGTGGACTTATAACGAAAAATCATCCATTAGCGACAACTATATGGGTTAAGAATAAGATTATTGATAAAATTCGTGATAATCAGTCGTATAGTCCATCGCATGTTATAAATGATATCTATAGGGAACACCGAATACATATTAAATATTGTAAAGCTTGGAAAGCTAGAGAAATAGCTCTATCAGAAATAAATGGTAGTTATATTGATGCATATAGTAGTCTTGAATAGTATGCTTTTACAATCATTGAGACAAATCCAGGTAGCAGATGTTATATAAAGACTACAGAAAATAATAAGTTTCAAAGAATTTTTATTTGTTTCAAGGCATGCATTGATGGTTTTTTAAGGGAATGTTTACCTGTGATTAGTACTGATGCTACATTTCTTTCCTCTAAATTTTAAGGTATTTTATTTATTGCGTGTGCTCATGATCCTAACTATCAATTATATCCAATTGCTTATGCTGTTGCTGAGAGCGAAAACACGGATTCTTGGACTTGGTTTTTAAACGGTTTGAAAACATCTTTTGAAGGTAGTTTTAATACGTAGGATACAATTTCTTTTATATCAGATAGACATAAACGATTAATAAATGCCATGCGTGCTACTTTTCGGAATCACCTTATTTTTATTGTATTCAACATTTTAAACAAAATTTAAAACTAGTATGTAGACTGCCTTATTTTTAACGTAAATTAGATTACCTTACAAGATGTTATAATGAGACAGATGCGAATATTTGCTTTGAAATAATTAAGGCTGAAAATATCGATGTTTACAAATGGCTTGTTGGAGTAAATGATGAAACTCGTATTTTATCACACTGGATAACAGCTTATTCTCCTTGTCCTAAATTAGATATTAACACGTCAAACCTTGCTGAATGCTTCAATAACTGGGTTAAAAACTTACGCGATAAACCAATAACAACACTACTTGATGGTATTCGAGCCAAAATTATAACACTTCAAGACAAAAATCGGCAAAAAGCTGATAATCTTGCAACTGATTATTGTCCGAAGATGTTGAATACTATGGCCAGTATCACAAGAAAAAGACACCAGCTGCAAATATTGAGTATAGTTGGTTATTTTTTGAAATACTAGATCGTGAAACAAACAGAACATATCTTGTGAACTTAGATGAAAAATATTGTACATGTTTGAAATGGTATCATACTTGTCTGCCATGTGTACATGTATGTTATGCTTGTAATTCTAAAAATATTAGCATCGAGAGTTTTTATCCAGGTGTTTTTTCCAAAGAAGCATTAAGAAGCATATATGAGCCGCACCTGGAGCCATTTTCAGTCCCTTACAACATTCAAAGTACATTGGTTATAGGCGACATTGGAGTACTAGATGTACGACGAAAAGCGAGAAGACCAAAGAAGAACCGCATCATGGCGAAGGATCAATCATCAAGAGATCTCTGATGTAACAACTGTAATGGTTTAGGACACAATCGAAGAAGATGTACTAACCAACCAAAAGAATAAATGCATTGGCATAGATTTTCTTAGAAAAGTTATGTTCATTGATGTAATTTAATTTCTATACATAAATTTCTCACATAACCTAGCAGTACAAGAATTTCATTCTCTGCCTCTTGCCATCCTGTCATAATTCCTACGAGGCCTTGGCCTAAGACCGAGTCTATTTCTTCTTGCTACTGTATCCTCAAGTCTCCCCCCCGGCAATGTGCCCATGGGTCAAATTCATCAGCCTCTTGTGTCTGCACCGGCACTGTTGGAGTCATAGATAACTGAGTAGCTGTATCAAACTAGGGTGCATCAAATATAGAAGTGGCCATTTGCATGTAATAATCCCAATAGTCACCACCAGGCTGTGAAGTCCCCTCGTCCGCCTCTCGGTCCATCTGTGGGGTACGTGCCTGTGACATCCCCTCGCCCGCCCACTGATAAGTGCCTTGGCCCGCCCACTGGGAAGTGCCATGGCCATGGCCAGACCACTGGGAAGTGCCCTAGTCAGCCTGTTGGGAAGTGCCCTGGTCAGCCTGTTGGAAAATGTCCTGCTCAACCTGCTGAGGGACCTCGTCATCTTGTTTAGGCGGGCTATCCATATGCCAAACATGAGGATAGTTTCTACGCGGACGTGGTTGTCGTCGGCTAACTAAGCCTTGAGGATAATCTGGTGGAATATGTAACAGAGGGTTGGGTGGAGTCGGAAATGCTTGCACATCATCCAAAAATGATTTTACTGCTGTGCTTAACGAGTCTCTCACTGGATGATTTTCACATGCTGGAAGCTGAAATATTAAGTAGAATCCAATTAATTCATAATAAAAAACTATTAAGACAAATTTTTTTATCAATAAAATACGTACCTTCTCTATTACATGTTGATACCATTCACGATAACTAGCATCATCAACGGCCCGATATTGGAATCGCAACTCCTCATATTGGTATGATCGGTTACTGATAAGAGGAGCTCCCCACCAAGATCTATAGGCTATATCACCTAATGCTATACCATTTAAACAAATATGAGCGTTTGATTTCATATAATTTTAAAAAAAAATTTGTTCAACTTTTTAAATAACTTACCCTCATTTATAGAGTCCATTAGTTGAGACGTCTGTACCACGGCCTGTGTTCTAATCTAGAATTCCACTGTGGAATCATTTTGCTTGCTCTTTTAGTTGCACTCCCTTTACTTTGATTTAAACATGGTGGCTCATCGAGAATCTTTTGTTTCACCCAGAATTGTCGCATAACGCGATCAGCTGGATGATACATGATTTTACCATCGAATATCAGGAAACAACTATGGACACTAAGGTCATAGGCTGTTGTTTGTATTTCAGTAGGATTATGCTCAAGCCGGTACGGACAATATGTCACATATTTTATGACAAAAAATTATAAGATAATGGTTATAATGACTTTATAAAATAATAATACAGATATTTTACCTCGTTATACTTCAGTGTATCAAATTTGACCCGGTATAAAAAGATAATTGCATGTTCACAGTGTACTGGATCTGCTGCATCCGCAGTCCACCGTAAAGCTGATGGAAAGACACCAACGTCGGTATTAGTGCGGGAGACTGGCCTACCAATGTGAAAGTGGTCGTAGGACCAAACCTAAAAAATATGACCATATGATATAAGTGCATCTATTTTTAATGTAAATGAAATTAAGTAAAACTTTTCATATATTATAAGTGCACATATTTTCATACCTGTATTAATGTCGCACAACCACTTAGATTTACCTTCATTGCATTCATGTCTTCAAACTGTACAAAATCTGTCATAGAACTATATAAATATGCCAACACTGACGCTGCCCAAGCGTGACGTGTAGGTGCGGTCAGGTCTACAAAAAAAGGTAAAAAACGTAAATTAACTAAATTGGATGAGTCTGGAAACAACATTCCGCTTAATAAACCTAGCAAGTAGGCTCTGGTGCAAGCAACGACCTAAACAAATGATAAAAACATTATATGCGTTAAATTCTATTAAAAATATACTACGTAAATAATAACATAAGTTGCAAAAAAACCATACTTACCCGATCCTCATCAACTGAGATAACTTGATCACCAATACAATCTAGGTGCAAAAAGTTATGACGGAGCCACGTAAACGTCACAAGATTTTTACTACGTTTTGTCACTACCGTATTTTCTAGAAAAGGGTATTTTGGTCATTTTATAATTAATTGAATATTGTGCATGTTAAATATTTATTTATTTTATTATTTATTTATTTTTAGCATGTTAGATTTATTTTTTTGGACTTGTGTTAGTGGACCTAACTAGTTTAGTTTAGACTCATGGACCAACATGTATTAATGGTTAGAATTGAGCCCAACTAGAAAGCCCATTAATTAGAGGGATGATTAAATTAATTAAACTATTAGACTAGAAGCTTCCCTCCTTAATTAATTTTTTCATGAGAGGCCCCAAGAGGTATTTTAGACTTTACATAGTAGCTTGAGGGAGGGGGCAAGTGAGGCCTATATAAAGGGGATGAAAACTTTCTCTCACTTCATTTTTCATTCCAAATCTAGAACTAGAATTTCCCTCAAACAAATTTATCAAATCCCTACCAAATTTTCACCCATTTTCTTCCCAAATCACCATTGTAGACTAGAAGAGCAAGGATCTAGAAGGAGAAAGCAAGAATCTACAAAGAGGAGCAAGGATCTACAAGTTTGAAGCTAATTTTACCAATTTTGGAAGTTTCATTGGGAATCCATCTCCCAATAGGTATAATTTAGATTTTTCCCTTAAAATAGATTCTAAATCTGAGATTTAATCATGAATAATCAACCCATATGTATGTACTACCCATAGGATTTGATTTTGTGTTCATAGGAGACCTATGGAGAAAGTTATGGTGTTTTTTGTATCAATTTTGGGGGAATTCCGAAAATGACTTTTGTTGTGTGTGTCAATTGATCCTATAGATCAATTTGGCATATGTTTATGTGTTTGGGGCTAGTGTCGTATCCATAATTGGGTACGTGTAGGTCGTATCCCAATAATTTGGTGATACGTGTTATTTTGGGGGTTTTTTTCTCCGACACGGGACTTTGAGCATGTCGTATTTTGACACGGACACGTAGATTTATTTTTGACTCTTCGTATTATTCATAAATAATATATGTGACTTGTTCGTGTCCTTCGGGGTACGTTTGGATGTGTGTTGTACTCGTGTCGCATGTGTATCCTAGATCTAGTGGGATACGGGGTGATACGGTCCATGTGGGTACAATTTAATTGTAGATCTAATTCTTTGTGTTCTTATTTCATGGAAAAGTGTATATATATATATATATATATATATATATATATATATATATATATATATATATATATATATATAATATTGTGTATATATATTTATGTAGTGTTGTGCCTTAGATCTATGTATCTATGTATATATTATATGTGTATATTTATTATGTAGCTATTTTTCTACATGTAGATATATATTTATAAGTGGTAGCATATGTATATATAATATAGTAGATATATTTATATGTTGTTATATATATAGTTATATTATATATTATTATGTATTTATATTATTGTATGATTATATATATGTATACATATATGTATAGTTATATATACATATTACTATGTGTGTGTGTGTATGTTACTATGTGGTATTTTATACAATTTACTATGTATAAGTGTATGTATAGTTATATATAGTTTTATATGTATATTGTATAAATATATATTGTGGGTTATATATATGTATTTAAAAATATATTGTATAAATATATATATTATGGGTTATATATATGTATTTAAATATATATTATATAAATATATATTATGGGTTTTATATATGTATTTAAATATATATGGTGGGTTATATATAAGTATTTATATATATATTGTATATATATATACATATATTTTCAGTGACAGTAGCGAGCCAGAAGTGTCGCAACAGCAGCAACAAATGCAAATAATAGCAGCTTTTCAGTGACAGCAGTCAGCGATAGTTGCAGAAAACTGTCGCTGAAACAACAGTGTATCAGCAGAGTATCAGAAGCTTCAGTGACAGTGCAGGAAACTGTCACAAAAACTGCAGTGTATCTATATACACAGCAGCTTTCTGCGACAGTGGACAAGGTATTTAGCGACAGTTTGACAGTTTTTAATATATTAGATATTAATATATATATATATATATATATATATATATATATGGTAATTAAGATATATATAAATATGTTCATAAATGATATTTGTATTATAGTATACTATATATGTATATATTTAGTTGGAGCATATAAATTTATTAGAATAGTTAGTATATTTTAGTTATCAATTGTTATGAGTATCTTTTATATATTATATATTTGTAGGTATGTATGTACGTATATATGTATTAATAGTTAGTGTGTAGTTGGTAGTTAGTATTTTTCTATTAGTACATACTAGAGTTATATTGGATTGATATATGTAATTATTGTTGGGTAGTTAGTATAAATAAGGTTTTGAATTTACCTTGAGATGCCAAGGTAAGTATCAAGGTATTGGAGGATAATCAAGGTATTGGGTTTGGATATCAAGATAGAGGTTTAGTATTGCGATACCAAGTTGGTTCGAAACTAAGGTATCCATTTAGTATTTGTAATTAGAATTTTATATATATAATATTGTTTGATATGTACATATGTGTTATATTTATCCCTTGTTTGCGTATCCTGAGATACGGTATCTTAGTATCCTAAGATGTATCTTGTATGGCCTAGATTCATAGTGTGTGAGCCCAATATCTTTGAGTTAGACTCATACAACCTAGAAATAGGTAGTTGACCATAAATTGACTATAGTTGACCATAGTTGACTTAGAGTTGACCTAGTTTGACTTTTGACTTAGAAATAGTTTTAGGACCTAGAAATTGACTAGTTTAATTTATCTCTTCCCCAAAACTTGTATTAATGCAATATTTCATATATAGGTCTGTGATATCAGTTCGGACATCATTTTTCATCATTTGCTTTGGACCACAAGCGAGTACATTCTCTGATAGTTTCCATTATTTGATTACCACTATAATTCAAGTATTTAGAAATATTACTTATGATTCTTGACACGATGGTACACGGATTGGTATTGTTATTGGATCGTCAGTCATGGAATGTTATCTTGATTATGGAGATGGTATCGGATATTGTCCTTGTTGGTATTGGATAACATTGAATATTGTAGATTAAACATTGGATACATTGGCTAGTGACATGTCATGATTCAATCCATCATATCAGTCGGGGCGAGGGAAATACAAATTAAATATGTGATCAAGAAACTATCGGCTAGTAGTATAATCATTGGCTACTAACTAACCATGCAATTCACGTATGGTTGAGTTAGCTCCTTAGTGTAATCATTGAATCTCCCAGGCTGATCACATATTTAGTTAGTATCTCAAATCACATAGTTATTATAGATTCTATTATTCAGTTCATTGATTACCTTGTTCTATTCTGACATTATAGTTCATTCCTTTATTCTTGTACGCATTGATTATATTCTGTTGTTAGTATTTCCTATTCTCTCATTATTCTTGATTATCAATTATATCCTCATCGTAGATAGCATCTTCTATTCTACTGCTTTATAGTTTTTGTCAATTAATTGGAACTGCTATTGGGTTGTACTTCACTCCATTCCTGACTGAAAAATATTTTTCAGAGGATCCGGGAGATTGGTGTCCGACAGACCTCAGCCTATAGATGGTGCAGACTTGAACCCACCAGTTCTGGAGTGACTGTCGAGAGATTTAGCCGGATTCACTAGTTAGCATAGTTAGTTCTCTTTAGCATTTTGGTACCGGATTTGTTTTCGGCATATATTTGTGTTTGGATATTATTTCTATTTGTTGTTGTTATATTAACTGCTTAGTTATGTTAGACTTCTGTGATATCCTCTCGTGTCATAAAAATGTGATTGAGTATTGTGTTGAATTAAGTTGATTACTCTCTTCTTGGAGTTGAGATATTATTGGAGGATTATACATTTTGTGAGATAATTAGATAGTATAGTTGACCAAGACAGCGTTCTACCGCCGATGCTGTGGCGTAGGCTGGACGTTGTTTCCGACTTGCATCCCTACACCGGGTGCGGGTCGTGACACGTTTTTAGTGGTGGCCCATGCAGGTCAGGCTTCGCAAGTTATGCGATATCGTGGTAGTGCGATGACTTAGTTGTACTACTGCATGCCTGCGATAGGATATAGGATACTAGGATGAGAGAGGGATACTCAATCACAACTTGGAATTCCAATCTGAATTGAATCGCTACTTTTGATTCCTTCTGAATACTTTGAATATTTTTGTCCTTCCTTGATGATATCTTATCTTGTGTCGAATTGATCTCCTTTGTTTCGATCTGTCTTCAGGATGCCACCGAAGACTAGATCCCATCGATCGGGAGCAGTTTTTGCGAGGTCTGCCACCTCTCAATCTTCCACTCAGGCAGTAGGGTTTGTACCTCCTACGACATCAGTTCATATAGGAGTCTCGGCTGCCTTCAGGGGTTCTCCTCCACCTGTTCCGAGGACTACTCCAGTTGCTTCGGAGGGACTTCCACCACCTCCATTTTCAGGAGATACCGTGCCGATGGTTGCACTGTTTAGAGAGATGATAGAATTACAGAGGGCACAGATAGAAGCCCAGCACAGGCAGTTAGATTTGATGCGGCAGAGTATGAAAAATGCCCATCAGATAGCTATAACAGCAGTTCAGAAAGAGGCTCCTCCACAGCCACAGGATATTCAGATCAAGCCAGGCAATATTTAAAATTTTAAGAAGCTTGAGCCTCGAGTTTTGAAGGGTACAGAAGGTATAGTCTATGCTGACGATTGGCTTGAAGATATCGAGCGACTCATGAAGGTGTCCCGTCTTGCGGAGGATCTGAAGGTTGAGGCGGGTAGGACTTCAACTGTTCGACATTGCCCGTACTTTGTTCAGGAATGAGCCAATTCTTACTGATGCGGGGCAGTCTTGGGAGATATTCAAGGATCTCTTTAAGAAGAAGTTCTTTGCTCGGACGGACAGATTGGAATTAGGAAGATAATTTGAGAGCCTTACACAAGGAAGCATGTCCGTAGAGGAGTATGCCGCAGAGTTCGGGAGGCTGAGCCAATTTGCGGAGTACTTGGTGAGAGAGCCAGAAGTTCGGGCTATCCGTTTTCACGAGGGTCTGAATTGGGAAGTGAAGATTCTCATTCCGTCTTTCTACGAGACGTATTCTGAGATACTTTTGGAGGCACGTAAGGTCGAGCAGGAGTGGAACTTGAAGCCGAAGAGGGACCATGATATGTTTGGGGGTGACAGTAGCAGTGCAGGACCAGCAAAGAGGCCGCGGTTCCAGCAACAACAGTTTCCAGTACAATTCGGAGCCTATCAACAACAATATCTGTAAACTCCCTCACCAAAAATAGGTATTTTATGTATATTTTATATTATTATATTTATTATAGATGTTGAATTTATTTAGAATATTCTCTTAGTTAACTAGAAAATAATTTTTTTAGTATATTTACTTATATAAATATTTATTTAGAATTATTTTAGTCTATTTTAGATTATTGGGATTTTTTCATAATTTTTAGTTAATTAAAAACTAGTAACACTAATTTTCTAGGACTTTGAAGAATTTATTTTATGTTCAAACTTAGATAAAAATATCCCAAACTTTTATTTTAGGTTCTAAATAATAAAATATATTTTCTATAATTTTTTGGGAATTTTCTGATTATTTTTAGCATTTATTTTGAGTTAATTATCAAAAACTGAATTAAAAACTATTTTCTGAAAAAGAAAACCCAAAAAGAAATTATTTCTGCCCAGTCAGCAAACATGGGGCCCACCTGTCAGCCTCCCGCAGCAAACAGTGCCGGGCCCGCCTGTCAGTGACTGCGGGGCGGGCAGCGTTGGATGGCTGCCACGTGTCAAGATCTGAGCCGCGACTGCTTTCTCTCTCCTCTATATATATATTAGTTTAAGTTTATTTCTAGGGTTTTTCTTCAGCCGAATTTTGGAGAATTGCCATCTAGGGTTCCTTCATCTTCCAGAAGCCATTGCGCATAGCTCCGAACTCCAAATGAGGCCTAGTTTTTTGTGTTAGAAAGATATTGAGGTTAGCTTTCTGATTATATAATTTGTTTTACGAAATTATTATTATTAAATTCTGGAAAATTCGTAGAACACAGCATGTCCAAAAATAGACATGTTTCGATGTTTTCGTGATTTCGGGAGAACCAGGAATCAGAATCATGAACCGTTTAAAGTTTCGGAAAGCTAATGTCAAGATCATTGACATATGTTTTTCCCAGAATTTATTTCGAAGTATTTTTATATTTTTAATTCTGTAGAACTTCTAGGATAAAATTTAACCATCGATGCACGATATGAAACTTGTATGTGCCATAATTTCCAAACAAATTTGAATTCGGACGAGCCATAAATTCTAGCATGTTTTTGATGCTGAAATCTACAGGAATTCATGCATGAAAGTCAAGTTTGTGTTAGTTGACTTTTTGGTCAACAGATCGCCTCGATTTGCGTGCTATGAGTCTCGAGTCGATAAAATTCAATTCCTTTGGACAAAATTTAGGCATTAACCTAAAAATCAGAATAATAAGATTAAAATAGAATTTTAGAGTAATTATTACATAATTAAATAAATTAAAATAAATTATCTTTTGACGTGATGAATTTGTAATACATAGGCTATTCGGACTGTGACTTGGACTCTGATTCATACCAGCAGCAGGTCCCCAGGCAAGATACCTTGCCAAGTTATTTACAATATTTTACATGCTTAGTATATTTCTGTATAATTATTTCATTCTGTTTATTTATTGCATGTGTAGTTCCTTCAGTCATTACTATATATTAGATATGTTGACACACACTTGACACTTAGTATCATAGAGGACAATCATTAGGCGTATGGACTTTTAACCACTCTGGTAAGACCGTAGTCACTAGCACGCATTATGGTGGGTCGTGTCCGATGGTCGCTACCCCCGAGGTATGTCGATTGATGGAGTCCGAGGGTCGCTACCCCCGAGGTATGACGGCTGATGATGTCCACTGACGAGCGTGAGGTTGTGAGAATTAGATCGAGTAGCCTACCCTTGCCCATACATCGAAAAGTTGTCCTCATTTGCATTCATATAGATTGTCTTGTACAGCGTACTTATTTATTTTCAAATTATATGCATGTCTACTGTATTCAAGTTGGCTCGTATTTTTTGTATCTTGTTACGTCCCTCTGAGGACCTGGTCCGCTGCCAGGTGTACCTGTTCTTGAGTATTTGCAGGAGCGCAGATTTGGATGGCTATAGATGCTTCGTGGACGTCTTCTCTCGAGCCGTGATTGATAGCTGGTACTTATATTGTTTAATGGTGTTGTACTTATATGGTATTTACTTTCTTATTTGAGTTGGTAGTGGATTTGTTTCCATCCAACTATCATCCTTAGATACTCCTTATTGAGATCTAGTTTCATAGACATTGGTTATTTTATTCATATTTGATTTTTGTGGATGAGATCTAGATTATACCCTGTGACTTGTGACATATGTTTATACCACTTGTGGATTTGATATTCATATTACAGCGTACATGTGGATTTGGTTTCCATATATTGGAGTTGCCATATCCATGCGGCTGGCATGCTTACGTGTCCTAGTCCTACATATTTTTGGGACTGGGGCGTGACATGTTTTTGTGGTGGCCCATGCAGGTCGAGAGCATATTGTCTCGGTTACGTTACTGTACCGAACAAGCCTGCACCTAGGACTAGAGTATAGGATCTCATCCACAATTGACTATGACTCATCTTTCTTCTAATCTATTCTATTTGAATAATTGCATCCTGCTTGATTCCTGTACTCCTATAATAGTTCCTTTAGTATAGTCTCTCCTAGAATATAGAAGTTTCTGTTGTTAGATGATAAGTATGGTAACCTTCCTATTAAGAGTACAACTAGAGTGCTGACACACCACTAAGTTTAGGATGTCTAGTAAACCTTAGGATTCCTTATCTCTAGAATTGGTTTACCATTACCTCCTGATGTGTTATAAGGACTTGAGAGTAGTATAGACACTACTAGAGTTAGTTAGAAGTTTTACCATAATGTTTGAACCTAGTATAGAGGATACCCTAATAAGTACCAAGACCCCTTCTCGTAGACCTTAACAGGAGTTTCTACGGTATGCTTAAGACAATTATAGTATTAGTTTATTATTATAAGTTGGGTAGTATACCTCACAACCTAGCATCACATAGTCTTTTGCCCTATTAATGAAGTGTAACTGAATGACATTTGTCGTATGCTAGCGTAAGACGACAGTGTTTATTCAGACTACAGGACTTAGAGGCTCATACCCCAATTTAGTCGACTAACGACTTAGACAGGGAGTTAGTATGACAACTGTAGAGATTGTAGGGTCTTTTATTATTATTGCTTATGTTGTTTTTGCTTCTGCGAACTTGAATTAATTTGTACCTTCTTTCATCATAATCCAGCGTACTTATATTTTCTGTACTACCTTGATTTATGCTGCTATTATAGCCTAGTTTTTGCAAGCTTATTCTTTTATCGAGCTTGCTCATGGCATATGTATTATTGGGTGCACACAATGATACAATTGCCTAATCAGAATCGGTGTATTAAGGTCTAGCTAACCTTAGTGCGCTTGGTTCGCTCTTCGCATGACTATTTTACGTGGATTGAGATATATGGTAGTAGACGGATATACTTGCCCCTAGACATGTCTGACACATCGTATCAGTTATATAACTGTACTGATACGCGCATGTAAATAGGAAGTTACCAAAAATAGGATTTCAATCCACAACTGTCCTGACAACTCTCTTTTTGAATTCCTTAATCTCTTTGAACCTCGTACTCGTATTCTGTCACCTTGTAAACCCCCTCGTCTAAAAATATGAATTTAATCAATTACCTTACTGAGTAGAACCCCAACCCAAACCCAAAATTTAGGTATCAGTCTACCTCAAACCTGTATGCCACGACACTGGTGTACCACTCATAATATAGCTTCTAATGTTTAAATACACGATGAATTATCTAGTTAAACTGTTAGTAAAATTTTAATTAAGGCTAGGTTCACCTCAAGCAACACTTATTCAGCCCACCAATACTCATTCCCATTGGACCAGCCCATCTCAATGAGACCAGACAAGCCCAAGCCAAGATCAGCCCACAAACTTCTCCATATGTATATATATATGAAGTTCCTTCCTTGAAACCCTAGAGAAAACCATCACCACCCTCTACAAAACCCTAGCCGACCCCTCCCCTACTTCCGGCCAGACCACAACTAGCCGCCACCCCGCCACCTACTCACCCTCGACGCCGGACTCCAACCCACCACCATCAGCCATTACCCGACCGCCCACCATCAGCCATTACCCAACCGCCTGCCCTCAGCCATTACCCCGACCGACTGCTGCCGCCATACACCACCCCCGCTCCGCCTGACGCCGACAGACCCGCCAACCGACCCGCCAGACAGGCCGCTGCCGCCGCCCAGCGCTGCGCTGCTGCTGCGATCACCCGCAGTCGCTGCTGCGAGCCGCTGCCGCCGCTGCCTTGCTCGTCGGCTGCTGACCGGAGCACCGCCACCCACCGGAAGACGACTACGCTGAAGAACCTCGCCCAGCCGCTAGGTAACGCCTATACTCCTTCCCCCTAGTATCATATTCATATGTGAGTATTGTGTCGTCGAAATTGAGAGTTGGATTCTTGGACACAACATTATTAACCCTAATCTTTATATAAAATGGCATGACAATTAACCAGGATTAGAACTCATCTAATAACCATCGAATAACTTAATTTAGACCTGTCATCTAGGTCCAGTATCTCATTCGGACACTGGACATAAACCAAGTATGGTTGAATATGAAACCAAGGACATGTTTCCGTACAGAGCAGAAATAGTTGTCAACCATAAACCGATAATTATTGTCACAAGGAAAACGTTGACCAAAGACAGAACATGGGTACACCCTAGCTACGTGCACCTGTGATGCTGTAATCGGTCAGCAGTAAACCTGTAACAATATCTAGGAGCAACGCCATAATTACTTATGTATGTTAGTGTCTGATGTTAGATTGTTATATTATATTTTTGTGTTTAGGACCTTTGGATCAGCCAGGAGACATCGCAGGAACCAGCTTTTGGCATTCACAGCTTCCGGATACAGGCAAGATACCTTGCTATATTTACTGTCTAAATTAAATATGCATATGTTGTATTGTATTCTTGTTGTTGGTACAACTGTGCGCGTCCGAGTTGTCTCGGTTGCATTCGACGGTTACGTCGATGATTAGTATAGATGGACTTAGATCTTAGCAGACTCAACCCATTGGACGATACTCTGTGATTGTCTGAGACCTGACACCTTACACACACACTGAGATACATTCATATTGGGATACGGGCTTGCGCACTCGACTAGCTATCGTTGCGTACATCCTACATCACGGCTAGCATGTAGTCAGGATATAATTTAGTGACTTGGCATATAGATTCATGGTATGTACGTCGAGTAGTCGACTTGCGTATCTACATTGGGCGGGGAGGACAACTAGGAGGCGTATGGGATACACACATTGGAGACGTAGTTCGGAGGAACCCGGGTCCAATGAGTTTCCCTTTATACTGATGCCACGTTCTTCGGAGCGATATGGACGATATACTGTACAGATGCCATTTTCTTCGGAGTATGGACGCTATGCCTACGCCTACTCATACGCATCAGAGTTGACCTCACATTGCATTCACTTAGATGGCTAGCACACCCTTATTGTATTTATTTTATTCAGTATTCATATATAGCATGTTGTTTTCTTGTATCTTGTTACGTCCCTCTGAGGACCTGGTACCTTTCCAGATTTAGACGAGGCTTACTACCCCACAGTATACGGCCCAGGACAGGAGACGAAATTCGCTTCAGCCGAGGAGTTGGAGGTGCAGCCGTCAGAGTTTCCGTGACCAGTTGGTAGGCCTTTAGCCTAGATGGAGGGCATCATTATCCTCTCAGCTGATGCCATAGCCATTTCTTTTATATCTCATTTCAGTACTTTATTTCGTCATAGTAGTGGGTTTGTTCCCACCAGACATCATTAGTTGTACTATGATATCTTGAGACTGGTATTTATTAACCAGTAGGTTATTTAGTGTTTCTTGCTCTTTATATGGTGGATGAGATTAGTTTACCTGTTATTGACTGATATTGGACATGTTAGTATCATAGGACAGCGTAGCACTCTTCGTGGATCCATTAAATTGGGATATCCTCGGAGACGTGTCAGCTGGCTATTGCCACGTGGCCTGGTTCCATGTATTTTGGGACTGGGGCGTGACATGGTTTTAGTGGTGGCCCATGCAGGTCTACTTTTTTGCTTATGGTATGGTAACATGCCCAGCGAGCCTGCAATAGGATAGAAATTATTAGGTCTCATCCACTTTGATTCGCCTTTGAACTTCCTTCATACTGCTTCTAAATATATGCATCCTGTTTGTTTGTTCTCGTACTCTTTTAATGAAGCTCTATCCCTTGCAGCAAGATGAATTTGCGCAGTGGACGAGGAGCACCCCGTGCCGCGGTGCCGGATAACACCACTCAAGGAGATGAGGTACCCCAAGGGCAACACCCGCTGCAGACACCACTGATACATTGGCACGAGACACCACAGGGCGATCCTACACCACCACCTGAAGGACAGACTTCCCAGACCATCCCCACGCAACATTATGAGGGCCAGACTTCAGGAGCTACACCGATGCCGCAGACTGAGAGGCCAACATCTGAGGAGACGCCTACTGCACAACCAGAGATTCCACTACCACCGCCTCTACCTTATCCGCCCCAGATGCCGCAGCTAGATGGCCAGCCACAGATGCTTCAGTTCTTCCAGGCCATGATACAAGCACAGTGGCAGCAGACAGAGACATTACGACAGAGTCTGATGACAGTACTAGAGAGGACACCTGTCACGACACCAGCACCAGCACCAGCACCTCCACCAGCCCCGACAGGTGGCATTGTTAGATGGTTCCGACAGATGGGACCAGATACCTTCTCAGGCAATGAGACTGCAGAACAGATCTCCGATTGGATCGCCAACACGGAGATGCTATTAGAGGCCTCACAACTGCAACCACACCTTTGGATGACCGCAGTAAGGGCCCAACTAAAAGGCAACGCCCATCACTGGTGGGATTCCATTGAGCGCAGTGTAGGTAAGAACCAGACTTGGAAACAGTTCTTAGAGTACTTCAATGCGAAGTATTTCCCAGCAACAGTCAGAAATGCCCTATACTCCCAGTTTCTACATCTAGAACAGGGGAATATGACTGTTGACGCATATGACGCAGAGTTTAGCCGCCTTAGCAGATTTGGAGCCGTCCTGATATCCAATGATCTAGAGAAGGCTCAGAGATTCCACCACGGTCTCAATTTCGAGCTACAGAGATACACCACCGCACAGGCAAGGGTTTCTTATGAGGAGGTCCTAGCAGAGGCAAGGATCCAGGAGGCCATTGTTAGAAGATCTAGACGTTCCAGCACGACCACGCCAGCTAGAGTCCAGCCCGGAGCAGGAGGACCTATCCGTCGTCCTAGAGCGCAGACACAGCAGAGAGCATCACCATATCCACACCAGGAACTCCCGACTTGCCACTTCTGTGGTAAGAGAGGTCACTTCGAGAAGGACTGCCGAAAGAGACTTGGGACATGCATGATTTGTGGAGCCAGCCAGCACCTTGCCAGAGACTGCCCACAGCGCAGAGAGACAGCCCCACAGGCCGGACAGAGACCAGCAACACCAGCCCCGAGGATACTACCCCCACCAGGAGGCCAACGTCCACCAGCACCCGGAGGATTCCAGAGGGGACCACCCTTGCCCCCACAGCAGGCACAGTTTGATCGTGCCCGACAGCAGGCAGGAGGACAGAGACAGGGACAGGCCTTTGCCTTAGCAACCACCGAAGAGGAAACAGAAGGAGAGGCAATCACAGGTACCATTTTAGTCGCATCTCTACCTGCGACAGCATTGTTTGATTCTGGTGCTACATTATCATTTATATCTAGTAGATTTGTAGCAATGCATAGAGTAGCGACTTCCCCCTTACCTAGGAGTTGGAAGATTCTTACCGGAGGAGGTATCGTGCCGGTTACCAGCACCATTAGAACGTGCTCGGTAGTCGTATGTGGTAGAGAGATGAGAGCGCGATTCTTGGTATTGCCTATGCCGTACTTTGATGTTGTGTTAGGTATGGATTGGTTAAGCCAGTATAACGCCATACTGAACTGCCGGAAGGGTAGCGTCACTTTTAGACCACCAGATCAACCGGAGTTCGAGTACATACGAGGGACCGTCGAACGAGGAGTAGGACAGACAGCTGGGACTTGCATGGCTATGGAGATTGCGCCCCCACCTATAGTTGCAAAATTCGAGGATGTTTTTCCCAACGAATTGCCAGGCTTACCCCCAGATAGAGACGTGGAGTTCACCATTGAGCTAGTACCAGGAGCAGCACCGGTATCTTCTAATGTGTACCGATTGGCGAAGAAGGAGTTAGACGAGTTGAAGCTACAATTGGAGGAGTTTCAGAGCAAGGGATTTATCCGTCCTAGTGCATCACCATGGGGAGCACCAGTATTGTTTGTGCCTAAGAAGGATGGAACAGTACGTATGTGTATTGATTACAGAGCCCTTAATGCTTTGACTATCAAGAACAAGTATCCCCTGCCACGGATTGACGATTTATTCGACCAGTTGACAGGAGCAGTAGTGTTCACAATGATCGACTTAAGATCGGGTTATCATCAAGTGAAGGTGCGAAGAGAAGACATTCAGAAGACAGCATTCAGGACTCGTTATGGTCACTACGAGTTCTTAGTGATGCCTTTTGGACTGACGAATGCGCCAGCTGTATTTATGAACTTGATGAACAGAGTATTCCACCAATACTTAGACCGGTTCGTGGTAGTTTTCATCGACGACATTTTGGTGTATTCGAAGAGCCACGAGGAGCACGAAGAGCACTTGAGACTAGTATTAGAGACACTGAGGGAAGAGAGACTTTATGCCAAGCTGAGCAAGTGTGAGTTTCTCCTAGATTGTGTCGCTTTCCTTGGACACGTCATCTCAGGAGACGGTATCTCAGTAGACCCGGCGAAGATTTCATCTGTAGAGACATGGCCAACCCCTACCAATGTCTCAGAAGTGAGGAGTTTCCTAGGACTTGCCGGATATTACCGGAGGTTCGTAGAGAATTTCGCGAAGATTGCAGAGCCAATGACCCGCTTGACCCGTAAGGAGCAAGAGTTCACTTGGACAGAGGAGTGTCAAAAGGCGTTCGATGAGCTGAAGAAACGCTTGACTACAGCACCTATCTTGACCATACCTTCTGGACCCGGAGGATTTGTAATCTACAGCGATGCATCCGGGAAAGGATTAGGATGCGTCTTGATGCAGCATGGAAAGGTTGTAGCTTATGCTTCTAGGCAGTTGAGGACACATGAGAAGAACTATCCCACCCATGACTTGGAACTTGCCGCGGTGATCTTTGCTTTAAAGCTTTGGAGGCATTACCTATATGGAGAAAGAGTGGAGATATTTACGGATCATAAGAGCCTGAAATATGTCTACATTCAGAAGGATCTTAATCAGAGGCAGAGACGTTGGCTCGAGGTGATGACAGACTTCGAAATTGAGCTACAGTACCACCCGGGAAAGGCCAATGTAGTAGCAGACGCATTGAGCAGAAGACCTATGGCATTCTTCTTGACTACCCAACAACATCTGTTAAGAGATCTAGAACAGATGGGGATAGAGGTTGTCATACCCGGAGTAGATGGACAGTTGTCGAGTTTCCAATTGCAATCGACACTAGTGGAGAGAATCAAGGCTGCCTTGCCGACAGATGCCAGATTTCAGAGGCTCAGACAGAGGACAGAGGCTGGATTACAGACAGGACTACGGATACATGAAGACGAAACACTGAGATGCGGAGATCGTCTCTATGTTCCAAATGGAGAACTTCGGCAAGAATTGATGTCAGAGGCACATAGTTCCACCTATTCCATTCATCTAGGAGGCACGAAGATGTACAGAGATCTAAGACAGTACTACTGGTGGCACGGAATGAAGAGAGAGATAGCACGTTTTGTGGCCAAGTGCCTGGTGTGGCAGCAAGTCAAGGCCGAGCACCAGAGATCTGCAGGATTGCTTCAACCGCTTCCTATACCGGAGTGGAAATGGGAGCATATCACTATGGACTTTGTTACAGGCTTCCCGAGGAGTCCTAGTGGGCGAATGCACATCGTCGACCCTTAGAGTTTCAGGTAAGAGATCACGTATTCTTACGAATCTCACTTACTCGAGGGACTATTAGATTCGGAGGCAGAGGGAAGCTGAGTCCGAGGTACATCGCACCATTCGACATCTTAGAACGCGTCGGAGAGGTTGCTTACAGATTAGCATTACCGCAGACCTTGGAAGGAGTCCACGACGTCTTCCATGTATCTCAATTAAGGAGGTACATATCGGATCCTAGTCACGTGCTTGACCATTCCGAGATCACAGTCGGGCCAAGCTTATCATACCAAGAGGAGCCTGTGGAGATTTTAGACAGAAGTGAGAAGGTATTACGAGGGCAGACCATTCCCCTAGTTCGTGTCGCATGGAGGTATCATGCACCAGGCGAGTCGACTTGGGAACGCGAGGAAGATATTCGTCAACGTTATCCCCATCTCTTCGAAGGACTAGGTACGCGTTAGAATTTCCTTTTCAGTCATTAGCTCTTACCTTACGTATGTTTTAATTTCGAGGACGAAATGCTCTAAGGAGGGTAGATTGTAAACCCCCTCGTCTAAAAATATGAATTTAATCAATTACCTTACTGAGTAGAACCCCAACCCAAACCCAAAATTTAGGTATCAGTCTACCTCAAACCTGTATGCCACGACACTGGTGTACCACTCATAATATAGCTTCTAATGTTTAAATACACGATGAATTATCTAGTTAAACTGTTAGTAAAATTTTAATTAAGGCTAGGTTCACCTCAAGCAACACTTATTCAGCCCACCAATACTCATTCCCATTGGACCAGCCCATCTCAATGAGACCAGACAAGCCCAAGCCAAGATCAGCCCACAAACTTCTCCATATGTATATATATATGAAGTTCCTTCCTTGAAACCCTAGAGAAAACCATCACCACCCTCTACAAAACCCTAGCCGACTCCTCCCCTACTTCCGGCCAGACCACAACTAGCCGCCACCCCGCCACCTACTCACCCTCGACACCGGACTCCAACCCACCACCATCAGCCATTACCCGACCGCCCACCATCAGCCATTACCCGACCGCCTGCCCTCAGCCATTACCCCGACCGACTGCTGCCGCCATACACCACCCCCGCTTCGCCTGACGTCGACAGACCCGCCAACCGACCCGCCAGACAGGCCGCTGCCGCCGCCCAGCGCTGCGCTGCTGCTGCGATCACCCGCAGTCGCTGCTGCGAGCCGCTGTCGCCGCTGCCTTGCTCGCCGGCTGCTGACCGGAGCACCGCCACCCACCGGAAGATGACTACGCTGAAGAACCTCGCCCAGCCGCTAGGTAATGCCTATACTCCTTCCCCCTAGTATCATATTCATATGTGAGTATTGTGTCGTCGAAATTGAGAGTTGGATTCTTGGACACAACATTATTAACCCTAATCTTTATATAAAATGGCATGACAATTAACCAGGATTAGAACTCATCTAATAACCATCGAATAACTTAATTTAGACCTGTCATCTAGGTCCAGTATCTCATTCGGACACTGGACATAAACCAAGTATGGTTGAATATGAAACCAAGGACATGTTTTCGTGCAGAGCAGAAATAGTTGTCAACCATAAACCGATAATTATTGTCACAAGGAAAACGTTGACCAAAGACAGAACATGGGTACACCCTAGCTACGTGCACCTGTGATGCTATAATCGGTCAGCAGTAAACCTGTAACAATATCTAGGAGCAACGCCATAATTACTTATGTATGTTAGTGTCTGATGTTAGATTGTTATATTATATTTTTGTGTTTAGGACCTTTGGATCAGCCAGGAGACATCGCAGGAACCAGCTTTTGGCATTCACAGCTTTCGGATATAGGCAAGATACCTTGCTATATTTACTGTCTAAATTAAATATGCATATGTTGTATTGTATTCTTGTTGTTGGTACAACTGTGCGCGTCCGAGTTGTCTCGGTTGCATTCGACGGTTACGTCGATGATTAGTATAGATGGACTTAGATCTTAGCAGACTCAACCCATTGGTCGATACTCTGTGATTGTCTGAGACCTGACACCTTACACACACACTGAGATACATTCATATTGGGATGCGGGCTTGCGCACTCGACTAGCTATCGTTGCGTACATCCTACATCACGGCTAGCATGTAGTCAGGATATAATTTAGTGACTTGGCATATAGATTCATGGTATGTACGTCGAGTAGTCGACTTGCGTATCTACATTGGGCGGGGAGGACAACTAGGAGGCGTATGGGATACACACATTGGAGCCGTAGTTCGGAGGAACCCGGGTCCAATGAGTTTCCCTTTATACTGATGCCACGTTCTTCGGAGCGATATGGACGATATACTGTACAGATGCCATTTTCTTCGGAGTATGGACGCTATGCCTACGCCTACTCATACGCATCAGAGTTGACCTCACATTGCATTCACTTAGATGGCTAGCACACCCTTATTGTATTTATTTTATTCAGTATTCATATATAGCATGTTGTTTTCTTGTATCTTGTTACGTCCCTCTGAGGACCTGGTACCTTTCCAGATTTAGACGAGGCTTACTACCCCACAGTATACGGCCCAGGACAGGAGACGAGATTCGCTTCAGCCGAGGAGTTGGAGGTGCAGCCGTCAGAGTTTCCGTGACCAGTTGGTAGGCCTTTAGCCTAGATGGAGGGCATCATTATCCTCTCAGCTGATGCCATAGCCATTTCTTTTATATCTCATTTCAGTACTTTATTTCGTCATAGTAGTGGGTTTGTTCCCACCAGACATCATTAGTTGTACTATGATATCTTGAGACTGGTATTTATTAACCAGCAGGTTATTTAGTGTTTCTTGCTCTTTATATGGTGGATGAGATTAGTTTACCTGTTATTGACTGATATTGGACATGTTAGTATCATAGGACAGCGTAGCACTCTTCGTGGATCCATTAAATTGGGATATCCTCGGAGACGTGTCAGCTGGCTATTGCCACGTGGCTTGGTTCCATGTATTTTGGGACTGGGGCATGACACACCTTTACCTTAAATTCTTTATTATTGCTCTCCGTCTTCCCCTATTTCGGAAAGACGAAACCTCGTGCTGGTATAAGTTGACACTGATAGTACTAGATATACCCCATAAGGCTAATCACATGACTTAGTGACACTTTTTTTATAATTGATTAAGGGTATATCATAGGTGATATGTTTGGTGTTAAAACTTTGATAATTGAATAGCATGAGTAAATAAATTAAGGAATATTTTTCTTAAAGTATATAGCCTTCTGTGATAGATGGATAAATTTTAAGTTGGGTAGCAGTGCATTGGCAACTCGAAAGGAATTTCTTTTAGATTGTGATCGAGTAAGATTAGATTGGGAGAGGTTCAAGCCATTTAATTTTGAGAATTTTAGAAGAATGACTAAGATTATGAGGATTAATGAATTTTAAAAATCTTGATATTGAGGACCCAATATTTATACCTTAAGTACATAATTTAAATTTTTGAGTATTGAAGGCAAAATCATCAATTTGAATTTGAAGGATAAATATATAATTTTAGACTTGAACATTGGTGGACTGCATTTAAATTAATTTTCAATTTGATGATTTAAATAAAAAAAAATTTGATGATTGGACTACCTATTTGAAATATTGAGGATGTGAATGGAATTTAAAAAGTTAAAAAAAAAATTATAAGCGAAAATAGGAATAATATTGGACTCGAATTACTTCTAGAGGAGATTATGATACTTGGAGATCGTGAGGTAAAATTTGATATGGGTTATTTAAATCTTGATGATATTATATGGATTCAATTTAAATTTGGATATTGATGAGTTGGAAAAGTGAGAAGAGATTACAATAGGTTGAATTTTGATTTGAACAATGATTATCTTAATTTTGAAATAATCGCGATAGATTTGAATAGATTTTGTTATTTAAATTTTTGGAAGAGATTACGATTGACGTACCTTATGTATGAATGTGAAGGATTTAACAAATTATGCCTTATTTTAATTTCGAGGACGAAATTGTTTTAAGTTGGGTAGATTGTAAACTCCCTCACCCAAAATAGGTATTTTATGTATATTTTATATTATTATATTTATTATAGATGTTGAATTTATTTAGAATATTCTCTTAGTTAATTAGAAAATAAATTTTTTTAGTATATTTACTTATATAAATATTTATTTAGAATTATTTTAGTCTATTTTAGATTATTGAGATTTTTCCATAATTTTTAGTTAATTAAAAACTAGTAACACTAATTTTCTAGGACTTTGAAGAATTTATTTTATGTTCAAACTTAGATAAAAATATCCCAAACTTCTATTTTAGGTTCTAAATAATAAAATATATTTTCTATAATTTTTTGGGAATTTTCTGATTATTTTTAGCATTTATTTTGAGTTAATTATCAAAAACTGAATTAAAAACTATTTTCTGAAAAAGAAAACCCAAAAAGAAATTATTTCTGCCCAGTCAGCAAACATGGGGCCCACCTGTCAGCCTTCCGCAGCAAACAGTGCCGGGCCCGCCTGTCAGTGACTGCGGGGCGGGCAGCGTTGGATGGCTGCCACGTGTCAAGATCTGAGCCGCGACTGCTTTCTCTCTCCTCTATATATATATTAGTTTAAGTTTATTTCTAGGGTTTTTCTTCAGCCGAATTTTGGAGAATTGCCATCTAGGGTTCCTTCATCTTCCAGAAGCCATTGCGCATAGCTCCGGACTCCAAATGAGACCTAGTTTTTTGTGTTAGAAAGATATTGAGGTTAGCTTTCTGATTATATAATTTGTTTTATGAAATTATTATTATTAAATTCTGGAAAATTCGTAGAACACAGCATGTCCGAAAATAGACATGTTTCGATATTTTCGTGATTCCGGGAGAACCAGGAATCAGAATCATGAACCGTTTAAAGTTTCGGAAAGCTAATGTCGAGATCATTGACAGATGTTTTTCCCAGAATTTATTTCGAAGTATTTTTATATTGTTAATTCTGTAGAACTTTTAGGGTAAAATTTAACCATCGGTGCACGATACGAAACTTGTATGTGCCATAATTTCCAAACAAATTTGAATTCGGATGAGCCGTAAATTCCAGCATGTTTTTGACGCTGAAATCTACAGGAATTCATGCATGAAAGTCAAGTTTGTGTCAGTTGACTTTTCGGTCAACAGATCGCCTCGATTTGCGTGCCATGAGTCTCGAGTCGATAAAATTCAATTCCTTTGAACAAAATTTAGTCATTAACCTAAAAATCAGAATAATAAGATTAAAATAGGATTTTAGAGTAATTATTACAAAATTAAATAAATTAAAATAAATTATCTTTTGACGTGATGAATTTGTAATACATAGGCTATTCGGACTGTGACTTGGACTCTGATTCATACCAGCAGCAGGACCCCAGGCAAGATACCTTGCCAAGTTGTTTACAGTATTTTACATGCTTAGTATATTTCTGTATAATTATTTCATTCTGTTTATTTATTGCATGTGTAGTTCCTTCAGTCATTACTATATATTAGATATGTTGACACACACTTGACACTTAGTATCATAGAGGACAATCATTAGGCGTATGGACTTTTAACCACTCTGGTAACACCGTAGTTACTAGCACGCACTATGGTGGGTCGTGTCCGATGGTCGCTACCCCCGAGGTATGTCGATTGATGGAGTCCGAGGGTCGCTACCCCCGAGGTATGACGGCTGATGATGTCCACTGATGAGCGTGAGGTTGTGAGGATTAGATCGAGTAGCCTACCCTTGCCCATACGTCGAAAAGTTGTCCTCATTTGCATTCATATAGATTGTCTTGTACAGCGTACTTATTTATTTTTAAATTATATGCATGTCTACTGTATTCAAGTTGGCTCGTATTTTTTGTATCTTGTTACGTCCCTCTGAGGACCTGGTCCGCTGCCAGGTGTACCTGTTCTTGAGTATTTGCAGGAGCGCAGATTTGGATGGCTATAGATGCTTCGTGGACGTCTTCTCTCGAGCCGTGATTGATAACTGGTACTTATATTATTTAATGGTGTTGTACTTATATGGTATTTACTTTCTCATTTGAGTTGGTAGTGGATTTGTTTCCATCCAACTATCATCCTTAGATACTCCTTATTGAGATCTAGTTTCATAGACATTGGTTATTTTATTCATATTTGATTTTTGTGGATGAGATCTAGATTATACCCTGTGACTTATGACATATGCTTATACCACTTGTGGATTTGATATTCATATTACAGCGTACGTGTGGATTTGATTTCCATATATTGGAGTTGCCATATCCATGCGGCTGGCATGCTTACGTGTCCTAGTCCTACAGATTTTTGGGACTGGGGCGTGACAATATCAGATGCCAGAACCTATTGTTGCTCCAGTTCAAGCTCTAGTACAACAGATACCACAACAGCCTCAGAGATAGGTGCAACAGGCTCCTTAATGCACCTATTGCAAGAAGACTGGGCACACTTGGGAGATGTGCCGGAAGAGACTTGGAGCATGCTTACATTGTGGATCAACGGAGCATATGGTGAAGGATTGTCTCTGGACAATTCAACGTCCAGGCCAGGATGCCGATCGAGGGCAGAGAGGTGGAGTTAGGCGACCTGTAGCACCACAGATTGCTCATCACCCGCAGAGGGAGCTACCTCGGCAGGGCGGAGCATTTGCGATGACGGTCGAGGAGACCAATACTGCAGGTGATGGGTTAGAGAGTTTGTTTTTTCTTTCTGTTCCTTTTATCTATTTTAATTGATTGATTCTTTAGTACCTTTTGGATGCTTGTGTTATATAGTTAGTATAGCTATAGAATACCCTGACAGAGACAACAATAATAAGACAGGTGGAGACCATGACCATGCATGTTATTCTTTGCATAGGACTGTTCTTAGTGAGATAAGACCTTATTAGACTATGTTTGCTGGGGGTTTGACTTAGAAGGAGTACGATCACCCTTAAATTTCGAGGACGAAATTATTTTAAGGGGGATAGACTTGTCACTACCGTATTTTCTAGAAAAGGGTATTTTGGTCATTTTATAATTAATTGAATATTGTGCATGTTAAATATTTATTTATTGTATTATTTATTTATTATTATCATATTAGATTTATTTTTTTTGGACTTGTGTTAGTGGACCTAACTAGTTTAGTTTAGACTCATGGACCAACATGTATTAATTGTTAGAATTGAGCCCAACTAGAAAGCCCATTAATTAGAAGGATGATTAAATTAATTAAACTATTAGACTAGAAGCTTTCCTCCTTAATTAATTTCTTCATGAGAGGCCCCAAGGGGTATTTTAGACTTTACATAGTAGCTTGAGGGAGGGGGCAAGTGAGGCCTATATAAAGGGGATAAAAACTTTCTCTCTCTTCATTTTTCATTCCAAATCTAGATCTAGAATTTTTCTCAACCAAATTTCATCAAATCCCTACCAAATTTCTACCCATTTCCTTCCCTAATCACCATTAGAGACTAGAAGAGTAAGGATCTAGAAGGAGAAAGCAAAGATCTACAAAGAGGAGCAAAGATCTACAAAGAGGAGCAAGGATATACAAGTTTGAAGCTAATTTCACCAATTTTGGAGGTTTCATTGGAAATCCATCTCCCAATAGGTATATTTCAGTTTTTTTCTCTTAAAATAGCTTCTAAATCTGAGATTTAATCATGAATAATCAACCAATATGTATGTACTACCCATAGGATTTAGTTTTATGTTCATAGGAGACCTATGGAGAAAGTTATGGTGCTTTTTGTGTCAATTTTGGGAGAATTCCGAAAATAACTTTTGTTGTGTGTGTCAATTGATCCTATAGATCAATTTGGCATATGTTTATGTGTTTGGGTCTAGTGTCGTGTCCATAATTGGGTACGTGTAGGTCGTATCCAAACAATTTGGTGATACGTGTTGTTTTAGAGGTTTTTCCTCCGACACGGGATTTTGAGCATGTCGTATTTTGACACGGACACGTAGATTTATTTTTGACTCTTCGTATTATTCATAAATAATATATGTGACTTGTTCGTGTCCTTCGGGGTACGTTTGGATGTGTGGTGTACTTGTGTCGCATCCATATCCTAGATCTAGTGGGATACGGGGTGATACGGTCCATGTGGGTACAATTTAATTGTAGATCTAATTCTTTGTGTTCTTATTTCATGGAAAAGTATAATTATATATATATATATATATATAATATTTTGTATATATATTTATGTAGTGTTGTGCCTTAGATCTATGTATCTATGTATATATTATATGTGTATATTTATTATGTAGCTATTTTTCTACATGTAGATATATATTTATAAGTGGTAGCATATATATTTATAATATAGTAGATATATATATATGTAGTTATATATATAGTTATATTATATATTGTTATGTATTTATATTATTGTATGATTATATATATGTATACATATATGTATAGTTATATATACATATTACTATGTGTGTGTGTGTGTATGTTACTATGTGGTATTTTATACAATTTACTATGTATAAGTGTATGTATAGTTATATATAGTTTTATATGTATATTATATAAATATATATTGTGGGTTATATATATGTATTTAAATATATATTGTATAAATATATATATTGTGGGTTATATATATGTATTTAAATATATATTGTATAAATATATATTGTGGGTTATATATATGTATTTAAATATATATTGTATAAATATATATGGTGGGTTATATATAAGTATTTATATATATATATTGTATATATATATACATATATTTTCAGCGACAGCAGAGGACTCTATAGCCCGCCGATCACCCTAGGAGCGTGACGATTAGGGCTTTCTTTCAAGGGATCCATAACTTCTTCATCGAGCCAGAAGTGTCGCAACAGCAGCAACAAATACAAATAATAACAGCTTTTCAGCGACAGCAGTCAGCGACAGTTGCAGAAAACTGTCGCTGAAACAACAATATATCAGCAAAGTATCAGAAGCTTCAGCGACAGTTTTTAGTGACAGTGCAGGAAACTGTCACAAAAACTGCAGTGTATCTATATACATAGCAGCCTTCTGCGACAGTGGACAGGGTATTTAGCGACAGTTTGGCAGTTTTAAATATATTAGATATTAGATATTAATATATATATATATATATATATATATATATATATATATATATATATATATATATATATATATATATATATATATATATATGGTAATGGTAATTAAGATATATATAAATATGTTCATAATTGCTATTTGTACTATAGTATACTATATATGTATATATTTAGTTGTAGCATATAAATTTATTAGAATAGTTAGTATATTTTAGTTATCAATTGTTATGAGTATCTTTTATATATTATATATTTGTAGGTATGTATGTACGTATATATGTATTAATAGTTAGTGTGTAGTTGGTAGTTAGTATTTTTCTATTAGTACATAATAGAGTTATATTGGATTGATATATGTAATTATTGTTGGGTAGTTAGTATAAATAAGGTTTTGAATTTACCTTGAGATGCCAAGGTAAGTATCAAGGTATTGGAGGATAATCAAGGTATTGGGTTTGGATATCAAGATAGAGGTTTAGTATTGCGATACCAAGTTGGTTCGAAACCAAGGTATCCATTTAGTATTTGTAATTAGAATTTTATATATATAATATTGTTTGATATTGGGTTTGGACATTATTTTTTATCATTTGCTCTGGACCATAAGCGAGTACATTCTCTGATAGTTTCCATTATTTAATTACCACTATAATTTAAGTATTTAGAAATGTTACTTATGATTCTTGACACGATGGTACACGAATTGGTATTGTTATTGGATCGTCAGTCATGGGATATTATCGTGATTATGGAGATGGTATCGGATACTGTTCTTGTTGGTATTGGATAACATTGAATATTGTAGATTAAACATTGGATACATTGGCTAGTGACGTGTCATGATTCGATCCATCATATCAGTCGGGGCAGGGGAAATACAAATTAAATATGTGATCAAGAAACTATCGGCTAGTACTGTAATCATTGGCTACTAACTAACCATGCAATTCACGTATGGTTGAGTTAGCTCCTTAGTGTAATCATTGAATCTCCCAGGCCGATCACATATTTAGTTAGTATCTCAAATCACATAGTTATTGTAGATTCCATTATTCAGTTCATTGATTACCTTGTTCTATTCTGACATTATAGTTCATTCCTTTATTCTTGTACGCATTGATTATATTCTGTTGTTAGTATTGCCTATTCTCTCATTGTTCTTGATTATCAATTATATCCTCATCGTAGTTAGCATCTTCTATTCTACTGCTTTATAGTTTTTGTCAATTAATTGGAACTGCTATTGGGTTGTACTTCACTCCATTTCTGACTGAAAAATATTTTTCAGAGGATCCGGGAGATTGGTGTCCGACAGACCTCAGCCTATAAATGGTGCAGACTTGGACCCACCAGTTCTGGAGTGACTGTCGAGAGATTTAGCCGGATTCACTAGTTAGCATAGTTAGTTCTCTTTAGCATTTTGGTACCGGATTTGTTTTTGGCATATATTTGTGTTTGGATATTATTTCTATTTGTTGTTGTTATATTAACTGCTTAGTTATGTTAGACTTCTGTGATATCCTTTCGTGCCATAGAAATATGATTGAGTATTGTATTGAATTAAGTTGATTACTCTCTTCTTGGAGTTGAGATATTATTGGAGGATTATACATTTTGTGAGATAATTAGATAGTATAGTTGACCAAGACAACGTTCTACCGCCGATGCTGCGGCGTAGGCTGGGCGTTGTTCCCGACTTGCATCCCTACACCGGGTGCGGGTCGTGACACGTTTATTACGCGGCGCCTCCACACCTAGGTACTTTATAATCATAGTGTCGGCGGAAA
Source organism: Iris macrosiphon (assembly GCA_036927795.1). Taxonomy (NCBI): domain Eukaryota; kingdom Viridiplantae; phylum Streptophyta; class Magnoliopsida; order Asparagales; family Iridaceae; genus Iris; species Iris macrosiphon. The sequence goes on from JAYESA010000012.1 coordinate 159,273,520, forward strand.
TTGATTTATCAAATATTATAGGTTCACCCGTAATAGGTAAACCTAAAATATTTGCCACATCTGCTAGAATAATACTCATCTCTTCGAATGGTAGCTGAAAGGTATTTCGTCCAGGCCACCAATGCTCAACTAAACTGAAGATTAAGTCTCTATCGTGTTGCATAAAATGTATCTTGTCAACATAATAAAAGCCAAATATTTTTAACAGTGCCACCTGGTGGTCGATCAACCTCCAATACCCAAGTCTGTTATCCTGACGCCACGAGGCATGCTCCCGGCACCGTTCATTATTAGTATAATCCTATTGCTATATATATGAAAAACATAGACGATCTTATTAGTAGACATGTACAAAATATCAATCATATTTATTTACACAATTATATTTTATTGTACCTTCCCATAAAATACCAAAGTAGATATATGTTTCGCACGTTGCTGGATTATTAAATTCGTAGTAGGGCCTCCAGGAATACGTCCGTCGTTTTGGTTGTCCATCTGTACAATTATGGTTGTCAAAAAATAAATTTTGGCTGCCAGTAATTTTGCACATTACATAACTTATATTTAAAAATAAAAACTAACATCAAATTATTGCATATACAAATAAGAGTATAAATGAAGAAGAATAGAATAAAGACCTTCAACAATAAGGATTGTTGTGCTCACAAAGACTGCTGTGTCCACTTACAAATGAGAGAAAATTAAGGCTGCTCAAATTGCTGCTACGTGCTCACAAGGAATGCTGTAAATGATCGTAGTGCACTATCTTCTTCTTCCTCCTTGCATTCTGTTCTTCTTCCTCCTTCTCTTCTTATAGCTCCCACCTCGCACCAACTTCTTCTCTGTTGTACTCCTCTCTCTCTCTCCTCCCCCACGAGACATGTCCCTTCTTTCTTTCTTTTTTTTACTCTCACGTCTCTTCTTCTTTTTCCCCACTCACGTCTCTTCTTCTTTTTTCCTCACGTCTCTTCTTCTTTTTTCTCACTCACGTCTCTTCTTCTTTTTTCTTGTCAAGTCTTTTCTTCTTTTTTTCCTGTTAACTCTTGTCTCTCAGTAGTCATTATTGTCTTCTTGTTAAACCAAACCGAGGAGCATTATCACCTTCTGCGTGAACCAATTCCTGAACCAACATCAATCCATAAATAAAAAAAACAAAGCAAACCATAATTTAAAACAAAACTAAATAAAAAAATTAAAATCCAAAACAAAATTAAATAAAAAAACTAAATAAAAAATGTTGGCTTAAATTGTTGGCTAAAAAAACTAAATAAAAAAACTAAACTAAATAATCAAATAAAACCAACTAAAACAAACCAACCAAAAAAAACCAACCAAAACCATCCAAAATAAACCAACCCAAACCACCCAAAAGAACCCGTGGGCCCCACACCCAAAATCCGCCAACTATGTTGGCTGAATTTGGGTGTGGGGCCCACGGATTTTTGGGGTGGTTTGGGTTGGTTTGTTTTGGTTGGTTTAGTTGGTTTGGTTTGATTATTTATTTTGTTTTATTAGTTTTTTTTCATAATAGACATAAAATAATTAATTTAAATGTTTCTAAATTTTTTTTTGGAGATCAAAACATCATTTTAAATCCGTGGGCCCCCACATCCATTATAAATTTATTTTACTACAGTAAATTTTAAATATTCAAAAATAATATTACCGAAAGTCATATTTGGAGGTCGAAACATCATTTTTGGCGATTCTAAAAATTTTCAAAGTCCGTCAAACGATGAAACGGTTTATCCTATAGTACTTTTCCATACGATCATTTTGGCACAACTGGGCCTTGTTTCGATCTCCCAGTCAAAATTTATGATACTTTAAAGTTTTAAATTTTATATTTTTGTCTGTAACATATGCGTCTTGTTTCGGATAAATTTTTTTTCTAGATGATTTGTCTTACTCTCGTCGAAAACATACAAATCGACTTATTCTTTAACGAAATTTTTTTTTAAAACAAGTAGTTATGGCCGCTCGAAGTCTGCTCGACGGCAGACGTAATAGTCTTACGGCAGATTTTTATTATTATTATTTTTTTAACGTTTGTTAACGACGAAAAAATTTACGATAAAAATAAAATATTTATAAATATAAACGTCCAATTCATATTCATATTTTTTCATAATTTTTTAAACTTTTATGCTTTAGATGGAATTTATACAAATTTTGATGCTTTGGAAACAAATTTTCGAAAAAAATATTTCTAAATATTTCTTTCCAATTAATTTATTTTAATTTTATTTTGTTAAAATAAATTTACTTAAATCTAATTATAAAACTAAACTAAACTAAATAAATAAAACAAATATATAACTAATTAAAATAAACCAACGAAAAACCCAAACCAAACTAAGTAAACAAACCAAACCAAACCAAACAAAAAAAAATGTGGTCCCCATGGCCAATTTCTGCCAACTGAGTTGGCTGAAATTGGCCTCCACAAATTTTTTTTGTTCAGCCAACTCTGTTGGCGGAAATTAGCCATGGGGCCCACGTTTTTTTAAATTTTTTGGCTGCGTACGTGTACACCAGTTGTGTTTTCCGCCAACACTGTTGGCGGACTCTGACTTTTTTTTAAAATTTTCCAAACTTGTTTCGTTTACATAAATTTATTATAAATTTATTTCGCTACAGTAAATTTTTTGATATATATATATGTATGAAATATTTTTTTTAGACCTGTACTATAAATATTACTGCGCATATGATATATGTTTTTTGAGATGTTTGTTGTATTGGTATTATATGAGTTAATATGTTTTAAAGGTATAACTATATTATTTTCATAAAACGTATAAGAGATTACTTTTCATAGATAACCAATAAGGACTGTCTTTATATAAACATGTATAGAAGAAATTATAAATTACGCAATAGTGCAATATGTGTGATATTTGGTTGTCTGTCTTGGGTTGGTAGATGCATCTTTGGACCATAGCAGCTGTAGTTCGTGATTAGGCTTTGCTATGACTTTCGGTACCACAGTCTCAGTAAGTTGGGCGAACCCGAAGCAAGTATACCTTGCCGATATTTATTTCAGTTTCTTACTTTATATGTATCTTGTATGCATGCTTTTATTTTGGTCTTATGGTTATTGGTCGATACTTTGTGTCCGAGGCAGATTCAGGTGCCGATGTCCATTAGTGTCGTCGAGTATCGATAGCTAAAGTTTGACGTTGTGATATCTTAGACGCACCATCATTGGTACGTCAAGCTTTAGGACACTTTTACTCGAAACTTTATTTTGATAGATTTCGTACTTGATGTTCTTATAGTGTCTGAAATCTGTATTGGTACTAGGAAGCGCGACTTGATACCTTACACCATTATTATTATGACTCAATGTTCTAGTTAGAGAGTTTGATCAATCGTATCGTAGATACGAATTGTGAGGTCACATGGGAGGGGAGAACATACACTAGGCGCTTGGGCTACTTTCCCACATACTTGTCATTATCTCACTACCAAAGCTACGGTGATTTCATAGTTGCCACGGTCTCCCTGACAGGGACTGCGGTGTCATTCATAGTTGCCGGATAGGGATCCGGTGTATATCGTGATAGCCCGCGTATATTACTATTGTTCTTAATTTGTATTTCACATAGGTTGGTCAGACTAGTTGATGATAGTTGTACCTGCAGCTCCTGTTTATTTTCTTATATGTTATTTACTTTTCTTCATTTGGCATGTATTTTTCTGTATCTTGTTACGTCCCTTTGAGGACCTGGTTCCCTGCCAGGTTATTACTGAGTGCTGACATATAACTATTGGAATACTTCTTCGGGACTTCAGGTATCACCAATTGATGCCTTCTTATCTGCTCTTTCATAGTTGTTTCTATTCTTAGTTCATAGATTATCGATAGTATTACGGATATTATTTATGGATTTATGACCATTATATGATTATGACAACTTATACGTATTCTAGTCGTACAAGAGTCTGGTTGAATGCATAGCTGACCATTGTCACATGGTCTAGTTCTGCATATTTTAGGACTGGGGTATGACAAATATGTGGATATTTTAGCCTTATACATGCAACCAACACTGTCGCATAGTAGCTACAAAAGTGCCACATCTAAACTCCAAGTATAGATATATAAAAAAAATTCAAAAACTAAAAGTTTCATCACATTTCAGAGGTGGAAGCAATATCATTGAGATTATTCTTGAATATTTCTAAGATTAGCCAAGGTCCGGGCTCTAAGTACGGAATGTGATGGCATTGGGCCGGGCTCGGGCGGGCTTGTATCGGGCGGGCCTTGGGCCAGACTCGGATGAACGGATGCATAGTCCAAGTCCGGCCCTATACTAATATGGACCAGGCCTAGCTACCCTAATGACTGGATTCTATCGGGCTTTAGCCCATCGGGCTGGACAGACTTTTCAGATGCCAATGGGCTTCGGGCCAAATTATGATCCCTAGGATGAGGGATTTTGGGATGGTGGGGGGAAAATGGACTTCATTTAGAAATGTAAAAATGAACCCTTGTTTTGACGACAATATTATCTTTCATAACAACAAAAATAGACCATTCCAAAGATGTCGCTAGGTAAATTCTGACGCCTTAGCGACATACTAGCGACAATATATCAGATTTGTGTTTTTGAACCACATATTCATTGCCATTCGTCATTGATCCGTCACTATTATATGTCTCTATTTTAATGAATTTTTGTTGTGACATCACTCAGACTTAAGACTTCCTGTTACTTTCTTCTCCCTCTAGAACTAGCTTAGCTTCCTCTCTTAATTCACCTATGATATGATTGATAGAGTTGAAATTTGGAGACCAATTCGTGGATTTCTAGTTTTTGGAGAATTTCTATCAAATCCCAAACATGCTCATATTGTTAGAGTCCAGTCAGGATTTGGTAAATTTTGGAGCCCAAATATGGTCAAAAATTTAATTTGATATAATTTAAAAATCTACATTAATTTGATTAAATTTTAAATTTATATCAAATATTTAATTTGACCATATTTGGACGTCCATAATTGGTGATGGGATATAATCTACAAAGTTGGTTGTTGGTGGACGGCCAGATCTGATTGTGGGCTACTTTTAGGGTTTTCTAAACCCTAAAATTAGGTTTATCATCATATTTATATGAGGTGAGGGTGGAATCACAAAAAAAAGTACAAGTTGAAGATTCAGGGTGCTAGTCCACAGGAAGTCTAAGAGAAATTCACACTTTGCTCTTAGGACTCGCCATCCAAGATAGGAGAAGATCTGATTGACGAGTCATCGTCTTCGATCAGAAAAATTGCTACTGGCTTTGGTGAGTGATTTCAATTATAATTTTTGTCTTTTTTTCTTGAGTATGGTGAGGGGGTTGAACCTATTAGGGCAAAGGGTTCAACATTGGTTCTTGTCAATGTTATAATTTTATCTGAGTTATATAGATCAGGATTTTTTCAGGTGACGTAGTCACCGTTATATACATTATTTTTATATGTGCTTGGTGTTCGTTAGATTTGTTGGTTATCTTAGGTGGGTTGGCAATATAACAACCTCATTTTCAGGACAAGGATATTTTGATAATTTGCTATAATTTAAATTTTTATGTGTATGTATATAATATGTGACTAATGTGTTATTTATTTAATTTAGACTAGTTAAGTTAAACCACTAGTTAGTCATGACTAGATTAGGACCATTAAACCTATTTAGACTCAAGAATAGAATATTCCTTCCTAAGAATTACAAGATCCTATTCATGAAAGAATGAGAAGGACTTTTGAGTCAAATCAAACCATCATGACACAAACCCTAACCCTAAGGGAGAGTCTATATAAGCCTCTTTATCATAGTAGCCTCCATTAGTTCATCCCCAAAACTTGAGAGCAAACCCTAATTTCTCTACTCCAAACCTCATCACTCTCATTTTCATTTTCCAAGAAGGCTAGGAGCTTGTCATTGCTAGAGGAAACTTGAAGAGGAGTCCAAGTGTTAAGGATCGTGTCCACTACGTCTTTCTCGTGTCCAAATTCGAAGTTCTTCAAGGAGGTCACTTAAAAACTAGGTAACTCTCTATTTTCTACTCTATTTATGGTTAAAAATATCCATTGGACCTATAAGAACCATCTCATAGGTGAAATTGACTCTATTTGGCTAGATCTAGGTGTTATGAGCTCTCATTTTGCTAGATCTAAGATTTCCTTCTTGTGGAATATTGATTTTTGCCCAAATTAGGGAAAATTCGAATTTGGTGCACCAAGTTTTTGTGAATATGTTTATTTGGTATTGGAGGCCCTAGTTGATGTGTATATATAGTGTTAGGAGGAGATTAGGAGTGTTTGTGTGTTAGGATATGCCATGGCAATATGAATGAGTGGGGGATCCCTGTTTTCAGATGTCTCTGTGTTTAGAGATAAATTTGCAAGCAAGTGAGGCTCGGGTAGGTATTTAGGAACAGTTGCTGCAGGAGGAGTTTTGTACCATGGTGTAGTCCAGTCTTGGATGTTAGTTGTTGTTGTTGTTGTGGAGAACAAGTAATCGAGGGATTGCTTCTATGGAGTTTAGGTGGTTTGGTATAGGGTGTTGGATATGTGTTGAGGGAGTCGGGTTGCAGAATAGGGCCATGCCTGGAACACAATATGGTGTGTTGTGTGTGTACCTGCTGCTGCTTGGATGAACACGATCGGGTAATTAGCTCTGGGTTGTAGATGGTGCAGAAGATTGGGGGTGATCAGGTTGCTGTGCACTGTGTGCATGAGTGCACACAAGTTTCTGTGTGTGTGTTAGGGAGTGCTTAATTCCAGTGAAGTCTTGTGAGTGGTGTTGCTATAGTTAGTGTAGATGATGATCTTATGTAGGTTGCTGTTGGTGATGATGAGAAGAGTTATGGTGCATGTGTGAGGGGTTGAGCTTAGGTTCAGGTTTGATTGGGTAAGGAGTGTAGGTCTGTTCTTAGTTTCATTTGATTATTAAGGTAGTGTTAGGGTATTTCGAGAGATAAGTAATGGACTATGCAGTAGTGTAAGTATCCAATATTGGATTATCTGTGATGTTAAGTGTGGGATCAAGGGTGTTTGTGACTGTGAGGTATGCAAATAGTAAGGTAGGGTGTTTGGATATGAGAAGAGAAACTCTAACTACTATGACAGCATGATGTAGCTGTTGTTCATCTATATAGGAGGGTGATGTGGTTGGCATGATACTCGATTTGTGAGTATTTGAGATAGGGGGTGATTGCTTGCAGTGAGTGATGTAAGGCATGTTGGGGGATTGAGTTTCTAGTATTAGTCCGTAGGAGTAGGATATTTTCCTTTTGTAGTTCAAAGTTGAAGTATCATTGATACTTGCAGTATAGAGCAGCTGTAGTTCGAAGGGCTTATTACTTGTGCGTAGGCAACCAGGTAAGAAGGGAGCAACCACTTTGAGAGCAGTGCAGTGGCATGTTCAAATGCAGGTGGGTATTGGTTAGGGGATAATTGGATATGAAGGAGAGTATACCAGATACGAGATTGACTGATACCAAGAGTATCAGTAAACCTGGGTAGGTAATTATAAGTTGTGTTATGGTTGTGAGGGTGAGACGAGTTTTAGGTAGGATAGTTGACTGTGTTCTGTTCTAGTCATTAATTATATTTGAATGTTAATAGGTTAGTTAGTTTTAAGGTTGATTAGTTGTTAAAGAGTTCACCTTGAGAACTGATGTAAGGAGAAGAGTTAGATGGCTAAGATTAATATTTAGATTGTGAGTGATTGTGTGGTGTATTAAGCAGTACCAATAGCTAATAACCTGTGTACGTTTGTGTGAAGTGGTGAGTATCTAGTAACTAATACAAGCATCTGTGAGGTACAGTTGGTTGGGCACTGAGGTAATGGTATCCGATACCTGTGAGTTTGAGCAGTTAGCTAAAGTATCAGATATTAAGTCTATTAGTGTATATTGTATTATCAGTTAGTAGTGTTAGTCATTAGTTGGTATCAGTTAGTAAGTTAATAGCTGTTAGCATATTAGTCTTAGTAGGATATAGTGTAAGTTGTGTACTATTAAGATTAGTTAACTGTTAGTGTTAAGGATATGTATCAGTGAATAATTAGAATTATATATTGTCAGTTAATGTATATAAGTCATTATGTATTTGTTAGAGTAAGTTAACTATCAGTTAATTAGTATAGTAAAGGTTCATATCAGTATATATATATTAATAACAGTCAGTGTATGATCATTAGTGTGTCAGTAGAGGGTAAGGTTATGTTAGTGTGCCTCAAAGTGGACTGATACCTGGGAGTATCAATAGATCGTAGTAGTAGCAACTCACATAGGGCACAGGCAGTTAGTAATACTAGAGGTGAGTTAGTGTATAGAGATAAGTGGTTAGAGTATCATAGCATACTATTATATAAATATTAGTTTTAGTTAATTAACATAGCTAATTTTGACTTGTATTAGCTAGTTAATAGCTAGCATGATTCAAACACCTTAGTGGGGACCTAGTTGGACCTAACTAAGACCTAGTTAGCTAGTATTAACCTAGAAGCATGTATTAATGCATTTTTACTCATTTCTCACTCATTACACCCAAATTGACTTGATATTCATATATAGATTTGTGTGATACCAGTTCGGACATCGTTCTGCCCCATTTGCTCAGGACTATAAGCGAGTACATCCTCTGATAGTTTTCATTATTTGATATCTACTATGATTCTAGTTTATGGTATTGTTTTACCTAATTCTTTGACACAATGGATACACGTATTAGTATTATATTGATTCACTCTTTTGATATACGTGCATCATATTTGTCTGGCCTCTACTTCAAGACTCATTACTGGTATCATATCAGGACTCACTTACTGGCATCACTTATTTTATCTAGCTGGACTTATATTTGATTTGCGTGTCGGGATTTGAATTCATTTATACTAATCGAGGCGGAGAAATACTCGATCAGACATGTAAATATTTCCAAAATCTGGAATCACCCCCTCTGGTCTAATCTAGAATGATAGTAGCCGCACACCAAGTGTGCGGTGAGCCGTACTTACCCCTAGCCGTTTACATGTCGAAAGCGGTATTTTAAAACATACTAGTTTAGTGCTTTCTTGCAGGATTCACATTACACTTGATGGACTCATATAACACCTGCTCTAGTTAGATATCTTTTATTTACGGTCTCTATTATCATGCTCTATGAGTCACCATATTTGTTTTTTATTGTACTTTAGTTAGCTGATATAATACTTCTTTCTCTGATTTATTCTTTTTTTTTTCATCAAGTATTACTTACTATAACTGTTTTATAGTCTTGTCAATTAATTGGAATTGCTAGCAGAGGTGTACTTCGCTCCAATCCTGATTGGATATATTTTTCAGATGACTGTTTAGAGGACCGGTGTCCTACGTACTATGGAGCAGAGGAGGGGATAGCAACCATTGGTCCAGACACACATGAGTGATTACCGATGTGACTTAGTTACTCTTTATGTTATTATTTTAGACTCATTACTAAACTTTTGGCTTGTACATACTATTGGGGATTTTTGAGGCTTTGTTTGTATTAAGATTTGGATATTGTTGTAGTATTTGAGATATAGATGATGTGTTGATATTTTAGACTTTGTAGTTTATTAGACTTTCTTCATATCATATCGTGCTTTAGATTATGATTGAGTATTTAGTATTATCATTATCATATTATTCTTCCTTTGGAGTTGGGATCTATGACAGGTGCATTATATTATTGTGTGAGATGGATAGCTAGAGATAGTTGACCTAGACAGTATTCTATCGTCGATGCTACAGCATAGGCTGAACGTTGTTCACTACTCGTACCCTCACATCGGGTGCGGGTCGTGACATGCAATACTTTTACGCATCCAACAAGTGTTATCAGAGCATGGTATTGACGCTTATGATTCCCAAAAAGTGGTATCAGAGATCTTAGGTTCTCGAGAGGAAAGGTGCAACCATGTCTACAGAGCAGAAAAACACACGTATGATCACGCTCAAAGGAAAAAACTGGGTAATTTGGAAGCCAAGAATGGAGGATCTACTCCGGTGCAAGGATTTGCATGGTCCATTGGAGGACGATAGCAGAAAGCCATTGGATAAAGCTATTGAAGACTTAAAACGACTTGATCGGAAGGCCATTGGATTCATTCTCCAATGACTGGATGACTCGGTGTTTCACCATGTGTCCATAGAGACTTCGACAAAAGCAATGTGGGAGAAGCTGCATTCGCTATTGGAAAGGAAGACAATTGGTAAGAAGGTATTTCTTATTCGCCAACTCATAAACTCAAAGTACACTGAGGGTGCCTCGGTGGCACAACATATGAACGAGCTTCAGGGTATATCAATCAGCTGTCTTCGGTAAGAATGGTGATTGATAATGAGCTTTAGGCCCTTCTGCTATGAGTTCTCTATCGAATAGTTAGGAGATATTGGTCGTGTCGGTAAGCAACTCTGTGCCTAACGGAGTTGTCACGATGGAGGTGTTTGATAATAAATGAAAGAAATAAAACTAGGTTTATACGAAACCTTTTCTTTGGTTTACAAACAAGAAGTACAATTAATCCTATACGAGGATGTCAAGTACAAATTTTAATCTGGGTAAATATTGCTATAGGAGTCTGATCTGCGGTCGATAACTTTGTCCCTTGGACCACACGATGATGAAGAAGTACTGTAGAAGATGGAGAAGCTTCAAAGATTGCAAAGGGGAGTGGATGCTTGATGCCAAAATCGTCGATCACTACTCTCTGTCTGTGCTCTACTCTCTCAAGAATAAATTTCTGACCTTTCGATCTTCTGACTTCTGTTCTCCAAGTTTTTGAGTTTCGACCCTCTTGACCTCCGTGGACGGAGGTCTCTATTTATAGAGTTTTAGTGACAGTAACCGTCCAGTCGGCGTAGAAGCCGGACAGTGGAGAGTGTGGCACTTTTTACACGGCAGTTATAATAACTGCCACCCACGTATAAATGATCTTCTGAATCCGCGTGTGACGCATGTCCCATGATGAGGTAACGCGTATAACTGCTGCGAAGATCACGACATGCAAGCCACGTAGGTAACTGCCCCTCGCATAGAAAAGGTTGGCGTAGAAGCTAATAACTGTCACCATGGCATAGAAGCCAAGTAGTTGTCAAGTTGGCATAGAAGTCAAGTAGGCGTAAAAGTCCAGTAGACGTAGAAGCTTGATGCTGCCTGGATAGGTAGCTAGCGTAAAAGATAACCGATCCTCCTTCCTTGGATGAAGTCTTGAGCGTATTCTGGAACAAATAGCCTTATCACGCACCAATACAAATATAGCCTGAGTTGGCGTATTTCGAGAAGATAGCATACGGCGTACTCCTTATAGCTAAAAATAGCCAGATGGCATATTTTAAGGAGATAACGTACAGCGTGCTCCTATAGCTGAAAATAGCCTGATGGCGTAATATGCAGAGGTGATGATGTGGACGTATTAGCCGTAATTATGGCTCACCAGTCTTTGAAAAGAGAACAAAATCTCGTGCATTAAATGCAGAGATCTGCCCCCATCACGCGCATTAAGTGCAGAGACGTGTCTCGAGCTCTGTACGAAGAGCAGCTTTTGACGTGGTGGTTTGTTTTGTCTTCTGCTGAGCGTAAAAGCTCACATCTGCCTGTGTAAAACTAGGCAGCGTATTCCCTTGAATGCGTAAAAGTAATTTATATCAAGAAAATGTCACTAAACGATGGTCTAGGTATCTGTGCCGAGCCATCATTACAGCCGTCGTTTGGATATTCGTGCAGTACTCTTTGTCATGAGTCAGGTTTACTGCATGATCTGACAGGTTCATTCGAGGAATACGAAGTGTTCCTCGTACAATTTACCACTGCATTAGAAGTGAGTAGGTTTTACGCCAAAGTGGCGATGTAACAACCTTTTTATGCCAAAGCAGCCTGGAAAAATACTGGATTACGCAGGTTGTCCTGGAGCTATATTTTACGCTGTACTAGCGATGAAGCTCTGTTGTACGCAGTTGACTCTGAAGTCATGTCTTACGCTACACAGTACTGAAACTCTGCTTTACGCGAGTTTTATGCATACTGCGTATAATTCTGCAGCATATTTTTCATGCTTCTACAAGACCCCCTTCAAAGTTTTCAAATTTCTCGTAATTTGAAACACTTTGAATGAAGCATGAAACGGTCAAGTCTGACCCTTTCCTCGAGGCTGATTTCTCGGTGGATTTTTGGGATCTTATTGGGATTTGGTGTATTCTCCTTTGCCTATATAAAGGCTGATGAGTTAACCTGTTCTTCCCACATTTCCTTCACCACACAGAGATGGTTGCCGAGATTAGTCGAGTCGACTTGAGGAAGAAGAAGATCATGCTCTTCCAGCATGTAAGAAGCCGAAAAAGAAGGCGTCTTCGAGCAAATATCATCTGCAATGATGGATCATGGAAGGATATCATAGATTCCTTTGCTCGGGATAATCAGCAATTTCATATGGCGATTCGTCCAGGAGAGAGGAAGGGTTACATTCGACCATACAGCTTACTAGCTGTATTTTCTCCCTTTACGACGGTGGACGAGGGCAGACAAACTAGCCCTGTCTTCCAGTATTGAGTTGGGTCTGAATCCCAACTCAATCTGTCATGGCGTATGGAGGATGGGCTCTTGAATAATTTATACAAGCCCAGTTTTGTATCCTCCCGCTATTAATTATTTTTTTGTTAATCGGCCGCGGAAGCCGATTAATCTATTGTAGAAGACAACAAAGATCTCCACCAATACGAGAGTCTAGCAGAACAGATTCTTGGCGTGATCCTAAATGAAAATGAGAAACCCTTTGTAGCATAAGGATTTCCATCATATGTAATCATAAAGATGAAAAACCCTTTGTAGAATGGATTTCCATCATATGTAATCATGATTAATAAAGTTATCTTCTTTTACGCATCTGATAATTTGCCATATTTTTGTTGGCTATGATGAAGTCTGAATATGTGTAGCTTCGACACGTTTGAATAACTTTACACCGACTCTAATAAAAAGAGTATCTGGTCTCGTCCCGTCTTTTACGCGTAACTGAAGACGCGTAGAAAACTGCTTAGCATTTAAGTCGCATATTCGAACTGTCATACTGTTTTGAACGAGGAATTACGTAGAATTCTGAACTGTCACTTCTCTGATAAGAAGAATTCTTGTTCAGACCATCATCTTCAAGAGTGATCTCCCAAAAATCCCTTGAAACAGGGCAAGAAATGATTGTCAAAACTGGCCATACTTGAACTATAGAGAAGAGATTCTGACTGGATTTTGGATGAACTTCCAATCGATCCAAGAAGAAGTCATTTTCAATGCTGAACTCTGTATGCTTTGGGTACTTGGGATGTTTTGAGACCAAGAAGGAGCATCTTCTGCGTGAACCCTTGTAATTGGCCGCCTTGAAAATTGTTCAGATATACGCATACTCTGGCCTGCGTATTTTAAGATATGCGGAAAGTCATGGATCTATAATGTAGATAAGCATAAAATCGTAAGTTTGTAGCCTCTCGAGCGTAAAAGCTGCTGAGCATAAGTGCATCCGGACGTAAAACCGTAGATTTATAGCCTCTGAAGAGAAAAACTTTCGACCGTGAAGTCGTAGCTTTGTCGCCTCTGAGCGTAAAAAGCTTCTGAGCGTGAAATTATAGATTTGTAGCCTATGAGCGTGAAGTCGTAGGTTTGTAGCCTCTCGAGCGTAAAAGCTACCGAGCGTAAAAGCATCCGAGCGTAAAACCATAGACTTATAGCCTTTGAGCGTAAAATCGTAGATTTGTGGCTTCTCGAGCGTAAAAGCTGTTGATTGGCACTGCGCGAAATTTTTTGAATCCGTTGACTGTCCGTCTTCCCTAAATAATAGGCTGACGTGGTCCCCAATCATAACCGAATATTAAATATCGAATTTGGTTAGGGATTCGAAGAGTTTATCTGAACTCTATAAATACCCCAAGGCCTTCAGAGAAGAAACTCTTCATCTGTCTTTTGCAAACGAAAAACCTTCGCCTCTTTGAGAACTCTTCTTTGTTTCTTCTCTGAGCACTCTGAGTTTTTTAGCAATGGCACAAAAACAACCTTCCACCTCTAAGGGAAAGAAAGCTTCCTCCTCTTCTCGCTCCTCTGCTCAGACACGAGTGACTCCCATTGGGTTGAGCGAACCTCGCTCTGAACGAAGTATCCCACCGTCAAGCTGTGCACCGGGCATTATAGGTAAAGCTCTTGGGACTACAAAAACGAAGTAAACCCTTCGTACACGTTGTACGTGAACGCGCTAGGTCATCTTCTGTGCTGAGAGCCTCTTCGAGGAAGATGATGCACAGAGATATTTTATCATTTATGCCCACATTTCTAATGTGTCAGCGTAAAAACTCTATATTTTTGCAGTCTGGCGTAAAAGCTTTGACTATCGAAATTTGGCGTATACTACAAATTTTGGGTGTTACGCTCTGGATGAAAATTCTGGCGTAATAACTCAAACTTTGGCAGTCTGGCATAAAACACAGACTGTCAGAATATTATGTATACTGCCAATCTTGAATTTTACGCCTGGGATATGGGCTCCAGCGTAAAAACTCAAGTTTTTACAGTCTTTGCGTAAAAGCTCAGACTGTTGATTTTTGGCGTAAGCTGCAAGACTGTAATATCTAGTATAGTAACTGACATATTTTTCTTGCACTTTGTAGTTGACTTACAGATTCCTCCGTTGGCTGAGGTGATGGGTTCTGCTGCTGTGATGCTGAACTCCAATTACCTGGAGGATTTGTCCCATGTGACATTTCCTATTTCCGGACCCCAGTATCCTGAAGGAAGGGGAAGTCTGATATCGTCTCAAGGAGAGAGAATGCTGTTGAGCATGATCAAGGAAGAGCCTCTAACGTATATAGACGGGGCCAAATACATAAAACCAGCTTTCTTCTTCAGGGATATGATTGATAAACAATCACAGACGAAGCCCAAGAAGGAAAATTGAGATTTTACTGCCGGCGGCATGGTCATGTACCTGCCCGAGATGCTGAGAGATTATCCTATCTCGGCATTCTTCCATGCCACACATCCCAGGAAGATGTCAAGGACTCTGACCCCTAATCTTCACGACCAGCCGGGGAAGATATTTTATCAGAAGGGATCAGACCAAGGGTTATTTGTAAGCCGCCCTTTCGGCCCGGTCATGCCTTTCAGAGGATTATTTCTGGGCAGCATCTCGAGTGAACACACTTCATTGCTCCAACCAGTCCAATTGCCGACTTTCTATAATGACTTCATGGGGCATGGAGGAGTATACCCCAAGGTTAATCCTCGGACCAACGGGTGGGTTAGCCCTGGGAATCTTCGATGGGCTCGTTTAAGTGCCTAGGCCCTGAAGGAATTTTAGACGGAGCTGGAGAGCATTGGTCTGTACGCAGCTGTGAGTGCTACCAGTGTTGGGTTACCTCTCAACCCCAACCTGTTTTTGGCTTTGATGGAGCGATATATCTCGCTCACTGGGACTTTCGCCACTCCGCTGGGGGAGTTGGGCTTAGCCCTTCACGAGATGGCAGAAATTTCAAAGCTGCCAATGGGGGACACTCCTTATAAGGAGTACATCCCTACAAACCGGGAGCTGGGGGATACAAACCCTCGGGTAGTGGCAGTGTACCAGGAGCTAATGAGCCACTATTTAGCGTACACCGCCTTCTATAATGAGCCCTCTGATTTGGCTCATACCAACAAATGGGCATCCTATCTCTTCTTTCATCATGCCCGAGATGCTAAGCCAGACAAAGTTGTGGATAGCTGGGATAGGCCTTTGAGCCTTCTGAGCGTGCTTAATGCTCAAGTAGTCGATGATCTTATTGAAGACGCTGGGGCTTCAGATCAAGTTCTCGACGAAGGGATAGGGAATTATCCTGCAGGCACTAAATCCTACAGTTATTTGAGGCATTGCCGTAGGCCTCTGTCAAGGGAAGCTCAACTGGCTGGCTTCCTCTCTGTATGGCTGCACCGATTGGTAGTACCTGGCATTGCATCTTCGGATCGCATTCACCGTAACACCTTATGGCCTGCAGTGCGTTTGGTGTTTGTGGCAAGACTGGGCTTGCTCCCTGCCATGGTATGCCGGATACAAGCTGGCCTGAGGGCCATTACTGATGGGCTGCTTGCCGATGAAACATGGCGTGATAGCTTTCCCAGTGTAGAATTACCGTTCCTGTATTTGATAGGATGGCTAATTCTTCAATACCCCAGAGTGATGTCTCCCAGCTCTGCCAGTAGTTCGGGGAATAATTTCTTGTTGAATTACAAGAATTCCACCTGGAACGTGATCACCGTCGTAGACTGTCGGCGAGCGTTGAATTTTGCTCATAGCTGGAAGCTCTTCTGTATCGTCCCCACTGTACATCTCAATCAATAGGGGAGCAGGCTTCAGGTGAAGGGAAGACCGTTCTTTCTCCTGAAGCTTTTTATTGGTTGGTCTGCATTAGACCTTCCCATTTATTGTACAGAAGTGAAGACCATTGCTTCTTGGAGCCCTAAATGCCTAGTCGGTTCGCCAGGCAGTTTGGGTATGACCAATTACACGCTGGAAATGCCATCACCAGCTTCAAGTCCAGAGGTAGACTTATTGATGGAGCGAGAGGATGGCGGTACTTCATAATGGGTTGTACTAGAGCGGCCTTTACTGTGCCCAGTTTTATGTGGCCATCAATAAAACTTCTCTCTCCATGGAGTTGCGCATCCTCCATTCGTACGCCCAGTTTTATGTGGCCATCAATACCTTCCATCACAATTTTGATATGCGTGGAAGTTTTAGGATGCCTTCACATAAGTCCGCTAGGGGAGAGGAAGTCTCCTCAGTTTCCTCTGACGAGGGTGAAGACTCTGTCAATCCAGATGAGTTTTTGCTGGCAGTAACGAGAGGCGTAATACCTTCGCCTGCAGAGCCTCTGGTTATCCCCAGTAAGCGAAGGGCTCCTGTTCTGAAGGAGACTTTCCCTCGCAAGAAAAAGAAGACTGTTAGTGGTCCTGTCAGGACTTCCAGCCATGAGGCTTCTCGGAGTGGGCCTGTTGTTTCCCCTGTTGGGGATAATTTTTTGACTAGAGTCCTTCGCCTATTAGAGAGGGAACCTCCACAGTTCTGGCTGGCAGTGCCGGAGATTCTTTGCCCGAGGCTGCAGTCGCTGCTACCACTTCAGGTTGTGCTACGAGATCGCCTTCGAGACCGAGCAAAATAAGATTACAACCCTTATCCAGACCAGTAACGGGAGTAACTCCTGCCGCGTCTGTAAGTATATCCAGCGAGATTCCACCAGGTGAGCCTCGAGTGGATCTTGGTGAAGACCTGGAAGAATACCTGCCATTGTCATTTGGCGCACCCTCTTCTCCAGGTATGACATCTCGCTTGGCATCATTAAGAAATGATTTACCTGTACTGGCTGCAGACGCGACATTTATACCATCGGCCATGGGTAAATGTCGCCTTTACGCCTCTTTTAGAAAATTAACATCATGTTGATATTAACTTTCTCTTGTCTTCTTTTCAGGGGAAGACATCTACGGAGAGGACAACGTCGATGCAACTTTTGGCTTTGTTGCAGCTCCTGCCGATGACACGGAGGTGCCCAACTTTGAAGAGGAAACATTTTCGGGTGCCGGCTCGCCCGAAACAGCTCCGATATCTCGAGAGGAGGATGAGCCTGTCATTACGACTATGCCTCCTTTGAGTACGGCAGCCACTTCGGCCGTTGTTGGTGCCTCTACCTTTTTCGCTCCCTCTACTGAAGCGACGACTGTGACGACACCCTCTACAGTCGTTCCTGGAAGGGGATTCACCGATATTGCAGCCACTCCCAGCGTCTAATCTGATTTCGCCATGCTGATTGAGCAGTATACTGGTATTTTCTACACCACTTTGAAAACGCTGATATCAATGGTGTTGGAGAAGAATCTAGGTTTTGAGGCTCTAAGGAGGTCCTCCCAGTTTGTGATAGCATCGATCAGAGATTTCAATGACACTGGGAGAGCTGATACACTGGAGCAGATAGTTAATAGTTTGGAACAACCCATTAACAATTATTTGCAATTATCCCAGGGCAGCATTGATGACCTGATTCAGGCTGAATATGACTCTTTGACTGCGAGGCTTGTTGGGGAGATAGAAACTCTGAGCAGGTCCATCGAGGCTCAGCAGAAAGAGATGAATGAAGACCATACCATATTGGAGTATGTCATTCCCCAGCTGGCCAAGAGTGAGGCCGAATATGAGGAAGAGGCAGCGAGGGTCCGCAAATTGAAAGATGAACTCGCTCAGGCAGAGGAGAGGGCTCTCGCTTCATCGGCAACTAGAGATGTGTTGAAGGACCGACTCGAAGCGGCTCAGCAGAACCTGGCACGTGTGGGTATCATCCACGCAGATTTTGTACGTGTTCGGTCTAAAATGTCTGCCTTGAACAATGAGGAGGCAAGGTTGGAGCGGGCTCGCGCTACAGTTTTGAGCTCCCGGAATGAGAAGATGGCCACACTGGCGCAGCAGATCCGTGATTTGACTGCTCCTCCCAAATGATGTACCTTTTGCTTTTATATGTAATTTGCTCTTTTTGGAGATAATAAAGAGACTTTATCTGACATTGTGGACCCATTATTTTTGAATATAAATGACAAGCTAGGGTGAAAGTGATATCAGAGGTAATATGGACGTGATATACTTTCGGTAAGCTTCAGCTGGACATATCTATTCAGAGGTTATATGGACATGATAGAATATGATCCAACTAAAATTTGTACACAAAACACTATCAGAGGTAATATGGACGTGATAGGTTTTGATGTTCCAAATTAGTTAAACATATCTATTCAGAGGTTATATGGACATGATAGAATGTGATCCAACTAATTCTTTGGAAGTAGTATTGTCAGAATAAGATCTTCACCATACTCCGTTTGAGCAAAGGAGATTAAGCGTAGTACCTTTTCAGGAATTTGCCGTTGATAGGAGCCATCAACAAGTCTCCATTAGGCTTGGCTAATCTATAAGCGCCGTTTGAGAACGTCGTCTCGATCACATAAGGGCCTTCCTATTTGGGCTAGAATTTACCCTTTCTCTTGTGAGTAATGATCATTGGACTCTTCACATCTAAAACTAGCTCGCCAAATTTGAACACTCTTTTCTTCACTTTTTGATTAAAAGCTCTGAAAATGCGTGCCTGGTAGAACGCGATGCGCTGTTGGGTTTGAAGGCGTTTCTCATCTAATCCTTCTAGCTCTTAAAGCCTTAATAGGTCATTCTTTTCCTACGTCAACTCATTAGCCACTACTATTCTGAGTGAAGGAATTTGAACTTCAATAGGGAGAACTGCTTCGCTCCCGTAAACCAATAAGAATGGGGTACACCCTGTCGGTGTTCGTACCATTGTGCGGTATGCCCAGAGACATTCTCCTAGCTTCTCATTCCAATCTCTTTTGTTCGAAGAAACAAACTTTTTCAAGAGTTTGATGATGGTTTTGTTGAAAGCTTCCGCCAAACCATTAGCAGCAGGATTGTATGTCGTAGAGGCCATATTTTGTATCAATTTTTATCGCAAAATCGATAAAACGCTTGGCTGATGAATTGAGGCCCATTGTCATGAATTATCCTTCAGGGAATCCCAAAGCGATAAATGACATGATGCTTAATGAAGCTGATCACGTTGGATGTCTTTACCTCAGCAAGAGGGATCGCCTCTGCCCATTTGGATAAGTAATCTGTAATGGCTAATATAAACCGATGATCTCTGGAAGAAGACGGGTGAATAGGACCAATGATATCCATACACCATGCTTCAAAAGTCCAGGATGCAACCGTAGAATATAAATGTTCAGAAGGTTGATGTATAAAATCTGCATGAACCTGACAGGCTTTGCATTGTCTTGCATATTTTATTGTATCTGTGATCATAGTAGGCCAGTAATAGCCCATCCTCCTGATATGATCCTGTAGCTTAGGACCAGGTTGATGTGCTCCGCATACGCCGTCGTGAGCTTCACGGATAATCCGCTGTGCCTCATCATCGGAGAGACATCTTAATAGCAGTCCATCGTAGGTTCGGCGATATAGACATTGTGAAGACGCATCAAAATAGAAGCTTAATGATCGTCTTTTGATAGATACTGCTTCCTTAGGATCCTCTGGCAAGATTCTATATGCCACGTAATCTATAAAGGGACTTCTGCAGTCTCTCTTGGGAGGATCTGTGTTCACAGCGTAGCTGCATTCGATATGAAAGTTGTTTTTCACACAAAATAAATCTTTGTTAAGAAGGATCACCGAATTTTGCCTTCTTATAGGAATAGCTAAATCTGCAACTAGACTGACCAGGGCATCAGCTTCCAGATTTTGAGATCGAGGCAAACGCTCTAGGAAGAACCCTTTTAAAGACATGGCTATCTCGATCGTTGCTTGGTGATAAGGGATGAGGTCTGGATTACGAACTTTATATATTCCTCTGACTTGATTGACGATCAACAGAGAATCACCAAATGCTTCCAGGTATTCGATATCCAATTCTTTAGCGAATTGGAGCTCGATGAGTAGAGCGTTATACTCTGCCACATTATTAGAGCAGGGCTCGCTAAGAGAATATGCTCGATAGATGACGAGTTTATCAGGAGTAACCAGGATAATTCTTACTCCTGAAACCACGTTCCCCCTGGGACCAGTCCTGGAGGCACCATCGAAGAATAGCTGCCATGTATCACTTTTCATCGCGGAATTACATTCTGCAACTTCGTCAGGAATGTCCTCGTATAATATGGAGGTTTCCGGAATTGGATGAGCAGCTAGGAAATTAGCCAATGCTTGGCCTTTGATGGACTTCTGAGGGATGTACACCATATCATACGGTGTTAATAACATCGCCCAAGTCGCGAGTCAGGAATTAAGAACGCTTGGCTTGTTCATCAATACCCGAAGAGGATTGATCCTGGAGATGATATGAATAGTCTGGCCTGTGACATAGTGTCGCATTTTTTGAATGGCGAATATTAGGGCCAAACATTCTTTTTCTACTGGATTGTACCGGTGTTCAGCTCCGACCATCATCCTGCTTAAATAGTAGATAGCCTGTTCATGACCCTCATTGTTCTTCTGTGCGAGGAGAGATCCTAAAGAATGATCCATTGCTCGAACATACAGCAAAAATGGTCTTTCTATGACAGGAGGCACCAGAACTGGAGGATTAGTGAGGTAGTGTTTGATATCATTAAACGCTTGCTGACAGGCTTCGTCCCATACGAAGGACGCACCTTTTTTTATGAGGCGAGAAAAAGGTTGACATCTCCCAGAGATGTTGGATATGAATCTCCTGATATAAGCCAGACGACCTTGGAATCTCCTGAGTTCCCTCAGATTACGGGGTGGTCGCATTTCTAAGATAGCCTTCACTTTATCAGGGTCCACTTGAATGCCTTTAGCGGTAATAACAAATCCCAGGAATTTGCCACTGGATAAACCAAGAAAGGACTTTGTAGGATTCATTTTGAGTTGATGTTGGCGCATCAACTCGAATACTGTCTTCAAGTCTTGGATGTGATTATCCTTGAGGCGGCTTTTGACAGCAATATCGTCTACGTAACATTCTACTGTTTTGCGTAAATGCTCATGGAATATGTTACTCATAGCTCGTTGATACGTAGCCCCAGTATTTTTCAGTCCGAAGGGCATGACCGTATAGCAATATACCCCCAATGGTGTCCGGAAGGCAGTATGCTTCTCGTCTTCAGAATGCATTTTGATTTGATTGTATCCTGAAAATCCATCCATGAAAGACATGCGTTCAAAACCACACATATTATCGATCATGACGTCTATAATAGGAAGAGGAAACTCATCCTTGGGGCAGGCTGCATTCAGATCTCGGTATTCGATGCAGACACGTACTTTTCTACTTTTCTTCATGACTGGGACAACATTGGTGACCCAGTCAGGATGTTGTTCTTCCCGGATGAAGCCACATGCTATCAGCTTCCTGATTTCAGCTTCGATGGCGTCCCTCATGTCCGGACGGAACCGGCGTTGATGTTGCTTCACAGGCTTTGAATTGGGCAATATGTTGAGCTTATGAGTAGCCACTTTAGGATCAAGTCCTGGCATATCCTCATAATTCTATGCAAAGACGTCGATATATTCTTTTATCAGCTGGATTATTTCTTCCCTTTCTTCTTCGGAAAGATTGTTACTTATAAATATCGGCTTTGGTAAAAGTTCATCCCCAACATCAATTTGGATAACTTTATCTTCAGTGGGCGGTTCCCTCTGCTCGAACCTAAGTTCCCACTGTGTATCTATTTGCTGAGCCCAAGAGTCATTCTCAAATGGTTTAGATTCTTGTTCGTCTGCTTCGAAGGAATCTGTCAATACCGTATTTACTGATAATGCTCGTTCGAGATCATCATATGGGCCGGAGGACGACGAGCCATCTTGAGAAGAGGAAAAGATATCCTCATTTGACTCAGAAGTTGCAAGGGAGGTGGTATATCCTAACCCAAAATGAGTTCGTTGACAGTAGGGATCACCGTGCAACGATATTTGCCTGCCTTTCCCGTAGTTAAGGCCTGGTTCCCGCTTCAAGTCATAACCCATACTTTGCATAATATTCAAAGTTTGCGGGCTATATCTGTGAACCAGCATTTTACCAGCATCATCATCGGGAGAATCTTCTTGTACAATCGGTTCATTGCGCATGCGACCGAAGACTATTGGATGCTGACTGCTGCGAGTAGGCGGGACAATAAAGATAGAATCCTCATGTGGCCCATTTGTCGTGATAACATTAGATGGTGACGCTACTTCCCACATATACGGATGATAGGAATCTATAGCTTTCAAGAATTTTTGTGCTATAGGTTCTATATCGTTATGGAGAGAGGATTCCTGATTAGGAATTTAAGCATCAATGTACTGGAAAAGAGGATCTTTATTATCATCAGAAACCACGTTCCTGGTTATATTTACATCAAGTGGCTGCTTGTTACGCCGAAGGTTGATAACCAAGGGTGGAGGCTTCTGGTTCAAAGTGATCACTAGAGTATCACCTCCTTTTCCTGACCTGGCTTTGTTCAGGTGGATAGCCATGGGTTCCATGACTTTCAGATGAGTAGTTCGCCCTTTCACCTTGATTGACAGAGGTTGCTCGGCAGAGGGTTCTTCTAGCTCCCGGTAGGATTTCTCCTCTGTCTTGCCTGACACCTCCTCTATGTAGTCTTGGGTGTACAACATGGCATCGGAGTAGTAGGATTCTACTCCTTTAAACGGGTTAAGATCAGCAAACTCCGTTTGTACTGTTCCTTGAGCATCTACATATTTAAAGCATTAATTTAGAGTCGAAGGAACGATGTTGTGATCGTGGATCCATGGTCTGCCCAACAGAATATTATAGGACACCTCTGAATCAATGACATAACATGTAGCCACTGATCTGAGGTCGCCAATCTGGATCCTTAGACGAATTTTTCCCAACGGTTTACTTTTCCTGGCGTTGAAGCCCACGATTGTAGTGGTGGTAAGCCAATTCGCTGGTAGGAATTCTTAGTGGTCTGAGCAGACTATGAGGAATGATACTGATCAATGATCCCGGATCTATATGAATCCGGTCAACCTCCATGGAACCGACATATCCGGTGTAATAGAGGGGTCTGTCATGCTTGTTATGTTTCAACAACATGTCATCTTGGGTGAAATTGATATTCGGGACCACCTCCATCACACTATGGCATTGAGGACATGCCACAGGTTCTTCATCAGGGGACTTGAGCTGGGTCAAGTATGCATCCGCCTGCATTAATGCTTCAGTCAGGGCTTGACGAGTATCTTTAGAGAGCCTAAGTAATTCAAAAATGGACAATCTGGCTGGTGTATTAGCCAACTGGGCCAGGATATCTAAGTTATATGGCTTCTCCAAACCTTTGTTTTGAATATTCTTCAAAGGTTTATCAAAGAGCACTTCTTTTTGCTTGCCCTTGTCCGCCGAAGTTGGTCTCGAAGGACCGGCCTCTGGTATGACAGGTTCCGGTTCTGAAGGCTTGGCAGCTGAAGCGTCTGCCGATGCATCTTCCTGACTTCCTCCATAGTCCTTGAGGTAGGCTTTCTCTGAACGGGTTCCAGCAGCCAAAACCTCTTCTTCTGATGTCGAGGATACCACAACCATATGATATGGTTTACGCTTCGAGTTCTTCTTAGACTTAGCCTTAGCAGCTTGAGTCTCTTCCTCGATCTCTGACACCAGATCTGGATGAACCCACATAATCTCGTCCCGCTGGGTAGTTAGGGGTACCAGGTCATAATTTTGACCTCTGGCTGGAGGAAGATTAACGATGTTCATCGTTGTCCAGAAAATAGGTACAATACCATCCGGAACCTCTTGAGGAGGCAGGTTGCCAAATTGAAGAGAGATCATGTTGGTTATGACCGTCTTCTCGCTATACCGCAGAGTGATGGCCTTAGCATCGATCAACTCCTGGAATTTCTTTTTAGTACATAACACGCCTTTGTGGGGTGATGTATGTACCTATGGAAAATGCAGTACTTGGGGTTATTGGTACTGTCGACTTTGTTAGGCCGCTTTACCTCAGGGAGGGTAATCTTGTCGCTTTTGACTAAACACTCGAATATGCTCGAAATATTATCGTTGTCAAAAGAGTACACATCAATGGGCCTGGAAGTCCCAGGTTTCGTCTGTGTGATTGCCGCAGTCTTTTGCCTGGACGTATTGATCGCCAGAGCTTCTTTTTCTTTGGAACCACGAGGATTGTCGTTGTGGGAGGATGACCTCTTGCCTCTATCAGAGGCAGATATCATAATTCCATCATCACGCGCCTTCCGACTGTTGTCTTCAGCGGCCACCGCTGAGATGATGAACGAGAGCCAATCATGGAACTGATATGGTCCTGTGAACACCGATATCACTGGAAGAAGATTTTTTCTGCAAATGTCCACCAATGCTGAGTCTGGAACTCCGGGAGGCATTTACAAAATGGCTTGACGAAAATATTCGATGAAAGTGCGAACGTTCTTTTTTTCCTTCTGCTTTACTTCGATGAGAGAGGACATAGACATGTCTATCTCTCCTTCATAGAATCGTGCAAAGAACAAAGTCTTGAAATCTTCAAAGAAAGTAATGCAGTTGTCCGCAAGACTACGTTACCACTGATAAGCCACTCCCGAGAGACAGCCTTTGAACACTCGAGTGAGAAGGGCGTCATTCCCTTGCAATAACACCATCATCATACTGAAGTAGTTCATGTACTGGCTCGGTGATGTCTTTCCCTCAAACAAAGCCATAGTCTGTGGTTTGTATTTAGGAGGGAAAGGGATCTCATCCCAGATAGCTGGGTAAGGCTGGTTGATTCCCAATTTCTTGAGCGGATCCTTATGTTTTAAGGCATCAAATTGGCTTTCAATTCCTGCACTGCCTGCATCGGATCTTCAGCCGGTAGAGGGACCGCAGAGTGGTGAGAGAATAGTTGTATTGTAACTCCATCAGGAGGCAATACATTCTCCGAGTTAGGAAGTGGAGGAGCTGCTGACTCCTGATTTAGAGCAGGCTCCTGATTCGCGTTGGATGGTGGTAAGTCCACCCCCACACGTATCTGAGTCGGAGGGACCGATGCTTGAGCTATAGCAGCTGTGTGTTGAGTCAGCATCATCTGATGCATATTCTCCATCATGAATTGTATCTCTTTCAGAGATGTCTGCAACACAGCGATGCGTTGCTCAGTTCTTCCTGATGGGGAAGCCTCTTCACGTTCATCTTCAATGGCATTGACTCCCATTTCTCTGGATGTCATTAAAGGGTTAGTATAGGTCTCCGTAGAGATTGACTCTATACTTTCAGCGTCTGATTTGGAAAACTGGTGACCCCCAGTGTCGGAATCAGAAGAATACAAAGCCGGTTGTCGTGACCTCGAACGGGTGTTTTGGAACACCCCATCTTCAATGTTCTCAAGGAGTTTGTTGAATCTCTTTTGGCTTGGAGTTCTAGAGGGATGACGTCTTGAATTCGACCTTCCTCTAAGAATATGTGAAGCCATGTTCACTGATGCATATGTAGGCTCTTCTTCCTAGAAAGACAAAGAGTAGTTCAACCGGTCAAAAACCGACCGTTTTGCTTCAGAACAGCAATAATTAACTACAATCCTATGACTATTACAATAGTGCTCCCTAGGAGGCGTAATAGACATGCTAGAAGATCCCCTATCCTTGCGCTTCTGGATCAGATATTCACGCAAGTCAGGAGGATTAATCGAAGAAGAAGAAGAAGGCTTGTTCCTCCTGTTTACATCAGTCGGCTTGTGGATATTAGGGACCATAACTTTTCCCCTGCCACCTGTATACAACAGTTCAGCCATCTGAGTAGCAGATGATCCCCGAGGAGTGTGTCTCTCCGTAAACCGGGCCTTCTTTACACTGAGGGGCTTCACCTGGCATAATTTGGAACTCTGCTCAGGCTGGCGTAAAACTGAGGAGGTCCTCAATCGGCCATCAGCTTCTCGCGTAATCTGGAGAGCGGAAAGATTTTTCTCTTACTGGCGTAAAGGCCGAGAAGTTGAGAAATCCGCCACTTGTTTTCTCTTGCGTAGATTGCAGGGACCATCTGTTTTTCCACGGAGGGAAGATGCATCTTTACGTGCATAGCACGTTTGGAATTTCTGATTTGGCGCTGAGGCATTATCAGAAATTCTGTCTACCACGTCACAGACGGGAGACTGAGTTTTATGCGCAGAGCGCGAAGCAGACTTCTGGATTAGCACTGATGCAACAACAGAAGCTTTGTCTTCCATGTCACAGACGGGAGACAGAGTTTTACGCGCAGAGCGCGGAGTAGACTTCTGGACTAGCACTGAGGCATTGCCAAAAGTTTTGTCTGCCACATCACAGACGGAAGACAGAGTTTTACGCGCGGGGCGCGGATGTTGCGAAGCTACAACTTTGTTGGTCGGAGAAACCAGAGAGTCGGCAGGAATGGTAGGGGATGTCCGGGGCATCCAGACCTTATGCAATTTCTTGTTGTCTTGGACAGAGAGAGAGTGAGAGCTACCCCTGCTCGAAGCATATCTTCGTAGGCGGATTGGTCGAACTGGCCGACCAAGGTCTTCTTCATTGATCCTATTGATACTGCATCGTGTTGAGCAATTGCTTTCTCGTCAGATGAGAAAGAGATCCCCAACAGAGTTGCCATCTTGTGTTTGATAATAAACGAAAGAAATAAAACTAGGTTTATACGAAACCTTTTCTTTGGTTTACAAACAAGAAGTACAATTAATCCTATACGAGAATGTCAAGTACAAAATTTAATCTGGGTAAATATTGCTATAGGAGTCTGATCTGCGGTCGATCACTTTGTCCCTTGGACCACACGATGATGAAGAAGTGCTGTAGAAGACGGAGAAGCTTCAAAGATTGCAAAGGAGAGTGGATGCTTGATGCCAATATCGTCGATCACTACTCTCTGTCTGTGCTCTACTCTCTCAAGAATAAATTTCTGACCTTTCGACCTTCTGACTTCTGTTCTCCAAGTTTTCGAGCTTCGACCCTCTTGACCTCCGTGGATGGAGGTCTCTATTTATAGAGTTTTAGTGACAGTAATCGTCCAGTCGGCGTAGAAGCCGGACAGTGGAGAGTATGGCACTTTTTATGCGGAGGTTATAATAACTGTCACCCACGTATAAATGATCTTCTGAATCCGCCTGTGACGCGTGTCCCGTGATGAGGTAACGCGTATAACTGCTGCGAAGATCACGACATGCAAGCCACGTAGGTAACTGCCCCTCGCGTAGAAAAGGTTGGCGTAGAAGCCAATAACTGTCACCATGGCATAGAAGCCAAGTAGTTGTCAAGTTGGCGTAGAAGCCAAGTAGGCGTAGAAGCCTGGTGCTGCATGGATAGGTAACTAGCGTAAAAGATAGCCGATCCTCCTTCCTTGGCTGAAGTCTTGAGCGTATTCTGGACCAAATAGCCTTATCACGCACCAATACAAATATAGGTTGAGTTGGCGTATTCCGAGGAGATAGCATACGGCGTACTCCTTATAGCTGAAAATAGCCAGATGGCGTATTTCAAGAAGATAACGTACAGCGTGCTCCTATAGCTGAAAATAGCCTGATGGCGTAATATGCAGAGGTGATGATGTGGACGTATTAGCCGTAATTATGGCTCACCCAGTCTTTGAAAATAGAACCAAATCTCGTGCATTAAATGTAGAGATCTGCCCCCATCACACGCATTAACTACAGAGACGTGCCTCGTGCTCTGTACGAAGAGCAGCTTTTGACATGGCGATTTGTTTTGTCTTCTGCTGAGTGTAAAATCTCACATCTGCCTGTGTAAAACTAGGCAGCGTATTCCCTTGAATGCGTAAAAGCAATTTATATATAGGAAATGTCACTAAACGACGGTCTGGGTCTATGTGCCGAGCCATCATTATAGCCATCGTCTGGATATTCGTGCAGTACTCTTTGTCAGGAGTCAGGTTCACTGCATGATCTGACAGGTTCATTCGAGGAATACGAAGAGTTCTTCGTACAATTTCCTACTGCATTAGAAGTGAGTAGGTTTTACGCCAAAGTGGCGATGTAAAAAACCTTTTTACGCCGAAGTAGCCTGGAAAAATACTGCATTACGCGGGTTGTCCTGGAGCTATATTTTACACTGTACTAGCGAAAAAGCTCTGTTGTACGCCGTTGACTCTGAAGTCATGTCTTACGCTACACAGTACTGAAACTCTGCTTTACGCGGGTTTTATGCATACTGCTTATAATTCTGCAGCATATTTTTCATGCTTCTACAGGAGGCAGTCAAAAGTAGATTGTTGAATGAGGAGGTTCGGTGTAAGCTAGTTGAATCATTGCAGGAGTCCGCTCTGGTGGCAGTGGAAAGGGAAGATCCAAGTCACAAGCAAGAACATGAAAAAGTTCTCGAGATCTTGCGACTGTGGACCACAAGGAGGGCTGCTATCACTGTAGCGAAAGAGGTCATATCAAGAGGAACTGTGTGAAGCTCAAAGTTGAAAAGGCCAAAGGTAAGGACGATCAGGAGGATCTCACGGCTGTGGGAGATTTTATCATCATAGAAACCGACTTAGAGGAACCTTGTGGCATGTGTAATAATGGTGACACGGGGGCATCGTATCACGTCACTCCATATAGGAGGATCTTTACATGATACCACCATAACATGTTTTGACGTTTGAATATGGACAACAAGGGAACAGCTGCAGTTGTAGGCAACGGTGATGTGCACTTGACAACGGAGGTTGGTGAGAAGCTCGTTCTTAAGGTTCATGATATGTACCGAGTTTGCGCTATAACTTGGTTTCGGTGGGAAGGCTGGCGGATGATAGTTGTCGTAGTTTGTTTAGGGACAGATTGGATGCTTACGAAAAGCTCCCAACAACTAGCTCGAGGAGATTTATGTTGTGGCATGTACAGGTTTAAGCCGTTAAGATGTACAAGCAGGCCATATACATCAGATGGAGGCTCGAGGGGTATTCGACAGGAGGTGGATCATAAAAAATTTGCTGAGGAGTGTCTATAAGATACTTTAAGGATTATAAATGATTCGTTCTGCGAGACAAAGCGACGAATGATGATAAGCCAAAGATTGAGTGTCAGTATGTCGGTCTCATGACAGTTGGTCGCTCTCTAGGTGGTGATTGTTCCACGAATATGGTTTTGGCGACATGTGGTTCGCCAAAGCTTCACGGAGCGACATCGATTTCAGCAGTTCAAAGCCAGGAACGAGACCAAGGTGTGCAGCAAACTCAATCTGAGACGAGTGCATCACCATTCACACAGTTTTAGAGGAGTTGTGGGTCATCGACGGTGTGCATAATGCATGATATTCTGCTCGAGGATGCACATGTATAAGAGAGCTTCAGTTTTGGACATGAAGGTTGGCAGATTCATGAGTCTGAACCTCGATAGAACTGCATTCTCTGCTTGGTTGGTCCAACAAAGGGTGAAGAAGCTAGTCGAAACGGTTGTACGTCCGGTGGAAGACAGAAGTCGGGGACAGACAACCAAGACTTGCGGTGAGGCTGATCGTCAAGGACTTTGTTCTTAGCCAAGGCTGATTGACATAGGGTTGGACAAAATCCAAGTGGGCGCTGGGAATGTAAACTTGATAGTAGTAAAGGAGGCATGCTTTGGGTTGGCGCAAGAAGGGACTATAGTGCCGGATAAAGGGAAGGGTTTGATGGTGGCAGAGGGGGTAAATGTGGCAGCGGACAAGGACATGGGGCCGATGGTGGTCTTTCAAGCGACAAAAGGGAGAAATACTCGACATCAGGGTGGAGGAAGAGAGAGAAAAGCACCTAAAGGAAAATCTAAGGGTGTTATGCACGGTGTTAAAGCTATCAACCATCCGGTGACATAGGAGACTGGAAGCCGGAAGTGACATGCCCATACCTCCAGGAAGGACATATTGCGACCAGTACCATTTGAGTTGGGGGGTGGTCAACTACAACAATGAAGAGGTATGCATGGACAATCCACGATGGGCTGAGGTACATCCGGGAGAGGACACCATTGTTGAAGGCGAAGAGGACCAAATGGAATGAGAGGGTGAAGAGAGTGTCGTTCCCCCAGATGACAGCTCCCTGCACATAGCTGGGGAAACACCAAGTTTATAATCAATGACGATGTTAACATGGAACATTCAGGGTGTGTGTGAGTTGGGTAGATGGAAAGAGGTTGGAGAAATAGTGAGGAAGGGGTCGGCTAGCATTTGTACATTGCTAGAAACAAAAATAAATTTGGAAAGGATACTCTCTTAGAGGACATCCAATCATTGGAAACAGGTACATAATCTTCACCTGTGCAGTATGGCTCGTATTTGGGTTCGTTGGGATAGTCGGTGTTGGAAGGAACATGTGCTCGTGTTCAGACCAGTACATTGTGCTTCTACTCTCTAACCGGGGTGGACTGCGCTTTATGTATGGTGCAGTGTATGGGCATAATGATAGAAGACAGCAGAAAAACTTATGGAGAAAGATCATCCATATTAGTACCATGGCAGATATCCAACATAAGGTACCTTTATTGTTGATGGGTGGTTTTAATGCCTTATTGTATAAGCATGAGAAGATTGGAGGGAAGAGTAGTGCATGACAATATTCTCTATGATTTCCAACAATGTATATTCCAGTCGTATTTGCAGAAACTGGACAAAACAAGTCATATTTGGACTTGGAACAATAAAGTTGTTCAGATGCGGGTGGCTTGCCAGTTAGATAGGGTGCTGGGTAATTGGGAGTGGTTCAGCTCCTTCCCAAATCTAGTGGTGAAAGGCGCGCCAGCGGGAACTAGTGATCGCTCCCCTTTGTGGGTTCGGTTTACTGATAAAAAGCATATTAAGTCTCCTCCATTCAAATATAATAATAAATGGCACCTAATGAAGGGATACGATGGGGCGGTTGTCAAGGGCATGGGTGGAACGGTGAATGGGAATCCACAGTTTTAGTTGACCAGCCTACTCAAGCGGGCTAAAGTGTCACTCAAGTAATGGTGCAAGGATCGGCCTCCAAAAAGACTTTCAGAGATAGAGGACAAACTTAGGTAGATGCAAAATTGGCTCCAGACTAATATGCACAATGAGTTGTTAGCGGCCGAGGAAAAACTCCTTGTCAAGGAGGTTGATGAACTTCGGTCACAAGAGAAGGTGGAACTTGCACACAGGGCCAAGTGCTCATGGCTACGAGAGGGTGATAAATGCTCGAAGTTCTTTTACGATGTGGTCCTTATGCAACACCACCATAATCATATTTGCAAGTTGATCGGTCCGGATGGGAGGGAAGCGGTTACTCCATCTGCATTACAGGCAGAAGCTATCAGATACTACTCTGACCTACTTAATAAAAATGGTTATACTAATCATTTCCCTGAGGTGATATGCAAGCGGCTGGTTACTCCATTCGGTAATGCTACCAAACTAGCGCCAGTCGAGTTGGAGGAGGTAGAAGCGATCATCCAAAATACTGATCCCAATAAAGCGCCATGCCCTGATGGATTCGGCAGCATGTTCTACAAAAAGCATTAGGGGATAATCAAATACCAAGTTCTAGAGGTGATACAATATTTCTTCACCAATGGGAGGTTGATGAAAGAGCTCAACCACACTTTCCTGATGCTGATCCTAAAGAAGGAGGGGGCTACTTCACTTACAGATTTTTGGCTGATCGCCTGTTGCAACTACCTGTACAAGATTATTACTCATCTCATGTGTAGGCATATGGTGTGCATCATGTCAGAACTGGTGTCGCCTAATCAGACGACGTTCATCAAAGGGAGAGCCATTGCAAACAATACCCTCTTGGCGCACGAGTTGGTCCTAGATTTTAACAGGACTGGGGAAAGAATGCATGTATCAAGTTGGATCTCTGAAAAGCTTATGACACAGTCAATAGGGAGTTCCTATGCCATATTATGCTTGCGATAGAATTTGACAAAGTCTGGATCGAAAGAGTATGGAAATGTGTGTCGACGCTTACATTCTCAGTCCTTATACAAGGTTAACCATATGGATTCATTCGAAGCAATAGGGACATTCGGCAGGGGGATCCGCTGTTGCCTTATCTATTTACTTTAGTTATGGAGTAATTTACTTGCCTCATTGTTTCAGCGGTGTACATGAGGAAGATCATTTTATTGCAAAAGAATGTACTCCCTTATGTGACTCATCTTATATATGCTGACGATTTGCTCGTCTTTTTTTTACCTACAAATGACAGTTTGATTGAGCTGGCACGTATCATGGAGGTCTTCGGCAAACACAGTAGATTGTACCTCAACCGAGATAATAGCAAAGCATATTTTAATTCTCAGTGTCTGAACAAGGAAGAAAGGGCGTTTATGCTTGGGGTGGAAAGTGAAGAGTTGCCAGTTAAATACTTGGGGGTTCCTCTGTCCATCAATTATGCAAAAGACACGGATTGTCAAACGTTTGTTGACGGCGAATTGAGGGGTGGCATGCTCGGTGTCTGTCCTTCGGTGGCCGTATCGAGCTGGTTCAATCAGTTATCACAGCCATTGCTATGTATTGGTTGTAAACCATCATGCTCCCAATGGATACTATTTGCAAAATTGAGAAGCTATGCGCCAACTTTATCTAGCGAGGAGGTATGCATATAATAAAATGGGAGAGCTTATGCCATCCTCAGGAGGAATATGAGTGGGGTTGCGATCTTTGCGAGAGCTTCGGGATATGGCCGGAATGAAGCTTGTATGGAGATTCATCAGGGAGGACTCCTTGTAGGCCAAATGGATGTCAAGTAAATATTTAAGAGGAGATAATTTTTGGATCAGACGAGTTAATAATAATGACTCGGTCGTATTCAAATCCATCATTCAATACCGACACCTGGTTAAAGAGGAGATCACACACAGCATAAAGGATGGAGAAACCACAAGCATGTGGTTCGACCCTTGGCTCGAGCACCGGAGTCTCATTGAGAGGTCTAGATGGAGCACGTTTGTTCCTAATCAAAGAGGTACACGAGTAAGCCATCTTATTCGTCAAGGGGATTGGTACCCGGGGAGGCAAAGTATGGCCAGGCAATTTGCCGTCGAGATTGTTACGCT
Organism: Iris macrosiphon; assembly: GCA_036927795.1. Lineage (NCBI taxonomy): Eukaryota > Viridiplantae > Streptophyta > Magnoliopsida > Asparagales > Iridaceae > Iris > Iris macrosiphon. The sequence goes on from JAYESA010000012.1 coordinate 159,307,087, forward strand.
TCGATCTCCTACAATCAATCAGGCATCCTCGCTAGGCACGAATCACTGCGCCAGCGCTCTCGCGTGACAATCTCTTGACCTATCTGGGCGTGATGCCGCATGAGCATAAGTCACGCCCGTGCAAGGCTATGGTTCATGCAGGCGGTAAGAGGTCTAAGCCACAGAGTTGCACAGATTGTCCGAGTGAAGCGGAATAATAAATGCACAGGCGATTGGAAACAAATTCACAGAGTTGTCAATAGCGGAAGCATTGAACAACACAAGTATAGAAACAAACAATCTCTTTATTGATATTGAACAAGTGTTACAGGCGGCGCTAGGCCGAGATTATAAGTCGCTCAAGTCTCTCTCTCTTTGAAACAGTAAAAGTGTGCCAAGTGGCTACATTTGTGGAATGATACATAGGTGATGTTTCAATATTATGTCTTGTATATGTGCTTCAGTTCCGGACGCGACGCTCCAAGGCTCCAGATTGAACTCCACACCTAAGCACGCACGAAGGAGGCATTCGCACCGAACGAGGTTCTCCCGCACCCTGCAAGCAGTCTGGTGGGTTATCAGTACATGAATGCACCGGTGGGGAGGCTTCTCGTCCGCTCGACAAATCTAAACACGTTATATAGGTTCCATGTACCATCTATTAAGTTATCTTTCTATTCTTGTCTTAGGATCAGTTTTATGGTAAAGATGAATAGCCTAACTCGTGTGGCAGTGCACCGTGCGATATATGAGTAACACAGCGAGACTTACCAACTTACCATTTGTCCTTTCCTGTCTAAGGCAAACCAAGTTAATTCAAGTACGAGTATATATATAATGAATCAGGGGCAATGGCATATGCAAACACAAGTGCATGTGAGGGTCCATTTATAAGCAAAGTTTTTTTTCCATGTTCTAGCACAAGCAATACATATTGGGATTATTTCCTTAGCTAGGTGCGTTGTATTCTTTATTAGGATGCATGGGGTGATTCACCTAGCGACTAGTATGTATTATCCATATTTTAAGTATGCTGGCTAAGTAAAGACAAGTTTATCGTAGCCACCCACCTTAGCGATGATTCGCCTCGGTCGAGCGATACTCCGAATGAGCCTCTGAAAGCCTAAGCCGAAACTCCTGAAGGGCCAAGTCGAAAAATTCTTTGCCTCAAATGAGTCTTCTCGCTGAGCAAAGCTGGTCGGGACGTTGCACTTTTGTTATTTAAATCGGCTGTCCGCTTGAGCGGAATGGGTCGTTACAGAGATTGCCAATATCCGGCTGGACAGCACCCTACCGGCGGACACCTGGCGCTGGAAGGGGTCAATGTATGGAGGTTTTGACCATCGAGTAGCTTATGAAAGTATCTGTATGAAGCACCCGCAGGTTGGAAGGTTTGAATTCATTTGGCCAAAGGGACTTATTCAAAAGATGCAACTGTGTATGTATAAGGTTTGCCTCAATCGATTGCTTACTCTTGATAGACTGACTAGCTTTGGCGTAAAGATGGGTGGACAGGGATGTGTTCTTTGTGGTGGAGTGGAGGAGATGATTATACATCTTTTCTTCAACTGCCAACTTCAAGGCAAATATGGCAAGCTCAGGGAGGACTCCTTCAGCTTATTAGCAACTTCAGGGGACGGGAAGCTACATGGTTTCTTGAGGCGCGTATTAGACTGACATCCACAGTATGTCATGTTTGGCAGTAAAGAAACAGACATATCTTCGAAGGCTTGTCCACCCCTACTATAGGGATTTTCCATAGCATTGAGTATGATGTACTGGTTATGTTAAGTAGGCGGCCTTGATGGTGTATGTACCTCGATTTTCCATAGAAGGAGCAAAATAAATAGGCTGAAGTTGTTGCAAGGTTCAATGAATCTGGCTACAGACAAGGTACTTAATGACTCATAAACAGGCTATTAAGGAGCAAATAAAACGTGGAAAAAATGCTGTCAAAAGAGCTGTTGCAAGGTTCAATGAATCTGGATATGAGCCTCAACGTTCAAATTTGAAAGAGCCAAATGGGTTCAAAAAATAAAGAGCAGCAAAAAGATTTTAGGAACCCGAAGAGTAAATTGGATCAACATTCAGCCCTCGCAGGTGTGTACTCGTTACGCAAACCGAACCGAACCGGGCCGGGCGGCGGTGCACACGTGTGGCCCAAAGGGTTTCCCACACAACATCTTTAAGAAAGCAATGAAGTGAAAATAATATATACACACAAGGAGGAGTTGGCCCATTCGATGTGGGACTAAAGGAAAGAAGAAAATTGAGCTTTTGCTCAAGCAAAGCTAACACAATCTTCCATGCTGCTTGCTCTGCCACGGTCTTAGCATAGCAGTACCAGTATTGCACAAACATGTAATGTACACAAATTCGTGACACCCAAAGTTCGTTTGTTGAACATACAGAAATCAAGTATTGGTGTTGCCCTGAATTAGTGTTTTTAACCTCGTTGCTGAAGCAGTACTCGATGTCGCTCCAGTAAGACTCGTCCACCACGGCCTGGGGGTCTCGGTTCGGGTCCATGTAGACTGCCCCGATGGACGACGTGGACACGACACGGTGTGTGCCTGCGTCTGCAGCGGCATCCAGCACGTTCTTCGTACCCGTAGTTATCGGCTCGACCATTTTCTAGATTTTGTAATTGGTAAAATTATTATAGTTGACAACTTAACAGCTTAAGCTTTCGATACTCACAAGGTCGTCAGGGCCGACAGGACATGCAGTGTGGAAGACGCCATCGCAGCCTCCGATTGCTGCCTGCAGGCTTTCGTAGTTGAGAACGTCTGCTTTGCAGAGGATTAATCTATCTGCAGCTCCTTCCGATGCTTCCAGGTGAGCGTTCTTTGGATCATCTGTAGAAGACGCAGCAGAGCAAACAACTTCACTAATTGTGGTGTATATATTGTTATGTTTGGTCCTGATATAAATATGGTACCCTCAGACCTAAGTCATTTTTTTGTGATGTCTGACATTACTTTGTATACGCTGTATCATATATCATTTGAGTCCATTGTTTCCAATTTTGACACCCACTACATCCACATCCATACCTTTTTCGTGGTTCGATTTCAAGATCACCCGTCTAACTAGAGAGGTTAGTTATGTCGATAAGGTTAGCATGATCTTAGATGAAACTGAGAGAAAGGACATTAACAGAGAATGTGACTCACTAGGAATAGTCTTGAGTGGAAGTGAAGGTCTCAATTCTGCAGAATTTATAGAGCAAAATGGAATCAAGAAGGACAGTTGGTCGTTCTCTCACAGGCTGGCTTCAGCTTTTAGTTGAAATCAATATCGAAGACTTATACTGAACTATACTCCATTTGCAGCAACGGCAATATCATGTTTTACTAAAGAGAATCAAATCAAAAGTTATTCTGTTATTATCAAGCTGTCCCCAGAGTTTTGATAACCACAATTTATCAGATTCATTTTAGAAACAAATTCATATTTGGAGTGGCTTTCTCGCACCCTGTTGTCTTGTAATGTGTTATGATTGCTATATGGTATGAGATATAAGACAATGTAGAAAAATCTTCTTCAATACGAAAGTATTAAAATAGTTACTTTTTTCCAACTTCCAAAACAACTTATGTTCCTTTTTTCTAAATATTTTTTTATTCATAATTGAAGACATGGAAGCGAAGACTTATCAAGTGCATTGTATATAACAATTTTTTCAACCAATTCCACAATTTTTTAAACCAATTTTACATTTTTTTATAACTTTTGCCACGTAAATTTTATAATTTAATTTTTAAATAAAATTTTGTCATTACTATGTGAACTTTGTTTCAAAGTCACAGTGGGGTGGTGCTCCACAATTTGTTATATAGGTTCTTATTGGATTAAAGCGATGTTTTGTGTTTGCTGGACAGAAAATAAACCACCATGTAGTTGTAACTTGTTTTTTTTTTTCTTTTTTTCTTTTTTGAAGAAACGATTTCTATTATTATTAGGCTGAAACTAAATCAGTCATTACAAGTTGCTGTACTTCCTCTGGAATGCAATCTCCACTATTACCCTCCAAGTTCCCACACAATGCAAGTTTAGCAAGCTGATGAGCCACCCCATTTCCGGCTCGAGGAACCAAATGAAACCTGCAAACTCAAAATCAGAGCATAACTGTAAAATGTCCTTATAAATCAGATGCATATGGTTGAGTCCCAACTCCTTCGTGGTCAGAGCTTGAATCACTCCTAGCGCATCACTTTCCAACATGACATTTTTAAGCTGAAGTTCTCTGGCCATAGCCACTTCTTCTATCAAATCCATCGCTTCTGCCGCCTTCCTCCTATCAGTCGCTTGGATCTCCATTTGATGACATCATCATTACTATCTCTAATAATCACACCCAATCTTGTCTCTTTTGATGTATCCTTGATAGCAGCATCCGAGTTAATCTTGAAGTGACTATGCGGAGGTTTGGTCCAATGTCCAGCATAATTTTGCACAGTAGCAGACACTGGATTCCCCTCAGGCATACCTCTATTGTAATCTGAAATGTAAGAAAGAGCTCTATTAATAAGAGCTACTGGGTCCTTTGTTTTACCTTCATATATGATATCGTGACGCAAATTCTAGCTTGCCCATAGAAGAGTGATGAACTGGTCCATGCCCTCACCATCTACCATCTTCATAACCTCTTCAAACCACTCTACAACATGAGAATACTGTCGTAGATTTGCTCTGAAACCAAATGGGGATACCATCCATAGACAACGACTGATTTCACAATCCTTTAAGACATGTAGTAATGTTTCATCAGCCATATTGCACCGAGCACATACCGAATCACACTCCATTCGCCTCCGGCAGAGTTCCTGAGCGCACGGCAACATGTTTTATTGGAGACACCACACAAAATTTTATGCGGGGAGGAATATTGAGGTTCCAGCATTTACGAATGAGAGGATTAGGTCCATTTGAGGAAGATGGTATGGAAAAATCCATTAATTCATCTTTTGCCATGTGATATACAGTTTTGACAGTATATGATAGAAAAAAAAGTACAACTTTTCCAATTTAGAAATCTATAAACAAGAAAAAAGAAAAATAGTTAAAGTTACCGGCCTCCGGGGAAGTCGTGCACGAAGAACTGCCTTAAGAGTTAATCCGTGATCTATGTGCAGACGTTTCTCGAAAGCTCCTAGTGGTAAAAGTCCCTGACTACCGGTTTCTCTTCGTCGCACACAACTCGGAGAGAGAGACCGAACTTAGCTCTGCCCAGAGCAAGGATTGCGAGAAAAGAATGTTGTTGGAGAGAAAAACTAGAGAAAGAGGTTCCACGTAGAGAAAAAATATTCTGTAAAGAAAGAAGGAGGAGGTGATCGCAATATAAAGGCAGATCAAAGACACAGCCAACCGAGGAGATATTAAATGGCTCATAAAATTAGTCATTAAAGAGCGATAATAAAAGAAAAAGAAACATGGAGGAATGACTATCAAAATAGTTGTTACAGAGGTTGTCACAAGGGTTCAATGAACCTGGACATAGTGCCTCAACATTCAAAAATTTGAATGAGCCAAAACGGTTCAAAAACTAAAGGGGAGCAAAAAGATTTTTTGGATCCCAGCCTGAACCTGAATAGTAAATAGGATCGGCATTCGACGTCTGCAGGTGTGGGCACGTACCCGCACCCGATATGCCACTACCAGAATAGCGATGCCCAAAAACGTCGCTAAATGACAAAAAAATGTCGCTAATCACGTTTAGCGACGTAATTAGCGACGTTTTATAGAAGTCGGTAATCATCACGTCGCTGAAAGGAAAAACGTCGCTAAACGTCGCTATACCGACGTTTTTTAGCAACTTAAATGTGTCGCTAACTTAGCGACGTTTAGCGACGCAGAGTCACTAATTAGCGACGTAATCAAACGTCGCTAAACGTCGCTATTTAGCGACTTATATAGCGACGTGACAGCGACGTCTTTAATGACCTGGCAGTACTACCATGTCAGCAATTTTCGACGTACAGCGACGTATTTAGCGATTTATAAATGTCGCTAAACGTCGCTAATTATGTCACTGTACGTCGCTAAACGTCGCTAATTACATCGCTAATTTTACAGAAAAAATAAACAAAAAATATTAAATTGTTCCAAACTATTATTCCTGTAATTTATAAATTTCTAATTAAAAATAGACCCGGAGCAACCCTCCGTTGAATTCTCTGGGTTCGCCGACCCCTTCGATGGAACACTCAACACCGGTAAATTAACATCATTTAATATGAATAAAAAGTATCACAGTCATACAATTAATACACACAAATATTATAGACAGACCTGGAGCAACCATCCATTGAATTTTTGGCGTACGAAATAACACAAAAAATATATAAAATATCACAGTCACACAATACACACAAAATAAAAGTATCACAGTCACACAAAATGCATAATATATAAGTATCACAGTCACAAAATGGACATAATATATAAGTATCACAATCACATAATAACCACAATAAAAGTATATGAAACATCACAGTATCAATCTCGAGGATATCCAATACGCTGGGGCAGATACCAGTCCCTCAGATATTGCGCATAAACAGCGTCTATGTGATCAATCTCTACTATGGGTGCTGGGTGACTGGAACTCCCCGTCTGAGATACAGTCGCTATAGGTGCTGGGTGACTGGAAGTCCCCGTCTGAGATACAGCAGGTGGTATCTCTTCCTCCTTAACAGTAGGAGGTATCACTTCCTCCTTAACAGTAGTAGGTGTCTCTCTCTTGGATGCCATCTGGTAAGATAGATGAAAATAAAGAATATAATTGATAACAGATATTACTTAAGACATACCCTTAATAATGCGAAATGGAAGAATTAGATGACTCACAAAGAATATAATTGATAACAGATATTACTTAAGACATACCCTCAGCAGCCCTGCCTATAAAATTTTTGTTGCATAACCCTAGTTAGCTAATGATAGCGAGCCGTAGGAAATGCTTGACCGTGCTTCTTTGGTTGTGTGTTGTTTAATTTATGCTCGTGTATTGTCTTTTCTTTTCTCGTATTGTCATATGTATCGGTAGGTGGTCAGAGGCTAAGTTCTGCTAGGAAAAAGATCTATAATCCTGGTCCTTATTTGGTTTAAGGGTTATAGCTCCGATTTTGAGAAGTTCATAAGCTCTTTTGTCGCTTGCCGACTTATCATTTTCTATAGTCATTATATTCAGTTATTGTTCTCATTGTTGTATCATTTTCTATAGTCATTATATTCAGTTCTTGTTCTTATTGTCAACATCTATAGCGGGAAGAAGGAAAGTCCTCCACATGTTGACAAGGGAGGACACATTGACTTTAAGACCCCTTGAGACATCCTAGGAGCCAAGTGATCCAGACTTGGTAACTGGTTTGCCAGATAAGCCACCCGACTGTGATCATTGCCTGATATTGTTCACAACTGACTTCCAAACTTATACTGTCGTGGATGATCATAGGCATGATTCCAAGGGTGCGGGACCAGTAGATATTGTTGTGAACAATATCATTGCCTGATATTGTACACAATGACTTCCAAACTTATACTGTCGCGGATGATCATAGGCATGATTCCAAGGGTGCAGGACCAGTAGAGGATGAAGAAAGAGTTATGGGAATGCAGGTAGAGCAGCCTATTATGCCTTTTCTGAGCCTACTGGAGATATCTTTAGACTGCTTCAGCATGCCAAAGGGTATCAAGGATACAAAGCTCAATTCAAGGGTCCATGAGGAATCTAATGCCAAAGGGTATCAAAGATATTATCGCTACAGAATATATCCAACACTTCAAGTAAAAATTTAGATATGATCAATCCACTATGGGAAGCTCAGCGCAGATTCAAGAGTGAACACCTAGGAAAGGAAAGAAATCTGAAGAAAATGCTAGCGACTCGGCATCCTAGTTCCCGTATCACTAAAGGCCATCATACAAGAAGAATTACATAGATTACACTGTGTGGTCCCCAAAGAGTAGGAAGTGTAAAGAGTGCTTAAAGTTGTGACACATTAATTTTACCTATATAAACAATTACCTTCTTCGAAATGTATGGCCAAGGACTCCTAGCTCATGTGGTAGGAGTGGAGGCATCTCTCCCAAAGGTCTTGGGTTCAAGCCTATAGGGAAGCATTTAATTCCACATGTGGAAAATTAAATGGCTCAGCTAGGTGTGGGCCAATAGATCAATAGGGATAAAATTTAAATAACAACAATAATATCTAATATCTTTTTCTTTTTAATCTTTAGGTTCCATATCTCTCTTTCTTCTTTTATGTTCTGAGCGTTCAACTATATTGATGGTGTCGGGACAAAGCTCTTCGATAATGGAGGTAGCAAGCCACGACTGTCCGCACAAGAAACAAGAGATGCAAGTCCTGCAAATTTAGCAAATATCTCTAGGGATTCTATAGCCTTTGTGAATATACAATAATGTATAGCAACTATAACCCACAGGCTTTATAGTGACCAGTAAAACTTTGTTTCAAATTTCTTAACTAATCATGATCTAATATAATATACATTATTCAATGCTTGTGGTAATTTATTTGGTGGTAGGATACTGATGGAGATTTTACTAATAATTCTTACTTGATTCATTTTCCAATTAAAAAATTAACCCTTTATTTGCAGGTTGTTGATCAGTTGATTGTGTGTTCTTTAGATGCTACTTATCATCTTTAGCTTTTAGCCCCTTGATTAAAGATCATCACAACACGATTCGAAAAAGCAAGGAATTTACACATTTCCTTCGCCAATGGTGGAAAAAGAGTGATCTATCATACAAGAAAAGCTTGGAACAAATACAGGTACAAATGCAACTAGCTAGAAAGCTATACTAAAAAATAAAAACTATATAAATATGCTCCAGATGACCAAACCCTAACTTAATTCACCAAACCCCTCTCTAAAACAAACACCTAATCAGACTTTATCATGGATAGGATGAGAGAACCAGAAGACCCAGTTCGAGAAAACGGCCTTATGAGGCGCCAAATCCTATATTTGAAGAACTCAAGCCTGGGTTTGAATGGGACCGATCAAGAGGACACCCATTATAGGCTCCTCATCCATTTTTCAGGGTTTTACAGTCACTAAAATTAACAACGACGAAGAAAAACCCGGGTCAAAAACCCTAACCCTAACCTTAACCCTAGGTCACGTGTGTGTGTCATGTCAGTGTGTGTGTCAGTGTCTGTAACGTGTGTGTGTCGTGTGAGTGCCATGTGTGTCCTGTGTGAGAGAGAGAGAGAGAGAGAGAGAGAGAGAGAGAGTTAGGGTTTACCTATAGGAGGAGGAGGAGGAGAGGAGGGGGGAGGACGCTGCCTGAGGGGGGAGGACGCGGCTGGAGGGGGTCGCCGGGAGGAAGGAGGGGGCGTCGAAGGGAGGAGAGGAGCTGGAGGGGGAGGGCGCGACCGAGGGGGGTCGCCGGAGGGAGGAAGGAGGAGCCGGAGCGGGTTTGAATTTTGGGAGAGGGAGAGAGAGAGATCGAAGGAAATAGGGGGAATCAGCCCTAAGTAAAAAATTTAGCGACGATTTAGCAACGCCAATAATGACGTTGCTAATTTAGAATTTAGCGACGTATTAGCGACGTCAATAATGACGTCGCTAATTTAGCGACTCCTTGAACGTCGCTAATGACGTCGCTAAATGTCCAAAATATATATGTCGCTAAAAAATGTCGCTGAACGTCGCTAAATGTCACGCCCCAGTCCCAAAATACCGTGGGACCAGACACGTGGCAATGGCCAGCAGTACGCTCCGATGGACCAACTCAATATAATGGATCCATCAGGGCATACTTAAGCTGTAAAACAAGTCTACGACAATCATGGCACAACTAATCTCATCCACACAAGATATAAAATATGATCCACAGAATAATTAGGGAATGTAAATCATCAGCCAGTCTCACAACGTACTTCGGGGAACAACCCGATAAATAACTAGTACAATGGTTCAACAAACCAGAAAGTAAATGACTGAAATAAACAATAAAAGCTGAGCATGAACATGGATGCTCAAGAGAAGTCTTCAGCTAAGACCTCGTCCTCGGATGGTGGTACAGCTCCTGGATCAGCTCCTGCTCCGGTCCCGTAAACCTCGGGATAAACCTCGTCTGCAAAATCTGGGGACAAAATCCGGATCCAGGTCCTCAGGGGACATAGCAAGGTACAAGAAAACTCATGCCAATAAATAAATAAACAGTGCAGCAAATAAATAACTAAATGAAACAATGGGGTAAATATGTAACTATCTAAGTGAAATGCAAGTGAGAGCAGCACGAATACTCAGGCTGAGACCACTACAAGCTCTGTGTCTGGGAGCCGGTAGCAGCAATAACTATGTGTTTACTATGTGTTTACTATGTTTTATATATATATAATCAGCCTGTAGCCTGTGTGTCTCTCCCCACCCAATGTAACCACGCATATCATGTCCATAACGTCTCATGTCCATGTCAAGCGCGATCATAGCTAAATGCAACAAGTCATAATGTATATAGAATATAAAATCTATGTCAAGTCCTGTATCCTATACAGAATCACCACGAATATCTCGGGAAAATCCTGTCTCATGAATAGTGTCAAGTGTCCTGGGTCATATGGTACTTGATAAGACAAGTACGAGAATATAAAGTGTCACGGATGTCCATCTCTAGATGACCGTACCCAACACTGCGTACAGTGTCGGCACCCGACTGATAATCGGACGCTAAGTACGTCACACGGCCCTAGGTTGAGCATGCACAGTAATATATATATAACAAGGAAAATAAATAACTAAGCTGCAGAGTTTGGCAAGGTACACTTGCCTGATGTTTGAATATCAACTGTCGTCCTGGTATCTGTGGATCCGGTAGGTACTACTCCGAAAGCTGTAATAAATATCACCAACAGTCTCAGAAGATGTCAAATAGCTGGAAATGCCTGTCCTTACGTCCAATTTGGACACAGGGGCAAAAAGGTCATTTTCGGGCCAAAGCGGGTTCCACATGTGGGCCACTTTGCACCGAAAAGCGTGCCGAGGGTAACAGTCTCTAAATGGGACAAACTATGGGTCAAACAACTCTAAATGTCAATACGATCCCAACGGTATGTCCAAATTTGGATTCCGATGAGCCGAACGTAATTTGGTCCAAAAAGTCAACTGTGGGACCCGCCAATTGGCGATCTGGTCAACCGTCTCAGAAATGCGTGAAAATTGGGTCACAGGACCAGCGTGTTACCACGAGTCCAGTGGCGCAAGTTTCGTCGCAATCTGACAAGCGTGCACAAAATACTCGCGAGTTCCACAAAAGTGGCGACACGGAATTTGTTCGCGGATACGGCCTGATTCCGGCGCGCACAAGCGTCCAAATCAGTCCCCACGAATTTTCACGTGTCCGCTTATGCTGTGTGCACCATTCGGTACACTTGGCACAAGGCGGGGCGGTCCCGTTTGGCGGGGCGCGCTCCGATCTCCCACTTTTAGAAAACCGAAAAAAGTGGGTGCGCGCAGTTTTGTGACTACTACAATTTGGTCCACAGCAACTAATAGCACAAAGTTATAATACAGAAAATAAACTAGGTCATGTAATCTACAGGTATCAAAAAGAATCGTCGAATTCGGATCTCTGTGGTGGGAGATACGAACTCGACAATATGGGTGGTCATCGCAAGTTTCTGCGATTGCAGAATTTTGTCTGCTCGCGCTGACTTGGGCGCTGTTTTTCACCTAGGGGCACACGTTTTCCGAGGTTGACTATGAAACAGATATTGGAGAGGGTTAAGGGAAGATCATACCTATGAAAACGGATCTGCGTTTGGTCGAGCGAGTCAACGGGAAATTACGCCGGAGCGAAGGTGCTTCGAGTGGGAAACTGCCGTTCGCGATGTCGGCGTCGACGGGATGGTTGGATGGCTTGGGGGGGCTTCTCTGGCTGCGGTGTCGGCTCTAGATGGGAAGAAGAAGTCTGGAGTTTTAGATTAGGGTTTTGGAGAGCTATTGATATATATATATATATGTAATATATTAGGTGAAGGGATGGGTTTAGTCGCGGGTTTTGAAGAAAAAGGGGGGTGGTTCACGGAAATATAAAGGGGCGGGTCCTCCTGCAAGTGTACCCGCTGGTTCACAGCATTATTTATGCTGAAGGGAGTTCCAGCCATGCTAAGTTGCTAAGGGGTCAAGTGGATTAGTAGTTTATGAATATTATTATAATATTAGTTAATTTAAATCCTTATTTTCTTTTCTTTTCTTTTCCTTTCTTTCTTCCCTTCTTTAAATATAATATATATACATATATATATATTTGTATATACATATATATATATTTATACTCATAAGAAAATTTATATAATAGGATATTGCACATCGTTAGGCTAGCAACTGCTCAAGGGGTCTCCTACATGGAATAAATTCCGAAAAATTCCTGATGGTCCCACAAGTCCTCTAAGTGCCCGAACACCTAACATAAAAATTATTAAAAATCTATTTCTCCTATTTGGACCTAATTACTATAATTTAATTAATAATTAATAAATAAAAATGTATATACGATTTTCTAGGAAGGGGGTTTTACATTCTACCCAACTTATAAAAATTTCGTCCTCGAAATTAAAAATGGGTTAGGGTCTCTCTAACAAATCTCATTTGATTACAGTCTAAAGGGTTCCTCTCAAGTGAACATTGCGGTCTCTACCCAACTTAGATTTTACCCATCTATCATCTAAGGCTATACATCTAAGAAAGTTATGCCCTAAATTATGTTGTTGAATCCTCAAGGTTTTTAACACCAACATATCATCTGTGATATGTCCTCAATCAGCTATAAAGGCAGTCATCTAGTAGTATGATTGGTATATGGTGTATATCTAGTACTCTCTGCGTGTCAACCCTATTACTAGGCACGAGGTTCGTCTTTCCGAAATAAGGAAAGACAGAGATCATTAATAAAGAGTTCAAGGGAATGGTAACATAAGACAAGTACGAGGTTCAAGGAGATTAAAGAATTCAAAAATAGGAGAGTTGTCCGGGCAGTTTATGGATTGAAATCCTATTGGTAAATTCCTATTCGCATGTTCATATTGGAACGGTTATGTGCCCGATATGATATGCTCTGATATGTCTAGAGGTAGGTATACTAGTCAGCTATATATCTCAATCCACGTCAAGTAATCATGCGAAGGGCGAACCAAGCGCACCAAGGTTAGCTAGACCTTAATACACTGATTCTGAAACGTATTAGTGTACATGTCCACTAATACATATGTCATGAACAAGCTCGATAAAGAATGAGCTTGCAAAACTAGGCTATAGAATAGCAGCATAAGTCCAGTACAGCAAATTTAAGTACGCTAGATGATGATGAAAGGAGGTACCAAATATTCAAGTTCACAAAACAAAATAAACAAGCAACCATAATAATAACAGACTCTACAATCTCTACAGTCATTAGTTATAAAAACATTCTAGGTTATAAATTTTTGGCAAGTTCAAATTAATTACTAGGTTAAGGCTAGGTCACGAATCTACATGCAAAACTAAGCAAATCTAAAAGCAGAAGACTATAAAAACTTACGCGCATTAGCTACTCCATTATTCTGCGCGTCCTCCAAAGTCATAGCAAAAGCTTGTCCGCGTCCTTGCGGTGGATTCCTCTGCTGTGGCTGTTGGGCTCGCTGGAAGAGTGCTGCCTGTGGAGCCAAGGGTGGCCTTGGTTGATACCCTCCTGGCTTTGGGAGAGCTTGTCTGTTTAATATTGGTGCTCTCTCTCGATGATGAGGACAATCCTTGGCTAAGTGTTGGTTGGTTCCGCAGATCAAGCATAATCCTAACTTGCGTCTGCAGTCCTTCTCAATATGGCCTGCCTTGCCACAGTACTGACATGTAGGTAGTATCTGCGGAGAGGCTCTGGGTGGCTGGTGTATGTGAGGTCTCTTTGCAGCTTCTTCTTGTGGTACTTTGGCTGATGTGGAAGACCGTTTCAGACTGGTCTCTCTCCTAGTGACGCGTTCCATGCGTCGGGCTGCTGCAAGGACGTCTGAGTAGGATGTAGGTGCAACGGATCCAATTAGTTTCTGTAGCTCCAAGTTTAGTCCGTCGAAGAACTTCTCAGCCTTTTCTTCTTCTGTCGGGATCAAGGTTGGGGCGAAGCGACTTAGACTAATGAATTCCGCATTGTATTCTTCCACTGTCATGCTGCCCTGGATGAGGCGGTTGAACTTGTCCCTGAGCTCTGACCGTGCAACTGCCGGGATGTACATCTCTTGGAAGAGTCTGGAGAACTCTTCCCATGTGACTCTGTCCTGTCCAAGTCTCCTTTCTTCTGCTAACCACCAGTGGTGCGCATTATCAGTTAACTGCATTCTGACTGCAGTCATCCACTTCTCTCTTGGAAGTTCAGCGGCTTCCAACTATTGCTGAATGTTGGTGAGCCACTCATGAACTTCCGTTGGCCCTTCTTTACCAGAAAATGTGCGAGGCTTGAGATGACGGAAGTCGGTGATAGATCCTGTCAATGTTCGCCTCGCTGCTGGATTAGCCTGCACCAATGCGGATACCAGGCTGGTCCTCAGATACTCGGCCTCCTGCCGATGGGCCTCTTGCTGAATCTGTTGATGTGCTTGCATCATAGCATACATCATCTGGAACATTTGTTGCCCGTCCATGGCTTGTCCTGGCGGGAATACTGGCATCTGGGGAGTGAACTGAGGTGGTGGTGGAATGTCATCTCTCCGGAACCTTGGATTAAGCTGTCCGGTTTGATCATTCTGCGATGCTTGTCCACCATCCCCTGGTGTCACTTTGTCTCCATAAGTAACCACAGCGTCGTGTGGTGTATCCAAAGGGATATCATCTCTGTTCCCGGAATCCATTGCTCTGAAATCAAAAGATAAACTATGAGAACGCTCAGAGGAATCAATACAGGATGCAGTTCAAGTAACAAATTTCGAGTTCGATATAGAGTTCAACAATTGGTTAAATGATGGATGAGATCCTATAGTTTATACTATCCTTAGGGCAGGCTGGTCCGGTCCCTAAGTTGAAACCGAACATTTAGTCGTAGACCTGCATGGGCCACCACAAAAACCATGCCACGCCCCAGTCCCAAAATACCGTGGGACCAGACACGTGGCAATGGCCAGCAGTACGCTCCGATGGACCAACTCAATATAATGGATACATCAGGGCATACTTAAGCTGTAAAACAAGTCTACGACAATCATGGCACAACTAATCTCATCCACACAAGATATAAAATATGATCCACAGAATAATTAGGGAATGTAAATCATCAGCCAGTCTCACAACGTACTTCGGGGAACAACCCGATAAATAACTAGTACAATGGTTCAACAAACCAGAAAGTAAATGACTGAAATAAACAATAAAAGCTGAGCATGAACATGGATGCTCAAGAGAAGTCTTCAGCTAAGACCTCGTCCTCGGATGGTGGTACAGCTCCTGGATCAGCTCCTGCTCCGGTCCCGTAAACCTCGGGATAAACATCGTCTGCAAAATCTGGGGACAAAATCCGGATCCAGGTCCTCAGGGGACATAGCAAGGTACAAGAAAACTCATGCCAATAAATAAATAAACAGTGCAGCAAATAAATAACTAAATGAAACAATGGGGTAAATATGTAACTATCTAAGTGAAATGCAAGTGAGAGCAGCACGAATACTCAGGCTGAGACCACTACAAGCTCTGTGTCTGGGAGCCGGTAGCAGCAATAACTATGTGTTTACTATGTGTTTACTATGTTTTATATATATATAATCAGCCTGTAGCCTGTGTGTCTCTCCCCACCCAATGTAACCACGCATATCATGTCCATAACGTCTCATGTCCATGTCAAGCGCGATCATAGCTAAATGCAACAAGTCATAATGTATATAGAATATAAAATCTATGTCAAGTCCTGTATCCTATACAGAATCACCACGAATATCTCGGAAAAATCCTGTCTCATGAATAGTGTCAAGTGTCCTGGGTCATATGGTACTTGATAAGACAAGTACGAGAATATAAAGTGTCACGGATGTCCATCTCTAGATGACCGTACCCAACACTGCGTACAGTGTCGGCACCCGACTGATAATCGGACGCTAAGTACGTCACACGGCCCTAGGTTGAGCATGCACAGTAATATATATATAACAAGGAAAATAAATAACTAAGCTGCAGAGTTTGGCAAGGTACACTTGCTTGATGTTTGAATATCAACTGTCGTCCTGGTATCTGTGGATCCGGTAGGTACTACTCCGAAAGCTGTAATAAATATCACCAACAGTCTCAGAAGATGTCAAATAGCTGGAAATACCTGTCCTTACGTCCAATTTGGACACAGGGGCAAAAAGGTTATTTTCGGGCCAAAGCGGGTTCCACATGTGGGCCACTTTGCACCGAAAAGCGTGCCAAGGGTAACAGTCTCTAAATGGGACAAACTATGGGTCAAACAACTCTAAATGTCAATACGATCCCAACGGTATGTCCAAATTTGGATTCCGATGAGCCGAACGTAATTTGGTCCAAAAAGTCAACTGTGGGGCCCGCCAATTGGCGATCTGGTCAACCATCTCAGAAATGCGTGAAAATTGGGTCACAGGACCAGCGTGTTACCACGAGTCCAGTGGCGCAAGTTTCGTCGCAATCTGACAAGCGTGCACAAAATACTCGCGAGTTCCACAAAAGTGGCGACACGGAATTTGTTCGCGGATACGGCCTGATTCCGGCGCGCACAAGCGTCCATATCAGTCCCCACGAATTTTCACGTGTCCGCTTATGCTGTGTGCACCAGTCGGTACACTTGGCACAAGGCGGGGCGGTCCCGTTTGGCGGGGCGCGCTCCGATCTCCCACTTTTAGTAAACCGAAAAAGGTGGGTGCGCGCAGTTTTGTGACTACTACAATTTGGTCCACAGCAACTAATAGCACAAAGTTATAATACAGAAAATAAACTAGGTCATGTAATCTACAGGTATCAAAAAGAATCGTCGAATTCGGATCTCTGTGGTGGGAGATACGAACTCGACAATATGGGTGGTCATCGCAAGTTTCTGCGATTGCAGAATTTTGTCTGCTCGCGCTGACTTGGGCGCTGTTTTTCACCTAGGGGCACACGTTTTCCGAGGTTGACTATAAAACAGATATTGGAGAGGGTTAAGGGAAGATCATACCTATGAAAACGGATCTGCGTTTGGTCGAGCGAGTCAACGGGAAATTAAGCCGGAGCGAAGGTGCTTCGAGTGGGAAACTGCCGTTCGCGATGTCGGCGTCGACGGGATGGTTGGATGGCTTGGGGGGGCTTCTCTGGCTGCGGTGACGGCTCTAGATGGAAAGAAGAAGTCTGGAGTTTTAGATTAGGGTTTTGGAGAGCTATTGATATATATATATATGTAATATATTAGGTGAAGGGATGGGTTTAGTCGCGGGTTTTGAAGAAAAAGGGGGGTGGTTCACGGAAATATAAAGGGGCGGGTCCTCCTGCAAGTGTACCCGCTGGTTCACAGCATTATTTATGCTGAAGGGAGTTCCAGCCATGCTAAGTTGCTAAGGGGTCAAGTGGATTAGTAGTTTATGAATATTATTATAATATTAGTTAATTTAAATCCTTATTTTCTTTTCTTTTCTTTTCCTTTCTTTCTTCCCTTCTTTAAATATAATATATATACATATATATATATTTGTATATACATATATATATATTTATACTCATAAGAAAATTTATATAATAGGATATTGCACATCGTTAGGCTAGCAACTGCTCAAGGGGTCTCCTACATGGAATAAATTCTAAAAAATTCCTGATGGTCCCACAAGTCCTCTAAGTGCCCGAACACCTAACATAAAAATTATTAAAAATCTATTTCTCCTATTTGGACCTAATTACTATAATTTAATTAATAATTAATAAATAAAAATGTATATACGATTTTCTAGGAAGGGGGTTTTACACTAAATAAAACATATTAGCGACGTTTAGCGAACTTATAGCGACTAATCTTTTAAAAACTCAATAGAAGTGGCTAAACGTTGCTAAATGTCGCCAATTAGCGATGTCTAGTGACGTTTTTACATGGAGTCGCTAAATTAGCAATATTTTTACCTGGAGTCGCTAAAAAACGTCGCTAATCCCGCTTATTCTAGTAGTGTGCACGCCGAACCGAACCGAGCTGAGCCAGGCCAAGTGGCGGTGCGCGCATGTGGCCCAAGGGGTTCCCCGCACAACAACTTAAGTGAGCAATGAAGAAGAACTAATATATACATACAATGGGGAGTGGTCCAACCGATGTGGGACTAAAGAGAAAAAGGAAATTGAGCTTTTGCATCTCCACAACTAACAATCCCCCCCCCCAAAAGATCAAGTTCAGAAATAGAAGTGACAAAGAAATTAAAATGAAGAGTTTCTGGGCAGGTATATACTATGCATAGATGAGATAGAGTACAACCTTGAAAATCACTTAGTGACTATTGTCTTTGTCTGAAGAAGTTCTTGATGGACTATGCCTTGAATCAGACTTCTTTTACCAGATTCAGAAAATAGCACACATAGTACGCTAGAGGTTCTGGGTCTAACGGGTGGCGCTTTTTGGTTGGCCATGCATATTAATTCCAAATTCATGAGAGTTATCTGGGATCGCCCTGTCCCATAGTCGCGACCTTCACGACATCTCATATAGGTAAGTCCTTAACGGTTGGTGATAGTTCTCAACCCCGCATAACAACTTGGACCTATTAAGAGTTTTAAAACTCATCCTAACCATATCACTCAAGAACACTGTAACCATAGGGATGGAGAATCATTGTACGCATGTACAGCCACTTGGGCATTGAAGAATAAGATTTTAATCTCGCGTCAGGGTTCCATAAAGGTCACCTAAGTCCAGCTTGTTCCTATCCATTGAACCGGCTTCTTGGGATCTTCAGTCAGACTCGGTTGGGTTGCCACTGCTGGTGACTTTACTTATGGGCTTAACCCCATCCCCCTCGATGATTCTAGGATTAAAGTCCTAGACAGACCCTTCGTCAAGTAGTCTGCAAGGTTCTTTTCTAACTTTATATAGTCAAGAACCACATATTTGCCCAATAGGCTCCTTATAAAGACTTGAAGTGTAGCTGCAGGTGCCTGTTCATCTTAGCATTCATAGAATCATGCTTTAGTAGTTCCATAACAGATTTATTATCACAGTTTAAAGAAATTGCGGGAACATGACTAATAGAAACAGGTATATGCATAATAAGGTTTCTTAGCCATTCGGCTTCTGTACATGTAGTGTCCAAGGCTTTCATTTCGGAGTCCATTGTACTCCTAGCTATGATAGTTTGTTTGCGTGAGCCCCAGAAAATTGCAGCTCCTCCTAGAGTGAAAACATATCCAGTAGTGGATTTTACATCATGTGAGTCAGTTACCCAGTTTGTATCTGAATAACCTTCTATGATATTAGGGTGTCTAGTATAGTGTAGCATATAATCTAGAGTACCCCTAGGATATCTGAATACTCTTTCTAATGTTATCCAGTGTAACTGATTTGGGTTACTAGTATATCTACTTAGTCTTCCAATAGCAAATATAATATCAGGTCTGGTCATGTTTGATATATAGATGAGAGAACCTATCATCTGAGAATATTTGTGTTGTTAGATGGGAGAACCCTCATTTTTCTTGAGAATAACACTACTGTCATAAGGAGTAAGGGCAGGTTTCTAATCAAAAAACTCAAATTTTCTTAGCATTTTTCGATAGAGTGTGCTAAGGATAGAGTATAGCCCTCCTTGGATTTGGACAGTTGCATGCCTAGAATCAGGTTGGCTTCACCTAGATCTTTTATATCAAACTGGCTGGATAAATAGTCATTGGTATTAGTTATCAATTCTAGTGATGATCCAAAAATAAGGATGTCATCTACATACAAACATAAGATGACACAACTTTCATCTAAAATTTTGGAGTATATACATTTGTCATACTCATTTGGCACGAAACCATATTCTGAGATAATTATGTCAAATTTGTTGTGTCATTGTTTGGGATCTTGCTTTAGGCCATAAAGAGATTTAACTAATTTGCAAACTTTCTTTTCTTGGCCTTTAGCAATGAAACCTTCAAGTTGCTCCATGTAGATTTTTTTTTCTCTAAGTTCCCATTTAGAAATGCTGTCTTTACATCCATTTGATGGGTTTGGGATCTTGCTTTAGGCCATAAAGAGATTTAACTAATTTGCAAAGTTTCTTTTCTTGGCCTTTAGCAATGAAACCTTCAAGTTGCTCCATGTAGATTTTTTTTTCTCTAAGTTCCCATTTAGAAATGCTGTCTTTACATCCATTTGATGGATTAGCATATAATGAATGGATGCTAAGGCTAAAAGGGTTCTGATAGAGGTGATCCTAGCTATAGGTGAGTAGGTATCAAAATAATCTAATCTCTTTTTCTGGGTAAAACCTTTGGCTACTAATCTAGCATTGTATTTCTTTATGGTACCATCGGTTCTAAGTTTCTTTTTGAATATCCACTTACAACCTATGGGTTTACTACCTAAATGTATGTATGCTAGAAACTAAGTATTATTCTCCGTGATAGAGTAATACTCACTGTTAATGGCTTCTTTTCAGAAAATGGGCATCAGGAGAAAATATTGCTTCTTCATATGTTGAGGGATCACCCTCTATCAAAAAGGTGAAGAAACATTCCCCTAAGTTCTTTTCAATTCTTTCTCTTTTACTCCTTCTAGGTTCTATATTTTGTTCGGGTTGTAAACTAGAAATTTGAACATGAGAGCTAGTGGACAGAGTAAGAGAGGAGTTGGAGGGAGAGGAAGAAATTCTATCTTTAAAAGAATATATATTTTCAAAGTAGACTGCATTTCTTGCTTCTATAATAATATTGATAGAAATAATTTTATTGTAAACAACCAGAATAAGCAACTATGAATTTGTTATTCTATTGCTACAGTAGAAAATTTATTTTTATTGATAGAAATAATTTTATTGCAGAAAACCAAATAAATAACTATGCACTTGTTATTCTACGATTAACAATTATTTTACCTAACAGGAAATCAGATTCAACTCTTAGATTGTTGAAAAAAAATACTTATAATATAAATATATATTATTTTCCAGAGATTTATAAGAGAACAAAGAAACAAAAAATTTGTTACCGGCCTCTGGTGAAGTCGTGCACGAAGCACTGCCCTAAGAGTTGATCTGAGGTCTATGTGCAAACGTTTCTCGGAAGCTCCTAGTGGTAAAATTCTCTGACTACCGGGTTCTATTCGTCGCACACAACTCGGAGAGAGAGACCGAACTTAGCTCTGCCCAGAGCAAGAATTTAGAGAACATAATGTGGTTTGAGAGAGGAATGAGAGAGAGGTTTCACGTTGGATGATTTTCTGTAAAAAATGAAGAAGGAAGAGACCACAGTATATAGGCAGTTCCAAGACACCGCCACCGGACATGACAGTAAATGGCTCATAAACAGATCATTAAGGAGCAATTACAAAAGGAAAGAACCATGGAGGAAAGTTGTCAAATGAGCTGTCACTAGGTTCAATGAACCTAAATAGCCTAAATTTGAATGAGTTAAAATGGTTCAAAAAATGAAGGACAGCAAAAAGATTTTTTGGATCCCAGTCCGAAGAGTAAATTGGATCGGCATTCGGCGCCCGCAGGTGTGGGCATGTACCCGCAACCGATACGCACGCCAAACCGGGCCAGACGACGGTAGCGGTGTGCACGTGCGGCCCAAGGGGTTCCCCGCTCAACAACTTAAGATAGTAATGAAGAAGAACTAATATATACATACAAGAAAAGAATGGTCCAACCGATATGGGACTAAAAAGAAAAAGAAAATTGAACTTTTGCATCTCCACAGCTAACAGAATAAGCTATTTGTAAAACTCGTCCAATACCGACAATCCTCAGTTCTGCTAATTCGCCCAATAAGCCAGTTGTAACTTACTCTTGCGGATCCCAACTTTAGCTGTAAATTCCCTCGCACTTGTATAGCTAGGGTGGAACCTACATTTTCTATGTTCTCTTTAGGGCAAGGTCCTGAACATTTCTTTTGGACATTCATCCTGTAGCTGATCAATAAATTAACCAATACAAAATAATAAACCATACAAAAGACTTGACAAAAAAAAAATTCAAAATCAAAATCAAAATTGAGAACGTTGAACTTGAAAACTTTGAAATTATGAGAGGAGCAACCCATTAAGATGGATAGTAAAAGACAACCTTAATTAAGAGAAACAACCACATTTATTAAATAAGATTATCTAGTTTAGAGTCGATAAAAAGGACTTAGATGTTGTCAACGGATATTAGAAAGAATGCTAAATTATCATAATACACCCAACTATATAGTAATAGAGTGTTTTTAACGCATAACTTTTCACTATTCGATTTTGGTATCCAAAATATATAAATTGTTCTTTTAAAAAATATAATTATTACTTCAAAAGAATATATGACAATATAATTATTAAAATTATATTTTTATCTGAATTGTTGTAACCTATAAACAACTATATAAACATTGTACTCTGTATGGTGATAAAATGAAACAACATATTCAGTTTGAATAATTCTGTTATGGTATGAATCCATTGCTGTTACTATCCCTCAAAATTCTACCCTGAATCTCATCACCATTAAGCCGTCCACCCTTCTACCTCTCAAACTCATAGAATTTAATTACTTATCCCGGAAAGCTCAGTTTACTGCTCTCTTCTTAGGCTTGGATCTCCTCGGATATACTACTATGCCTTTCTCCAAGACTGACTTGAAATGACAAAACTATTAACCTAAAATCTAAAAGTGTCGTTAAAAATCTGAAAGTGTCGTTAATGAATTTTAAAAGTATTGTTAAAGATATTTTATCGACATTTTCAGGAAAGTATTCTTAACTTTTAATCTAAATGAGGTAATATCAATATACTTAATCTAAAAGAGAAGTAAAATCAAATAGCTCATTTATCTAATGATCAATGTGTACCTTCTAGTAAAAAAATAAAAATCTAATCTCAGTTTTCAAATTTTTCCGTTCCAATCAAATATTTATTGAAATTTTCCCTTCATACTTTGTTGTCAAGGATTTGCGTTCGGGGACTCCTCTACATCGCGGAAAGAATCGGCATGATCTCTGTGAGTGACCAAATGTAGGACATGCCAATACAAGCAACGTTGTGGCTTTCTTAACTGGTGTCAGTGTTAAAGCTTCTCCAACATTATGGCATGGGCGCCTTGGCCATCCTTTCTTGAAAATAATTAACAATCTTGTTTAGCCTGATTTAGTATCACTTTCTATAGAAGCATGAAAAAATTTAACCATGCGTCAACAGTAATCAAGAGCCATGTGCCTCAGTGATTAAGACTTATGCGCCAAAATGATCCAGTGCCATACGCCAACATTTTCCATGTTCCAGCAATGAAATGTGCTGGCCACTAAGTCTCTAGTGTTCCCGTGTACCAGCAGTGCTATGCGCCACTACGTCTCCAGTATTCCCATGCGCCACTACTCCCTCAGTAATTTTCTTGCACCAGGTGGTAGTGTTTCTAAGGTGCAATCTCAGCCATCAAAATTAAGATATGACACGTGTCACGAGTATTATAAGCATCAGTGACCCCAGATCTCGATTTGCCACGTTACAGCCTTAACACAACATGCAATCCGCGTATATGCGCCTACACAAGACCTTCTCAAGGCTATAAATTGTAGGCGTTTTCCACATGCAAAATGGGAGACCACGAAGAAAATAGTAATAAAGAGAGAAGAAGAAGAAGAAGACTAAAGTGCCGTTCGAAGCCTCGTCAACCTCCTTGGTCCTGGATCGTCAACGGAGTAGAGGAGCTACTGCAGTGCTCGACCTCCACCGTCACACTTGTTCATATCTTATTTTTTACTTAGATCCTTTTATATTAGAGATTCTTTTGTACCCTTTGTCAAATTATAATTAATAAAAAAGTTCATTCAACTTTACAACATTTATTTTTGGCGATGTCGACAAAAATTACGACTCTGATGGGGAAGAGCTTCTCCTCCAACGAGAAGCTGATGACGCAATCCGATGTGATCAATTCGAATCAGAGGCTGTTGGTCATTCGTTTCGACCAACAGGCATTCGAAGATATGCTGGACAAATCGATCTCTTCAATGAGACTCGCCGGACTCCGCAAGACTCACAAAATTTGGGACACTAAGACCGTTGCGCCAACCTCGAAGTTAGTACCCGATGCATTGTCAACCCCGGCCGCAGATGCACATGCGATTGACCTGTACTCAACAAACAAAGCTCATAGGATTTGGATTGCCAAAGCCGCCGTACTAGGCCCGAAATTCGTTCCAGAAGAGCCGCCAACCTTCGTAGCAGTTGTACAAAAGGTTGACGTGCATCCTCTCTCCATCTCTAAAGACGTTCTCGAGAGAGGCAACGCTAAATCTAGAGAGGCGCATCCACAGCGGGACCAGCGTAGGAGGAGACGCGTCGTCCCCAAATGTAGGCGCATACGGTCTTTCACGAGAGGTCATGTCCCATATAAGGGTCCCTATGATCTTGACTTGGACTCCATATACTATGCACCTAAAGGGGCTGGGCCACGGAAACCAAAATCAACCCGAGCCATGCCCGCTCTAGGGGCTGCGCAACCAGTCCCTCAAAAGCATGCATCGTTGCTTGTCACGCACGCTGCTGATGGAAGACTTTATATAGCAGACCAGGCACTCATGCGCCGGATGTGAGTTAACCCTTAAAGCCTTTCCAAACCCACTTGGATGTCGTAGTTGCACTTATACCAAGTCAGAGAGCAAACATTGAGATGACAGACCCATGTGCCCAGTTTAGCTGCACGCATGCAGTGTGTCCATCTTACCTCAAGCCTTCCATCAATGATCCAGATATTGTCTATGCGGAAAAACTGGGCCAGGGAGCAAACACTCCACTCTCACTTCCATGCGCAAGGGTTTCCTGAGAACCTAAAGTGGGGGTAGGAGTGGAACTTCCATTGTCTGATTTACGTAATATAATTAATCACAAGCGTAAGGCGAGAGAAGCAACCCCCGCGCATGACGTGTCCCCTCGAAGACACACGTGTGCCAACATCATCATCAACTGCTGCTGTACCGAGGCATCAGTCCCTCCAACCAGACCTTCAGTCTTTCAGTGATTGTATCCCGCAAAATCCTAGGAAAAAATCGTGCGAAGAAGATAAATTTCCCGTTGCTTCCTGTTGCTCAACATGGTGGTCTCCTCCTATGGAGAAGATCTCCAAGAAAATCTCACATAACCTAAGGGTATTGGTCAGCACGCCTCAAAGCCGCCCGAGGGTAATAAACAGGTCCCTACTATAGGGGTATTATAAGTTACACGCTCGAGAACAAAGGCTGAAGGTAGCCATACCACCCTGAATGCAACTGCAACCAAAAATGGAGGTAGCAGTCCAACGGTGTTCCACGATAATCCATCCTGCCAAGGGGATAGTGGATCTCAGCACACAGATGATAACCTAGCTGGGGATAACCATACTTTCCAGGACGAGCCCGTAACTGAGACTGGGGATAGAAATCATTTAAAAGAACTCACATAGAGTGTGTGGAAAGAGATATAGGCCATTTCTTGAGGGTAAGCTTGTAGATGCCCAAGATACAAACACCAAAATCAGTCATGCACAGGGCATTTAATGTGCAATCGGAAGCACGGCTGATGCCATTGTATTGCCCCGCTTCTAGCGGTCTACTTATGGAACACTTGTTACTTTGACTCGGTTGAGAATCGAGTCTCGGAAAAACTTTACCGCCAAATCAACACGGATGAAATACAATAAACCCTTCAAATTGATGGATATGTTCTATTAAAATAAGTCAAAGAGTTTTTATTGGTTGTTTTGCTGCTTGGTTTTGTGTTACTTTATGTTTTATCTTGCTTTCAATGACTTGGTTTTCATGATTCGCTTTTCTCTCTTGCGCATTCCTTTCGAATCGTAAGAGAAAGAGATCGAAGGATGCTAACCATGTGTTGTTGCAATTTTAGGACGCATAACCAAGGACTGACCATTGCATAAGGCTTATCCATTCTCTCATTCGATTCAATCGGTGAGTCGCTTCGACCCTTCGACAAATCCTTAGTCTGCATACCTAATAAAATGATCTCTAGTTCACTTGAATTGCTTATTTCAAATGATACCTCACTAACAAGCTAAGTCAAAAGAAATGAACTGAATGCTTAAAGTATTAGAATTATGCTTTACTATTAATTATGTTGCATGTCCCTTGTTCCTATGTTGCACAACCTGATTTATAGTAAGTCCTTATGTTTTGAACATGGTCTATGGGATAAGAAAAAGAAGAATAACCTCGTGTATTTTGTTGTTCACATGTGCATTGTAGTGTCTTGTCTGCTAGATATTTTTATGTCATGCATTGGTCTTGGACAACTTATGCACATGGTTCATCTCTCGAACGGTTCCTGGGGCACAGAAAATCGGTCGATGTAAACCCCCTAAAATTTTAAATTTTTATTTAAAGTATTTTAGTAAATTATTGAATTTCTTTAGAGTATTTTTATAGTTAAATAGAAAATAAATTTTACTGATTAATTAAATTATATAAATACTCATTTATAATTATTCCACAAAATAATATATTATTATTTTAAAGTTTTGTTAAAGGGTGATAGATTTTCTAGATTTTATTCTATGTGTAAATATTTTTTTTGAATAATCTCATCTATATATGTAAATATATATAATAATAATAATAATAATAATAATAATAATAATAATAATAATAATAATAATAATAATAATAATAATAATAATAAAACAAATAGTAATAGTAGTAATAATAATAATAATAGTAATAATAATTATTATTATTATTATAGTAGTAATACCAATAGTAATAATAAGAAATAGTAATAGTAGTATTAATATTAATAATAATAATAATGATAATAATAATAATAATAGAAAAAAATAAAAAGGAAAAAGAAAAAAGAAAAAAAAACTTAATATAAAAACCAAATAACTTAAATCCTAAACCCTGAAAAAATCACTAATAACTAAGCCTTATTCCTAATCCTATTTATAACCCCAGTACCCCGCGGCCATCTCATCCCAGAACTCTCTTCCTATCCCTCTCTCTAATATGTATACACACACACACACACACACACACACACACACACACACACACACACACACACATATATATATATATATATATATATATATATATATATATATATATATATTACATATAAACCATACATCAACCTAAACCCTAGTCCCCAACCCCATGACCCCGACCTCTGACCGACGAACCAGCACCGACCGCCGCGCGCATGCGTGCACAGCAGTGCAGTCCGTCGCCCCATCTTCACGGTGATTTATCTCTCTCATCTTTCGTCCTTTTCTCTATCGGTTTGTTCGTGTATGTTCACAACCTAACCCTTTAGGATTTTTATTAAAGTGGGACGAGTTTTCGTGTCCTGGATTGGTCGAAAATTCGACCAAAAAATGGCCAAAAAATTGACTAATAACGGGCCAGAAACTTCAACCCAAACCCCCCATGTTCACACCCAATTTGCTATCAACCTGTTTAATCTTTTAAAAAGTAATTGAAGGTTTTTTTCTAAATATAATCGAGAATTTTTTTTGTTCTTTTAGTTTTTATTAATTTATTTTATGTGTTAAATTATTTAGCCTCCAAAACGACCAAAAACTTAATTTTTTAAAACTATAATTTTGTGATACGGAGTGGGCACAGCCAAATGGGACCGCATCATCGTATACCAATTACACCGAAAGGCGCGTATAGTATATCCTGACGTGTGGGCTTTTGCAAAAGTTGATTCGAACGTGTGTGCGCGTCGGAATCAACCCGTATCCGCAAAAAGTCCCTGTATCGTGAATTTTGTAAAATACTACTCCATTTTGTGTACATTCATAAGAATATAACAAAACTTACGTCATTGGACTCATGGCATCCCACTGGTCCTATGACCCAAGTTTCACGCAATTCTGAGATAGTTGACCAAGCCACCTATTTGCGGGCCCTACGGTTGACTTTTAAGGCAAATTTGTGATCGGCTCACCAGAATCTAAAATTGGATATACCGTTGAGTTCGTATCGTTGTTTAGAATTTGTTTGTCCTATAATTTGTTCCGTTTAGAGATATTTATCTCTGGCATGCTTTTCGGTGCAAGGTGGCCCACATGTGGACCCGCTTTGATCCGAAATTACCATTTTGTCTCTGTGTCTAAATTGGACAAAATGGTAGTATTTTCTAGATATTTTACTTATTCTGGGAATGTTGGTGATGTTTATTTCAGTATTCGAAGACGTTCATTCTGATGACATAGTTTCTGATCCATTGTGCCTGACGTCTTGACGCTTACACTTTACAGCTTTCTTTGCTAGGCAAGATACCTTTCCAAATTGCTTATAGTACTTTTGCATGCTTATCATATTTTTATGTATTCATTATATATGTATTTTCTTTCAGTCATAATTATATACTATATATATGTTGACACATACTTGACACAATATCATGGGGGGGAGGACAATCAGTAGGCGTATGGGCTATATCAACTCTGGTAAACCATAATAACTAGCATACACTACGGTAGTTATGTCGTGCTAGTCGCTACCCTCGAGGTATGTCAATTTTTGGTGTCACGCTGGTCGCTACTCTCGAGGTATTACGGCTTCTGATGTTCATGGACGTGTGTGTGAGTTGTGAGATTAGATAGAGTAGCCTACCCATGCTCATACGTCAAAAAATTGTCCACACTATGCATTTCATATAGATTGTCTAGTACAACGTACTTATATATTTTTTATCTATTATGCATATTTACTGTATTCAATTGGCATGCTTCTATGTATCTTTTTACGTCCTTCTGAGGACATGGTCCCTTTTCAGGTGTAGACGATCTTGACTATTCGCAGGAGCACTGATTAGGAATTGCTACTTATCTCTCTTTCGAGGAGGTCTTCTCTTCGAGTCTCATTGTTCATTAGATGTACATTATGTGGTTTCTCTTCTATTCTAGTTGGTAGTAAATTTGTCTCCACCCAACTACTTGTTCTTATCAAGCATTTTATACTTGATTCAGTTATATAGTTGATTGGTTATTTAATTTTGTGGATGGGATCTAGTTATGCCCTGTGACTTATTATAATATATATACCACATGTGAGTTAATATTCATATTACAGTGTACGTGTGTATTATGGTATCCATATATTATAGTTGCCAAATATATACTGTTGGCATGCTTACGTATTCCTAGTCCTACGTATTTTGGGACTGGGGCATAACATATTTTTGTGGTGGCCCATGCAGGTCGAGAGCATATTGTCTCGATTACGTTACTGTACCGAGCAAGCCTGCGCATATGATTAGAATATAGGATCTCATCCACTTATTTAATCACCTCCCTTGATTTCATTTCACACTCTTATTTGATAGCTTGTATTGCGTCTTGCTTGATCCTTTCACAATGTTAATCTTATCTTTTCTTTCGTGCTTGATAGGGGTTAGAAAGATGACTTGTACTAGGTATATAGACTCTATTGTTCAATAACACTATTAGTTAAATTCTTGTAAGTAGGATAGTATGCCTCATAACCTAGTATCACATAGTCCTTTCGACCCATTAATGAAGTGTAATTGAATGACACCAACTATAGGCTTGCATAAGAAGATAATGTTTATCTAGACTGCAGAACTTAGAAGCCCATACCCCCATTTGGTTGACTAGATACTTAGACAAGAAGTTAGTATAGCAACTGTAGAGGCACAACACCGGTCTTCTTGGTCAAATTAAATTATTTTGTACATTCCTTCATCATAATCCAACGTACATATATTTTCTGGACTACCTCGACTTATGCTGCTATTATAGCCTAGTTTTGCAAGATTATTCTTTTATCGAGCTTGTTCATGAGATATGTGTTATTGGGGACGCCCACTAATACATCGTCTAAATCAGAATCAGTGTATTGCGGTCTGATCAACCTTAATGCACTTGTTTCGCTCTTCGCATAACTACTTTACGTGGATTTAGATATAATTGACTCAGCTTGTTAGACGAATATACTTTTCCTCTAGACATGTTCGAACATATTGTATAATTTATATAACTTTACTGATATGATCATGCGAATAAGAATTTATCAAAATAAGATTTTAATCCACAACTGCCCTGACAACTCTATTTTTGAATTCTTTAATCGCCTTGAACCCTGTACTTGTATCCTATCACCCCCTTCTTGAATTCTTTATTATTATTTTTTGTCATCCCCTATTAAGGAAAGACGAATGTTCGTGCTTGGTATAAGTTTGATACAAGGAGAGTACTAGATATACCCCATAGGCCAATCACACTACTTTGTGACTATCTTTTGTTATTAAGGGCATATCACAATGTGATATATTTGGTAATAAAACTTTTGAGGATATGTTGATATTTTAACTATATGTCATACCCACGATGCTAATGGATGACACGAGTAGCAGTAGTAGGATTCTCTTTCCTATCACCATATCGTCCCCTTGGGTGCTCATCTTCTCTTCTATATCCATTCCTTATCCCGTGCTTAATTCTTCCTATCGTAGTTGTATCTTTTCGTGCCATCATGAATTATTGATTTACTTCAACCTCATCCTTTATTTTTTTAGTTAAAACATAAATAGTTTATTAATAATTAATAACTAAAAAGATGAGTTCATAATGATAACCCTTATGTATATGCACTATAACAATATCTGTATTCTCTTATTATTTTCAAAACCTTAAGTAGCACCCTTTAGTCTAACAGAAAATTAGTTGGATTGTTGAAATGGTTCATACTTCTAATAGTTTTATAAAGTTAGTCAAGACCTTAATTGTTGCCCTAAAACTTAGACTAAGCTTAGACAAGAGTTTAAAGCACTTGTTACGAACTATGATAAATTATTGGCGAGGTAGCAACAGCTGCAGCTAGACCATTATATTAGAGTAGTCAAATTATTTGTAGGCATATTGGCCAGGTGGCATGGCAGTATTAGACTATGATACTTGACGGTTACAGAGAAAAAATATGGTTATGAGATTCCAGCCAAGTATCCCAAGAATTCTCGACCCAATGAATAAATTCGTCTTACAACCTAGACAATGGCCTCAAAAGACTTTGACTACTAGTAGAATTCTTGTAAGTTGGGTAGTGTATATGAGTTAGAGAAAAAAATTAGTATGCAGACAATAAGGGAGAAAAGTGTTAGGATGGCTGACCATAACCTATTACGCGCTGCTAGCTAGCAACGAAGTATTAATAGCTATATTGATTTATTATGAATACGGGTTCGTGTTAATTTCGAGTACAAAATTTTTGTAAGTTTGGTAGAATGTAAACCCCCTAAAATTTTAAATTTTTACATGAAGTATTTTAGTAAATTATTGAATTTCTTTAGATTATAGTTAAATAAAAAATAAATTTACTAATTAATTAAATTATATAAATACTCATTTAAAATTATTCCATAAAATATTTTATTATTATTTTAGAGTCTTGTTAAAGGGTGATAGATTTTCTAGAATTTATTCTATGTGTAAATGTTCTTTTTGAATAATCTCATCTATATATGTAAATATATATATATATATATATGAATAATAATAATAATAATAATAATAATAATAATAATAATTATTATTATTATTATAATAATAGAAATAATAATAGTAATAATAATAATAATAATAAATAGTAATAGTAGTAATAATAATAATAATAATAATAATAGTAATAATAAGAAATAGTACTAATAGTAATAATAATAATAATAATAATAATAATAATAATAATAATAATAGAAAAAGAAAAGAAAAAGGAAAAGAAAAAGAAAAAGAAACCTTAATATAAAAATCAAATAACTTAAATCCTAAACCCTAAACAAATCACTAACAACTAAGCCTTATTCCTAATCCTATTCTATAACCCTAGTACCCCGCGGCCATCTCATCCCAGAACTCTCTTCCTCTCCCTCTCTCTAATATGTATATATATATATATATATATATATATATATATATATATATATATATAAACCGTACATCAACCTAAACCCTACTCCCCGACCCCACGACCCCGACCTCCGGCCGACGACCGGCGATCCCGCGCTGACCGTTGCCGCCACTGGCCCCCCCGGCTGACCGCCGCCATCCGCGCCCGCCGTGCGCACGCGTGCACAGTAGTGCAATCTGTCGCCCCATCTTCACGGTGATGTATCTCTCTCATCTCTCGTACTTTTCTCGAATGGTTTGTTCGTGTACCTTCACAACCCAACCCTCTAGGATTTTTATTAAAGCGGGAAGAGTTTTCTTGTCCCAGATTTGATTTAAAATTCAACCAAAAAATGGCTGAAAAACTGACCAATAACATGCCAGAAACTTCAACCAAACTCCCATGTTCACACCCAATTTGCCATCAACCTGTTTAATGTTTTCAAAAAGTAATTAAAGGTTTTTCTTCTTAATATAATCGAGAATTTTTCTGTTCTTTTAGTTTTTATTAATTCATTTTATGTGTTAAATTATTCGACTTCCAAAACGACCAAAAACTTAATTTTTTTAAAATTATAACTTTGTGATATGGAGTGCGCACCGCCAAACGGGACCGCCTCGTCGTGTATCAATTACACCGAAAGGAAAGTACGGTATATCCTGATGTGTGGACTTTCGCGAAAGTTGATTCGGACGTGTGTGTGTGTACGTCGGAATCAACCCGTGTCCGCAAAAATTCCTATATCGTGACTTTTGCAAAATATCATCCCATTTTGTATACGCTCGTCAGAATGTGACAAAACTAACGCCATTGGATTTGTGGCATCCCGTTGGTCCTGTGACCCAAGTTTTACGCAATTCTGAGATAGTTGACCAAGCCGCCTATTTGCGGGCCCCAAGGTACTTTGTAACTTTCTTGTCAGGCAAGATACCTTGTCAAATTGCTTATAGTACTTTTATATGCTTATCATATTTTTATGTATTTATTATATATGTATTTTCTTTCAATCATAATTATATACTATATATGTTGACACACACTTGACGCATAGTATCATAGGAGGGGAGGACAATCAGTAGGCGTATAGGCTATATCCACTCTGGTAAACTGTAGTAACTAGCACGTACTACGGTAGTTGTGTCGCGCTGGTCGCTACCCTCGAGGTATGTTAATTTCTCATATCACGCTGGTCGCTACCCTTGAGGTATGACCGCTTTTGATGTTCATGGACGTGTGTGCGAGTTGTGAGATTAGATAGAGTAGCCTACCCATGTCCATACGTCGAAAATTTGTCCTCACTATACATTTTATATAGATTGTCTAGTACAGCTTACTTATATATTTTCTTTCTATTATGCATTTTTACTGTATTCAATTTGCATGCTTCTATGTATCTTATTACGTTCCTCTGAGGACCTGGTCCCTTTCCAGGTGTAGACGATCTTGACTATTAGCAGGAGCACGGATCAGTACTTGCTACTTATCTCTCTTTCGAGGAGGTCTTCTCTTTAGTCTCATTGTTTATTAGATGTACATTATGTGGTTTCTCTTCTATTCTAGTTGGTAGTGGATTTGTCTTCACCCAACTACTTGTTCTTATCAAGCATTTTATACTTGATTCAGTTATATAGTTGATTGGTTATTTGATTCTGTGGATGAGATCTAGTTATGTCATGTGCTTGTGATAATATATATATACCACATGTGAGTTAACATTTATATTATAGCGTACGTGTGTATTATGGTATCCATATATTGGAGTTGCCATGTACATACGACTGGCATGCTTACGTATTCCTAGTCCTACGTATCTTGGGACTAGGGCATGATAGTCGATCCGAAAGAGATTTTGTAGCATCCTGAAGTATACGGTCCTTGTGATCTAGTGGGAGTATTTTGTCTATTAGTGAAGAGCAGAACCATGATGTCACAGCTGCTAGCATTCGTATGTGTTAGTGAAGAGCTGAATCTCGAGTCACAACTACTGACATACGCAGGTGCTAGTGCAGAGCTGAACCTTGAGTCACCGTTGCTAATCATGGAGAAACCCATGGACCATCATGTAGTTAGGTCGCATGTTAGATTTACCTTCTTGCATACCTAATATTTGATACCAAGATTGATACATAAGTTAGATACATATATGCAAATTGTTACTAACTAGTGTGTCTGCTGCAGGGATAATCGCTCGACCGTGGGTAAGATTTATCATATGCATAGTCTATCTATTGTCTATGTTTTCTTACATGAATTGTTAAAAAAACTAGACAAATAGAAAGATCATATAATAATGCTAGCTTTACTTGTATACTTAGTGTGAATTTCAAGATAAGTTTGGCCACGGTCGGTCACCAGTGCATGTTGTAGTATTGACCCACATTTGTGGACAAATCTTCAGGTTCTGGTAGCGAGAGTTTGACGAGTATTTTGAACCAGTGCTAGTGCATACATCCAGCAGAACCGTGCTCGTGCTGCTTCCTTAGCTCTTCTCTCCTGTGTGCAAGATCCTCTTATGCTAGTTATTTTAATTTTTGGTCCTACTACAAGGACATGATGTATGGGTGTTGTGGCTAGTTTTGGGTTCGTAAAAAGGGATGTAGCCATCTATGGCATATTTTATAATCAGCCAAGCAAGTACTTTATAATCCAATCTTTAAGTATTCAATAAAGAAAATATTTGTGTTCCTATCAAATGTGTTCAACTTTTGCTCTCTGCATTTTGAATCCTATGTCTCTATATATATGTATATTTTTGTCTAACTTGTCTTGTGCACGTACTATGCCTGGTGCAAGAGCAACTTAGGCTTG
The DNA here is from genome assembly GCA_036927795.1 of Iris macrosiphon. Lineage (NCBI taxonomy): Eukaryota > Viridiplantae > Streptophyta > Magnoliopsida > Asparagales > Iridaceae > Iris > Iris macrosiphon. Next base: position 159,341,905 of record JAYESA010000012.1, read on the forward strand.
CACGATATCGCACCCAAGCAAGGACGATCGGTTCTGTAGGGACCAAGTAAGGATGATCGGCCCTTACGAGACCGGGGCGTGATAGTCATTGTGTGAGTGAAAAGAATTGCAGCTATGGTGCATAATTCAAGGCCTAGTCCATTCTTGTATCATACTGTTATTCGACCCATGCGAGAATATTCAAGTCGAAGCGACATCTATCCTAATGCATGATGGACAGTCACTGTGGAGATCGCTCAACCCATATATATTGAGGTATGTGGGAGATTGTTGGTGCTTGTTTTCTTTGGACTAGTAAAGATAGTCCCACATTAACTACACCACCAAGTGTGTATCTCAATATAATATTTTGTATGTGTTGAGATGTGCACATGGGGTGTCGTGGGGCACATGGGTGCCATGTGGGAGTATTTTATTAGGATAAAAAATAATTAACTTCTCAATGAAAGCTTTATGTTTCTTTGTCATGCTCTTGGAATTAATTTCATAGGAGCTAAGCCCAAAGGGACTTAGCGACTGGAACTCAGACTCGGACTCGAGCTGGAATAATAGACTTGGATTTAAGGGCGCTTTGTTGGCGCACTTTGCACTTAGCACGTCAGCATCGACGTATGGCACTTGTACGCATTTGATGCACTCATTTTATGTGCGAGTTGCATGCACGGGTGTCATGCCCCGATCCTGAAAGGGTCATTCGTCCTCGCCGGATCCTTTACGGAACCGATTCATCCTCGCTAGGGGCGTGATGCCGTGCGAGCCTGGGATTGCGCTCGCACAAGGCAAGAACTTAAAGTTTTAGAAACCCATTTTGAAACACAATTGATAAAACACATTCACAGAGATTTGAACACAAATGCGGAAGAAACATGCTTTTTCATTGATAATTTAGAGTAATTTACATAGAGTTTACATTGATGCGCCTTCTCGGCTATTGAATTGCATTACAAAAGATAACTCAAAATGCAGGGCGCGCTCCGTCAGATAGTCCACGTCGTTTGCACATTACGCCCTTGTATAGATTGAAGTCCATGCCTCCAAAATAAACTGACTCCAGCTATACTTCAAAATAGAGGTGCTCCTAACGCCTCCTCGCTACGCACTAGCGTTGCACCGTCTGATTGCCTGAAATAGTTGCCCACAACGTGGGTCATTACTCAACTTGTACTGGTGAGCGGGATGAACCCACTCGACTAAATCGACACTAGCTTGTTAGGGGCGAGCATGCATTAAGATAGATTCTATAAGGAAGCAAGTAAAATCAATTCATATTAGTTGCATGTTTTGATAGGAATAAAAATAGCATTGAATCCAACCAGTACACCGATTGCTTACTCAATCGATGCATGCCTTCCCTGAAACCAAACACAAGTATACTTACCATCTGCACAAGACAATAAGTTAGCATGCGTTCTATTCTATGCGATCATTGGTGTGATCGACACCTTAGGGACATATTTCAAGCATTAGCGGCGTGCCCTATCAGCCCGGATAACAAGCCCTGCTGGAGGTCCCGCTATGCATCGTGACGAGCATGAATCAAATATTTCCCTCCGGATCGATACGGTTCCAGTGCCCCGGAAAGCCGTTTCGTGGAAATGCCAAACCCTGTGCACAAGTTGTCCCAGACCATGCAAATGCATGAATAATTCATATTACATACAATGCATCGAAATAAATAGAAGAAGTAAAGCAGCAACATATATATATATCTCATCCAACAGTTCATATTTTCTCAAGCGGTGTTCCGATTCAGTTATCCCATAAGTCCAAACTCTATCCGAGGCACCAGGCCGCCACCAACAACCAACTCTTTCTTATAAACAAGCTCAAATTATAAGGTGTGCAAGCATATGATAAAATTAGTCTACAAATCCTATGTTCCTTTCTTAGTGGCTGGCATGCCTGTGGCTAAGGATTTTCTAGGCATCCAACCGGGCATCATCGAGTGAACGATTGAAACTTAGAGATGTTGACATAAATAAGTAGGAAAGAAGGGACCAAACCACTCACTGGGTAAGGGAAAAGAGGCTGAAACTAGGAATCCCGCTTAGCGACGATCAAACGTCAATTACGCGGACCTGAAACAGCACGAGCACCGAGTTAGAAATCTTGCCTATCCTTCCTTGCCGAACTCCCCAAAACCTCAAGCTCCAAACGATAAAACCAGCAGTGAAAACCAAGCAAATCGAAAGCAACAACAAATCCAAAATCTCAAGCGGCAAATCAAGAAAACCAAGCAACCAAACCACGAAAACTATTGGACTCGTTTCAATAGAGGCCTTTCCATGAGTTGGAAAGGACCATCGCATTTTTTCCATGGCAAGAAGATGCCGAGATCTAAGTTACGGCTCAGACGGACTAGCCACAAGCCCAATTACATAGTGCTCGTTCCGGTCGGATCGGGATTTGAGGCACTACATAATTTACCACTAAGAAAAAGTTTCGACCCAAAACTTAAGAACAAGCCCTACCTCTGACTCAAAGAACAATAAAGGATACTTCTCCTTCATCTTCGATTCCTACTCCAAAGTTGATTCCCCAACTGTATGGTTCTGCCACAGCACGCGAACCAAGGACATCGTACGGTCGCGAAGTACTTTTTCCTTACGATCCAGAATCTGCACCGGCTCCTCTGAGTATGACAAATCCGTGCGCAATTCTATCTGTTCGAAGCTAACTACATGACTCGAGTCATGCACATACTTCCGAAGTTAAGAAACGTGGAATACGTCGTGTACTCCAGCCAAGGCGGGAGGTAGTGCAATTCGGTATGCCACAGCTGCCACCCGTTCTAGTATTTCAAAGGGGCCGAAAAACCTGGGACTCAGCTTGCCCTTCACACCGAAATGCATCACTCCACGCATCGGCGTCACTTTCAAGAAGACATGATCCCCGACCATGAACTCCAAGGGCCTACGATGAGTATCGGTATAGCTTTTCTATCGGCTCTGCGCAGTGCGGAGTCTTTTTCGAATCAAGCAAACTTTCTCGACTGCCTGCTCCACCAGCTCTGGTCCAAGTACCTGCCGCTCGCCGAATTTGTCCCAACAGATTGGAGATCGACACTTGCGCCCATAGAGTGCTTCGTACGGTGCCATCTGGATGCTCGATTGGTAGTTGTTGTTGTACGCAAACTCCGCCAACGGAAGGTGCGTGTCCCAACTAGTCTTTAAATCGATCGCACACAGCCGTAACATATCTTCAAGTATCTAATTTGTCCTTTCTGTTTGGCCATCAGTCTGGGGGTGGTATGCGGTACTAAACTGTAGCTTGGTTCCCAAAGCAGACTGTAGGCTAGTCCAGAAACGAGATAAGAAAACGTCCGTCACGGTCAGAGACGATAGAAGCAGGCACTCCGTGTAATCAAACAATCTCGTCTATGTAGATCTTTGATAACCGATCGACGCTCCACGCAACTTTTATAGGCTGAAAGTGGGCTGATTTGGTCAAACGATCAACTATGACCCAAATAGCATCATGCCCCCGTGGCGTCTTCGGAAATCCCACAATGAAATCCATAGTGATGTTGTCCCATTTCCACTCGAGAATAGCGAGGTTCTGCATCTCCCCGCCGGGCCTCTGATGTTCAGCTTTCACCTGTTGGCAGGCCATGCACTGTGACACAAAGGTCGCCACATCCCGCTTCATACCTTGCCACCAAAAGGTACCGCATAAGTCCTTGTATATCTTAGTGCTCCCCGGATGCAAAGAATACTTTGCGTAGTGTGCTTCCGCCATAATTTTCCTTCGGAGTTCAGGGTCGCTAGGGACGCATAACCTTCCTTTCATTTGTAAGGCCCCATCTTCGCCTGCCACAAAGTCAGACATCTTCCCCACCAAGATCAATCCGCGTACTTTCGCTAGGAACTGATCGCCCTCCTAAGCTGACTTGATTCTATCTCGTAAACTCGGTTCAAGATGGAGTGGTGCCAGCTGCACTCCTTGATGCCGAACTCGAAACTCGATGCCCATCGCCTCAAGATCTCGAAGTAAACGGTTGTTTATGGCTAACGAGCCCACGTGCTTTCGACTCAGAGCATCAGCAACAACGTTTTCCTTGCTCGGAGTATACGAGATCATTAGATCATAGTCCTTAATAAGTTTTAGCCAACGCCGCTGCTGGAGGTTCAATTCCCGTTGGGTGAATAGATACTTGAGGCTCTTGTGATCTGTAAAAATTTTGCAAGCAACACCATAAAGATAATGCCTCCACAGCTTCAATGCAAATACAATCGCTGCCAATTCCAAATCGTGTGTCGGGTAGTTTTTCTCGTGCGGCTTCAGTTGCCTGGAGGCGTACGATATTACCTTGTCCCATTGCTTGAGTACACATCCTAATCCGAGTCCTGAAGCATCACTGTATATCTGAAACTCTTCTACCCCATCTGGAAGTGCAAGAATCGGAGCTGAAACAAGACGCCGCTTAAGTTCACTAAAGCTAGCTTCGCATTCATCACTCCATTTGTATACAATCCCTTTCTGAGTAAGGCGAGTCAAAGGCGAGGCCAGTTTAGAGAAATCTTTCACGAACCTACGGCAGTATCTTGCTAGGCCGAGAAAGCTTCGAATTTCGCTGGCTGACGTAGGTTGTTTCCATTCCACCACCGCCTCTATTTTCTTCGGGTCTACGGTGACGCCTTCTGCCGAGACGACATGACCAAGGATCGCCACGCTGTTCAACCAGAACTCACACTTGTTGAGCTTAGCGAACAGCTTATGTTCTCGTAATGTCTGCAACACGATCTTCAGGTGTTCCTTGTGTTCCGCCTCGTTCTTGGAATATATTAGAATGTCGTCGATGAATACGACGACAAACTTGTCTACGTACGGCCGAAACACGCGGTTCATCAGATCCATGAAAGCTGCAGGGGCATTCGTTAAGCCGAACGACATCACGAGAAACTCATAGTGTCCGTAACGGGTCCTGAACGCAGATTTTTGAATGTCTTCTGGTTTGATTTTCAACTGGTGATACCATGACCTGAGATCAACTTTAGAGAAAAATGTTGCACCTTGCAGTTGATCAAACAAGTCATCTATCCTTGGCAAAGGGTACTGATTTTGCACGGTCGCCTTATTTAATTCTCGGTAGTCAATACACAGCCGCATGGATCCATCTTTCTACTTTACGAACAGTACCGGAGCACCCCACAGAGAAACGCTTGGACGTATGTATCCTCGGTCCAAAAGATCTTGTAACTGAACGTTAAGTTCTTTCAGCTCTGCTGGGGCCATTCGATAAGGTGCTTTTGATATCGGTCGCGCATCTGGAAATGTCTCGATGCTGAATTCGATCTCACGATCAGGAGACATTCCAGATAGCTCATCCGGAAATACGTCAAGGAAATTTACTATGATATCAGCCTGAGCTGCATTTGCACTTTCCTGCCGGGTGTCTCGAACAGAAGCTAAGTACCCTTCACAACCCGAATGCAGCATACACCTAGCCGAAATTGCTGATATCACCATTGCCGTCTTCGGTGCAGCGCTGCACGAATAGTAGAAGTCTTCCTCGCCGGGTAGACGAAATACGACAAGCTTCTTCGCACACTCGATTGTTGCATGGCAAGCACCCAACCAATCCATCCCGAGAATAATATCGTAATCCTTAATGTCTAGTACAATGACATCTAAGGAAAGCTTCATTCCTCCGATGCAAATATAACCATCCCTACAGATCGCATGGGCGGGCATATCGACTCCCGAAGGTGTGCTTACGCAAAGATTCATAGATAAGGGAGTAGAAGCTAATTTATGCTCAACAGTAAAATCAGCAGATATGAAACTATGCGTAGCACCTGAATCGAATAAGACTCTAGCGGGCAATTCTCTGAAAAGTAATGTACCTGTCACGACCGTTTCAGAGACAGATGCGGGCAATTCTCTGAATCCCGAGTCAAGGCATAGACTCGGCCTTGAGCACCCTGACGTTGTGGGTTTACTGGCACAGCATTGGCATCACTTTTTGGAGGCCCCTTATTCTGATTTCTGTTGTTTTGATTCGGCTTACCCTCCCGGCAGTTAAATTATTTATGGCCCAGACGACCACATTTGGAACATCCAGTAACCCGACATTCGTTTACTCGATGCCCTGATTTGCCGCACATGCTATAGTTCGATGTCTGAGTCTGAACCCTGTGATCCGACGTGTGCTGACGCTTTTGTGCTCCAGACCCTCCCGTTTCCTGAGGTCGTTTATTGTTGTTGGTACGGGGGGTTTGCACTTCGGCCTTTGGGGGACAACGCCCAAAGATTCGCTCGCTGCCCAGGGCTGCTTCGTAACATTCTCTGTAGGTTTGACATTTCTGATTGATGACGTCCCTACGCAACTCATTATTTAAACTTTTCTGGAAATGATAGCACCACGCTTGCTGGTTAGGCAGGAAGTGCCCAGCAAACTTGGCCAGCTTAGCGAACACTGAGTCGTAATCGTCAACAGACAAACTCCCTTGCACCAGATTGCTGAAGTCGTCTTCTTTTTGTTGACGCACGGCCCTGGAAATGTATTGTTCAATGAAGGCTGATTTAAACATTTCCCAAGTTATTTTGCAGTTAGGATTGGCATCGTAAATCCTTTGCTTCGTTGCCTCCCACCAATCATGCGCACGCAGTTCCAGCTGAACCGATGCATAGGCTACTCGCTTGGATCCCCGGATGCCAACCAGGTTGAAGAGTCCCTCCAGCTTAGCATTCCATCCCGACACAACGTCCGATTCTGCCCGTCCGTTAAACGTTGGTGGATGCATTTTTGTAAACTCCGCGGCACGGCAGGTGTTCCTAGTTGAAGGCTGAGTTTCTTCCGACTCATCCTCTACCGCCACAGCCGGCGGCGTCGTTATAGCTCCTCCATTGTTGGGTACCAATGATGCAATCAGTTGCATCATAGTATCCATCTGCTTTTGTTGAGCAGCAAATTGGGTCTGAAGATTTGCCTACTGAGTAATAGCTTGTTGTTGCTGCGCCTCCATGAGGTGCATAAGCCGTTCAGACATCCCGTTCGAACCCGCTCCTCCGGATTCTCCAAAACTTGTCGGATCGCTCCGAATAGGCTGAGCACTGCTTGCAGCGGCAGTATTTTTCTTAGCCATTGCTACAAAAGAGAGTAGCTTGTTAACACTCCAAAATCGATAGATTTTATATCTACGGGTTCATTGTATAGGCGACTCATCTGATGCAGCGGACGCCGAACGCAACTCAAATGAGAGGCGCATCAAACTCCTTTATATTCTTTTGAAATCCCAAGGAAGTACAACCGTGCTCTGATACCAATATGTCATGCCCCGATCCCGAAAGGGTCATTCGTCCTCGCCGGATCCTTCACGGAACCGATTCGTCCTCGCTAGGGGCGTGATGCCGTGCGAGCCTGGGGTTGCGCTCGCACAAGGCAAGAACTTGCAGTTTTAGGAACCCATTTTAAAACACAATTGATAAAACACATTCACAGATATTTGAACACAAATGCGGAAGAAACATGCTTTTTCATTGATAATTTAGAGTAATTTACATAGAGTTTACATTGATGCGCCTTCTCGGCTATTGAATTGCATTATAAAAGATAACTCAAAATGCAGGGTGCGCTCCGTCAGATAGTCCACGTCGTTTGCACATTACACCCTTGTATAGATTGAAGTCCATGCCTCCAAAATGAACTGACTCCAGCTATACTTCAAAATAGAGGTGCTCCTAATGCCTCCTCGCTACGCACTAGCGTTGCACCGTCTGATTGCCTGAAATAGTTGCCCACAACGTGGGTCAGTACTCAACTTGTACTGGTGAGCGGGATGAACCCACTCGACTAAATCGACAGTAGCTTGTTAGGGGTGAGCATGCATTAAGATAGCTTCTATAAGGAAGCAAGTGAAATTAATTCATATCAGTTGCATGTTTTGATAGGAATGAAAATAGCATTGAATCCAACCAGTACACCGATTGCTTACTCAATCGATGCACACCTTCCCTGAAACGAAACACAAGTATACTTACCATCTGCACAAGACAATAAATTAGCATGCGTTCTATTCTATGCGGTCATTGGTGTGATCGACACCTTAGGGACATATTTCAAGCATTAACGGCGCGCCCTATCAGCCCGGGTAGCAAGCCCTGCTGGAGGTCCCGCTATGCATCGTGACGAGCACTAATCAAATATTTTCCTCCGGATCGATACGGTTCCAGTGCCCCGGAAAGCTGTTTCGAGGAAATGTCAAACCCTGTGCACAAGTTGTCCCAGACCATGCAAATGCATGAATAATTCATATTACATACAATGCATCGAAATAAACAGAAGAAGTAAAGCAGCAACATATATATATATATATATCTCATGCAACAGTTCATATTTTCTCAAGCGGTGTTCCGATTCAGTTATCCCATAAGTCCAAACTCTATCCGAGGCACCAGGCCGCCACCAACAACCAACTCTTCCTTATAAATAAGCTCAAATTATAAGGTGTGCAAGCATATGATAAAATTAGTCTACAAATCCCATGTTCCTTTCTTAGTGGCTGGCATGCCTGTGGCTAAGGATTTCCTAGGCATCCAACCGGGCATCATCGAGTGAACGATTGAAACTTAGAGATGTTGACATAAATAAGTAGGAAAGAAGGGACCAAACCACTCACTGGGTAAGGGAAAAGAGGCTGAAACTAGGAATCCCGCTTAGCGACGATCAAACGTCAATTACGCGGACCTGAAACAGCACGAGCACCGAGTTAGAAATCTTGCCTATCCTTCCTTGCCGAACTCCCCAAAACCTCAAGCTCCAAACGATAAAACCAGCAGTGAAAACCAAGCAAATCGAAAGCAACAACAAATCCAAAATCTCAAGCGGCAAATCAAGAAAACCAAGCAACCAAACCACGAAAACTATTGGACTCGTTTCAATAGAGGCCTTTCCATGAGTTGGAAAGGACCATCGCATTTTGTCCGTGGCAAGAATATGCCGAGATCTAAGTTACGGCTCAGACGGACTAGCCACAAGCCCAATTACATAGTGCTCGTCCCGGTCGGATCGGGATTTGAGGCACTACAGCGGGTGCATGCACAGGCACTGCGTGAGCACATGCGCGGGTGTTGCGCGGCTATGCGTTGTTGCGCGCATGAGTCGTGGGCGCGTTGGCACATAATCCCACTGATTGCGGGGTTTGACGGTTATGGAAAGATATGATCAGTTATTCAGATCCATTTTTTGTGGGATTTGAATTTAAACCGTTCATATCTTTTCGTAACTGATTGGCAGCTAAGGTTTCCACTATTTCTCTATAAATACTCTTTTCGTAGCCTTTTTGAGAACTTACTTCATAAAAGAGAGAGACGAAGAGAGATTTCGTTGTTGCTGCCATTGGAGTCCAAAGAGTTCGTGCGAGTCCAGAAAAGAGATGACGGCGAGCGTTCTAGAAGTTCTACGTGAACTTGTTGGTTCCTGAGAGCAGATCGTGTGGGACAAATCTTGCTTTGAGCAACGGTGATCTTTATCACCCTAGTAAGCTAAGATCATTCTCCTTATTCTCTTTTGCTTGTTGTAATATGATTTGTCTGTATGCAACTGAAATTGGAAGGAAGAACATAAATTGTTTTTCTGATTATTGTTTTTGTAGCTGCAAGTTGTAATCAGAATATTTTTCTATAAGTTATTCGGTGGATCGAGATATATCATTGAGAAAACTTTTATGTGAACTCCTGATCTCGACTATAACTTTTGATTTTACCATATTTAATTAAACTTCTGGAACAACAAACTTTTCTTTCTAACCTCAGAAAGGGTATCCTCAGACCATAATGAACAATTCAAGCCACAGAAGAAAAGAACGTACCTAATGAATGATATGAGAATACATTGTGCTTTTTTCTGATACCATTCACGTGTGCCGGATGCAAGGAAAGCTAAAGGATCCTAAGCACATGGTTCGAAATAGAGGGAAGATTAATTAACGAATTCAAATAGGAAGATATGGAACATGCACACGTGATGGCCTTTTTGATGAGATATTTCTTAGCCAAAACCATATGGTTTGCCTCTTTGTTGCCCAAAGATCAAATTCAAATTGTTTCTCTGCTGAAAACTTTGGACTGCACGAAATGCAAGGCTGCTTGGTGAAACCTTTTTTTCTAAAGTTCTGATGTTGGTCATCACCTAATTTTTCCAAATGATTCAAATTAAAGCACACCAAAACATTCAAACCCATTTTTTTCTGTAAGGATTCATTGCATGTTATCCTACAACTTTTATGTTGGTAAATGGGTTCCTAGTAACACAAGGGTTCGGATTCTCTACAGTCAAAATATCGTTCTCATTAGTGTTTCTAAAATATCGTACAGATTATTTATTGATATTAGGTAACCCAAGTGCTCATTGGGCGAGGACCAAATCACTAGATGGAAACCGAATGCTTAGTTACGTGAGGACGACTCGCTATAGGGAACCTAACTACTTATTCGGCGAGGGACCGAGTTAGTTACTAATTAGGGAAACCACTTGCTCAATTGTGAGGGAACACGAGTCAATATCGGAAACCCAAGTGCTAATTCGGGCTAATTCGGTACGGAAGTGAGTCACTAATGGGAAGCCAGTTGCTTAATTGCTATGGGACGTCGGTAACTGGAACTACAATATTGAGACAAGCTAGCCCACTATCTATATATATTTCATATTACCAGGTTATAATTTGGATATTTTTAGAGGAAACGTCGTGGAGAAGATTGGAGGAAGATCAAGATATATCCCATAGTCCTGTTAATGAAAGCGATAGATTCTAGCGTCGTTTTGATTTTGTTTAAAAGTTTGTATCTTGTATTTTTATTTTTTCATATATTGTTACATATCTCCTTGTAAAGGAATCTTTGTTTCTTAATTACCATTAATTAAGTGCGGAGGAATTGATTTCCATCTGTTAAGAGTATTAAAGAATTTTTTAATTTCACATGGAGTAAGTAGTAGAGAGAGGGGTTAGTCTCCCCTATATATATGTAGCTCCACATCAATAATAAACAAATCAAGTATTCTACCACATTTCTATTTGGTATCAGAGTCAAATCCCTCCCTTTTCCAAACCCTAACCCCCTCCACAGCCGCCCCCCTCTCCATCGTCTTGATTCTTTCAATCAAAGTAGACAGAATATGTAAACTGGTCAATACTCCCACGTCTTGCGGAAGTACTACCTCTATACCCATTTGTAGTAGGTCTTCCAAGTTATGCCGCTGCGATTTTAACATATATGTACTATCTCTCCTACTAAGAGCATCTGCTACCACGTTCGCTTTTCCTGGATGGTACTGGAACTCCACGTCGTAGTCCTTCAACAGTTCTAGCCACCTCCTCAGCCTCATATTCAAGTCCTTCTGGGTGAATACATACTTCAAACTCTTGTTATCCGTGAATATTTTCACCCGATCTCCATAAAAGTAGTGTCTCCATAGCTTAAGTGCAAACACCACTGCCGCCAACTCCAAGTCGTGTGCTGGATAGTTCTTCTCATGATCTCGAAGCTACCGAGACACATACGCTTTCACTCTTCCATGTTGCATTAATACACACCCGAGCCCCTTGCCAGATACATTACAATATACGGTAAACCCTCCAGAACCTACTGGAAGCGTGAGAATCGGTGCCGAAATCGGTCTCTCCTTCAACTCTTCGAAGGATGTCTGACATTATATGGACCAAACAAACTTAGCCTCCTTGCGCGTCAAATGGGTCAATAGTGTTGAAATTATTGCAAAGCCTGCTACGAATCTCATATAATAGCCCGCCAAGCCCAAAAAATTATGCACCTCTCCTACTATCTTAGGAACTGGCCAACCCTCTACGGCTTCAACCTTCTTTGGATCTACTGCCACTCTTGCTCCCGAGATGATGATGTGACCCAAGAATGATACATGATCCAACCAAAACTCACACTTATTGAGCTTTGCGTATAACTGGTGTTCCCACAAAATCTGCAAGACCTTTCGGAGATGCTCTCTATGCTCCTCCTTGCTACTGGAATAGACTAGAATATCGTCTATGAAGACCACAATGAACTGATCTAGATACGGCAAGAAGATGCGGTTCATCAAATTCATAAATATTGTTGGAGCATTAGTTAGTCCGAATCGCATAACTAAGAATTCGTAATGTCCATATCGTGACCGAAATGATGTGTTGGGTATGTCTTGCTCTTGAACTCTTACTTGATGGTACCCTGACCGGACGTCAATCTTGGAGAAAATCTTAGCCATGCTCAACTGATCAAATAAATTATCGATTCTTGGTAATGGGTACTTGTTCTTCACTGTCACTATGTTCAGCTGTCAGTAGTCGATATATAATCGGGATGACCGATCCTTCTTCTTTATTAGAACCACTGGCACGACCCAAGGTATGGTTTAGTTGGTATAGCTTGTCTAGTTCTGATTGTGCCATTTGGTAACCTTTACAAGATGTTGGTCCTTCTTCGGGAATCAACTATATGTAAAACTCCACATCTCTTACTGGGGGTAACCCTGGTAGTTCTTCTAGAAAGACATCTAGAAACTCCTTGACTATCTCGGAAAGTTGTTCCTCTGCTATCTCTGTCGCTTATATAGTTAGGTTTGAGGTTTGGACCATAGGTTCTCTCATGACTAAACCAACCCAACAATTAAACCAAGAGCCAAGTAAACCTGAGAATTGATCTAGTCTCCATGACATGCAACCTAATTAACCATGCAAGCAAAAAATAATATAAGCAGGAAAACTAATATGTTCCAAATACGTATATCAAAAATGGGTAATAACAACAGGAAAATATGCAGAGCACCAAGTCTACAGAAGAAAAAAGCAGCAGTCAACTATTGTACCTATTACCCCTACTGTGCCATGTCCCCCGCCTAACCCTGCAGCAACTCCTGAAGATGCAACTCCTGCACCAGATCTCTCAGATTTGGATGCGAATCCCTCTGATTCTGATGGTATGATCTTGCCTCCTTGTCCTTCTCCAATTCTCTTAAGGAGATCTTCTCGTAATAATGCGGGAAGATTTCTAATCATTATGGTTATGAACATGAGATCGTCCATTTTTTATCCTACTCTAATCTATCCTCTACTTATGGAGCATTCATTGCATCGTTAGACACCACCTCTTTGCCTAGGTTGTAAACCCCCTAATTTTTCTGGATTTTTAAAATGAATTTTGATAATTTTTCTAGAATTTTCTGGAATTTTTCTCTAATTAAAACTAAGGTATTTAAAATTTAAATAATTTTTAAATAATGTTAAATAATAATAAAATATTATGAAAATAATTTTTTCTGGTGTAAAATGAAAAATTAGACATAGGCTAATTTTTCGAGAATTTATTGGACCCCGAAAGTATTTTTAAAGCCCTAAAAACAAAGTTTTAAAATAAACTTAATTAACCCGGTTCAATTGAACCAAACCAAGCCGAACCGGACCCGGTTTATTTTAAAATAAACAAAACCGAACCCTGCGGGTCGAATCCAGGTCAAACATGCCGACCCGAAACCCGCTAACCCGAACCCGCATTTCTGTTTTTGTGGATCGGGTCGGATCCCTTCCACCCGACCCGACCCGACCCGGACCCAAACCCGTCCCGCCTAAACCTTTCCTCTTCTCCGACTTCCTGCAACCACCGCGTAACCGCCGGCCGACTCCTCCGCTTCGCATCCCCGCAGCGCCTGCCGCTCCGTCTCCCCTGCCAGCAACGGCCGGCGACCCAGCTCTCTTCCTCGCCTATAAAACCCCTACCTCGGCCTCCCCTCCACCGTCTAAACCCTCCGGCCACCTCGTCGTCGTCTCCCTTCCTGAGCCACCTCCACCATCGAACCTCCAGCGCCGTGCCCGACCTCGTTGAGCCCCAGCGCCTCCGCCTCCAGCCTCCACGAGCTGCCACCCCGTCGATCTCCTCCGCCTCCAGAACTCCGCCACGCCGCTGTCCCCGCCTCGACCCCCAGCCGTCATCTTCCCCGGTCGCCACGAGCCGATGAGCCCGCCACTGATGACCCAGCCCCAGCGAGCAGCCGCCAGCAGCCTCCCGACTCCGGCGAAGCCCCCAAACCCTAGCCCTAGACCTGGACACAGCATAGTGTCGAGTCGCTTCGCGGACACGAGAAATTCAGTTTCCACGGAGCCCTGTTCAGGTAACCCGTTCTCTCTCCTCGTTGCCCCGTTTCTCGTTCCGTCAGTTGTGACGCAAACCCTGCATAACCCTCTCAATGCCCATGCAACCCGCTCGGTGTGTCGCGTCCTGTGGCGATCGCGAACTGCGATCCAAAAACAAGAAAAACAACACCCCATTTTTCCTCGAAACTGAGTGTGCCCCGCCCAACGGGACGACTTGGTCGCGTGCGGTCTTCACCGAAAGGTGCACGCCATTGATATGGACGTGCAGGATTTCGCAGAAGTTGATTTGGATGTGCGTGCACACCGAAATCAACGCGTATCCACCGACAATGTCCCGTATCTGCCTATTCTGAATCTTGCTGTAACTTCGTGTACACACGTCAGATTAAAACGAAACTTGCTCCATCCGACTCGTAGCAATACACTGGTCCTGTGACCCAAGTTTGGTTCGATTCTGAGAACGTTGACAAAATCGCGTATCGTGGGCCCCACGGCTCCACTTGACTGGCGATTTTGTGATCGGCTCATAGGATTCTAATTCTGGAAGTTCCGTTGGGTTCGTATCAACGTTCTGGACCTGTTGACACTAAGTTTGACAAATTTGGAGACCTTTGTTCCTGACACATTTTTCGGTGCAAAGCGGCTCACATGTGGACCCCACTTTGACCAGAAATTATCATTTTTGCCCCTGTGTCCAAATTGAACTCAAGGACAGGCGTTTCTAGCTATTTAATATTTTCTGAATCTGATGGTGATGTTTATTTCAGCAACCGGAGGAGTACCAGCAATTCCCACTGAAGAGAGAGCTACTGTTGGAACCAGAACCCCAGGCAAGTGTACCTTGCCAACATTGCAGTTCTTGTTACATATTTCCTTAATTTATTTATATCTTGTACATGCTTGACCTAGGACCGTGTGACTTTACTTAGCGTCCGATTAATAGTCGGGTGCCAACCCCGTACGCGGAGTTGTGTAACGTCACCTAGACATGAAAACTGAAACCCTATACTTCTCGTGCTTGCATTATCAAGTACGTTATAACCCAGGACACCTGACACTATTCATGAGACAGAATCTTCCTGAGATATTCATGGTGATTCTGTATAGGATACAGGTTTCATGACATAGATATTATATTCTTAGATCTTATTACGACTTGCTGCATTAGTTTTGATCTTGCGTGTCATGGACATGAGACGTATGATTACATTGGGTGGAGAGAGACACACAGGCTACAGGCTGATTATATATATATATATAACCCTTATTAATGCGGTGCTCAAGACTCTAAACCCGAGCTTGGCCCACTACGTGATATCACCACTACCGGCTCCCAAACACAGAGCTTGTAGTGATTTCAGCCTGAGTTTTAGTGATGCTCTCAACTTGCATATCACTTAGCTGGTTATATAGTTTACCCTATTATTTCATTTATTGCTGCACTGCATTTATTTTGGCATGAGTTATTTTATACCTTGCTATGTCCCCTGAGGACCTGGATCCGGATTATGTCCCCAGGATTAGCAGAGGAGATCCGCCCCGAGGTATACAGTACAGGAGCATTAGCAGGAGTAGAAGCAGTAACAGGTGCATACAGTGGAGCAGAACCAGGAACTGAGGACTAGGTGATTGCCATAAATTTTCTGAGTATAAGTTTCTTCTATACTCATTCTGTGATGCTATTTACATTCTTGTTTAATGAACAATTGTATCAGACTTGATTATCGGGTTGTTCCCCGATTTAATTACTTGTGACTTGATGTTGATGTTTATATTTCCTTTTTGTTATTGATATATTTATTCTGTGGATGAGATTAGTAGACCTTGATTATTGTTTTACAGCTTAAGTATACATTGATGGGTCCATTAAATTGGGTTTGCCCATTAGTGTGTGCTGCTGGCCAATGCCATGTGTCTAGTCCCTCGATATTTTGGGACTGGGGCATGACATGGTTTTTGTGGTAGCCCATGCAGATCTTCGACTAAAATTGCTTCGGTTTCAACTTAGAGACCAAGTGTCACGCCCCAGTCCCAAAAATACGTAGGACTAGGACACGTAAGCATGCCAGCCGCATGGATATGGAAACTCCAATATATGGAAACCAAATCCATACGTACGCTGTATTATGAATATCAAATCCACAAGTGGTAAAAATGTAATACAAGTCACAGGGTAAAATCTAAATCTCATCCACCAAAATCATATAGAAATAATTAGCCAGTATCTAAGAAACTAGATCTCAACAAGAAGTATCTAAAGATGATAGTTGGATGGAAACAAATCCACTACCAACTCGAATGGGAAAAGTAAATACAATATAGTACAACTCACTCAACAATATAAGTACCAGCTACCAATCACGGCTCGAAGAGAAGACATCCACGGAGCATCTATATCCTTCCAAATCTGTGCTCCTGCAAATACTCAAGAACAGGTACACCTGGCAGCGGACCAGGTCCTCAGAGGGACATAACAAGTATACTTAAACACATGCCAATAAAGTACTGAAAATAAACATCCATTGGGGTCGCCTAACCATCTATGTGAATGCAGTTAAGAACAACTTTCCCCACAAGTGAGCTATCTGGCTGAAAACTGGGATTTGGCATAGTTCTCTTTTGAAGATCCAGGGGCCTAAAAGGCACGTCGTCTTTTGAACGCCGGTGGCCCGCCTGATAGTACATAATATATAATGGTCATCATGGCCCGTATCTCCAGCGGAGAATCAGGGCGTACAGGAGAAAATGTGTAAAGGAGCTCAAATGCGGTACTTGTTGTTCTCCCCACCCCATGCTCTAAGCATGTCATGTCCATGACACGATTTGGTCCATAGCCTATTCTTAGTACCCTAGCCCAATCCTGCAACCAAACAAGGACAAGGATGGGGCCACCGTACTACAATAAGCTATGTCCATAAACCTCTAATAACTGCTAAGTCTTCTAGCATGCAAAGTTTCTAACAGCAGTTATTCCTAACGCACGGCCCACACGTACAGGAGGCCAAACCTGCACGCAAGTCCGTGATCTACATGAGACTCATAACTCGTGTAACAACTGTGTCACGGCCAATGAACCTAATGATGCTATATGATAATGGGGTGGTCTCATGAACAAGGTCAATGCAAATACATAAATAAAAACATATCGCGACGTCACCGTCGCGTGCATTTTATATAACAATTAAAATATATGAACTAAAGACAGAAAATAAAGATGCATGCAACATATGAAATATAAATAACAGTACAATGGCAAGGTATACTTGCCTGAAAAGAAAGCTGCAATGTACCAATAACCTGCTCCAGAAATCGCGCAGAACAATCCAATATCCTATGCACACATAATATAATATAATAAAATTATTAGTCATTACACTAGTGCACACACAACAATATTTACACTGGACTCAGGGGGTACACTAGGGGTGGCACTAGTCATCTAACACGGTAAATCCTGCGTTGAATTACGCGGGTGTCGGTCTTTAAGTGCTGTACGCAGTCAGACAGTCGATTGACAGGTGTCTAAGCCAGTACGTTAAGGTACGCCAGGCAGGAATTTCATAAGTTCTTAGGGTCAACATGGTCAAGGTAAGTACGGGACAGTCCACGGCGTCCTAGGGTCGTACAGTCTGAATATTTAGTCCTAATTTATAAATTAGCATAGTATTTAATTACTTATAATTTATGTACATACCATATATTTATATATTCTATATATAACACCCAAATATACATACCAATTGAATATGCGTATTAAATATCTATATAAAATATATATATATCAATGATTAATATATACGTACACGTGCATATACGTACACGCATCTAGGTTCACCGACTCAGGGCATGATGTCAACTAACAGCCAATAAGCAATACTAATATCCTACTGGCATACACACAAGCATATATAAAAGAGGAAGATGGACAGGTTCGTACCTCGGTGTACGTACACGGAATCGGCTGGACGACGACGAAGAGATGCTGATGATGATGACGAGGGCAAAGATGTTGCGATGATGATGATGGTAATGAAGATGACGAGGATGACAGTGATGACTGGGTTGATGACGTAGATGATGATTGGGATGACGGTGGGGGTGATGGAGTGGTGATGATGAATTGAGACGAGTATGATGTTGGTGGTGCTGATGATGATGACGAAGAGGGGATGGCGACGTTGTTGGCGACAACGTCGACGAGGATGATGATGAGGGGATGATGATACTAATGGTGATGATTGTTAGGGATGATGGTGGTGAGAAGGTGATGATGATGAGGTACCGAGATATTGATGATAATCGAGGCGATGACAACAACGACGATGAGAATGGCGAGGGTGATGGCTACGACATAGATGACGATTGGGATGACAACTAGAACGTCGATGGCGATGGAGGTGATAATGTGATGATGAGTTGTTAATGGTGCTGGTGTTAGTGGTGATGGTTGTGTGAATGACACTCCGGCCAGGGAGGAGGTGGTCCGGTCAGGCCAGGGGTGGTCCGGTAAGGAGGACAGGGTGCAGGAGGAGGAGAAGGGGTTGACGACGGAGGGGAGATGGCATTGGTGACGATGATGGGAGTTGATGGAGATGATGAAGAGGAGATTGATGAAGATGGCTGCTGGGGATCTGCTCCGGCCAGTGGGGCTCCGGCCAGCAAGAGGAGGTGGTGATCGTGCGGTGGTCGAGGAGGAGAGTGGAGGAGGATGTGCTGGGGACGTCGACGAGGGAGGAACGCTGCTCCGGTTGGTCGGGCTACAGCCGGCTAGAGGAGATGGGAAGATGGAGTTGATGAAGAGGAGATTGATGAAGATGGCTGCTGGGGATCTGTTCCGGCCAGTGGGGCTCCGGCCAGCAAGAGGAGGTGGTGACAAGTGGTGATGGCCAGGCGGAGGTGATAGCCGTGGCGGGGCTGCTTGTCGTGGCGTCTAGGAGTCGGGCTGAAGGAAGGGGAAGAGTGAACAGGAACATAGGGAAAGGGGTCGGCTGAAATTGGAGTTGGTGTTTTGGAATCAATGAAGAAAAGGAGGAGAGAATTATTGTAATTATATACATGGGGGTTTTAGGGTTTGACCTAGGTGAATTTGACTTTGGTCAACATCTCATTGTGATGGGCCTTGGGCTTGCATGAGGATGTTTGAGAAGGCTAGAAATTGCATTAATTAATTACAAGGCGAGGATTTAGATCGGGGACGATGTGCGCGCGTTACACATCCCGAAAATTACGGAAAAATTCACGCGAAGGAAAAAAATTGGGTTTCTTCAAGTATCGTCCAACGGTGGGGACACCTCAATGCATTTTTGCATAATAGCCCCCCAACAATTGGAAAATTGCACAAAGGCAGAAATTGGATTTAATTAATTTAATCGGAACGCGCACGATGTTCTAGAATTAATTAGGAGTACATGGGATTAAATCAGGCGGCCATAATTGTCAGGGGCGTAGAGGGGACAGAGTAGAATATTAATAAAATCTGGGTTGCACAAAACGGTCAAGGTTGTGTCCCCAATTTTGATTGGAACGCACGAGGGTACAAAATTGGAATTTATAATTAATAAATAACGTCTGCGACGTTTGTTGTGCGGCTAAAATATAGTATCAGAGGGCAATGTTATAAGTTGCACAAGGGCCAGGAAAGTAGGCGGGCACGTCTAGGTCAATGTTGTGAAATTCGTAGATAGGCAACGGCTAGTGAGGTGCTCCAATTATCGAGCAACGGTAAGGTGCGCTACGTGTCATAATTATTCCGTAATTAAATTAAATGCCGTGTTCTAATTCAAATTGGTTCAAACTAGCCCTAATTTTGGGTGAGGGGGTTTACATCAAGCAAGCCTTCAATAAGAATAGGATAAGTATTTAGGATCTCATCCACTTGCTTGAAACGTTCTTGACATCTATATCGGATTCAAATTTATTTGACTTGCATCCTGCTTTGATTCCTGTGCGCCTCTTATAGTTTATTTTGGTTGCAGAATTATGGATCCACAAGTCGGCGACGAGACTCATCCAGAAACACCACAAGGTATTGTGGTTAACCATGAAGATGAAGTGACACCAGTTGGTGAAGGTCAATCATCACAACAATGCAGTCCAGCAAGTCAGCATACCTCGAGAATTCAGCAAGATGATGTTCCACTATGGACGCAGTTTGCTTCACCGATGCCTACCGTTCCACAAGGGCAGGCTATGGAAGAACAACAAATATTTCGAATGTTCTACGCGATGATGCAAGCCCATCAGAAGGTTCATCAAGAAGCTCAGCAAAACCAAACGGAGAAGTTCATCGACAGATTCAGCTCTGAGCTACGAAAGTTAATCAGCTCTGTTGCAACCACCTTAGACGAGGACGTTCTTGCTGTTGCACGACCCATGGAGTACAACACAAGGATAGAGTCTAGCCAGAAGCGGCCGTATGCATCAGCACCAGACCAAGCACAACAAGAAAGAGTTGCAAAACAACCACAGATGAATCCACCGCAGAGAGCATCTACACCACTTGCACTAGTCCTTCCTACTTGTCACTACTGTGGCAAGGTAGGCCATTTTGCTAAAGAATGCCGACGCAGATTGGGACTATGTTTATCTTGCGGATCCAAAAAGCATTCGGTAAGGGATTGTCCTGAACGTCGAGAGAAAGCTGTGATGATTCATCAACCAGCCACATCAGCACCAGCCGGAGCACCACAGGAAGAAATTGCAAAGAAGTCTCACATGCACCAGCCACCAGAAGCATCTCCGCAAGTACTGCCTATCTGTCAATATTGTCGCAAGCGAGGCCATATTGAGAACGAGTGCAGACGTAAATTGGGATTATGCTTAATTTGTGCGACCAACCAATACTTAGCCAAGGATTGTCCTCAGCATCGAAAGGGAGCACTAATGTTAAACAGACAAGTATTACCAGCACCAAGGCCAGCCTCTCCAGTATTGGGAATACTGCAAATGGAAGTTGAAGGAGTTCTACCACCTGCCCCAGGAGAGTATCAGCCGAGGCCACCCTTGGCACCACAAGCAACACTCTTCCAGCAGGCTCAACAGCAACAGAGGAATCGACCGCAAAGACGTAAACAAGTTTCGACGATGACCTTGGAGGGCGCGCAGATTAATGGAGTAGCTAATACGCGTAAGTTTTTCATAGTTATCCGTTTCTAGTATTGCTGTAGTTCGTGCCTATTGGTTCGTGACCTTAGCCTTGACCTAGTAATTTTAAACTTGCTAATAATTAATAACCTAGAATATTTTATAATTGTTAATCTAATATATTTTTATAAAGGATAACCTGGTTTTCTAAAACTATAATTTTTTAGATTTCCTTCATTCAGAAAATTTCATAACTTCCATTCTTAGGGAAATAATGTTTTCATTTCCTATGTGTTTAAACCTCATCTTTTGATTCTCCTGAAACATGATTCTTGACAGTAATGTGCTTCGAATAACGTTTTGTAACCGTGTCATCTCTGTTGACCGGTTATTCTTTGATTGCGAGGATGCAATCCTCTTAAGGGGGGTAGATTATAAACCCCCTGATTTTTCTGGATTTTTAAAATGGATTTTGATAATTTTTCTGGAATTTTCTGGAATTTTTCTCTAATTAAAACTAAGGTATTTTGAATTTAAATGATTTTTAAATTATGTTAAATAATAATAAAATATTATAAAAATAATATTTTCTGGTGTAAAATGAAAAATTAGACATAGGGTAATTTTCCGAGAATTTATTGGACCCCGAAAGTATTTTTAAAGCCCTAAAAACCAAGTTTTAAAATAAACCTAATTAACCCGGTTCAATTGAACCAAACCAAGCCGAACCGAACCCGGTTTATTTTAAAATAAACCAAACCGAACCCTGCGGGTCGGATCCGGGTCAAACCCGTCGACCCGAAACCCGCTAACCCGAACCCGTATTCTGTTTTTGTGGATCGGGTCGGATCCCTTCCACCCGACCAGACCCGGACCCAAACCCGCCCTGCCTAAACCTTTCCTCTTTCCCGACTTCCAACAACCGCCGCGTAACCGCCGGCCGACTCCTCCGCTTCGCATCCCTGCAGCACCTGCCGCTCCACCTTCCCTGCCAGCAACGGCCGGCGACCTAGCTCCCTTTCTCGCCTATAAAACCCCAACCTCGGCCTCCCCTCCACCGTCTAAACCCTCCGGCCACCTCGTCGTCGTCTCCCTTCCCGAGCCACCGCCACCATCGAACATCCAGTGCCATGCCCGACCTCGTCGAGCCCCAGCGCCTCCGCCTCCAGCCTCCACGAGCTGCCACCCCGTCGATCTCCTCCGCCTCCAGAACTTCGCCACGCGGTTGTCCGTGCCTCGACCCCCATCCGTCATCTTCCCCGGTCGCCTCGAGCCGATGAGCCAGCCACTGACGACCCAGCCCCGGCGAGCAGCTGCCAGCAGCCTTCCGACTCCGGCGAAGCCCCCAAACCCTAGCCCTAGACCCGGACACAGCCCGGACACAGCATAGTGTCGAGTCGCTTCGCGGACACGGGAAATTCAGTTTTCACGGAACCCTGTTCAGGTAACCCGTTCTCTCTCCTCGTTGCCCAGTTTTTCGTTCCGTCAGTTGTGACACGAACCCTGCGTAACCCTCTCGATGCCCGTGCAACCAGCTCGGTGTGTCGCGTCCTGTGGCGATCGCGAACTGCAGTCCAAAAACAGGAAAAATAATATCCCATTTTCCCCCGGAACTGAGTGCGCCCCGCCAAACGGAACAACTTGGTCGCGTGCGGTCTTCACCGAAAGGTGCGCGCCGTTGATACGAACGTGCGGGATTTTGCATAAGTTGATTTGGATGTGCGTGCACACCAGAATCAACGCGTATCCACCGACAACGCCCCGTATCCGCCTGTTCTGAATCTAGCTGTAATTTCGTGTACACACATCGGATTGAAACGAAACTTACGCCATCGGACTCGTAGCAATACGCTGGTCCTGTGACCTAAGTTTGGTTCGATTCTGAGAACGTTGACAAAATTATATATCGTGGGCCCCACGGCTCCACTTGACGGGCAATTTTGTGATCGGCTCATCGGAATCCAATTCTGGAAGTTCTGTTGGGTTCGTATCAACATTTTGGACCTGTTGACACTAAGTTTAACGGATTTGGAGACCTTTGTTCCTAACACATTTTTTGGTGCAAAGCGGCCCACATGTGGACCCCACTTTGACCAGAAACTGTTAATTTTGCCCCTGTGTCCAAATTGGAGTCAAGGACAAGCGTTTCTAGATATTTAATATTTTCTGAATCTGATGGTGATGTTTATTTCAGCAACCGGAGGAGTACCAACAATTCCCACTGAAGACAGAGCTACTGTTGGAACCAGAACCCCAGGCAAGTGTACCTTGCCAACATTGCAGTTCTTGTTACATATTTTTTTGATTTATTTATATCTTGTACATGCTTGACCTAGGACCGTGTGACTTTACTTAGCGTCCGATTATTAGTCGGGTGCCAACCTCGTACGCGGAGTTGTGTAACGTCACCTAGACATGGAAACCGAAACCCTATACTTCTCGTGCTTGCATTATCAAGTACGTTATAACCCAGGACACCTGACACTATTTATGAGACAGAATCTTCCTGAGATATTCATGGTAATTCTGTATAGGATACAGGTTTCATGACATAGACATTATATTCTTAGATCTTATTACGACTTGCTGCATTAGTTTTGATCTTGCATGTCATGGACATGAGATGTATGATTATATTGGGTGGGAAGAGACACACAGGCTACAGGCTAATTATATATATATATAACCCTTATTAATGCGGTGCTCAAGACTCTAAACCCAAGCTTGGCCCACTACGTGATATCACCGCTACCGGCTCCCAGACACAGAGCTTGTAGTGGTTTCAGCCTGAGTTTTAGTGATGCTCTCAACTTGCATATCACTTAGCTGGTTATATAGTTTATCCTATTATTTTATTTATTGCTGCACTGCATTTATTTTGGCATGAGTTATTTTGTACCTTGCTATGTCCCCTGAGGACCTGGATCCGGATTATGTCCCCAGGATTAGCAGAGGAGATCCGCCCAGAGGTATACAGTACAGGAGCATTAGCAGGAGTAGAAGCAGTAACAGGTGCATACAGTGGAGAAGAACCAGGAACTGAGGACTAGGTGATTGCCACAAATTTTTTGAGTATAAGTTTCTTCTATACTCATTCTGTGATGCTATTTACATTCTTGTTTAATGAACAATTATATCAGACTTGATTATCGGATTGTTCTCCGATTTAATTACTTGTGACTTGATGTTGATGTTTATATTTTCTTTTTGTTATTGATATATTTATTCTGTGGATGAGATTAGTAGACCTTGATTATTGTTTTACAGCTTAAGTACACATTAATGCACTACTAGAAAAAGCGGGATTAGCGACGTATTTTAGCGACGTCAAAAGAAACGTCGCTAATAATATATAAATTAGCGACTCATTATAAATACGTCGCTAGATGTCGCTAAATGGCGACATTTAGCGACGTTTAGCGACTTTAATACGATTTTAAAAGATAAGTCGCTATAAGTTCAATTAAGGTCGCTAAACGTCGCTAATATGTCTAATTTAGCGACGTTTAGCGACGTATATAGCGACATTTAAACTCAAAATATTTAGCAACGTGTTTAGCGACGTCCTTTACGTCGCAAATATTTAATTTAGCGACATTTTTTATTGGACGTCGCTAAACGTCGCTAAAATTTGGTTAATTAGGGGTCGGTTTCATTTTTTCCCGTCAGTTGAAATTTCGATTCGAAAACAAATTTCCCCCCCCCCCAGCTCCGTCGACCGTGACTACTCCGGCAAGGTATACTCTCTCTCTCTCTCTCTCTCTCTCTCTCTCTCTCTCTCTCTCACAGGACACATGTGACATTGACACAAATACGACACACACACTGACACTGACACAGACACAGACACGGCACACACACACACTGACACAGACACTGATCTGGACCTAGGGTTAGGGTTAGGGTTAGGGTTAGGTTTTTTGACATGGGGTTAGGGTTAGGGTTAGGGTTAGGGTTAGGTTTTTTGACATGGGGTTAGGGTTAGGGTTAGGGTTAGGGTTAGGGTTAGGTTTTTTGACAATGTTCATGCATGTGCGATCATGTAGAGATCAGATTTTAATTTCTTCTTTCAAGTATAAAATAAATAAATAATATGGATCGATGAATAAGAAAGAAAGAACATAAGTGTATTTATTTGCACTTTTGCAATATATATATATATATATATATATATATATATATATATATATATATATATATATATATATATATATATATATACATACATACATACATACATACATACATACTAATTGTTTGATTTTGTGGTTACTATTCATTGGTCCAATGGAGGAGGGGAAGAAATGATGGCTATTATTGAATCCATGTTCATATGTCATGACTACGTACATTGGGTGAACAAATTAGAACTAATTCCTGAATATTCGTACAACAACTGATCATGTGATCAAATTAATTAGAACGCCAATTATTCGACCAGGAAGTGTATGATCTAAGCAACCGTCCTTAATTGTGCCCCAAGAATTTTGAGCTCTAGCTACTTCCTCGTTCCACTCCCAATATATATAGGGGTTAATTGCCGAAAGCAAAGTACTGCGGAGTTATGTATCTCAGTTCCTCACCCTACTGCCAGTTTCAAGAAGTGCCTAATGGTCTAAATAATATGACTATAACAGTTGAATTAGCTAAACGAAACTTACAAATCAGCTTAAATAAATAAAGGATTAATTTCAACACTTACTGAAATCACTAGCTAGCAGTATGAAGAGCCTCTAATGGAGCAAAGATATCATCGCAGCATGCATCATTAAGGACATGCATCTCAAGAAACTTATTGGCTTCGGCTGGAGCCTACTACACTAAAATTCGGACACTGACACAGAAGTGGGTTAAGGTATAGTAGTAAAGTGGTATTAAGATATTATTTGGGTAATATTATATATATATATACTGCTTTTCCCATAACGGACACTGACACAGACACAGAAGTTAATTTTGCATGTAATGATTTATATGATACATACTGTCAATTTTGCAGAAGTATCTAAAAATGGATATGAATTACTATCTGCGTCATCGTTCGTGGATGTACAACCGTCATCCTGATGACATGTGCGGTGTGCGGGATGAATTCATTGAGGGTGTACAGCAGTTCCTGCAGTTCGCCAAGGCGTTCCCTCAGTACATGGACGGTACCAAAATTAAGTGTCCATGTGTGAGATGTCGCAACAGGAAATATCATCCAGAAGTGGAAGTTACATATCATTTATACTCGAAGGGCTTTACGCCGAATTACTATCAGTGGACCGCGCACGGAGAACTTGTATCTCTAGCATCGGAGTCGGAGCCCTATGTGGAGCCGTATATGGATGTCCAAGACCACGATGCTTACGACGACGGGTTGGTGAACATGGTTTATGATGCGGCGGGGCCTAGTTTCAATCCTGACAATTATGATGCTGCAGGACCTAGTTTCAATCCAGACAATTATGATGCAGCTGAGGAGGCACCGAATGCCGATGCTGCAAAGTTTATGGAGTTGCTTGAGAATGCAAGGACTCCACTATATCCTGGTTGTGAGGACCATTCACCGTTGGAGGTGGTTACAAGATTATTGAGCATCAAGTCCGATTTTAACATGTCGCAAGAATGCTATAATCGACTGCTCGATTTGATTATAGAGATCTTGCCCGAGGGTGCAAAGTTGCCTAAAGACTTCTATCGATCTAAGAGGATGGTGAGATCGCTTTGGATGGGATACGAGAAAATCGATGCATGTCGCAACGGGTGCATATTGTACTACAAAGACGACAAGGATGAAGATGCGTGTAGATTCTGTGGTGCTGATCGCTACAAGGCCACTGTTAGAGGAAAGTCTGTCGGTGCAAGGAAGCCTACCGATTCGATGCACTACTTGCCTTTGACGCCGCGGTTGCAGCGGTTGTTTATGGTTAAGGAGACTGCAGAAAACATGAGTTGGCACAGGCGAAAACAGATCGAAGGAGTATTGGATCATCCATCCGATGGAGAAGCATGGAAGCACTTTGATCGAGAGTATCCACATTTTGCCGAGGAAGCGCGTAATGTCAGATTGGGGCTCTGCTCTGACGGTTTTATCCCATTCGGACTTTCGGGCTCCCAGTATTCGTGTTGGCCTGTGATCGTCACTCCGTACAATCTACCGCCTTGGATGTGCATGAAGACTCCGTATATGTTCCTAACCGTTATTATCCCGGGTCCGAACAATCCGAAGAGGAACATCGATGTGTACTTACAGCCTTTGATAGATGAGTTGAATCAGCTGTGGGAAGTAGGTGCCAACACGTACGATGTTTCTAGAAATACCTTTAACATTGACGAAATAGCTTATCAGGAGGACGATCTACCTCTTGTAACAAATATTGTAGATGTGGACTCAACGGAAGTTACTCATTACACGAGTAATAATGTAGAAGATGTAGAATTATCCGAAGAGGACGACGAAGTAGATGAAAGTGAAGACGAGGAAGAGGAAGAGCAGGACGAGGAAGGCGAACAAGATGAATTTTCTGAAGATGATTGAAAATATAAAATATTCCATGTAGAATGTAACTATATTTGGACTGTAAAATGCTTTGAGATATGTATCACATTTTGACATTAACGAATATATGTATTATATTTTGACTGTATAATGCTTTGAGATATGTATCACATTTTGACTGTAGAATGTAGTATATATTTGTGTTTCTCTATATTCATCATATGTTGTTATCAGATATGACAGGACGACGCGGAGGATTCGGCAGGTCCCGAGGTAGACAGAGTGCCACTCCGGTACTGCCTACTGTTGGTTCCGGATCATCGTCGCCCAGTACTCCAGTATATCGAGCAGTCACATCTCCGACTGCGACGACGTTGCGTGGCATCACTCCTGGGACGAGTAGTTCCAGGCGTGATAGTACTCCCTCGTCCAGCGTTCCTCCTGCTGACGGAACCATGGAGACTGATGAGCATGTAGAGGAGGTCGTGCCGACGTTGTCCCAGCATCAGCAAGATCCTCCATGTGCACCACCGGAGGAGACGAGGACAGAGATTTGGGCCGACGGTACAAAGTAAGTCAATTAGATGGTTTAGTATATATTTGTGTTTCTCTTTATTCATCGTATATTGACTTTTTCAGTAATCTAAATTATTATTTCTGTATAGATATCGTCCATCGTCGGTTCAGAGGCGCCTGGGCCAATTTCTGAGGAACAACTACGGTGGCCCTTGGATCAACTACTCTGAGGCTCCGGAGGAAAGGAAGGCGTTCTGGTTTGCGCACTTCCAGGTAAAAGTATATTAAATAAATCCTCTAATTTATGCATATTCGTGATGCTAACTTAATGAATTATTTATTGTAGCAAACGTATTTTTATCCTCCGTACCGGGCCGAGTTGATCGAGCGGCTCTTTCCTACCGTTGCCGCCAAGCTTATCCGAGATGCTCTGGATGACCAGAAGGCTCGTGATCGTGCTGGAAAACCGATCCAAGGTTGGATCACGCCTGAGCAGTGGACTGCGATGAGGGCTAGATTCGACGATCCGAGCTACAAGGAAAGGTCTAAGAAGGCCAAGGCGGCTAGGCAGAATGCTGCCAAGTGGTGTGGTGGCTCGATTCCGATGACGGAACATTTCTGTCATTTGGTATATTTTTTCTTTTAAAATATATTATTTTAATATAAGTACCATAAAATGGTACTTGGAAAAAATATTTAAGTTTAGTAATAAAAAATATATTTTTAACAGGTACAGAGGGGTGAGGATGCAAACATGGTGACCGTCTTCTTGGCCACCCATCGCAAGGACGAAAATCTCATTGATGAGAGGGCCTCACAGACCTATGTAAGTATTACTTTACTTTGTGTTTATTTTAATATAACTTAGGCAATTATTGAGTTTCCAAACCTTTTCTAGGCCGAGTATCTTAGGCTTCGTGAGCGGGCGACTGCTAGTGCACCTACACCTGGAGAGGCTGGTGCTTCGTCGCAGCCCGGTCCATCTTCGTCGGCGGACGACCTGTGGGTGACCGCAGCTGGTGGTCTCCAGAGGGGTACGTACTACGGTACGGGCTCCTATGGCGCCCTGGTTGCGACGCAGTCATCTAGGGCCTCCCCGACAGCTGTGCATTCCACACACCCCTCGCAGTCGCAACCCTCGCAGTCGTCGGCCAGAGTCCAGGAGGCCGTCCAGGAGGCCGTTGACCGTCAGATTGCGTCTCTCCGCGATGACTTGCTGCGAAGTATGGAGGACCAGTCCCGGTCCTAGCCGCAGGCGGACAATCCGATGCTTATCGCACGATTGGATATGCTCGACCGCAGCATGACGGAGCTACGAGAATTGACAAATGATATTAGAGCCTCCAATGATCGCAACATCATGGAGCTGCAGGCGTCACAGCTATCGATGGGCGAGAAGCTGACGAGGATGCATGCGTAACAGCTATCGATGGGCGAGAACCTGACGAGGATGCAGGATTCAATGGGTGATAGCAGTACGAGGCTGTTATCTACCCTGGATTCTTACAACCAGCGACTCGCAGACTTGGAGCAGGCACGACCGCCACCGACGTCACTGCCTTCTCCATCGACATCGGTGTCGATTCCACGGGACGAGTATGAGGAGTTGTTATCCTTGAAGCGCGCCGCTGGTCAGCCTCCTGCAGATCCGTAGTAGTCTAGTTATTTTTATTATTATTTATGAATTATTGGTACTTCAACAATAGACATGATATATGATGCTTCTTGTGTTCTTTAATTTTTTAGTTAATTTAATTGGATTATATAGTTATCCACATTTAATTGGATTGATACTTCTTGTGGTCTTTAATTTAATTGGATTATATAGTTAACTAGATTGAATCATGTTGGTGTGTATGATGAAGATGATGTAAAACTGCAGGGAATCACCAATGTTTGTTTCTGGAAAAAAAAAAAATTTCTTTTAAAATTAGCGACGTTATTAGCGACGTGTAGCGACGCTTAGCGACGTTAATTTACGTCGCTAATTACGTCGCTACTCAGCGACGCTGAAAAATGTCGCTAAGTTCGTCGCTAATGACGTCGCTAAAGTCGTCGCTAAACGTCGCCAATTGCTGACATGGCAGTATAGCCAGGTCATTAAAGACGTCGGTGTAACGTCGCAAAAAACGTCGCTAATCAGCGACGTTTAGCGACTTTTATAAACGTCGCTATTTAGTGACTTGGCGTCGCAACACGTCGCTAAATTTAGCGACACATTAAAGTCGCTAAAAAACGTCGGCATAGCGACGTTTAGCGACGTTTTTGGTTTTAGCGACTTGGAGTTTTCCGACTGATTTAAAACGTCGCTAACTACGTCGCTAAACCTAATTAGCGACGATTTATGGTTATTTAGCGACGTTTTTAGACGTCGCTAATTTGACTTTTTCTGGTAGTGATGGGTCCATTAAATTGGGTTTGCCCATTAGTGTGTGCTGCTGGCCAATGCCACGTGTCTAGTCCCTCGATATTTTGGGACTGGGGTGTGACATAAGTGTTGGTAGAAAGAGAAGGAAGATCCGAGGTGGAAAGCTGCAATATTGGAGGAACTTGAGGCACTTGAAAGAAATGGGACATAGAAACTTGTTTCATTACCTAAAAGAAAGAGAGAAGTTGGATGCAAATGAGTCTTCAGAGTAAAGGAGATGCCAGAAGGAAAGATGGAGCGATACAAGGCAAGATTGGTTGCAAAGGGATTCACTCGGTCCTATGGCATCGACTATGATGAGATATTTGCTCCATTAGTAAAGATGAGCACTGTAAGAACCATGGTTTCTCTTGCAGCAAACCATCGACGGAAACTTCATTAATTGGATGTGAATAATGCCTTTCTTCATGAAAATATACAAGAGGAAGTTTGAGATGCCCCCGAATTTTTGCACGAAGAAGTCAACAGGAAAGGTTTGTAATCTGAAGAAATTATTGTATGGACTCAAGCAATCTCCTCGGGCCTGCTTTGAAAGATTCAGGAAGGCTGTCACAGGCATGGGGTACAGCCAGACCAATACAGATCACACGATCTTCTTTCGATATGCGAGAGGCCACGCCACCATACTTATAGTATATGTAGATGATATAGTGATCACAGTTGCTAAGGAGGAGGAGATTACCCAGCTGAAGTCAAAACTTGTCAATGAATTTGAAGCAAAGGACTTGGAAATGATGAGATATTCTCTCGGGATCGAGGTGGCTCGAGGAAGGGATGGGATCGTCCTCTCTTAGAGGAAGTATGTACGAGATCTGCTCACAGAAACTGGTATGCTGGAATATCGATCGATAGTCACTCCAATCGATCAGAAAGATAAGTTGGGGGCAGGGACAGGAGAGCCAGTTGATCGTGAGAGATATCAAAGACTTGTAGGCAGATTTATTTATCTAGGCCACACTCGTCCTGATATCTCATT
The DNA here is from genome assembly GCA_036927795.1 of Iris macrosiphon. NCBI lineage: Eukaryota > Viridiplantae > Streptophyta > Magnoliopsida > Asparagales > Iridaceae > Iris > Iris macrosiphon. The sequence goes on from JAYESA010000012.1 coordinate 159,373,491, forward strand.
TACTGTGAGTGTAGTGAGTCGCTACATGCATGATCCAAGGAAGGGCCATATGGATGTAGTTTTTCATATTCTGAGATATCTGAAAGGGGCTCATGGAAGAGGGCTATAGTTCAAGAACAACAGATACATGGGTGTTGAGGGGTACTGCGATGAAGAATGGACAAGCTAGATGGACGACAGAAGGTCTACCTCAAGTTACTGTGTCTTTGTGGGGGGTAACATAGTCTCATGGAGAAGTAAGAAATAGTCTGTGATAGCACGATCGATCGCTGAAGCAGAATATAGAGCTCTGGCTCTGGGAGTGTCAGAGTTGTTATGGATAAATGTACTGCTGACAGAGTTGAAGCTGGACCAGGGAACACCATTTGCGCCTTCTGAGTGACTGTCAAGCTGCACTAAGTATAGCTAATAATCCAGTTCAGCATAACAGAATAAAGCACATCGAAATCGATCGGTTCTTCATCAAAGAGAAGCTAGAGAAAGGGATTTTAAAGCTCGATCATGTTTGCTCAGAAGTGCAAGTCACAGATTGTCTTACTAAGGGTCTTAATTCATTGTGTCTTTCTAAACAATGTGACAAGATGGGGATGATTGATATCTATCGTCCATCTTGAAGGGGAGTGTTGAGAGTATTAAATAATTTTTTAGTCCCACATGGAGTATAGTAGTAAAGAAAGGGGTTAGCATCTCCTATATATATGTAGTTCCTAATAAACAAACCAAGTATTCTACTAAATTTTTATTCCATCGTCCCCAGGAAAAAATATCCTCGTAAGAAAAATTTTATTGTATGAGCCGGACACAGTGCACCATTTTTCTCTCCAACCGTTTGATTGTATAGGAATGTGTGCGGACACACATCTTCATGATAATCCAATGTTGACATGTGAATGATGCACAACGTCCGACACACCGAATAATTTTTTCTCGTAAGGTGGGTTTTTCTCAATATTTTTCTATGATATTTTTGTTGCAGGTGATTCAAAATCTCTTCAATGTCAGGATTTAGGATTGATAATGAAAATGTAAGAGTTTAAGCCCAACGTAAGAGTGTTTTCCCGATCAATCTTGGCCATTAGCTAGTTTAATTAGTTTCAATAGGTTAAGACAGTCAACAAATCCATTGAGAAGATCCAACTCACATTTCAAGGGTTTGCGCCAATCAAGGTTACCTAATTTTTGAAAATGAGCTTCGGTCAAAGAACGCTTCCTTCCAGAAAAATTGACCTGATTCTTCTTGTTGTGAGTCTTGTGACTTTTGTTTGATATGATATATATAGTCCACGTCTTGCTTGCACCCCTCTCAATGCTTAAAAGTAAGCTTCACTATGATCTTGATGTTGAACATACCACACACTCTATAACTTGGTAGAATGATCAAAATCTTAACTAAGACATAATTAATGTTAGCTGAAGACATTGGCTTAGCCAGCATCTAAATTTTTTTTTCATAAATTAGTCATAAAATTATATTTTCTATATCTAACATTTGTCGTCTACCTATTCTAGTTTTTTTATTATAGATTTTTCTTTATTCATTAAAGAACATATTTCTAATTTACTATAAACAAAATTTTAAACTTTAGTATTATTCCTGTCATGGAGAAGTGTTGAAGTGTCAAAGTAGTTTAATCCAATCAAACAAAAATCACCAAATCTTTAGCTAGAGACACAATGTAAGCTCAAGAGAAGTGTTGAAGTGTGAAAGAACTTAACAAATCGGCCTAATGATTGTAAACTGCAAAGATAGAAATTTGAATGCATGTGGTATCGGTTATAGTCAAACTAAGAATGTTATTCCTTCCGCAGAGAATAAAGTCCCCAGGCCACTTTGAAAGGAGATGCCAAGGAAATGGACCCAAATTCTCTTGTGTTATCTACATGAGATGACAATAAATGATAAAGTTGATATAACTAGGAACATGGCCAATTAGTGGAGGAGAAACAAAGGGGATGACATGCATTCTTAGGAAATGAGAAAAAAGTGCTAGGTATTTACCAACGAATCAACATCTCAAGCAACCAAAAAATGGATATTGTGAAGACCCGTAGAACCATATCATATATGAGATTGACGAACTAGCGAACGGTTGGTTGATGAACCCCAAATTTAACATCAGAAAATACAATTACAGCTTTGTAACCGAGTTTAATTGTATGTTGTTGTAAAAAAGGGCTTTGTTTCTATACAACTACCAACTAAGTCTAGTTGACGGTGTGTTAGAAACGCGTTCACGTCTTCAGCAACAATAATTTGGCACCGACATATTCCTCCCTGAATACATCAATCGTGAAGGACTTCAAACTTTATTGCATATCATCAAGCAAGAATCTTACAGCTCTAAATGATTTTTGGATACACCACATATATATATATATATATATATATATATATATATATATATATATATATATATATATATATTTGAAAAAAGATAATTATATAAATTAAAGCAGTTTACAACTCAGCAGCCTTAATTAGGCGCTCTTGTTCATCAACACCAGTACATTATACTCCATATTATGTATTATCCATATACTTGTGGTAACTAATCCCTCGAATATACGTTTGTTTCACACATGCTAGGCTGTCGTAGCAAGCCTGATCCGCGTCTCAGAGAACAACTTAGATCCCTTCACTCTAGAGTTACTGATTTCCGCCACTGCTGTTATCATATGCAGCTTCCTCCATTGATATTGCCGTATATTCCATCCAATTGAGCAATTGAAGAAGATATGCGTCGCCTACTCGCTTCTTTGGGTGCACAGAACACATGCTTGTCCGCCTATCTGAACACCAAATCGAGCCATCGATACACTATGACTTCGATCTTTGCGCATGGTTAGAAGGGTAACAGGGATCATGAAATCGGTATGACGCTTGATCCGGGGAAACTCTTTGTGGGCATATTGGATGCAGAGTCGGTATCTCCTGTGGAAGAACTTCTGGGAGTATGTTTCTAATAACAACACGTCTGTGTCCTTCAACCATATTCTCAGACTTAGGAGGTTTGTCCAGCCGGCTATATCGAGAGTTTTTCGAGATAGGACGAAGACTTGTGGTTGGCCCCATGGATCCAACACAAGAGCTTGCTGCAGAGGATATCTCACATGGCAGGGACGGCCTTCAGGGGGGAGGTGGTCAGATAATGGGTGATATTTGGCAGGTGGAGGGACATCCGCACGCTAACCCACTTGGGGATGTAATCCGCTTGTCCAGGATAGATGTCACCCTTATGCGGGATGTGTGGGTTTGGGACGACTCTCCACATTGTAACTTTGTATTTTCTATTGCATATAATCATATTCGAACGGCTCATGGGGAACTGGTTAATGCGGATATTGTGTGGATGAAGGAGATTGTTCGTAAGATGCAGCTGTAAGATGAGAGGAGTATTTGATTCTTGATCAGAATAATTTGTGTCTATGTTCAACCTCAATTTGGCCTTTAAATAGCCATTTACAACTCTAACAGAATGCATAAAAGTAGCACCCTTTAACCATATTCTAACTAAGTGATAACAAATCAAAACAAATCAAAAGCATAGATCAAATAACAAAATTCCTAAAGACTATGATTTATTGAAACCCAAATAACAACCTCTTCAACCTCCTCTACAGGATTAACTATAACAAATTATCCCCTAAGCCTGTTGCATGAGATTCACCTCTATGACGCCGAGCTTCTGCCTCATCTCAATGAACTTGACTCGCCCGAGCGCCTCGGTAAGAATGTCTGCGAGCTGCTCTTCAGTGTTGATGTAATCGACCTCAACCTCCCCTCTCTCGACACACTCCCGAGTGAAATGATACCTTGTATCGATATATTTGCTTCGATCATGGAAGACGGGATTCTTGCTGAGGGAGATGGCGGACTTGTTGTCTACCTTGAGCATGACGCTGCCGGCCTCCTTGTTCTTCAAGTCACCAAGGAGTTTTGCAAGCCAGATGCCTTGGCATATCGTCGTTGTCGCGACAATATACTCGGTCTCGCAGGATGACAATGCCACGACCTTCTGCTTCTGAGATTGCCAGCTAATGAGGCAACGACCGAGGAAGAATAACACTCCAATGGTGCTCTTGCGGGTGTCGATGTCACCAGCCATGTCACTGTAGCTGATCAGTCGTGGTTCCTCCACCTTCTTTGCGTAGCCACAACCAAAGTGACATGTATTGGTTACATAGCGAAGGATGCGCTTGATGGCAGCAACATTTTCGGTGGTCGGATTCTCCATGAACTGACTTACGTAGCCCACCGCGTACGAGATGTCTGGGCGCATGTGCACCAAGTACCGGAGGCTCCCGACGATGCTCCGATAGGATGTGGCGTCAGTCGGAGGGGCTGAGCTCACCTTGATTAGCTTGAAACTCGGTTCCATGGGGACGTGGCACGGGTTGCAATCCACCATGTCACTCTTCTCCAAGATTTTGAGCACATATGCCTCCTGACTGAGGGTGATGAAGTTATTGGATTGTTGTACCTTGATGCCGAGGTAGAAGGTGAGCAATCCCAAGTCACTCATTTTGAACAAGGCCTTTATCTCCTCCTTGAACTTGGCAATCTCTTGTGGGTCTGTCCCGATGATGATGTGATCGTCAACATACATACCCACAAGTAGGCGAGCTGGACCTTTGTCGCGTGTATACACAGCGTGCTCATGTTTACTCCGGTGGAAACCAATTGACAGTAGGCAACTATCAAGATTGGTGTTCCAATCCCTCGGTACTTGCGGCGGCTCGTACAGTGCCTTGTCAAGTTTTAGCACTTTGTGCTTTTGTCCTTCGATAACAAAGCCGGGAGGTTGGGCGACATACACCTCCTCCTTGAGGTCGCCATTGAGGAACGCTGTCTTCACGTCCATGTGGTGCAACGCCCACCCCTCATGCGCGGCAAGTGTGATCAACAAACGGACGGACTCGAGGCGAGCAACCGGCGTGAACACTTCCTCGAAGTCCACTCCTTGCCTTTTTATACAGACTTTTGCCATGAGTCGTGCCTTGTGCTTGAGGACGGCGCCGTGCTCATCCTTCTTGGGCTTGTAGACCCACCTTAAACCGATCGGACGGTGGCCGGGTGGGAGGTCTACAAGGTGCCATGTATGGTTCTCCTCAATGGAGCTTATCTCCTCGAGCATCGCTTGGCACCAACATCGGTATTTATCGGCTTCAAAGAAAGTGGCAGGTTTCTCGTAAACCATGAGGAGAAGCTCGTCGGCATCGAACTCACGGATGATGGTCGTGTCAAGCAAGCTCGCCAAGGTCTTGTACCTGCGGCCCGTCGTCATCGGCGTCGAGCATGTCCAAGGCGTTGGTGGGTGGCGAGACAAATTCTACTCCACGTTGTACCACCGAGTCGGATGTTTCTTCCCCGGATGCCGGCGTCAACGGCCCTGGACTGGATGCCACTGTTGTTGATGGATCGCCATCCCCGTGCACCGGCGTGCCTGCTGGTTCAACATGTGGTATGGGGATCACAGTATACTCAACAGTAAATGTCTCACCTACGTTGTCTTGTACGCCCCAGTCCTACTTGGCTTTCTTGTCGAAGACAACATCGTGTGTGACGTGTACGCGCTTGCCGACGGGGTCGTATACCCGATACGCCTTGGTGCCGGGCTCGTAGCTGATGAAGACCATGTGTTTGCTGCGATCTTCTAGCTTCTGTAAGTTCGGCTTGACCACCTTAACGTGTGCGACACAGTCGAAGGTGCGGAGGAAGTGTACGCTTGTCTTGTGTCCATGCCATGCCTCGTATGGCGTCTTGCGATCGATGCTTCGTGTCGGTGAGCGATTGAAGATGTAGACAGCCGTTGTGACCGCCTCACCTCAGAACTTCTCGGGCATGTCATTTGCCTTCAGAAGGCTGCGGGCCATCGCGACGACCGTCTGGTTCTTGCGCTCGACGACGCCGTTCTGCTGTGGTGAGTACGGCGTTGTGAGTTGTCATTTGATGCTGAGGCCCACGCAATACTCGCCAAATGCTACGGATGTGAACTCGCCCCTACGATCAGTATGGAGCGTGTGCAGTTTGCGCCTTGTCTCCACCTCGACGTGGGCTTAAAAGTGTTTGATGGCCGTCGGTGCTTCATCCTTTGAACCCAGTAGCGTCAACCACATGTAGCGCCTGAAATCGTCGATGAGGAGCAAGAAGTAGATCTTACCACCGGGTGTCACCGGTGTGATCAGCCCTCAGATATCACCGTGAATGAGACCTAGCAGTTTGTCAGCACGGTACTTGGTCTCCTACGGAAATGGCATGCGGCGCTGCTTTCCAGCAAGGCAACTATCGCAGATTTGATTGACATGTTCAGTCTGTGGTAGCCCGGGCACCATGTTGCGGCGAGCTAACTTTTTGAGTGATTCGAAGTTGAGGTGGCCAAATCGTGCATGCCACCGCCATGCATCATTATTGAGTCGTGCTGCTAAACACACTGGTTGTACAATATCAAGAGAGAATGTACAGTCGATTTTGGGCATATTTTACCTTGGCAAGGAGGCATTGCTGACGATCTCGAATCGAGAGCACGCTGCCTTAGATCATGACTTGGCAGCCGTTCTCATCGAGCTACCCATGGCTGATGATATTGCTTCGTAGCTTCAGGATGAAGTAGATGCCAGTGAGGGCGTGGTACTCGCCGTTCTGGCACGTAAACATCACCGTGTCATGTCCTCGGATGTCGATAACGGATCCATCCCCAAACTTGGTGGAGCCTATGACTCCAGTGTCCAGCTCGGATAAGACCTTTTTGCAGCCCGTCATGTGGTTGCTGGCGCTGGTGTCAAGGTAACATGCTTCGCCGTAGTGGTCATCCTCACGGCCCAGATACACCTGAGCGTGCACTTCGTCGAGTACGACGTTGTTGGTCGTGCCCACGGTGGTCTCGGCGAGCGTGTACTCCTGTACCATCAGTAGTGCGGGCTTATTGTCGTCGACTTACGTCAGATTGGCGCGCTCATCGCACTTCGGCTTGCTGCAATCCTTCACCCAGTGGTCGTAGATGCCACAATTGTGGCACTTACCCTTCTTGTCACGCGTGCCACCAGATGCGTTGCCGTTGCTATTGTTCGTATCACCGCGGCTACGACCGCTTGGCTTGCCGCGCCCGCAACCACAACTTTTGCCACCGTTGAAGTAGGCCTCGCCTTCCTTCCTCTCCTTCATGCGAGTGAGCCACTCCTCTTCAGAGAGGAGAAGGCCCCTACTTTTTTTGCCGTAGTTGCTGCCAAGATCGTACCACTCCTCGACGGCTAGAAGACGACCGGTAAGCTCTTTAATTGATAATGTCTTGAGATCCACTAATGTTTCAATGGCAATGGCAACTTACGTGTACTTGGATGAAACAACTCGAAGGAATTTTTTAACTACCTTCTCGTCGTCCATTTCGTCGACGAGTCCCGTGAGCCGCATCGCGAAGTCCTCGACGGACTCACCGTCCTTGAACTTCATTGATTCGAAGTCGGCACACAATTTCTGTGCCATGGCCTCATGCACGCGCTCGACCCCCATCCGCATCATCTTCACACCGTCCCATGCTTCCTTGGCAGTGTCTTTCACTGCCAGTATCCGCAGCATCTCTGGCGGCACGACATGGCACGGATTATGATGGACATGGCCATCATGTCGTCGCGGTAGTCGACTTTTCCGGTTTCGACCACCTCCCACAGGCCTTTAGTCTACATGTTGACTCTCATTAAGAGAGCCCAATCCGCGTAGTTTGTCCGTGTCAGCATGGGGTACTTGAAGGTGAATGAGGTCTCCTTCATAGATGTCGGCATCGTGGGGCTTTGCTCGTCGTTGGTTGCCTTAGCTCTGATACCAAATGTAAGATGAGAGGAGTATTTGATTCTTGATCAGAATAATTTGTGTCTATGTCAACCTCAACTTGGCCTTTAAATAGTCATTTACGACTCTAACATAATGCATAAAAGTAGCACCCTCTAATCATATTCTAACTAATTGATAACAAATCAAAACAAATCAAAAGTATAGATCAAATAACAAAATTTCTAAAGACTAGGATTTATTGAAACCCAAATAACAACCTCTTCAACCTCCTCAACAGGATTAACTCTAATAGCAGCTTTGTGTTTACAAACTGGTTATGGGAAGGCTGCTGACGATCGATAGAATGGTGTATTTCGGTATACAAGATAGGGATCAAACATGTGTGATGTGTAGGCAGGAAGGCGAGTTTATGACACATTTATTTTTTGGTTGCCCAATTACTATATTGGAGGCACTGAACCTACGGAGTGTAGGACGGAATACAAAAATAGGGGACGTGGATCCCTCCATATATATATATATATATATATATATATATATATATATAGAGAGAGAGAGAGAATAAGGGAGGTGAGATGGCACCTCACTCTCAAAACAAGGGTGGCGGTGACGTGGCACAATTCCAACCACACATTTCATAATTGACAAATTGCACTTAACCCCCTCCCCTCGTTTGTGTGGTTGTGATTGTGCCATATCACCGCCACCCTTGTTTTGAGAGTGAGGTGCCACCTCACCTCCCTTATTCTCTCTCTCTCTCTCTCTCTCTCTCTCTCTCTATATATATATATATATATATATATATATATATATATATATATATTGACTTAGCATCACACCCGCTCATTGTTTGGTGTCACCGTATAGTTTCTATTCTTACAAACTTTAATCTCACAAACCTCATAGTATTTAACTTTACAATGCAACAGTTCTTAATAGAACTCATCCGATGATTGCAAGGGGAGCACTTGCTTCAAAGTAGTTCCCTAATTACCCATCGCTTACTGTAATTAAGTTAACGAAATTACAGAATTTTGAGTTAAAACCTTGAAATGTTTACCTACAGTATAGATATAGAAAACTCTCAGCTTATCTGCTTTTTCCGCTGTCTTCCCCATACTCGTCTTTATTTGTCTCTACCCACAAATATGAATTGAAGGGATCTGTGGTGTGTGCAAAAGGAAGCCAGTGATGGTTAAGTCTCAACCGTCGGCTTGCGTTCAGATATCAGAATTAATGGTCCCCCAGCAAATGCATGTGCTCTCTTACTCCTCATATCTCTTTCATGATCTACACTGCAGATGCTTGTCACAATCATGCATGTGTAGAACAAAACATAATATGCGGAAGAATTAAATGAGGTTTTGATCCCTGTTGTGTAATATGTAATAGAACAAGATGTGGGCATGGTGCTACTGCTAATCGAACTGTACTGTCATATTATATATGGATACGGACACGAAATATGAAAATTTTAGAAAATTTACAGTATAGTATGGCATGTATACGATTATATATAAACATAAAAATAATTACATACATATCTTATACATTAGGTCATAACCATATCTATGTTTATGATATTTACGACGAAAACAAGGTTCCAAAATCTCTTGAAAGGATGTCAAAAGAACGTTACTTTCTCATTTCAATTATATTCATCTTCAACCATATTTTGAAACCTTTGGAGTCTAAAAATGGGTGGACAATATCCATCTTGAATTATTGTGTCGGTAATGTGTTAGATACGGATACTGACACGGATAGTTCTTTGGGACATAGCAGTAATGTGATATATTTTTAGACGGTATTCTGGTTAGGTAAATCTGAATCCGAGTTTAGCCTAACTCTATCTGAGTGTTTGTATATTAATAATTTAATACCTACCCATTTGTAGAGAAAATCTATGTGTGAACTTCTGAAAATTGTAGTCAGCAATTAAGTCTAGTTATCCTAAAAAAACATGGGATGGATTAATGGAATATGAAGCATTGTAGGTTCCGGAAATCACGCTTTCACTGTTAATATTCCAATCAAAAAATTTAGACACAGACTATCGATTCATTTATGGTATACAAGTACTCCTACATGCCGTGGGTAAACTGAAGTTTTCTGAGACATTCCTCGATCTGTACTGAATGATTTGCACGAGAACTACACAACAAAATAGATGGAGAAAGAAAGCAAGAAATATGATATAGCTAACAGAAATAAAACAGGATACGCAATTTGCTGCAGAGGTTCGCTGCAGCGGGCCAGTAGGACCAACGCGTGCCACAAGTAAAACGCCCTGATTTGATTATTTGCACAGGTGTGTATTTTTTGGGCGGGATATATATATATATATATATATATATATATATATATATATAATGGTACTAGCGGCGGCGACAAAGCCTCTGGAGAATGCAAGTGGGCAAGGCCATGGACCGGCGTGGGATCCGGGTGTGGCTCGGGAGGAGGAAAGGGGATGGTCTACGGTGGTTCGAAGGAGGAGAACGCCTAACAAAGGAGGCGCCATACAGAGAGTTCGTGCGGTGGGAGGAGGATGTGGTCGAATGGTAGCAGAGTTAGGCAGGGCGAATGGGGAGAGGAGGATCCAGCGGAGGTCGGGGGGGGCCACCCTGACGACAAAACAACGGTGGCGTTACTGCTCTCAAGAATAGCAGCGATCGAGATCACAGTCAAGCGCAAGACAGAGGGAAGGAGAAGACCCGGGAACAGACCAATAAGGAGAGAATGCAGCCGGCTCATAACTGGGTGCCGGAGCAGAGGACTGCGACGGTGTTGGGCATATCATGGGCCGATTTTTGCTGCTCGCCTAATCGCCCCTCGTTGACACCATGGAGATATATGGAAACGAAAGTACTAGAGGATAACAGGAGAGTTGCGCTCGGTTATCTCGCGGAGACAGCAGAGTATTGGAGAAACACCCTCATTGTTTACGTAATAGGCGATCGACCGTTCTATAGTCTGTTCAGAGCTTATGCAAACCGCATTTGGCGGCCACGTGAAAGCATGGAGGTTTACTCAAGAGAAAATGGATTTTTCTTTGTCATATTTGGACTTCCTGAAGATATTGTACACATTTTAAATGGGGGACCATGGACGTTTGACTGTCGACTCATCATTCTTAATGAATGGCGGTTGAACGTCAAATGGTAGCGGGAATTATTACATATTTTCCAATATGGGTGTGCTTTCCTCATCTCCCGACCCCATACTGGAGCGAGCCAAACATGATGAAGCTTGCTACTTTAATAGGGACACCCATTAAGACGGATGAGGCGACTGCATCCAAGGCTAGGATTATTTACGCACGTGCATTTATGGAGATTAAAGCCACAAACCCCCTACCAAAGTACGTGGAGTTTACATTACCAGATAGGGAAGTTCTAACGCAAGCTGTTGAGTATGAATAGGTACCCCTATAGATGTCAATGTTTTAGACACACTAGTTGACTGTATCCCAAGCCAGAGTGGGCTCCCCCTATGGCGGAGGATCCCTGTCTGCCGGTACCAGTGGTACAAAAGGAAATGGTGGTCCTCTAGAGACTGTGGCATAAGCGGAGGGAGTTGTAGACTTGATGGAGGAGGAAATGGAGCTGGCACAGGTTGGAGAAGGAGTTAAACATTCACAGGCGCTGATAGTACTTGATTATACTCCCACGGAGGGAGGGAGCAGACGGTGAGGAGAGGGAAGAAGGGTTGGAATTATCACTCGACAAAGTTACGAGAACTATGGACAAGGGAGTACATCAGGTGACCAGCTTGGGGAAAAGGTCAACATTAGTGGATCTGACTATAGATGGGGAACATTCGGCAGGGGTCTCTTTTTAGGGAAGGATGGTACCGTTCGTCGGGCAGCAATCTATGGTGACGAGGAGGCTGACGAAGTTGGCAGCGATTTCCAGCGGAGCCAGTGGACGAGGGCATCCCACGTCGGGCCCTACAAGGAAGCGGTACCAATCTGGGAATTGCAGAGAGGGTAAGGCCTTTCAGGCTACAAATTTTAGTACTTTGGAGGCAGAGAAGCTGTGTGAACGCAATCCCAAATGGCGGCTCCTACTCAGGTCTCACCACTCGATGGAAGACATAATTATTGGTACGAAACTTGCCCTTCGAACTGAACTCACCAACGACCTAAGGGTGAGTTTGGAGGAGGATATAGGTCATGCAAATCCATCGATTTAATGTCCATATTAACATGGAATACGTGGGGAGCTTACTCGCTTGGCAGATGGAGGAAAATTGAAGATATTGCAAAGAAGACTCATAGTTCAATCTCGACATTTCTTGAGAATAAAATCAAAACTAACAAGATGCTCTCCAGGCGAACACCTGATCACTGGAATCAATTCAATAATCTGGAGATCTGTGGGGTGGCTAGAATCTGGTTGATGTGGGACAGTAGAATCTGGACAGGTACTCTTATTATGAATACTGACCAACTTATTGCTTGCTATTTTTCCAATCCAGGAGGCTTTTCATTCATTTATGGCACTGTGTATAGGAATAATGACAGTAGGATCCGTACGACGCTATGGCAAGATATTATCCGCCTGAGCAATATTGCTAAAATCCACTGCTGACTTCCTCTGCTGCTAGTGGGGGACTTCAACGCGCTGCTGTTCCGACAGTAGAAGGTTGGTGGGAGACAAGTTCCTGACTATATTATAGCGAATTTCCAACAATGCATCATGCAGGTGAACTTGAAAAGTTTAGAACGTGTTGGTCATGTTTGGACCTGGAGTAATCGAGGAAACAACCATCGCATTGCTTGTCAACTAGACAGAGCTCTTGGCAATAGCAGATGGTTTTTAACTTATATATCAACTATTACGGAGGGCCTATCCTCTTGTACAAGTGATCATTAGCCTATCTTGGTTAGGCTAACACCCTCAACACCTGTTTGCGGCAAACCGTTCCAGTTCAATAACTCGTGGCCTTCGTTACCGGGCTATGCGGATGCGGTCGACCGGGTTTGGGGTCCATATCCGGGTTAAAGTCCAGTTCCACCTAAGTCAAACCTTCAAGAACGTGATGTTACGCTCCAATCTCCCGCAGAATCTGCCATCCCCGCTAGGCGCAAATCACCGTGCCAACGCTCTTGTAGGACGATAGTTTGAAGGACCGCGAGGCAACTCTAGAGGGGGGTGAATAGAGTACAACGGAATAATCTACCCAATTTAAGATTATCAGAATGAAGACAGTTGCTAACTAACAGTGTATATAGAGACAGTAAAGTAAATCAGTAAAGTAGAGAGAGAAAGCAAACACAAACACCAAGATGTATATTGATTTTTCTCTGAGAGGACTAGTCCAGTTCCGAGAACTCAAGCTCAGAGTTTATCTAATATAATCACCAATAGTGAATAACAAGCTTTGATCCGAAGGCTTGCCACTTCTTTACACCATGAGGTTTGATCCGAAGTCTCACTACTTCACAGCTTAGAGAGAGAGAGAGTAACTGATGGAATAAAGCTCTTTACAATTCAGAAGACTTCTAGACCGAGATCGCACTTGGCACTAGGAAGGCTAGGGAGTTGCTCTTTGAGATGGAAAAGTTAAGGCTTTAGGGGTTTGCTCACAATAGGATAGAATACTTAAGAATGGTTGAGTGAGTAAGAATGAAGAATTCTAATCCTATTTATAGGGTGTAGGCAAATAGAATTCGGCTAGAATTCGGATGAAGTTTAATTCAAATTTTCAACCGTTGGGCCAAAAAATCAGGAGCTATTGAACTGGTTGATTTCATACCAAAAGGGTAACCGAGTTTGGTCTCTAAGTATGGTAGACTTTATAAATGAATGTGACATGTTTTGGTAGATAGGTTCTTTGGTTCATTTGAGTGGACTAGGTATTTGGATATATGTACTTGGGATTTGCCAGTGTGACTCAACTTACATCAGTACTAGACTCAAATAAATAAAATATTATATTTGAATAGACATAATACAGACGACATGTAAAAGCAGTATTGAGGCTTCCGATCGTGACATATCAATGCATGGTTTAGTTAACTATCAAAATTAAGTTAACTGAGACCGGATGGGCTAACAATCTCTCCCATTTTGATAATTGGCAAACTATGAATGATATTGTAAGTCTTTGATATGCAAGGCTCTCCCGTAAGTATGGAGCATTTGATATGCTGATGACAACATCTGTCAAGTATCTACTTGTATGCTAGTATCATATATGTCTTTCTCCCCCGTTGTCATTAAATTGAAATGACATGCTCCCCCAAAATTGGTGAGATGACATAAAAAATAAGAGAGTAAAGTGTATACAGAATAATATATAATGACAAAATAAAAATTGTACTAAACTTTTATTCATTTGAAAGAAAACATACAAAAGTGGATGTGTAGTGGAAACATCATATAGAACATCTAAAAGTAAACTTTGTAAATATTTTAAATTCATTGAGTAACTAGTTGTCATGTTCATCATCCGGTTCAACTATTCTGTTTGGATCAAAGAAGGCATCAGCTGGATCCAAATGTCACTGAACATAGGGATGATCAATACAAAATATTTGTTGATTCGGATTCCGAAGAATCAAAAAAGGTCCGGCTGGGTGCTTTGATAGGGTGTACTGGATATCTATCAAAGTGTTGCCAAGAGCCTTAGTCTGAAGAGTTTGGCAATGATCAGTAGCACGATTGCATATATCTTTTTGGTGGAAGCGATCACGCAACAGATTGAAAATAGACTCTAAGGTTTGCGGTTGTTCATCAATAAGAGGGACAAAATCAACATGATGAGTGTTGGAGTTTGATGATGAGTTATAAGGTAGAAGCATAGTTGGCTCAAATCTCTGAATTCTATTATAGTATAAAGGTTCCTCAAGATTTGGACAAGTATCCAAAGGAATGTCGAAGTAGCTGAAAATGGTTGGCAAGTACATAGCGTATTGTAGTGGACGCCCTTTCTTGCGACATTAAACCATTTGAGATAAGATGGTCTGGGGAACATTAAAATTAATGCCGAAATACAAGTGATATAAAGCTGACATTTCTAGATAAGTGACATCATCATAGTAAGTCTTCTTAGGTAGAAAAATTGAAAAGATAATGTGATGCATTTCAAAGAAGTGACCATTCAAATATCTAGCATAAAATTTATCAGGTGGACATTCAAGAGGGTGAGAAAGGATATTCTTGACAGAGTCTAGGGTTGAGTCATGGTCGAATTAAACTTACGTGATGTTGACTAAGATTTGTCCATCAGCGGGAATGCGTAGGATTTTACCTAAGTCATTCGCATCGATTCAATTGGAACGCCACTAACTCTAGATAAAATAGTATCATGTTCATAAGTTAAGTTACAATAAAACATTTGAATTGGTGTAAATTTTGGTACGGGTTATAACAAATTCTTCAAGTTGAAGTTTTTGAAGAGTAGGGAGATAGTCTATGTGTTGGGGAAAAAAATCAATAGGATGCCAAAATAGATATGTCTCTTGGAGAAGTCATTAAACCAATCATTTAAAATTTTAAGGCTTCGAAAGGTGAAACCATCGAATTCTCCTAAGTTTGGCATAATAGGACTGAAAAGAGAGTCAGAGAATGAATCTTATTTCCTTTTAAGGGCCATTGGAAGAGGATGTTGGAGGAAAAGCTAAGGTTTATTTGTGGAGGAGGAATAATTTTTGTTGGTTTGAATGAATGAGCAACAAAATGATCTATATATAGAGTAGCAGAAACCTAAATTAGGAAGATAAGTAAATGATATAGCATATTCTGGAATTAAACTAACTGAGTTCGGTCTGAATTCTGTTGACATTTATTTCCAGAATCTCAATTTAACTTTAATCGATATTATGCCTTTTCTTGACTTGATATAAATATAGAATAATAAGTGCTGAACTTAAATCGTACATTTTCAAGAGTTTAAATTATCTTGGAGTAGCTGTAGAGGTCGGAACCCAGCTAGTTGTGGTCCGAAGATACTTAAATACCGTGTCGCTTAAGGTTATTTACACCTTTTCGATAGAAGGACCATTTCGGCTTGTATCCAAAAAAATTAAAACTTTTTGAAAAGTATGACAAAAAATTTGTAAAGCATCTTATGATTCTCATATGTTATCAGAATCCAAAATACCTAATTTTCGACGGATAAGTTGAATCAATCTTCAGCTAAAGGTTTAATAAAGATGTCTGCTAATTGATTTTCGTATCCACATACTCTAAACAAATATCTCCGTGTAATTAATGATCCCTTAGAAAATGATGACGGATTTCTATATGCTTAGTGCGTGAGTGGCATACTGGATTTTTGCTGAGATTAATGGTGCTAGTGTTATCACAGAAAATCTGAATGTTCTTATAGTGCAGATTGAAGTCTTCTAGGATTTGCTTCATCCATAAAATTTGAGCACAATAATATCCTACGGCGATATACTCTGCCTCAGAATTTTGTTTCTTACTAAACCAGGAGACTAGAGACTTTTCTAGGAAATAACACGTGCCGTTGGTACTTTTTGATTGACTTTACATCCAGCAAAATTAGCATCCGAGTAACCAGCAAGGTCAAAGGACGTGATTTTGGGATACCATAAGCTTGTTGACAAAGTTCCTTTAAGGTATCTAAAAATACTCTTAATTACGCACAAATGTGATTTCTTAGGATTAGCCTGATATCTAGCACAAAGGCATACAACAAACATAATATCTGGACGACTAGCAGTTAGATATAACAAACTACCAATCATACCTCGATACTTACATATGTCTATTGGTTTACTGTTGTCATCAAGGTCAAGCTTAGTGGATGTTTCCATTGGAGTTTCGATAGGCTTTGCATTATCCATATCGAACTTTTTGAGCAAATCCTTTGTGTACTTAGCCTGATGGATAAAAGTTTCTTGTGAATCTTATTTGATTTGCAATCCTAGGAAGAAAGTCAGTTCTCCCATCATGCTCATCTCAAATTTACTCTGCATATACTTAGCAAACTCATTATATAGCATCTCATTAGTAGATCCAAATATGATATCATCAACATATATTTGCACTAGTAACAAAGAATCAGCAAAAGATTTTATAAAAAGGGTAGTATCAATTTTTCTTTTGAAAAACTATTTTCAAGTAGAAAGAAGCTAAGACCTTCATACCTAGCACGAGGGCTTGTTTGAGTCTGTATAGAGCCTTTCGTAACTTGAAAATATGGTCAGGATGTTTGAAATCTTTAAAACCAGCAGGTTATTTGACAAAAATATCTTCTTTGATAAATCTATTTAGAAAAGAACTTTTAATATCCATTTGAAAAAGTTTGAAGTTATAAAACTAGCAAAAACGCAAAATATTCAGATAGATTCAAGTCTAGCAACAGGAGCATAGGTCTCATCGTAGTCAATACCTTCCTCTTGGTTGTATCCTTGAGCTACGAGACGTGCTTTGTTACGTGTAACTGAACCATCCTCATTTAATTTATTTCGAAAAATCTATTTAGTACCAATGATCGGATAATCATTAGGTTTAGGAACAAGTTTCCAAACTTGATTGCGTTCAAATTGATTGAGTTCCTCTTGCATAGCAGAAATCTAAAATTTATCAGCAAAAGCTTCATCAGTATTTTTAGGTTCTATTTGAGAAATAAAAGCAACATTTGCAATGATATATCTATTTAAGGAACATGTACTTACACCTTTCGACACATCAACTATTACCAAGTCCTCAGGATGATCTATGGAAAACTTTAGTTTTCTTGGCAGACTTTCCGGATGACTTGTACAGTTTGTATCTTCTAATGTCTTGTTGGTTGCGGGTTGACTACCTTCATCGTCGCTTTCGTTTAGTGTTTGAGTATTGTGTTCATCAAATATAACATTGATTGAGTTCTTGTTGAATAATCTGAATCCTTTGCTTTTGGCGGCATAACCTAGAAAAATACCTTCATCGACCTTGGAGTCAAATTTTTCTAGATTATCTTTTGCATTAAGAATAAAATATTTGCAGCCAAAAAATTTAAAGTAACTAATTGTGGGGATCCTACCAAACCAAAGTTCAGGGGGTTTTCTTTGATATAGGTTGAATAACCACCCTATTCAAAACATGGCATAAAGTACTTACATCTTCAGTTTAAAAGTATTTTGGAAGGTTATACTGATTTAACATGACTCTAGCCATATCGCCAAGAGTTATATTCTTCCGCTTTACAACACAATTTTGTTGTAGAGTTCTAGGACAATAAAATTCATGAGAAAAACTATTTTTATTGCAAAATCTTTTAAAATCACTATTTTTGAATTCGCCTCCATAATCACTTCGGATATGAGTAATCATGAAACCTTTTTCATTTTGAACCATTTTACAAAAAGTGACAAATTAAAAAAATGCTTTATGTTTATTTGCAAGAAAATAAACCCATGTGTATCTAGAAAAATTATCAACAAACATAAGCATAAAGATTACCGCCAAGACTGGCGACTCTACTGGGTCTAAACAAGTCCATATGCAAGAGTTGGAGAGGTCTAGAGGTACTTACAGAGTTGATTGATTTAAAGAAAGATTTAGTAGCTTTATTCTTTTCACAGTCAAGACATACCATATCTTTCTTGAAGGTAATATCTGGTAAGCCTCTTACGAGTATCTTTGTAGATAGTCTAGCAATAGTGTCCATATTTGCGTATCCTAGACGCATATGCCATAGCCAGTTGTCATATTTATTGGCGTATAGACATTTGCCTGCATTGTCAGTATCTTTTACAAGATAGAAAATATATATATTGTCTTTCCTGATCCCTTCAAAGATAACCTTACTAGTGAATCTTTTATAAATAGAATATTTGTGTTTAACGAAGTTAATACCTTAACCATGGTCAGCTAGATGACTGATGCTGAGTAGGTTATGTTTTAATTCTATTACTAGACAAACGTCTTTTATGACAGGATAGGGAGGAAAACCTATATTACCATTACCAATAATGTATCCTCTGAGATTATTACCGAAGGAGACATAACCTTCTTTCTTTATCGATAGCGTTGAAAATAGGTTAGCATCACCAGTCATATGTCGTGAGCAACCACTATCGAGAATCCACTTGCTTCAAGCATGAGAGGGTTGGTCCACCTACAAAATGAGTTATAGATGTAACCCTTGGTATCCATTTTCTTGAGGGTCCTGCTGTGTTACCCATGCATAAACATTCATATCTACTAATTTTTTTGTTCTACAGAATCTAGATATATGTCCTTTCTTACCACAGTAGTGACATATAGCTGTGTGATTGATGCTTGGTGCAGCATGATAGATATGATTGTGTAAAGCAGTTCTTTGTGGTCTATGTGGATAGAATGCATGATTGTATGGGTCATTTCTTTGTGGTCTTCGTGGATATTTATAATTGAATGCATGATTATGTTTGGTTCTATGTGCATGATGATTGCATGAACTGTTATGCATATAGGTAGGAGCATAATTGTGAGTATTCTTTTGTCTTGCTACGTGTCTCGTGTTAGGTTGGGTGGAGGTTTGTTCGACCAGTTTACCTAATCTAATCTCTAACTTTTTAGAGGTAGCATATACTTCATCATATTTAGCAGTGAGAGAATCTTTTCTACGTGCAACAACTGAATACATCTTCTTTTCATATTCGAGTTCTTTCTTAAGTTTAGTGTTCT
This sequence comes from Iris macrosiphon, assembly GCA_036927795.1. Taxonomy (NCBI): domain Eukaryota; kingdom Viridiplantae; phylum Streptophyta; class Magnoliopsida; order Asparagales; family Iridaceae; genus Iris; species Iris macrosiphon. Next base: position 159,392,907 of record JAYESA010000012.1, read on the forward strand.
CTTGAGATCTCTTGTCAGGCAAGTGCCTCATGGTAGATAAGCTTAAGTCTAGAATTCTCGTCTGAATCGTTTGAGGTATCCTTTACTTCACTTAGTAGAGATGTTAGTCTCTCTATTTCAGTTTGACATTCTTGAACATCTTTCTTAGCATACTTGTAATATTTCTAAGTTTTCTAAAATCATCAAGCAGATCACTGAAAGCATTACCTAGTTCATCAAAAATAAAATCATCATAAGAGTTGTTATTCGTTACCTGATCAGCTAACGACATGAAGCATAGGTTTGCTGCTTCTCTAGGATTCTCTTCTTCGGATTCACTAGCTTCACTTTCGTGCCAAATACTAGTGTTTACATATTTTTGTGATGATGTTCTTCTAGATGAGTAGTTGTGACAATTTTCTTTTCTTAGGGTTGGACAATCTTTATTTATATGCCCAGTCTTCTTACAGTTGTAGCATATAGGCTCTTCATCACCGTTGTTAGTAGGCTCCTTCTTCTTTTATTTCTCTAGCTTTAGAAATTTTTTGAAGTTTCTGGTGGTCAGGACAACTTCCTCATCTTGAGACTCATTATCGTCGGAGTTATAGTTGGTGACCTTTTTGTGATGTGCCTTTAGAGCGATCGTCTTTTCTTTGGGATTGGGTCTTCAAATTCCTTGAGATCCAGCTCGTGAGTCATCAGCTTGCCAATGAGTGTCTCTAGGGTCATCGTGGTAAGATCATTCTCGTCTATGATAGTAGTAGCCTTGGGATTTTAATTCTTGGTGAGTCTCTTGAGTACCTTGCAAATCTTCTCGTGATTGTTGTACTCCTTGCCGAGTGATAATAGAGGGTTGACGATGTCGAGGAATCTCGTTAATATTTGAGTAATCGTCTCATTTTACTTCATCTTGAATGCTTCATACTCTTGTGTTAGACGAATTATTTTTGATTCCTTCACTTGGGAGGTTCCTTCATGAGTGACCTCAAGAAGTTTCCATACTTCGTGCGAAGTTCCATAAGTGGAGACCCTATTAAATTTAATTTTGTCTACAACACACAAAATAGAGCATTAATAGCTTTAGCATCAAGACTAGCTTATTTTTTTGGTATTTGTGTACTTATTATGAGGCTTCTCTACAAGGTTATCATCTATGGTTATTCTAGGTGGTTTCTTGTATCCTTCTGCTACTACAGCGTAAAGGTCAAAATCAAGTGACTTTAGGTAGAAGAGCATACGTGTCTTCCAGTACGTGTAGTTAGTACCATCAAATAAGGGTGGCATATTTGTGGACTCGCCTTCACCATTGTTGGTGTGGATAGATCTAACAGTTGCCATAAGTCTCTTAGGATGTTAAGCCAAATATCAAGAGAACTAGCTCTGATACCAATTGAAGGACCGTGAGACAAATCTAGAAGGGGTGAATAGAGTGCAGCGGAATAATATACCCAATTTAAGATTAATAGAATAAAGGAAGTTGCTAACTAACAGTGTATATAGAGATAGTAAAGTAAAGCAGTAAAGTAGAGAGAGAAAGCAAATGCAAACACCAAGATGCATATTGGTTTCCCTCTGAGAGGACTAGTCCAGTCCCGAGAACTCAAGCTCGAAGTTTTATCCACTATAATCACCAATAGCAATCACAAGGTTTGATCCGAAGTCTCGCAACTTCACAGCTTAGAGAGAGAGTAACTGATGGAACAAAACTCTTTACAATTCAGAAGACTTCTAGACCGAGATCGCACTTGGCACTAGGAATGCTAGGGAGTTGCTCTGTGAGATAGAAAAGTTAAGGCTTTAGGGGTTTGCTCACAATAGGATAGAATCCTTAAGAATGGTTGAGTGAGTAAGAATGAAGAATTCTAATCCTATTTATAGGGTGTAGGCAAACAGAATTCAACCATAATTCGGATGGGGTTTAATTCAAATTTTCAACCGCTGGGCCAAGAAATTAGGCGCTATTGAACTGGTTGATTTCATACCAAAAGGGTAACCGAGTTCGGCACGAGTTTGGCCCGAGTTCGGTCTCTAAATTTTGTAGACTTTGTAAATGAATGTGGCATATTTTGGTGGATAGGTTCTTTGGTTCATTTACTAGGTATCTGGGTATAGGTACTTAGGATTTGCCAGTGCGACTCAGCTTACATCCGTCTTAGACTCAAATAAATAAAAGATTATATTTGAATAAACATAATGCAGATAATATGTAAAAGCAGTGTTGAGGCTTCAGATCGTGACATATCAATGTATGGTTTAGTTAACTATCAAAATCTAGTTGACTGAGATCGGATGGGCCAACATAGTTCACATCTGGACGTGATGCCGCACGAGCACAAGTTGCGCCCATACAATGCCATGAATCCAAACAGGCAGGAAAATAGCTAAGCCTCAAAGTCGTACATATAGTGTCCAATACAGCCAATACTTGAACGGCACAAGTAAACAGACATTTGATAACTAGTTCTCAAGGTCGATATAGCGGAATCATAGAATGAAAACAAGTATGGTACAAAAATAAGATATTTATTTATAATCAAGAAATATTATAAACAATGCTAGGCCGAGATTACAAGTTGCTCAAGCTCTCTATCTCTCTCTCTCTCTCTTTAAACAATAAAGGTGTGACATGCAGCTTACAACTTGGGATAATACATAGGCGATGTTCTAATATTATGTCTTGTATTTATGCTTCGGCTCCGGATGTGACACTCCAAGGCTCCAGAGCAAACTCCATGCCTTAGTGCACACGAGAGGATACTCTGTACCAAACGAGATTCTCCCGCACCCTGCAATCAATCTAGTGGGTAATCAGTACATGAATGCACTGGTGGGGAGGCTTCTCGCCTGCTTGGCAAACACCACAACCACCACCGTCAGCAATACCACAGTCGACACCAACACCAGCACAACATCACTACCACAGCCGACAGAACCACCACCACTGTACCGAGCATCACCTCCTCCTCTTAGTAATCTTTACTTCTGTTTGATCCATTCATGCAAGTTTTTTTTTTGGATATAAAAGTAAAGAAAATTTATGTGGAGACTTAATTGTGCCTCATGTTCATGTACGAGATGTGTTGTTGACGAAGATAGGTTAGTAAGAACACTCACTGTATGTATATGGGTTATTATGAGCAACATGAAAGCTTGGTAAAGTGCAGGTGATAGCATTGTGGTTTTGGTGTGTGAAAAATGGGTGAGAAGAATATATATATATATATATATATATATATATATATATATATATATATATATATATATATATATATATATGTTGTGTGACTTATATGTGTGCATAAATAGGAATAGAAAGAGATGGCCTAGCTAGCTATACATGTGTATGGACTGAGGGTTACATCAGTAGCCTAATGTTGAGGGTTAGAGAAATGAAGGAGTAATTAATAAGACGATGTATATAAAGTTGTACTATTTTAGCACATGATAGATATTGCTATATTAGAGTCAATTAGTAAGAGAGAGTGATACATTGTATGGAGCTTGAGGGGAAAAAAAGAGAAATAATAGTTAAGGTCACTTTTGGGATCATTATACTTACACTACTAGAATAAGCGGGATTAGCGACGCTTTTTAGCGACATCAACAAAAAATATCGCTAATATAATATAAATTAGCGACTCCATGTAAAAACATCGCCAGACATCGCTAATTGGCAACATTTAGCGACGTTTAGCGACTTTTATTCAGTTTTTAAAAGATTAGTCGCTATAAGTTCAATTAAGGTCGCTAAACGTCGCTAATATGTTTCATTTAGCGACGTTTAGCGACGTATTTTGCGACGTATCTATTATTAGACATTTAGCAACGTTAACGACGTCGCTAATTAGCGACGTCATTATTGGCGTCGCTAAAAACGTCGCTAATTTTTTCATTTAGGGTTGATTCCCCCCATTTCCTTCGATCAGATCCCTCTCCCTCTCCCAAATTTCAAACCCGCTCGCAGCTACTTCCTCCCTCCGGCGACCCCCCTCCGGCTCTTCCTTTCTCCCTTCGACGACCCCCCTCGGTCGCGTCCTCCCCCTCTGGCTCCCCTCCTCCCTCCTGCGTCCCCTCCTTCCTCCCGGCGACCCCCCTCCGGCCGCGTCCTCCCCCCTCCGCCGTCAGAGCCTCCTTCCTATGGCTCCCCTTCTCCCTCCGGCGTCCTTCCTCCGGCTCCCTTCCTCGTTGAGCTCCTTTCTCTGTCTCCTTTCTCTGTCTCTCTCTTTCTCTCTAACACAGATACGATACAACACAACACAATACGACACGACACGACACGTTAATTTTTGAATTTGGTGTGTGCAGAACTTAAAGAGTATAGATGGGTATCAGTATACAAACCAAGTTTTTTAGGTAGTGTATCATGTGCATTAGTGTGTTTTGTGTGTGATGATGTGGGTCTACATGTGTATAGGGTAGTTTTAAGTTTGTTGGTATGATGGATGAGTTACCTGTGTTTGACAGCAGGTACTTGGAGAGAAGGGGAAGGTTCCTACAGCAGCTCGAGGTAAGGGGTCTGCTCAGGCCTTCGCAGATAGCAGAGAGTAGAGGGGCTGTGTCAATTCTTTAGCAAGCAGGTAACATCCATTACTTCAGATTTCATGTATACGAGTACTAGGATGGATGTGAGTTTGGGTGGAGAATAAAGTTTGTTGTTGAACTTTAAGTATCAGTTAAGTATTGAGGTATCAGATTAGAGTATTGTGTCATAGGGAGAATCAAGGTAACATGGATACCAAGATTTAGATAATGAGTCTAGATGGGGGCAAGTGTATGTGCCTGTGTGTGGAGAGGGTTGTATGCGTGCAGGATTAGAACTGATTTGTGTATTAGTTGTGGGGGAGGGAAGTCAGTACAGGCAGAGGGTTATTAGGGGCTCGGGTTTAGTATTAAAGGGGGAGTATCGAGTTAGGCCTGCAGTGTTGCACTGAGATGTGCCCTTGCACATCTGAGAACAGCAAGCAGCAGTGCTAGGGGACTACATGTGGAATACAGTTGGAAGAAGTTGAGTTGTTGGCATTGGGGCTTGAAGTTGGAATTATGGGGTATATGGATATGTGTCTAGAGTAATGTTTGGACAATATAAAACACTTTTAAGGGTGATTCAAGAGGTATCAGAGGTGGTGAACTCTTAAGTTAAACCCACAAAGTAAATTCCAATACCCTGTGCAGTAGCAACTGCTTGTTGCATCCAAAAACTGCTTAAGGAAGTGTGTTGTTATGGAAGTGTTGTATGCAGCAGCAATAGGGGGATTGCAGAGCTCAGGCAGTCGAAGTCTGGAAGGAACAGTAGGTTAGAAGGATTCGAGTGGAGTGCTAAGTGTGAGGGATTGTTTAGGGTGTTAGTACAGGTGTATTGAGTGAGTTATGAGGAATATATGTGAGTCTAGCATACCGAGAGGGGTATCCTTGAGTTTAGGTATTGGAATCTAGGTATAGGTACTAAGATATGAGTTATGACACTAGGTAATTGAGTATCCTAGGTAAGTGGCCTAGTGTCAAGAGTGCTAGAAATATGAGATACCAACTATCAAGATATTGGGTATTAGGTGTGGGTGGAAACTATTGTAGGTTCATTCCAGTGTCAAGTTTATGTAGAGGCGCACTACAACAAGTTAACAGAAGTACCGGTGTTACAGGTATAGGTGTATCAGTGTTCATTTATGTATTCAGATATGAGAATATGTGTGGGTGAGTTTATATCCGGTGTGTTAGTATATGAGATATGTATGGGAACAGGGAATGACTTAGTATGGGGTATTATATGGTTAGTAGGTATCTGGAATCCTAAGACATTAGTAAGTATGAGGACCAAGCTTTAGGTAGAATGACAGTTAAGATATTAGTTGAGGGTATATTAGAGTATAGGTAGAGTGATATGAGTCTATGGTTATTGTACGTAGTGTGGTATCATGAGATGTGGGTGACCGCAGCTGGTGGTCTCCAGAGGGGTACTCGTAGTCGTCGGCCAGAGTCCAGGAGGCCGTTGACCGTCAGATTGCGTCTCTCCGTGACGAGTTGCTGCGAAGGATGGAGGACAGTCCCAGCCGCAGGCGGACGATCCGGCGCTCATCGCACAATTTGATATGCTCGATCGCAGCATCACGGAGCTCCGAGATTTGACAAATGATTTTAGAGCCTCGACAGAGCGCAACGTGACGGAGCTGCAGGCATCACAGCTATCCATGGGCGAGAGGCTGACTATGATGAAGGATTCAATGGTTCATAGCAGTACGAGGCTGTTGTCTACCATGGATTCTTACAACCAGCGACTCGTAGACTTGGAGCGGATACGTCCTCCTAGTGCGCCTACATCGACACAGGCTCCACCGACGTCACTGCCTTCTCCATCGACATCGGTGTCGATTTCATGGGAGCAGTATGATATGTTTTTATCCTTCTTGCGCCCTGATGGTCATCCTCCTGTAGATCCGCAGTAGTATAGTTGCTGGATATTTGTATTCTTTGTATTTGTTAGGATAAGACTCATTGTATTGATATATATTTGCTGTATTTTTTACGATGATATTTGCTGGATATTTTATTTTCTTCAAATTTTATTATATTATTTATATTAAATATATGTTAATTTATCGGTGTTGAGTGTTCAACCCAAGGGGGTCGGCAAACCCAGGAAATTCAACGGAGGGTTGCTCCGGGTCTATTTGTACATATTGTGAATTAATAAACTGCTGAAATAATAGTTTGGAAATAATTCAGTATTCATTTTTTTATTTTTTCACTGTACAATTAGTGACATTTTTAGCGACATTTAGCGACGATAATACACGTCGCTAAATACGTCGCTAATTAGCGACGATTCTACACGTCGCTAATGATGTCGCATAAAATGTCGCTAAACGTCGCTAAAAACGTCGCTAATTGCTGACATGGCATTATTGCCAGGTCATTAAAGACGTCGCTATTTAAGTTGCTAATTAGCAATGTTTAGCGACGTATCAACACGTCGCTAATTAGCGACGTTGCATCGCTTAACGTCGCTAATTTAGCGACATATTTATGTCGCTAAAAACGTCGGTATAGCGACGTTTAGCGACGTTTTTCCTTTCAGCGACTAGCTGAGTTTCGACTTCTTCAAAACGTCGCTAATTACGTCACCAAAAGTGATTAGCGATATTTTTTTGTCATTTAGCGATATTTTCTTACGTCGCTAAATTGACTTTTTCTGGTAGTGTTATACATGCATTAGTTATAAATTCCTTAAACCTCATATATTAGTCAGTTAGTTTTTTAAGCTGTAGATAGACCTATAATTACATCAACATATGTTTGGAGTAATAATAATAACCTACCTTAAGTCAATTTATTAATTTTTAAATTTTTGCCTTAGGTTCTTTCGGCTCTTCGAACTTGGACGTTGGACCAGCGCCTGATTCTCAGCTTCTGAAAACAGGCAAGTGTACCTTGCCATACTTTAACTCAGTTCCAAATTTACTTATTTATTTTATTTATACATTGTGTGCGCTTTGGATCGAAATCGTTACTTAGCGTACGGGTCATATCCGGGTGCAAACGTTCATCGGTAAAGTCTAGTATCGATTGTTAGATGTTTCTCGATACCTTTATGTACCTACTAGATTACATCAGAACCTTAGGACACATCCAGACACTGTCATCGTACCAGACTTTATGTATCCTGATAGTGTCAGCATGACCAGAACCTGTGATAACTATATGATCATGATTAGTGCTAGATACTTCAGTATGACGAGACCGTTTAGATAGAGGTTTAGGCTCAGCGAGCTGCGGATACGTCTCGTTGACCGCATTGGGAGATGAAGACAATTACTAGACGCCTGGGCTACTTTGCATACACTATATATATATATATATATATATATATATATATATATTCTTATTTACGTAGAGATCATGTATCTGGAGTCGTATTACTTACTTATTGTGTGTCTATGTACTCGGAGCTACAGGTACGTACCGTGTGTCTATGTGCCTCGGAGCTACGAATTTATATTTGGAAAGCCCACGTGTCGAACATTGTCTTCAGGTTGTGTCTCACTTATGTGGCTATTCTAGATTATACCGGCGTATCACATGTTTCCTTTTTGTTTTACTATGGCATACTATTTTTGTACCTTGTTACGTCCCTCTGAGGACCTGGTTTCCTTCCAGGCATAAGCGATGAGGACTACCTGGTGGAGTACGGAACGGGTGCATATCCAGGAGCAGGACTTGTAGCAGAGGACGAGATCCTTCCCGAGGACTTCACTTGATCACCAGTAGTGACTTCACCTTGGATCCGGTATCATTATCTAGTTAGCAAATATCAACCCTAGTTATCTTATTGCTTCCTTTCATTCAGTACTTGTATTAGCGGGTTTGTCCCTGTGTGATTATCCATTTTGTATTATGATATATTTTCAGACTTTTTTTTTCTGCACATTAGTAGACTTATTTTCTCTATGTATTTCATATTCTTATGTCTGTAGATGAGATTAGTTATATTGCTTATGTTTAAATGTTGGGTTATATCATTGTACTTTACATCTTAGGTGCACTCCAACGGGTCCATTCGATTAGGATGTCCATCGGAGTGTACCCACTGGCCAATGCCACGTGGCTTATTTCCTTATATTTGGAACTGGGACATGACATATTGTTTCATCATTGGATTCAACATCCCTTGAGATATACGCGCTTGTCAGTTGATGACGAATTATATTGCCCGTAGTCTTTTGTTGTTCAGGTGAGTGTTTACATATTTATGATTTTAGCACATTAGATACTGGAGTAGATTCTTTTTAGAGAGCAGTTGATTATTAAGATTATTGAGCAACACTGTTTGACTGTTTGTATACCTCCAACATATATTGCAAAAAAAATTGATGGTTGCATGTCCGGTTAACTACAAATGGTTAATTCATGTTTCGAGTCCAAGTTTGAAAGAGTATAGTTGTTGACGAACGACCTTTCTCCAAAAACTAGCATTATGTTCAAAGGATGCTTATTGTAAAAGACTTTCTAGTTCAAATTTCAGAGATGAAATCGAGGACGATTTCAATTCAGTAAGGGGAGTCTGATGTAGGGGTGAAATCGGTCAACTTGACCATCGGTCCAATCTGTTTAGAGGGAGACGAATATTGATAAATTTGAATATATTTTTTTTCAAGTATTTTAAATTAGTTTTTGTTTATTTTTCCACTCTTTCTTTAGGGTTATGATTTCTTCCTTCTCAAGTTTTATAAGCCTATATAAAGGCATATGATGTACTAGTTTTAATTATCTCCAATAATATTACTAGTTTTTATTGAGATTTGTTTTCGTTATTTCCGCGTGGATTTTAGATTGTTCGTTGATTCTTTCCCTCTCATTGATTTGAGAGCTGCTTGTGGATTTAAACAAATTTTAATGTATGTTTCGACGGTGTTGGTTATATCCGCTTTACTTCGGTATTGTAACACTCTCTATCGACGAGTTTCAGCATGTCTCATCGACAATTCCACTTCCGCCAGTTTATTCTGCTATGTAGAAAGATACCCCTACTATTTTCCTACATCAGATTGTTAGATAAAATTACTTATTATTTGAAAAAAAAATTATAATTCCAGTGGAGTTACATTCATAAACTTCGTGTGAGATCTTACAAAAATATTATAATTACTTATGTTTTTCTCTTGTGATAATTAATTATTGACATAAGTGGAAGACGAGCTGAATTGTTTTTGTTCTTCACTAAATAATCGAGAACATACAAAATAAAAGTGAGAAAATTCAAATAATTGACAAGGGCAACTGATAATTGTGATGGAAAGGATTTGTGCGGGAGTAGGAAAAAAATAGATACAGAGAGGTCCTTGAATAAACAAATTTAAATCAAAGACTTTGATCCTCATTATCCACTGTTGCAGTTAACACCAGAATGGATACCTATTTAAAGAGGTACAAAAATAGTTTGTTATATATCTTTGTTACACAAATACAGAATGAGACGATATGGATACGGATCTCGTTTTGCCGAGTTCAACACAGTTTAGGCCAAATAATTGATGAATATAAGAATACGTTTAAGATATTAATGACATTTATTCTTGGATTAATACACAAAAGGAGTAGGGTTCTAAAAACTTCAAGGTTTATCAAGACCGAACTCGACAAATACACAAGGACGGAAATAAATGCTAGCTATATTTCCTTCGTGACCAATGCATATGAGAACATCCAACCTTCCTTTCCTTCCTAAATATGTGACGTCCATGGTCTCCTCGCCATGTCCGAGTTCCCCATGTGGTTCTTGTCTGTGCCTAATGTGAATTGTAGGACCAACAACACGCGCTTCGGAAAATGAAGGACCGTGAAGATAACGCGTGACATTAATTCAAGTTCATGTTCTTGGGAGATTTTTTTTTTTTCTTCCTCATGTGCTATTTAATTTCTCAAACTGATATGTGGAGGAAATTATTTACTGCTACATCTACACAATCTACTCAAATGTCTGGAAAACAAAGAACACATTTAAAATGCCCACTGAAGGGCATAAAAAATAGTTAGGCTGCTCTTGGTAAAACTTGTGAAGGTTGTCGGCTTATGTTTTAAAATGAAATATATAAATGTGTTTGGTACAATTTTTTTTTTCTATTTTCCGAAAAGTTATAGATACAAATTATTAAGGTTGTTTGCTTAATTTCGAAAGTTACTTTATGTCATCATGTGTCTGTATATATCTTTTAATCCTGTTTTTCTAAATTCCATCAATCTTTTTTCAATACATTTTTAGTTTGGTTATTTTTAATAAATATAAAATTGGAAAACAAAATTTCCTTTAACAAATATCTTCTTGCTTTTTCACATCAACTTTCACCCTTCCAGCATATAGTTATGAAAAACAATATTATCATAGTTTAATCTTCAATCTTCAGTCTTATTATTGGTATATTTTTAGTTTGACCATTTTGAAGAATTACAAATATTAAAAATGTTGTACTCTAATTTACTAAACTAAGTGATCAGATAGATGAATTGTAAGTGTATGAACCCCACAAGAGTTCTTCATAAGCTTCTATTTATAACTGCATGATGGTTTAACAACTAGATAGTATTTTTATAAGAAGATAAGCATATATTTATTATTGGTTGGCACAATCATCTAATAGTTAGTTAGAACTAACTGAAACACTCGCATTGAGTGTGCACAACTCAATAATCAATCTTCAGTCAGCATCAATCTTCGGAGATGATCAATATTTGTCTTAGGGGGTGACCAACATTGATCTTTATGGGAATATACATATGTTGATAGACCTCACTACAACCTTAATTTAGAAAACCCAGTGAGAAAAACCGTATTCAAAAGAAAAAAGTTAGCCGATATGAATACAATTTTAGGACATGAAAATATATATAGGTATGACCAACCCGATATGGGTTTCCGGTTAGAACCTTCTTAGGGTGCAAAAAAAGCCAGGGTAAAAAATATTCCTAAGTTTGAAAAAAAGAGTACATTAAGGTCAAGTAAGTATACTTATGGATATTTTCTCCGATTTCAACATTATCCCAAATTATGTGCATTCGTAGAACCTCCATAATCCGATGTCATTCACGATCATGTCACGACCCACTCTCGGATGATTGGGTGCGAGTATGTGAGTACCTCCAGCCTACACCGCGACATAATCGGTTGTCACATCCCAGAACCAGAATACTGGAGAGCGGGAGCGTGACTCAGCCAACCACACCGTACGGAGTACCGAAGTAACTCGCAATATGCTAAGGTTGTCTAGAGACAAGGGGGTGCATACTACAATCAAGTCACCTATGGTCCAAGAACATCTATGTCTCAATCATCAACAAAAAATAGTAAGAATGAGCATGTAAGATAAAACAGTTAGGCGTCCCTGACACTCTATCAGAATGATCATAAAACCAGTTATTCAAGATGATAAACTAGTACATTGTCAAGAGTACATAATTGTAATTCAGCCGCGGTCTGAATAATATACAATCATGTGAAGGAACTAATGTCCAGATAAATCGGTTAACAAGTGTCGTCGGCTAAATGCCAAAAAGGTAATACAAAATGATACTCATAGTAGGGAAGAAGAAAGCAACTCAAGTTCCTTGGCGGACATACTCCTGGTGTGCGCCATCGGTCGGATACATGGCAGGATCCTCGGGCTCTACTACTAAACCTGGCCAGATAAAACCAGCGGGGTCAGGCCCCGAGAACAAGTACAACAAAGGAGCACAAGTGAATGAAGCAAAACCAATAAAGTACATAAAATAGAAATTCGTGCCATAACTGCAAGCGTATGACCTTTCATCGAAGCAGTATGACACCTCTATAACCAAACAAGGACGAGGTGTCGCACTATGTCGAGACAGGGTACGACTCACCAATTATTAATACGATGAAGATACAACACATCAATATAATCCAGAACACACATGACACAATACAAGCTAAGATATAGGTATAAAATGCAGATTTGGTACATAACCTATTGTGACACATTGGCACATCTCTACAACCAAACAAGGAAAATGGTTGAACCGTCGCACCATAATAGTTCATGTCCCTAGACTACCAGCACATGCACAGAGAGTCAAGTTATAACGGCCAAACAGTTCTACGGCTTGCTATGTGATATCTGGGTTATCTTAGAAGAATGATACAATATTGGGATCCTCAAATTATGTTGATGGTGAGGTGGGCTGGCCGCGCCAATAAACGTATAGCACATAGTATGTAAGCATCGATCCCTCGTAAGGCCACAACGAAAGTAATCATGTAATAATATATAATATAGCCAGATATTGCACTCTACTACTGTAGACGATATACAATATCTGTTGGGGACCAACATGACGCCCTAGGACATATGTCCTACTGGTAGCTATCACGCATGATCTAAAGATTACATTCCCTCTTAATGCTTCTATCAATTTAAGTTACCTAATTAACCCTACGGTTGTATAGAATCTCGTACCGTGGTCACACGACCATCCTCCTTAGATGACGTACCGTAGTACGTGTATGCTAGGTACGAATCTACATTGTTGCTCGAGAGCCAAATCTGATTTTTCCAGCATAATACAATAAATCAAGAAAGCAGCCTAATCACGCTATGATTACTGATCTACTACAAGGTCCGTGCTGGAGAAATCATATAATATCACATGTCGTATAGAATATTATAACATGTAAAACATAGCATATAGCAAGATATGTCGCACCTCAGTGCACATGTAACACATAGCACGTAGGAACGTATAGCAAGTAGTAAATGTATCAGCACAAATACAAGCAGACGAGTCAGGATATCAGTCCTACCAGCCGATCTGATTACTATATTAATCAAGTCAAGAGTCATATATATAGTCATATTACATCTAGCAAGGTTTTTCGTACTTCAGTGTGCAAGTAAAATCATGTAGCACACTCGGTGTGAAAGAGAGTATCAACTCGGATACAGGTACTCAGGCCTATAAATCAGTCACTTGAATCTTATTATCATATTGAGTCACTTAATCGCGTAGAATCTCCTCAAATCAGGTACACATATTATCAATCAATCAATGAATTGCACTACCAGAATAAGTCAAATTAGCAACGTGTAGAAACGTCGTTAAATGGCATAAAAATGTCGCTAAAAATATTTAGCAACGTAATTAGTGATATTTCAATGAAGTCGCCTTTAAGCTAGTCGCTGACCGAAAAAATGTCACAAAATATCGCTATAGTGACATTTTATAGCGATGTATATGCGTCGCTATATTAGCAACGTTTAACGATGCAACGTTGCTAAATTAGCAACATGTTGTATGTCGCTATATGTCGCTAATTTTTTTTCTATTTAGCGATATTTTGTGACACATTTAGCGACGTTATATTGACCTAGCAAATATTGCCATGTCAGCAGTTTAGCGACATTCAGCAATGTATTAAGCGACATTCAGTGACGTACTTAGCGACATAATTAGCGACAATCAGCGACGTACTTAGCGACGTAGTTAGCGACGTATATAAACGTCGCTAAACGTCGCTAAAGTTTCAGTGAAAAAATATAAAAATAAATATTGAATTGTTTCAAAACCAATTTTCCTGCAGTTATGAATTCATAATTTATATAAATATACCTGGTGCAACCCTCCGTTGAATTTTCTGGGTTCACCGACCCCTTCGGTTGAACACTCAACACCGGTAAATTAACATACATTTAATATGAATAATATAGTAAATTTTGAAGAAAATAAAATATTGAGATTACAAACCGAGTCAGGAGAAAATCTCGTCGTAAAGAATACAATAAATATTCACACAACTGAGTACAAGAAATAAAGTTTGAATGCCTCAAAAATAAAGAATATTCATAAATAACCAAATATCATAGGTCAAAACACAAACAATCAGTAAACTATCCTAACTAGGACTACTACAGATCTACAGGAGGATTACCACCAGCGCGCATCAGGGATAAGAACAAATCATACTGCTCCCGTGAAATCAAAACCAATGTCGATGGAGAAGGCATTAACGTTGATGGAGTCTGTGTCGATGAAGGCACACCAGGAGGACGTATCTGCTCCAACTCTTCTAGTCGATGTTTGTATGAATCCATGGTAGATAACAGCCTCGTACTGCTATGAACCATTGAATCATGCATCATCGTCAGCCTCTTGCCCATGGACAGCTGTGATGCCTGCAGCTCCATCACACTACGCTCTGTTGACGCTCTAAGATCAGTTGTCATATCCCTGAGTTCCATGATGCTGCGCTCGAGCATATCAAATCATGCGATGAGCGTCGCATCGTCTGCCTGTGGCTGGGACAGGGGCTGCTCCTCCATCTTTTGCAGTAACTCATCACGGAGAGATACAATCTGACGGGTAACGGTTTCCTGGACTCGGGCCGACTCCTGCAAGGGCTGTGGGGAATGCGCACTTGCCGTGGAGGCCCTAGATGACTGCGTCGCAACAAGGGTGCCATAGGATCCCGTATCGTAGTACGTACCCCTTTGGAGACTATTTTTGCCTATGCCACCTGATATTTTCTGCAGTCTCCTTCACCATAAACAACCTCTGCAACCACAACCTTGTAGCGATCAGCACTAAAAAATCTGCACGCATCTGTTTGTGGTGGAAAACAAAAGAATGAAAATGTATTCAAGATGGGGTTTACACGAAACCCGCCTTCTTTGGTTTACAAACAAACTTGTACAATTTGATCCTATACGAGGATGTGGGAGTACAATTTATTTAATCTGGGTAAATATTGCTATAGGTGTTTGATCTGCAGTCGATCACTTTAGCCATTGGACCACACGATGATGAAGAAGTGCCGTAGAAGACAGGAAGCAGCTTCGAAGGTTGCAGAAGAGGGTGGATGCACGATGCCAAAGTCGTCGATCCCTACTCTTTGCCTGAGCTCCGGATTCTTCTCTCTCTCTCTCTCTCTCTCTTGACCTCTGGTTCGATCTTTTTGGAGGCTTTTAGACCAATTCCTTCTACCTTCCAATTTGTCGACCTCGTTCTTCATTGATAGAGGTCTCTATTTATAGAGTTTTAGTGACAGTGACCACTCCGTCGGTGTAGAAACCGAGGAGTGGAAAGTACAGCACCCTTTTACACAACGGTTAAAGTAACCAATGTCTGCGTATAGATGATCCTTTGAATGAGCGTGTGACGTGGGTCCAACTAAGGGACAAAATGCGTATAATCGCTACGAAGATCACGACGTAGAAGCCATGTAGGTAGGTATCCCTTGTGTAGAAGAGGTGGGCGTAGAAGCCAATGTCTGTCACCATGGCGTAGAAGCCAAGCAGGCATAGAAGCCGAATAGGCGTAGAAGCCGAGAGGTCATAGAGGCCGAGTGGGTTTAGAAGTCGAGTGGTCATAGAGGCCGAGTGGGCGTTGAAGCCGAATGGG
Source organism: Iris macrosiphon (assembly GCA_036927795.1). Taxonomy (NCBI): domain Eukaryota; kingdom Viridiplantae; phylum Streptophyta; class Magnoliopsida; order Asparagales; family Iridaceae; genus Iris; species Iris macrosiphon. Next base: position 159,408,786 of record JAYESA010000012.1, read on the forward strand.
CATAGAAGCCGAGTGGGCGTTGAAGCCGAATGAGCACAGGAGCTGAATGGACGTAGAAGCCGCTGTGTACCGTGCCAGAGTGCTGATGTGGACGTCTTAGCCAGAATTATGGCTTTTGAAGATATAATCAAATCTCTTGCATTAAATGCAGAGATTTGCCACCATCCTGTGAATTAAATACACAGGCATGTTTTTGAAGGTCTGCAGCCCTTCTGTGCATCAGTCGCAGAGACGTGCCTCGAGAAACTGTCACCGCTCTGTGCATTAGACGTAGAGACGTGCCTCGAGCAACTGTCATCGCTCTGTGCATTGGACGTAGAGACGTGCCTCGAGCCCCGTACGGAGTGCAACTTTTGATGTGACAGGCGGTTTGTCTACTGTAAAGCATAAACAGCTCATGTCTGCCTGTATAAAACAAGGCAGCATATCCCTTCGTGCATGTAAAAGCAGTTTACGCAAAGGAGATGGTGGTAAATGACAGCCTGGGTCGCAGTGCTGTGCCATCATTATAGCCGTCGTCTGGGTAGTCGAGCAGTATCCCTTTGTCAGAAGTCCAGACGTCAGGTTCATTACAGGATCTGATAGGTTCATTGCAGGATCTGACAGGTTCACTTCGGAGAATACGAAGCGTCTCTCGTACACTTCAATGCTGCGTTGAAAGAGGATGGATTTTACGCCCAGGAGTCGATGAAGCACCATGTTTACGCTGAAGCGTCTTGGACGTACTGCCTTACGCGGATGGTCCTTTGAGCTTATATTTTACGCTATGTTTAGCAGAAAAAGCTCTGTTGCACGCTTGATGGCTCTGAAGGCCTCTGTTTACGCTGCTCTGCATCAATATGCTGCGTAGAGCTTCCCAGCGTATTTTTCATGCTTCTACAAGACCCCCTTCAAAGCTTTCAAATTCCTCGAAATTTGAAATGCTTTGAATAAAGCATGAACCGCTCCTCGTAACTCGAAACGTTTCTGAATGGAGCGTTGAAACGGTCGATGCTGATTTTATGGCGGATTTATTGGGGACCGGTGTGACCTCTTTCGCCTATAAAAAGGCTGAGGGTTTTAACCTGTTCTCCCCATATTTCCATCACCACGCAGAGATGATCACCGGAGTTCGTCGGGTCGACCTGAGGAAGAAGGAGATCATGTTCTTCCAGCGTGTAAGGAGCCGAAAAAGACGGCATCTTCGAGCAAGTGTCCACTGCAATGATGGATCATGGAAGGATATCTTAGCCTCCCTTGCTCGGGATAATTAGCAACTTTGTATGGTGGTTCTTCGGGAGAGACGAAGAATCGTATTTCACCACGCTGCTTGCAAGTAGCGCCTTCTTCCGTTACCTCCGGGGATGAGAGCAGCAACTAGCTCTGACCTCGGGTATTGAGTTGGGTGATATACCTTAACTCAATCTACCATGGCGCTGGGCGTAGGAAAGCAGTACCCTGCTTTTCTGTTGGAGGATGGGTCTATGCCCAGTTTTGTATCCTCCCGCCACTGATCATCTTCTTGGAAGAAGAGGAAGACCATCACCAACGCGAGAACCTGTCAGAACAGCTTCTCGGTGCGATCTTTGAACGATGATGAGGAAGCCCTTTGTAGACGGGATTTCCCTCAGATGTAATCATGAAAATGAAGAAAAACCCTTGTAGATTGAATTTCCCTCATATATAATCATGACTTTTAATCTTTAATAAAATCGTCTTTCTTCTTCATATGATCATCTTGCCATACTTTGCTGTGAAGTCTGAATATGTGTAGCTTTGATACGTCTGATCCTTTTACTCCGATTCTGATAGAAAGAGTATTTAGGCCCTGTCCTGTCTTTTACGCACAACTAGTGATGCACAGAAAGCCTCTTTAGCATTCGAGTGTTAGAACTGTTCTGTTGTCAGGAATGAGGAACCGCGTAGAATTCTGAACTGTTGTTTTCACTTCTGTGTAAACAGAATTCTTGTTTCAGACTTTATCTTCAAGAATGACTTCTCGAAAATCCCTTGGAACAGGGTCGAGGAATGGCTGTCAAACTGAGTTGCCATCTTTGATAGATGAAATATTCGGACTGGAGTCTAGATGAACCTCCAATTGACCCGAGAAGAGTAATTTCTCAATGTTTGAACTCTGTATATTTCGGGTACTCGGGATATTTTGAGGTCAAGAAGGAGTATCTTCTGTGTGAACTCCTGTAATCGACCGCCTTGAAAACTCTTCGGATATGCGGAAAGTCAGAGATCCGTAGTGTAGATGAGCTGAAAATCCTGAGTTCGTAGCCTATTGAGCGTAGAAAGCCACCGAGCGTGAAATCATAGATTCGTAGCTGCTGAGCGTGAATTCGTAGGTTTGTAGCCTCTCGAGCATAAAAGCTACCGAGCACAAAGGCATCCGGGCGTAAAACCATAGACTGATAGCTTGCGAGGGTAAAACCGTAGATCTGTAGTTGTCGAGCGTAGAAAGCTTCTTAGCGTAGAACTATAGATTTGTAGCCTGTGAAAAAGAAATCTTCTGAGCGTAAGGTTGCGGATCTGTTGCCTCCGAGCGTAAACTAAACGCCGCCGAGCGTGAGATCATCGATTTGGTATCTACTGAGCGTAAAGTCATAGGTTTGTATCCTCTCGAGCATAAAAGCTACCGAGCACAAAGGCATCCGAGCGTAAAAACCATAGACTTATAGCTTACGAGCGTAAAACCGTAGATCTGTTGCTGTCGAGCGTACAAAGCTCTTTAGCGTAGGAACCGCTGACCTGCTTTTGCACGAAAAACTCTTCGAATTTGCTGACTGTTCGCCTTTCGAGAGTAGTGGGCTGATGTAGTATTCAATCATAACCAAATATTAATTATGAGATTTGGTTGGGGTTTCGAGGAGTCCATCCGAGGATTCGAGGAGTCGACCCAAACTCTATATATATCCCAAGCTTTTGAGAGAAAAACTTTTCATCCGTCTTCTGCGAAAGAGAGCCTTCGACTGTTTGAGTTTTTCCCCTCGTTCTTTCTCCGAGCACTCCGAGTTTTCAGAAATGGCGCCGAAACAAATCCCCTCCACTAAGGAAAAGAGTATAGGTTCTTCTTCTCGTTCTTCTGCCCCAGCGAGAGAGTCTTCGGTCGGGCAAGGCGAACTTTCTTCTGAGCGAAGTATCCCGCCGACGAGCAGTGCGCCCGACCTTAGAGGTAGAGCCTTTGGGATGACAAAGAATGACGAAAAATCCTTCGTACACGTTGAACGTGACCGCGCTAGGTCGTCTTCTGTACTGATAGCCTTTTTGAGGAAGATGACATACGGAGACGTTTTTATCTTTTACGCCCATATTTCTAATGTGCCAGCGTAAAAACTCCATATTTTTGCAGTTTTGAGCGTAAAAGTTCTGACTGCTGAAAACTTGGTGTATACTATAAAATTTTAGCTTTGCGCTTGTGGATGGGACCTCCGGCGTAATAACTAGAATTTTGGCAGTCTGGCGTAAAGCACGGACTGTATACCGCCAATTACGCTTCTGGATGTGACTTCCGGCGTAAAAATGACCAAATTTGTACAGTCTTGGCGTAAAGCACAGACTATCGTTTCTTGGTCTTTTATGTTGCAAGATTTGTAATGACGTATTTTTCTTGCACTTTTGCAGTTAACTTGCATGAGTCTCCACTGGCCGAGGTGATGGGTTCCGCTGCCGGGATGCTGCACTCAAACTATCTGGAGGATCTGTCCCACGTGATATTTTCTATCTCCGGACCCCAGTATCCTGAAGGAAGGGAGATCTTGATATCGGCTCAGGGAGAGCGGACGTTGGTGAACATGATTAACGGAGAGCCCCTGACGTACATAGACGGGGACCAGTACATCAAGCCGGCTTTTCTCTTTGGGGACATGATTGACAAACAATCCCAGACGAAGCCCAAGAAAGAACCCTGGGTTTTCTCCGCCGAGAGTGTGGTCTTATATCTGCCCACGATGCTGAAAGATTATCCCATCTCGGCTTTCTCCCATGCTACACATCCCAGGAGGATGTCGTGGACGCTGACTCCCGATCTTCACGGCAAGTCGGGGAAGATCTTTCATTTGAAAGGAGCTGACCAGGGGTCGTTTGTCAGCCGTCCTTCCGGCGTTGTGACGGTGTTCAGGGGAAGTATAGCGTTTAAGCGCCTTCTGGCTCTGCTCGGACTTCTGGCGATGATATGGAGGCGCCCGACTTCGAGGAGGAAATACCTTCGGGGGCCAGCTCGCCCGGAGTGGTTTCGTCATCTCAAGAGGAGGACGAACCCGTTATCGTGACCTCGCCTCTCGTATGCCGATGACTTCGACCGTCGTTGTCGCACCTCCTTCGGTCGCACCACCCGTCGAGGCGGCGACTGTGGCCACCTCGTCTGTAATCATTCCTGGAGGGGAACTCGCCAATATCGCGGCCACTCCTAGCGTCCAATCGGATCTAGTTGCGCTGACCGAGCAATATACCAGCCTCTTTTATACCAGTTTGAAAATGCTGATATCAATGGTGTTGGCGAAGAATCTAGACTTCGAGCGTCTGAAGAAGGCTTCTCAGTTTTCGATCGGGGCGGTCAGGGAGTTCGGCGATTCTGGGGTAGCTGACGCCCTGGAGGCGATGGTTAATGGTTTGGAGCAACCTATTAACGAATACTTGCAGCTGGCTCGGGGCAGCCTTGAAGCTGAGGTCCAGGCCAGATACGACCTCATGACTGCACGGCTTACTAAACAGTTGGAAAGCCTAAATAACTCCATCAAAACACATATGTAAACTCCCTCACCCAAAATAGGTATTTGTGTATATTTTATATTATTATATTTATTATAGATGTTGAATTTATTTAAAGTATTCTCTTAGTTAATTAGAAAATAATTTTTTTTAGTATATTTACTTATATAAATATTCATTTAGAATTATTTTAGGTTATTTTAGATTTTTGGAGATTTTTCTAGAATTTTTGGTAATTAAAACTTAGAAAACATAAATTTCTAGGACTTCTATGATTTACTATACGACCATACTTGCATGTCGTTCCTACCAAATATTTATTTTAGTTCAAAATATTTAATTATATTTTTTTGTAATTTATTTAGAATTTTAAGAAATTTATTTAGATTTTCAAAATTATTTAGGATTTATTTGGATATATATAGTCTTAATATTAGATAGATGCTAATTTAGTGTTAACAGATATTAATAAAATTTTTATAAATTATTTGTATTATCTTTAATTATATTTAAGATTATAAATTATTGAGATAAATTCAAACTCTATTTTAAATTAATTCAAATCATGAACCTACTAGGAAATCAACTTCATGCATATCCTATCCTTATTTAAATTCATCATAATTCTATCCAAATTAACCAATCCTAGTCGTATTTAATTAAGTAGTGTCCACCATTATAAATACCTCATCCTTCATATTTTTCTTCCCCAAATTCCTCTCTTTTTCGTCCAAAAATAGTCAAAATTTGTCATAAATTCAGCCTCATTTTCTACTAGTTATGACGAATTAAAAAGACGATATCTCCTAGCTCCGGACTCCAAACGAGTCCTAGTTTTTTTGTTAGAACGATAATGAGGTTAGCTTTCTGATTATATAAATTATTTTTCTAAATTATTAGTATTAAATTCTGGAAAATTCGTAGAGCACAGCATGTCCGAAAATAGACGTGTTTCGATGTTTTCGCGATTCCGGGAGAACCAGGAATCAGAATCACGAACCGTTTAAAGTTTCGGAAAGCTAATATCGAGATCATCGACATATATTTTCCCAGAATTTATTTCGAAGTATTTACATACTGTTAATTCTGTAGAACTTCTAGGTTAGAATTTAACCATCGGTGCAAAATACAAAATTTGTATGTGCCATAATTTCCAAACGAATTTGAATTCGGACGAGCCGTAAATTTTAGCATATTTTTGAAGCTGAAATCTACAGGAAATCATGAATGAAAGTTGAGTTTGTGTCGGTTGACTTTTCGGTCAACAGATCGCCTCGATTTGCGTGCCATGAGTCTCGAATTGATAAAATTCAGTTTCTTTGGACAAAATTTAGGAATTAACATAAAAATCAGAATAATAAGATTAAAATAGGATTTTAGATTAATTTTTCCAGAATTAAATAAATTAAAATAAATTATCTTTTGACGTGATAAATTTGTAATACATAGGCTATTTGGACTGTGACTTGGACTCTGATTCATACCAGCAGCAGGACCCCAGGCAAGATACCTTGCCAAATTGCTTACAGTATTTTGCATGCTTAGTATATTTATTGCATTTCTGTTTATTTATTGCATGTGTAGTTTCTTTCAGTCATTACTATATATTAGATATGTTGACACACACTTACCATTTAGTATCATGAGAGGACAATCATTAGGCGTATGGGCTTTTAACCACTCTGGTAAACCATAGTAACTAGAACACACTATGGTGGTCGTGTCCGATGGTCGCTACCCCTGAGGTATATCGATTGATGGAGTCCGAGGGTCGCTACCCCAGAGGTATGTCGACTGATGATGTCCACTGACGAGCGTGAGGTTGTGAGGATTAGATCGAGTAGCCTACCCTTGCCCATACGTCGAAAAGTTGTCCTCATTTGCATTTATATAGATTGTCTTGTACAGCGTACTTATTTATTTTCAAACCATATGCATGTTTACTGTATTCAAATTGGCTCGTATTTTCTGTATCTTGTTACGTCCCTCTGAGGACCTGGTCCGCTGCCAGGTGTATCTTTTCTTGAGTATTTACAGGAGCGCAGATTTGGATGGTTACATGTGATCCGAGGATGTCTTCTCTTCGAGCTGTGATGGATAGCTGGTATTCTTATATTGTGTTATGGTGTTGTACTCATATTATATTTGCTCTTATATTCGAGTTGGTAGTGGATTTGTTTCCATCCAACTATCATCCTTAGATACTTCTTATTGAGATCTAGTTTCATAGATACTGGTTATTTATTTCTATATAATTTTGGTGGATGAGATTTAGATTTTACCCTGTGACTTATATTATATTTTATATCACTTGTGGATTTTGTATTCATATTACAGCGTACGTATGGATTTGGTTTCCATATATTGGAGTTGCCATATCCATGCGACTGGCATGCTTACGTGTTCCTAGTCCTACGTATTTGGGACTGGGGCGTGACAACATAAGCTGGAGATGGATGAAAGAAAAGCTATCGTGGAGGAGGCTCTTGCTCTTCAGACGAAGTGCCAATCCGAGCACGAAGGGAACGTAGCGAGGGCCCGCAAGTTGAAGGAAAAACTCGCTCTGGCAGAGGAGTGGGCTTCTCAGTCGTTGGCAGGTTTAGATGTAGCGACTGGTCGACTGAGCACAGCACGACGGGATCTGGAGCGTGCAGAAGCTGCCCGTGCTGGCTCTCTTCAGGCAAGGGCCGAACTGTCCTTTATGAGCAACCACGAGGCACGGCTGGAGCGGGCCCGTGCTGATGCCTTGGTTTCCAGGAATGAGAGGATAGCTGCACTGGTACAGCTGATTCGCGATCTGACCGCTCCTCCACAATGATGTACCCTTTCTTCTTTTTGCTTCCCAAATGTAATTCTGCTCTTTTTAGGAATAAATAAAGCGAATCTTTTCTGCATTTGTGGACCCATCATTTCGGAATATAAATGACAGGTTTGGGCGAGAGTGATATCAGAGGTGGTATGGACATGATAGACTCTCGATAAACTTTTAGCAGGAAATCTATTCAGAGGTCATACGGACATGATAGAATATGACCCAACTAGTTTTATTTTGGAAGTAGTTTTGTCAGAATTGAGATTCTCGCTATATTCCATTTGAGCAGAGGAGGTTAAGCATAGTACCTTTTCAGGAATTTACCATTGATAGGAGCCATTAACAGGTCTCCATTAGGCTGGACTAACCTATAAGCGTCGTTCGAGAATGTTGTCTCGATCACATAAGGGCCTTTCCACTTGGGTTGGAATTTGCCTTTACTCCTGTGAGTAAGGATCATTGGCCTTCTTACGGCTAAAACTAGCTCGCCGACTTTGAACACTCTTTCCTTTACTTTATGATTGAAAGCTCTGGAAATGCGTGCTTGGTAGAGCGTGATGCGCTGTTGAGCTTGGAGGCATTTTTCGTCTAATCCTTCTAGCTCTTGAGGCCTTAACAGGTCATTCTTTTCTTGAGTCAGCTCATTAGTCAAGGCTATTCTGAGTGACGGGATCTGGATTTCAATGGGGAGAACTGCTTCGCTCCCGTAGACCAGTAAAAATGGGGTACAACCTGTCGGTGTTCGTACCGTTGTGCGGTATGCCGAGAGACATTCGCCCAGCTTCTCATTCCAATCTCTTTTGTTTGAAGAGACGAACTTCTTCAAGAGTTTGATAATGATTTTGTTGAAAGCTTTCGCCAAACCATTAGCAGCTGGATAATATGCCGTAGAGGCAATATTATGTATCCGATTTTGTCACTACCCAATTCTAGAAAATAGGGTTTATTTTTATTTTTTTGATAAATAGTGGTTTGTATTTAATTAATTATATTTATATTTAAATAGTGATTGCATTATTTTTATTATTTTTATTATGATTGTTTTAGGGTTTTGGCTAGCCTGGACCCATGTCAGACCCTAGTGGACCCATGTCCGACCCAGCCCACACCCTTGTGAGAATTATTTTGGGGCTTAGAATTATTATTTTATTTTTAGGAGGTTAGTTGGAGAGATTTGGAACTAGTTTGAGCGCATTTGGAACCCGAAACCCAAAACCGAGTGGATAGGGGCGTTTTGGAAAATTGAAACTTGTAAAACCCCTACCTACCCCCACCCGTGAGCTTCCCACAGCCCCCCCCCCCCCCATCCGTGAGCAGCAGCCCATCTCCCCCTCTCTTCATTTACTTCTTCTTCTTCATTCCTTCTTCTTCTCCACTTCTCCTTTCTTCTTCCTTCCTTCTCCAAGTAAGCTTTTCTCCATCTTTCTTCTTTCTTTCTTCCATTTCTTCTTCTTTAAGCTAACCCTAACCTTACATTTTCTCTAACCTAGTTGTGAGGAGCTTAGATCTATTGTGGGAGCTAGAGTTGGTGGCTTGGAGCTTGAGGGAGGTGAATTCTAGGGATTGTGAGACTTTGGCCTTGGGATTCCAACTCCCAAGAGGTAAAACCTAACTTTTCCCTTCCTAATTATTTTTGTGTAGTGTAATTAGTGTTGTAGAACCCTCCTAGACCCTAACCCTACCCGTAGGAGGAAGTTGGAACTAGTTTGGGTGAGTTTAGAGACTTTGACATTAGGTTTTGTGTCGAATTCGGATGGAATCCGAATTTGGCCCAATTTTGGGTGATGCCCTAGGTTAGATGGACCTAGGTAGACGTTGTCGGGTGTCTAGAGGGTGAGTGCGTGTCTCCGTTCGGACACGGGAAGCCGTGTCGCGGAGAAACGGGCGTTTCGGGCGAAATTGGGGCTTTTCGTCGTCGCCGATTCTAAGTGCATGTGCGTTTCCACCACGGGCCTAGAATTGATGTGGGAGCACATTTTCTAGGATCTAGACATCGTGTAGAGTGTGTGGGTAAATTTTGGGCCGATTTCGAGTTCGTTTGGTGTGCGTTTCAGGAGGTTTTCCGAGCCGCGCACCACGTGTTCGTCGAAATGACCGAACGGCCATTTCGACTTGGTTTCCTCGTTTCGGCTTTGTGCGCGCGTTGGGTTAGTATCGGGGAGTGTGTGCTAGAGTTTTCGAGTTATATTTTATATATTTTAGGGTATTGGTGAGTGTCGGGGTCGTTGGGCGTGAGTGGGGCGTGTGGTTTGAGTGTTGTGTGCGTGGTTGTGTTGTATTTATATGTGTCTATATATATATATATATATATATATATTTATATATAATTGTATGTGTGTATATGTATATATATATTTATATATATGTGTGTATTTATATTTATGTACTTGTATATGTATATGTCTATGTGTATATATATATATATGTATATGTATAAGTGTGCTTGCGTGTGTATGTGTATATATATATATATATATAGATGTGTATGTGTATATATATATATATATATATATATATATATATATCTTAGAGTGTGTGTGTGTATTGGTATGTATATATATATATTTGTAAGTGTGCATATATATATTAATATGTGTGTTTATATATATATATATAGCTATGTATATTTATAGGTGTGTGTGTTTAAGTGTGTGTGTATTAGTGTGTGAGTGTGCTAGTGTGTGTGTTAGAGTGTGTAGTTAAGTGTGTGTATATATATATGTATCTAGTTGATATATATATAGATATATATGTAGATATATATATATATATAGAGTGATATATATATATGTATGGGTATGTATGTGTGTGTGCTTGTGTGTTGGAAGGGGGGGAACCAGCAGCTGCAGCAGCAGCAGAACCACCAGCAGCAGCAGTAGCAAGTGCAGCAGCAGCAGAATCAGCAGCAGCAGCAGCATAGATCAGCAGCAGCAGTAGCATAGAGCAGTAGCAGCAGCAAATGCGAAGCAAGGAGCAGTAGCAGCGGCTAGTAGCGAGAGCTAGTGAGGGAGAGTGAGAGATTGGTATATATATATGTGATAGGTGGATAGATAATAAGTTAGATAGATAGATATATCAATAGATAGATAGTTAGGTAGATAAGATAAATAGATAGTGAGATAGATATTGATAGATAGATAGCTAGGTATTTAGATAGATAGATACTAGATAGGTAGATAGCTAGATACTTAGATATATCTATCTAGGAGATAGATATCTATATGCCTATACTTATATATATATATATATAGATATCTTGATAGGTAATATATATATATGTTATGATTGGGTAAGGTAATGGGTATTGGGGGTGTGTGTGTGGATATATATATGTATATAGGTAGATACCTACTTAGATGTATTAATAGATAGTAGATATCTATATTACCTAGCCTAGATTAATAATTAGGTGCATAATTAATAGCTAGGTAGCTAGTTAGAGGGTTTTAGAGCGAAACCTCAATACCTTGAGATACCGAGGTATCTCGATACCTTGAGATATTCAAGGTATTGAGTTTCGAGCGGGGTATTTGAGCATTAGCCTAGGAAATGCTTGGGAGTGATTTTTATATGTTTATATATATATAATTACGCGTGCTAGCATAGGTTTTAGCGGGTTTAGGCGGGGTGCGTGGCCTAGGGCGAGGTATCGGATACCGAGGGTATCCCGGTATCTCGATTAGGCGAGTTTGTGAGTTTAGTGGCTTAATGAGCTCGGTTTGACCTAGAATTTCAGGGGCACCCTAGTTTGACCTAGCTTTGACCAAATTTGTCCTCGTTGACCGTAAAAGTCAATATTTGACCTAGTTTTGACCTAGAGTTGACTTTTTGGCCCCTGGGTTGACTTTTTGACCCGAATTCTACCGGTTTGACCCGTTCGACCTAGAATAGCCCTAGAAGCCTGTTTTTAATTATTTTATATCAGTTTAAATGCTTAGAACCCTGTTTAATTCTGCTTTTCGCATTAGGTCCTTGCGACACCGGTTCGGATCTCGATCCTCATCAGTTGCTCAGGACATCAGGCGAGTACCTACCTCTGATAGTTTCCATTTCATGATAGCGTTTATATCACCTGTTCTAGAACTGTAATACTTGATTCTGACACTTTATTACACGAGCTGGTACTAGTGGATCCCGTCATGAGGTGCTATCCCCCTTACCGTGTTCAGCGGGTACTCTATCACGTGTATTTCATCATGTGCTTCGGGTATTGATTATCATGTGCTATCATGTGCTTCTTGTGCTCTCGCCTTCGTGTGCGCGAGCTATTATCATGTACGTAGCGTGTTGTGGTTGGATCCAATGGTATTAGTGGGGGAGGGGAGTAGTGAGTTGGTTATATGATCAAAGCCAAACAGTATTCATGTGTATGTCGGTTATGCAACTCACGCATAACGGAGTTATCGTAGTGACTTTCATGTGCAACCTAAGCCGATCATATAACGAACTTGTGCTCAAGGCACTTAGCTAGTATTCATGTTTCTCACCTGCAGTTACTTTTCCACTACTTGTATTGTTCTCCAGTTTATATTACAGCTATTTATTGTGCTCCAGCTTATATTTATTTCTTATGCATCTTGATTACTTTTCTATTGCTCGTCATATACACCTTACCATGTATTTGGAGTTGCTTTCAGAGTTATGTACTTCGCTCCAGTCCTGACTGGGCATATTTTTTCCAGAGGATCCTGAGGACTATTGCCCTACGTTCTACGGGCCTGGTATTGACGACTGTTGTGACCCCGAGGAGGAGTGCGTCGAGGAGACGCCGATAGCACCCTAGTTAGCTAGGTGGGTTTCCTGGGTTTTCCTTGTAGTCTGTATTTTGGATGACTGTACTTATTCTTTTGTTGCTTGAGATGTTGTAGCTATTTGTAGACTTGGACTGTATTATTTTGGATTGTCTTGCTCTCTTGGTTCTGTTTCTTTGTTTATATCATATCGTGCTTATATTCTTCCTCTAGATTTTGTGATTGAGATCATTGATATATATATATTGCGTGGTTGCCTCCTTTGGGAGAGGATTTTATATATATATTGCGTGGTTTTGCCCTCCTTTTGGAGAGGTCATGCCAGATTTTTCAGTGAGATATAGATAGATATAGTTGACCTAGAACGGACCTTTACAGCGTTCTACCGCCGATTCTGCGGCGTAGGCTGGACGTACCCACGGCTCATGCCCGATTTTCGGGTGCAGGTCGTGACACGTTTTTGGTGGTGGCCCATGCAGGTCTGCTTTTAGGGTTACCTGCAATAGTATATAGGAGATAGGCTGAGAGAGAGTGTGCTCAATCACAACTAGGACCCTTCCTACTTCCTTTTGCTATCTTTAATTTTTCTGAAATTGTTTTCTTTTGCAATATTATTGTCCTTCATTGATGTTATCGTTTCTTGCACTATATTGACTTCTTTTGATCTATGTTCAGGATGCCTCCGAAGACCAGATCTCAGCGCACCGCCCCAACAGCTACCACCGAGAGGTCTGCCACCTCTCGACCTGCTCGACGTCCGGCAGCCGCTACCGCTCCACTCGCCACTCCTGCGGTTGAGGGAGCTTCAGTTTCTCTCGGAGATCCCCTTACTCCCATTGATCCGAGAGCCACCCCAGTTGTCCCGGTGGTACCTCCTCCACCACCGCCTGCGCCAGTAGATGCTACGCAGTTGTTCGCATTCTTCCGAGAGATGATGGATTCGCAGCACCGCTAGGCAGATGTTTTGAGGATGGGCATTGAGAATGCTCATCAGGTGGCTTTGACAGCGGTCGACAGAGTGGCTCAGATCCAGCCACAGCCAGAGCAGGCTCAGTATCCTAGGCCGGGTACTATCATCGATTTTCAGAGGATGCGGCCTAAGGAGTTCCGCGGCACAAAGGGGATCCTGTACGCCGACGACTGGATCGAGCATATAGAGGGCATCTTTCGGCTGGCGATGATCCCAGCCAGCATGCAGATAGAGGCAGCGGGCAGCCAGATGTTCGACCTTGCCCTTACTTGGTTTCGCACGGATACGCGGATAGCAGCTCCGGGATTGACTTGGGAGGCTTTCAAGAAGCTTTTCAAGGAGAAGTTCTTCCCGGATGTGGCTCTCAGTGCCTTAGAGAGTCAGTTCGAGGCGCTCGTCTAGGGGAGTATGCTAGTGGATGAGTATGCAGCGGAGTTCTGCCGTCTGGGCAGATTTATTGAGGGGTTGTCAGAGGCAGCGAAGGCGCGGAAGTTCCGCAAGGGCTTAGTCATGGCGGTCAAGTCCTTGACTAGGAGCGACCGCGAGGCGACCTTCGAGCAGATTGTCAGCGACGCTCAGAGGGCTGAGGATGATTTGGAGCTGAAGACGAAGAAGGGAAGAGACACTTCCGGAGCAGGCAGCAGTGCAGGCCCGGCCAAGAGGCCATTCCAGCAGACCCAGCAGCACCAGGGTCAGGGTCGGGCGCCCTTCCGGCAGGCGCCCCAGCAGCAGAGGCAGGGTCAGCAGCAGGGCCAGAGGCAGCCCATCGTTTGCCCTTTCTGTAAGAAGCCAGGGCACGGATGGGACATATACAGAAAGAGGCTGGGCAGATGTTTATTGTGTGGTGCAGCAGATCACCAGCTGAAGGATTGTCCTTCAGCTCTTGCCCGTCCAGCTCAGGGCGGAGGAGCCGCTCAGAGGGCACCAGCCAGAGCACCTGCAGCGCAGCAGAGAGGTCAGCCTTTGCAGACTCAGCAGCAGAGGTTCGCCCAGCACCAGCAGCAGCACCGAGGAGGACAGCAGGGGCGAGCTTTTGCCCTGACAGTGGACGAGACCGAGCCAGTTGGTGACGTTATCTCAGGTTCTGTTCTCCTTGATTCCATTCTAGCACTTGCTTTATTTGATTCCGGTGCTTCCCATAGCTTTGTGTCTGTATCTTTTGTTGTTAGACACCATCTTGTTGCTGAACCTTTAGCTAGACTCTGCAAGATCATGACCGGGGGTGGTATCATCCTAGTCCGTGATGTCTGCAGAGACCGGAGAGTTACCTTGGGAGGCCGGGAGTTGAGTGTGTGCCTACTCGTAATGCCACTTCCGAGCTACGATATTGTACTCGGGATGGATTGGTTGAGTACGCATTGTGCTAGTATAGATTATCGTGGAGGCAGAGTTTTGTTTAGTCCGTCAGGTGAGCCAGAGTTTCAGTTTGCCAGAGGAGCAGCGGAGCAGACCGAGGGAGTCTTCTGCGGAGCCCTGGTGGTAGAGCCGAGGTCGCTACATCCACTGATAGAGGAGTATATGGATGTCTTTCCGGAGGAGTTGCCAGGGTTACCTCCGGACAGAGATGTGGAGTTCTCTATAGACTTGGTGCCAGGCACGGAGCCGATATCCCAGCACGTCTATAGAGTCAGCAACAGCGAGCTGATAGAGTTGAAGAAGCAGATGGATGAGCTTCAGGACAAGGGATTTATCAGATCTAGTTCTTCTCCGTGGGGTGCTCCGGTACTTTTTGTGCCGAAGAAGGATGGGTCGATACGGATGTGTATCGACTACAGGGCTCTGAACAACCTCACAATCAAGAACAAGTATCCGCTGCCGCGTATTGATGATCTTTTTGACCAATTGAGCAGAGCGAGGGTGTTTTCCAGGATTGATCTGAGGACAGGCTACCACCAGGTGAAGGTCAGAAAGGAGGATATTCCGAAAACAGCTTTTCGGACCAGATATGGACAGTATGAGTTCTTGGTGATGCCGTTTGGGTTGACTAATGCCCCGACAGTGTTCATGAATCTGATGAACAAGGTGTTCCATCAGCATCTGGACAGGTTTGTGGTGGTGTTTATAGATGACATCTTGGTGTATTCGAAGACCCCAGAGGAGCACGAGGAGCATCTGAGGATAGTGCTGGAGACTCTCAGGAAGGAGGAGCTTTATGGAAAGCTTTCGAAGTGTGAGTTCTTCCTTGACAAGGTTGAATTCCTTGGTCATGTAGTGACTGGAGAGGGTATCTCGGTGGATCCGAGAAAGATCGTGGCTGTTGAGGCATGGAGTGCTCCGAGTTCAGTAGCCGAGGTCAGAAGTTTCTTGGGACTGGCAGGCTACTACAGGAGATTTGTTCAGGATTTTTCCCGGATTGCAGAGCCGTTGTCCAGGCTGACTCGGAAGGACGTAGAGTTTGTTTGGTCAGAGGAGTGCCAGATCGCCTTTGATGAGCTGAAGAGGAGGTTGACGACAGCTCCAGTGTTGACGTTGCCATCAGGTTCTGGAGGATTCACTATCTATAGTGATGCATCGGGGAAGGGACTGGGTTGTGTGTTGCAGCAGAATGGGAGGGTGATTGCCTATGCTTCCAGGCAATTACGTTCTCATGAGAAGAACTACCCTACCCACGATTTGGAGTTGGCAGCGGTTATTTTTGCTCTGAAGTTGTGAAAACACTATTTATAGGGAGAGCGTGTGGAGATCTTCACAGACCACAAGAGCTTGAAGTATGTGTTTACCCAAAAAGAGCTGAACATGAGGCAGAGGAGATGGTTGGAGTTGATGAAAGACTTCGACATATCATTGCAGTACCATCCAGGGAAGGCGAACGTAGTTGCGGATGCATTGAACAGGTATCCGGTAGCTATGTGCCTGACTACAGATCGTTATCTTCTGGCAGATCTAGAGAGCTTGGGCATTGAGGTGATAGTGCCTGGAGTTGAGATACAGATGTGGGGACTGCAGATTCAGTCAGAGTTGGTAGACCGGATTAGGGCTACACAGTTTAAGGATGAGTCCCTGAGGAGCATCAGGGCCCAGGTTCAGATGGGTTTAGCAGACGACTTCACCATTGCTGATGATGGTTCATTGCGGCACGGTACCAGGTTGTGTGTGCCGAGTGGGTCGTTGCGCGAGGAGGTTCTCCAGGAGGCGCATCGATCCCAGTACTCTATGCATCCCGGTGCCAACAAGATGTATAGAGATCTGAGACAGCATGTATGGTGGTACGGGATGAAGCGGGAGGTAGCACGCTTCGTATCCCGATGCTTAGTGTGCCAGCAGGTGAAGGCGGAGAGGCAGAGGCCAGGAGGATTACTCCAGCCGTTACCCATTCCGGAGTGGAAATGGGAGCATGTGACCATAGATTTTGTTTCTGGACTTCCCCGTTCTCCAGGCGGGAAGGATGCGATTTGGGTCATCGTGGACAGGTTGACCAAATCGGCCCACTTTCTACCGTTCAAAGTGGGTACGTCTACAGAGAGACTGGCAGAGATGTATGTGCGCCAGATAGTCAGACTGCATGGAGTTCCAGTGAGCATAGTATCAGATCGGGACAGTCGCTTTACTTCGTATTTTTGGAGGAGTCTGCAGGCTAGCTTGGGCACCCAGCTCAAGTTTAGTAGTGCGTATCACCCGCAGACAGATGGTCAGTCAGAGAGGACCATTCAGACACTTGAGGACATGCTTCGGACCTGTGTTTTGGATTTCAGAGGCTCTTGGGAGGATCACTTGCACTTGGTAGAGTTTGCTTACAACAACAGCTACCAAGCCAGTATCGAGATGTCACCTTTTGAGGCATTGTATGGACGGAGGTATCGTACTCCGTTATCATGGGATGATGTAGGTGAGAGAGCTTTGCTTGGCCCGGAGATGGTGGTTGATGCAGCGGAGAAGGTCAAGCTCATTAGAGATAGACTTCGGGTGGCGCAGGACAGGCAGCGGCATTGGGCCGATAGCCACCGGAGACCTTTGGAGTTCGAGGTATAGCTTAGAATCTAGATTTTGTTCTTGTGTTTGCTTGTGATTGCTTGTTTTAGACTAAGTGCAGAGACCTTGTTTGTGCTAGGTTGGAGATCTGGTGTTCCTGAGGATTTCTCCGACGCGGGGCACTATTCGATTCGGTGGAGGCGGGAAGCTTAGCCCACGTTTCGTCGGACCCTTCCGTGTTCTTGAGAGGGTCGGCGCCGTGGCGTATAGGCTTGAGTTGCCGCCTACGCTGGAGGGAGTTCATGATGTGTTCCACGTGTCACAGTTGAGACGGTACGTGGCGGATCCCAGTCACGTATTGGATCACTCGGAGATCGAGGTGGGCCCTACCCTTAGCTATCCAGAGCAGCCGGTGGAGATTCTGGATCGGCGGGAGAAGGTGTTGAGGAACCAGACTATTCCCTTGGTTCGCGTCGCGTGGAGGCATCACTCTCCAGGAGAGTCGACCTAGGAGAGGGAGGATGAAATGCGCGAGCGATACCCCTATCTCTTCGAGCCCTGAGGTATGGTTCTTTCTTTGCATTCCTGTCCTAGTTTCGTCTTTTAATTTCGAGGACGAAATTATTTTAAGGAGGGTAGACTTGTCACTACCCAATTCTAGAAAATAGGGTTTATTTTTTTTTATTTGATAAATAGTGGTTTGTATTTAATTAATTATATTTATATTTAAATAGTGATTGTATTATTTTTATTATTTTTATTATGATTGTTTTAGGGTTTTGGCTAGCCTGGACCCATGTCAGACCCTAGTGGACCCATGTCCGACCCAGCCCACACCCTTGTGAGAATTATTTTGGGGCTTAGAATTATTATTTTATTTTTAGGAGGTTAGTTGGAGAGATTTGGAACTAGTTTGAGCGCATTTGGAACCCGAAACCCAAAACCGAGTGGATAGGGGGGTTTTGGGAAATTGAAACTTGTAAAACCCCTACCTACCCCCACCCGTGAGCTTCCCATAGCCCCCCCCCCCATCCGTGAGCAGCAGCCCATCTCCCCCTCTCTTCATTTACTTCTTCTTCTTCATTCCTTCTTCTTCTCCACTTCTCATTTCTTCTTCCTTCCTTCTCCAAGTAAGCTTTTCTCCATCTTTCTTCTTTCTTTCTTCCATTTCTTCTTCTTTAAGCTAACCCTAACCTTACATTTTCTCTAACCTAGGTGTGAGGAGCTTAGATCTAGTGTGGGAGCTAGAGTTGGTGGCTTGGAGCTTGAGGGAGGTGAATTCTAGGGATTGTGAGACTTTGGCCTTGGGATTCCAACTCCCAAGAGATAAAACCTAACTTTCCCCTTCCTAATTATTTTTGTGTAGTGTAATTAGTGTTGTAGAACCCTCCTAGACCCTAACCCTACCCGTAGGAGGAAGTTGGAACTAGTTTGGGTGAGTTTAGAGACTTTGACATTAGGTTTTGTGTCGAATTCGGGTGGAATCCGAATTTGGCCCAATTTTGGGTGATGTCCAAGGTTAGATGGACCTAGGTAGACATTGTCGGGTGTCTAGAGGGTGAGTACGTGTCTCCGTTCGGACACGGGAAGCCGTGTCGCGGAGAAACGGGCATTTCGGGCGAAATTGGGGCTTTTCGTCGTCGCCGATTCTAAGTGCGTGTGCGTTTCTGCCACGGGCCTAGAATCGACGTGGGAGCACATTTTCTAGGATCTAGACATCGTGTAGAGTGTGTGGGTAAATTTTGGGCCGATTTCGAGTTCGTTTGGTGTGCGTTTCAGGAGGTTTTCCGAGCCGCGCACCACGTGTTCGTCGAAATGACCGAACGGCCATTTCGACTTGGTTTCCTCGTTTTGGCTTTGTGCGCGCGTTGGGTTAGTATCGAGGAGTGTGTGCTAGAGTTTTCGAGTTATATTTTATATATTTTAGGGTATTGGTGAGTGTCGGGGTCGTTGGGCGTGAGTGGTGCGTGTGGTTTGAGTGTTGTGTGCGTGGTTGTGTTGTATTTATATGTGTCTATATATATATATATTTATATATAATTGTATGTGTGTATATGTATATATATATTTATATATATGTGTGTATTTATATTTATGTACTTGTATATGTATATGTCTATGTGTATATATATATATATATATGTATATGTATAAGTGTGCTTGCGTGTGTATGTGTATATATATATATATATATATATATATATAGATGTGTATGTGTATATATATATATATATATATATATATATCTTAGAGTGTGTGTGTGTATTGGTATGTATATATATATATATTTGTAAGTGTGCATATATATATTAATATGTGTGTTTATATATATATATATAGCTATGTATATTTATAGGTGTGTGTGTTTAAGTGTGTGTGTATTAGTGTGTGAGTGTGCTAGTGTGTGTGTTAGAGTGTGTAGTTAAGTGTGTGTATATATATATGTATCTAGTTGATATATATATAGATATATATGTAGATATATATATATATATATAGAGTGATATATATGTATGGGTATGTATGTGTGTGTGCTTGTGTGTTGGAAGGGGGGGAACCAGCAGCTGCAGCAGCAGCAGAACCAGCAGCAGCAGCTGTAGCAAGTGCAGCAGCAGCAGAATCAGCAGCAGCAGCAGCATAGATCAGCAGCAGCAGTAGCATAGAGCAGTAGCAGCAGCAAATGCGAAGCAAGGAGCAGTAGCAGCGGCTAGTAGCGAGAGCTAGTGAGGGAGAGTGAGAGATTGGTATATATATATGTGATAGGTGGATAGATAATAAGTTAGATAGATAGATATATCAATAGATAGATAGTTAGGTAGATAAGATAAATAGATAGTGAGATAGATATTGATAGATAGATAGCTAGGTATTTAGATAGATAGATACTAGATAGGTAGATAGCTAGATACTCAGATATATCTATCTAGGAGATAGATATCTATATGCCTATACTTATATATATATATATAGATATCTTGATAGGTAATATATATATATATGTTATGATTGGGTAAGGTAATGGGTATTGGGTGTGTGTGTGTGGATATATATATGTATATAGGTAGATACCTACTTAGATGTATTAATAGATAGTAGATATCTATATTACCTAGCCTAGATTAATAACTAGGTGCATAATTAATAGCTAGGTAGCTAGTTAGAGGGTTTTAGAGCGAAACCTCAATACCTTGAGATACCGAGGTATCTCGATACCTTGAGATATTCAAGGTATTGAGTTTCGAGCAGGGTATTTGAGCATTAGCCTAGGAAATGCTTGGGAGTGATTTTTATATGTTTATATATATATAATTACGCGTGCTAGCATAGGTTTTAGCGGGTTTAGGCGGGGTGCGTGGCCTAGGGCGAGGTATCGGATACCGAGGGTATCCCGGTATCTCGATTAGGCGAGTTTGTGAGTTTAGTGGCTTAATGAGCTCGGTTTGACCTAGAATTTCAGGGGCACCCTAGTTTGACCTAGCTTTGACCACATTTGTCCTCGTTGACCGTAAAAGTCAACGTTTGACCTAGTTTTGACCTAGAGTTGATTTTTTGGCCCCCGGGTTGACTTTTTGACCCGAATTCTACCGGTTTGACCCGTTCGACCTAGAATAGCCCTAGAAGCCTGTTTTTAATTATTTTATATCAGTTTAAATGCTTAAAACCCTGTTTAATTCTGCTTTTCGTATTAGGTCCTTGCGACACCGGTCCGGATCTTGATCCTCATCAGTTGCTCAGGACATCAGGCGAGTACCTACCTCTGATAGTTTCCATTTCATGATAGCGTTTATATCACCTGTTCTAGAACTGTAATACTTGATTCTGACACTTTATTACATGAGCTGGTTCTAGTGGATCCCGTCATGAGGTGCTATCCCCCTTACCGTGTTCAGCGGGTACTCTATCACGTGTATTTCATCATGTGCTTCGGGTATTGATTATCATGTGCTATCATGTGCTTCTTGTGCTCTCGCCTTCGTGTGCGCGAGCTATTATCATGTACGTAGCATGTTGTGGTTGGATCCAATGGTATTAGTGGGGGAGGGGAGTAGTGAGTTGGTTATATGATCAAAGCCAAACAGTATTCATGTGTATGTCGGTTATGCAACTCACGCATAACGGAGTTATCGTAGTGACTTTCATGTGCAACCTAAGCCGATCATATAACGAACTTGTGCTCAAGGCACTTAGCTAGTATTCATGTTTCTCACCTGCAGTTACTTTTCCACTACTTGTATTGTTCTCCAGTTTATATTATAGCTATTTATTGTGCTCCAGCTTATATTTATTTCTTATGCATCTTGATTACTTTTCTATTGCTCGTCATATACACCTTACCATGTATTTGGAGTTGCTTTCAGAGTTATGTACTTCGCTCCAGTCCTGACTGGGCATATTTTTTCCAGAGGATCCTGAGGACTATTGCCCTACGTTCTACGGGCCTGGTATTGACGACTGTTGTGACCCCGAGGAGGAGTGCGCCGAGGAGACGCCGATAGCACCCTAGTTAGCTAGGTGGGTTTCCTGGGTTTTCCTTGTGGTCTGTATTTTGGATGACTGTACTTATTCTTTTGTTGCTTGAGATGTTGTAGCTATTTGTAGACTTGGACTGTATTATTTTGGATTGTCTTGCTCTCTTGGTTCTGTTTCTTTGTTTATATCATATCGTGCTTATATTCTTCCTCTAGATTTTGTGATTGAGATCATTGATATATATATATTGCGTGGTTGCCTCCTTTGGGAGAGGATTTTATATATATATTGTGTGGTTTTGCCCTCCTTTTGGAGAGGTCATGCCAGATTTTTCAGTGAGATATAGATAGATATAGTTGACCTAGAACGGACCTTTACAGCATTCTACCGCCGATTTTGCGACGTAGGCTGGACGTACCCACGGCTCATGCCCGATTTTCGGGTACGGGTCGTGACAGATTTTTATCATAAAATTGATGAAACGCTTGGCTGATGAACTGAGGTCCATGATCATGGATTATCCTTCGGGGAATCCCAAAGCGATAAATAACGTGATGCTTGATGAAGCTGATTACATTAGACGCCTTTACCTCAGCAAGAAGGATCGCCTCTGCCCATTTGGAGAAGTAATCCGTGATGGCCAGTATGAACCGGTGACCTCTGAAAGAAGACGGGTGAATAGGACCAATGATATCCATACCCCATGCTTCGAAAGGCCAGGATACAACCGTAGGATGTAGATATTCAGACGGTTGATGTTTGAAGTCTGCATGAACCTGACAGGCTCTGCATTGTCTTGCATAGTTGATCGCGTCTGCGATCATAGTGGGCCAGTAATATCCCATTCTCCTGATACGATCCTGTAGTTTAGGACCGGGCTGATGCGCTCCGCACACGCCATTGTGAGCTTCCCAGATAATCTGCTGTGCTTCGTCGTTAGAGAGACATCTCAATAGCAGTCCGTCGTAGGTCCGGCGATATAGGCATTGTGAAGATGCATCGAAGTAGAAGCGTAATGATCGTCTTTTTACGGATACTGCTTCTTTGGGGTCCTCCGTCAAGATTCCGTATGCCACGAAATCTATGAAGGGACTTCTCCAGTCTCTTCTAAGGGGATCTGTGTTCACAGCGTAGCTGCGTTCTATGTGAAAGTTGTTCTTCACACAGAATAAATCTCTGTTAAGGAGGATTACCGAATCCTACCTTCTTATAGGAGTGGCTAAATCCGCAGCTAGACTGGCTAAGGCATCAGCTTCCAGATTCTGAGATCGAGGTACATGCTCTAGGAAGAACCCTTTGAATGTCATGGCTATCTCGACCGTTGCTTGGTGATAGGGGATGAGGTCTGAATTCCGGACTTCATATATTCCCCTGACTTGATTGACGATAAGCAGAGAATCACCAAAAGCTTCCAGGGACTCGACCCCCAGCTCTTTGGCGACTTGGAGCCCGTTTAGCAGAGCGTTGTACTCTGCCACATTGTTGGAGCATGGCTCGCTAAGAGAATATGCTCGGTAAATGACGAGTTTATCAGGAGTGACCAGGACAATTCCTACCCCTGAAACCACGTTTCCCTTCGGACCAGTCCTGGAGGCGCCGTCGAAGAACAGTTGCCATGCGTCACTTTCCATTGCAGAATTACATTCTGCAACTTCGTCGGGAATATCCTCGTATAATTTGGAGGCCTCCGGGATAGGATGAGCAACTAGGAAGTCGGCCAGCGCTTGGCCTTTGATGGACTTCTGCGGGACGTATACCATGTCATATGGTGTTAACAGCATCGCCCAAGTCGCGAGTCAGGAATTAAGAGCACTTAGCTTGCTCATCAGTACTCGAAGAGGGTTGATCCTGGAGATGATATGAATAGTCTGACCGGTGACATAGTGTCGCATCTTCTGGATAGCGAACATCAGAGCCAAGCATTCTTTCTCCACTGGGTTATACCGGTGTTCGGCTCCGACCATCATCATGCTGAGGTAGTAGATAGCCTGTTCATGACCCATATCGTTCTTCTGTGCGAGAAGAGCTCCTAGCGAATGATCCATCGCTCGAACGTACAGCAAGAATGGTCTTACCATGACGGGAGGCACCAGAACTGGCGGACTGGTGAGGTAGCGTTTGATATCTCCGAACGCTAGCTGACAGGTTTCGTCCCATACGAAGGATACACCTTTCTTCATGAGATACGAAAAGGGCTGACATCTTCCCGAGAGGTTGGATATGAATCTCCGGATATAAGCCAGACGACCTTAAAATCCCCGAAGTTCCCTCAGATTGCGGGGCGATCGTATTCTACGATGGCCTGGACTTTGTCAGGGTCCACTTGGATGCCTTTGGCGGTAATGACCAATCCCAAGAATTTGCCACTAGATTAACCCAGAAAGGACTTCGTAGGGTTCATCTTGAGTTGATGTTGGCGCATTAACTCGAATACCGTCCTCAAGTCTTGAATGTGATCAGCTTTGAGGCGGCTCTTGATGGCTATGTAGTCCACGTAACATTCTACTGTTTTGCATAAATGCTCATGGAATATGTTACTCATAGCCCGTTGGTATGTAGCCCCGGCGTTCTTCAATGCGAAGGGCATGACCGTATAGCAATATACCCCCAACGGGGTCCGGAAGGCAGTGTGCTTCTCGTCTTCAGGATGCATCTTGATCTGATTGTATCCTGAGAATCCGTCCATGAAAGATATGCGTTCAAAACCGCAGGTGTTGTCGATCATGATGTCCGTGATGGGAAGAGGGAACTCATCCTTGGGGTAGGCTGCATTCAGATCTCGGTAATCGATGCAGATATGTATTTTCTTATTTTTCTTCATGACTAGGACAACATTGGCGACCCAGTCGGGATGTTGTTCTTCCTGGATGAAACCGCAGGCTATCAACTTCTTGACTTCAGCTTCGATGGCGTCCATCATATCCGGGCGAAACCGGCGTTGGTGCTGCTTCACAGGCTTTGAATCGGTCAATATGTTGAGTTTGTGAGTAGCCACCTTTGGGTCAAGGCCCGGCATATCCTCATAATCCTATGCAAAGACGTTGATATACTCTTTTATCAGATGGATAACTTCTTCCCTTTCGGCTGGAGAAAGATTGTTACTGATAAATATCGGCTTTGGCGAAATTTCACCCCCAACATCAACCTGGATAACTTTGTCTTTGGTGGGAGGTTCCCTTTGCTCAAAGCAGAATTCTCACTGCGTATCCATCTGTTGGGCCCAAGAGTCATTCTCAAACGGCTCAGAATCCTGTTCATCTGCTTTAAAGGGATCTGCCACTACCATATTCACTGATAATGTTTGTTCGAGAGCATCAGGTGAGTCAGAGGGCGACGCGTTGTTCTGAGAAGAGGAAAAGATATCCTCGTCCGACTTAGAGGAGGTGGCATACCCTAACCCGAAATGAGTTCGTTGATAGTAGGGGTCGCTGCGCAGCGGCATTCGTCTGCCTCTTCTGTAGTTGAGGCCTGGCTTCCGCTTCAAGTCGTAGCCCATGTTTTGCATGATCCTCAACGCTTGCGGGCTGTATCGGTGAACTTGCATTTTTCCAGCATCGTCATTGAAAGAATCTTCCTGGACGGTCGATTGATTGCGCATGCAGTCGAAGACTATTGAACGCTGACTGCTGCAGGTAGGCGGGACAATGAAGATAGAATCCTCATGTGGTCCATACGTCGTGACGACGTTGGATGATGACGCTACTTCCCAGACATACGGACGGTAGGAGTTCATAACTTCCAAGAATTTTTGAGCTATGGGTTCTACCTCGTCACGGGGAGTGGATTCCTGATTTGGAATTTGAGCGTCAATATACTGGAAAAGAGGATATTTATTATCATCTGGAACTTCGTTCCTGGTTACATTTACATCAGTCGGCTGCCCGTTGCGCCGAAGGTTGATGACCAAGGGTGGAGGCTTCTGGTTCAAAGTGATCACTAGAGGATCACTCCCTTTTCCTGACCTGGTCTTGTTCAGGTGAATAGCCATAGGCTCCATGGCTTTTGGACGAGTGGTTCGTCCTTTCACTCTGATTGACAGCGGTAGTACGGCAGAGGGTTCTTCTGGCTCCCGGTGGGATTTCTTTTCTGCCTCGTCTGACACTTCTTCTGTGTGGTCTTGAGAGTACAACACGGCATCGGAATAGTAGGATTCTACTCCTTTAAACGGGTTTAGGTCAGCAACCTCCGTTTGTACTGTTCCTTGGGGGTCTACATATTTAAGACATTGATGTAGAGTTGAAGGAACGATGTTGTGGTCGTGGATCCACGGTCTTCCCAGCAAAATATTGTAGGACACCTCTGAATCGATGACGTAACATGTGGCCACCAATCTGAGGTTGCCAATCTGGATCCTTAGGCGAATTTTCCCCAACGGCTTACTTCATCCGGCGTTGAAACCCACGATTGTAGTGGAGGTGTAAGCCAATTCGCTAGTAGGAATCCTCAGCGGTCTGAGCAGACTGTGAGGGATGATGCTGATCGACGATCCCAGATCTATGTGAATCCGATCAACCTCCATGGAACTGACGTACCCGGTGTAATAGAGGGGCCTGTCATGCTTGTTATATTTTAACAGCATATCGTCTTGAGTGAAAGTGATATTTGGGACCACCTCCATCACACTGTGGCATTGAGGACACGCTACCGGTTCTTCGGTAGACCTATTATTCATTGCGCACGAGAATGCAAATAATAGGTTCGGGACAAGCCCTACCAGAGGTAATATGGACATGGCAGTCTTTGTGGACCTAACACCACTAACGTACTTAGAGTTAAGTACGAGCGCTAAGTTGAGATGACAACCGATATTAGAGGTAATATGAACATGATAATCGGTAGCCAAAAACTCGGAGAGTTTGTTCAGAGGTAATATGAACATGACAAACTTCTGGGATGCAATTCCATCGGGGATGGAGGTGCATATCTGCTCAGAGATAATATGGACATGGCAGTCTTTGTGGACTTAACACCACTGGCGTACTTAGAGTTAAGTACGGGCGCTAAGTGGAGATGACAACCGATATTAGAGGTAGTATGAACATGATAATCGGTAGCCAAAAACTCGGAGAGTTTGTTCAGAGGTAATATGAACATGACATACTTCTGGGATACAATTCCATCGGGGATGGAGGTGCATATCTGCTCAGAGATAATATGGACATGGCAGTCTTTGTGGACCTAACACCACTGGCGTACTTAGAGTTAAGTACGGGCGCTAAGTGGAGATGACAACCGATATTAGAGGTAATATGAACATGATAATCGGTAGCCAAAAACTCGGAGAGTTTGTTCAGAGGTAATATGAACATGACAAACTTCTGGGAAGCAATTCCATCGGGGATGGAGGTGCATATCTGCTCAGAGGTAATATGGACATGGCAGTCTTTGTGGACTTAACACCACTGGTGTACTTAGAGTTAAGTACGGACGCTAAGTGGAGATGACAACCGATATTAGAGGTAGTATGAACATGATAATCGGTAGCCAAAAACTCGGAGAGTTTGTTCATAGGTAATATAAACATGACAAACTTCTGGGATGTAATTCCATCGGGGATGGAGGTGCATATCTGCTCAGAGGTAATATGGACATGGCAGTCTTTGTGGACTTAACACCACTGGCATACTTAGAGTTAAGTACGGGCGCTAAGTTGAGATGACAAACGATATATGAACATGATAATCGATAGCCAAAACCAAGAAGGTTTGTTCAGAGGTAATATGAACATGACAAACTTCTGGGATAAGAAATGAAATGCTTGGATGATGAACATAAACTTATGTCTGGACAATTTACTGTGGAGAGATTTTCCTGAAGAATCCATCGGAGAAACTTTTAGGGATTCTTCCTCAGGTACATTCTTGAAGAGAGCGAATTTGTCACGTAAAAAGGAATGAAAATCCAATTGGTAAGGACTGTCCCTTTGTTTACAGATGTAAAGTGATGACCTTGGTCTCGATCAACTCCTGAATTCTCTTTTTTAGCACATAGCACGCCTTTGTGGGTGATGAGTGTACCGATGGAAGAGACAATAATTTGGGCCATCAACTTTGCCAGCCCTCTCAGGATGTCTGTTGTTGGGTAGCTGAAGCTTGCGCTCTTTCATCAACATATCAAAGATTTCAATGATGTCGTCTTCATTGAAGGAGAAAGTCCCTTTTGGTCTTCGGGCTCCTGATGCCTGAATTTTACGGTCTTGTGGGAAGATCGTCGTCGTTGCATCATCTTCGGATCTTGAGGGAATTCTACCCCCAGCTTTGGACGCCGCCCTGTTTTGTCGAGGTAGGCTACCCCCAGACATGCCGTGGCATCTGTCCACAGAATCTGATTTAGAAGGAGCTGCCTCTGGTTGTACAGGACTAGACCTTGACGTTTTGGGTTTCGCAAGAGATGCAGTATATCCTAACCCAAAATGAGCTTGTTGATGGTGAGAATTATCATGCACCGGCATTCGTCTACCTTTTCCATAGTTGAGGCCTTGTTTCAGCTTCAAATCATAACCCATGCTTTGCATAATATTTAATGCTTACGGGCTATATCTGTGGGTTTGTATCCTGTCAGTTTCAGACTCCCAAAATTCTTCCTGTATAATCGGGGTGTTCCGCCTGCGACCGAAGATTATTGGATGCTGATCGTCGCGAGTTGGAGGAATAATAAAGATGGAATCTTCGTGTGGTCCACCTGTCATGACGACATTAGACGTTGACGTATCTTCCCATAAGATCTCCCCGCGTTTCACCGTTAGGGGAACTGAAGCCTGTTTATGACTCTTGTCTTTGTGTTTCTGGATCAGATAATCCCGCAGGTCAGGAGGATTAGAAGAAGAAGACGCGGCTTGTTCCTTCTGTTCCCATCAGTAGGCATGCGGAGGTTGGGCACCATGGTTTTCTCTGTGCCACCCGTATACAACAGGTTGGCCGTCTGGGTGGCGGATAATCCCCGGGAAGGGTGTCTTTCCGTAACCTGAGCTTGTTTTATGTCATGGGACTTCGCCTGGCATAATTTGGAGATTTGCTCAGACTGGCTTAAAGCTGCAGAGGTCCTCGGTCGGCCATTGGCTTCTCGCGTAATCCGGAGGGTAGGCAGATTATTCCCTTGCTGGCGTAAAGGTCGAGAAGTTGAGTACTCCGCCGCTTGCTTTCCCTTGCGGAGATCACGGGTGTCATCTGGTTCCCCGTAGAGGTCAGATGTTGTCTTATGCGCGGAGCGTGCTTTGTACTTCCGATTTGGCGCTGAGGCATCATCAGAAGTTTTGTCTGTACCGCGCGTAGCGGGAGACTGGTTTCTACGCGTAGAGCGCAGTGGATACCTCTGGGTTAGCGCTGAGGCTTTGCCCGAAGTTTTGTCTGTACCGGGCGTAGCGGAAGACTGGTTTATACGCGTAGAGCACAGTGGATACCTCTGGGTTAGCGCTGAGGCTTTGCCCGAAGTTTTGTCTGTACCATGCGTAGCGGGAGACTGGTTTCTACGCGTAGAGTGCAGTGGATACTTCTGGGTTAGCGCTGAGGCTTTGCCCGAAGTTTTGTCTGTACCACGCGTAGCGGGAGACTGAATTTTACGTGCAGGGCACGGAGGGAGCAACGCTACAACCTCATTGGTAGGAGAGATCGGAGAGTCCACAGGAATGGTAGAGGATGTCTTGGGCATCCAGACCTTGCGCAGCTTCCTGTTGTCTTGGACGGAGAGAGGGTGACAGCTACCCCCGGTTCGAAAAATGTCTTCGTAGGCAGACTGGTCGAATTGGACGACCAGTATCTTCTTCACGGTTCCTACAGATACCGCATCGTATTGAGCAATTACTTCCTCATCAGAAGAGAAAGACGTCCCCAGCAGAGTCGCCATCTTGTTTGTGGTGGAAAATAAAAGAATGAAAATGTATTCAAGATGGGGTTTACACGAAACCCGCCTTCTTTGGTTTACAAACAAACTTGTACAATTTGATCCTATACGAGGATGTGGGAGTATAATTTATTTAATCTGGGTAAATATTGCTATAGGTGTCTGATCTACAATCGATCACTTTAGCCCTTGGACCACACGATGATGAAGAAGTGCCGTAGAAGGCAGGAAGCAGCTTCGAATGTTGCAGAAGAGGGTGGATGCACGATGCCAAAGTCGTCGATCCCTACTCTTTGTCTGAGCTCCGGATTCTTCTCTCTCTCTCTCTCTCTCTCTCTCTTGACCTCTGGTTCGATCTTTTTGGAGGCTTTTAGACCAATTCCTTCTACCTTCCAATTTGTCGACCTCGTTCCTCATTGATAGAGGTCTCTATTTATAGAGTTTTAGTGACAGTGACCACTCCGTCGGTGTAGAAACCGAGGAGTGGAAAGTACAACACCCTTTTATACAACGGTTAAAGTAACCAATGCCTGCGTATAGATGATCATTTGAATGAGCGTGTGACGCGGGTCCAACTAAGGGTCAAAACGCGTATAATCGCTACGAAGATCACGGCGTAGAATCCACGTTGGTAAGTATCCCTTGTGTAGAAGAGGTGGGCGTAGAAGCCAATGTTTGTCACCATGGCGTAGAAGCCAAGCAGGCATAGAAGCCGAATAGGCGTAGAAGCCGAGCGGTCATAGAGGCCGAGTGGGCGTAGAAGTCGAGTGGTCATAGAGGCCGAGTGGGCGTTGAAGCCGAATGGGCGTAGAAGCCGAGTGGGCGTTGAAGCCGAATAAGCACAGGAGCTGAATGGGCGTAGAAGCCGCTGCGTACCGTGCCAGAGTGCTGATGTGGACGTCTTATCCGGAATTACGGCTTTTAAAGATATAATCAAATCTCTTGCATTAAATGCAGAGATTTGCCACCATCCTGTGCATTAAATACAGAGACATGTTTTTGAAGGTCTGTAGCCCTTCTGTGCATCAGTCGCAGAGACGTGCCTCGAAAAACTGTTACCGCTCTGTGCATTAGACGTAGAGACATGCCTCGAGCAACTGTCATCGCTCTGTGCATTGGACGTAGAGACGTGCCTCGAGCCCCGTACGGAGTGCAGCTTTTGATGTGGCAGGCGGTTTGTCTACTGCAGAGCGTAAACATCTCATGTCTGCCTGTGTAAAACAAGGCAGCGTATCCCTTCGTGCATGTAAAAGCAGTTTACGCAAAGGAGATGGCGGTAAATGACAGCCTGGGTCGCAGTGCTGTGCCATCATTATAGCCGTCGTCTGGGTAGTCGAGCAGTATCCCTTTGTCAGAAATCCAGACGTCAGGTTCATTGCAGGATCTGACAGGTTCATTGCAGGATCTGACAGGTTCACTTCGAAGAATACGAAGCGTCTCTCGTACACTTCAATGCTGCGTTGAAAGAGGATGGGTTTTACGTCCAGGAGTCGATGAAGTACCCTGTTTACGCTAAAGCGGCTTGGACGTACTGCCTTACGCGGATGGTCCTTTGAGCTTATATTCCACGCTGTGTTTAGCGGAAAAAGCTCTGTTGCACGCTTGATGGCTCTGAAGGCCTCTGTTTACACTGCTCTGCATCAATATGCTGCGTAGAGCTTCCCAGCGTATTTTTCATGCTTCTACAGCATCTTTATTATTGCCGTCTTTGTAGTACAATATGCACCCGTTGTGACATGCATCGATTTTCTTGTATCCCATCCAGAGCGATCTCATCATCCTCTTAGATCGGTAGAAGTCTTTAGGCAACTTTGTACCCTCTGGCAAGATCTCTATAATCAAATCCATCAGTCGGTTATAGCATTCTTGCGATATGTTAAAATCAAACTTTATGCTCAAAAATCTTGTAACCACCTCCAACGATGAATGATCCTCACAACCAGGATATAATAGAGTCATTGCATTCTCCAGCAACTCCATAAACTTTACAGCATAAGCATTCAGTGCCTCCTCAGCTGCATCATGATTGTCCGAATTAAAACTAGGCCCCGCTGCATCAAAAACCATGTTCACCCACCCGTCGTTATAAGCAGCGTGGTCGTGGACATCCATATACGGCTCCACATAAGGCTCTGACTCCGATGCTAAAGACACAAGTTCTTCATGCGCGGTCCACTGATAGTAATTCGGCATGAAATCCTTTGAGTATAAATAATATATGACTTCCACTTCTGGATGATATTTCAAGTTACGATATCTCACACACGGACACTTAATTTTGGTACGGTCCATGTACTGAGGGAACGCCTTGGCGAACTACAGAAACTGTTGTACACCCTCAATGAATTTATCCCGCACACCGTACATGTCATCTGGATGAATGTTGTACAGCCACGAACAATGAGGCATATAGTAATTCATATCCATTTCTAGATACTTCTGCAAAGATGAATAGACATCGTTCAAGTATATACTCATGTGAATATTTGGTAGTGTATATTATCAAAATGACACTTACTCCAGATATGCAAAGATGAATAGACATCGTTCAAGAAAATAGTTTAAATTATAGTACATGCACTGATACTCCTAGTCCTAGCATTGATACTCTGGAATACCCAATTATGTTATAAACCTACTCGTCTACACACACATAAGAATACTCAGGAATACAGTACATGCACTGATACACCTAGTCCTAGCACTGATACTTCTTCGTTCAACTCTGTATCCAGGATACTTATATTGTAGTGTATCAGGGAGTGTCAACTTTGTATCCTGGATATCCACACTTGATATTTGTTTAGGCCATGACTTTCTAATTGAAAAGTCAAGTCATGGATATCCAGTGTCAATTTTTTTTGGTCCAGGATACATAGTTGACACTCACTAATACACTCATGGATATCTACACTTAACATGTATACGTGTGTTCGTGTCCGATAAAATGCTTACAATCTTATCCTCGATATCGTGTCCTAACCTTTCATATCCATGTGTCCTATAATTTCACCATACGTATCATGGAGGGAACTATACAACAATTATTCGAAGGGCACCAGATGAATTATATTGACTGTATAAATGTATATTACAAATCAACCCAAAAAGAGTCATTCTATGGTAGGCAATCGTGTAATGGACCCTGATGTCTGCAAGATTTGACTGTATTTCTAATTTACTGTATGTATGAGTATGTTTTTTGTAGATTTGTAGTTGGATGTAAAAGGTTGTTGTGATATTTACGCATCTTTTGACAAGTACTATGAAGTAAAGCGGCTTGAAGGAGATAACAAGTATCATGCAGAACAACATGGTCTTCATGTTAGTTTAGCCATTTATATAGGTCGTATCTGATGCGCATTTTAGTAAATCTTAAAATATTGCATACTGCGTTGTCTTAAAAAGACTTGTCATTTCTTTTGGGAAGATTATTTTGATAATCTTGCACAATTGCGAAACTTTGGGTTTGGTTAAACATATAGTTATGAGGACAAGGCTTTCATTAGTGTGTGTAATATTATAGTTTGCCTGGGAGAGTTGTATAACACTATAAAAAATTATGACTTTAATCCCTTTAGGGGCAAGCCATGGCTATCTTACTACATTTGGTTAGGGTTTGGTAAACATATAGTTATGAGGACAATGCTTTCATTAGAGTGTAAAATTATAGTTTTCCTGGTAGAGTTGTACAACACTATAAATTTTTATGACTTCGTTAATCTCCTTTAGGGGCAAGCCATAGAGATCTTTTGTCACATTTGGTTAGGTTTCCTTGACATTTGTTTACAAATTGATTTTATCTTTGGTTGATTTAGAGTGGATTGGACTTGGATTCGTGGAACTGGATCCTTATTTGGTCTTAAGGTTGGGTTGATTCATATCTATTACCAATCAACTTTTATCTAATATCATGTAATCGACCGATGAATAATAATTAATAGATGCTTAATATCGTCAATGTGAATGAAGATTTTGAAAGCAAGTTAAGGAATGAAGAACAAGTATTTCATAGTTCTACTAGAAAGGTGATTTTGAACATAGAATACCACATTCGATGTCACACTCTTAAAATAAATATCTAAAAACTGCATACGGTTCCTATTTTGCTAAATCCCTTTATGTCTTAAATGAATCTTCACTAGATTCAAATATTGATCAAGATCCAAATTTTGTGAAGATCTATCTTATGGGCATTAATATGACAAGGAGATAAGGGATTAAGAATATGACACCAAATTTAGTGTGTGTCCTTTTTATGATCGACAAGGATTGTCATGACCTGCAACAAAATTTGGGGCACGAGTACGTGGGTACGTCCAGCCTACGCCGCAGCATCGACGGTAGAACGTTGTCTAGGTCACAATACTAGCTAATCAATCTCACATGAATATCCAACTCCATAAGGAGACACAGATATCACAATATAATATGGAATACTCAATCACAGAAATAAAGCACGATAAGATATCGAAGAGAATAAATGAAAAACAACACAAGTCTAAACAACAAAAATAATCTAACTGCAAAAATAACATCCAAGTCTCAAAGTATGCCGGAAACAAATCCGGTACCAATAATCTGCTAAAAGAAACTAACTGAATAACTAGTGATCCCGGCTAGACCTCCCAGAATCACACCTGAGCTACAAGGTCCAAGGCTGCATCTACTCTCCCTGTGGTCCATAATATGTCGGACACCAGTACTCTAAGTCGCAGTCTGGAAAAATATTTCCAATCAGGATGGACCGAAGTACAACCCAAATAACAGTTCCAAGTAATTGATAAGGACTATAAAATAATAAATAGATGATGTTATATACTAAGAGAAGACAATAAATAAATGTAGTGGCAAAATAAAGAGGACAGGCAATATAGGCAATATGGTACAGTCAGTGCATATATGAAATGAAGAGAAAGAACTACAATATCATATACGGGGTGATATAGTATATGAACTGAAATGGAGAACTGTAATTATTCTAAGTGTTTGAAATAGTAGTTTCAAAATGTGATCGGCTTGGGAACTTGTACGATAGCTACACGGCCTGGCTAATCATACGTGAGGTGTATGATTAACACTAACAATATCTATACTTGTACGATAGGGATTTGATCACATCTCTCACTAGCAATTTCTCCGCCCCCAACTAGTACTGTGGATCCAACCATGATATGTCACGATACACGATCAATGTCCAATATATCATATACAATGTCTAATATCAATGTCGTGTACAATGTCAATACGATAACGAATGTAACATCTTATGACTGCAGATCCAATCTATATACTAGTCCGTGTAGCACAGTGTCAAGAATCAGATGTAATATTTCTAATTACTTGAATTATAGAAATTATCAAATAAAGAAAATTATCAGAGAATGTACTCCCTTGTGGTCCTTAGCTGGTATGAATCAGAGTCCAAGTCACAGTCCAAATAGCCTATGTATTACAATTTTACCATGTCAAAAGATAATTTATTTTAATTTATTTAATTCTGAAATAGTTACTCTAAAATCCTATTTTAATCTTATTATTCTAATTTTTAGGTTAATTCCTAAATTTTGTCCAAAGAAACTAAATTTTACCAATTCGAGACTCATGGCACGCAAATTGAGACGATCTGTTGACCAAAAAGTCAACCGATGCAAACTCGACTTTCATGTATGGTTTCCTGTAGATTTAAGCATCAAACATATACTAGAATTTATGGCTCGTCCGAATTCAAATTTATTTGAAAATTATTGCACATACCTAAAATTGCATTGTGCAACGGTGGTTGATTGTTAACCTAGAAGTTCTACAGAATTAACAGCACAAAAATATTTTGTATTAAATCCTGGAGAAAACATATGTCAATTATATCGATATTAGCTTTCCGAAACTTCAAACAGTTAGTGATTCTGATTCCTGGATCTCCCAAAATAGCGAAAACACCGAGACGCATCTATTTTCGGACATGCTGTGCTCTACGAATTTTGCAGAATTTAATATTCAGAATTTCGTGAAAAAATTTATATATTCAGAAAACTAACCTCAATATGGTTCTAACATAAGAAACTGGACTGAGTTTGGAGTTGGGAGCTATGAGTAATGGCTTCTAGAAAATGAAGGAAACCCTAGATGAAAATTTCCCTCAAATTTCTCTCTCTCTAAAATAATGGGATAATAATAATAATAATAATAATTATTATTATTATATATATATATATATATATATATATATATATATATATATATATATATATATATATATATATATATATATATATATATATATACATGCGGCTGAATGAAAATTTATAGGCTGACACGTGTCAGAATCTGATTGGATAATTTTGTTTATATTATTTATTTTTGATTTGTGTTTATCAAAACATTATTTAAGTCATTTTAAATCTAAATAACTCAAAATAAACATTAAAAATTATCATACAAATCTGAAAAAATTACAGAAAATATATTTTGAACCTAAAAACCCTAGAAAAATATTTGGAACAATTTTATGTTCATAGGTTTCCTACTATAATTAGGAGAAGCTCTAAAAATTAGTTTTACCTATTTAAATAAAAATAAATATTAAAAATATTCCAAAAATTTTGAATAATTTTAGAAAATATATAATAATATTATAAACACTAAAAAAATTATGTGGGTCCAATCTATATTCCTGGGCTTACAGAATAAATTCTAGAAGTCCTAAAAAATTAGTTATTAGTCTAAATAACTTCCAATAAATACTAAAATACTCATAAAATTCTCAAAAAATTCTAGAAAATATATTTGATTATTTAGAACCAAAAATAAAATTTTAAAATATTTTTAATTATGTTTGACACTAAAATAAATTCTTGAAAGCCCTAAAAAATTTACTGTTACTAGTTTTTAATTAACCAAAAATTGTGAAAAAATTTAATAGCCCCAAATTAACCTAATAACAACATTTAAGCAAAAATTTCAGGATACAGAGGTTACAAGTCTACCTACCTAAAAAAAAATTCGTCCTCGAAATTTATAATCCTCAATTGTTGTATTTTTTTTTACCATCAAAATTTCAATTCATCAAACCATATAATCATGAAGTAAATCCATATTGTTATTTCACAAAATTTTAAAATTCTATAAATATCATATTCCTGAAAATCTTCAAATTTAAAATCAAATTCCATTCTTATCACAATCTCCTCCAAAATTTTAAGTTTATAACTAAATACTCAAAAAATTTAATATCCAATCCTCTAATTTAAATCCAATCAATCCATATTTATAAAATTTAAAATCTCATACCAAAAATTTGAATTCAAACACTAATCCATTAGTGATCTTATTCCTCGATTCTTTTTTCACACAATACTCAAACAATGTAATACTTACGAAATCTTTCAATGCAATATTCAAAATATAAAATTTAAATTTATATCTTGCAGTCAAATAAATATAATGATAATCTTCTTAAATTTCTCAAAATTTAATGACAAATTCAATCATATCATAATCTTCATAAAAATTAATGATTTAACAAAATCGTCAATTCTGCCATATTAAATTCTCAACTCTATATTTAAATTAATGTTTATCCTCGAAATTTAAAATCCTTAATAACCGCCGTTACCTCCCCGCGGCCGTTCATCTCCACCTTCCAGTAACCGCCGTCCACCGCCTCCCTATTTAAACCCCCTGAGACCACCGCTGCCATCACCACTCCACCCGAGCTTCCTTCCGACGAACCCCCACGCTGTCCCCGTCAACCACCATCTCCGCAACTCCGGCCACCCCGACCTTCGAAGACGACTGACATCGTGACCCCGACCCTACCTCCGCCATCTCTCCAGCCTCGACGACTCCACTGCAGCATACCGACGACCACCACGATCTCCAGCTCCGTCGCACCGAGCTCCTCCAGCGATTCCAGCAAAGATGTCTCCGCCCCGAGCCTCCGTCGTGACTCGACACCGACCCCGCCGCCGACCAGCAGCCAGAGCAGTCGCAGCAGCGCCGCCACCCACCGCCGACGTGCGCCGCGCCACCACGCGCACGCGTTGAATAGTCGATTCTGACTCCTCGTTTCGGTGAGCATTTCTCTCTCCTCGATGCGTCATTTTTCAAACGATATATTGCGACATATTCGCTGGGTAACCCTCTCGAACTCCGTGCCATTTGACTGGGGTATCGTGTCCTGTGTCGGTCGCAATCTGCGACGCAAAAACAGGAAAATATTTCCAATTCTGGATCTTTGAAACCTGACCCGAACTCACAAGTTCACGGCTGTTTAAATCCCAACCTGTTTAATAATTTTGAAATTCACTTGAACAATTAATTAGATAATATAACCAAGATGTAATTAGTTTAATTTTATGGTGTTGTAATTTGTAATTATTTCGCGGGTGAAATCGACCAAAAACTTGGTTATTTAAAATCCAAAAAATTTCGAAACTGTGTGCGTCCCGCTAAACAAGGTGACTTGATCGTGTGTGAATTTTACCGAAATGTGCACATCGTCAATACGGACGTGTGAGAATTAGCGAAAGTTGATTTGGATGTGCGTGCACACCGGAATCAATGCGTATCCGTCGAAATTATCCCGTATCGGGCCTGTTCTGAAACTCATTGTAACTTCGTGTGTGCTTGTCGTTTCAAAATAAAACTTACGCCATCGGACTCGTAGCATTTTGCTGGTCCTGTGACCCAAGTTTGGTTCAATTCTGAGAACGTTGACGAAACCCCGTATTGTGGGCCCACGGCTCCACTTGATGGGACGATTTTGTGATCGGCTCATTGGAATCCAGTTCTGGATATTCTGTTGGGTTCGTATCATCGTTCTGGACTTGTAGACACTAAGTTTGATGAATTTGGAAAACTTTTGTCTCTGGCATTTTTTTCGGTGCGAAGTGGGCCACATGTGGACCCCGCTTTGACCAGAAACTGTCAATTTTGTCCATGTGTCTAAATGGGACTTATGGATAGGCAATCCTAGCTATTTCATATCTTCTGAGAATGATGGTAGTATTTATTTCAGCATCCGGAGGAGTACTTGAAGATCTTGCTGTGACCGAAGCAACTGTTGGAAACCAAACCCCAGGCAAGTGTACCTTGCCAATCTTGCAGTACTTGCTTTATATTATTCTCTTGATTTATTTATATGATGTATCTGTTCAACCTAGGACCGTGTGATGTTGCTTAGTGTCCGAATAATATTCGGGTGTCGATGCCGTACGCGGAGTCGTGTAACGTCACTTAGAGAATTGATATTGTGATCCTATATATTTTTCGTGCTTGCCTTATCAAGTACGTCATACCATAGGACACCTGATACTATTCATGAGACATAATCTTCCTGAGTCATTCATGGTGATTCTGTATAGGTTTACAGGATTCGTGACATAGATATTACATATGCATAGCTATCTTTATGACTCGCTGCATTAGTTAGAGGTCATGATCTTGCGTGTTATGGACATGAGACATCGTGGACATGAGACGTGTGATTACATTGGGTGGGGAGAGACACACAGGCTACATGCTGATTTTATATATATATTTATTATTGTGAGGTCGTAGACTCTACATCAGAGCTAGGCACATTATGTGATATTACTACTACCGGCTCTCCGACACAGAGCTTGTAGTGGTCTCAGCCTGAGTACTAGTGATGCTCTCATTTGCATATCACATAGCTGGTTACATAGTTGCTCTGCTGATACATTTTTATATACTGCATTTATTTGGCTTGAGTTATTCCTGTACCTTGCTATGTCTCCTGAGGACCTGGATCCGGATTATGTCCCCAGATTTTAGCTGAGGAGATCTACCCCGAGGTATACGGGACAGGAGTAGACGCTGGAGCAGTACCAGAACCAGAGGACGAGGTGATGCCAGAAGATTTCTCCTGAGTATTTGCTTTATATACTCAGTCATTTCTGTTCTTGATACTCTATTTCCTGTCTCGTGGGATTATTGTATTAAACTCATTATCGGGTTGTTCCCCGGGATATTACTATGAGACTTGTTGATTTATATTTTATCTTGATTATTCGGACATTGATTTGTGTTTATCTTCTATGGATGAGATTAGATTTAGACTGTGACTTGTATCGTAGACCTTTATTGTTGTTTTACAGCTTAAGTACACCCTAATGGGTCCATTAAATTGGGTTTGCCCATTGGAGTGTGCTGCTGGCCATTGTCACGTGGCTAGTCCCTTAGTATTTTGGGACTGGGGCGTGACACTACTATTTTTTGGGATACGAGTATGTGACCGAGTCCAGCATATGTTGTAATATCAACGATAGTACTTTGTCTATATCTGAATTCTATATATACAATAATTGTTCATAATTTTACTGTTTCTAGCTCATTTACAACAATAATTATATAACATGGTAGAAAAAAGATTATGGAATAAATTAAAGTCCATAAATAATTAATATAACTAAATGTCAAGTAAATAGAGAAGGTCTAATCTTGAGAACAAATCCGTCAAATAAATAATAAACAAAATTAAAAAGTTCTAAATAAAGCTAGCAAAGTTATAGCAACTCATGGTTCTAATATTCGTCTCCAAAAGTATCGCATCTCCATCGCAGGGTCCTTAGTGTGTAAAGTAACCCACCCATGTCTAAGTCTGTCATTGTTACTTTATCCAGTCAGGAACGAAGCAGGGTATAGATAATATTAAATGATTTTTGTTAACATGTGCCACATGTTAACACATTGATAAATATGTATCTTATATTGGTATTATCACCAACACATTTATTAATGTATCTTCCATTTAAAATGTGTATTGATAAATGCAAAAGGTGCATGGATAAATGTGCTAGTAAAAATATCAATATAAAATATATATTTATTATGTGTTAACATAATGACACTTAGTTTTGGATTTTTAGAAATTCAGTTTTTTAGTTTTGACTATTTCGATCCGGTTGAAATCGAATAAAAGGAACGCATATCCTTACTTAAGGAGAAGCAACAATAATATGAAACTCAATCTTAAGCTTGGCTTAGGATTGCTGGTGCCTTTCGAAAAAGCAACAATAAAAATTAATTTTGGAAGTAAAAGTTGAATTTATTTTTTCATTTTTGATATGCAGATTTTCGTCACAAAAGTGACAAGGAATCCCAAACCTTAGCCGTATTGGTTCAGGATAGAAACAAATCAGATATCATATTTATTCTACTCCTTTCAATGTTTCCTACTTATTTGCTTAATAGATCCCATTAAAAAAATAATAAAAAATAAAAAAAAAAACAGAAAAAAAAAATAGAATAAATAAGACAGCAAATTTGATGTCATCAGAACTGGGATCTCCAAGTATTATTACTACGTCGTTCGTTAGCAGTCAAGTCACATGCGGCTTAGTTATTCCAAATTCCATTAACCGAGATCAGTGTAGGGCATAAATTTATCCCACGATGAAACTTTTCTCCCACAGGTAGGTGTCTTTTTTGACCCCTTGGAAACCTGTGTACCCCAAGTAGGCTCCTCCTCCTCCTATTTATTCCCTCCCAACTCCCTTCTCATTCTCCTCACAAAACATTCCTCTCCCTTAACCCTCCTCTCTTTTTTCTCTTCCACCACCCTTCCTAATAGAATGTCCTCTCTTGTTCTAGTCCTTGTGGTTTTTCTTCCGTTGCTGTCTCCTGCAAATGGAAATGGATACAGAGGTGGATGGTCTACTGCTCATGCCACTTTCTATGGTGGGGGTGACGCTTCTGGCACAATGGGTACGAAAAATTGTTTTAGACTCTACTGACAGTTTCGAAATATATAGATAAAATTTTAGACTCCACTGACAGCTTCAAAATATTACCACATTTCACTTAGTCTACTTATTTTCGGCTTTAGGGGGTGCTTGTGGTTATGGGAACCTGTACAGCCAAGGGTACGGGACGAACACCGCGGCGCTGAGCACGGCGCTGTTCAACAACGGCCTCAGCTGCGGGTCCTGCTACGAGATCAGGTGCGCCGGCGACCCCAAGTGGTGCCTGAGGGGCTCCATCGTGGTGACCGCCACCAACTTCTGCCCGCCCAACAATGCGCTCCCCAACAATGCCGGGGGGTGGTGCAACCCTCCCCAGCAGCACTTCGACCTCTCCCAGCCCGTCTTCCAGCACATTGCGCAGTACAGAGCTGGCATAGTTCCTGTTGCTTTTAGAAGGTTAGTTTTTTCCTTCTTCTTCTTCTTCTTCTTCTTCTTCTTCTTCCACTTCTTGTTTCTATTCTCTTTTCTAGTAGTATCTGGTAGATTTTTTGAAGTTTTGGAAGCTTACACCATCTAAATGCCTCTAATTTTGTATGTGAGGTCGTGTGGCCTGTTACTTACGATAGGAAACTGTCGTAAAAAAGGTACACGGTTTGAATTCTACTTTAAAATTTTAGTTCCTAATATGATGAAAATGACGTATCCAAAAAAAAAAAAAAAAAATTCCAACTTTCAACTTACTTTTTATGAGTTGGTGTTCGTACTATTTTTTACCATATCTTCAACTTTTACCCTTTGCAACTAACTACCCTTTGATTAACCTTCATATTCAAATTGTTTCATGTACCTCTTACGTAGACCAGACTTTTCATAGTCTAGGTGAATGAATTTGGAGAGCAAGGACGTACCGACATTGGGGATTGTGGTGGACTCAAGTCCACCACAATTTTTTTTTTTTTTTTGCTATATATATATATATATATATATATATATATATATATATATATATATATATATATATATATTTTTTTTTCATTTTTTTTATATGAGTCATTCTACATTTAGACTACCATAGTCTATTTCAGTTCATCCAAACTCGAATTTCTGATTTCGTCTTTGTTGGAGAGTATTTTTTGTTTACATGAACTTAAATTGTATAACAATTAGTTATCTACTCGCCAGCTGGTGGTCCAGATTTTACAAGACCATTTCACGCTCATAACTATTTTGATAAGAATCTGGATACAAATAGAGGATTGACGTCAGGTAGACAGTCCAGCATATAGAACTACATCAATTCTTATATTGAGCATTAACTTGAATTGTTTGAATGCGAACTCGAAAATTGAGTTAATTATCCTTACTGTGTTATGTTTCGTGTGTTTTTTTTCTTTACTTGATCTCATGTTACCTTCACATTTGGTTGCAAATCAAACACTGCAGGGTCCCCTGCAGGAAGAGGGGTGGGATCAGGTTCACCATCAACGGCCACTCCTACTTCAACCTTGTGCTCATCACCAATGTAGGCGGAGCCGGGGATGTCCATGCCGTGTTCGTCAAGGGGTCGAGGACGAGGTGGCAGGCAATGTCGAGGAACTGGGGCCAGAACTGGCAGAGCAACACCTATCTCAACGGCCAGGCCCTCTCCTTCAAGGTCATCACGAGCGACCGCAGGTCCATCGTGTCCTACAATGTCGCCCCCGCCGGTTGGTCCTTCGGCCAGACATACAGTGGAGCTCAATTCCGTTGAGAAAACTCATATATATATATATATATATATATATATATATATATATATATATATATTACTAGTTTTTTTTTAGCTCAATTAAGATGAGAAAGGACTTATTTTATGATGGTCCTTACTTTCTCCATCATATTATATTATCATTTCTAGGCCTTTTTAAGGTCTCGACTGTTTGTTGGAGCCTGCATAAGCGGGAGGCCCGTGTCACTGAGACGAGCAATGAGAGTTTGCAGAGGTGGTCTGTGGCGAGGACCACCCGCCAAAGAAAACTCTTTGCTTGATTCTCCTTCACCTTTGTTTGTTTGCCTTCTTTTTTTTCCGAAAGCTCTTGTGGAAGCTTTCTTTTTGGGAGGTCATTTGTAATCAGCAGCTTGCTGAATGGATCGTCTCCTCTTGCGTTGTGTGGAATCTGTGTCAATGTAGGCTACTGTATCTTCTTCAATCTTCAAGTAATGGAAGACTGTTATGTATGTCATTCTTGGTTTTGCTGTGTTTTAGTACTAATATCTGCAATTAAAAAGTGATGATTTTGGAAGTGTGCTACATTAAGCATGTCATAATTGATATATTTTCAGAACAGTTGATTTGGAACAAGTAGAGAAATACTTAAATCATATATTCCCTTCTTTACCGATAAGCAATAGACCGAGATACGTTTTATAAACAAATTTATGCAGTGACCAAATTGATAAATTTACTATTTCAATGAGGCAAACTAGTTTGCCATCAGGGAGTGGCCCATGAGGTTGTGATGGTGTGGGCTCTCATGGATTGTGTGTCCCGGACTAAAAAAATAACTATGATACCGACTCTCTTGCTTTTGCTGGTAGTTGTCTAAGTTTTCCACCAGATTTTTTTTACACTTGTAATTAGAATATTGTTAGTAATAAAATATGTCAATTATTTCGGAAGCTTTTCAGTTCCCTAATGGATAATGTTACTTTGGTCATTTGAAATATTTCTTGGATGGGTTCTGTACAGGTAACCCTTCATTTTATTACAAACACAGAATTTTTTTTTCTTCTTTCTTTTTTCTATATATATTTTATTTCTCTATATGAGTCAGCGCACACTTAATTAGTCCATCTGTTCATCCAAAATCAAAATTTTGATTCTGCCCTTGCACACACTAGACCTCAATTCAATTCAAACATGCCGGACCTCAAATCAATTCAATTCAAGCAAGCCAGTAGCAAAAGATTCATTTGCAATGAAATTTTTTTCTTTACAGGTTTACAGATTTTTCTTTAAACTTATGATAGAGGATGAGAAGTTCATAGGTTCTTTATGAGCTAAATTTTAAAAAGAAAAAAAAAAGAGAATAGATAAAATAGTAGTTTCACAATTGTTAACACTATCATTCAGTTAATGTTTGGTTGTTGGAGACGTAGGACTTCTAGCTCACATAATTGTGATTTGGAAACTTGATAGAAGCAAATTCCATCACAAAAATAAAAGATTTAATAGACTTGAGTGAAACCCGTCATTTTTTCTATTGTACTTCAAGTAATTGATAGAAGCAAATTCCATCAACAGTCTTTTATTTAATGGGCGCGAGC
This sequence comes from Iris macrosiphon, assembly GCA_036927795.1. Lineage (NCBI taxonomy): Eukaryota > Viridiplantae > Streptophyta > Magnoliopsida > Asparagales > Iridaceae > Iris > Iris macrosiphon. Next base: position 159,453,243 of record JAYESA010000012.1, read on the forward strand.
AAGAGCAAGAGCAAGAGATGTGTAATGAATGCACAGCTAGCCTGCCCAACTCTGAAGCCTTCGCTGCTCCCAACAATAAATACAACTGCTGCTGGGCTGGCCACCATGGAAGAGAGAGTAGAGCAAGCAGATTTCCCAAGAGAGGAGTGGATTCCGTTGCTTCATGAGTAAAAAGCTGTAATGTTTGACCAATGTTTTAAAATCCGTACCGGAGAGGAAGGACACCGGCTTGAATCAAATCGGTTCAACCATTAAATTAACTCAAATTTAATTAATTATATAAATTTATAATTTTATATTAAATATATTTTAATTCAGAATTTAACCAGTTATATAGATTTACATTTTTACATTGAATATATAACATATGTACACAACTACATATATATACTACTTTTAAAATTTTTGTATGTTTATCTTAGTAGAATTAGTTAAGAAGTAAATATATTAATTTTGATTGTATGTAAAGTTCAAAATAAAAATTAAATATCATGGTCAAATCGGTTCAAAATTTAACTTGGCTAGACGGTGCGATGATCTGATCAGCCGGGTCGACTGAGTTGGCTAGGTTGATCGGATTTTTAAAAAATTAATAGTATGTTAATATTAAATTGGTCCGAAAATTTTTACGAATTAATCGTTTAACTGGTCCGGTACGGTACGGTATATAAAATACTGTGTTTGACTGCTATATGTATTAAATGAACTTGCATCTTTCTTTTTTTTGCTTCTTCCCACAGTGATAGGCTTTGACTAGTCTAGATGAGATGAATTAAACTATTATTTGGGATTTTATTGGGTTAATGTGTGTGAATGGGGATGGGATGGGATGGGGGTGGCGTGGGACGCTGTTTGGATACATGGAAGTGATTAGTGAAATATAAAGTGTAATTGAAATTCTGTAGAATTAGTTAAGGTATGAATTGGACCGGACGGTCCAAAACTCAGTCCTGAATCAGTTTGGTCAAATATGATCTGAGTCATTCCAGACCCGGTCAATGGGCTGATCCAGTTTAGCCTACAAGAGATCTGGATTCGAACCGGCTTCGAAGAATTGGTCTGGCAGCCTGGTCTAGTCTGGGCCCAAAAAACATCGAACTGAATCGGTTCAGACACTGCAAATTCGGTCGATCAGGCCCGGACCCTCCCTGCCAGTGACCCAGTCTAGGTCCGGTCAAAATTCGATCAGCCCCTATCCGGCGGGCCCCATCGAATTATTTATTACGTGTGTGTGTGTGTATATATATATATATATACCCTTCAATTATTCGAAATGTTCAAATTTGATAGACACCAACTTAATACCCTCTTCCAAATTTTGACCTAACGGTGATAACCCAAAAATAAAATGACAAAATTATCCTCTCCCTTTCTATCCGGCAGCCCCCCTTTCTCCGGCTCCCGCAGCGTCGGGGGAAAGGAGGGGGGCGCAACAATGGCAACAACGACAACGAGCAACGTAGCAGCCGTCGGGGGGGGGGGCACGGTGAGGGCAGGGGACGCACGACATGGAGGGGGAGCTCTGGGAAGGCTAGGGGCGCATGGCGAGGGCGACAGGAGCGCGACTGGGCCAAGAGGAGGGGGGCTGGGTGACAGCCTTATACGTACATATTCTTATGCACGCATATGACCCTATGCGTCTGTCTTGTTCATTTCATTGTTTTAATGGTTTTCACTTGGTTGTTTAGATTCTATGCCTTGATCCTAGTAAGTTACAAATGCTAATGAACCAAGAGACATGTAGTACCCTAGACTTTTGCACAAGTGATAGCAAACTGAACTTGTTAGAGCTATAGGCTTAAACTGATAATTTGTGAAAGTTGTGCCATAGAGGTACCAACCATGTACCTGACCCGAGCAAAGTGTGACAATACGACAAGAGGATTTATCGTGACTAACAGTTTGGCATAAGTATCCTGACTTGACTACTGTATCCGTGCTGACACACCTACTATGCGTTATGTGTGTTACATGTCGTGTATATGTAGCCACTTAATTCTACGCGACATGTGATACTATATGATCTCAATTTCTCCGGTACGGACAATGCAGTTGGTCAGTAACCTTAGCGTGGCTAGAATATTTGTAATTGTTGCATTACGCTTAGGTGAAACTGGATTGGGCCTTAAGACAACAATGTGGATTTGTACCAAGTGTACACATAATATGGTACGACATATAAGGAAAATGATCATATATATGACCACGCCATGAGACTCCAGCTAACTGTAGAGTTAACTAGGCCACTAAAATGTGTAGAGCATTGGGAGAGAACGGAATCCTGAGATCGTGCATGTCGACCACCTCACGAACATTTGTTCTAACTTGCCAAGCTTGCCAGTCCCGGATACTGTATATCATTCACAATAGTGAAGGGCAATATCTGACTACTATGTGTTATGCGTTATTATTGATCCGTTAGCACGGTGACCTTACCAGGGATCGATGCTTATTCTACGTGCTATGTGTTATTATTGGTTCGGCTAGCCCTGCCTGGAATAACACGATCTGAGGATCCCTATTATATGCATCATACTTTGGGATAACCCAGACTTAACATAGCAAGTCGTAGGAATGTTTAGCCGATTATAAATTTCACTTTCTTGTGTTTTTTTTATCATCTGTTAGTAGTTTAGGGACATGAACTGTCGTTGTCCGGTGGTTCAACCCTTGTCCTTGTTTGGTTGTAGGGTTGGACGGTTGTGCTACGATGGCCTATAAATCGAAACTACGACATAAAAACCTATAGTTTGACCTAAATCAGAGGATGTACTCTATCTCGATGTGGTACGACACTTCTTGTCATTGCTTGGTGTAAGAGTGTTGTATTGCCTCGATGATGGTGTATACACTTATGATTCTTTCTCATACATTATATATAGGTCAAGAAGAAATATATATATATATATATATATATATATATATATATATATATATATATATATATATATATATATATATAAACCGAAAGTACGACATAAAAACCAATAGTTTGACCTAAATCAGAGGATGTACTCTATCTCGATGTGGTACGACACTTCTTGTCCTTGCTTGGTGTAGGAGTGTCGTATTGCCTCGATGATGGTGTATACGCCTATGATTCTTGGCTCATACATTATATATAGGTCAAGAAGATATATATATATATATATATATATATACTTGCTTGGTGTAGGAGTATCGTATTGTCTCGATGATGGTGTATACGCCTATGATTCTTGGCTCATAAATTTTATATATATATATATATATATATATATATATATATATATATATATATATATATATATATATCGAGACATTAGTTTGGTGTTTACCACTCGTATTGTACATTCTTCTATTTTTTGGTGTTTAGCCACCGGTACCTGTTAGCCGCCAAGTCTGGTTATTAGTTTCCTTTACATGATTGTACTTATTTAGACTACAGCTGATTTCAGTCATATACCATTGTTACTCTACTAGCCCATCATTTTGTACGGCTAGTTTTTAGGTCATTTTGATTGAGCGTCTGGGATGTCTTACTGTTTTATCATACATGTTCTATGCTTACTGATTCTTGTTTGATTTATTGAGACATAGATGCTATGTGTGACCCTAGGAGATTGGATCGTATTATGCACCCCATTGTCTACTTTACAGCATTGATCGTATTGCGGGGTGCCTATGTACTCCGTAGTGTATAGTTGGCCGTGTCATACCCCTGTTCTCCGTATTCCAGTACTGGGACGTGACATAACAACTTTCATAGTCAATTTAAAGTGTTAGTGCCATCATTTTTTTATTATTGTTTATTTGTATTTCTTGTATTGTGCAACTATAGCGATTGGTTTTTGATCTTTTGGATCTAAAACTTTTTTTTCTTACTATCGATGACAAATAATTTATTATAAATTTTCATAAAACTGATTTTTTTCCTAGTTGAAATATTAATAGCTATACTTCTAACTTCTTGAGGTGCATTTGTGTCGATGATACAAAATCTTTAATACGATTATTACCATTATTACCATTATCAAAATTATTATAATTATAATATTTTTCTAAAATATCTTAATAGGAGTGGTTATAACCAGTAGCATCATTATGATCCATATTTAAAAAAATTAAATAAGAAGAGCGAAGAATTTTTTTTCCAACAAAAAAAGATAGAGGGAAAAGAAATTTCATGAATGAAAAAAGAGAGGGAGGAAAACTATTTTTTAAGGAAAAAAATTCTTACATAGTTAAGGAAAAAAACTAAAATCACCTAAACATATAATCCATCATAAAATATATTTAAAATTTAAATTATATTTAAATTAACTACAAGATATCATCTAATCAAATACATCTCTACTATTATAATGTGGCTCAGAGATGGCTGAAAAATAAGCCGTCTAAGCCGTATATATATATATATATATATATATATATATATATATATATATATATATATATATATATATATATATATATATATATATATATCATCAATTAATAATATAAAAAATTAAAAAAATTAACTACCACGTGGTTGCGTGGATTCTTACGTAGTTAAGAAAAAATAAATCACCTGAACATATAATACATCATAAAATATATTTATAATTTAAATTATATTTAAATTAATTATAAGATATTAGCTAATTAAATACATATCCAAAATTATATATATATATATATATATAACAAATTATAATTTAAATATATTCAAATCATATTTAAAATATTCTAATATAATTTAAATTTCTATCAAATTTTTTTAATAATATCATAAAAGAAAAATTGATACGTGCAACACACGTGAATTTACTAGTATGTATGTATGTATGTGTGTGTGTGTGTGTGTGTGTGTGTGTGTGTAGTACACTTACCTATTAAGATACTACCCTACCCTCAAGTATAACCTCATTGGTACTCATCTTAGTATCCGAACACCCAGTCTTACTAACCTACTAACTGTGCACAACTAACATAAACAGAGACACCCCATGCACCCATACACCTATATACACACTGATAACAAATGCAACTTGCTACTGCATTCCCGTTCTAACACCATTATATATATATATATATATATATATATATATATATATATATATATATATATATATATATATATATATATATATATATATATGTCACATCCCAGTCCCAAAATAGAGGGACTAGCCACGTGGCAATGGCCAGCAGCACAACTCCAATGGGCAAACCCAATTTAATGGACTCGTTAGAGTGCACTTAAGCTATAATAAATATAAATAGAGTCTACAACATCTATCACAAAATAATTCTAATCTCATCCACATAAATAAACATAACTAAATATGATAGACTAATCAAGATATTAGATAAAGGAAATAGTCCATCATTAAGTCAACATATGTAGTGTCTCGGAGAATAACCCGATAAAATCAGAAAAGGAAATAAGTCAATACATAAATCTATGAGTCAAGATATGAAATAACTGGAACTATAAATAACTGAGTATGTAACAGAATACTCAGGAGAAATCATCTGGCACAACCTCATCTTCTGGTGCCAGTACTGTTTTAGCTTCAGCTCATGTCCCGTATATCTCAGGATATTCCTCCTCTGTTGTACCTGGGGACATAATCCAGATCTAGGTCCTCAGGGGACATAACAAGGTACAAGAATAACTCAAGCCAAATGAAATGCAATATATAAAAATAGATCCTCAGGGCAAGCTATGTAACCAGCTAAGTAAAATGCAAATGAGAGCATCACTAGTACTCAGGCTGAGGCCACTACAAGCTCTGTGTCGGGGAGCCCGTAGCAACAAGAATATCACATAATGGGCCAAGCTCTGATATAGAGACTAAATTACCTCAATAATAAAGTATATATATATATATGTAATCAACCTGTAGCCTGTGTGTCTCTCCCCACCCAATATGATCACACATCTCATGTCCACGATGTTCCATGTCCATAACACGCAAGATCGTGACCTCTAGCTAGTACAGCTAGTCATAATGATATCTATGTATATGCAAGTCTCAAATCACGAATCATGTAAGCCTATACAGAATCACCATGAATAACTCAGGAAAGATTCTGTCACATAAATAGTGTCAAGTGTCCTATGGTATGACATACTTGGTAAATCAAGCACGTAAAAATATATAGGTTTGTGGTATCAACTCTCTAAGTAACGTTACACGACTCCGCGTACGACGTCGACACCCGAATCTTGTTCGAACGTTAAGCAACGTCTCACGGTCCTAGGTTGAGCTGGTACAACACAGAAGTATATAGAAATAATACAAGCAAATAATAACACAGGATCTTCTGCAAGCTGCAAGGTACACTTGCAAGTGTTCTTAGCTCCGTCAGTTGCTCCGATATAAGTAGAATCTCCAGGTACACCTCTGGATGCTGAAACAAACATTAATATTGCTCTCAGAATATTTGAAATAGCTAGGATTGACTACCCATAAGTCTAATTTGGACACATGGACAGAATTGGCAGTTTCTGGTCAAAGCGGGATCCACATGTGGCCCACCACGCACAGAAAAATGTGCCAGAGACAAAGTTCTCAAAATTTGTCAAACTTAGTATCATAATTCCAGAACGATGATACGAACCCAACGGTACGTCCAGAACTGGATTTCGATAAGCCGGTCACGAAATCGTCCGTCATGTGAAACCGTGGGACCTACAAAATAGTATTTTGTCAACGTTCTCAGAATCGAACCAAACTTGGGTCACAGGACCAGTGTAACGCTGCGAATCCGATGGCACAAGTTTTGTTGTGAAATGACAAGCACACACAAAATTATGACGAGTGTTAGAACAGGCCGATAAGGGACTTTTCGACGGATATGCGTTGATTTCGGTGTGCACGTACATCCAAATCAACTTTCACAAAATTTTACATATTCGCATTGACGATACACACCTTTTGATATAATTCGCACACGACGAAGTTGCTTCATTTAGCGGAACGTACCCTGTTTCGGGAAATTTTGGGTTTAAGAAATCAAGTTTTTGACGAAATTCAACAGCAAATAAATTACAGCATACAACAAATTAGAATAAACTAATTAAAGAGATTAAATCTTGGTTATATTGTCTAAATTACTGTTTAAGTGGAATTTATAAATATTAACTAGGTTGGAAGAAAATCAGATATGAATATGAGTGGTTGGGACAGTTTCTGAACTACAAACTGGGTCATTTTTTTTCTGTTTTGCGTCACGAATTACGACCGACATAGGACACGATACACTGAACTAATTATACAGGGTTCAAGGGGGTCATGTGGTCTTCGCATAGAATTCAATAGGTCATTATTTAGTTAACTGTGCAGGGAGATACAGGGGCTAGAAGTAGTGTACCTTGCTGTGTGTTGGGCTCGAGATTCTAGTGGCTGTGCGGAGGCGTCTTGTGGCGTGTAGAGCCGACTGTCCAGCGGTCGTCGACGGTTGTGGTTGGTCGGGGTGGTAGAGGAGATAATGGTGGTGGTGGTCGGCTAGGCTAGGATTTAAATAGGGGGTGTGAAGGGAGTTACTGGGAGCTGAAGGGGGGTTTGTCAGTTTGGGAGAGGAAACGAAGGGGTGTGGGGAAGCTGCGGGGGGTGCGGGGGTTACTGGGAGGAGAATGGGTTAGGGTTTCGGGTCAGGTCGGGTTATCGGGTTATGGGTGTGGGTTTAGGTCCGAATTTGTTTATTTCGGTTTGGGTTGGTTTATTTAAAACAATAAATATATATATGTATATATGGCCATTAAAAATAGTTTTGGACCCCAAAATATTTTAGAATAATTTTAGAATATTATATTATTAATTATACACCCTAAAATATATATTCTGCACTATTTTAATAATTAATTTAATACACAAAAATATAAATTCATGAATGAATATTTATTATAATTAGCTAAAAAATTACAGAAAAATCTTCCTTAATCTCAATATTCATAATACCAATAATTAAAATTCTAAAATTAAATTCTAAAAAAATTAGGATGTTTACAATATATATATATATATAGTACACTTACCTATTAAGATACTATCCTACCCTCAAGTATCACTTTATTGGTACTCATCTTAGTATCCTAACACCCACTCTTACTAACCTACTAGCTGGGCACAACTAACATAAACAGAGACACCCCATGCACCCATACACCTATATACACACTGATAACAAATGCAACTTGCTACTGCATTCCCGTTCTAACACCATTCACTCATGTGCACTATTGCATATTCTCATACTAGTACACACATATATCTCATTGATTTTCCAATTACAAACACTCATACTCACTAATGTATCTTGCATATACTCTCACATCCTAGTACCTCATATCACACACACAAGAACTCCCCAAACACAAATTCCTATACACATGCGAGCTCGAAACTGTGCACTGAAACTCACCTATATGATAAACACATCAGAAATCCGACTACTGCAATTTGTAGTCAAGCCACTGCTGCTGCTAAAGCTCTTAGTGTTGTTGCTTGCATGCTTTAGGTCCTTCCTGCAGGAGCTTGTTGTTACAGCAAGCTAAGGCTTACATGCTTATAATTTGCTACCCAGTGCAGTAGTTGCTATTGTTGCATTGGACTGCATGGAAGGTCTTCACAACACTGAAGACCTTAGCTTGCATCAACATGCACCCTTACACCTATATACACACTGATAACAAATGCAACTTGCTACTGCATTCCCGTTCTGACACCATTCACTCATGTGCACTATTGCACATTCTCATACTAGTACACACATATATCTCACTGATTTTCCAATTACAAACACTCATACTCACTAATGTATCTTGCATATACTCTCACATCCTAGTACCTCATATCACATACACAAGAACTCCCCAAACATAAATTCCTATACACATGCGAACTCGAACCTGTGCACTGAAACTCACCTATATGATAAACACATCAGAAATTCGACTACTGCAATTTGTAGTCAAGCCACTGCTGCTGCTAAAGCTCTTACTGTTGCTGCTTGCATGCTGCAGGTCCTTCCTGCAGGAGCTTGTTGTTGCTGCAAGCTAAGGCTTACATGCTTACAATTTGCTGCCCAGTACAGTAGTTGCTATTGTTGTATTGGACTGCATGGAAGGTCTTCACAACACTGAACCCCCTTCCTTACTGCACAGTCCTCACTTGCATTGCAGCTACAATTGTCTACACTCATTGCAGCTACTGGAATTGATGGTGTTTCCCTTAAACACTGGTCTGACACCAATATACACTCTACCAACACTCATAATTCACATGGATACCCAAATAACTCATCCACACATGTATCACACCCCTTGATACTCTGATGTATCATCATCCAAATATGACACCAAGCTAAAGGTTACTCTCACCACTCTCCCATGATACCAAACGTCAATATATCCCTCAATACTAATACCACTCACCACCAACAACAACACACACTCACTAGAGCATAACTCATACAAATAAAATTTGCAAGTCCAAGATACTCCACCCAAATCACCACATCACAACTTAACTATCCAATTGGAAGCACCAATCTAATATACTCTACAAAATAAAATATATAACAATATTGACATAAAACACATAAAATATATAGATCTAATAGCAATTATAGACAATTGATACAAGAGACACCAAAATACATGTATTACCAAATCTAGCCATGCGTATCATAATGTATCATAACACAAACACTAAGTATTCAATTTTGGATACTAGGACACAAACACAACCCAAATTGGAAACAAAATTCTTTTTGGAAACACAACACAAACACTTGGTGTACACAAATTTGTAATTCCACCAAATTGACCATAAAATACATAGATCTACTAGAAATTGGCTCTTTGCTACCTAATTCACCACCTATAAGTTTAGATCTAACTATTGGTGGGTTCCTATGAGTTCAATTTAGATTTTTACCATAAAAAATTGGAGAAAAAAAGGAAATTACCTATTGGGAGTGGGTTCGCAATAAAGATCCATAAATTTGGACACGAAGAGGATGAATTGGATACGATCCTCCTAGCTTGAGATCCTTTCCAAGATTCTCTTGTGCTCCAAGACTCTAGCTCTCCATTGGAAAGGGAATGGGAGTAAAATTGAGTTGATTTGGTGGTGGTGGAGGTGGAAATTAGGTTTGTTAATGGAGTGGCTTGGTGGAGAAGAAGGCTTGAGGAAGGAGTTTTTATGGCAAAATGAAATGAATGGTGGGGAATAGGGGGTCGGCTAGGTATGGGATTATTTTGGGTATTGGTAATTACTAATTTACCCCTCCTCTCATCTAATTTAAAATTTGAAACTAATGGGAAAGGAATCAATTGGTTATGGAAAAAATATAATTAGTTATCGGGGCATCTAGCTAACTAAAATATAATATTCTATCCATGACTAAGGAATAATAATTAATTCTAACTAAACCAATAAATTAACATAAATAATAGTATTAGCAAGCAAAAACAAATTGACAGAAATACCCCTACTCAAGTTTTAAGTAGTTACAACGTGAGTTGGTATTTAATGTGACCGGTCCTAGTTTTGATCCGGAGGATCCGAATCTTGATGCAAAGGAGTTTTATGATATGTTCAAGAATGTCGATACTCCTTTATATCCGCGTTATGATTCTCATTTTGTCCAATTTGTGGTGATGCGGCTGTTGAACCTCAAGTCTAATTTTAATCTGCTGCAAGAATCCTACGATCGGATAATTCTGTTTGTTAGAGAGTTATTGCCAAAAGGCTCGAAGGACTTGCCATAAAACTTCTTTAAGTCAAAAATAATAATGCAAAAACTCGGATTAGGCTACAAAAAGATAGATTATTGTCGAAATGGTTGCATATTATACTACACGGAGAACAATGATAAAGATATATGTATTTTTTGTCACGAGAACCGGTACAAGCCAATTTGGGGCAAAGGAAAATTAATTACTCGAGCAAGGTTGCGTCCCTACAAGTACATGCAGTTCTTGTCGGTCACAAAGAGGCTGCAGAGGATGTATATGTCTACAAATACAGCACAACATATGACATGGCATAGCAAGGAATGGAAGATGAATGACAGAGAATTATCTCATCCTTCCGATGAGAGGCATGGAAGCATTTTGATGGATGTCATCCTGAATTTGCTGGAAGCCTAGGAATATTCGGTTGGCTTTATGTTATCATGGATTCACTCATTTCATATAGTCGAGATCCCAACACTCTTGTTGGCTGATGATTTTGACCTTATAATCTACCATCGTAGATGTGCATGAAAACTCCGTACTTATTCTCGACACATATCATACCGGGTCCAAAAAATCCAAAGAAGAACATCGATATTTACTTACAGCCGGTTGTGGATGAGTTAAAATAATTATGGTAGTTCGTTGTTCAGATGTATGATATATCGAACGAGCAGAACTTTCAGATGAGAGCATCACTCATATGGACCATCAATGATTTTTTAGCATATAGGATGTTATCGGGGTAGAGTACTCATGGTACTATGTCTTGTCCGATATGTTTGGAAAAAAGTAAGCCATTCCGTCTTCAAAATGGAGGGAAAACATGATTTTTTATTGTTATCGTCAGTTCTTGCCTGCGTCACATCCGTGGAGAAGGAACAAAGATGTCTTTAGAGCTGGTAAACATAAACTTTCTCCTCCCTCATTGATATTGACTGCAGATGCAGTTTGGAAATAGGTAGAGGAATTTTCGTCTGTGATAGAAGATCCTTGATCGGGCCTTCACTTTGAAGGATTCGGACATAGCCATAATTGGATAAAGTGGAATATCTTTTGGGACTTACCTTATGTCACGTACCAGTACCGGAATACAGAGACAGATATGGCCAGCTACCCCGTACAATATACTATACATAGTACATCGATCACGGTTGTAACTAGACAAGGGGTGCATACTACAAGCAAGTCACTTAGTGTCACACAGAACATATATTTTCTCAATCAGTCACACAAGAATAGCAAACATAGAACAAGTATGATAAAGCAAAAAGACGTCCCAATCACCCCATCAAAATATTCTACAGACCAGTAGTACAAAATGAGAAGTTGGCAGAGTAGCAAAAGTACATGACCATGATCAGCTGTAGTCTAATTAATTATAATCAAGTAAGAACTAAATATCAGATCTACAGCTAACAAGTATCGATGGCTAAACGCCCAAAAGAGAAAAATTTACAATATCGAGCAGGGAAGAAGAAATCCACTCGTGTCCCTCAGCGGCCAACCGTCTGGTGCACGCCATTGTTCAGAGAAAAGTACGTTGGATCCTCGGGTGCTGGCTCTAAACCTTGCCATGCAGAACCAGTGGGGTTAGACCCTAAATTGAAAGTACCACAAAGGAAGCACGAATAAAGAAACAAAACTAGAGAGAAATATATATATATATATATATATATATATATATATATATATAGTTTCTCATAGTTTTAGTCCATAGCCTATCGTGAAACATCAATCTAACCATACAACCAAATAAGGACAAGGGTTATACCATCGCACCATGATAGTCCATGTCCCTAAACTATTGAACAGAAGATACAACCACAAACAAGTTCAATTACAGTATCGACCAATCACTTGTACGACTTGCTATGTGGAGTCTGGGTTATCCCAGAGGTATTATGCATGCAATAGGAATCCTCAGATCGGGCCATATGCTAGCAGGACTAGCCGAGCAATGAATTGCCGCGTAGCATGTAGTAATTATGCACCGGTCCGTCGCAAGGCCACCGTGCTAAGATCGAATAAAATACATAGTACAATATAATAGTCAGATATTGCAATCCACTAATAAGGATTTAAATAATATCCAAATGGGGGTCAGCCTTCACTCCCCAGATAAATATTTGAGGGAAGCTGGTTAAGTGCGATCTCGAAATTCTGTCCCTCCCAATGCTCTACAAGTTTTAGTTGCCTAGTTAACCCTACGGTTAGCTAAAATCATATGACATGGTCACATGTTACTCCCCCTATATGTTATACCATAGTATAGGCACACTAGATATGAATCCACTTTGATACTTGGCAGTTCAATTTGGATTCACCTGAGCGTGATGCAACAATCAAACAAATTCTAGCCACGCTTTGGTTATCGACCAACTATGATATCTATGCTGGAGGAAATCATATTATATCAAATATCCCATAGCACGTAGGTACACCTCGGTGTAAAATATGTAACATAATCGTGTAGTAACACTTACCATGTAGGAACACATAGCACGTAGTAAGTATATCAGCATGGGTAACAATAGCCGGGTCAAGTTATCAAATACTAGTAAATCATATGTGTTCTAGCACATAGCATCACATAAGTTAAATCAGGAGCATAGGTGGTCATAGTCACTTGGCGCATGGATAATATGGCCGCTTGGCATATAGCCTATAATCGGGTTAGGCACTTAGCCGAGTCTAACACCTGGTCACTGAGATTACATAAATTTATAATCATTAATGCATGGCATCACAAAATCCAATAAAACCTCCAAACTAAGCAAAACCACAAAATGTGTACATATGGCAGCATAAAGATCAGGGACACATAGAGTTAGTGCCACATAGGTCAAGGTCGCATAGGAGTCAGTACCACATAGGTCAAGGCCACATAGGATCAAGGCCGCATAGGAGTCAGTGTCACATAGGAGTAAGTGCCGCATAGTTCAGTACCGCATAGGTCAAGGAAAAGTCCACACCTTGGGACAAGTGCTGAGTGATATATATTAAATATGTGTCAGAGAAGTGACTAAAGTGATAGACGTGACAAGCCATAAAGTGTGTCAGAGAAGAGACATGCATAAAAAGATGTGCCAATGTGGTGCAGAGTCATACGTCCAAGAAGAGGCACATAGCTCATGGTCGCATGCTCTGCTGGCCGCATGGGTCACTCGGCCGCATGGATGTTTCTTGGACTTAGTGAGATTCTCATTCGTTCAGCAAGTGAAACACGAGGAGTTCTGTTGTTAAGACTTTTTCAAGTGCTTAGATCCAGAATGCACGTGTAACAATCAGTCATGCATCCAACAAAATGGACGCATACTGGAAGGCATATACGACAAAGAATCCAGGCCGCATAGAACTGTATCCAAGCCCAGCATAAAAGAAGCGGAGTACCGTGCCATGTCTTCTTTTGATTAATTTTCTTTTTTCTTTGCTTATAGTTTCTCGGCCGGATAGATGCTGGCACATGACAACTTCGTCTTCTCCAGAATACAAGTTAAACCATGGCATAAAAGCTCAAAAATCGAAAGTTGTTTCCTCCATAAAATTTTTATTTTAACTCCAAATCAAGTGAAACAAAAGTCAAAATCATAATAAATTGAATGCTCTACCACATGGAATAATTAGTTTTCAAATATACTAAGTTTAAGTAGATCAAAATCAAGAAAAACTCATATAATCCATAAAAACTCTTAACTAAAAATGTAGATCTAGCCAAATTCACCCATCAAAACTGAAAACTCTAAGTATTAAAAGTGCTTAGAATAATAATGTACACATATTAGACTAAAAAAATGTAAAGAAAAATTAATAATTAAAATCTAAGAGTTTTTCCATGTCATGCAAGGTGTACTTGCCTAAAATGAAGAAAGAGAGGAGAATAAGAGAATGAGGGAAGAGAGAGATAGAGGTTGACTCATATAGTTAGGACTTAAGGTTTAGACCATGGGTTCAAATCATGACCAAACCAACCCAAACAAATAAACCATGAACCAATCTAAACTAAAGAATGGGTCTAGTCTCCATGCAACCTAATTATCATGCAAGTAAGAAATAATATGTTTCAAATACATATATCGGGAACGGGGTGTCTATACCCTATCATGTATACTCAAAATATACTCAAGTTGGCGCACTTTTTCTTGTATTTTATTTTGGCGCACTTTGAGTATACTTCAAGTACACGGTTGAATGGAGTTTGGCGCACATTGGCTAGTATTAATTGTGTTATGGTGGTAGGTAGGGTGTGTGTCTTGGATTTGATAGAGAGATCCGACGGTTCACCATCAACCTCTTGCCTATATATATTCTTGTTCTAAATCTCTCTCCTCACTTGTTCATTTATCTTGTTTTGCTCCTGGTTTTCTTCATAGGCAAGTATATCTTTCAAATATGAAGAAACATAATTGACTATAGTTTTATTCTTAGTATTTATTGTTGTAATTAGTTTTTAGTAGTGTTCTGATTATAGTTAGTTCTTGGAGTTTTCAGATTTGAGGTGGTTAATAGTTTTATCTTGATTTTATTATGAGGAATTGTATGAGTATATTTTCCTAGGGAATGGTCCAAAAAAAGAGATATTTTCAAAAGATTTTGTTTCCTGATTTCGAGCCTGGATTTTTTTTGATTTTTGGTTTTTGTTGCTTGAGGAATGGAGCACTGTCATAGTCTCGATCTTGAGTTATGAGTGCATCAATGGTGGGTCGGTTGGAGAAGAAGAACAATGACAAGAAGTATACAGGAGGATTTTTACTATAGGCGCATGTTGAGTGTGACTTGTAGTCCATGGGTGCATGTTGAATGTGACATACATTCCATACTCGTGCATACTTTAAGAGTACTGCCAATTTCTTACAAAAGTATGTCAAGGGGATGAATTTTTGGAAAAATCTTTCTTGGCACACTTTTGGAAGATTTCAGCCTCTGGCGCACAATTGATGATTATCGAACGAACCAAGCAAAAGTGCGCCAGTCTACTTTTCAATGCACGTCTGACCAACTTTCTTGGCGCACTTTTTAACCAAATTAACAGACGGGCGCACAATTGGCACACTATGCATTAACTATCAAAACTATGCCGCTCTTATACATATAACCCTTGGCATATTTTTTGGACACTCAACGGTTGGTGCACTTTTGATGATTTAATAACACGACCCACTTGTTAACTCTTGGCACACTCTTGCTCTGTTCAGCCTCAATAAGCGATCCTTGACTTTGGCACATCTCAATTCCCGGGGCCCTCGACTGTCGTGCCCTTACTGTCGTGCCGCCTATGGACTCATGTTTTGTCTTGTAATTGCTTGCTCGCACATAGTGCCCCACTTCTCTTACTCGTAACTCTTGCTTTGCTTGCATGTGTTGAATGCGCCTGTTCTTGTAATTATTGATTTGTGCGCCACATCTTCCTGCTGCTCTATTATCGATTTTGTGCGCCATATTATATACTTCTGCGCCATAACTTCTGTGACCTAGTGTTATAGGTTTGTGTACCATATAGTTTTTTGCTTGCACATAGTGCGCCACTATTCCTGACTAGCCGATCTTGGCACTTGCAAAGTGCGCCAATATAGGACATCTTATGATTGATTATGCATGGGTCCAGTTGTGCACTTGATGCCTATTCTAGATTAGTTTAGATTGACCATGATTGATGATCTATGACCCCATAATTTTAGGAATTGATGAGACATTCATGACCGTGACTCGATCATATGAGATATAAGATTCCTAATTAATTATGACTCTTGACTTGATCAAAACATGATTCATGTTACCAACTGATAGGTTTGGTATCATGACTTGGTTATTGTATTCATACCGATACACTTATCATGCTCGCATGTTTATAAAGGCTACATTGTACACTGAGTATGGGACATTGGCCAACATGTACACTGAACGTGACATAATAATTTTTGTTCGGTGCACAATATTATATTCCTGAATTCTTGGCATAAAAATGATAATGGGTCAGAACCATAACATGGTTAGGTTATTGCTTGTTTCAATATTGCATCTACATTTGGGTAAATCCAGACTTGACTCCTTATATTAAATAGATTCGTATCAAATGTGCCCGTAGTCTATACGACATCATTAAAGGGAAGGTTCCTGTGGCCACGGCAGGGAATTCCATATCACTATAGGGTTAATTAGGTAATATAAAAGCTGATTAGAACATGGGGAGGGAACGACACCCTGAGATCGTGCATGATGGGTGATGGGTCACCCCGTGATAATTTTCATGGCTTGCAAGGCTCTGGTCACCACGGATATTATACATCATCCATATGTAGTAGAGTACAATATTCGACCTTTTTATATTTAAGACCAAGCCATCATTTTTCCTATAGGAAGGTTGGAACTGTTACTGATTAATTAGCACGGTGGCCCTACGGGGAACTGGTGCGACAATTAATGTCATTACCACTTTTTCGGAGAGGGCTATTTTTGTCTTTTCCTATTATTGGTAATATTGTTAATATGGTATTTCATAAATAATTATATTGAGTGATATTTTTTATTTAAAAAAAACTAGTATTGATATATTTGGATGATATTTATTCAACAATATTTGGTATTATTATATATGTTTATATATTGTATATAGTTAATGGTTACTTGTTAGCCATTAGTTAGATTAGTTGTTGTGAGCCTAATTGGACCTAACTAGACTTTTCATGGACCAACATTAGTTAGACTAGACTTGAGTCCAATAGTTAGTCCATTTCATTAAGATAAATGATTAATTAGCCAACCAGTAGGAGTGGAAGCTTCTCCCTTAATTATTATTCATCATGACAAGCTCATAGGGACATATTAGTCATTAAACATTCCTTGGGAGCCAAGCCAGGGGGCGGCCATGTATAGAGAGGAGGCCTCTCTCTCCTCCATTCATTTTATACCATTTTCTTTCCTAATTTAGTTCTTCCCCAAATAGTTCATTCCTCCACCAATTTTTTTATCCAATCCCACTCAAATTCCTCTCATTCTTATCACCAAGCAGACTAGGAGAAAGTGTTGAGCAAGAGCTTTAGAGAAGGGAGCTTTGGATCTAAAGTTGGTGCCATTTGGAGTCTCCTTTGGCTTTGCATTGAAAATCCATCTCCCAATAGGTAAAATTCATATTTCCCTTGTCATTTTCATTCTAATTATTGTATTAGACCCTTAGGAATCCACCCATGGCTAAGGACCACCCTTATGGAGAATTTATAAGTGATAGGAAGCCTATTTTCAATAGTTACATAGGTTTTTGGGGGCATTTTGGCAGAGTTACAAATTTGTTATCACCAAGTGTTTGTCATTGGGTTCCAATGAGTATTTAGGATTCTCTTAGAATCTGGGATGGTGTATTCGTATCCATAATTGGATAAGGGAATCCCGTATCATGATACGTCATGATACAGGATGACAGAATTGGTAATTTCCATGAATTGGTATCCTAGTGTATCATTCCCCCTCTTATTGTATCATATTTAGTTATTTTAGCTATTTAGATATTATATTTATATATATTATAATGTGTTCATGTGATTTGGGGTTGAGAGGCTTGGTAGTGATGATGTGGGAGATGAGTATCATGATTATCATGATACTTGGTGCGTGACACTAGGTAGTGTACACAAAGTATTTATTTTTTGGTGTTTATGTATTAGTGTTGTGTTTGAGGGAGTATGGCGTAGTGTGTTAGTGTCCTTGAGAGTATGAGAAGAGTGTTGATGAGTAGTACACTGTGTTCCACTTGGGTTGGTAAGTGTGGGTGGATGATTGGTTGTGAAGTAAAGCTAGTTTCAGCCTGCAGATCTGGCAATCTTGGATCAGTTGAGTGTTAGCAGCAACTGTATAGTTTGTTGGGGGGAAATTTGGAGAGCCTGGTTGCACAGCAAGCATTGAGAGAGAGATTAGACGGTAGTGTGCAGCATAGGCATTGTAGCAATGCAGAAACTTAGGTACTGCAATACCTGCAGTCGAGGAAGGTTACTAAGGTTGCAGGCACTTCGTCAGTGAGGGGAAGTTGAGGAGCAGCAGGCATTAAGGGTAGTCTATATTGATGGATGCAGGATACTTAACTTTTGTTTAGACTTTCAGTTGATGTGTATAAGTGGGTATCGATGTGTGGGTATCAGACAATTAAGTGTGTGCAGTATTTTGAACACTAAGACTTCATGGAGTTGAACATGGGTGTATGCAGGCAAGTGTGGGGATGAGCTCGAGTTAGTTACTGTGCAAGCAATAATGGGAGATGGAGAGCAGCTCTGTATAGCTTCAGGCAGGTAGGAAGGAATCTGAGTATAAGTTTGATGTAAGTAATGGACTAAAGTACTAAGGTAAGTGAGAGGATATTGATTTTAGAATGTTAGGATTGATAGGTAATGGATGTTAGAATGGTGGTTAACACTATTAAGGGATTAAGGAGTGATCAGGTAGAGAGTGTGAGGAGGTTGTTAGTGACTGATACGAGTGTTATATGATGCAGATATTAGGATATGATGTGTGTGGTGATACTTTGTACAAGGGTACTCAAGTGTCATTAAGCCTAGGGTAAGTTAAGTGTAGTGGTTAGATAGGTAACTGAGATGTGTGATAATGAAGTTAAGGTATTGAGTGGTGTAGGAATTAGAGTATCAGTTAGTGTATGACTAGGGTGAGGCAAGGTGTATCAGTGTAAGTACTAATGGTAGTACACATGTGCAAAGGATCCATGTATTATGTAGTATATTTGGGTGCAAATACAGTGCACAAGTGCTCTAGTGCAGCAGTTGTTGGTTGCACAACAGCAATATGCAGCAAGGATGTCCAGTGTGTGTATAAGTGAATGAGTGCAAGTTCATTTTGGGGTATATTATTGTCAGGGTATTGAAATGGTAATAGGAAGGTTACACATATTGCATGATTATAGAGTCAGGTATTGGGTATGATGCTCTAGAATATCATAGAGGGAGTGAGTATGTGGATTCATGAGATATTAGTTGGGGTGTTCACTTACATTAGGTAGTATTATAGGTCACATATATGAGAAATAGTTGCAACAGCTCTGTTTTGGCAGCAACTTGTATGTACAAGAGGGGGGCACCTATGTGTGTACAGGTTCTGTGATGGGAGAATTGGAGATGTAGCGGTGGGTGAAGGATGTGTACACAGAGTACTTAAAGTGTAGGAGACATGCAAATGTGAGTATCAGTGGATCGTGTCATATATGTTAGATGGTTTGTGTGGGTGTAGTGATATGAATGTGAGGGTAGGATAAGTGTTGGTATTAGTTAGTGTAGTACAAGTGTAGTTAGATGTGATACATTAGTGTGTGAATGAGAGCAGGGGGTATGTGCAACTGTGTACTTGAGTAGAGTGTTCAGTCATATTTAGGAATGGTTAGCATCCAAAGGTTTAGTGTACATAATTTTTCACCAAGCATTAGTGTCTAGTGCAAGTGAGGGTGTGGAGGATAAGTTAGCTAAAGTATATGATATGGGTATATATGTAACTAGATACATATATATGAGATATCAAGGTATTAGTATTAATAAGGTATGAGTATAGGCTTGTGAGATAGTATCAAGGTTGGTAGAGTATGGGCTCATAGTAAGGTATTAGTATAACTTATATACTAAGGTAAATTAGAGATAACTAGTACATTATAAGATACTTAGTACTATTAGCTAGTGTAACTAATATTGACTAGTATTAGCTAGATAGTGACTAATGTAGACTAGTGCTACTTAGAATTGACTAGTTTGATTTAGAGTTGACCTAGTTTGACTATTTTGACTTAGAATTGGCCTAATAACCTAGAAATGGACTAGTTTAACTTGCTATTATTCCCAAACTTTGTATTGATATAATAATCCATATATAGGTCTTTGAGACACCGTTCTGGATACAGTTGATTTTTTTTATTGGATTTCAGGCGAGTACATCTCTCTGTTAGTTTTCAGTCATGATAGTGTATATATCACATATTCTAGAACTGTTTACTTGATTTTGGCATAGTGGCTACACGAACTGTTATTAAATGGATCCTGTCATGGGATATTATTCCCTACCGTGTTCAGCGGGTACTCCTTCACATGTATTTTATCGTGTGTATCGGTTATTGATTATCGTGTACTTCATGTTCACACACTGCTCGTATTCAGTGTGCTTATATTCGTGTTTGTAACGTGTCGTGATTGGATCCATGAGTATTGGTTGGGGACGGAGGAGTAGGAGTTGGTTATGTGATCAAGCCCAGTATATTCGTGAGCATGTCGATTATATATCATACGTGTAATCGAGTTACCATATTGTATTCATGTTTAACCCAAACCGATCACATAACGAACATGTACTCTATGGCACATTAGCCAGTTTATCTATTTGCATTACTTACAGTTATTCTATATTGCCTATTCTTTTAGTCCAGTACTTCACATGTTCACTCTAGTTTATTTCTATTTCCTATTGCTAGTTATCTTGTATTATTTTCTATTATTGTCATATATGCTCTACCATGTATTTGGAACTGCTTTCAGTATTTTGTATTTTGCTCCATTCCTGACTGGATAATATTTTTCAGTGAGTATTGTGCTCTCCATTTCGGGATGTCAAAGAGATGTCATAGACAGGACTGCTCATACACTATGGACTTGAGGTGACAACTGTAGAGATCTAGTTTAGTGTTCCTTTCCATATCTTGTCTAGTTTCTTTTCTATAGAATATTATTTGGATTATCTTTCCTGATCATTATTCCTTTAAATTATTGTGATTGAGTACATGATAGAACTAGTTGTATTAGTATAATTGATAGTTAGATAGTGATGACCTAGACAGTGTTCTACCATAGATACTACGACGTAGGCTGGACGTACCCACGTACTCGTACCTGATCATTCGGGTGCAGGTCGTGACAATTAGTGCGGTGGCCCTATAAGAAATTGTTGCAATCATGACTTCCTGCTTGTATAATATTGACTCGGTTAGCCCTGCTCGATATGGCACGATCTGAGGGTGCTTATTATTATTATTATTATTATTATTATTACTATTATTATCTGGGATAACCCCAAACTCCACATAATAAGCCGTAACATTGTTTGGTCGTTCTAACCTGACTTGGTTGTGATTATAATTCTGCTAGTAGCTTAGGAACATGGACTGTCATAGTATGGTATTCAACTTCTGTCCTTATTTGGTTGGGGAGTTGAGTCATTATGCTGTGATGGAATATAGATCGAACTACGACACAGAATCTTAGCTTGACTGTATTCATGGGATGTACCTTATCTTGGGTGGCATAGCATTTTTTGTCCCTGTTTGGTGAATGAATGCCAAGTTATCCCGAAGATGGGGCACGCGCCAATGATTTTTGGCTCTTGTATTATATGCTTGATCTGGTTTTTGTTTCTTTATTCGTGCTTCCTTGTGGTACTTGTTATTTGGAGTCTAACCCTATTAGTTTTTTTTTGGCCAAGTTTAGATCCAGTACTAGAGGTTCCACTTTATCCCCCTTACATAGAATGTACCAGACGGATGGTCGCTAAAGGGCACGAGTGGGTTTCTTGATCACTGCTCGTCTTGTACATTATACTATTTTGGGCATTTAGCCTCCAGTACTTGTTAGCCAGCTTAACTGGACATCAGTTTCTTTTTGTATTACTGTAATATAATCAAACTACAACTAATATCGGTTGTGTAACTATTGATATTCTGCTAGCCTAATATTTTGATGGCTAAATCTCTAGAATATTCCGATAGAGCATTTTGGATGCCTTACGAATTTATATATTCTATATTATTATTACTTGCTTGAATGATTGAGATATAGTTGTTATGAGATCCTAGGAGACTTGATTGTAACATGAACCCCCTTGTCTTTCTACAGCCGTGACCGTCATACGACATTTTATACCTTGTACAGGGGAGCTGGCCATGTCTGTCTCCGTATTTTGGTATTGGAACGTGACAAGATTTTAGTGGTGGCCCATGCAGGTCTAATTTTTTAGATTTGTGGGGTATCATGATCTTAGGAGTCTTAGTCAAACATGTTCCTCCTTAAATTTCTGAATCCATTCTTCTCGATACTCAGCTTGAACCATTTGATTAATTGTTTCTCTGTTCCTTTCCTTCATGTTCTTGATGTCTTTTGTCCCTTACTTATAAGGCTTCTCCATCTTCGGTTGCCGGAGCATCAGGGGCATTATGGTGACTAGTAGGTCCGGGCGAGAAAGGACAATAGCGTGAGGCAGTGTTTCTCCGGGATCCAGTTCGAATCGAGCCAATGGTTGGGCCTCAGGTGAGAGAGTGGCAGAAAATATCGAGCAACCTGCTCTAGAGGTTTCGGCTCCCCAGTATTTCCAGCAATGCCAGCAATACTTGATACCCCTAATTTATTAGAGATCATCAGGGGAATGATAGCCGCACAATATCATCAGATGGCGGTACAACAACATCAACAACTCCAGCAGAAGGAACCAAATATATTGTTGAACCAGGGGTTGCAAACAGCTCTAAAAAGATGCGGAATGATAGATTTGATGTGTCGGTTAGATTTTGTCGACTTAACCTCCAGTACTTTGATGGTACAGAGGATGCCATCACGACACACGATTGGCTCTAGGATATTTAGGGTATTCTAGCGGCAGCCAAAGTTCCAACTGAGGAACAGGTTGACCAAGTTCAGTTGCAACTTCAAGATCTCGCCAGGGATTGGTGGGAGGCAGAGAAGGTTGGCTTGAGGCAGCCTATTTCTTGGGATAATTTTCAGATTCGGTTCAGAATAAAGTATTTTAGAGTCGTGGCCCAGTTTGAGTTGCAACAAAGATTTATTAACCTCAAGCGGTCTGGTAGAACAGTGGATGGCTACGCTGCAGAATTTAGCCGACTGAGAAGATTTGTACCAACAATGGTGGCAACAGTGCCAGATAGGGCAATGAGGTTCCAACAAGGACTTTATTTTGAGATTATACAATTAGTAGAGGGACACAAGTACCAGACTTTTGATGATGTATTAGTATCCGCCATGAGGCATGAACTAACTTTTCAAATAATGACATTGTGGACAGGAGGCCAGAAAAGGTCTCATGCATAGAGCATTGGAGGAGGAGCAATGCCCCAAACGTTAGCACCATATCATGGAATTCATATTCCTAACACAGCACCGCGCAGAGCGGTAGTTTGAATAGTAACGGTACCAGCTCGACAAAAGCAACAGAAGCACCAATAGCAGCAACATAGCCAGTCAGCATCAAAATGATGTACGTATTATGGTTTGGGAGGCCATACTAGGAGTGATTGTAGCGCAGCAAATAGGTTATGCCTGAGAAATGGTAGCCCCAATCATATGATTGCTACATGCACATTGATGTAAAGGTCAGGGGGACCAGCACCCCAATTTCCTGTATTGTAGGCACCAAGAGCATTATAGCACGGAGATCCAGCATTGGCGGTGAGGCCTTTAGCTCTGCGACCGTTACTGACGCAGGCTCAGATGTATAGGCAAAATCAACACCAGCACCAACACCAGTAGGGACAGCAGAGACTACGACAGCGAAACCATAAAAGGCAACAACAATGAGCTCGACAAGGCCAAGGGCATGCATTCACCTTGTCTCTAGAGAAGGCTTTGGCATCAGGTGACATGGTGGCAGATAATGTTTCTGTTGCATCTTTTTCTGCTATAACATTAATTGATTCAAGAGCTTCACATTCATTTATATTTGTACAATTTGTAACACGTATTGAATGGGAGTTCGAGACGTTGCCAAAGAGGCTAAATATACTCACTGGTAACGGCTTGTAGAAGTTAGTAGGATGTGCCTAGACTATCTAGTCGTAGTTTGTGACCACCTATTACTTGCGAAGTTGATTGGGTTTCCTATGGGTACTTTGACGTTATCTTGGACATGGACTGACTGAGAGACAATCATGCTACGGTAAATTGTCATAGGGGTAGATTATTATTTTGTATCCCCGGTTTGAAAGAGTTCACGTTCGTGGGGTCTACGAGAGGCCAGCAAGAAAAATGAGTTGCGGCGGTAGCAACGGAAGGAGAACTGATACCGAAGATAGTTGACGAATTCATGGATGTTTTTCGCGAAAAACTTTTAGGATTGCCCTCGGTTCGAGAGGTAGAGTTTAGTATAGAGTTAATGCCAGGAACAAAGCCTATATCTCATAAGGTTGACCATATGTCACCTTCTGAACTTGACCAGTTGTATCAACACGTTGAAGAGTTGAAGTCGAAGAAATTTATTCATACCAGAGGATCACCATGGGGAGCCCCAGTAGTGTTAGTAAAGAAGAAGGATGGATCGACCTGACTATGTATTGACTATAGGAAGTTGAATAAATGATAGTAAAGAAAAAGTATTCCTTGCCTAGGATTGATGGCCTATTTGATCCATTGAGTGAAGCCAGAGTATTCTCTAAGATTGAATTATGATCCAGATATCATCATGTGAGAGTACGGAAAGAAAACATACCGAAGATAGCATTCAGGTCACGATATGGACATTATGAGTTCTTAGTGATGCCATTCAGATTGACCAATGCATCAGCACTGTTTATGGATTTGTTTATCGAAGTGTTTATCGACGACCAATGAGTATCTTCATGCACTATTTAGATCAGTTTATGGAAGTGTTTATCGACGACTTACTGGTGTATACCCGTAATGAAGAAGAACATGAAGAGCATCTCATGAAGGTGTTGCAGACTTTGAGGGAGCACCAGTTGTATACGAAACTTAGCAAGTATGAGTTCTGGTTAAATTATATTTTATTTTTGGGATACATCATCTCAGGAGCATGAGTAGCAGTGGATACCAAAAAATTTGAAGTGGTAGGGAATTGGCCAGTTTCAAAGACCATGACAGATGTGTGCAGTTTTCTTGGACTAGCAGGGTACTATAGGAGGTTCGTGTCAGATTTTGCAAGGATCTCCGCACCAATTACCCAGTTGACTCGAAAGGACGTTAAGTTTGTATGGTTTGCGAAATATTGGGTAGCTTTTAAAAAACTGAAGAAAAGGTTGATCTCAACACCTATCCTGACACTTTTAGTAGGATCAGGAGGGTTCACAGTGTATTATGATGCATCGAGGAAGGGTCTTGGATGTGTTTTCATGCAGCATAGAAGAGTGATAGCATATGCATCACGACAGCTTCGGGATTACGAGAAGAATTACCCGACTCATGACTTAGAGTTGGCAGCAGTGGTGTTTTCGCTCAAGTTGTGGAGGCATTACTTGTACGGTGATCGGGTAGAAATATTTACAGACCCTAAGAGTTTAAAATACGTATTCACCCAGAAGAATTTGAACATGAGACAGAGGATATGGCTGGAATTATTGAAGGATTATGACGTGGAACTTTAATACTATCCGAGCAAAGCTAATGTAGTAGTAGATGCCCTTAACAGGAAGGGTGGTACATTTTTCCTGATAACGCAATAGCATATCTTAGAAGATCTTCGAGAGATGGGCATTGAGATAGTGTTTCTACAAACTAAGGCAGTCTTTGTTAGTTTACAGATACAGTCTACTTTGGTAGACATTATTAAGGAAGCTCAGGCTGGAGATTCACGGATCCAGGAGTTACGAGCAGAATGCGAGTTGGGACTCCGAAAAGAGTTGACTATTCACAGTGATGGGATTTTGAGATTTAGAACTTGTCTCCGTGTGCCGAGTGAGGATATACGATAAAAGATCATGACCGAGGCCCACAATTTCCAGTATTCTATCCATCCCGGCGGTACGAAAATGTACCAAGATATTAAGCAACACTTCTGGTGGAACGAGATAAAGCGAGAGATAGCATATTTTCTATCCCGTTGCCTAATATGTCAACAAGTGAAGATAGAGCAGCAGAGGCGGACAGGATTCTTACACCCTCGTCCCATTCCGGAGTTGAAATGGGAGCATGTTACTATTGACTTTGTGATCGATTTACCTAAATCCCCGATCGGACGAGATACAGTTTGGGTGATAGTGGATTATCTCACTAAAGTGGCACATTTCCTTCCATTCAGAATTAGACAGTCTACGGAATAATTGGCATATATGTATATGCGAGAGATTGTGAGACAACATGGTGTGCCAGTAAATATAGTATCAGACCGAGATTTGAGGTTCACTTCTCATTTTTGGAAGAGCTTGCATGAGAGATTGGGTACTAAGTTAAAATTTAGTACGACATATCACTCTCAGACAGATGGGCAGTCCGAGAGAACTATATAGATCTTGGAGGATATGTTACGAGCATGTACCCTAAACTTTGGTGGACCATGGGAGAAACACCTATACTTGGTAGAATTCTCGTATAACAATAGTTATCAAGCCAACATCCAGATGGCACATTTTGAGGCATTATATGGAAGAAATTTTAGGTCACCGTTAGCTTGGGATAACATTGGCGAGAGAAAGATGTTGGGCCCAAAATTGATTACTCAGACTGTGGAAGTTGTCAAGCAGATCAGAGAGCGGCTGCGAGTTACGCAGGATCAATATCGTCATTGGGCAGATCAACGTCGTAGGCCACTAGAGTTTTTTGTTGGTGACCACGTATTTTTGTAAAATTTTCCACCCATGGGGTCATTAGATTCGGGGTTCATGGGAAGCTTAGTCCATGATACATTAGACCGTTTAATATTCTCGAGTGGGTAGAAGATGTTGCTTATCGCCTTGCCCTTTCGCCTTCTCTTAATGAGGTACATGACGTATTTTATGTGTCTTAGTTACGTAGGTATGTCCCAAACCCGAGCCATGTCCTTGACCATTCTGATCTAGTCGTGGGTACCGACTTGTCTTACGAGGAACAGTTCGTGTCTATTTTGGACCGAAGAGAGAATGTACTCAAGAACCGGACTATCCGCATTATACATGTTGCTTGGGGGCACCACTCTTTGGGAGAGTCAACGTGGGAATACGAGAATGATATTCGGTCTCGATATTCGTACTTATTTGACTCGTAAGGTATATTTCTTCATATGCCTTTTCCAATTCCGTGATCATTGATCACCTTGCTAGAGTGCTATTAATACTGCTATGTGTATATTATTTGGCTTGCTTGTATATTGTTTGTGATTATTTGTAGCTAGATGTGCTTGTTCGGATGTCTCTAGTTGCTTTAGTCCTAAAATTTTGAGGACAAAATTTTTCTAAGGTGAATAGAGATATTACTCCCATGTCCCGTATACTCGAAATATACTCAAGTTGGCGCACTTTTGCTTGTATTTTTATTTTGGCGCACTTTGAGTATACTTCAAGCCACGGTTGAATGGAACTTGGCTCACAATAGCTAGTATTGATTGTATGATGGTGGTAGGTAGGGGGTGTGGCTTATATTTATTGGAGAGATCTGACGTTCACCATCAACCCCTTGGCTATATATATCCTTGTTCCCATTCTCTCTCCTCACTTATTCATTTCTCTTGTTTTGCTCCTGGTTTTCTTCATAGGCAAGTACATCTTGCAAATATGATAAAACATGATCGGCTATAGTTTTATTCTTAGTATTTGTTGTTGTAATTAGTTTCTAGTAGTGTTTTGATTATAGTTAGTTCTTGGAGTTTTCATATTTAAGGTGGTTAATAGTTTTATCTTGATTTTATTATGAGGGATTTTATGAGAATATTTTCCTAGGGAATGATAAAAAAAAGAGATATTTTTAAAATATGTTGTATTCTAATTTTGAGCTTGAATTTTTCCTTGATTTCTGGTTCTTATTGCTTGAGGAATGAAGAACTGTCATAGTCTCGAGCTTGTGCTCTGAGTGCATCAATGGTGGGTCGGTTGGAGAAGAAGAACAGTGACAAAAAGTAAACAGGAGGATTTTCCCTATGGAAGCATGTTGAGTGTGACCTGCAGTCCATAGGTGCATGTTGAATATGACCCGCATTCCATACTCGTGCGTGCTTTAAGAGTACTGCCAATTTCTTACAAAAGTATGTCAAGGGGATGAATTTTTGAAAAATCCTTCTTGGCGCACTTTTGGAAGATTTTATCCTATGGCGCACAATTGATTTATTATCAAACGTACCAAGCAAAAGTGTACCAATCTACTTTTTAGTGCACTTCTGACCAACTTTCTTTTTGGCGCACTTTTTAACCAAATCAGCAAACCGACGCACAATTGACACATTGTGCATTAACTATCAAAAGTGCGTTGCTTTTATACATATAACCCTTGGCGCATTTTCTGGACTCTCAACGGTTGGCACACTTTTGATGAGTTAATATCCCGACGCACTTGTTAACTCTTGGCACACTCTTGCTCGATTCTGCCTCGATAAGCGAGCCTTGACTTTTGTACGTCTCGATTCTCGAGGCCCTCGACTGTTGTGCCCTCGATTATTGTGCCACCTGGAAACTCATATTTTGTCTTGTGGTTGCTTGCTCGGGCATAGTGCGCCACTTCTCTTACTCGTAACTCTTACTTTGTGCCCTAGTTTGCTTGCATGTGTAGAATGCGTCTGTTCTTGTAATTCTTGATTTGAATACCACATCTTCCTGCTGCTCTATTATCGATATTGTGCGCCATGTTATAGACTTCTGTGCCATGACTTCTGTGACCTAGTGTTATAGGTTTGTGTGCCATATAGTTTCATGCCCGTGCATAGTGTGCCACTATTCCTGACTAGTCTATCTTGGCACTTACAAAGTACATCGACACAGGATATCTTGTGATTAATTGTGCATGCATGGATCCTGTTGTCCACTTGATACATATTTTAGGTTAGTTTAGCTTGACCATGATTGATGATCTATGCCCCTAGAATTTGAGGAATGATGAGGCATTCATGACCATGACTCTATCATATGAGATATGAGATTCCTAATTAATTATGACTCCTAACTTGATCAAAACATGATCGCATGTTTATAAAGGCTACATTGTAAACTGAGTGTGGGACATTGGCCAACATATACACTGAACGTGGCATGATAATTCATGCTCGGTGCATAATATTATATTCCTGAATTCTTGGCACGAAAATGATAATAGGTCAAAACCATAGCGTGGCTAGGTTATTGCTTGTTTGAATATTACATATACATTTGGGTGAATCCAGACTTGACTCCTTATATTAAATGGATTCGTATCAAATGTGTCCGTACTCTGTATGACATTATTAAGGGGAAGGTTCATGTGGCCACGACAGAAAATTTTATATCACTATAGGGTTAATTAGGTATCATAAAAGCTGATTAGAACATGGGAAGGAAACGATATCCTGAGATCGTGCGTGATGGGTCGCCCCGTGATAATTTTTATGGTGTGCAAGGCTCTGGCCACCATGGATATAGTATATCATATGCATGTAGTGGAGTGCAATAATTGACCTTTTTATATTTAAGATTGAGCCAATATTTTCTCTATAGGAAGGTTGGAACTGTTACTGATTAATTAGCGCGGTGGATCTATGGGAGACTGGTGTGATAATTAGCGGTGGCCCTACGGAGAACTGGTGCAATCATAATTTCCTGTTTGTATAATATTGGCTCAGTTAGACCTGTTCGACATGAAAAAATCTGAGGATGCTTATTATTATTATTATTATTATTATCTAGGATAACCCCAGATTCCATATAACAAGTGGTAATATTGTTTGGCCATTTTAACTTGACTTGGTTGTGATTATAATTCTGCTAGTAGCTTAGGGACATGTACTGTCATAGTATGGTGTTCAACTTTTGCCTTTGTTTGGTTGGGGAGTTGAGTCATTATTCTATGATAGAATATGGATCTAACTACGACACAGAATCCTAGCTTGACCATAATCATGGGACGTATCTTATCTTGGGTGGCATGGCATTTTTTGTCCTTGTTTGTGAAGGAGTGCCATGTTATCCCAAAGATGGGACATACGCCAATAATTTTTGGCTCTTGTACTATATGCTTGATCTGGTTTTTCTTTCTTCATTCGTGCTTCCTTGTGGTACTTGCTACTTGGGGTCTAACCCCACTGGTTTTGTATGGCCATATTTAGAGTCAGCACCAGAGGATCCAGCTTATCCCTTTACGATGACGCGCATCAGACAGATGGTCACTGAAAGGCATGAGTGGGTTTCTAGATCACTGCTCATCTTGTAGAATCTACTCTTTTCAGCATTTAGCCACCGACACTTATTATCCGGCTTGTTTGGACATTATTTTCTTTTTACATAACTGTAATATAATCAGAGTACAGCTGATTTCGGTTGTGTAACTATTGACATTCTGCTAGCCTAACATTATGATGGCTAGATCTCCAAAAAAAAAATTGATGGAGCATTTGTGACACCTTATGCTTTATTTCACATGATCTATGTTGTTGTTACTTACTTGAATGATTGAGATATGCTTGTTCTGAGACCCTAGAAGACTTGATTGTAGCATGTACCCCTTGTCTTTCTATAGCCGTGACCGCCGTATGATGTTATATATACCTTGTACGGGGGAGCTAGCCATGTCCGTTTCCGTATTTCGGTACTGGGGTGTGACAAAGTTTAAGTGGTGGCCCATGCAGGTTTAATTTTTTAGACTTGTGGGGTGTCATGATCTTAGTAGTCTCAGTCAAACATGTTCCTCCTTGAATTTCTGAATCTGTTCTTCTCGATACTCAACTTGAACCACCTGATTGATTATTTCTCTATTCATTCCCGTCCTGTTCTTGATATATTTGTCCCTTCCTTTTAGGTCTTTCCTATCTTCGGTTACCGGAGTAATAAGGGCATCGAGGCGACCAGTAGGTCCGTACGAGATAGGACAACAACGTGAGGCAGTGTTTCTCCAGGATCCGGTTTGGATAGAGCCAGCGCTTGGGCCCCCATGTGAGACATTGGCAAAAAATATCGAAAAACCTACTCCAGTGGTTCCGGCTCCCCCAGTAGTGCCAGCAATGCCAGCAGCACTTGATACCCCTACTTTATTAGAGATCATCAGGGGAATGCTGGCCGTACAGCATCATCCGATGGCGGTACAACAACATCAGCAACTCCAGTATCAGGAACAGAATGTATTATTGAACCAGGCATTGCAAACAGCTCAAGAAAGAAATAGAATGATAGATTCGGGGGCGTAGGTTAGATTCTGTCAACTTCACCCCTGGTACTTGGTACGAAGGATGCCATCACGGCACATGATTGACTCCATGATAATAAGGGTATTATGGCGGCGACCAAGGTTCCAGCTAAGGAACAGGTTGACCAAGTTCAGTTGCAACTTCAGGATCTCGCCAGGGATTGGTGTGCGGTAGAGAAGGTTGTCTTAAGGCAACCTATTTCTTGGGATGAATTTAGGATTCGGTTTAGAATAAATTGATCCTCCCAATGCCGATGTCTGTCCTGGGCAACCGAAAGTTGTCTATGATCTTCTTGACCACTTCTACTGTCTGCGCGATCATCTCTGGGCCTAATATCTTTTGCTCACAAATATCATCTTATGTCAATGGTGACCGGTTCTTACTCCCATATAACGCCTCGAATAGTGCCATCTGGATACTCGCCTGATAACTGTTGTTATACGAGAACTCGACGAGATAAAGGTGATCTTCCCAAGAACTTCCAAAATCTAAAGTACAAGCCCACAAAATATCTTCTAATGTTTGGATGGTTCTTTCTGACTGTCCGTCTGTCTAAGGATGATAAGCAGTATTGAATCTCAACTTGGTGCCAAGAATCTGGTGCAAGCTCTTCCAAAAATGAGAGGTGAACCGAGTATCTCGATCTGAAACAATACTTACCGGAATACCGTGTTGTCTTACTATCGATCGCATGTACATCTCTGCCAACTGTTCTATAGACTTTCCTACTCGAAAAGGAAGAAAATGAGCTACTTTTGTGAGTCGATCCACTATCACCCAAACTGCATCACGACTAGTCGGAGATCTAGGTAAACCGGTCATAAAGTCTATCGTGATATGCTCCCACTTCCACTCTAGGATAGGAAGCAGTTATAATAATCATGCATGTCTTTGCTGGTCAGCCTTCACTTGCTGGCATACCAAAATCGAGAGGCGAATCGGGCTATCTCCCTCTTCATCCCGTTCTACCATAAATTTTGCTTGATATCTTGATATATCTTGGTAACCCCTGGAAGAATTGAATACTAGGAACTGTGTGCCTCGGTCATAACTTCTTTTCGGATATCTTATCTCGGTACACAGAGATAATTTTCAAACCTAAGAGTTTCATCCTCATGGATTATCAACTCATTCCCGCGACCAGACTCGCACTCTGCCCGAAGCTTCTGAATCTGCGGATCCTCCGCCTGAGCTACTATGATCCTCACAACAATGGTAGACTGAATATGTAAACTTGCCAACACTCCTACGTCTTGTGGAAGTACTATCTCAATACCCATCTCTTGAAGATCTTCTAATATATGCTTCTGTGATGTCAACAAGTTTGCAATGCCCCTCCTACTAAGAGCATCTGCTATCATATTCGCTTTTCCTGGATGGTACTGGAGTTCTTTGTCATAATCCTTCAACAATTCTAACCTCCTCATCTGCCTTATGTTCAAATTCTTCTGGGTAAATACATACTTTAAGCTCTTGTGTTCCGTGAATATTTTTACCCGATCACTATGCAAGTAGTGC
This sequence comes from Iris macrosiphon, assembly GCA_036927795.1. Taxonomy (NCBI): domain Eukaryota; kingdom Viridiplantae; phylum Streptophyta; class Magnoliopsida; order Asparagales; family Iridaceae; genus Iris; species Iris macrosiphon. The sequence goes on from JAYESA010000012.1 coordinate 159,486,514, forward strand.
CTCCATAGCTTAAGTGCCAAAACTACTGCCACCAGCTCGAAATCGTGTGTTGGATAATTTTTCTTATGATCTCGAAGCTGCCGAAATGCATAAGCTATCACCCTTCCATGATCCGAGCCCTTTGTCAGATGTGTCATAATACACTGTAAATTATCCAAAACCTACTGAAAGCGTGAGGATAGGTGCAAAAATCAACCTCTTCTTCAACTCCTCGAATGATATCTGACATTCTATTATCCAGACAAACTTAGCCTCTTTGCACGTCAAACGGGTCAATGCGATGAAATCCTTGCAAATTCTGCTACAAATCTCCTGTAATATCCTGTCAATCCCAGAAAACTACGTACCTCTACTACTATCTTAGAAACTGGCCAACCATCTACGACCTCAAACTTCTTTGGGTCTACTTCTACTCCTGCTCCAGAGATGATGTGATCCAAGAATGATACATGATCCAACCAGAACTCATACTTACTGCGCTTTGCATATAATTGGTATTCTCTCAAAATCTGTAAGACCTTCCGAAGATACTCTTCGTGGTCTTATTTGCTACTGGAATGACTAGAATGTCGTCTATGAAAACCACCACAAACTGGTCTAGGTATGGCATGAAAATATGGTTCATCAAATCCATGAATATCGCTGGAGCATTGGTCAACCCGAATGACATAATTAAGAATTCGTAATGCCCATATCGTGACCTGAATGTTATCTTGGGTATGTCTTGCTCCCAAACTCTTACTTAATGATATCTTGACCGGAGGACGATCTTGGAGAAAAATTTAGCTTTGCTCAATTGATCAAATAAAGTATCTATCCTTGGTAATGGATACTTGTTCTTCACCGTTACTGCATTCAATTTCCTATAGTCGATGCACATCCTCGTAGACCCATCCTCTTTCTTTACCAAAACTACTGGCGCTCCCAAAGGTGATCCACTGGTTCGGATAAACTTCTTCGCCTCCAACTCTTCTATGTGTTGGTAAAGCTTGTCTAGTTCTGATGGTGCCATCTGGTGAACCTTACAAGTTATTGGTCCTGCTCCGGGAATCAATTCTATACAAAACTCCACATCTCTCACTGGTGGTAGCCCTGAGAGTTCTTCTGGAAAGACACCTAGAAACTCCTTGACAATCTTGGGAAGTTGTTCTTCTGTTATTGCTGCCACTATAATCACCTCTTCATGTTGATCTCTCACAGATCTATCAAAGACGAAGTTTTTTGTGCCTGGGATACTAAATAATACCCTACCCCAATGACAATCTATCAAAGCATGATTATCTCTTAGCCAGTCCATGCCTAGGATAACATTAAAGTTATCCAAAGGAAACTCGATCAACCGTATAGGTAATGAACTCCCGCACACTACGATTGGACACGCTATACACACTCTTCTAACTTCTACGATCCCATTACCATTGAGTATGTCCAACCTCTCTAACAATGCCTCGAACTCTAATGCAATGTGTGTCGCATATTGTATAAATATAAAAGAATGAGATACACCAGAATCAAATAATGCTACAGCAAGATAAGATGCGCCAGAGATGTTACCTGCTATCACTTCGGCCGATGTCAAAGCCTCCTCCAGAGACAAAGTAAATGTCTGCCCCTAGCCCTGCTGCACTCCGTGCTGCTGCCTCCCTTGGACACGCTATTGTAGCATCTATTGGCCATATTGCTGGTTCCTCTATTATTGGTACATATGAGCCTGCGTCGGTAACAGACGCTGAGATAATGGTCGTATTGCTACTGTCGACCCTCTGTGCTGAACTGCCCCTAGTGCTGGCAGTGCTGAAAATTGTTGGACTGGCTATCCTGGCCTCTGCATCATCGAACAATTGGTAATTCGGTGGTCTGGACTACCATACCTCATACACAACCTATTGGATGTCCTACACACATCTCTAGAGTGGCATCCCTTGCTACAGTAAGTACACCCCATCGGTGCTCCCTGGCACTGTTGTTGTTGCTGCCGAGTTGGTGTTGTCACTGTCAAAACGGCCGCCCTCCGTGACACAAAATCATGAATGCGAACGCTAGGTGATGGTGCTGACGTTCGGATTACTCCTCTAACTCCTCCTCCACTCTGAGCATGAAACCTCTTCTTGCCTCCCGTCCTCGCCGACTACCTCTGCATACTAAGCTCATGCCTTTGATCTACATAAGTACTTCTTCATAAGTCTGGTAGTCGTACCCCTCTACCAGTTTTAGAATCTCCAGATGAAGTCCTTGTTGGAACCTCATTGCTCTATCCAACTCTGTAGCCACCATAGTCGGAGCAAATCTACTCAGCCTGCAAAACTTGGCTGCATACCCGTCTACAGTCCTATCGCCCTGCTTGAGACCGATAAACCTCTGTTGGAGGTCATATTGCGCTACGAATCCAAAATACTTAGCTCGAAAATGAGTCTTAAAACTATCACAAGAGATAGGATGCCTCAAACCAACCTTCACTGACACCCACTAGTCACAGGCAAAGTCTTGAAGATGGAATCGGACCTGATCAACTTGTTCCTCAGGCGGAACCTTTGTTACTGTCAAAATAACTTTGATCTCTTGGAGACACACGTCTGCTATGATGGCGTCCTCTATGCCATCAAAGTACCACGGGTTAAGTCGATAAAATTTGACCGACGCCCCCGAATCTTTCCTTCTGCCTCTCTCTAGATCCATTTGTAACCCTTGATTCAGTAAGACATTATGTTCCTGTTGTTGAAATTACTGATGATACTGAGTTGCTAACATCCTTGGATGAACTCCAATAATATCAGAGTGCCAAGTACTGTTGGTACGGCTGGAGGTACTGGGATCTCTGGGGTATGTCGTTCAACATGAACTGATACTGGTTCGACTGTCCCAACTTGCTCAATCACTGGCTCAACCCGGACCTGACTCAGAGCAGGTGATGCCTCTCTCTGCTGCCCACGGGAACCCTGACTTACTAGATTTTTTGCTCCAGCAACTGAAGAAGCCCTAATTAAAGGATAAGAGACATCAAGAACAGGATGGAAAGGATCAAAGAAGTAATTAATTTGATGGTCAAGCAGGGCATTGAGAAGAACAAATTTAGGATTTCAAAGGCATATGTTTGATTGAGGCTCCCATAACCATAACACCCCACAAGTCTGAAAGTACAGAGTTGCATGGGCCACCAATAAAATCTTGTCATGCCCCAGTACCGGAATATGGAGACAGACATGACCAGCTACCTCGTACAAGGTACTATACGTCGTACGGCGATCACGACTGTAACTAGACAAGGGGGTGCATACTAAAAGCAAGTCACTTAGGATCACACAACATATATTGTCTCAATCAGTCAAACAATAATAGCAAACATAGAACATGTATGATAAAGCGAAAAGGCGTTCCAATTGCCCCAACAAAATATTCTAGAAACCAGTTGTACAAAATAAGAAGCTGGTAGAGTAGCAAAAGTACATGACCATGATCAGCTGCAGTCTAATTAATTACAACCATGTAAGAAACTAAATGTCCAGATCCATGGCTAACAAGTGCTAGTGGCTAAAAGTCCAAAAGAGACAAATGTACTACATAGAAAAGAGGAGAAGAAACTCACTTGTGTCCCTCAGCGAACAACCGTCTTGTGTGCACCATTATTCAGGGAAAAGTACGCTGGATCCTTGGGTGCTGTCTCTAAACCTTGCCATGCAGAACCAGTGGGGTTAGACCCCAAATAGCAAGTACCACAAAGAAGCACGAATAAAGAAACAAAACCAGAGAAATATATATATATATATATATATATATATATATATATATATATATATATATATATATATATATATATATTGGAAGAGGTAATTGTGTTACAGACTCCTGGCCCGAAGGTCCACCATATCCCGGCCCGAAGGCACCACACATCTCGGCCAGTAGGCTCGCACCTGCACCGCACTTGAACCGCACATGCGCTGCACCCATCACCAACTCACCACTTAATTCCCCCAAAAAGGAATTAAATGGCACCCATGAGGCTCGAACCCACAACCTTCTGGGTAATATGCATTAGTCTTAACCACTAGGCTAGATGTCATTTGATATATATATATATATATATATATATATATATATATATATATATATATATATGTATATATATATATAATTTTCTCATAATTTTGGTCCATAGCCTATCATGATACTATAATCTAACCCTATAACCAAACAATGACAAGGGTTAGGCCATCGCACCATGATAGTCCATATCCCTAAACTATTGAACAGAAGATACAACCACAAACAAGTTCAATTACAGTGTCGGCCAATCACTTGTACGACTTGCTAGGTGGAATCCTAGCGGTATTATGAATGCAATAGAAATCCTCAGATCGAGCCATGTGTTAGCAGGGCTAGCCGAGCCATGAATCACCGCGTAGCACGTAGTAATTATGTACCGGTCCCTAGCGAGGCCATCGTGCTAAGATCGTATAGAATATATAATATAATATAATAGTCAGATATAGCAAGCCACTAATGATAATTTAAATAATATCCAAATAGGGGCCAGCCTTCACTCCCCAGATAAATATTTGACGGTGGCTAGTTAAGTGCGATCTCAAGATTTCTTCCCTCTCAATGCTCTACAAGTTTTAGTTGCCTAGTTAACCCTACGGTTAACTGAAATCACATGGCATGGTCACATGTTACTCCCCTTATATGTCTTACCATAGTACAAGCACACTAGATATGAATCCACTTTGATACTTGGTAGTTCAATTTGGATTCACCCAATCGTGATACAACAATCAAACAAATCCTAGCCACGCTTTGGTTATCAACCAACTATGATGTCCATGCTAGAGGAAATCGTATTATATCACATGTCACATAGCACGTAGGTACACCTTGGTATAAAACATATAACATAATCGCATAGGAACACTTAGCACGTAGGAACACGTAGCACGTAGTAAGTGTATCAACACGGATACCAATAGTCTGGTCAAGTTACCAATCATTAGTAAATCACATGAGTTCTAGCATATAGCATCACATAAGTCAGGCACATAGGTGGTCATAGACACTTGGCGCATGGGTAATATAGCCTATTGGTGCATAGCCAATAATCGGGTAAGGCACTTTGTCGAGTCTAACATCTGGTCACTGAGATTTCATACACTTACAATCATTAAAATCATGCATGGCATCACAAAATCCAATAAAACCTCTAAACTAAACTAAACCAAAAAATGTGTATATATGGACGTATGAAGATCAGGGACGCATAGAGTCAGTGCCGCATAGGTCAAGGTCGTATAGGATCAAGACCTCATAGGAGTCAGTGTCGCATAAGTCAAGGCCGCATAGGATCAAGGCCGCATAGGAGTCAATGCCGCATAGGTCAAGGCAAAGTCCACTTCTTGGGACAAGTGCTGAGTGATATGCATTAAATGCGTGTCAGAGAAGTGACTGAAGTGATGGACATGACAAGCCATAAAGTATGTCAGAGAAGAGACATACAAAAAAGATGTGTCAATGTGGTGCAGAGTCATGCATCCAAGAAGAAGCGCATAGCTCGTGGTCGCATGCTCTGCTGGCCGCATCGGTCACTCGGCCCCAAGGATGTTTCTTGGACTTAGTGAGATTCTCTTCGTTCAGCAAGTAAAACACGAGGAGTTCCGTTGTTAAGACTTTTCCAAGTACTTAGCTCCAGAACGTATGTGTAATAATCTGTCATGCATCTAATAAGATAGACGCATGCTGGAAGGCATATGCGACAAAGAGTCCAGGCCGCATAAAGATCATGCTGTATAGAACTCTCGGCAGCATAAATGCTGGCCGCATGAGAACTTTGTCTTTTCCAGACAACAAGTTCAGCTATGGCGAAAAAGCTCCAAAATAGAAAGTTGTTTCCTCCATAAAAACTTTATTTTAACTCAAAATCAAGTGAAATAAAAGTCAAAATCGCACAAAATTGAATGCTCTACCACATGTAACAATTAGTTTTCAAATATAATAAGTTTATGTAAATCAAAACCAAGATAAACTCATAAAATCTATGAAAACCCTTAACTAAAAATATAGATCTAACCAAATCCACCCATCAAAATCAAAAACTCCAAGTATTAAAAGTTCTTAGAATCATAATAAACACATATTAGACTAAGAAAATGCAAGAAAAAAAATAAGAATTAAAATCTAAGGGTTTTTCTATGTCATGCATGGTGTACTTGCCTAAAATAAATAAAGAGAGGAAAATAAGATAATAAGGGAAGAGAGAAAGAGTTTGACTTATATAGTTAGGGCTTGAGGTTTAGACCATGGGTTCAACTCATGACCAAACCAACCCAAACAAATAAACCATGAACCAATCTAAACCAAAGAATGGGTCTAGTCTCCATGTAACCTAATTATCATGTAAGCAAGAAATAATACGTTCCAAATACGTATATCGGGAACGGAGAGTGACACCTTATTGGAATGACAATCTTATAAGACACAATTTCGATGTCATATATATCGAAAAGAATGTATTCGACAATATCTTCAATAAGGTGATGGATGTATCCATTTGAGAGGTATAAATTATTTGCAGGAATTCAGATTTGCACCTAAAATAAAGTGCTAATGGTAATTGGGTCAAACCTTCAGCGCCATTTACATTGAGTAATGATGATAAATTGATAATATGCAATTGAATTTCAAAGTTAAGATTTTCTGACAGGTACGTGTCAAATCTGGCTAGATGTTTCGATCTCAACGAACACAAGCTGATAGGTATAAAGAGTCATGATTTTCGCGTGTTCATGGAGATGTTAATTCCCATCGCTCTGAAAGAGATGCATGCTGCCTCCTCAAGTATGGACTCTGTTGGGCCAATTTGTCTATATTCTTTACAAATTTATGTTTAAGAAAGTTGACGGTATAACATATAATGGAACTTAGGAGAAGATTTTATTGACATTGTGAAAGTTAGAAAGGGTGTCACCCCCCCCAGCTTTTTTGATAGTATGAAGCATTTGTCGATTCATCTTACATACAGAGCATGTACCAGTGCTCTTGTCCATTATCGATGGATATATCCATTTGAGAGGTATAAATATCAATAATTCTAATATTTAAATAATTCTAATATTCAATATATTATTTATAGATATCTACATCACCTAAAGAAGAAGGTAGACAATAGTGATCATGTAGAAGCTTTGATATGCGAAGCATATATCATTGAGGATGTTTCAAACTTCTTCTCTATCTACTTTGATACTCATGTCAGAACAAATCAAAATAGATCCCCAAGGAATGATGAAGGCAAAATTATTACACCGAATAGTGGAATCTGTACTATATTCAATGTAGGGGATAAGCCTACAAGTGCTATTAAAGTACGGTGGTTGAAAGACGATGAGTTTGAAGCTGCTCATCGGTACATATTGTTAAATAGTGGTATAATGGAGATGGAAGATATTGAGAAGTAAGCGACAAAACTTTGTTATATTTTTTATTTTATACATGGAAAATAACTGTTATAACTTATCTCCTTATTATCACAGTATTTTTAGAGCTGAGGTAAAATTGGAGAGTCCTAATATTGATGATAATGATCTAGCTAGAGAGGTTGATAGAAAAAAAATTGTCGTGATTCCATAATTATGTAAGGATCATAAATATTAAACATTCTAAATTTAGCAATCAGACGAAACTGTCTAATATCTATATGATACGTGTTGTTTCTGGTTTTTCGTTTTGGTACACAGTTATAGAACGAAGGACTTCAAGCACTAGCTACCAGACCAAGCAAGAGGGCAAAGTGTTGGGATGAATACACCATAAATGGCTTCAAATTTAGAACCACTGAGAAGCCTATCAATCACTCATTCGTCGACGAGAAGGCAGATTATACAAAGAATTCTGGAGTTTACGTTAGGAATTTAGTCTACGATGTTGATCCAGAATTCGACTACTACGGTGTACTAAGAGATATCGTAGAACTAGATTACTCTTTTGACATAAAAATGATATTGTTTAAATGTGATTGGTTTGACACAACACCCAAGCAAGGATGAAAAATTGAAAAATAATTTAGATTTGTTGATATAAAACATGGAAAAAAGATATATATCTTTCAAACCATTTGTGTTGGCTAGTCAAACGGTTCAAGTGTATTATATGAGTTATCCTAGTCGACGACGTAATACCCGGGAATGGTGGGATGTCTACAAAACCAAAGCTAGAAACATATATAATATTAAGGATCTAGCCTACCAGGGAGATGAGGTGGTCATGCCTCAACTTACATATATGAGTTTGGCCAATGTTGATGATTTGGAGGTTGACGTTAATGCAGTGGATGATATAGTTGACAAAGAGCTTGACATAGAAGATTTACCTCATGTAGAGGAGGACTCTGATGGTGGTTCAGTTAGGAAGAAAAATTGGAAGATGGAGGTGAAAGTGATAGTAAAAATGAAAATAAAGAAGTATAATATGAAGATGATTCATAATGTGATTTGGAAGATAAAAAAGAATCAGAAGATGAAGAAGATTAGTACATAATTATATATGAATTATATTAGATTATTTATTTGTTTCATCACACTATTATTATTAGTATTATGACACTAGTATTTTTTTTATCACACTATTACTTTATGAGTATCATGACACCATCATTATTTATTTCGTCACATTCATTGATTATTTGTTTTATCACACAATTTTTTATTTCTTTTAGATTTACCTATGGCGAGATGAGGCCATGGACAACGTCGAGGATTTTTATCCCGCCATGCCCCACCCACTACTCCAGATGCAAATCACAGGGGAGATAGCGAGGACAACTTCGTAGATGATGGTTATCTCCGCCATATACTCGTTCATCAATAGGCGGAGCTATTCCATCTTCTGGTGTTCCCTTAGCATCTACTCCTGCTGCTACCCCTGGCTCGAATACTACTACTACTACTACTACTACTACTACTACTACTACTACTACTACACCAGGGACTACACATGTCACTCCTATTAGGGCGAATCCATATCATGGCCTATTGCTGGACCACAGAGTATATGTCCGTTGTCCAAGATTTGCAGATCATCCTACTCTACCAGAGTGGCCAACCAATATCGGTCATCGATGGAGTGAGGTAAGTATATAATATTATTTTATTATAAATTCACACATTTATTCATACTTTTTTATTCTAATTGTACAGTGTTTACTTATTTCAGGTTTTTTCCTGTCTAGGCTGAAAAAAATTTAAGGAAAATCATGCGACGTCAATTTCAAGGTCCCTATCTCAACTTCAGTAACATCCCACGGGATAGGCGGTATATTTGGCTTGAGATGCTGGGGGTATGTATAAGATTATCTTTTTTACAACATTGCTTAAATATTTGTTTATTTGTGTGTATTTTCTTTTTATTTGCAGAAGATGTACTGGTGGCCGGATCATACAGATGAGTCAATCCGGAAGTGCTACAAGTCCATCGCCGATAAAAGGTTGAGCGATATGATCAAGGACCAGAAGGCATTGTCTCTACTTCCAGGAGATCAGCGTAAGGAGTGGCTGAAAGTGGAGTTCTACGAAAAGATGAAGGAGATAATGGGAACTCCAGTATATAAGACCAAGTGCGCAAAGGCAAAGGCAACATGTGCTAAGGGTGGTCACCACACCGGTGGATCTATCCCGTACTCCGAGCATTATCGACGGATGGTGATTATTCTGAATTTTATCCTTGTTGATTTATTTAAATCTTATATTTTATTTATTAATTACTCAATTATTACAGTTCGAGGAGGCCGCTAAGACAGGCGAAGACCCGAGTACCTTCGACTTCCCCAAACTCTTCGAGTTGACCCACAAACGGAAGAAGGAAGGGAAGTTTATAGATGATCGGACAACCAAGGTATATGCAAGTTTTTTTTTATAAAACATTGTCAAGTGAATTTAATTATATTCTTTTTATAATTAAAATATATTTGTTTAACCTAAAAAGTTAATCCTAACTTTAAATATCTTGTATATAACCTAAATTAACAATAAAAACCTTTACCCTAATCGATGGTATCTAAATACCCTAACTATGAGTCTAAAACAACATATTCAAACTCTAAACTTATTTACGTATATAATATAGGAGACGTATAAGACACTGGAGAGTCAAGTCGGTGAGAGGGGGCTTCGAGTAGTCAGCCACGTACGCCGGCTGGGAGGAACGATTTGTGGATCCAAGCTGTTAGGAGAGGAAATGTCAACAACGTATACGACACCTATTCATTGGAATCCCATCCATCTGTTTACTCCAGAGCTCCTCCTCCAGCTTCACTTGCATCATCACAGTCGGGTGCCGGTGGTGATAAGTTTGGCCCTCCTAGTCTGGAACCGGTCACACAGATTCTGTACAACCTACAGAGGCAGATAACATATCTTTGCTCCGGTTCCTCCTTCCACTCCAGCTGTTGCGTCTACTCCAGCTCCTCATTTGGCTTCTGCTCCGGCTGGTATTGATCCTCAAGATTTACAAATGTCATCAACACAGTCATGATGTAGTACATGGCGAGCCGACAACCGCCGCTGCCACCACCCCTCCTTCGAGTTGAGTTTTTTTTTATTTGTTGTATCTGAGGTGATCTTTGAACTATTGTATGTATTATAAAGATTATGTTGACTTGTATGTATTTGGATGGTTGGAAATTGTATTTTTTGTTTATATTTAATATTTATGCTCAATTGTGTATGTGTTTTGTTTATATTTAATATTCATCTGAGATTGGAAATTCGGTTCATTTGTGATCAATATTCTTATATATAAGGATTGTGTTAGGTATTATGGTAGCAGGGGTAACTAAATCTGTCAAAAATATCAAATATAGCGACGGACAAGCGATATATTAGGGACAGAATACTGCAAAATCTCATACTAGGGACGAAGTACTGAAAACTTTTCGTCTCTAACGTATTGTGTGGTACAAAAAAATGTGCCAAACGTGTACCAGAAACTGTCGCTAATCCATTGCTAAACCGTCACTAAAAATGATGACTTAGCAAAAAAAAATTTGTTTGTAACCTACTAAAAAATACGAAAAAATGGGCTCACAGAAAGAGATGCCAATCTGTCGCTAAGTCGTTATTTTAGTGACAAAATTAATATGTCATTATTTTTTTGTCGCTAGTCAGTCGCTGTAGCGACAAATTTACGACAGAATTTTGACAGCGATATATAATCTAATGATGACACATTTTTGTCGTCAATCCGTCGCTAATTAGGAATAGCGACGAAAATAGGCCATTTAGCGATGGAAAAAATCGTCGCTAAATATTAGTATTTTTGTAGTGGAAGATATAACATATTGTCATCTCGATCATGTTCGACTATAGAACCAAATTTGACACATTCATCCACATCACCATTGTGTGCCAACCAATGTCTTATTCCACCTTGGGCCTGCCAGACCCACCTTTGAAGTCAATTCATGTACTTGATGATCCTACTCTACCTTGAGAAGAGCCCGTATAATCCATGAGCGTTCAGCACCGCTAAATCTTAGTATTTTTGTAGTGGAAGATATAACATATTGCCATCTCGATCTTGTTCGACTATAGAACCAAACCTGACATGCTCATCCATACCACCATTGTGTGCCAACCGCAACGTCTTGCTCCACCTTGGGCCCTTCATACCCACATTTGAAGCCAATTAGTGTAGTTGATGCTCCTACTCCACCTTGAGAAGAGTCTGTATAATCCATGAACATTCAACACCATCTGTCTTGAACGAATTAGAATCGCCCAAACCAGCCCCGTAACATTGGGCTTTGATACCACTTATTGGAACGCGGTGTGACCCGAACCGGAGTTGGGCCCATGAGGTGCGATATTGGATTGGACCCATATGCCTTAAAAGAGAATTTTCATGTAAGGCCTGAATCAATTCCAATTATCTACACCTCATGATCTCACCTCATACCCGATGTGGGACTAAATTACTAGCTCCAATATCCCCTCCCCCTTGAGGGCTCATACGAAAATGAAATACAATTCAACAAATTACAACTCTAATGCAAGTGGCTATACTATTTTTTTTAATTATTATTTACACTTTCATGTTCCCATCCAAACAAAATGGTTTGAAGTTTCTTACTTACGGAAGTCAAAAAATTATGTATCTAAACAAAATTTAAAAAGTGATACATTTAAACTTTTATTGCAAGTACATTACATTACAACATATTAAAATTGATACTTTTACACTTTCGATGAGCTACAACCATCCAAACAGTCCCTTATACTGAACATAAATAGGTTCACGAAACAAAAATAAAATGAGCCACCTTCTAAATTTGTAGATAAAATTTGTATGACGATAATTGAAGTGTAAAATTTGTGCCAATACTAAAATCTTCCCAATATAATCAAGCAAGAGGAAGGGAAAATTCTAAGGCCATGTTTAGTTGTGTTTTATAAAGTAGTTTTGTTAGTTTAAACTCAAATTCCAAGTAAATAGTGTTTCGTTATGACATACTCAAAAAATATTTTCCAAAATTTTATTTACAAACCAATGTTTTAAATTTTTTTTGAGAAAGTAAGGAAAACATGTTTTTTGAAATGACTTTTGCACTATTTGCAGGCTCCCTCCCCCCCAACCCCCCCCCCCCCCCCCCCCCAACAACTCTCTCTTTCTTTTTCCTCCAAAGAAGTCCAGAGAAAAAGTTCCGAGGACACGAACGACGATAAGTCCGGAGGGAACTTGACTCTAGTCGAGGAGTACACGAACGACGACCTCGACTCGAGGACATGACAGCGACACCACGAGGGAACTCAAGGACACGAACGACGCCACCATAACCGGAGGGAACTCAACGTCGACCTTCGACCACGCTCCTTAGAGAGCTCGTAGACCAGGCACTCTACGTCGGCGGAGGAGGTCGACTCGAGCTCCTCCTTCGTGTTTGGTGGCTTGACGTCGATGCTGGTGGAAGCTCGGCCACCTCGAGCTACGAGCTCGCTGTCGACTGGACTCGACCGACTCGACCAACGACCGAAGCGAAGTCGACCTCAACCAGAGGGAAGTCGACACAACCTGACGCAAACTCGACGACGAAGATGAAGACAACGAATCGAACTCGACGACGACCGGAGGGACTCGACCACGACCTCCTGGACTCGACGACTCGACCCCGACCGCCTAGACTCAACGAGGACGACCACCTGGACTCGGCCACAACCATGACCGCCTGACTCGACCACGACCAGAGGGGGACTCGAACTCGAACTCGAACTCGACGACGCCTCCTCTCCTCCGCCTCCGCCTCCGAGATTAGACACGATTAGGGTTAGGGTTGTGTCAGGTGCTGGAAGTTAGGTTTATGGTTGTGTCATGGGTTTGGGAATGTGTCCAATCTCCACACAGCCTGGACGAAGTCCACGATGGCCTGGACTCGACCACGACCGCCTGGACATAGTTGGACACGAACAGTTTTGGGAGGAACACAGTTGGACACGAAGAACAGTGTAGACAGTTAAAAAAATGACTCTCAAAATATTTTATGAAATAGAATATTCAATTTTTGTTTCTTAAAATTATTTTCCAGATGAAAGTAACCAAACGCAAAGCCAAAAATTTTATGCTCAGAAAATAACTTTATAACCAACTTTCAAAAAAACTATTTTTAGAACAAAATTTTAAAAATGCTATCCAAACAGACACTAAACGTCCCACTTGTTGCAGTCCCATTGGAGACCATCCAGCCCTTGTCATCGCAAATCGGGTTGGGCCCCACTCGGCTAAGCTTTGACCAATAGCATGGCTTGAATAGATACCAAGGTCCGGATTCCAGATAAGCGAGGGGATAAGGACCTTAGATTCATCCATCATTGGCCCTCACATAGACCAACCCATCTCCTCCGTCCATCCGCAAAAAATCCTAACACCAACCGTCTCACATCGACCAACCCATCTCCTCCGTCCATTCTCACATCGACCAACCCATCTCCTCCGTCCATCCGCAAAAAATCCTAGCACCAACCGTCCGATTCTTGCATGAATCCTTGACCACAACCTTCCCTCACCGTGCCAATACAAATTGAAGGAAACAAAGTCTGGCAACACAAAGCAAGGAAGACAATATGGCTACGGTCACGACTCAGGCTTCCATCGCCACTCTCCAGCCCCTAGCGTCCAGATGCAGATTCCTCACCGGCTCTTCTAGCAAACTCCCTAGGGAATTCACCGCAAAGAGCTCGCCGACTTCAACCTCTGCTTCTTTCAAGGTCCAAGCAAAGAAAGGCGAGTGGCTTCCCGGTCTCGCATCTCCCAACTACCTCAACGGCAGGTATAAAACAGTATTCAAAGACAATTTTATGTGTAACTCTATTGCTATTGGTACATGTACTAAGTGGTTTAAGTACACGCTGCATGGATGCAGCCTCCCAGGAGACAACGGATTCGACCCCCTCGGGCTAGCGGAGGACCCCGAGAACCTCAGATGGTACGTGCAGGCGGAGCTGGTGAACGGAAGGTGGGCCATGCTCGGGGTGGCCGGGATGCTGCTGCCGGAGGTCTTCACCAAGATCGGCATCATCAACGTGCCGGAGTGGTACGATGCCGGCAAGGCCGAGTACTTCGCCTCGTCCTCCACCCTCTTCGTGATCGAGTTCATCCTCTTCCACTACGTAGAGATCAGGCGGTGGCAGGACATCAAGAACCCGGGCAGCGTCAACCAGGACCCCATCTTCAAGAGCTACAGTCTCCCCTCCGGTGAGGTCGGCTACCCCGGTGGCATCTTCAATCCTCTCAACTTCGCGCCCACCCTGGAGGCCAAGGAGAAGGAGCTCGCCAACGGTTACTAACTAACTAACCAACTAAACATAATGAAACCCTAGCTAGATCAAATTGCTAGCCACAGGGACGGATCTATCCTTGGGCACGGTCAGACGGTAGTCCGTCCGAAATTTTTGAAGAGTTTTTTTTTGTAAAAATATTTCATTAGTTATGTTTTATTTTTTTGTTTGAATTTGAAGTATACGACAATTAAGTGATGGACAAATTCTCAAAAAATTGATATTTTAAGTGGTACGATGTTAGTATTCTCGTGTCGTTCAAACTATATCTAAAGTTTAGTCCTCCCTAATTTTAGAGAGTAGCTCTGCCACTGACTAGCTACCTTCTCTCATCAACACTGATTGACGTTAATCGATTCGATTCTTCGTTCGACAGGGAGGTTGGCAATGCTGGCATTTTTGGGGTTTGTGATTCAGCACAACGTGACCGGCAAAGGACCGTTCGAGAACCTACTGCAGCACCTTTCTGACCCATGGCACAACACCATTGTCCAAACATTCAAGGGCTAGTAGAAGATCAGAGGATGATGGCCACGTACTATTCTTTGTTTTTTTGTTCCTTTGTGTAGAGTATCCATCTTTCAGAGTAATGGCTTCTTGGGCTACAATGTAAGTGTAACATGATCGATCAGAGAGTAAACAAGTGGGGTTTCAATGTACAGAGAAACACCATTATCATTAGCACAAAGCAAATCAAACCCTCTTCTCTATATGAGTTTATCTTGTAATACACTATGAAATCACTATTTCTGGTTTGGTTGCTGAAAAAGATGGGGACATGAAGTTTCAGAATATTCGAAAATCCAAAAACAGATAAACTAATGAATAGAGCCTGAATAAAAATATAAGAAGCACAATGTTTACTTTTAAAATAACAATAAATTATAATAATATATTTATAATTTTAAAAATATTATATATTAATATCAAATATTATAAACTATTATAATTATTAAATAACCATATTTTCTGAGGAATTTCAAAGCTAAATCCTAAAGAATTGATCAAATATATTTACGATACTACTACCAAAGTAGATATTATCCATATTTTCTAATTACACACATATAATCAAATTATAAAACACAAATCCTAAATTAACACATCAAAAAAAAATTAATTTTATTCAATGGTTTGGAATTTTCAACAAACAAGTTATATGCAAGATCAAATCATTTAAAAATAAAGTAAAGAAAAGAGAAACTCGTCTTGTTTTGGGGGTATTTTGAAAGCCAAATCTTCTTCTTCTTCTTCTTCTTCTTCTTCTATATATATATTTTTTCTTTTTTAACCCAGAGAAACATAATGGAGAATGGGGAAGTGTGGGAGGTGGTAGTAGTTGTTAGTCCCGAGACGGATCAAAGATAGTAGAACGCGGGCCATAGCAGAGCTGCTAGCGAGACCCGAAGGTCCGCTCTCTACTGGAACCCAAGTTGTCGTCAAGATCAGAGATTCACACAAGAGTTCCTCATCTAATATTTCTTGATTCCAACGAAGCACGAACCAAGAATAGGTTACAAATTGACTCCGAAGAAAATAAAGATTACAACAAGCAACAAGTAAAACGTTCTTCTCTTTACGTTGCAGACGTTACAATGAGAAAGAACGAAGCAAAGAAAAAACTGAAGAGAATCTCCTTCCTGGGGTGGTCAAAACCACCGTTGCTCAAAGCAAGATTCGCCGTACAGATGATCTGCCCCCAGGAACCAACAAGTTCACAAAAGAACTTCTGGAACGCTCAAAGTCACCTTCAAAAATACTCGAAAATACCATGTGAGAGGGAGACACTCTAGGTCGCATATGGTCTGGTGTTCTCAATTTTTTATCTGTATTCTCTCTCCTCAAATGAAAGAGGAGGCCCTTTATATAAATAGAAGAACAACACCTATGCGGCCTGAGGAAACTCTAGGTCGCATAAGCGCTGACCGACCAGATCCCCCAAATTCCGGTGTCTGAGTCGTCAGCGCCGCAAATCACGCTGCACTGCACGAGGCAGACATCGCCGTCAAATACGAAAGCAGCTGCTCGTGCAGCTGACACGTTGTACTACACGAGGCAGACAGCGCCTCCAAACGTCGAAAGCAGGTCTTGTCCCCTCCATGTCAGACTCTCCACAGGCCGCATGGGCACCGAGCCGCATACCCACCTGGCCATATGGCAACCGGTTGCATGGGCACCGAGTCGCATACGCACAGAGCTGCATGCGCACCTAATCGCATGGCCCCTGGTCTACATGGGCACCTTACCACATGGCTCCTGGCCGCATGGGCACCTGACCGTATGGCCCCTGGCCGCATGGGCACCTGACCGTATGGCCCCTGGCCGCATGGACACCTGACTGCATGGCCCCTAGTTGCATGCGCTCCAGGCCGCATGCGCTCCAGGCCGCATGGCTCCACGAAACATGCGTCCGAGCAAGCAACCGTGCATGTAACTCGCACATAAAAGGAGTGCACGAGCGCCATGCGACAATATTGACGTGCTAAGTATGCCAACAAAGTGCCACTTTGCGCCCTTGAGCACAAGCCCGAGTTCGAGTTCGAGTCCAAGTCTGAGTCGCTAAGCCCCTGTGGAGCTTAGTTCCTAAGAGAAACTTCCCAAAGTTGGTAAAAAAACAAAGATTGTCATAATAAAGTTCAAACATAAACCCTCTAGGAAAAGTCAACCCACATGGGACTCCACCCCATGTGCATATACCAATACTAAGCATAGCTATATATTAAGATATACACATTGGTGGTTTTCCAATGTAGGACTAACACTCCCAAAGCCAAGTAGAAAATACCAACAGTCCCCCACATATATCATAATACATGGTTGAGCGTTCCTCACAGTGACTACCATCATGCATTAGGATAGATGTCGTCGACGACTTGAATCTTTTCGCATAGGTCAAACAACAGTACGATACAAGAATGGACTAGGCCTTGAATTCTGTACCATAGCTGTTATTCTCCCCACTCACACAATGACCTCAGTTGTGCCATCCGGTCGTACGTTAAAGGCACTGTGCTGACCTGGTCTCGGTGTATGTATCTTGGACGTCTACAAGCTTTCCCTCAAGAGACGGCCTATATCTCTATCCATACACTTAGGTGAGTTCTTTCACTATAGAGAGTTTATTATCCGGCATGAAGCATTGCGCTTATGTGCGGTGCTACACCGCATGACATGGCTGTCCAAAGCCGAGGATCCCATTTTTGTGGTGTCATACCACTATAGCATGAGGACACATGCCTCTTAGTAGTGTCGTTACTACACACAACATGGAGCCTTACGCTCTTATACGGTGCTACGCCACTGTGACTTGGCTTAAAGCCGAGGTTCACTCCCTCATGTGGTGTCACACACTGTAGCATGAGCTCACAAGCCTCTTAGTAGTATTGTACTACCTCCCAGCATGAAGCATTGCGCTTCCGTGCGGTGCTACACCGTTGTGACATGGCTCAAAGCCGAGGTTCACTCCCTCATGTGGTGTCACCCACTGTAGCATGAGGTCACATGCCTCTTTGTAGTGTTGTACTACCACTCTTTATCTCTTTTCAGCATTAGGCTACCTGCCTATGTGCGGTGCTACCGCCGCTGTGACATAGACCAAAGTCGAGGTTCACTCCCTCGTGTGGTGTCACGTCATTGTACCATGGGATACAAGTCCCTTGTAGTGCTGAAACTACTCGTGCTTCCTGTAACGCACGCCGAACATTCACTCTGTCCGAGAACTCATTAAGGCATTAATACCATCCTCCCACAGAAAATGTTCTGATCAAGAACAACTAGTAGACCACAGTAGTTCCGGGTACGTATCCTACAATGTCCCTGAGGACTACCCACTGTACCTGATATTCTCCTGGTCAATGGTCCTCCCTTGAACTAATAGATAGATGCCTGATAGATTTTTCTTTGAACCAATATCATAAAACTAAATGGTATGATTGCAGAGACGCAATACCAGAGGTCCTCTAAGCTCAAATATGTTGTGTCCTTGACTATGTACGGTGTTACTGCCGCTATGACATGGCCTATAGCCGAGGCTTTACCCTGTCGAGGTACCTCATAGTGGTGTCACCCCAAAGTAACATGGAGTACTATGCTCCTGTATAGTGCTTGACTCTGACTATATGCGGTGCTATTGCCGCTGTGACATGGCCTGAAGTCGAGGTTCTACCCTGTCGAGGTACCTCATAGTGGTGTCATCCCACGGTAGCATGGAGTACTACGCTCCTTTATATTTCTTACGATCAGCTGGCCCTTGAGGCCTATTATGAACGGATCTGCCAGAATTACCTGACTTCAATCTTTAACCACTGTAATGATCCATACTAGCTGCGCTCATTCAGTGTTCTGTACTTGCCTGTTATGAACGAATCCGCCAGAATCACCTGGCTCCGAACATTAACCACTGTAATAATCCACGTTAGCTGCGCTCATTCAGTGTTCTGCATTTTATCCATACAATTCTCTTCAGACCTTTGAAGAGATGAATAGATGCCACTGCTGCAGCTTTCTGGTTTTCATAGTATGTCGGTATTACCCGAATATGTGTACTAACCATAGGAAGATCATCTGAGAGCTTCCAAAGCCACCTTGCTTCATATGCTGCAGTTGATAGTGTATAGAACTCTGAGAGTAAATATTGCTTCTTCGACTTTTACGATCTAGCAGCACCACTCCTGGAGAAGTCACGTCCTCCTGTGGATCTTGTATGCTTCTTTTCTGAGCACTAATTGGCATCACTGAAGCCTTCCTTCATATCTGGATAACTGCTGTAGTGCAGGATATACCACTGAGTCCACTTGAGAATACTAACGACTCTCTTTACAGCTTTCAGTATACAACAACACACATACTGCTCGTGAACTGACTCAGCATCCCTACAGCAAGAGCTATATCAGACCAGGTGGTACTCGCAGCTTGAATCATGCACCTGATGATGCTTGAGTACACCAACTGTCTGATGCTTTCCCTTGGATTATGCTTTATCTCCATGTCACACCTGAGGAGTATCGTCCCTAATATCCAAAATGTGTGATCAGCTCTTCACGCACAACGTTTGTGACTGAGCAAGCCCCCCTGGCATCCGGATTATCTTATATCCTTAGGATGATCTCCGCAATCCCATGCCCTAAAACTGGACAAAAGGACATCTTTGTTCTAGTGACACTTCTATATCCATAGCTGGGATTTAACAAGTCGTCCACATAAATACAAAAGATGACTCTTTTTTTATCACCAAACTTTGTGTACACACACTAGTTTGTCTTGCTGATCCTGCGATAACTTTGACTAGATGACTTATCAAACTTCTGCTGCCACATCCTGGAATTTGCTTCGGGCCGCATTGAGATATCACCAACCCACAGACTGTCTTCAAACCTGAATGACAATAATTCTGTCTGTTGTCCGTGAATCTCTCATGACTGTCTTCCTTCATCTGATAAACAATCAACTTATGAATAGAAGCTACGACAATCATCATCTCAATATATGATACCCTCAATAAGGTGCCTAAGAAACCAATCCCCTGTTATATGAGAAAACCCCTAGGCTACAAGCCTATGCTTGAACTCAACTGTTCTGGCTGCTTCTATTTTCTTCTACTGAAGATATATAAGCATCTGATAGGTTTAGCTCCTTCAGGCAGATTGATCAACATCCTAAGTGTTGTTATGGGGTCAATCCCTTCGTGGACTGCCTCCTCCCAGTAGACCAAGTCACTAGTCTTCGTCGCCTCATCATTGGTAAGTGGTATGACCTCCATATGATAGGTGATAAGATCATCTATAGTCCTTCGATCTCCTGACTCTTCTAACTGACTGCTCTTCGAGTTTTGGTTCAAATATTTTCTTTCAAAGACAATTCCTTCTTGGACTACGTCTTCTTCTATAGAAGTGCCAACAACTCTGGCTGATACGGTCCTCCGAAAAGCCCCCACAATCGAATAATATTCATGTGGATCTAACATTAAACCAGATTTACCTCAGAAGTGACGAACGGTACTAGGGACATGATCGTAAGTGCAACCTTCTCCCACAAACAATTTGGAAGGCCCTTTGACCACAATATAGAAGTCATCTTTACTGTTAACTGATCGTCCTTTCTATTTGCACCTTTAATGGACTGGAAGAGTACGAAGATGTCGTTCCATAGTAAATTCCATGTTCTAAGATGAACGATGTGAATCCAAAGAACGATGCATGATCCATAGTCAATTTCATGTTCCAAGCTGAACGATGCGAATCCAAAGAACGATACATGTTCCATAGTCAATTCCATGTTCTAAGCTGAACGATACGAATCCAAAGAACGATGCATGTTCCATAGTCAATTTCATGTTCTAAGCTAAACGATGCGAATCCAAAGAACGATGCATGTTCCATAGTCAATTTCATGTTCTAAGCTGAACGATGTGAATCCAAAGAACAATGCTCTTCGTAAAGAAAACTTCTGAGTCTATTGAGTTGTAGACCGATATGACGCTCAATTCCAAACTCAAAGTCGATGAGTTTCTCGAACGCTTCATCCTTCGATTATGAGAAGATACGCGAACGCATTTTTCGAGAAATCATCAAATAAAGAAGTGATAAACTTCACCCCGGCCCTTTGTGGAGAGTAGAAGTCACATATATCTGAGCGTACCAGCTCCATAGGATTTGTACTTGTAGTCATCTGTCTAAACGGCTTTCTGACTACCTATGTCTGAACATAGCCATCATGCGTCTCCACCACCTTACCCCCACATCTTGGAGATATCCCTGAACTAAGACATCTTTGAAAAGGACATGTCTTAGTCAGATACGACACAACTCAATAAGAGCAATCTCTTCTTCAAGCCGGAAGTCCAGAATCATAATCCTGATCCATAGATCTTCTGCTTGACACTTGAAAGAACTTATGGAATTTCCTCAGCCGTACAGACGATCTGTCCCCAGGAACCAACAAATTCATAAAAGAACTTCTGAAACGCTCAAAGTCACATTTGAAAACACTCGAAAATACCATGTGAGAGGGAGACACTATGGGCCACATATAATCTGGTGTTCTCAAATTTTTATCTATATTCTCTCTCCTTAATTGAAAGAGGAGGTCCTCTATATAGATAGAAGAAACAGCACCTATGCGGCCTAAGGAAACTCTAGGCTGCATAAGCACTGACCGACCAAATCCCCCAAATCTGGGTGTCAAAGTCGTCGGCGCCGCAAGTCACGCTTCACTGCACGAGGAAGACAGCGCCGCCATATGCCGAAAGAAGCTTCTCGCGTCGCCTGACACGCTGTACTGCACGAGGCAGACAACGCCTCCAAACGCCGAAAGCAGGCCATGTCCCCTCCACGTCAGACTCTCCACAGGTCGTATGGGCACCGAGCCGCATGCGCACCTGGCCGGATGGCAACCGTGCATGTAACTCGCGCATAAAAGGTGTCATGCGACGATTCTGAGTGCAAAATGCGCCAACAAAGTACCACTTTGCGCCCTTGAGCCCGAGTCCGAGTCCAAGTCACTAAGTCCCTACGGGACTTAGCTCCTAAGGAAAACTTTCCAAAGGTGGTGATAAAACAAAGATTGTCATAATGGAGTTCATACATAAACCCTCTAGGAAAAGTCAACCCACATGGACCTCCACCCCATGTGCATATACATATACTAAGCATAGCTATATATTGAGATATACGCATCGATGGTTTTCCAATATGGGACTAAAACTCCCAAAGCCAAGTGGAAAACACCAATAGTAGTGATGGTGGCTGGAAGGGTTGTTGGAAGTGAGAGGGCAAGAGAGGGTGATGGAGTAGGAAAAATGACATAAGGAAAGGAAGGGTGGTGCTGCGGTGGTGTCAGGTGCAACAAGAAAGGGCCAGCAGGAGCAGCAACGGAAGTGAAGGCGCGCAGTCGACACAGGCGGCGGATCTAGCGGGATCAAGATGGAGCTTGGGCGGACGCGATCGGGCTAGAGCTGATGAGGGGGCTCAGGTGGCTGGCTCAAGTTAGATGGGAGTGGAGGAGACATGGAGAGGGGCTAAGAGAGGTACCGCATATTAATGACTGAGTGAGAGAGGGGGAGCTTTGCACTGATGTCATAACTTCTATCCATAATTTATATCCAGTGATAACCATTGATGTCATAGCTTCTATCTCCAGGTTCTAGTTTTTTGTTGTACTGCATATTAAGTGAACAATGGATTATTACTTGTAGCCATGAATGAATGAGAGAGAGGGGGAGCTCAGCAACTCAACATAGATACACACCTTCTTTCCTCTAGGAACATTATGTAACAAGTGATTTGAGACTATAGCCTATAGTCTATGACCCCCTCACTGATGGCACATAGATTGCATTCTATAATTCATAAATAGACTCATTTTTCCAACTCTATGAAGTCATGTAATATTTAAGAGTCGATCAAGAAAATTGCAAATGATTGTGTCAGCGTTCAAATGGTTCTGTTTGGAAAATGTTACTGCACAAAAAAAAAAAAAAAAAATTGATTCTAGTCAGAGAGCAAGTCTTGTTAATTGATATTGGAATCTGCGATGTCTTTACCCATTGCCAGTGAAATTGCCACAATTAAGAGTGTGCATCATTAAGCTACTAGTAGCCTATTTTATGCTAGTTTCCAGATTTATCATTCTTCTGTTACTGATAGCAACATAAACTTTCTAATCTAATAAAAGACAGCACAAAGAAATGTCAAATATATAGATGCAAGAACTCACCCGTGGCTGGGCAGAACACTATCAAACACAGTGAGATGGAGGTGATGAAGTGCCATCTTGTCCGACCTTAGGTGACTGAAAGCAGTTAGGGCCGTTTGGTTTAGAGAGTTTGACAACGTAATGTGTAATTGACATTATATTGTAAATCAAATTCGGATTCTTTCATTGAAGAAAAAAATCGAATATAATGTAATGGCCATGACAAATTTGGTTATATAAGATCATTTACCTTTAAAACCAATTACATCATAAAACTCATGTTCAACAACTTAAAACTTACAAAATTACTTCATTTTTCTTGTTTATTATTATTTTATTTTTTCATATGATTTAAATACATGTTACAACTAAAATGGTAATGCAATTGTAATAAATTACAATACAAATTCAATTTAATTACAATTATAATTATTATATTACAATCAACCACAAGCAACCTTAGTATATTGGCTTGTCCTGGGTTGTAAGTTAACTTCTGCATCAGGTTTGAACTTGTTTTCACTAAAGTAAATGCCTAGTCAATGACCATAAGATGGCTCAACCAACTTGCTCGAGGGTTCCTCCGTGACTTTCCTTGTCAAGACTCTGTTTAGTTAGCTGCAAACTGGTCAAGCCTCGGATGTAAGTGCTGGTGGAGCACTCAATATCTCTGGTACAGCTTAGTAAGGATATGGACTAGTTAACCACTTCATAACAGAACCAGTAGAACAGAAGGCATCTCGAGAGGTCAGAAGAAAAGTTGGTAACAAGGAAATCATATAAAGTTGTCTTGAGAATAATATATGAGAGTTGTTCTCGTTAACTTCCAAGAACTACATTCGTACAATATTACATATAAAACAATTATACTTCTCCAGGTTGTTAATCAACATTACACATCTCAACAACATAGAATCACAAACACACAACAATAGACACAAACTAACTTGGGTAGCCTGCCAAGTGCTTTCAACCCCAGATACAACATAGTAGCAATTTTAGAAGATGAAACATAGTAGCACCTAAGGAGGAAGCTCAACCTTGACACATGCAATCCGGAGCAGGATATGTATAAATGGATTGCTTCGGCTTCCTCAATCTGATCTGTCCTTGTCTATTTTTGTGCCCTGCCTGGACCGCCTGCTCAAACGCAGACCAATCCTTGCTCTTGTTAAGAAAGAGTTGACCTAACAGACCCATGCTTGGTCTTATTGTCTTCAAATTCTCAAAAGTCCGATGCCCCACCTATATCCGTAAAATTTTCATCCAGTTAGTGTTGTTCAAATAAAACCGCCTTTAGATTTCTCATATATGAGAAGTAACAGCTATAAAACAATGGGGAGAAAAAATACCATCGCATTGTGCATATTGCCAGGGGATGCCGAAATGAAGACGTCACTATGCATGCTCACATAGTAATCAACAGCAGCTAGAAGAGACGCTTTTCCCTCAACTTTTGCGAGTTCGTCTTCAGAAGCAAGGCTCTTCTTGTCCTCCATCAAAGGGAAAATCTTCCGCAAACTTGAGATTCTGGCTTCCCCCCCGTAGACCTACTTAATGAAAATTCTCATCAGACTTGTGTAAACAAATACCAAAGTGTAAGTTACTTAAATTGGAAAGACATCTGTAACCTTGTGAGAGGCAAGATACAGGCGAGTATTGCTGTCAAAGCCGAGAGCAGCAAGTAGCAGTCCAATTTCTTCAGGAGTCAATGGGCAGCGACCCTGGCTCCGTAGCTCTTCATCAGTGAATTGGGAATTCAAGACCCTCCCTTGCCATAGCACTTGCCTGTACTTTGCCAATGCCAGTCGTTCAGCTTTGCCACCACCAAAATCGCAGGCTGAATGTGCCGCCATATCCTGAATGTTTGTTATTTTTAAGGTGACACTCAGTAATAAAGCTTCAACCAATAACTTAAGTGCGTTAGGTGCTGGTATGGCCATTAAGCAATTTGATCTAAACTCTTGAGGTTGATTAGTTGTTAATATGTTCAGACTTCAATCCTAAACATTTCATCTCTGAGCTCTTGGAGCAGCTAAATGATTGTGATGGAAAATGAGATAAGAATACCTTATCAAACCGAAGGTGCAGCGTCACGTACTTGCCTGACCCATCCTTGATATGTTCATCCACTACCTCACGTAGATATTCTTCAGTGTTTGCATGCACAGGGTTCCTCAGACGTTTCACAAGGGCCTCACCCAGCTCAGTTATATCTGGAACAAATTTTAATGCTTTGAAGTTGACTTTGCATCTTAGCCTTTGAATATCCTCAGCCATGTTGTCAAATGCCAGGCGGTGAGAAAAGGGGGCAATAGCTGCAATCCCATAACTGGAGCAAAAAAGAAAATTATAAGGGCCTTCCTAAAGAAGGGTCATTAGGAGACTTCCCTAAACAAGAAAAAGAAGCTGACATGTTGGAGGGAATAATTACTAATGCAACCAACTGCAAACAGGCATCTCAATTGTTGTATGTCATAATCATTATCATCATCCAAGCCCTTCTCCAATGAGAATGGGGTCGGCTATGGCGCATAAGGAAGCTACACAAACGAATTGACAGTCTTTATGACCTGTTGTCACTTGTCAACCCGCGTCAACCCCCTACGTAATATTTCAAAATAATAAGGGCTTGCAACCCCCTTAACTCGAGCCAGTTCTAAAATACAAGTGATTTGAAACCAGACATAGTAACTGACAAGATTATCAACTTTTAGTTGTAAAGACAATACAGCATAACAGTCTACCAAGGACAATTAGAAATTGGATGCCATAATAGAATGGTGTAAAAGGTTTCTGTATATGTAACATCGGAAGTCCAAGTGGTGACAAAAGTTATAAATAGCATAGTTGCAGTATGGCCCATACCGATCCGATACGGCCGACACCGATCCGATTTGGCATGTCCCGATCCGATATCGACTGATACCCGATACTGACATTGGATCCGGACACTTCGGCAAAGAAAATTGAACGAAAAAGGCCAATTAGCAACATAATAAAAGCATAGTAAGGTTGTAAAAGCATGTAAAAGAGGAAAACTTATCTATCGTATTTAAATATCAATCGGTAAGGATGACTACTATTTCATTCAATTTCAAAACTACTAAGAAACAACACTAAAAATACTTAAAATTATGCCTAAATGTATAAAATATATTTTCTAAAATGTTAATAATTTACTAAAAGTTATTTGCTTTCCGATACCAAAAATTTCAATACTCCAATCCAAAAACGGCTGATACTGCCGATCATGATACTCATAGGAATGGTTCGATACCGATTCTGATAGTGATACTTTCAACCTTGATAAATAGTTCATACAACCAAATTCATGTGAGTATGGCTGACAAATTTGAGAATGGATTAAGAAATGATATGTTTGCAAGTGGAGGCTTCTAGACTTAGGTCTCGTTTGTTTGCAAGTGGAGGGTTCTAGACTTAGGTCTCGTTTGTTTCACGGAATTATGGCATTGGGAAAGGAAGTCATTGCTTTCCTATGTTTGGATGCCCAGGAAATAGAGGAAAAGAAAGTGATTTCCAATGGAAAGAAGAATAGGGGAGGAAATGGTTCCCTCCACCCATCAAAGGATTCACTTTTCCACCTTAAGTATTCACTTTTTCTTCCTATTTCCTTGGCATTTCCAAACACCGGTAAGAAAAATCAATGAAAATTGTAATTTTTCAAAGAAAAGAAAAAGCAAGGAATTGATTTTCTTCTCGCGAACCAAACGAGACCTTGGGGTATTAAAAGAGAATATGAATGTTGAACTGAGTAATTGCCTTAACAGAGTTGAATAGTAGAAAAGGGTTCACATATGACATTAGGTAACCCCAGGACATAAAATTCAGCCAAGCCGTCAGCAAAGTGCTCAGGTCCATCTATATTCTATAGTATGAGTGAGAACTTCAGATATGAGATATGAAAGGATTGAGAATAGAGTTAGGATATAGCCTTCTTGTTCTTAATTCTCCTATATAGATTCCAAAAAAAAAAAATATGAAAATAAAAAAATAATTTAACACCATAACAATCATTTGTCAAAATACATCTGTAGGCAATTGATAATTGTTTTTAATTCTTTACACACACACAATCTTTTATATATATATATATATATATATATATATATATATAAGCGTACCTCAACAGCTGCGTCTTGCACCTCACTAGGCGAGACATCTTTCTCCGGGTGCGCACCCAAGGTGCGCCAATTGTATGATGTAAGGGATATTTTTCTGCTTCAATTTTTTTACAAAATAAGAAAAAAAACATATGGCGTGCTTTTTCTTGGTTGTCTTGCTAAAAAGGAGGGAGATATCATTTTCCACGGTTACTAAAGTTGGCTACAATGGAAATACAAAAACTAAAATTTACTAAAAACGTGGAAAGGAGAATACAAATTCTTTTTAGTTCTGTTGACTGCTATTGCTACTGGTGCTCTACTAGTTAACTTGGTTATGTTTTATCATGTTTTTTGTTGGTTTTAATATTTTATTTGGTTTTATTTCTTACATTATTAATTGATTTATTTATGTATATTTTAATTATTTTATTTTTGCGCATCGCTTCGCTCCGGTGTGTACCTTAAGTACGCCTCAGACGATATAGACCATTTGCGTCTCAAGTGCACCTTTGACTACCTTGCTATATATATATATATATATATATATATATATATATATATATATATATATATATATTCTCAAGAGATTAATCATCTCATCTACAGCTGAATCTTCTTCCTAATGAATAGTGGATGTAATAAAACTAGTCATTCCCACGTACAACTCCTGTTGTATATCCATATAAGCAAACTACTCGATATTATGGTATTCAGGGCCGGCCCTGGGCCAGGACAGCCTGGGCGATGGCCCAAGGCCCCAAAATTATAGGGGCCTTGTTTTTTTCATACATACCTAATAGTTATTAATAAAAATAGGTTTTGTTTCTGCCGATTTGGGAAAGCTGCAACTCTTCTTCTGCTAAAAGTGAAGCCGGCTCTTCTTCTTCTTTTTCTTTCTCCAATCTCTATTTAGACTACGTCTTCTCCGCTTCTCCAAAAAAATTATGAAGATCAGAGGTAAACGCTTTCTCTCGAATTCTCTAAAGTTTTCTTTTTTTATTGATGCTCAATGATCCATTCTTCAGACAATATCTTCTCTATTTTCCTCCTCCAAAGTTTAAACTTTAATTCTCTTGAATCTTTTCTACGGTTCTACTTGTTTGTGTGGAGAAAGTTTTGGGTTTTGTTGCGGAGGTAATCAAAGTGGAGTCAGACGATTTGGCAAGAAATTTGACAATTAATTTTCAAATTCTCTTGAAAGAGGTGATATATTTCGATAATTAGATTGGCTCTATTGTTGTATTTCTATTGTTTAATTTATTCAATTATTTTTTTGTACTCAACAATCTATCAATCGGTTGAAGAAAGGATGATTGGGTTATTATTTTGTGTCTGCCAACAGATTGTTATATTGTTACTGCCAAGTATCTAAGTTTCTAACTAGGATGATTGGGTTGTTATTTTAATGTCCGCCAACTGTTTGTTATATTGTTCCTGTCAAACATCTAGGACTTCTTCTAATAAATGGTTCCTGGCCTAGATGGTTCGGATACGATAACTACAACAAGTGCTTTATTTGAGCAAACATGGCTTGTTCTGATTCCATTGTCAATTTTAATTGGTTGTGGTCATATCCAGAAAACATGGCTTTGTTTTGATCAATTTTACTTCGTTGTGTTCTATTCCAGTGTCAATTTTACTTCGTTGTGTTCAATTATACTTCGTTTTTAAACATGACTTTGTTCTGGAGATACTTCGTTTTTAAATATGACTTTGTTCTGGAGATGACATTCTTGATTCTTCTTGTGGACACATCACAATTTCAATGGTTTAATTATCATGTAAACTATACTTTGTTTTTAAACATGGCTTTGTTCTCGAGATGGCATTGTTGTGGACACATCACAATTTCAATGGTTAAATTATCATGTAATCTTTGAATCACGTCTTTGTCATTATACATGAATTTCATATTTTTTTGTTGCATATATTGAGTTAAACGTCTCTTGTTCTGTGTCTTTGTTTCCTTAAATATGAAATGTGCCACCATCTTGTAGAAAAAAGATTAGACTGAAGGTATTAATAAGATTTTTTGAGTTCTTTATGCAAAATGTGATTCATACACAGGGAATTGATGGGAGTGCACTTAGCACTACACAAAATTGCCAAATTGGCACTGAAATGTACTATATATCAACTGCCTTAAGTATGCATTGAAAAAAATTATAATATGATAGTTAGCTTCTGTTGATGTCAGAAGAACGAAACTGTTAAAATTGTCTGTTTGTTTCTCATTTGCACCTTCTTCTCATAACATCATCATCAACTAAATTAGTATTAATCATAATATTTTAGTTACTGTTTATGTTACACTAATTAAGTTTTTTGTTCTTTGTTTTTATTAATTCTTATACAGATTAGAAAAACAAAAGTTGCTGATCAATTTCGGTATTTGAGCACTGCAATTGAGAATTCAAAAGCTCTACTCTCAGGAGTCCAGGTTTTATCGTTCCTTAATTTTGGTATTTCTTAATTTCGGTATTTGATCAAAACATGTTTCAAAGAAAACAAGCTTCTGGCGGTTCTAAAAGGAAAAAAAAAAATGAGAGAATGACTCAAACTATAAAAGGGTCTATGGATAAGTATGTTCTTAAAGAAACAGGGGTAGTGCAAGAAATTTTGATAGAAAATCTAGACGGTGCACAAGAAAATCATCTTGAGGAAATTATAGAAAATGATAATGTTGTGAACACTGAGAATATTGATCGAGGTGAAAATAATGAGGAAAACGAAAACAACGATAATTCTTTAAATATATATGATCCAAGAGTTTGGGATAACCTTGATACAAAAATGAGAGATTTACTTGTTGAAAAAGGTCCCATTACGGAGTTTAATTTTGAATACCCTCGTGATGAACTTGATAGACATTTTTCTTCATAGTATTATAAAAGATTGCTTCCAAACAAAAAGAAGTCATAATAGAACATGGTTAATCTACTCAAAAGATTTAGATAAAGTATTTTGTTTTTGTGGTAAGCTTTTCAAAACAATGCGCTCAAGAAATCAATTAGCAGAAAAAGGATGTAGAGATTAGAAGTATCTTAGTGAGAAGCTTTGAGAACAAGAAAAAAGTCGTGAACACTTTGCTAATTTGAGATCCATGGTAGAGTTACAAGTCAGATTGTAAAAAATAAAACAATTGATAAAGAATTGCAAGAACAAATTAAAAAAGAAACACACCATTGGAAAGGAGTTTTGATAAGAATAGTAGCAGTTATAAAATGTTTAGCTATACATAATCTGGCATTTAGTGGAAAAAAGAAAAGAAAAAGTTAACAATGATTCTAATGGTAATTTTCTTGGCTTGATTGAAATGATTGTCGAGTTTGATCCAATAATGCAAGAACATTTTCGACAAATTAGAGAAAAGAAAATTCATTATCATTATCTTAGCCATAAAATTCAGGATGAGTTGATAGCTAATATATCATCAAAAGTAAAAATTGCTATAATTGAAAAAGTTAAAAAAAAAATATTATTCTGTGATCTTTGATTGTACTCCCGATGCAAGTCATAAGGAGCAAATGACATTAATATTACGGTGTGTTGATGTGTCATGTATTCTTGTAAAAATTGAGTACTTTATTGAATTTTTGAACATAGAAAACACAACCGAATTGGGTCTTTTTAATGATTTGCTTGTTGCATTAGAGTCTCTTGGTCTTAATATTGATAATATTAGAGGTCAAGGTTATGATATTAGCCCTAACATGGGAAGAAAACATCAAGGTGTTGAAAAAAGATTACTTCATATAAATCCTATCCTAGAGCATTTTATATGTCATATGGTTGTCATTGTCTTAATTTAGTACTATGTGATATGGCAAACTCTTGTGCTATGTAGTTAAAAACCGTTATATATCGGATATATCACCGATATATAACGGTATCGGTGACGAACCGATATTTTTTTTGGAAAAAATCGGTTAAATATCGGAACCGATAAAATCGGCTGATATTACCGATATTTTGTAAAATATCGGTTTTAATAAAAACCGATATCTCACAGTAATTTTTTTTTTCTTTTTTTGGGTCGCTGATGCCCAAGATTGGTTATTGGTAGTAGGTTCATGAAAGCTACTAGTATATCAAACCTAAAACCTAAAACCTATAAAAGAACCTCACAGTAACTTTTAGCTTTCAAGATTGGTTAATAAGGTTCTTTTCCTGCTACTAGTATATTTCATATGAACCTATAAAAACTGATATATCCACAATAAGCCGATATAACTTTGTAGTTCCTCAAGTGATCTCCTTTATCTTGGATCTCTTGGATTTCTCGACGATATGTATACTTTCTGCATATTTTATAATAAAAAACTATTAAGTGTATTGTTCATATATAAAAATTGTGTTAAAAATTCAAACCGATATTTACCGTTATAAAACCGATATATCGGTGATATATCTATAACTCTACTGGACCGTTATCATGAAAAACCCGTTATTAACTGCATAGCTCTTGTGTTAAAGCAAAATCATTTTTTGGAGCATGTCAATGCAAGTATACAGTATTTTTCGATTCTACAAAAAGTTGGAGTGTGCTAGTTGATTGTTTAGATGGTTTAACACTTAAGTCATTGTACACCACAAAGTGGGAAAGTCACATTGAAAGTGTGAAAGCCATTAAATCACAAGTAGGCCAAATTAAAGAAGCTTTACTTAAAGTAGCAGATCTTATTGACGATGCAAAATTATCTAGGGATGCTAGATTGTTAGCAATAAATGAACTTAGTAGTTTTGAGTTTTTGTTAAGCTTGGTTATTTGGTATGATATTTTGTACAACATAAACTCGGTTAGTAAATCTTTACAATTTGAAAAGATGCGTATCGATGTTGTAGTAAAATAATTGAAAGGACTTGTTTCTTTTTTTGAAAATTATAGGGAAGAAGGTGTTACACATCTACCATGAATTCTGCTAAAGAAATTGCTTATGATATAGGAGTTGAACCTGTATTTCCTGAGAGACGTCAAACTTCTAGGAAAAGACAATTTGATGATATTTCTAATATTGAGAGAGAACCACAAACAGCTGAAAAATACTTTAGAACTGATTATTTTCTTGTTGTTGTAGATATTGCTCTTTCAGAGTTAAGGAGTAGGTTTGAATAATTGCATAGTTTTGAAAAGATGTTTGGATTCTTGTTTGACAGACTACACTTAATATTATTGGAGGAATATGATTTGAAAAATTATTGTGCATATCTTGAATCTGTTTTAAAAAGGATGATGTATCTGATGTTGATTCCCATGATTTGTTTTTAGAAATAAAATTGTTGCAAGAGATGTTACCTTCAGAAGCATATGAACCAAATAAATCTTGGACTGCCATTGAAATTCTAGAGTTTATAGTTGAGATGGATAGTTTTCCTAATGTATTGGTTGCTTATCAAATTTTATTAACTCTTCCTTTGACTGTAGCATCAGTTGAAAGAAGTTTTTCCAAGTTAAAATTGTTAAAATCTTATTTGAGGAGTTCAACGAGCCAAGATAGGTAATAAAATGGATTAGCAATCCTATGCATTGAAAAAGATATGTTGAATGACATAACATATGAAAATATAATTGATGACTTTGCTTCAAAGAATGCGAGAAGAATGCAATTGAGATAATAGTGGTCCGTTTAGTTCTACGAGACTGATTTTTCTTTTTTCTTTTTGAAAGGTAGGTGTGAAGCTTATTGAGCTGGAGCTGTTTTGCATAGTTGGACATTTTGCATAGTTGGACAGAAAGGATGCATAGTTGGAAAGAAAGTATTAGTGATAATGTTGGCATGTTGCTAGGGACGAAGCTGCTGGACAATAATGCTATTATTTTTTTGATAATATTGCTATTTTTTTTTTGATAATATGTTAGTTTAATTTTGCTAGTGAAAAGACATAGATCAATATAGATGTTTTTTATTTTTGAAATTTCAGTTTTTTGGTTTGAAAGACAAAATTTAATGCTCTCTTCTCAACTTTGTAGTTCTTTCAAATTATTGAATCGATGTTTTTACTTTATATGGCATTCGATTATTTAGTTGCTTTGGTATAAAGAAATTTTTAGAAGGGCCAATTTTTTTAACTTTCGCCCCGGGCGTAAATAACATCAGGGCTGCCCCTGATCGTACTTTGATATGATTTTAGTTTATAGCAAAAATTGCTTCCATAACCACCCTATTACTTTGTCCATATATTACAAAGTAAATTTTGCATGACAAATTGGAAGTTCAATTAACATAAAACTCTCAAACAACTCATAAACTAAGTACTAACCTCTGTAGAACAGGAACAACATTCTCCAAATACCAGTTGGCAGAAGCGTGAACAGGCGCAGTTTTTATTCTGGTAGCTCGAATGGCAGTAGCATAATACTCTCTTGTGCTCCATGAGTATTCACTGGGCAAAACCCTAACTATTGAGATGTCATCTTTTAAAATTTGAATAAAGTGCTCTACATCAAAAACTTCATCAAATGAGCTGCAAAATGAAAATACAGTTTGGTCAATCACGTGCAGGATGATAATAAAAAAAACAAACGCAAAAAGATATTATTCTAGAGAAACCTTGCGTCTTGCCAAACAGGATTTACTTCAAGGTGTGGGATCACAAGGGTTGCATTCAAAATTTTAGCAACAGCAACTGCGTCACATATCTACACATGAAAAGTTTACATGGACAGTTCAATTCATCTACATCCTCAAAAAGCAAGCATGTCAATCAAGCCCACAAGAGAAACACGTATGGAATAAGAAATGTATATTTGAAAAGTATTCTAAAAGTAAATAGCATACCCCCATCCTTTGTTGATTCAACCCTCCATCAAGAAATACTTGGACATATCCACTTGATTTCGTAGGAAGTACTAGTAAAAAGTTAGAAATGGAAATGTTTTAGAATAACAGATTTCTAAAGATCATGCACACTACGTTCGTACAAAAGAAGAGATTTGTAAATAGTTTTAAATTGCAAATTTTCTCCCAATGTGAGTATTAATAGTGTTGTTATCATGTACTTACATGCATTACTTGCAGACCTAATGCATGGTTTCCATCCTTGGGATTTCAAGGGAGACCAAAGCTCAGATTTCTGTTCTTCAGACTAGGGAAAGAAAAGAAAAACAATGAGGGGCGTGGGGGGGGGGGGGAGGAAATGAATGACAAATACAAGCCATAAATACACAGCGAAATGATGTAGAAGCTCTATACATAGAAAGTTCTTAAGTGAAAAAACTAACTCACAATTTCACGTTGTAAAGCACCCTTCAAAAGAGACAGATGCCTAGGTTTGGGAGCATTCCATTCCTGCAAAAGAGCACAAGTCATATCAAAACCAGATGTATAAAAGATTCTTAACCAATTCATCACTTGGTTGCATCCGCACTATGACAACATCTGCACATTGTGCTCCATTTTATGTCGCTTGGACCTAGGATGTCCACCTATGTTGCAAGGAAAAAAAATATCAGCATCAGCATCATCCAAGCCTACTCCCATCATAACAGGGTTTAGCTATGGAGAATAAGATCCTTAAAAAAATTGATGTTGACCCTCTATGTTGGTGTGAAACTCCTATTCAAGCTAGCTATGAGCATGAGAGGGTCATGTCATAAAACCTTGGTAGGCACTTGGCAGGTAAGTAGACATACATTTTAGATATACAATTTAAGCTCATTCAACGAAGGAGCACCCTCTACATTCCCCTAGACTATAAAGAGTCTAAACAAATACGTAAAAAAGTGATATAGTTTGCTACATGGAATTTTGCATTAAACTCTATGATACACTAAGCCAAAAGATTGAAGCAATGACAATCCGGTTGCATAGAAAAAACATGACACCACATAATATGGGCATGGCAACACTGACACCATTTTGGAGTATCCATGTTATGTCCAGTACGTGTACGACACAAACACAGCACCAACATTCATGTGACGTGCTTCCTAGATGTCCACTAGCCTGCTATATAACCCTGTATAACAGGTCTTGAATCTTGATGGACATTCACTAACTATGCTTCAAACTTGAAGACCACAAAGATCTGCACGAACATGGAATTGGCTACAGAATATATGACTAGAGTTTTTGGCCTTTTCCAGCTACCCATGCTATGTCCAGTACGTGTACGACACAAACACAGCACCAACATTCATGTGACGTGCTTCCTAGATGTCCACTAGCCTGCTATATAACCCTGTATAACAGGTCTTGAATCTTGATGGACATTCACTAACTATGCCTCAAACTTGAAGACCACAAAGATCTGCACGAACATGGAATTGGCTACAGAATATATGACTAGAGTTTTTGGCCTTTTCCAGCTACCCATGCTATGTCCACAACCACAATTTTCTGCATATCTGACATCACTATAGATTACTAATAGCAAGGGCTAGTTGATCACCAATCTCAAATCTTTCATTCAACAATCCCCACAGTTCATGCTAAAGAGATTGTTGGATTTTCAGAAAATATAGCTTGATTACCATCTGAGAAGTCCAAGTTCGGAAATTCCTCGCATGACAGGCTGGTTTTATCCTATTTTGACTAATTTGCTCGATGTTCATTATTATTTCAAAAAAAAAAAAAAAAAAAATTGTCCTCTTTTATGACCTTCACATTGCACATGCAAATCTCAACATGAGGTATTGCCTTTATCTTCAACATACTATGTTCCTAACAAAAGCCACTATTGAATGTTGGATGGTAATATCGTAATAGGCATGGAAGATGGAGAAAGAGGATAATGATTGGTATAATAAATATATAATCCTTAACCCTTACACAACTCTAGAATTTTACTGCAGGGACTTTAACATGGTACCGGTCTACCAGAGGAACCCAAATCCAAAACCACTTGGGGCATATTTGGAGCTGATTTTATAATAATAACAATAATAATAAATATATACCGATGCATGAATCTAACTCATTGTTCTAAAAATTGGCTCTAAGCGCTAGGCAGTCATGGGGTGCCTAGACGCTAGTTGGCGTCTAGACGGAATTAGGCGCTAGGCGTCCGATGCCCGCCCGACTACTGCCTAGCGACTTTTACAACATTGATCTAGTTGTGTGCCCAAATGGACCTTCGACCTTGGGAGCGTGTTAAAATAAAGCATATTTGAAGCTGATTTTATAAAAATAAAAAATTATAATGATTCGTTAATCGAGTTTTTTGTCCAAAATGGACATTTGACCTTGAGGGGCCGTGTTAAAATAAATATATAAACCTTAATGCTCGCTAGACTCTAGAGATTTGGTGACTGGCGAGGAATTTGACCCTACAACCTAATAGCGTACAAATAAATTCTTCGCAAATAACCCGCATACTCTCCATAGGAAAGTTTCTTGTTATTATAAATAACAAACCATGAAAGGTTTTAATATAAAAAGAGTATAATAAGTTAAGAACACAAAAATAAACTCATTTACTAGGTATCGGAAGTTAAACTCTTGACTCTATCTATAAATGTAAACCACCAAATCCAGTAGACCTCAATATCCATCTAATCCTAAAATGACCCAAATATAACAAAATTCCACTTACCATATCCTTCTACCACATCAAATGTGCATTTTATTATTTGTTTATGATTCACATACCATAAATCTCCATTTCAAGTACTACAAAACCACTTCTTTCTTTTTTGTTTCATGGAAACCGCTTACTTACAATCTACGAAATCACTAGAAAACACCACATTCTTTCTAAATATATATTTCCATTCCCAAATTCCTTATAACACATTGCAATCCATCTCAATACAAACCCTAATTTGAGCAATCGAACGGATCCACACCAGATAATACAGTAGAAACAAAAACCCTATCCCATCACAAAAATCGTAAATTGAAGCCAATGCCGGAGGAAACTCACCGAGAAAGTGGAGGGAGAGGCGTGGCCGAGCGGAGCGAAGAGGTCGGGGAAGATCACCGGGAGGAGGAGCGCGAGAAGAGCGGCGACGACCCCTACCCGCTGCGGCTGGTACCAAGACTTGACCATCCTTCCTCTCCCCAAACCCTAAACCTAGAAATCAAGAAGCAGCAGCAGCAGCAGCAGCAGCTAACTTTAGTGGCGATGAGGAGCAGTGACATTCTTTCCTCCTATACTCTCTCCACTCGGATCCCGTGCAATTGCTGTTGCAACTGATAGATGAATAGGAAAGTGACAACTCGACACATTTCTGTTTTCCTTTTCCTTTTTTAACTAAGTACCCTTAACTATTCTAATTATTTAACTTAACACCATGTATTTTCATATTATACTAATTTATACCTCAATTATAATTAGATAATTTGATAGCATAACGAAGGGACAAAATTATAAATGCCAAAAATACCTCTGAAAAAAAATTGTTATTATTATATTTATTTAGATTTTTAATATTCCTTTCAGTCTTTTTCCTCTCCAATTATTGGAGAAGAGTGCCAGCTTTCCTAAACCAGGTCTTCACTACCTCCACCTCTACTATCACTCTCCATCCTCACCCTTCCTAGAGATCATCAACACCGAGGATCACTACCACCATTGGTTGTCTCCAGCACCAGCCACCACTCCACGATCATCAACACCACAGTTCTTTCTTTTCCTTTAATCTACCTTATGTTCCATTAACTCCACCAGCTCAACCACAACTTCGTCGCCACCTTCATTGTTTCCTCCCTCCATTTCCTCTACTGCCATGGTCAGTCAGAAGAGCTTGAGCCATGGCCTCCACTACTATCTCTCCCATACTCATTATTTTGATCTCCTGACCTTCCATGACCTCTCATATGCCTCTATCTTCAGAATCAACGGTTGCCACCCACATCCAGCTCCTCATCTCAGCCCATGGGCCGAATCCCCATCGCGACCCCAAGCCCATTTTTGTCCACGAACGGGGCAAGAAGGCGATGGGATGTTGCTTGAACGCCCAAATAAGGTAGAGGTCGCTAACGACTCTGGTCATTGACGGAGATAGGAGAGGATGGCATCGAGGAGGGGGCATGTTTCATCAGGTGACCCTACAGTGGATATGGAAGAGTATGTGAAGAGTTATGAGAGTGGCGAGGCAGGGAGATCGTTGGAGAAGATAAAGGGGGTCCCATGGTCGCACATGAGGCTCAAGGGAGCCAAATATGAAAGCGACCAGGGCTGGATCTCGATGGTGATATTGACGACCAGGTGAATGCAGGCTAGGGGCTACTCGACACTAGCCCGATGGCAACCTGACTGGACCACGAAGGAGGATGGCAAGGTGGTGGTTAAGCTGTGGCTAGGTGGTAGTTGACTGAACCTAGGAGGAGAGCTCGAGCTCTATTAAAGGGGAGATAGATAGAAATGGTGCTGGTGGTTCTCTGGTTCCATAGAGGGAGAAATAAAATATAGACTGAAAGAACATGTCGATGGTGTTAGATGTACTTAGTCCAAGTAGAAATATGGAGGTGAGATTGAAAAAGAGTAATGGCGCAAAGAAATTAGGGTCAGGTCTTGCTCGGATTTAGGGAAGGTGGAGAGGAGGAAGAAAAGAGGACAAGCTCCATTTTATGGCTTCCAATTGGGAGAAGAGGATCAACGATAGTTTTGTCCCAAAAAAGTCCTGATACATGGAAATGATGATACAACGACCCAACAATCTTTTCTAGTGTAAAATTGATTACTATCTTAGCTTTACATTTTCGGGATGCTTCTAATTTTGTTCAATAATAGATACTACAAATATTTGATGATACTAATACGAGCACAAATACGATTGTCTTAAGTAATGTATGCAAGAAAGAAATAAAGTTTGGTTATTATTCCGATTAATGTATTACATGGGTAAATACAATATTTGTGATTTAATAGTATATATTGATCTCCAGTCATTGACATATACTAATTTATGTGAGTATTGAAATAATAATATCATTCGATACCAATACCTAGTTGATACTTGAATAACTGTATTTTGATGGATATTTTATGTAATATTTGTATTGAACAATTTGTATCCATCTTTGAAGAAGTATCTAAAATGGATATAAATTATTACTTGTGGCATTGTTTATGGATGTACAACCATCGTCCTGAGGACATGTACAGTGTAAGGGAAGAATTCATGTAAGGGATATATGCATTCCTCCAGTTTATCAAGGCGCTCCCCTAGTACATAGATAATACCAAAATCAAGTGCTCGTATGTGAGATGTCATAATATCTGTCACGCTCCAGTCCCAAAATACGTAGGACTAGAAATACGTAACACGCCAGCCGTATGTATATGAACTCCAATATATGGAAACCATATACACACGTACGTTGTACATGAATATCCAATCCACAGT
Source organism: Iris macrosiphon (assembly GCA_036927795.1). Lineage (NCBI taxonomy): Eukaryota > Viridiplantae > Streptophyta > Magnoliopsida > Asparagales > Iridaceae > Iris > Iris macrosiphon. The sequence continues at coordinate 159,526,431 of JAYESA010000012.1, forward strand.
GGTAATATACTGTCACAACAAGTCACACGCAATCTATATCTCATCCACAGCACAAATAATAGATAAATGGAAATCAATAACTGAATATCAAATAAGCGGTCTCAAATAAGAAATCTCAAAGTGTGATAGTCGAGCAGAAACAAATCCACTGCAAATCGACTATAACCAAAACTACTAAAGAGAGAAGAGAATAAACTTTAATATAAAAATAAATGTCTCGAAAAAGAATAGCAACTAGAATCTCTAAACAGCTGCAATGAATCACATATAATCCGAAGTTAAGACCTCCTCAGTCTGATAGGTAGCGTCAGGTCCAGGTCCATACTCCTGCGGGTACTCCTGCTCATCTATATCTGGAAAGGGACCATGTCCTCAGAGGGACGTAACAAGATACATATAAACATGCCAATAAAGTACTGAAATGTAAACATCCAATGGGGTCGCCTAACCGTCTAAGTGAATGCAGTTTGAGAACAACTTTCCACCAAGTGGGCTATCTGGCTAAAATGGGATTGGCATGGTTCTCTCGGAGATCCAGGGGCCTACAAAGGCACGTCGTATTTTGAACGTCGGAGGCCCGCCTGATAATATATAATATATAGTGGTCATCATGACCGCGCATCTCCGACGGAGCGTACGGGTTACAAGGGAAAAAGTGCAAAGGAGCCCAAATGCCTTACTTGTTGTTCTCCCCACCCAATGCTCTAAGCATGTCATGTCCATGACACGATAAACCTCTAATAACTGCCAGGTCTACTAGCATACAAAGTTTCTATCTGCAGTTATCCCTATCCGTCGTACGACCTATACGTACCAGTGGCCAGCCGAGTACGCAAGTCAGTGTCCTACATGTGACTCACACTCGTGTAAGAATAGTGTCATGGCCAATAAAACATAAATGCCTCATGAAGATGGGGTAGTCTCATAAAGTAGGTCCAATGCATATACATAAATAAAAACATAGTACGACGACACCGTCGTTGCACCCAAGTTTCCTTGGACGCGCAATTTATATAGCAGTTAAAATAAATAAACTAAATAAACATGCATGCATCATATGGAATATAAATACAGTACAATGGCAAGGTATACTTGCCTGACAAGAAATCTGTAAAGTGTACGCGCCCAAATGTCAAGGACACAGAATCTGGAACTAAGATCTCCGAACAAACATCTCCGGATGTTGAAATAGACATCACCGACGTTTTCGAAATGAGCAAAATAGCTAAAAAGTATTTCTCTTTCGTCCAATTTGGACACAGGAGCAAAACGATAATTTCGGATAAAACGGGTCCACGTGTGGCCCACTTTACACCGAAAAGCTTGTCAAGGGTAAAGGTCTCTAAATGGGAGTCAAACAAACTCTAGATGTCAATACGAACCCAACGGTATGTCCAAATGTGGATTCCGATGGGCCAAACACAATTTCGCCCAGAAAGTCAACCGTGAGGCCCGCCAATTGGCGACTTGGTCAACTGTCTCAGAATTGCGTAAAAATTGGGTCACAGGACCAGCGCGTTACTACGAGTCCAGTGGCGCAAGTTTCGTCGTAATCTGACAAGCGTGCACAAAATACGCGCGACTTTCGTAAAAGTTGTGACACGGGGTTTGTCCGCGGATACGGGCTGATTTCGGTGCGCACACGCGTCCAAATCAATTTTCGCGAACTCTCGCATGTCCGGTTACGCTACGCGCACCGTTCGGTACACTTGGTACACGGCGAGGCGGTCCCGTTTGGCGGGGTGCGCTCCGTTTCACAACTTTTAAAAATCTGAAAAAGTGTGTTCGTGGGGTTTTCCAACGAATTTAATTCTGTCTACAACAGTTAATAATCTAGGATTATTTAACAGAAATTAAACTAGGTCAAGTGGTCTACGCATACCAAAAAGAATCCTCGAATTTGGATCTTTGTGGTGGGAGATACGAACTCGGAAACATGGGTGATCACAGTAGTTTTCTGCGATACCAGAATTTGGTCTATTTTTGCCAACTTTGGCGCTATTTTTGCCTATGGTTGTGTCACGACCCGCACCCGAAAATCGGGCATGAGCCGTGGGTACGTCCAGCCTACGCCGCAGAATCGGCGGTAGAACGCTGTAAAGGTCCGTTCTAGGTCAACCAACTATCTAGATAACTCACAGAAAAATCCGGCATGACCTCTCCAAAAGGAGGGCAAAACCACGCAATATATATATGTGAATAAAATCCTCTCCAAAAGGAGGGAAACCACGCAATATATATATGTCAATAATCTCAATCACAAAACTAGAGGAAGAATATAAGCACGATATGATATAAACAAAGAAACAGAACCAAGAGAGCAAGACAATCCAAAATAATACAGTCCAAGTCTACAAATAGCTACAACATCTCAAGCAACAAAAGAATAAGTACAGTCATCCAAAATACAGACCACAAGGAAAACCCAGGAAACCCACATAGCTAACTAGGGTGCTATCGGCGTCTCCTCGGCGCACTCCTCCTCGGGGTCACAACAGTCGTCAATACCAGGCCCGTAGAACGTAGGGCAATAGTCCTCAGGATCCTCTGGAAAAAATATGCCCAGTCATGACTGGAGCGAAGTACATAACTCTGAAAGCAACTCCAAATACATGGTAAGGTGTATATGACGAGCAATAGAAAAGTAATCAAGATGCATAAGAAATAAATATAAGCTGGAGCACAATAAATAGCTGTAATATAAACTGGAGAACAATACAAGTAGTGGAAAAGTAACTGCAGGTGAGAAACATGAATACTAGCTAAGTGCCTTGAGCACAAGTTCGTTATATGATCGGCTTAGGTTGCACATGAAAGTCACTACGATAACTCCGTTATGCGTGAGTTGCATAACCGACATACACATGAATACTGTTTGGCTTTGATCATATAACCAACTCACTACTCCCCTCCCCCACTAATACCATTGGATCCAACCACAACATGCTACGTACATGATAATAGCTCGCGCACACGAAGGCGAGAGCACAAGAAGCACATGATAGCACATGATAATCAATACCCGAAGCACATGATGAAATACACGTGATAGAGTACCCCGCTGAACACGGTAAGGGGGATAGCACCTCATGACGGGATCCACTAGTACCAGCTCGTGTAATAAAGTGTCAGAATCAAGTATTACAGTTCTAGAACAGGTGATATAAACGCTATCATGAAATAGAAACTATCAGAGGTAGGTACTCGCCTGATGTCCTGAGCAACTGATGAGGATCGAGATCCGGACCGGTGACGCAAGGACCTAATGCGAAAAGCAAGGATTAAACAGGGTTCTAAGCATTTAAACTGATATAAAATAATTAAAAACAGGCTTCTAGGGCTATTCTAGGTCGAACGGGTCAAACCGGTGAAATTCGGGTCAAAAAGTCAACCCGGGGGCCAAAAAGTCAACTCTAGGTCAAAACTAGGTCAAACGTTGACTTTTACGGTCAACGGGGACAAATTTGGTCAAAAGCTAGGTCAAACTAGGGTGCCCCTGAAATTCTAGGTCAAACCGAGCTCATTAAGCTACTAAACTCACAAACTCGCCTAATCGAGATACCGGGATACCCTCGGTATCCGATACCTCGCCCTAGGCCACGTACCCCGCTTAAACCCGCTAAAACCTATGCTAGCACGCGTAATTATATATATATAAACATATAAAAATCACTCCAAAGTATTTCCTAGGCTAATGCTCAAATACCCCGCTCGAAACTCAATACCTTGAATATCTCAAGGTATCGAGATACCTCGGTATCTCAAGGTATTGAGGTTTCGCTCTAAAACCCTCTAACTAGCTACCTAGCTATTAATTATGCACCTAGTTATTAATCTAGGCTAGGTAATATAGATATCTACTATTTATTAATACATCTAAGTAGGTATCTACCTATATACATATATATATCCACACACACATACCCAATACCCATTACCTTACCCAATCATAACATATATATATATATATTACCTATCAAGATATCTATATATATATATATATAAGTATAGGCATATAGATATCTATCTCCTAGATAGATATATCTAAGTATCTAGCTATCTACCTATCTAGTATCTATCTATCTAAATACCTAGCTATCTATCTATCAATATCTATCTCACTATCTATTTATCTTATCTACCTAACTATCTATCTATTGATATATCTATCTATCTAACTTATTATCTATCCACCTATCACATATATATATACCAATCTCTCACTCTCCCTCACTAGCTCTCGCTACTAGCCGCTGCTACTGCTCCTTGCTTCGCATTTGCTGCTGCTACTGCTCTATGCTACTGCTGCTGCTGATCTATGCTGCTGCTGCTGCTGATTCTGCTGCTGCTGCACTTGCTACTGCTGCTGCTGCTGGTTCTGCTGCTGCTGCAGCTGGTTCCCCCCCTTCCAACACACAAGCACACACACATACATACCCATACATATATATATATCACTCTATATATATATATATATCTACATATATATCTATATATATATCAACTAGATACATATATATATATACACACACTTAACTACACACTCTAACACACACACTAGCACACTCACACACTAATACACACACACTTAAACACACACACCTATAAATATACATAGCTATATATATATATATAAACACACATATTAATATATATATGCACACTTACAAATATATATATATATACATACCAATACACACACACACACTCTAAGATATATATATATATATACACATACACATCTATATATATATATATATATATATATATATATATATATATATATACACATACACATGCAAGCACACTTATACATATATATATATATATATATATATATATATATATATATATATATATATATATATATATATATATATATATATACACATAGACATATACATATACAAGTACATAAATATAAATACACACATATATATAAATATATATATACATATACACACATACAATTATATATAAATATATATATATAGACACATATAAATACAATATAACCACGCACACAACACTCAAACCACACGCCCCACTCACGCCCAACGACCCCGACACTCACCAATACCCTAAAATATATAAAATATAACTCGAAAACTCTAGCACACACTCCCCGATACTAACCCAACGCGCGCACAAAGCCGAAACGAGGAAACCAAGTCGAAATGGCCGTTCGGTCATTTCGACGAACACGTGGTGCGCGGCTCGGAAAACCTCCTGAAACGCACACCAAACGAACTCGGAATCGGCCCAAAATTTACCCACACACTCTACACGATGTCTAGATCCTAGAAAATGTGCTCCCACGTCGATTCTAGGCCCGTGGCGGAAACGCACACGCACTTAGAATCGGCGACGACGAAAAGCCCCAATTTCGCCCGAAACGCCCGTTTCTCCGCGACACGGCTTCCCGTGTCCGAACGGAGACACGCACTCACCCTCTAGACATCCGACAACGTCTACCTAGGTCCATCTAACCTAGGGCATCACCCAAAATTGGGCCAAATTCGGATTCCACCCGAATTCGACACAAACCTAATGTCAAAGTCTCTAAACTCACCCAAACTAGTTCCAACTTCCTCCTACGGGTAGGGTTAGGGTCTAGGAGGGTTCTACAACACTAATTACACTACACAAAAATAATTAGGAAGGGGAAAGTTAGGTTTTACCTCTTGGGAGTTGGAATCCCAAGGCCAAAGTCTCACAATCCCTAGAATTCACCTCCCTCAAGCTCCAAGCCACCAATTCTAGCTCCCACACTAGATCTAAGCTCCTCACACCTAGGTTAGAGAAAATGTAAGGTTAGGGTTAGCTTAAAGAAGAAGAAATGGAAGAAAGAAAGAAGAAAGATGGAGAAAAGCTTACTTGGAGAAGGAAGGAAGGAAGAAGAAAGGAGAAGTGGAGAAGAAGAAGGAATGGAGAAGAAGAAGTAAATGAAGAGAGGGGGAGATGGGCTGCTGCTCACGGATGGGGGGGGGGGGGGGGCTGTGGGAAGCTCACGGGTGGGGGTAGGTAGGGGTTTTACAAGTTTCAATTTCCCAAAACGCCCCTATTCACTCGGTTTTGGGTTTCGGGTTCCAAATGCGCTCAAACTAGTTCCAAATCTCTCCAACTAACCTCCTAAAAATAAAATAATAATTCTAAGCCCCAAAATAATTCTCACAAGGGTGTGGGCTGGGTCGGACATGGGTCCACTAGGGTCTGACATGGGTCCAGGCTAGCCAAAACCCTAAAACAATCAAAATAAAAAATAAGATAAGCACTAATTAATTATAAATATAAATAATTAAATACAATACACTATTTATCAAATATAAAAAAAAATATAACCCTATTTTCTAGAATTGGGTAGTGACAGGTTGTACGTTGTTCGAGGTCTACTATCATACATATATGGAAGAGGATTAAGGGGTGAGCATACCGGTGAAGACGGGATGGCGTTTGGTTGAGCGAGGCGACAGAAAATAGCTCCGGAACACAGGTACCTCGCTGCGAAAATCTGCAGTGCGCGGGGTCGCGGTCGTCGGGATCGGTTTGGACGACCTGGCGGGGTTCTTCGGCTGCGGTGGCGGCGCTCTCTAGGTCTAGATGGGAAGAGGAAGGGTTTGGATGATCTAGATTTAGGGTTTTAGATGGAATAATGATATATATATATATATATATATATATATATATATATATATATATATATATATATATATATATATATATATATATATATATAAAAGAGAAGAGAGGAGGGGGCGAGTCTGTTGCTCGCGGCCAAGGGAGGGTTCTGTTGCTTAATGGTTTGCTTGGATTTGCAAATGGTTTGCTAATTTTTGTTAAGGGTCGGTTGGTGTTGTATGGGAAGGAGCCAGCGGCTGACTATAGGCTTATGTGGTTTGGTAGTTAGAATGTTATTAATAGATTTTTTTTCTTTCTTTTCTTTTCTTTTCTTTTCTTTTTCTAATCTTTTTCTTTTATAATATATATGTATATATATATTTATATATATGTATATACTCATAGGAAAAATCTAGAATTACACTAATATATAACATTAAGCTAGCAACTGCTCAAGGGGTCTCCTACATGAAATAAATTCCAAAAAATTTCTAATGGTCCCATAAATCCCCTAAGTGCACCAACACCTAAAATAAAAATTAATAAAAACCTATTTCTCCTAATTAGCCACTAATTACTATAATTAAATTAATAATTAATAATTAAAAATGGTATATACGATTTCTAGGATAGGGGTTTTACAATATCAAATGTCATAAAGAAGATATTGTGACATTCAATCTGTACTTGAAGGGATTCACGCCAAATTACTACTAGTGGACCTCACATGACACTCTGAATATTATTTTTGATGTTGTGGGTCCTAGTTTTGATTGGATAATCATGATACAAATGAGGCATTAAATGCTGAGTATGCGACCTTCATATAGTTGTTGGAAAATGCGAGAACTCCCTTATACCTTAGTTATGAGGATCACTCACCATTGGAGGTGATTACAAGACTGTTAAGTATCAAGTCCGATTTTAACATGTTACAATAATGCTATTATCGGCTATTAGAGTTGATTATAGAGATCTTGCCAAAAGGTGTGTAGTTGCCTACATACTTCTACTAATCTAAGAGAATGGTGGATTATTATGGCTAGGATACGAGAAAATTGATGCATGTTGCAACAGATGCATGTTGCTAGACCTGTCAGTGGATAGCTGAAAATTCGAATCCGATTCGATTACGTATCCGAATTTTTGTATATTATTCGAAATTTCGGATATCAGATTCAGATATCCGAGTATTTTTCAGATATTATCTTTTTTTGGATACGAATTCGGATATTAAGATATTCTAATATGTTAATATCAGATCCAATTTTAAATTTCGAATATGAGATTCGAATATTCAAAATTATATATATATATATATATATATATATATATATATATATATATTACGAGAGAAGATGAAAGGATTTTATTCTCAAATGATTTTTCGATGATTCAATATGAATGTGACTTTTCATTTTCTACTTTTCTACCTCTATATTATAATATAATATAATATAATATAATATAATATAATATAATATAATATAATATAATATAATATAATATAATATATATTAATTATCTTTTACAAAGAAGATGAAAGCCCATGGGTCGGCCGGCCAACTGCTCTGGATGTGGGAGTGGATGATGCTTTATATTAAATAATTATCTTTATTATTCTCTATGTACTCTACTTTATATTAAGTAATATTTATTTCTCTCCAAGTTCCAACGCTATTCTTTTCTCCAAGTGTTCTCCTGCAGTGGCCATTCAGCTCCTCGAGATGGACCCATCGACACCTATAAATGCCACAAACCTCTTCTCCATGCATGATACTAATATTTCAACAACACTCTTCACTACACAACAAACAAAAAGTAAAACATGTCCTCTTCAATTCTCTTCCAATTCCCTCCATGTACCATTCTCATCCTCATCATGTTCCCATTAATTATCAGCATGCAACAAAGAAAACAAGCGGCTCTCCTTGCATTCAAGATCTCCTTCCCGACCAAATCCTTCGATGGGTAGACCGACACGACCGACTACATGCTTCTAGTCCTATATACATGTGACTCAACCGACCATGTCCCCTCTCTCTCTCAATATCCAACGACATACTCTACGACGATATCATGTGTCCTTTGCCTCCTATCAATCTTTATGGCTCGATTCCACCGTCCTTAGGCGACATCGACTCTCAAGAAGATGATCTTCGACAACCTGCCTAGTAGGCCATATTGGCTATCCCTCCCAAGCTTTCGAAGCTGAAGCACATACAGGCTACACTCTCTGACAATCTACAATATTGAAGTATCCCTCCCAAGCTATCTCTGGATTGATCCCTTAGTCTCTCACCCACTTCAGGAATTTAAGCCACTTGGACTTGACCAATAACAAGCTGTGTGGAAAATTTTGCCTAAGTTAGAAACGTTTTCCTAACTATAATAACGAAACATTTTCCTAACTATAATAACAAGTGTGGAATATAGTTGCATGCATGAAATGGAAGCTTAGTACTCTCACTTTGGATAAAGGAAAGATGTGTATGAAATGGAAGATCATTACTACATGATGCAAATAGAAGAAGATATATATATAATAGTCTTTTCTCACTTTCATGTGGTTTTTGATTGTATGTGCTTGAAATTATATTATTGTGTATTGAATAAAGGAAGGATGTCTTATATTGAATTTTAATTTGGTTATCTTTATTTTTATGAATATTTATGTTATGAATTATAAAAATTATTATAGTTTATCAAATTTTAAATATTTTGGATTTCAAATATTTGGATAATAACTAAATTTTTAATATTTTGGATATTCGGATAATAGCAAGAGACTAGTTAGATTCAGTTTTTTTCAGCTTATCGGATCAAATCAGATTTTATCTGATATCTGTTAAATTGGACGGATACGAATTTGAAGTGGCAAAAGAAATATCCATTAGGATATCAGATCAAATTTTGATATTACATAAAAAAAATTGGATACGAATATTGTCCTATCCGTACCGATATACATTCGTTAACACCCCTACATGTTGTACAACAAAGACGATAAGGATGAAGACACATACAAATTCTATGGATTTGATCGCTACAAGACAAATGGTATATGGAGGACTTTCGGTATAAGAAAGTCGACATATTCGATGCACTACTTGCCTTTAACATTGATGTTGCAAAGATTTTTTATGGTAAAAGAGGATGTCGAAAGCATGAGTTGGACATATAGGAACATACCGAAGAAGTATTGGATCATCTATCTGATGGTGAGGCATGGAAGCACTTTGATCCAGAGTATCTTGATTTTGTTGTAGATCTACGAAATGTCAAATTGGAGCTCTCCTTCTATGGCTTCACCTCATTCAAACTTTTAGGCTCCTAGTATTTGTGTTGGCCTGTGATCGCCACTCCATACAACCTACCGCCTTGGATGTGCATGAAGACATACATGTTATTAACCGTCAGCATCCCGGGTCCAAACAACTCGAAGAGGAACATTCACTACCAGAAAAAGTCAAATTAGCGACGCCCAAAAATGTCACTAAATGACAAAAAACGTCGCTAAACACGTTTAGCGACGTAATTAGCGACGTTTTACAGAAGTCGGTAATAATAACGTCGCTGAAAGAAAAAACGTCACTAAACGTCGCTATATCGACATTTTTTAGCGACTTAGAACGTGTCGCTAACTTAGCGACGTTTAGAGACTCTCAGTCACTAATTAGCGACGTAACTAAATGTCGCTAAACGTCGCTAATTAGCGACTTATATAGCGACATAACAGCGACGTCTTTAATGACCTGGCAGTACTGCCATGTCAGCATTTTACGACGTACAACGACGTATTTAGCGACGTTTAGCGACGTCATTAGCGACGACGTTTGCCGTTGCTAAGTAGCGACTTGTTTACCGACGTATAAAAAACGTCGCTAGGAGTCGCTAAATGTCGCTAAATACGTCGCTAAATTTATAAAAAAAAACTGAATTGTTCCAAACTGTAATTTATAAATTTCTAATTAAAAATAGACCCGGAGCAACCCTCCATTGAATTCTCTGGGTTCGTCGACCCCTTCGGTGGAACACTCAACACCGGATTAACAATATTTAATATGAATAAAAGTATCACAGTCATACAATTAATACACACAAATATCACAGTCATACAATTAATACACACAAATATCACAGTCACACAATACATAATATATAATTATCACAGTATCACAGGGCATAAACAGTGTCACAAAATGTATATTATCACAGTCACACAAAATGCATAATATAAGTATATGAAACATCACAGTATCAATCTCGAGGATATCCAATACGCTGGGGCAGATACCAGTCCCTCAAATACTGCGCATAAACAGCGTTTATGTTATCAATCTCTGCTATGGGTGCTGGGTGACTGGAACTCCCCGTCTGAGATACAACCGCTATAGGTGCTGGGTGACTGGAACTCCCCGTCTGAGATACATCAGGTGGTATCTCTTCCTCCTTAACAGTAGGAGGCATCACTTCCTCCTTAACAGTAGGAGACATCACTTCCTCCTTAACAGTAGGAGGTATCGCTCTCTTGGGTGCCATCTGGTAAGATAGATGAAAACAAAGAATATAATTGATAACAGATATTACTTAAGACATATCCTTAATAATGCGAAATGGAAGAATTAGATGACTCACAAAGAATTAGCTGTTTGTTGCAGTATAATAATGATACCATAATATCTATTGCTCAACATTTTATCCTAACAATAAAAACACTATAAGATGTATCTAGTCAACCAACGGATACAAATCTATTGGTAGTGTTGATGATGGAGATGATAATATGAATGATGATGATTATTAGGGTTTTGTCAAGTCTTCTATTTTATTAGCCCAACTTATAACACTACTCCACATTGCTATTCTAACTGATATCAACTTCTTTTAACCAATATCTTACTATCTAACCTATCTTAACCAATTACCTATTTACCTTGGCACTCAACACTTAACTGTTACTTACCTCTCTAGTACTATCCTCATTCACTTGCACACACCTGAACTCACACAACACATGGACACCTGCACTCACATTTGCAGTGCCCTCTCAGACACATATCAAATCAACCCTCAATACCTTAGAATTACACACATACTACCCCTCCACATCAGTGCTACCATTGTTGCCCAACTCTTGCTACTGCAACCAAGTCCAAGCCTTTACTTTATGGATGGAGTTCATGAGAAGGTTAGCAGAACTAGATGAGAGTCAGCCTTAACAACTCATAATCTTTCTCCATAAAAATAAGATAAGTATGAAGTATCATAGTTTTTGTATCATAAGTATCACCCAAGTACGAAAGTACTATTCAACAATTTGGTAAATAGAAATGTGCAACATTCTCTTAATGATTTTAAGACTAAAAAAAATTAACTACATCTCACTTCGCTAAATAAATTGTTTGGTCAACTATCACTAGAGCTCTATCAAACTTATTAGTAGTGACTTCTCATAACATTGGAAAAAGTAGTAAAACAAAACTGGATACAATAGGTTCCTCATATTCAAATCAAGCTGAAACTACTAGTCGATTCATATCATACCAATAATATGAAAAGCCCACAACTTTGGCTCTCTTAATAAAGAGAGTTCAATCAATTTCATGTCTACTGAACACTTTTATTGTTACATCTTTGTTAGAGGACAGGCACATATTCCTCTCAGATATAATCGAAAAGAAAAAACTATCCACATAAACATGAACATCAAGTACAAGTAATATTCTGACTTATTATGTGAGAGAGACCTAAAAAGTTAAATAACATGCCACCAAATTGATCCCCAGCCTTGTACACATACACGACACCTAGGGTTAGGGTTAAATAATAAGCCACCAAATTGATCCCCAAATAACAAGCCACCATAAACATAAACAAAATTTATTGCTTTCTCCTTGTACATTTCTTGTTTTATGTAAACCTTAAATTTTTTTCTTATTATCCCCAGCCTTAACCCAGATCAAAAAACCTAACCCTAACCCTAACCCTAACCCAGGTCAAAAAACCTAACCCTAACCCTAACCCTAACCCCTGATCAAAAACCCTAAACCTAACCCTAACCCTAATCACAGGTCAAAAAACCTAACCCTAACCCTTGGTGTCGTGTGTGTGTGTCAGTGTCTATGTGTGTGTGTGTCTGCGTCTGTGTGTGTGTGTGTCTGCGTCTGTGTGTGTGTGTCGTGTGCGTCTGTGTGTGTGTGTGGTGTCTGTCAAGTGTGTATTGTGTCAGTATCACATATGAGAGAGAGAGAGAGAGAGAGAGAGTTAGGGTTTACCTAGAGCTCGAGGAGGAGGAGGGGGATGCCGGAGTAGCCGCAGCCGTGGAGAGCCGGTCGCCAGTCGCCGGAGAAGGGGGGTGGGGGAAATTGAAAGGTTACGAAAACTTTTGAAATTTTCGCAGATGGCAGAAAAGAAAACTGAGCCCTAATTAACCAAAATTTAGCGACGTAAAAAAAATGTCGCTAAATAAAAATTTAGCGATGTCAAACACGTCGCTAAATACATTGCTAAATATTTTTAATATATACGTCGCTAATTATGACGCTAAACGTCGCTAAATTATACATATTAGCGACTTTTAGCGACCTTAATCAAACTTATAGCGACTAATATTTTTAAATCTTAATAAAAGTCGCTAAACGTCGCTAAATGTCGCCATTCAGCGACGTCTAGCGACGTTTTTAAAGGAGTCGCTGATTTAGCGACGTTTTCGTTCGGAGTCGCTAAAATGCGTCGCTAATCCCGCTTTTTCTAGTAGTGATTGAAGTGTACTTGCAGTCATTAATAGATAAGTTGAATCAGTTATGAGAAGTCAACACTAACACGTACAATGTGTCTGGGAAGCAGTTCAATATTCCATGTTCTACAAAAGCAAGTTAACATAAATAAGATTACTCTCTTTTATCTTGGTTCTTTTTTACTTAGCATTAACAAATTTATTGCATACAAAAACAAAGACTAGTAACATCATTTTATTAAGTGTGAAGGTAAAGAAGAGAATGATCAAAACCATCCACCATTGACGAATCGAATTCATCTCGATCATGAAGACTACGAATGATTCCTCTGCATGAATCTAAGTCCAACCAAGTCCTTCGAGCTAAACCAGTACAATGCACCACACAATGGGGCATGTAATACCTATCGACATGTCACATGCTCATAGTTTTGGAGTGGCCATGCTGCTTAGATTCTGAGGAAAAATTGCTTGTTGACATGTTAAATAGAAACCAAATATATTGGAGTAATTTATTTAAGTGATATGATCATTGAAATACTACTATGAAGCAGTGTTGTTAAAGGCACTGTCAAGGCACCCAAAAGGTGAGAGTTGATGTTTCACCAGCTAATCCAAAGACGTACGGACTAGGTATCTTCTCTAGGCGACACTTAGGCGAGAAATGCGCCAAATATGAGATTATGAGAATGCGTAATTAGGTAAGATTAAGAGAATGTCTAGGTGTGTTGCATGTTTTATGCAACTTTTTTTTTACTTTGTCTCACGACCCATACCCGGATGATCGTGCACGATTATGTGGATACGTCTGTAGAAGCATAGAAAATTCGAGTCCATGCGCCCAGGAAATGTTCCCTAAGAACCTGACTTGGTGAAGGCAGGCCGCATAGAGTCCATGCGCCCAGAAGATAAGCCTTCAAAACTTGACTTGGTGAAGTCAAGCCGCACGGAAGCTATGCGGCCAAGGGATTCGTCTAATCTGTAAGAGCATCCATGCAACCCAGACATCAATGGATGCAAGAGCCGCATAGAGCCTTGACACAGCATTAACTACATGTCATAAAATCTCTGACATGTCATTTATTGCCCAGGAACACTTCGAGAGTCGTGAGAAAGACGGCACACTAAAAGACAGAAAGTCACATTAGTGTATTAATGACTTTGTCAGACATACAGTATCGCATGTTCATGACAGAGCTCGTATGTGGCCCCGACTCCATGCGTCCCGAACCTCATACGGTCAAAGTGTTCATAAGACTTAGTCTCCACGAGGACCAATCTCTATGCATCCCAGTGCTCATGCAGCCAAGATCCATGCGGTCCGGTCTTTCTACGGCCACCCTTATGGGTCGATCAGCTTCAATGATCTTTTGTTACGATCGAAAAGATCTTCAAATAATTAGTGCCGACTACATGTCGAGTTGACCAAGTCACGCACACAATGGGTTAAAATAAACATGCCTCCTAATCGAGATTTCATCAACAGTATATCACGACCGATGCCACGTGGTAGCCTATCGTAGCATGCGCCTACGGTTGTAACCATATTCTGTTAAAAGTGCCTATGCAGCCACCTAGCAATGGCACATAGCATATGCGCACGCATAAGCCATCCAGTGTAGATGGCTATAAATAGCAGGGATGCATTCCCCCAACACACGCACAGAGAGAGATGGAGAAAAAGCAGACTCAATGGCCCAATTGCTGTCTTTTGTGCCAGTGAACCAGAGATTTAGCAAGTTCCTTCGTCGTCGGACCGTTAATGTAGTAAATTAGTCAACTACAGTACTCAATCTCCATCGTCACATTCCCCAGAATTTTAATTGTACTTAGATTTTTTGTTTAAGGATTCTTTGTACTTTCTTTGTTTTTAATATACGGAACCAAGTTTGCATAACATATTTTTGTATTGAAACAAAAATGGCGACTCTGCTGGGGATATCCTTTTACACCAATGAAAAGATAGTGACGATGTCTAATGCGACGAAGCTGGGATCTACCCAGAAAATGTTGGTTGTATGCTTCGACCAGCAAGTCTTTGAGAAAATGTGTTCATAGGACATCGTAGGTTCTTCGCCAAGGCTAGCAAAGACTTAGAAGACCCGCAGGACATGGGTAGCCAAGGCTAGTACGTCTTGCCCAGTTGTGGATCATGCGCTCCCTGTCTCTCTACCTATTTCTTAAGACGCACGTCATGCGTCTATGAAGGATATTTATGTTTATGTGACAGCTATGTCCGAAAAGAAAAGTGCTCAGCACCTAAGCTCTGGCATAAAAAAATACTGCGATACCAGAAGCTTGGGGGTTGAAGCACCATCCATGCGCCCACAACATGGGGCACAAATAAAAAAATATGTGACACCTAACTCCAGGCATAGGAAGATAATTGCATGCACCCCAGACAACAACAAAGGTTTTGTCTTCGACATAATCTCCTACGACATCAATTCTATGCGCCACCCTGACGAAGGAAAGAGTCTGGACTCTTCGTACTATGCACTAATGCGTGCCAGGACAAAAAAGTCTAGGAAAGTGTGAGCTCGCCAAGCTCAAGCAACTGCTCAGTCGACGGACCATTAGCATGCATCTTTAACCATTATGCGCGCCCCTGATGAAAAGTTGTACAAGACTGACCCATGCGCCCAGGCTACGGGGGCGTGTGGACAGGGTCAGTCTCAAAAGTCTTCCGCTAATGACTTAGAAAAAGTTCTTGTAAGAACCGCAGGTCAGGGAGCAAAAATACCACCTAAACACCCATGCGCTCAGTCTATCCATCCTTATAAGGAGGGTGTAAAGATGTATCATCCCTCGTCCGACTTGCGCGACATGATCAATCACAAGCGCAAAGCGAGGAAGACAGCTATGGCATGTGAGATATCCCCTCTGCGACATCACTGTGCCAACATCGTCATCAACTGTTGCTGTGCTAAAATAGCAGTACCTGCAAACAAGCAGTCGATATTTCAGCGACTACAACCAAAAGCACTCATCCGGCAGCATCCTATAGAACATGTACAAAGGCCAGAGGAGGAGTTGGCCTTTGCCTCATGTTGTTCCACTTGAAGATCTCCCTCTATGAAGGGAGGCCAAAATTCCAATACCTCCAACCCTCCACTATTAGCCAGTGTGTCAAGAAGATGAGCCTACGGGAAGCGAGCATATTTCCCTATAGAGGGAGTATTCCTGGGCACCCGCTCGAAGACAAGATTATCATCAACTAAGGGTGGTATTTCCCTAAGACCCAATATGACTACAAACTGGGGGTAGTAATCCTCCAGAACTCTATAATAATCCGTCGTTCCAAGGAGACAATGATTCTCAAGAGACAGATGCTAAGATTTCTTGAGGTAGTCACCCTCATCAGAGTGAAACAACTTCCCACGCTGGGGGTAGTGTTCCCTCTGAGTCTGAAGAATATGCAGCTTTGCTAACTTTCCTTGAGGACAAGTCAATACAAGGATTCAAGTCAAAAAGTGAGAGATCCACCATCCCATCCATCTCTTCCCATGTGATGACAATGTACATGGCGGGGGAGGACAATGAAGGCACCAGCGATCGACAGCGCCTTGAGACCCTCGAGACCATGATACAGACCATGAGTGCCTCGATACAGACTCTGACCCAGGCGGTGCTTGAGCTCAGGGCTAACATGGTCCCGCAACCACCAAGGACCTATGCGCAAGCAAGCCAGGATCCTGGAACCAACGGAGACTTGAATGCAACCGCTCCCCCACTGATGGCAATCATGCGTTGCCAAGATCATCTGCTTCTTCTGCAGTAGATGAGGCCTGGGAAGCAATTCGGGAAGTACGGAAACTTCGAGCTCGCTTAGACTCAAAGAGCAACCGGGACATAATGCGTGAGCTCGGAGTACGACAACCATATTCTCTCGAGTGAAAAAATATAGCATACCAACCAAAGTACAAGTCCTTCTCTATGATTTTGTTTGACGGGAAGACATCTCCTCATCAATATATGAATTATTTTGATATGATGATGGGGCATTTACCTCACGACGACGCTCTCCTTACCAAGATCTTCGTTGAGGAATTGGCCAGAGTAGCCTTCGAGTGGTTTTGTAGCCTCCCAAAAAATTATATCTCGTCATTCGAAAACCTTAAAAGTCTCTTCCTTGGCCGATTCTATGACGAAGGAATGGACATGACTATGTCCTCCCTGATGGACATCACTCTGCAAGAAAAAGAGCATGTGCGTGAATAGATAGAACGATATAGGCAGGCGCTGCTAAAATTTCTCCTCGGTAATCCTGAATCTATACTGATAGACACATGCCAAAAAATCTACTTCCAACAGTAAGGCTCTGGATGGGCGCCGCTCAATTCAAAGATTGGATGATATTTATCATAAGTGTTATCGCTGCTGAGAAGAATGTAAAAGATGCCCGACTGCTGGGAATATAGATCCCCGTCATTGATGATAGAGAAAAGTGTTCTTTCAACAACAATAACAATAACAACAATAGCAATAGCGACCGTGACGACAAAGGGAAGTAGGCCCTTACTGTCAATGTCGCCAAAAAGCCCTCCACGCTAGATCAGAAGCCAGCAAAAGCTCCAAAGACGAGAGAGACTTACTCTTTCGACGATGATGATGTCATAGCAATCTTTGACATACTGATGAAGGGTAACAAGCTCTGGCTTCCCGACATCAAACGTCCTGATGAGGCAGACAAGGTCGATGACCCTAAGTACTGTCACTACCACTGGTATGTCGACCATCCAACATAGGATTTCTATATGTTAAAATGATACATCTAGCATCTTCTCGATTCCAAATCCTTACCTTGGACTTTAAGGACAAGACGGTCGCGGTCAACATGGTATCTCTCCAGTTTGGTGACTTTCCAGTAACGGAGGCCCAAGATGGTGTTATCCCAATCTCGAGGGCAACAATGGAGGTTGTTAATCTCCATCCATCTCGCAACTAAGTAGCCGGAGTGGTATATCTCAGCACACCACGGGACGAGGTCATGTGGGTTTACCCAGATCTTGCTCAGGACTTGACGCAGCAAGCGACGCCTTCTACCGCCAAGTCGAAAGGGAAGAAGTACAAACCCTGCCACATGGTTTCTTCCTCCAAAGAGGAAGCCCTGGCAAGGGTAACCAGGTCAGGCCTAAACTACCAGCACGACTATGAGGCAATTCCCGAGGATAGTGCACCTTCAACCGCTATACCGGCCGCTCCCATAGCTTCGAATTCGGGTCAGTCCCATTATCCTACAGCGGACAAGCAAAAGTAGAAGAAGCCTCGCTTGACAAAACTTTATGGAATAATACAACTCAAGGGTTGGATAAGCCCTACAACTTTGGCATATTGGCACAACTCGCCAATATTTCAGCCAAATTATCACTATTTGAGCTCCTCCATCTCTCCAAAGACACCCGTGATGCTCTAAGTAAGGCATTACAGAACTCTGACTCCTACCTGGCCCAGGTCAAGCCGTCGGCCAAGAATCCCGCTGCGTGCCCCCACTACAACAATATGATAGAGGCAATACCGAACATCACATTTTCGCAACAAGATATATTGTTAAAAAATAACAAGCACGATCACCCTCTGTACTATAGATGGTATATCAGAGCCATTAAGGTGGATCAGATGCACATTGACCCGGATTATCTCTAAGCATCATCCCACAGAGTCTACTTCAGGTATTGGGAATCCTAATGCATCGACTGGCAGCAACCAACACTACCATCAGTGGATTCAATGCCAGATGAAGCTACCCTTTGGCAAAGATTTGCCTGAAATGATTGTTCCATCAACTCTGTACTAATGCCTGAAGTATATTGATAATCACGACATCGTCAGGATGGAGTTTGCCGATGTGCATACGTTCAAGTGGGTCAGTCGAAGCATATTACTCTGACCCGATCTTGTATAAGCAGGTCCACCAAGACGAAGGTGGTAACGATTCTGAAGATGAATCAAAAGTTGGTGCAACACCAAACGAACCCTTGAGGGTCTATCTCAAAGGGTGTGCCCCTAATACGGCCCCTCCCCTCATGGTAAAACTTCACAAAAGGCACCAGAATCTCTGTTCGTTCGCCTGTGGAGATTGAGTCGATCACCAAAAGAGGATCCAACACTCGTTACTCCTTCCGAACCCCTAGTTGTAAATCTTCGCAAGAGGCCTCCGAAGCCGTCACTCACACTTGAGGCAGATCTCGGGAATGACGAACTGGGATAATATGTGGCTGCTCATGCTGAGGTCCCTTCTCTAGACGATGTAATCCCCATAGACAAGATACCTTACTTTATCAATAAAGGGTTGTCTTTGAACTATTATGATGTTGCACATTTGAGTATAATGTATTTCTTAGAATATGGTCTAAGGTTATAACTGTATACGCAAGTGATTTATACTTACACGGTGAACCAAATTCTCCTAAGTCAAGACACCTACCTTATAGTTTCAGCCATAAGGAGGGGTATATTTGCCATCACAAGTATTGAAAGGAGCTTGGTTGAATATAAACAAAAGAATTACAAAGAAATCCTAGAAAGAAGATCTAAGTACAATAATTTTTGATCTGGAAATGTGACGATGGAGATCGAGTACTACAACGACTCCTTTACTCCATTGATGGTCCAACGAGAGAATGAAGATGCTTTCTTCTTTTTTCTCTCTCCTGAGCTTGTGCATACGTATATTGCTCCCCTTTGTGGGTCTATTATCCTACTACTTATAGCCGTCATGATGACGGGATATAGGTACCATATTTGCCTCTGTTTGGTGGCCACATATGGCTCCTTCAACAGATTAATGTTGCAACTGTAGCTGCATACCACGGGCATGCTGCCATATAGTCTCAGTTGGGATAGGTTGTTGATGATATCTCGGGATTGTGTGACTTGGTCAGCTGGACACGCAGTCAATACTAACTGTATGAAGATCCTTTTGATTATAAAGAAAAAGATCTTGCAAGCTGAGGGTTGTATAGCGTGTTGGTCGCATATGTGCTTTCATTTAGGCTAGGTTTGATGGACACTTTGGCCGCATGATGAGGCCACATAGACTCGAGGACGCATACGAGTGACCACGTAGCACTGTTCATCTGACATAGTCATTAATATGTTGATATGACGTTTCTGTATTTTTATATACCATCGTCTTCACGAGTCTTGAAGCATTTTAGTGCCATAAATTCTATGTCAGACAGGTCATAATTATTGTGGCAAGGATCCTATGCGCCCACAAACTTCTTGGGTGTTCGGGACGCATGGACGCTTTACAAGCTGGGCGAACCCCTCGGTCGTATGTGCTTTTTGTGGCTCCTCTGTAGCTTGCTTTCACTTTGAGGGTGCATGGGCTCTATGCGGCCTATATAGCTTTCAGATTTTTTATGCTTCTGCAAGACCCCCTTCAAAGTTTCCAAAATGACAAATTTGGAATACTTTAAACAAGAAGCATGGTCGAGCACTTCCGGCCGCATGGATGTGATGCCGCATAGGTACTTTGCCGCATATGTGCTTCTGCCAGGTTGTCAGATTATTAAATATCGAGATTAGGCTCAATCTCCGAGGAAATTTCTTGAGACTCTCAGTCAATGTCAGTTTCTAAGTTGATAAATATGGATCACGCAAATTGAGGTATCAAGTTCATCCTCATAACTGTCTGGTTCATCGCCTTGATCTTCTCACGCTCCCTAGGAGTCTATAAATAGGTGGGCTAGGAAGGAGAGAGAACTTTCTATCTTAGTATCCCCCTCTTTTATGAAAGAAGATGCCGAGGGCTATTGTCTATTTAGATGAGGGGTTTGTCAAGAGCGGCGTCGATCTGTGGCCCCCTGATGTTGTCATTCATTTTTGGAGGTAGGGGTGTGTCATGATGGAAGGAACACAGAGACACAAGTACAGGGCCTCACAGTGTGGATGAGAAATTATCTAGAACACGCGCAGGCCCCCCTACAAAGTTCTGTCGTATGGATGAGTAATCATTTGTAACATGCATAGAGCCTATCTGTGGCTTGGCCGCATGGATGAAAACTTATCTGCAATAAGCACACAGAGCCAATCTGTGGCTTGGCCGCATGGATGAGAAATCAGTCCATCTGTAGCTTGGTCATATGGTTGAGGAATTAGTCCATCTGTAGCTTGGCCCCATGGATGAGACCTCCTTTTGCTCATGCGTGCTGACTTAGCTATCTCAAGGCGTCCCCTCCTGTGTCTGGCTATGAACTGGAAGCGGCATGCAGCCGCTGTACATTTTGCAATCTTTATTGAGACTGATATATGTTCTTTTTATGGATATTTTACCACCCTTCCCGGTGCCCATGATGGAGCATGGAAGGATATCATAGAATCCGTCATTCGAAGAGAATTCCAACCTTATATGACAGTTTTCCAAGAACAGATCCAAGAGACTAGGATGAATATACTGCATCATGCGTGGAGTTGTTCCTATTTATGCGGCGTGCTAGCTGCGTTTCTCCACTTTATGCGGCTTGCTACCGTCCAGGATCCTACGATGTCGATGACATGATTTGGATTGATTGTCATTCTTGTCTTCAATCTTCCCGCTTAGCCGAAGAATGCTTGATCTCGCCTCTCCTTTGATATCCATCAATATAGATTCATTTTCTATACTGAGGTTTACACCATGGAGGGATGACCCAGAGTGCATTGAGTTCTTCTGCTGGCTTCACTTGTGTCAGTAGCAAAAACAACACGGAGGGAAGCCTCTAATAAAAAAAGTTTGTATCAGCAAAACTTCATGGAAACCCTTAAAAATGGCTTTCCATTATATGTACTATTAACCTTGAATTCTAATAAAAAATCCTTAAAATGAATTTCTATCATATTTACTCATGATCTTGAATATTAATCAATAAAGTCTCTCCTTTTCTAGAATTTTTTCTTGTATTTGTCATATTATATGTTGTGGACTTTGAGTATTGTACTAGAGGTAATATGGACGTAATACAATACCGTAGTTATCAAGGATATCCCACTGTGGGATCTTTGGTGGACCTATTACTTTTTGCACATTTGGGTACAAGTAATAGATTCAAAATAAGCCCTACCAGAGGTGATATGGACGTGGTAGATTTTTAACACCACTGGTGTACTTAGAGTTAAATACATATGATAAGTTTAGATGACGACCGATATTAGAGGTAATATGGACATGATAATCGATAGTCAAGTAGAAAAGTTTGCTCAGAGGTAAGAAGGACATGGCAAACTCTACTGGAAAGGATATGAGGATGGTAGCTCAGAGGTAACGTAGACGTGAGCAAATACCCAAGAGTAATGATTTTGATTGGTCTACCCGAAAGTATGGATAGACCTGAGAATTGATCCACTGGGAGCTTTTGAGGATCCATTATCTGTTGCGTATTCAGGACTCTTTAATACAGATAATGTCTTTTACCGTGATTTGTAAAAAAAAGTGTATATTGTGCTTACACACTTGCTAGGGATGAACAACGGAAAATATACACAATACATCTTAGTTGTCCTGCTAATAATAAGGGTAGTACATGTCTATCTTTAGATATAGTACATTTTGAGGAACTTGCCATTGATTGGCATCATACGCAAGTCGCCATTGGATTTTGCGAGCCGATAGACGCCGTTGGAGAACACGAACTCCACGATGAATGGACCCTCCCATTTAGGTTAGAATTTACTGGACGTCTTGTGGGTCATAACCATCGGTCTTCTTACTGTCAAGACAAGGTCACCTACTTGAAAAGTTCTCTCATTGACCCGTTTGTTGAAGGCTCCTGAGAGGCGTGCTTGGTACAACTCAATGCACTATTGAGCTAAGAGTCGCTTCTTGTCGAGTACTTTTAACTCTTGTAGCCATCGGCTGTAATTATCGTTATTTTTCAACTTGTTGGAAAGGGCCACCCAGAGTGAGATAATTTAGACTTCGAGGGGAAGGAAAAATTTGCTCCCATAGACTAGGAAGAATGGCATACTTCATGTTGGTGTCCATACCGTTGTGCGATAGGCCCAAAGACACTCACCCAGCTTCTCATTCCTGTCGCGTTTATTGGATAACACAAACTTTTTGAGTAGTTTTATGATGGTCTTATTGAATGATTTTGCCAGACTATTTGATGCTGGGTAGTAGGTGGTCGAGGCTACTTTCTGAATTCAATTTTTGTCACAAAATTGGTAGAATGCGTGGGTTGCAAACTATGGGCCATTTTCGTGGATGATCCTCCGTGGCAAGCTGAAGCGGTATATACCATGATGCTTGACGAAGCTGGTCACATTTGATGTCTTTACTTCAGTGAGTGGAACAACTTTCGTTCACTTGGAGAAGTAGTCGGTGATAGCCAAGATGAACCAGTGTCCCTTAGATGAAGGTGGAGTAATCGGCCCAATGATGTCCATTCCACATGCTTCGAACGGACAAGATGCTACCATTGGGTATAGGAATTCTGAGGGTTTGTGATTGAAGTCTGCGTAGATTTGCACATTTTTGTATTTTCTCCCATAGTCGACGGATCTGCCAGCATTGTCGGCCAATAATAACCCATCATTCGAAGACGATCATGTAGCTTCGAACCGGGTTGATATGCGTCACAAATACCATTACGAGCTTCACGGAATGCTTTCTTCGCCTCTGTATTCGATAAGCATTATAGCAGAAGCCCATCATAGGAATGATAATACAATATCTTAGTAGCCGCATCATAATAGAACCGGAGAGAATGTCTCATGATTGAAGTTGTCTCCTTTGGGTTCTCGGACAGGGTCCCATAGACTTTGTAGTCGATGAATGAGAGTCTCCAGTGTTCGAAGCTGGTGTCTGTCTTTACTGAATAGCTCAGGTATGTGCTGGGGTTATTTTTTGGGATGACTAGTTCTTGGCTAACCACAGTAATCAGTTCATGAGTATTGACTAGAACGGCCAACGAGGCTGCGAGGCCGGTCAGGGCGTCGGCCTCGATATTCTGTAGTCAGGGTACGTACTCTATAAAGAAGCACTCGAAAGTAGAAATTATATTGAGTGCAGCTTGATGGTAGGGGATTTAATCTTCGTGCCAGACTTCGTACTCTCCCCGAATTTGACTGATGATCAGCTTTAAGTCACCATATGCCTCCAAGTATCCCACCCCCACTTCTTTAGCGAGTTAGAGTCCAATCATGAGAGTGTTTTACTCTGCTACATTGTTGGAGTATGATCCTATGAGAGAGTAAGCACGGTGGATAACTAAATCATAGGGGAAATCAGTACTATCCTGACTCCGACGACGATATTGCCTTTGAGCCCCATTTTTGAAGCACCGTCGAAGAATATTCGCCAGACGACCTTGCATGTGGTCGCATTTGAGTCTACTAATTAGTTTGGGATCTCCTCATAGAGCTTTAAGATTTATGGCACTAGATGACTGCCAAAAAATTGGCCAAAGCTTGGCCCTTGACTTCTTTCTTCGCAACGAATACCATATGTATGGCGACAATAGTATCGTCCATGTAGCCAAGCGAGAGTTAAGCGCTCCTGGCTTGAATATGAGAACCCTGAAAGGGTTAACTTACGAGATCACATGGATTATTTGCCCAGCTACGTAATGTCTGGTCTTCTAGATAGCAAAGACCAGAGCAAGACATTCCTTCAAACAAGGTTGTACCTGTGCTCCGCGTTGACCATCATTCTGCTGAGATAGTAGATGGTCTGCTTGTGACCTGCATCACTCTTCTGGGCTCGTAGAGTGTCACGCCCCAGTCCCAAAATACGTAGGACTAGGAATACGTAACACGCCAGCTGTATGTATACGAACTCCAATATATGGAAACCATTTACACACGTACGCTGTACATGAATATCCAATCCACAGTAGTAAATATATGTCACAACAAGTCACACGCAGTTCTATATCTCATCCACAACACAAATAATAGAATAATGGAAATCAATAAATGAATATCAAAGAAGAAGTCTCAAATAGTAATCTCAAAGTGCAATAGTCGGGTGGAAACAAATCCACTGCAAATCGACTATAATAAACTACTAAAGAGAGAAGAGAATAAACTCTAATATAAGAATAAATGTCTAGAAAAGAATAGCAACTAAAATCTCTAAACAGTTGCAATGAATCACATATAATCAGAAGGTAAGATCTCCTCAGGCTGATAGGTAGCATCAGGTCCAGGTCCATACTCCTGCGGGTACTCCTGCTCACCTATATTTGGAAGGGACCAGGTCCTCAGAGGGACGTAACAAGATACAAAAAGCATATTTCAATAAAGTACTGAAAATAAACATCCATTGGGGTCGCCTAACCATCTAAGTGAATGCAGTTAAGAATACCTTTTTCCACAAGTGAGCTATCTGGCTGAAAACTGGGATTTGGCATGGTTCTCTATTGGAGATCCAGGGGCCTACAAAGGCACGACGACTTTCGAACGTCGGATGCCCACCTGATAATAATATAATATATAGTGGTCATCACCACCCGTATCTCCGGCGGAGAATCCGGGCGCACAATAGATAAAAGTGCAAAGGAGCTCAAATGCGGTACTTGTTGTTCTCCCCACCCAATGCTCTAAGCATGTCATGTCCATGACACGATAAATCTCTAATAACCGCCAGGTCTACTAGCATGCAAAGTTTCTATTGGCAGTTATCCCTATCCGTCGCACGACCTATACGTACCGGGGGCCAGCCGAGTACGCAAGTCCGTGTCCTACATGTGACTCACACTCGTGTAAGAATAGTGTCATGGCCAATAAAACATAAATGCCTCATGAAAACGGGGTAGCCTCATAAAGTAGGTCCAATGCATATACATAATAGGGTATTGCACATCGTTAGGCTAGCAACAGCTCAAGGGGTCTCCTACATGGAATAAATTCTGAAAAATTCCTGATAGTCCCATAAATCATCTAAGTGCCCGAACACCTAACATAAAAATTATTAAAAATCTATTTCTCCTATTTAGACCTAATTACTACAATTTAATTAATAATTAATAAATAAAAGGGTATTTACGATTTTCTAGGAAGGGGGTTTTACATTCTACCCAACTTATAAAAATTTTATCCTCGAAATTAAAATTAAGCCACGATAGAATGCAAGGATGGTATAAGATATAATTTAACAATGTAAATTCATACCTTGGTCTGCGAATAGGTTCGGAAAGCGCTTGCGCATGTCGTCCTCGCGCTCCCAAGTTGATTCTCCTGGCGTGCCATGCCTCCATGCTACGCGAACCAAGGGAATAGACTGGTTCCTCAATACCTTCTCTCGACGATCAAGGATTCCCACGGGTTGCTCTTGGTATGACAAGCTCGGCCCAATGGTGATCTTTGAATGGTCGAGAACATGACTACTGTCTGCCACATATCGCCTGAGCTGCGACACATGGAATACTCATGTACTCCCTCCAATGAAGGTGGTAGCGCAAGTCGATATGCCACCTCTCCAACTCTCTCGAGCACGTCAAATGGTCCAATATACCTTGGACTCAACTTGTCGCGCCCTCCAAATCGGATGGTGCCTATGGTCGGTGATATCCTCAAGAAGACGTGATCGCCCTCTTTGAACTCCAAGGGACGACGATGAAGGTCTGCCCACTGCTTCTGCCTGTCTTGTGCTGCTCGCAAGTGTCCCTGAATCTTCTTGACTGTCTCTACGGTGTTGACCACCAACTCGGGTCCCAGAATCTGACGTTCTCCTACGTCACTCCAACACACATGAGACCTACATTTTCTTCCATACAATGCTTCAAACGGAGCCATCTACTCGCTTGATAGCTGTTGTTGTAAGAAAACTCTACAAGATGTAGGTGGTCCTCCCATGATCCTCCGAAGTCTAACATGCAAGCCCTCAACATATCTTCCAAGGTCTGAATAGTGCGCTCCGACTGCCCATCTGTCTGCGGGTGGTAAGATGTACTGAACTTCAGACGAGTACCAAGACTCTCTTGCATGCTCCTCCAAAAGTGCGATGTGAAGCGCGAATCTTGGTCCGATACAATGCTGAATGGTATGCCGTGCAATCTCACGATCTGCCTCATATATAAATCAGCTAAAGCTTCTGTAGACTGACCCACTCTAAAAGGTATAAAATGGGCTGACTTGGTGAGTCGGTCCACTATTACCCACACTGCATCTGTCCCACTTGGACTCTTAGGAAAACCCGTGACGAAGTCCATAGTGATGTGCTCCCACTTCCACTCTGGAATCGGAAGTGGTTGCAATAATCCCGCTGTCCTCTGGTGCTCCGCCTTCACTTGTTGATATACCAGACATTTAGCTACAAAGCGAGCTATCTCTCTCTTCATCCCATGCCACCAAAAATGCTTTCGTAAGTCGCGATACATCTTGGTGCCTCCAGGATGAATAGAATAGATCGAACTATGAGCCTCTGTCATCAGCTCCTGTCGAATCTCTCCATTTGGAACATAAAGACGATCACCACATTGTAATGTTCCATCCTCATGAATGCGCAATCCGGTCTGCTCTCCGGCCTCTGTCCTTTCCTTTAGTCTCCAAAATCTGGCATCTGTAGGCAAAGCTGCCTTAATTCTCTCTACCAATGATGATTGAACTTGTAAGTTGGCTAGTGTCCCATCTTCTCCGGGTAGTATCACTTCAATGCTAAGCTCTTGCAAGTCCTCCAATAGTTCCCTCTGTGCTGTCAAGAAGTAAGCTGCTGGCTTCCGGCTTAACGCGTCTGCTACCACGTTAGCCTTGCCTGGATGATAATGTAGCTCTATCTCGAAATCTTTCATCAACTCGAGCCATCGACGTTGCCTCATATTTAACTCCTTCTGCGTGAAGACGTACTTGAGGCTTTTGTGGTCTGTATAGATCTCCACTCGTTCCCCATATAAGTAATGTCTCTATAGCTTCAGAGCAAATATAACGGCTGCAAGTTCCAAGTCATGAGTCGGATAATTCTTCTCATGTACTCGTAACTGCCTAGATGCATATGCAATCACCTTGCCATGCTGCATCAATACGCATCCTAAGCCTTTTCCTGATGCGTCACTGTAGATCACGTAACCTCCTGATCCTGACGGAATCGCCAATACTAGTGCTGTAGTCAGTCGCTTCTTCAACTCTTCAAAGGCGGCTTGACACTCGTCAGTCCATATAAATTCTTGATCCTTACAAGTCAAGCGAGTCATAGGTACCGCTATCCTTGAGAAGTTTTCCACGAACCGTCGGTAATATCCCGCAAGTCCAAGGAAACTCCTCACCTCTGCTGCTGATTTAGGAACAGGCCATGTCTCAACTGCTGAGATCTTCTCTGGATCAACAGAAATACCATCTCCTGTAACAACATGTCCAAGAAATGAAACTCTGTCCAAGAAGAACTCATATTTGCTGAGTTTAGCATATAACTGCTCTCTCCTCAAAGTCTCTAGAATAATCCGCAGGTGCTTCTCGTGCTCCTCGTGGCTCTTCGAATAGACAAGTATATCATCTATGAAGACGACCACGAACTGGTCCAAGTACTGGTGGAAGACTCGATTTATCAAGTCCATGAAGATCGCTGGAGCATTGGTCAATCCAAATGGCATGACCAAAAATTCGTAGTGTCCATATCTTGTTCTGAATGCGGTCTTCAGAATGTCCTGCTTCCGTACCTTCACTTGGTGATAACCCGATCTCAGATCTATCTTCGAGAATACCTTAGCTCCACTGAGTTGATCAAACAGGTCATCAATGCGTGGTAATGGATATTTGTTCTTCACTGTCACTGCATTCAAGGCTCTGTAGTCAATGCACATACGCACTGACCCATCCTTCTTGGGTACAAACAACACTGGTGCTCCCCAGGGTGATGCACTCGGTCGGATGAAACCTTTCTCCTCTAGCTCTTTTAACTGTGCCTTCAGCTCGTCCATCTCCTTCTTCGCCAGTCTGTAAACATGCGATGCTATAGGTGCTGCTCCGGGTGCTAGTTCAATTGAAAACTCTACGTCTCTGTCTGGGGGTAGTCCTGGCAAATCCTCTGGAAAGACGTCTTGAAATTCTGAAATAATGGGATGATAAACAACATCGTCCATTGCGAGCTGCATACCATCAAGGATTTCTGTGGATCCTCGAGCAAACTCAAGTTCAGGCTGGCCTGGTACCTTAAAAAGAATGCTTCCTCCAAAGCAATCGAAGAAAGCGTGGTTCTTGCTCAGCCAGTCCATTCCAAGCATAATATCAAAAGACGGCATAGGAAGGACTAAGAGTTGGGCATTCATCTCTCTGCCACGTATCACTATAGGGCCCGATCTACAAACTCGACTAACTGGTACAACTCCTCCTCCGGTAAGAATTCTAACACAACTAGATAATGGTGTAGAAGCAATGTTGTGTTTGGCAATAAAACTAGATGATATGAATGAGTGGGTGGCTCCCGTATCAAATAATGTCACCGCAGGAAAATTAAAAGCAAGGGTAATACCTACTATGACATCCACCTCATGATCCATGTCATCTACCTCCAATACAAAAGCTCGCCCGTTCCTCTGTGGCTGTCCATGTCCAGTCCTCATATACTGCTCCTCCTGAGTGGATAGCGGTGGTCCTCTCTGAAATCCTCCTGCTGCTGGGGGTCGAGGTGCTCCCGGTCCTGTCATTTGCTGGACTGGCTTTGGTGCTGGAAGCGCTAGTCTCTGAACTGGTGGTGGGAGTATCGATGTCTGCATTGGGCAGTCTCTCGCCATGTGTTGTCCGGAGCCACATCTCATACACTGACCCAAGCAAGTCCGACAATCCCTCGAAATATGTCCGTTCCTCCCACAATAATTGCAATAGGGCTTCCCCAGATTCTGGTATGGTGCTGCTCGGTGTTGCTGATGCTGTTGTGCTAAAGGACGTCTGATAGGTCCTCCCTGTTGTGTCCTGGCTGGTCCCTGCTGTATCCTTGCTGTTCCTTGTTGTGTCCTCAGCTGACCTCCTCTTCCTCTGCTAATGGTTTCCTGGAATCTGGCCTCTATCAGTAGTTCAGCATAAGAGACTCGGGACTGCGAGCTTGTATAATGTTGAAGCTCCTGGGTCAGTCCTCGATGAAATCTCTTAGCCTTAGCCAAGTCATTTGGTATCAATGCAGCACCATATTTGCTGAGTCGACTAAACTCGGCATCATACTCGTCCACGCTCCGGTTCCCCTGCTCTAAGTGAAGAAACTGATCATACAAGGTGTCCCTGACAGTGTCCGGGAAGTACTTTCCCTTAAAGTACTCCAAGAACTGCTCCCAAGTCTGGTAAGTACCCAACTGGCGCTCCATGGATTCCCACCAGTGATGAGCATTACCATCTAGGAGCGTCCGTACACCCGTCATCCATAGGTCCGTAGGTAACTGCGATGCCTCCAGTAGCTTCTGTGTGTGAGTGATCCAGCTGGTAGTCTCCTTCGGGCTCTCAGTGCCCTTGTACTGCCTTGCACCCATCTGAACAAAATCCTTTACTGATCCAACCTTAGCTCGAGGTGCTGGAGCTTGTGTTTGGGCTGGTACAGTAGCATGTGCAACCATCCTCTCCAGTGCTGCCAAAAATTCTTGCCTCTGCTCGACTGCCTGCTGCCTCTGCTCGGCTGCCTGCTGCCTCTGTTCTTATATCATCATCTGAAAGAATTGGAACATCTGCGCTTGGCCATCTTGTGGTACTGAGGCAGGTGGAAGGTTCCCAATAGGTGAAGCGGGAAGATCAGATGGAACTGGGGTGTGAGTCTGTCCATCTGGCCCCGGAAGCCTAGGAATCGTTGGGGTTCCTCCTTGAGTCTGACCATTGACTCCAGAAGTTGCGTCACCATCGGCGGCAGTACATCCATTCTGCAAATCCATCTCTCTGCAGTTGATATACGAAACGATTAGAAAAAGTACAGGAATCAATCAGGATGCAAGTATTAAATAGGAAGGATGAATTTCAATCAAGCGTGGATGAGATCCTTATACTCTATTCCTATACGCAGGCTTGTTCGGTACAGTTACGTAACCGAGACAATATATTCTTGACCTGCATGGGCCACCACAAAAATATGTCATGCCCCAGTCCCAAAATACGTAGGACTAGGAATACGTAACACGCCAGCCGTATGTATACGAACTCCAATATATGGAAACCATATACACACGTACGCTGTACATGAATATCCAATCCACAGTGGTAAATATATGTCACAACAAGTCACACGCAGTTCTATATCTCATCCACAGCACAAATAATAGAATAATGGAAATCAATAAATGAATATCAAAGAAGCAGTCTCAAATAGTAATCTCAAAGTGCAATAGTCGGGTGGAAACAAATCCACTGCAAATCGACTATAATAAACTACTAAAAAGAGAAGAGAATAAACTCTAATATAAGAATAAATGTCTAGAAAAGAATAGCAACTAAAATCTCTAAACAGTTGCAATGAATCACATATAATCAGAAGGTAAGATCTCCTCAGGCTGATAGGTAGCATCAGGTCCAGGTCCATACTCCTGCGGGTACTCCTGCTCACCTATATCTGGAAGGGACCAGGTCCTCAGAGGGACGTAACAAGATACAAAAAGCACATGCCAATAAAGTACTGAAAATAAACATCCATTGGGGTCGCCTAACCATCTAAGTGAATGCAGTTAAGAACACCTTTCCCCACAAGTGAGCTATCTGGCTGAAAACTGGGATTTGGCATGGTTCTCTATTGGAGATCCAGGGGCCTACAAAGGCACGATGACTTTTGAACGTCGGAGGCCCGCCTGATAATAATATAATATATAGTGGTCATCACCACCCGTATCTCCGGCGGAGAATCCGGGCGCACAATAGATAAAAGTGCAAAGGAGCTCAAATGCGGTACTTGTTGTTCTCCCCACCCAATGCTCTAAGCATGTCATGTCCATGACACGATAAACCTCTAATAACCGCCAGGTCTACTAGCATGCAAAGTTTCTATTGGCAGTTATCCCTATCCGTCGCACGACCTATACGTACCGGGGGCCAGCCGAGTACGCAAGTCCGTGTCCTACATGTGACTCACACTCGTGTAAGAATAGTGTCATGGCCAATGAAACATAAATGCCTCATGAAAACGGGGTAGCCTCATAAAGTAGGTCCAATGCATATACATAAATAAAAACATAGTACGACGACACCGTCGTTGCACCCAAGTTTCCTTGGATGCGCAGTTTATATAGCAGTTAAGATAAATGAACTAAATAAACAGAAAATAAACATGCATGCCTCATATGGAATATAAAAAAAATAGTACAATGGCAAGGTATACTTGCCTGGCAAGAAATCTGTAAAGTGTACGCGCCCAAATGTCAAGGACACTGAACCTGGAACTAAGGACTCCGAACAAACGTCTTCGGATGCTGAAATAAACATCACCAACGTTTTCAGAATGAGCAAAATAGCTAAAAAGCACATCCCTTTCGTCCAATTTGGACACAGGGGCAAAACGGTAATTTTGGGTAAAAGTGGGGTCCACGTGTGGCCCACTTTGCACCGAAAAGCGTGCCAAGGGTAACAGTCTCTAAATGGGACAAACTATAGGTCAAACAAATCTAGATGTCAATACGTACCCAACGGTATGTCCAAATGTGGATTCCGATGAGCCGAACACTATTTTGTCCAAAAAGTCAACTGTGGGGCCCGCCAATTGGCGATCTGGTCAACCATCTCAGAAATGCATGAAATTTGGGTCACAGGACCAGCGCGTTACCACGAGTCCAGTGGCGCAAGTTTCGTCGCAATCTGACCAGCGTGCACAAAATACGTGTGAGTTCCACAAAAGTTGCGACATGAAATGTGTCCGCGGATACGGCCTGATTTCGGCGCGCACACGCGTCCGAATCAGTCCCCACGAATTTTCACGTGTCCGGTTATGCTGCGTGCACCATTGGGTACACTTGGCACACGGCGGGACGGTCCCGTTTGGCGGGGCGTGCTCCGTTTTCCAACTTTTGGAAAATCGGAAAAAGTGGGTGTGCGCAGTTTTGTGACGAATATAACTATGTCCACAGCGACTAATAGCACAGGGTTATTTAACAGAAATTAAACTAGGTCAGGTATTCTACAGGTATCAAAAAGAATCACCGAATTCAGATCTCTGTGGTGGGAGATACGAACTCGGCAATACGGGTGGTCATTCTGGAATTCTTCGATTCCAGAATTCTGTCTGTCCGTCCATTTTGGACGCTATTTTTCACCTATGGGCACACATTTTCCGAGGTTGGCTATAAAACGAATATTGGAGAGGGTTAAGGGATGATCATACCTATGAAAATGGAACAGCGTTTGGTCGAGCGAGTCGACGGAAAATTGCGCCGGAGCGAAGGTGCCTCGAGTGGGAAACTGCAGTTCGCGAGGTCGGAGTCGACGGGATGGTTGGATGGCTTGGGGGCTTCTCTGGCTGCGGTGACGGCTATAGATGGGAAGAGGAAGTCTGGGAATTTAGGTTAGGGTTTTTTTTGGGATGAGAAACTATATATATATATATTATATATATTAAGAGAGAGGGGGAAGTGGACGGGTCCGCAGGTTGAAGCAAGGCTGAAGGGGAACTTTAGCAAAGCTAAAGTTACTGATAGAATATGGGCGGACGTGGGGAATTGGCTGAAGGGGAATTAGCACAAGTCTTTGTAAAGTAAGTAGTAATAGTAATCATTACTATTATTATTATATTATTAATTAGTTAAGCTTATTTTATTATTATTATTATTATTAGTATTATACTTAGTATTATTTAATTCTTTTCTTTTCTTTTCCTTTCTTACTTCAAATATATATATATACATATATATATATTTGTATATATATATATATATATATATATATATATATATATATATATATATATATATATATTCACACATAAAAATTTTTATATAATAGGGTATTGTACATCATTAGGCTAGCAACAGCTCAAGGGGTCTCCTACATGAAATAAATTCCGAAAAATTCCTGATAGTCCCATAAGTCATCTAAGTGCCCGAACACCTAACATAAAATTATTAAAAATCTATTTCTCCTATTTAGACCTAATTACTACAATTTAATTAATAATTAATAAATAAAAGGGTATTTATGATTTTCTAGGAAGGGGGTTTTACATAGAGCACCGATGGAGTGATCCATCGCACACACATATAGTAAGAAGGGTCTTCCCGTAAGGGGGCCACTAAGACCAGAGGACTTGTAAATACCTCTTGATGTCGTCGAATGCCTGCTGGCATTCTTCGGTCCAGACGAAGAGGACTCCCTTCTTCATGAGCTGAGTGAACGGCTGACAATGTCTAGAGAGGATTGATATGAACCTCCTGGTGTATGCCAACCTCCCTTGAAGGCTGCGAAGTTCCCTGAGGTTCTTTGGCAGGTATATTTCAAGGATTGCTTTCGTCTTGTCAGGGTCTATATGAATGTCCTTTGAAGTTATAATAAAACCTAAGAATTTGCCACTAGATACTCCCAGGAAGAACTTGTTAGGGTTCATCTTCAGTTGGTCCGCCCATATAAGACCGAATATCATCCTCAGATCTTGGAGGTGTTCATCTTGGAAGCAACTTTTGACAGCGATATCATCGACATAATACTCAAATATCTTACACAGATGTTCACGAAAGAGGGTGTTAATAGCTTGCTGGTATGTAGCACCAGCGTTCTTTATACCAAAGAACATGACTGTGTAGCAATATACCCTTATTAGTGTTCGAAATGACATATGCTTCTCGTTATTTGGGGACATCTTTGTGGTGGCCCATGCAGGTTTGTCTTCACAATTAGTGCGATATCGTGGTAGTGCAATGGCTTAGTTGTACTAATGTTAGCCTACCATAGGATATATGATGTAGGACACTAGGATGAGAGAGAGAATACTCATTCACAACTAGGAAAAATTCCAATCTATTGATTTTAGTAATGCCTTATTCATTATGAGTATTGGTTTATTCATTGTCTTTTGTTCTTCGAAAGCCCGTAATCCATTTTCGTCGGCCAAGTAGTTGCGGTGATCCAGTTGTTGGAGTGGGTGGGGTTCCCAACCTATGTGAAAAATACCCCAGAGTAAGATTGAGTATTTCTACGTATAATAGAAATATCTTAATTTATTTGGATTGGATATTCCTAAATATAATAGGAATAACCCAATGAATTTGGATTGGATATTCCTACATATAATAGGAATATATCAATGGATTTGGATTTGGATTGGATATTCATATCTATAATAGGAATGTTAGTTGTGGGTTTGAGGCTATATATAGGTGTCTCTTGGCCTTAAAATATCGCTCTCTCTAAAAAAAATATAGCAACAAGGAGAAAAAAGGAGGCAAGAGTGTTATTACAATATTGGAGAGAAGAAAGAAGGATTAGAGGCCGTTTCGAAGAAGGAGATCAGTTTCGGATATTTTTTGTTGTCTTTCTTCTTCGTGGTTATAATCTATTTTCTGTTCCAAAATAGTTGTGGTGATCCTTTTGGATCGGTGAGAAGTTTGTAAGGAGTCGGTGTATTTCTTATTCCATTAGTGGAGGCTTTTCAGGGTTGGACTCTGATCGTCCCGTGGCTTTTTTCGCAGGGGTTTTCCACGTCAAAAATCTCTGTGTTTGCGATTTGTATTTGGCGTTTTTGGTTTGCGCATTTTTTCTTGGTTCTCTCGCAGGTACTCTCTGGTTTGGGGAACAATTTTTGCACTTTCATTCCCAACAAAGTGGTATCAGAGCCAGGTTCTGGAATTTCAGAAGGGTGTCAGGAGTTGAGAAGAAAACCAGGGAGGAGAGATGGACGCAAAGTTGGTGTGTATGGTAAAACTGAACGATACCAACTATCATTACTGGAGGAGCAAGATGAAGGATCTGCTATTTGTCAAGAAGCTGCATCTGCCGGCATTTGCTTCCGAGAGACCCAGTGATAAATCCGAAGATGACTATAATTTTGAGCATATACAGGTGTATGGGTACATCATGTAGTTCATTGACGAGAATGTGTACAACCACGTTGCTAGTATTGAGCACGTGAGGACACTTTGGGATAAGCAGAAATCTTTGTATGCGAAGAAGACCGTAATAAATAAATTATTCTTGATCCGGATGATGATGGGTTTGCGGTACAAAGATGTGACGTCTATTATGGATCACTTGAGTGAGTTCTAGGGCATGGTTGAACAGCTATCCTCAATGGGAGTCATGTTCGACGACGAGGTTCATGGACTATGGCTGCTGTGTACATTGCCAGACTCGTGGGAGACCGTACGAGTGTCTATGATCGCTTTTGCTCCGGAAGGCGTGGTCAGTCTGGAGTTTGTCAAGAGTGGGGTACTGAATGAAGAGATGCGAAGATGTTCTCAGGGCACTTCATCCATATCCCACTCAGTGGCACTTGTTTCAGAGAGACGCAGAAGGGGTAAAAGCAGGGGTCCAGGCGGTAGCAAAGAAAAAAGCAGAGGAAGGTCTAAGGGTCAGTACGAGGACTCAAAGTGTTACCATTATGGCAATAATGGCCACATCAAGAAAAACTTTTTTGCTTGGAAGAGAGAGAAGAAGGGCGACAAGGGAAAGCAAAGTGTCACGCCCCAGTCCCAAAATACCGAGGGACCAGACTCGTGATAATGGCCAGCAGTACGCACCGATGGACAAACCCAATTTAATGGATCCATCAGGGCATACTTAAGCGGTAAAATCAAGTC
Organism: Iris macrosiphon; assembly: GCA_036927795.1. Taxonomy (NCBI): domain Eukaryota; kingdom Viridiplantae; phylum Streptophyta; class Magnoliopsida; order Asparagales; family Iridaceae; genus Iris; species Iris macrosiphon. The sequence continues at coordinate 159,563,388 of JAYESA010000012.1, forward strand.
TACGACAATCATGGCACAACTAATCTCATCCATACAAGATATAAAATATGATCCACAGAATAAATAAGGAACGTAAATCATCAGCTAGTCTCAACAAAGTACTTCGGGGAACAACCCGATAAATATCTAGTACAATGGTTCAACAGACCAGAGTATGAAAGACTGAAATAATAAATAAATACTGAGCATGAAACATGGATGCTCAGAAAATATCTTCGGCTAACACCTCGTCCTCAAATGGCGGTACAACTCCTGGATCAGCTCCTGCTGCGGTCCCGTATACCTCAGGATAGATCTCGTCCTCAAATCCTGGGGATATAATCCGGATCCAGGTCCTCAGGGGACATAGCAAGGTACAAGAAAGCTCAAGCCAAAATAAATGTAGCACAAAAAATAAATAGAATAAATAAGGCAAGTAAGTAAACATCTGTGTGAAATGCAAGAGAGAATATCAATAGTACTCAGGTTGAAATAACTACAAGCTCTGTGTAGGGGAGCCGGTAGCAGTGGTATCATGGGGTGGTCTAGCTCAGTGGGAGACTGAGTAGCCGGCATAACGTAATCAACCTGTAGCCTGTGGGTCTCTCCAGCAATAGATGGAACAATAGGGGTACTAAATAACTAGCTAAGTGATATGCAAGATGAGAGCAGCACTAGAACTCAGGCTGAAGCCACTACAAGCTCTGTGTCGGGGAGCCGGTAGCAGCAATAATAATGAGTAATGGGCCAAGCTCGGGCTTCAGAGTCTTGTGCCTCACAATAGTAGGGGTGTATATATATGATCAGCCTGTAGTCTGTGTGTCTCTCCCCACCCAATGTAACCACGCATATCATGACCATAACGTCTCATGTCCATGGCAAGCGGGATCATAACTAATGCACAAGTCATAATGTATCTAAAAGTAGAGTATCTCTGTCAAGTCTTGTATTCTATACAGAATCACCACGAATATCTCGGGAAGATCCTGTCTCATGAACAATGTCAAGTGTCCTGGGTCATAGTGTACTTGGTAAGACAAGTACGAGAAGATAAAGTGTCACGAATATCCATCTCTAGATGACAGTACACAACACCGCGTACGGTATCGGCACCCGACTGATAATCGGATGCTAAGTACGTCACACGGTCCTAGGTTAAGCATGCACAGCAATATAATGAAGCAAGGAAAATATATAACAATACTGCAAAGTTTGGCAATGTACACTTGCCTGGTGTTTGAATACCAAAAGCTGTCCCTGTATCAGTGGATCCGGTGGGTACTCCTCCAAAAGCTGTAATAAACATCACCAACCATCTCAAAAGATATCAAATAGCTAAAAACGCCTGTCCTTACATCCAATTTGGACACAGGGGCAAAATGATCATTTCTGGGCCAAAGCGGGGTCCACATGTGGGCCACTTTGCACCGAAAAGTGTGTCAGGGTCAAAGGTCTCAAAATTCCTCAAACTCAGTGTCTACAAGTCAGGAACGATGATACGAACCCAACGGAACTTCCAGAATTGGATTCCGATGAGCCGATCACAAAATTGCCCGTCAAGTGGAGCCTGTGGGGCCCACGATACGCGATTTTGTCAACGTTCTCAGAATCGAACCAAACTTGGGTCACAGGACCAGCGTATTGCTATGAGTCCGATGGTGCAAGTTTTGTCTCGATCCGACATGTGTACACAAAGTTACAACGTGTTCCAGAAAGGACGGATACGGGGTATCGTCGGCGGATACGCGTTGATTTCGGGGTGCACGCACATCCGAATCGACTTCTGCGAAATCCTACACGACCTTATCAATGTCGCGCACGGTTCGGTGAAGGCCCGTGCGACCAAGTCGTCCCGTTTGGCAGGGCGACTCAGTTCCGAGGTAAAACAGGGCATTATTTTTCCTGTTTTTGGATCGTGGTGTACGATCACCACAGGACGCGATGCACCGAGCGAGTTGCACGGAAACCTAGAGGGTCACACAGTCTACACATAGCAACTGACAGAATTGAAAATGGAGTTACGTGGTGAGAGAAATCGGTACCTGAACAGGGCCCCGTGAATCTGTTTTTCACGTGTCCGTGCGTCAACTTCGTGTCCAGCGTCCCTGTTGGATCCTGTTGCTCGCGTCCCGATCGAGGGCTCGTGTGTCTGCTTCTAGGGCTGTGTCCAGGGCTGGATGGACTCGTCGGCGGAGGCAGGGTCATCGAGGGCTGGGCGGGGGCTGCCGTCGGGTTCGAGGAAGGGTCGACTCGGGTGAAGCGGCCTGTCGTCGGGTCTGAGGCGGACTCGGGTGGAGCAGTGATGGAGTTCGCTGGGGCGGAGCGGTATTGTCCGCCGCAGGGCTGTGGGATGAAGGAGGAAGGCGTCGTCGAAGGGTTCTGTGCGGGGTCGTCGGCCGAGGGTCGTCGACCAGAAAGGGAGTCGTCCGGTGGCCTGGCGGCAGCGGCGTGGGGGAATTAGGGCTAAGGAGATGGGGTTGTCGAAGGGCCTGGTTGCTGGGTTCACGGCGGAGAGGAAGAGGGATGATCGGAGATGAAGTCGGCGGAGGTGTGGCTAGGGTTTTCCGAGGCTGGGCACGGAAATCGAGGAGGTTTTTATAGGCTGCTATAGGAACTCCGGCCGGGCTAGGGTTTCCATACGGGTTTCGGGTCCGGGTCAGGTTTGGCTCGGATCCGACCCAACCCAACATAAGATTTTGGTTCAGCCAGATTGGGTTTGGTTTGGTTTGGTTTGGGTTTAGGTTCGGTTTATAATTCCAATAGTTTTTAAGGCTTTATAAATGCTTCCGGAGTCCAATAAATTTCTGAAAAATTATCCTATGTCCGATTTTCCATTTTACACCTTAAAATATTCTTTCCATAATATTTTAACACCATCTAGCAGCACTTAAAATTCTTTAAACCACAATTACCTTTATAAATTCCAGAAAAATACCGAAAATTTGGGATAACACATTTTAAAATTTATTCTCAAAATCAGGGTGTTTACACAAAGTGAGAACACTAGGCGGCCTCGACACATGTAGGCGACGTGATCATTGTAGGTGATGAGGTAGTTATAAATCTCGCCTGCGATGACAATTCTTGGCTGGTGGACTCAGGTGCTTCAGCGCACGTATCTTACAACATGGCACTATTTGCTACTTACATAACAAACAAATATGGAGTATTAAAGATGGGTAATGGAGATGTGTCAAAGGCGGTTGCCATTAGAGATGTGCATTTGCGGACAAAGACAGGGACAGTTCTTGTTCTCAAAGATGTCCGTCATGTCCCTAATATCCGTTTTAACTTGGTGTCAGTTGGAAGGTTGGATGACGAGAGTTTCTTTAGTCTCTTCGGTAATAATCAGTGGAAGCTTTCCAGATGTTCGATGGTGATTGCCAGAGGAAGCAAGAGGTCCGGACTCTACTATATGAAAGGGAGCTCACAGGAGGCACATAAGGTTAACGTAGCTACTGATGCGTCTACTGAGTTGTGGCACAGGCTGCTCAGCCATATCAGCTAGAAGGGGATGAGCTACTTGGTGAACAAGAAGGTAATTCCAGGGCTAAAGTCTACAAAGTTGGAGAAGTGCACGCACTATTTGGCGGGGAAGCAAAATAGGGTATCTTTCCAAAGTCACCCAAGTTCAAGGAAGCCGGTGTTGCTCGAGTTGATTCACTCGGATGTCTGCGATCCTATGAAGGTAAAATTCATTGGTGGTGCTTCTTATTTTGTAATATTTATTGATGACTGTTCCAGGAAGGTTTGAATCTATGCCTTAAAGACCAAGGATCAGGTGTTGCCCACTTTCAAGGAGTTTCAGGCCTATATTGAAAGAAAGACGGAAAGCTGCTATGTGTTCGGTCGGACAATCGCGACAAGTATTTCGGTCCCTTTGATACTTATTACAGAGAGCAAGGGATACGACACCAGAAGACTCCACCAAAGACACCGCAACTCAACGGTGTAGCGGAGTGGATGAACATGACTCTAATGGAGAGGGTACGGTGTTTGCTGTCAGAAGCAAACTTGCCAGGCAACTATTGGGGTGAGGCACTTTACACAGCTGCTTATGTTATTAATTTATCTCCTAGTGCTCATTTGTAGGGTGATGTGCCTGACAAAGTATGGTACGACAAAGAGCCATCATAAAATCACCTACAAGTGTTTGGTTGTAAGGCCTTCGTGCATGTACCGAAGGATGAGAGATCCAAACTTGAGCCAAATATGAGGCATTGCGTCTTTGTCGACTACGGTCAGGATGAGTTTGGTTATAGACTCTACGATCCAGTGGGAAGAAAGCTCTATAGAAGCAGGGACGTAGTATTTGTCGAGGATCAGACCATGAACAACACTCAAGATTCTGAGATGCCTTCTGAGGCTGAGGAATTGCCTGAGTTAGAGTCATTTTGCTTCAAGCAGTTTTCAGAGGACATCGCAAAGAATTCAGTTATGGGGGAGCTAGTACATGGAGTTGCTTCCAACCTTGATCATCATCCTGCTGATGGTGGTCAAGGTGACCCTCAAGAGGATGAGCATGCCGAGGAGACAGTTCCTGGAGGGGAGAAGGTTGTAGATATACAGCTAGCACCAGTGGTTCCGTTGAGGAAGAGCGATAGAGAGCGTCGACCATATACGAGATACTCACCGGGTGAGTATATGCTACTGACTGACGGGGAGAACCCGGAAGTTTCGCAGAGGCTATGGAATATGAATACAAGCAGGAGTTGATAGAGGCCATATAGGAGGAGATGAGTTCCTTGGAGGCCAACTCTACTTATGATCTGGTGCGGTTGCCAAAGAGTAAGAAGGCTTTGAAGAATCGATGGGCGTTCAGAATGAAGCAGACAAATGATGCTACTCGCCCTCGATACAAAGCGAGGCTGGTAGTTAAAGGGTACGATCAGCGAAAAGGCATAAATTATGATAAGATCTTTTTGCCAGTCGTCGAGCAGTCGTCTATACGGATGGTGCTAGCATTGGCAGCCAGTTTTGACTTGGAGGTTGAGCAAATGGACGTGAAGACAACATTCTTCCATGGTGATCTTGAGGAAGAGTTGTACATGGAGTAGCCAGAGGGATTCTGTGAGAAGGGCAAGTCATATTTGGTCTACCGGTTGAGAAAGAGCTTGTATGGTCTGAAACATGCTCTGAGGCAGTGGTATAAGAAATTTGAGTCGTTTATGAGGGAGCATGGCTATGCACGGACGACGTTGGATCATTGTATTTTGTGAGGTACTTCGCCGAGGATGATTTTATCATTTTGTTGTTTTATGTTAATGACATGCTGTTGGTGGGTCAGAATGCCACTAGGATAGCAGAGTTGAAGCACCAACTGGGCGCGACCTTCTTTATGAAGGATTTGAGCGCAGCGAAGACTATTCTTGGGATGAAGATCAGCCGAGAGAGAGAGAGAGAGTCCAAGCTGCTACACTTGTCCCAAATAAAGTACATTCACCGGGTACTTCAGCGTTTCGAGATGGACTGGTTGAAGAAAGTGAGTAACCCCCTTGCGTCTCACTTTAAGTTCACTGAGGAGCAGTGCCCATCTACCGAGGACGAAAAGGAAGATATGGAGCGAGTTCCATATGCCTCAGCCGTGGGGAGTCTTATGTATGCTATGGAATGTACGAGGTCAGACATTGCTCACGCAGTCAGCACAGTTAGCAGGTACACTTCCAATACTGGAAGGGTATATTGGAGTGGGGTCAAGTGGATTCTACGATATCTTCAGGGTACTGCCGATTGGAGACTTTCATTTGGTGGTGACTAACCGAAGCTGGTTGGATATACCGACGCTGATATGGATGGAGACGTAGAGACGAGGCGATCGACTTTGGGCTATGTGATAATGTTTGCTAGTGGAGCAGTATCGTGGCAGTCACATTTACAGAAGTGCGTTGCATTGTCAACGACATAATACATTGCGGCGACGGAGGCTTACAAGGAGTTGCTGTGGATGAAGAAGTTGCTGAAGGAAATTGGGCTAAAGCAGGAGCAGTACCATTTGCTTTGCGATAGTTAGAGTGCTATTCACCTTGTGAAGAACCAAATATTTCATAATCGGTCAAAGTACATTGATACCCGGTATCATTGGATACGGGATATGGTTGACAAGAAGGAAGCGGCTCTTGAGAAGGTTCATACAGATGACAACGGAGAAGATATGTTCACAAAGGTTCTAATAAGGGAAAAGTTTGAGTACTGCAAGCGGATCGTCGGGATGACGACCCCCTCCACATAGTTGTAAAGGGGGAGATATGTTGGAGTTGGTGGGGTTCCCAACCTATGTGAAAAATACTCCGGAGTAGGATTGGGTATTTTTACATATAATAGGAATACCTAAATTTATTTGGATTAGATATTCCTAAATATAATATGAATATCTGAATGGATTTGGATTGGATATTCCTACATATAATTGGAATATGTCAATGAATTTGGATTTGGATATTTCTATCTACAATAGGAATGCTAGTTGTGGGTTTGAGGCTATATATAGGTGTCTCCTGGCCCTAAAAATATCTCTCTCTCTAAAAAAAAAATATAGCAATAAGGAGAGAAAAGGAGGCAAGAGTTCCATTGCAACATTGGAGAGGAAAAAGAAGGATTTGAGGCCGTTTCGAAGAAGGAGATCAGTTTCGGGTATTTCTCGTTGTCTTTCTTCTTCGTGCTTATAATCTATTTTCTGATCCAAAAGAGTTGTGGTGATCTGTTTGGATCGGTGAGAAGTTTGTAAGGAGTCGATGTATTTCTTAATCCATTAATGGAGACTTTTCAGGGTTGGACTCCGATCGTCCGTGGTTTTTCCCGCAAGGATTTTCCACGTCAAAAATCTCCGTGTCTGCGATTTATGTTTGGCATTTTTGGTTTGTGCATTTTTACTCGGTTCTCTCGCAGATACTCTATGGTTTGGGGAGCAGTTTCCGCACTTTCGTTCCCAACACCAGTTGGATCGGTAAAAACTTTGTAGAGGTTGTAATACTTTAATTTAGTAGTGAATGCTTTTCAAGGTTAGACCCCGATTGTCATGTTGTTTTTTATGTAAGAATTTTTCACGTCAAATATTGATATGTTGCATTTTGACTTTTCGTGTGTTATCAGAGATTTGGTTTCTGTGCTTTTTATTGCTTAATTCTCTCATGGTATTTTTGGTTTGGTAAAACGTTTTCTGTGTTTTGTTTTCAACAAATGCCTTTATGACTCATTCCCAACCACAGTGCCGCAGAAAGTCCCATGGAGATCCCTATAGTTCCATTGGTACAGTCGAAGCTACAAAAGGTTTTAGAGTGGAGGAAAAGTAGATTTTATCCTTGCATAAAGATGAGTAGGAATAAAATCGATCTGAGTCGCCTTCTGCTGTCTTGATGATTCTTTGTCAAGGATGTTGTTTCACCGAAGTTATAATAGAACAAAAATTTCTTTAAACTGTCATATTAAGTAGTGTCTCTGAATATTTATAACACTTTTATATAAAATATTATAATAATATTTTGTTGAGCATAAAAAAAAAAATTCTTGTAAGTATATCTTTGGAGTTATCCATCCTCCTTGCATACGGTTAATATCTGACACCCCTATGTGCGGATAACTTATCTTTTTTTTTTTTCTTTCTTTTTGTCCGACGATACATACATGACTTTATGTATGCTTCGTTGCATGTCATTTGGGTCCACTGTTCCTACTCATTTTCTACGATTTGATCCAAGACCTTTCCGTCCAGCCAGAAAGATTATACCTTTTCCTTTTCTCGCTGATCAGTTGAGTTCTGATCTATTTTTTGGATTACTTCTTTCTGTTGTTCTGCCACTTATGACTATTATCTTATGAATGCTTTCGATTCCCCGTTGCGACTCGTACAATTAATGATGAGTGAAGATTTTTTTTTTTGAGCCCATGAGTCTGATTCATGCACTGGGCAAGATGAAGACCGACATAAAATGATCGCCATATACTCCAACTACCTATTCTAGGGCAAGGCATAGTTCAATTCTTGAAGAAGAACTCTAGACGCCTTCTATTCAAGTAGGGTTCTAATGTAGGGACATAACCCACAACCCTCAATTGGGTACAATAACTGAGAATCGTGCGAAGAGCGGCCAACAACAATTTCGATTAAGATATTAGGAATTTTTTTTGATCTTGTTTGTTAATAAGGTTGGCCATATATGGATTTTAGGGTAATTGTTGTATCTGTAAGTTTAGATTAGGATATTATATTTATGTTTAGGATTAAAGTTATATTCTTTTGTAAGTTAATAGAAGATGGACAATTTATAATAACTTTATTTGCAGAGTTTCTGCTCTTTCGTAATTGTTGAAGACTAAAACCTCTATTGATTGTCGAACTTGAATGATCCTTGTGGTTACCAAGGAAATATATAAGACCATGGTTGTATGACGTATGACGGAATATCAATTGGGAGGCAGTGGGTCCAAAAATGCATGCAACGCAGTGTGCACAAAGTTTTATCGTTACATCGAACATTAAGTTCACTGAGGAGTCCAAGCTGCTATAATTGTCCCAAATGAAGTACATTCATCGGGTACTTCATCGTTTCGGGATGGATGTGTCGAAGAAAGTGAGGAACCCCCTTGCGGCTCACTTTAAGTTCATTGAGGAGCAGTGTCCATCTACCGAGGATGAGAAAGAAGATATGGAGCGAGTTCCATATACCTCAACCGTGGGGAGTCTTATGTATGCTATGGAATGTACGAGGTCAGACATTGCTCACGCAGTCGGCACAGTTAGCAGGTACACTTCCAATCCTGGAAGGGTATATTGGAGTGGGGTCAAGTGGATTCTACGATATCTTCAGGGTACTGCTGATTGGAGACTTTTATTTGGTGGTGACTAGCCGAAGCTGGTTGGATATACCGACGCTAATGTGGATGGAGATGTAGAGACGAGGCGATCGACTTTGGGCTATGTGATGATGCTTGCTGGTGGAGCAGTATCGTGGCAGTCGCATTTACAGAAGTGCGTTACCTTGTCGACGACAGAGGTAGAATACATTACGGCGACGAAGGCTTACAAGAAGTTGCTGTTGATGAAGAAGTTGCTGAAGGAAATTGGGCTAAAGCAGGAGCAGTACCATTTGCTTTGCGATAGTCAGAGTGCTATTCACCTTGTGAAGAACCAGACATTTCATAACTGGTCAAAGTACATTGATATCCGGTATCATTGGATACGGGATGTGGTTGACAAGAAGGAAGTGGCGCTTGAGAAGGTTCATACAGATGACAACGGAGAAGATATGTTCACAAAGGTTCTAACAAGGGAAAAGTTTGAGTACTGCAAGCGGATCGTCGGGATGACGACCCCCTCCACATAGTTGTGAAGGGGGAGATTTGTTGGAGTGGGTGGGGTTCCTAACCTATGTGAAAAATACCCCGGAGTAGGATTGGGTATTTCTACATATAATAGGAATACCTAAATTTATTTGGATTTGATATTCCTAAATATAATAGGAATATCTCAATAGATTTGGATTGGATATTCCTACATATAATAGGAATATGTCAATGAATTTGAATTTGGATTGGATATTTCTATCTATAATAGGAATGCTAGTTGTGGGTTTGAGGTTATATATAGGTGTCTCCTGGCCCTAAAAATATCTTTCTCTCTAAAAAAAAATATAGCAATAAGGAGAGAAAAGGAGGCAAGAGTTCCATTGCAACATTGGAGAGGAAAAAGAAAGATTGGAGGCCATTTCGAAGAAGGAGATCAGTTTCAGGTATTTCTCGTTGTCTTTCTTCTTCGTGGTTATAATCTATTTTCTGATCCAAAAGAGTTGTGGTGATCCGTTTGGATCGGTGAGAAGTTTGTAAGGAGTCGATGTATTTCTTATTCCATTAATGGAGACTTTTCAGGTTGGACTCCGATCGTCCCGTAGTTTTTTCTGCAAGGATTTTCCACGTCAAAAATCTCTGTGTCTGCGATTTGTGTTTGGCATTTTTGGTTTGTGCGTTTTTACTCGGTTCTCTCGCAGGTACTCTCTGGTTTGGGGAACAGTTTTCGCACTTTCGTTCCCAACACCAGTTGGATCGGTAAAAACTTTGTAGAGGTTGTAATACTCTAATTTAGTAGTGAATGCTTTTCAGGGTTAGACTCTGATCGTCCTGTTATTTTTTACGCAAACATTTTTCATGTCAAATATTGCTATGCTACATTTTGACTTTTCGTGTGTTGACTTTTCAGGGTTAGAGATTTAATTTCTATGCTTTTTACTGCTTGATTCTCTCATGATATTTTTGGTTTGGTAAAACGTTTTCGTGTTTTGTTTTCAACATATGCCTTTATGACTCATTCCCAACCACAGTGCCGCAGAAAGTCCCATGGAGATCCCTATAGTTCCATTGGTACAGTCGAAGCTACAAAAGGTTTTAGAGTGGAGGAAAAGTAGATTTTATCCATGCATGTAGGAATAAAATCGATCTGAGTCGCCTTCTGCTGTCTTGATGATTCTTTGTCAAGGATGTCGTTTCACCGAAGTTATAATAGAACAAAAATTTCTTTAAACTGTCATATTAAGTAGTGTCTCTGAATCTTTATAACACTTTTATATAAAATATTATAATAATATTTTGTTGAGCATAAAAAAAAAATTTGTTGTAAGTATACCTTTAGAGTTATCCATCCTCCTTGCATACGGTTAATATCTGACACCCCTATGTGCGGATAACTTATCTCTTCTTATTATATTTTTTTTTGTCCGAAGATACATACATGACTTTATGTATGCTTTATTGCATGTCATTTGGGTTCACTGTTCCAACACATTTTCTACGGTTTGATCCAAGACCTTTTCGTCAAACCAGAAAGATTATACCTTTTCTCACTGATCAGTTGAGTTCGGATCTATTTTTTGGATTACTTCTTTCTGTTGTTCTGCCACTTATGACTATTATCTTATGAATGCTTTCGATTCCCCGTTACGACTCGTACAATTAATGATGAGTAAAGATTTTTTTTTTGAGCCCATGAGTCTGATTCATGCACTTGGCAAGATGAAGACCGACATAAAATGATCGCCATATACTCCAACTACCTATTCTAGGGCAAGGCATAGTTCAATTCTTGAAGAAGAACTCTAGATGCCTTCTATTCAAGTAGGGTTCTAATGTAGGGACACAACCCACAACCCTCAATTGGGTACAATAACTGAGAATCGTGCGAAGAGCGGCCAACAACAATTTCGATTAAGATATTAGGAATTTTTTTTAATCTTGTTTGTTAATAAGGTTGGCCATATGTGGATTTTAGGGTAATTGTTGTATCTGTAAGTTTAGATTAGGATATTTTATTTATGTTTAGGATTAAAGTTATATTCTTTTGTAAGTTAATAGAAGATAGACAATTTATAATAACTTTATTTGCAGAGTTTCTGCTCTTTCGTAATTGTTGAAGTCTAAAACCTCTATTGACTGTCGAACTTGAATGACCCTTGTGGTTATCAAGGAAAGATATAAGACCATGGTTGTATGGCGGAATATCAGTTGGGAGGCAGTGGGTCCAAAAATGCATGCAACGCAGTGTGCACAAAGTTTTCATCGTTACGTCGAACATTAAAAAAAAAAAAAACTGTGGACTTGAGATGCCTTGGTGGATCCGGACAATCCCAAGCATGACCGTCCTTGCGGTAAGCCTGACAAGACTTTGGACTTGGACAATCCTCCTCCATAGAACAACCTTCCAGCATGCTACTGCTTAGTTTTCTTAGGACCAATCCAGTTCAAACCGACCTAAACATAAATCTTTTCAATAGAGATGAAGGTCAATCAAAATAGTTCTGGCTAAGGTAATTCAACCCCTAGGGTCGGCCCTGCCCCAAAGTGTCGTTGTTTCGGTAACAGCAGTTATGTTCTCTCCCTCCGGTGACGGCTCTGCACGTTGTCATGTTCGACAATTCTGCTCGCCTCCATTCCGCATTAGTTAGTATTTCTCATGGCTCCGCTAATTATTCAGAATTTAGTCAGCTCAAGAAAATTTTGTAGTTTCTTATGGTAAGACTAGTCATTTAGCCTGTTAGTTTCTAATCATGTTACTTCTTACTGATTAAAGCATGGAAAATAATGACAAATAATGCGGTTCAGAGAGAAACATCCTCTACATTTTTTCTGTTGACATCCATATGTAGCCTGCCGGTATAGCTATTCATTACCAACTCGAGACGTTTCTTGCTAACTTTCAATTTATGAAGGCATCTACGTCCTCTAGTCTATGTAACATACTTTCTATATAGATAATTTAATCCACTGTCCTATGTCATTATCAGAACGTAACTCCTGCTCACTGGTTCTGGTTCATTCAGGATGTTCTATGTGCTTATTAACAAATTAAACTTTATTTCTAACAAGAAAAAAATTAAAATTCTTGGTGCAGTTAAGTTGTTCCATCAGGTTCCCCTTCACTTCGGTTCTCAAGTGGTACTGACGTCCTATGTTGCAGTGCCACAAGAAAATATTCGTGTATTGTACATATCTGTATTTATATCCACAGAAATATAGGTAACTGTATTGTACCAATCTCAAAATGTTTATATTGGTATCCATACCATGTCTATCCGTATTTGTACAATATAGCTGACATCTAAAGTTCCAATTTGATATAACCTTCCCTCTATTCATGTGCTTCATATGTCCAACCAAGCTTTTAGTTCACATCTTTTCTTAAGTAAATTTTCTGCGCCACATGTTATGATATTTTTGTTATGTATAGTACACATTTCTAAATTCTAATCCTCTCTAATTGGGCATGGACAGGAACCTATGGTGGGATTCCAATCTGTGTTTTCTTCTTAATCATCATTTCAGAGTGAAAAAATAAAATAAAAATCATTTGGAGTGTAAACACATGTTTCACACAATTACCTTGGATTTTTTTTTATCGAGTCAAGATGTGCGAGGTATTAGGGTTCCTAGCAAACCCAAGCTAACATGGATACATATCAATTTATTGGAACATATCTGAATCATAACTGGGTTCCTATGATGCATACACTATTGTGATCCATGGCACATATCATCCAAGTTATTCCTTGATAGTTGCAGAAGCAATGCAGGGCTACATATATAGTGTAGTCCACATCTTTTATGTTTGCATCCTCTTGTTGGCATCCAAAGAAATGGCAGCCATGAAAATTCTTCTTTCTTATGACACACCCCCTACTGGTTCAAACTTTGAGGCATATATGCTTGTTCCTTCTCTTTCATCATTTTTAAGCTGTAGTCGTTGGCACAAAGATTTGGAGAGAGAGAGAGAGGAAGAATCCACAGCAAAGAACAAGTTTGTTTCTTCTTTGGGTTGTGGCCTCCCAACTGTTGAGGTCACAAACAAAGTAGACAGACCAGATCTGTTGTCCCACTAATTCTGTCTCCACCCTATTATATGTGGAGTCCAGCCGGTATAAAATAAAAAAGGGATCCACATGTAATAGGATGGAAATAGAATATGGGACAAAATTAGTGGAACAACATATCTGCTCTCCAAACAAAGTGGTTATGAGAACTATTGTTTCTCCACGGTTAGTTTAGTATATTTTTGGTACTCAAGTTATACCTCTGATTGTGACTTTGTCATATATAAGTGGTTGAGAAACAGTGAGATAGTTCTGTATGTATGTATGTATGTATGTTTTTCTAGTAAGAATGAGATTGTCTATTTTGGATATGGTGATTCTTTAACTAAACCTTCTATTATTTTATTTAAGGTGTGGCTTGGAATGGGATAAACTTGGTGTTGGGATATCTTGAACCCTTATTAATGTCTGGTGCCCAAGTCAGGTTCACTCACACCAAATGGTAAAGACCTTTTCGAATTTTGGTGGTGTATACTGTATTTTGGGTAATCAAATATTAGTCGAGGAATATATTGGTGACTCTTTTTTCCAAAAGTAAAATTTATTAAAATTAGCCATAATATGACTGATACAAGATACAATATTAGTTCATGAGAAGTTATCCTTCACGACAAAATCTAAACCATATGTTTTAGCAAAATCGGGACCTAGAGGGTTGTATTTCCCTCTCTATATGTATGGAATAGAACTTTTTCTTATATTTTGGTAGACAATTTTTTTTATATTTTGGTGTATGCTAAAAAATATTGCAAAATAGAGAGAAACGTTTTCGTACACATTATCCATGTATATAATATACATACCAGTAGTCTAACTATTACTATTATCCATATCGATACAGAACAATAATAATACAACACGAAAGTACAATACAACATAGAGTATCAATACATTCTTCAAAATTCATCACAAAAATAGTTTGAAGGTGGGGGTGGTGGCGATGGCAGCTGGTGCTACTTGTTGCACATAAACTCCGACATAAATGAGTCAAAGCCTGTTGCATGGCGTCCGTAATGACAGGAGCAGAAACATGAGTAACCAGAGGAGTATGAGCATGAGCTGCCATAGGAGCAGGCGCATGACTCACTGAAGGAGGAGCATCATGCGTTGTGATGTATTTGCAGACATATACATCATCTGCAGCCTTTTTTTGACCGACAAGAACTGCATGTACTTTTAGAGACGTACTTTTCTTGGACATTTGACTTTCCGAATTGGCTTGTACCAGACTCTATGACAGAAAATAAAAATTTCTTTATCCTTGTTCTCCTTATAGTACAACATGTAACAATTTCGACAATAATATATCTTTTTGTAGCCTAATCCGAGTTTTCTTATCATTATCTTTGACGTGTAGAAGTTTTCAGGCAAGTCCTTTAATCCTTTTGGCAATAATTCTCTGACGAACTAAATTATCCGGTCGTAGCATTCTTATGGCAAGTTAAAATCAGACATGAGGTTCAATAGCTGCATCACCACCGATATGACAGAATGAGTATCACAGCCCAGGTATATCGGAGTATCGAAATCCTTGAACATATCGTAGAACTCTTTTGCATCAGAATTTTTATCCTCCGGATCAAAACTAGGTTCGACCACAGGAAATATCATCTTCTGTGCCAGGTTTCGCTGCCGATATTCGAAGTGATCTCTGGGAGTGGACTCTCCGACCTCCGTATTAAAGTAGGACTTATATTGCGGAAACAAATGTTCTCCTTGACCCGTCCACTCCTTATAATTCTGTACGAAATTATTCTTGTGGAGATGCTTTCTCTCAAGATTCACATCTTTGAATGGTCTATTATAACATTTGGCACAAGGACACTTAATGAGCCTGTCATCCATGAATTTAGGTTGGCTACTAGTGTATTTGATAAATTCCTCAACGCCCGTTTTAAAATCATCATTGAGACCAATCTTGCTCTTATCTCACCAATTGTACATCCACGTATGGTCAACTAAGTATCGACTTATTGCTTTCTTAGTCATGAATGATTCTGCACGATATATATTCAAACATTATGGATTACAAGTTATAATTTTTATATCAAAAGATTATCTCATTGCTTTGATGATATAGCGATTTCATCTATACTTCTAATTTAGAACATAATTATAATCATATAAGTGTAAAAAGAAAAATAATAATAAAGAAGGAGAATATGAAGTATTAGTTCCATATAGTAATAGATCCAGGGAATGTGCATTCATTTCTGCAATTCTAAAAAGTGATTGCTTAAAAAAACACATATTTTTATTATCCATGCTTCTTAAAATATTCCTTACATGTTGGAACTTATATTATCAAGATAACTCCAAAGGTGTATATAACTTAATTTGTTTTCTTTTCCTTTTGTGTTCATCTATATCAACTTGTAATGTCCTTAATTAACCTAGTAGTTTATTTTGACAAGTGATTTCCATATGCAATCAACCAATCAGGAGAACCTATGATATCATTTGGGCCACATAAAATCAACCAATCATGATAACACAATGTACTGTCATGATATTTTGATCGATCAAGTTGGAAGTACTGCTTAAGGAAGCAAGTTTTGGTTGTTTGAGATAAGTCCTAAAACTTATTTTTGTTGTCATGTTTGTCCCCACTATTTCTATAATGTCTCGTTACATGGCGGTATACTACATGATGTTTATGACTAGTAAGACAATCGGAACTGGATATTGGAGACTTTTCGGCATCTAATCTATCGAAACAAAATCAAAGAATCTTTTCAATTTATAGATTAGCTTCTATTGGAATGAGTCCAAAATGTAGTGGATTGTATTTTGACAAACGAGCTCTTTATAAGATTTTTTTTTCATACATTTTTATTATAGTTTTCGTTGGATGTTTTTGCTGCTTTGTTTAATGAATACATTTTTGTATTAGTTTTCAATAATGGATTCTTTGTCCATTTTCACCGAATATCCAGCATTCATTCTTGAGAATTCTAATAGAAATGAAAGATAAAGAAGGTGTACTGATCCGATGTTGGTGCCATTGCAGGAGGACGCATAACTAGGACCAGATTGTGCACAGTGTTTCTCCTCCTCTCGGTATTTTTTAATTCGGTGGGAGGCTCTGTCCCTTCTTCTCTACTCCTTCACATCATAATAAAATAAATTATCTTATTGACTTGCTACATCCATAGATCAATGATGCCTTAGTTGATGCAAAAGATATGTGATGCCACATGTTTGATGTTGTTGAATGAAGAAATACATGAAAGATGAACTGTTAGTATAATTAACACAAAAATATTATAATATAAGTTCACATAAAAAATGAATTGATATGTGAATTGCGAAAATATTGGGACTGATAGATCACCAAGTTGAAAGTCAAAAATATTGGGACTAATAGGTCCCCAAGTAAAAAGTTAGAAATATTGGGACTGATAGTCACCAAGTGTTGGCTCGATGAATGATGTGTACAAGTAGAGAAGTTGATTTATTTACTTTCAATATTTTACTATGCAATTTATGTTTGTAGTGGTGTCGTATAAAGCATTTGCATGGTAATGGACAACTAGTTCATAAGGTTTGATAAGTTTTTTTTAACGGTACCCAGGGCACAAGGACTACATCGACCTAGGAAAAATATTCTAACATGCTAACAAGCACAAGATATTACAGAACCTTCATTGATCCTAACTACCTGCTTTGAAGGGGTGTGCGCTCCACAATACCATGTAAAAGTCCTTCATGGTATAGTAATCACTAATGACCATCATATAGATACGTTACATGCTAATGAATGTTTTGTCCAGGGACGGTAAGTATTATCATGTATTTTTATAAACGAACGATGAATTAGTTGTTGGTAAGAAATTATATATAAAGTGACATGATCATATATTTTACTTTGTTCATTTTATTTCAATGAATACGAATTATTAATTAACCGTAGTCCCTAACAAAAATATCATTTTAATTAAATGTTTGCTCACATGACCAGCAATGTTGTTTTAGATGAGTGGAGAGTTCTGCTTTCCAGTACATTTCCAAGTGTGTCGACCCTTCCTCCACAGGTGTTGGAGAAAACACAGGCATTCGAGGGAGATAAAGGCCGCCTTCACAGCAATTCCTGAAGCTTCTTCCTATTTCAAAATATTCAAAGTTCCGTTTTGAAATATTTTGATTTCAATTGTAATAAAGGGACATAATGTATGGAATTAGATGTTACTTTCTTGAAATCTTATTAGTTGTTTCTATTTTACAAGCAATGTAAGTTGGAAAGGCATTTAAATTTTGTACTGAGAAACTTGTATTCCGCTAAGATTTTAATAAAAAGAGTTAGTTTTTTCTAATTTGTGGATTCAATGTTCTGATGTTGTGTTTCTAAACTTTATTTTCAAAAGAATATTATTCGTGCATGTAACCTTGTAGAAGTACAATTTAGATTTGTACGACATCACGTCCGGTGATGACTTATCAGTTTTACGGAACCATGGCGTATCACTTTCTAGTCTCCTTAACATGTATGTATTTAGAATTTTAGACCTCAATTTAATATTTTTGTGTTTTGTCATGTAGTACCTAAAAACTCTCGCATGATCTTATTGGAAAACTTGTGTGTTTTCCTTTTCTATTGGTGGTTAGATATCACTACAATTATTCAAACTGGGAACTGGACATTTCGATAAGTTAATACATATAATAAGTAGTTATGAAGCCTGATCAATCTCTCTTATTTCTTTAAATTATGTAATGATCTAGGAACTCTTCTTTTCCAGGTGTTTTTTATTTTCATCACATGAGAGTAGCGCCAAGAAAAGACCACAATGGTACTAGAGATGTAGTTGTGAATTCTATGTTTAACAACACATTTTGGTCTTTTAATTTTTTTTATGATATATATATATATATATATGGGTAAACGGAATATGAGTCATAGTGCTCATTTTCTTAAATAAGTCATACACATATGGACCAATAGAAATAGAGTGTACTAGTGCACATGGGTGCACATGGGATGTAGGAATCAATTCTTATTGGTCCACATGTTCTCCACATGTGCATGGCTCATTTAGAAATATAAGCACTATGGCTCATATCTCGTTTACCCTATATATATATATATATATATATATATATATATATATATATATATATATATATATATATTTGTGTGTGTGTGTGTGTGTGTGGAAAGTGGCACATTGGTCCTTGGTAATTAATCCCTTCCACTCCGTCTACCCGGGCCGCATGCCTCTCCACTAAACTACTAGGCTAAAGAGTCATTGGCTATATATATATATATATATATATATATATATATATATATATATATATATATATATATATATATATATATATATGGGTTCTAACACTCGACTACCCAGACCGCATGCATCTTCACTAACCACTAGGCTAGAGGGTCATTGGCTATATATATAACTGATGTCAGAATTTATTAATTATACTTTTTCTTTTTCATAAATACATTGTTTTTGTTTCAGTTGGGCAGTCATCTTGGGCACTAAGTCATTTCTATCTGTAAAAAATTTAGAACATACAAACACACTAAGACACATCTTATCTTTCATAACTTTGATCATGTCCTTTGGGTAGATATGAATAACCCTAGTATGCATCTTTTGGCTTGGTTAATGTGCCATGTTACTAAAGTAGCTCATAATTTACAGCTTATTATCTTTCTCAGCCTTTTTTTTCTTAGATAGATTGTTTTAACTTGCTCATTTTTGCAATCCCAATATTGTACAACTTGTAAGGTGTTGTCCCATTCAAATTATCATTTCATAGAAGAATAAGGTGTTTCTTATATGGTATTCTGACATTTGGAATGGATATACAATTAATGTACTTTGACAAAAATTTACTAGCTTTCTTCTTATTTGTCAAAAGTGCAGCCTAGCATACATGCTTGATGCTCGACAAGGTTTTCCCCTCAATTTAAAACTATCCATGACATTGGTCATGTTAGTTGGAATAATGAAAGCATACATCTTCAAATTATTCTAGATGTCCTTGGTTTATTCATATATATATATATATATATATATATATATATATATATATATATATATATATATATGAAAACAAAAGATTTTAGTAGGAAGTAGATGATTTATAAATTGTTGAAACACAAAATATTTTCATGCATTTAACAAAAATTTACTAAAAAAAATTAACCTTAATTGGATGAATCATCTAAGACATAAAAAAAAATTAAAAAATTAAAAAACTTATACCGTCCTAGTGCTGCCATCAGGGACCAACGTGGAAGGGAGTTCGAGAGGAGGCGTCGATAGGGGTCGATGGGAGGAGGAGGATGCGCCAGCATGAAACCTCCTAGGTGTCTCCACGCAGGGTGCCGTCGGGGATAAGCGAGAAGGAAGCGAATGGGGTTTTTACAAACCGTCGGGGAGGAGGGCACATGGTTAGGGAGGAGGTGGTAGGGTAGGGAGGAGGAGGATGGGGGTTGGGGTGAGGGAGGATGAGGGTTGGGTTAGAGGAGAGGATTTGGACAGGGAGCAATGAAATTGGAAATAAAAAGTTACTCGTTGGTCGCCAGTTTAATATTTTGCAGCTACAGAAACTATCCGTCACCGAGTCTTATCGCAAGGTCAATTCTGGCGCCTTAGTAACGAACTAGCGATAAAAATTTGGCCATGTGTTTCCTGATCACATTTTCGTCGCTAAGAAGTCGCTCCCGTCGGCTATAGAACAAAGGATCGTGTTCATTCTCTCTAGTTAGTTCATATTTTATAGTATTTTTATAGTAACAATTGTCGTATATATATGCAATGAGGACCGCGATAAGCCATTGAGGCTCTTTGATTTGCTTGATGACATCTACAAGATACTTCGTATCAGTTTCCAATATTTCTACAGTAGAAATAGTTGGCTATAAAATCATAAGACGACATAGGAGTAGAAATTCAAAATAAAATTCTTTGGTCTAAACCCAATTGTCATCATAGGGTTTCATTAGGATATCAATATGATACGGAGGAATTTAGAATAAGAAAGGAACAGAAGAAGGAAGGGACTGTTTAAGAATTAAATTGCATATCTTTATTGAAGTCATTCTGGCTATATATATAGCCATACAACTAGTAGGGAAAACAACAATGCTAAAGAAAAGGAAATGCTGAAAAATAGGACAAATAATTGTTAGTCCCGAGGCTTAACCAATGATAGAAGAATATGTTATCGAGATCATAGGGTCACACAATAGTTTTCACTCTAACTATTCTCGATTTCTACGAAGAACTATATAAGGATTTTGATTACAACTTCCTCTCAAGATTACAAAAGAATCAGAATAAACCAAACTTTTCGTTCTTTCTTACAATCGCAGTTGCAGACGGATAGAACAGAGTTACAATAAAATGAAAACTACTTTCGTTCTTTCTTGCAAAACGCAGTTGTAATCATATAGAATGAACCAAGAAAGAAAAAGAGAATAAGACAAAATAAATAATTATTCTTGCTGGGACGGTGAAGACCACCAATGTTCAGAGCAAGATTCGTCCTCTATCGACGATCTGCTCTCAGGAGCCAACAAGTTCACAAGAGTACTTCTAGAAAGTTAGTAGTCACCTCTTTGTGTGACTCAACGAACTCCTTTGGACTCCTCTTTCTCAACTTTTGGTCTATCTCAAAAGGATGCTAGATGGCTCTTTATATAGTGAAGGAAGCCCATCCTCCTCTTCTTTTCGATGTAGGACTAAAAAGCCAATATACAAAATTGATATCCCACAATCGCAGTCTAATGCATAGTCCGCTCAGCGTCCGTTCAACACCTGCTCATGCAACATGCGCATTCCACCCGTGCATAAAACTCGTACATAAAATGAGTACACGAGCACAACAACATCATACAAGTGCCTTGCGACGATGCTGACATGCTAAGTGCAAAGTATGCCAACAAAGTACAACTTTGCGCCCTTGAGCTCGAGTCCGATTCCGAGTCTTAGTCGCTAAGCCCCTTTGGGCCTTAGCTCTTATGGAATATTATCCAAGAGCATGACAAAAAGCTTAAAAGATTTTATTGAGGAGTTAATCATTTTTTCTCCTAATAAAATACCCCCACATGGCACCCATGTGCCCCACCACACCCCATGTGTATACCTCAACACATATAAAGTATTATATTTAGATACCCACTTGGTGGTGTAGCCAATATGGGGCTATCTTTACTAGTCCAAAGTCAAAAACACCAACAATCCCCCATATATCTCAATATATGGGTTGAGTATTCCCCATAGTGACTTCCCATCATGCATTAGGATATATATCGCTTCAACTTGAATCTTCCCGCATAGGTCGAATAGCAGTATGATACTAGAATGGACTAAGCCTTGAATTCTGCATTATAGCTGCAATTCTTTTTCACTCACACAATAACATCAGTTGTGCTTCCGGTTGCACATTGAAGGCCATGTGCACGCTTGGTTTTGGTGTATGTATTTTGATTTTCTACAAGTTTTCCCTCAAGAGATGGCCTGTATCTCTTTCTATACACTATATGAGAGTTCTTTTAAAGAGTCCTTGGCATGAAGCATTGCGCTTTCTTGCGGTGCTACGCTGCTATGACATGGCCTTCTGCCGAGGTTCACTCCCTTATATGGTGTCATCCACTGTAGCATGAGGTTCACTCCCTTTTTGTAGTGCCAAACTACCCAGCATGAAGCCTTGCGCTTCCTTTGCGGTGTTACACCGCTGTGGTATGGATCGCAAAGCAGAGGTTCACTCCCTCGTGTGGTGTCACACCACTATAACATGAGGTTCACTCCCTCTTTGTAGTGCTGCCTACCACTCTTCATTCTACAACATTAGGCTATATGTCTATGTACGGTGCTACATTGCTATGACATGACTTAATACCGAGGATTTACATCTTTTAACTCTTGGTGGTGTCACGCCACTGTAGCATGGGATCTCAGTCCCTTGTAGTACTGATACTACATGCTTCCTGCAAAGCACACCGGATATTCACTCTGCCCGAGAACTCATTAAGGCGTCAAAGCCATAATTCCACAGAAAATTATTCTTCATAAAGAACAAGGAGTAGATAGTAGTGGTTCTGGGTCCGTAACCCCTTAATATCTCTTAGGACTATCCACTGTTCCTGATATTCTCCCAGTCAATGGTCCTTCCTTGAACCAATAGCTAGATGCCTAGTAGATTTTTTTTTGAACTAAAAGCATAAAACTAAATAGTAGGATTACAAAGACACAATATCAAAGGTCCTCCGAACTCATATATGCTGTGTCCTTGACTATATGCGGTGTTGTGCCACTGTGACATGACCCAAAACTGAGGTTCACTGCCTCTTATGGTATCACACCACTGTAACATGGAGTACTACCTTCCTTTATCGTTCTTGGGATCAACTTGCACTGGAGGCCTTATATAAACGGGTCTGCCAAACCCTCCTGGCTCCGATCATCAAATACTGTAATGATCCACGTTAGCTGCGCTCATTCTGTATCCTGTACTGGCCCTTGAAGCCTATTATGAACTAATCTGCTAGATTTGGCTAACTTCGATCATTAAAGCACTGTAATGATCCACATAATCTGTGCTAATTCAGTGTCATGTGTTCTATCCACATAGTTCTCTTCAAACTGTTGAAGAGATGAACAGATACCACTGCTGCAGCTTTTTGGTTTTCTCAGTATGTCGGTATCACCCGAATCTGTGTACTAACCATATGAAGATCATCTGAGAGCTTCCAGAGCTATTCTGCTTTACTTGCTGCAGCTTGATAGTGCAAAGAACTCTGAGAGTAAAGGCTACTTCTTTGACTTCTACGATATAGCAGTACCACCCCTGGAGAAGTCACGTCCTCCTATGGTTCTTTCACTCTTTTTTTCCGAGTACCAACTGGCATCACCAAAGCCTTCCTTCATAACTAGATAACTTCTATAGCACATGATATACTACTGACTTCTCCTAAGAATTCTGATGACTCTCTTCACAACTTTCAGTATTTAACATATCTATTTCTTGTGAACTGACTCAGCATTCCTACAATAAAATCTATGTCAGGCCTGGTGTCACGCCCCTATCCCGAAGGTCCCGACAACGCCCCCGCTGGGCGTAAATCACCGTGCCTCGGCACTCCCGCGGGGCGTGTATTATCGTTTGCCATTAGGACATGATGTCGTATAAGCCTGGGATTGCTCTTGCACAAGGCAACATCGTTAAAGTTATGGCTATCATCGAATTGATCGAGTACGCAGCAGAGAAACAATGTTGCAAACAATAATCCATCTGAATATACGGGGCAAATCATAAGGCACGAGGTTCTCTGAATATAATGGCATGCAAGAATCAGCAAAACTTAGATTCATTATTAAGGTATGCAAGAATCAAAGAATAAAGTTCTGCTCACTCACCTGGATCATTCATATCCTGGTTCAACAAGGAGCTCTTAAGGAAGATATCCTTTTTGAGTCAACAAATCGATATCTCTTGTACATAGTACCGACACAGAACGGGGCACTACATACTTACCCACCAAGAAAGATTTTTGTCCTCGAAACTCAAGGAAAAACTTTTCGATATCCAGAGCATCGATAGTCCTCATCCTCACCATCCTCAATCAAAAACCTCTAGCAAACCACAAGCACGAAAGCACAACTCTCAAGCAAAAAATCAAATTCAGAAAACTTTTTGTACAACTTTGAGAATATCTATGGACTTATTGTATGGAACGCTCTACTCAATAATGATATCAATGCACAAGTAATCTTCATCTAAGAACGGCAGTAAAATAGGCGTAAGGCCAGAGGATCGAATTGCTCAGATACTATTATGTCACGCCCCGATCCCGAAGGTCCCGACAACGCCCCCGTCGGGCGCGAATCACCGTACCTCGGCGCTCCTGCGGGGCGTGTATTATCGTTTTCCATCGGGACGTGATACCGTGCGAGCCTGGGATTGCGCCCGCACAAGACAACATCGTTAAAGTTGTGGCTATCATCGAATGAATCGAGTACGCAGCGGAGAGACAGTATTGCAAACAATAATCTATCTGAATATACGGGACAAATCACAAGGCACGAGGTTCTCTGAATATAATGGCATCGTTCCATACATTATGTCCCTCTATACAAAAGTATCTCAAAAGTAATCTCAATATGGCTCTAAGGCATCGAAACCAGATTTTTGGGTCTTAGGGATGAGGCACGCCTATCGCTTCCTCGGATGATCCAGCACCTGCGAACAAGCAAACTATTGGTGGGTCAGCACTTTGGAGAAAGTACTGGTGAGTCTAAAATCAACTGAACAGAAGCAACATTCACTAAAATCAACACTAAGTAATCATGTGATAAAACATTACATTACTAGTGATCTTTCTAGTTTTACCTATGTTCGTTTCATGCAACTTAGGATTATAGTAAATTTACTTCTTTGGAAACACCTTTAAAAACAGAGTTCATGTTTGATTCATTCAAGCATATAAGGCAGGCCGATTGTTCTACTATCAGGGTGTGGGTAGCGTATTTCGTGAGCTATACCCAAGGACTCTAGGGACAATGCACCATCTAGGAACTATCCTTTATCAAGCCAACACGATGAACTATCTTTATGCTTTTCGGTCCCCGAGAAACTAAGGATCGGTAGTGGTAATCCAACTAACCAATGACTCCTTTATCTGATGTTATTAGCAGCTGTGACTCATTGTTGCTTTTTACTAATATTATAGCAGCCATGACCAAGGTTCAGCTCTTCACTAATAGCCATTGTCCGACCGATGAGAATGCATGAAACACTATCAGATAAACTCTACGATATAGAAAATATGAACAAGCAGACCATCTATCTCTTCTCTTCTATCTCTGTGCGGACTAGCCGCCCTCTCTGAACAAGTTCAAGCACGATGTGATTCTCTCAAAACACAAGCTATATAAAAATATGTTCAAGCAATCTCTTACTCTTTAGATAATCATTTAAATTTATCTAGTTAAGCAAGCAGGTTCGTTTCAATGACAAGCTATGTGAGTTCTCTTATTAGCATGCAAAGGCAGGTTCTATCATTCTTCTTATGAAACTATCTTCTTAGAACAAGCATTCAAAACTCAAATTTATTATTAAGGCATGCAAGAATCAGAGAATGAAGTTCTGCCCACTCACCTGGATCAGTCATCTCCTGGTTCAATAAGGAGATCTTAAGGAAGATATCCTTTTTAAGTCAGCAAATTGATATCTCTTGTACATAGTACCAACGCGGAGCGGGACACTACATACTTACCCACCAAAAAAGAGTTTCGTCCTCGAAACTCAAGGAAAAACTTTTTGATATCCAGAGCAGCGATAGTCCTCATCCCTCACTATCCTCAATCAAAAACTCTAGTAAACCACAAGCATGAAAGCACAACTCTCAAGCAACAAATCAAATCCAGAAAACTTTTTGCACAACTTTAAGAATATCAATGGACTTATTGTATGGAATGCTCTACTCAATAACGATATCAATGCATAAGTAATCATCATCTAAGAACGGCAGTGAAATAGGCGTAAGGCCAGATAATCGAATTTCTCTGATACCATTATGTCATGCCCCGATCCCGAAGGTCCCGACAACGCCCCCGTCGGGCGCGAATCACCTTACCTCGGTGCTCCCGTGGGGTGTGTATTATCGTTTGCCATCAGGACGTAATGTCGTGCGAGCCTGAGATTGCGCCCGCACAAGGCAACCTCGTTAAAGTTGTGGCTATCATCGAATCGATCGAGTATGCAGCGGAGGGACAGTGTTGCAAACAATAATCCATCTGAATATACGGGACAAATCATAAGGCACAAGGTTCTCTAAATATAATGGCATCATTCCATATATTATGTCCCTCTATGCAAAAGCATCTCAAAAGTAATCTCGATACGGCTCAAGGCATCAAAACCAGATTTTTGGGTCTTGAGAATGAGGTACGACTATCGCTTCCTCGGATGATCTAGCACCTATGAACAAGCAAACTGTTGGTGCGTCAGCACTTTGGAGAAAATACTGGTGAGTCTAAAATAAACTAAACAGAAGTAACATTCACTAAAACCAACACTAAGTAATCTTGTGATAAATATTATATTACTAGTGATCTTTCTAGTTTTACCTATGTTCGTTTCATGCAGCTCAGGATTATAGTCAATTTACTTCTTTGGAAATACCTTTAAAAACATAGTTCATGTTTGATTTATTAAAGCACACAAGGCAAGCCGATTGTTCTACTATCAGGGTGTGCACAGCGTATCTCGTGAGCTATAAACAAAGGACTCTAGGGAAAATGCACCATCTAGGAACTATCCTCTATTAAGCCAACATGATGAACTATCTATATGCTTTTCGGTCTCCGAGAAACTCAGGATCGATAGCGGTAATCCAGCTAACTAATGACTCCTTTATCTGATGCTATTAGTAGCTGTGACTCATGGTTGCTCTTTACTAACATTATAGCAACCGTGACGAAGGTTCAGCTCTTCACTAATAGCCATTATCCGACTGATACGAATGCATGAAACACTATCAGATAAACTCTTTGATACAGACGATATGAACAAGCAGACCATCTATCTCTTCTTTTCTATCTCTGTACAGACTGGCCGCCCTCTCTGAACAAGTTCAAGCACGATGTGGTTCTTTCAAAACACAAGCGATATAAAAATATGTTCAAGCAATCTCTTACTTTTTAGACAAGCATTTCAAGTTCTCTAGTTAAACAAGCAGGTTCGTTTCAATGACAAGCTATGTGAGTTCTCTTATTAGCATGCAAAGGCAGGTTCTATCATTCTTCTTATGAAACTATCTTCTTAGAACAAGCATTCAAAACTCAGATTCATTATTAAGGCGTGCAAGAATCAGAGAATAAAGTTCTATCCACTCACCTGGATCAGTCATCTCCTGGTTCAATAAGGAGCTCTAAGGAAGATATCATTTTTGAGTCAGCAAATCGATATCTCTTGTAGATAGTACTGACGTGAAGCAGGACACTACACCTGGTGGTATACGTAGCTTGAATCATTCACTTAATGATGCTCGACTACACCAATTGTCTGATATTTTTCCTTAGATTTGGGTTCATATTCATGTCACACCTGAGGAGTATCGTCCCTAATACCCAAAGCGTGTGATCAATATTTTATGTTGAGAGCTTGTGACTAAGCAAGCCCACCTGGCATCTAGATTATCTTATATCCTCAGGATGACATCCACAATCCCAAGTCCTGAGTTTGGACAAAAAGGACATCTTTGTTCTAGTGACACTTTTATGTCCACAACTGGGACTAGCAAGTCGTCAACATAGATACAAAAGATGACTCCTCTATTATCAGCGAACTTCGTATACACACACTTGTCCGTCTCGCTGATCCTGCGATAACTTTGACTAGATGACTTGTCAAACTCCTGCTACCACATCCTAGGAATTGCTTTATGTCGTATCGAGATATCACTAACTCGCAGACTATCTTCAAACCTGAATGACATTTCATGTCTGTCTTCATCCAAAACTTGATATCTTTCCATCATCAGATAAATAATTAGCTTATGAATAGCAGCTACGACAATCATCATCTTGATCTATGACACCCTCATCGAGGTGCCAAAGAACTCAATCCCATATTGTTTGAGAAAACACCTAGACAGATAGTTTTGTCTTGAACTTAACTGTTCGGTCTGCTTTCATCTTTATTGACTTGGAGATCTGATAAGCATCTGATTGGTTTAGCTACTTCAAGCAGATTAACTAATACCCAAGTGTGGTTGGAGGTTATTGATTCATACTTATTATTTATAGCCTCCCTCAAGAAAATAGCATCTCTGGTCTTCATCGCCTCATCATAGGTAAGCAGATTTGCTTTCACATGATAAGTGACAAAATTTTCTCTAAAGTTCTTCACTCTCCTCACTCGCTTAGATACCAGCTTTGCGAGTTCTGGTTTGATCGTTGTCGTTGGGATGACAACTTCTTCTTGGACTACATCTTCATTGGAAGCTTCAGCCTCCTGTGCATCCACATTAGTTTTTGGAATATCCACGATAATAATATTCTTGTGCTTTGCAAATTTATCTTAGAGGAGTTCTGCATCGCGAGATTCAATGATATGATGAGCATTAATCTTCTCAGCATCACCCTGAAAGATTATCTTCGTAGTCCTCAATTCCAGCTTCTGAATCTTTAATTTCGGATTCCTCACAGACTCCAGACCCCCCCACACTCGAATGACGTTCAAGTTGCCTCTGACTCTGAACCAGAGTTTCTAAGGAGTGACATCGAAAGTTGCGTATGGTACTCTGTTCAGAATGAACATAGCCATCAGCACAGGTTCTCCCCAGAAGTAGTTTGGAAGACCCATAGTCAACAGTATTGAGTTCATCATCTCTGTCAACGTCCTGTTCTTCCTTTCAGCTACTATATTTGATTGAGAAGAATACGAAGCAGTTATCTCATTGACAATTTTATGTTCTTTACAAAATGATGCGAATTCAATAGACCTATACTCTCCGCCTCGATCACTTTTGAGTCTCTTGAGTTGTTATCCCATTTGAAGTTCAGCCTCAATCCTGAACTTCTTGAACTTCTCGAATGCTTCATCTTTTAACTTGAGCAGATAGACAAACTCGTTCTACGAGTAGTCGTCGATGAAAGTAATAAAGTACTTTCTCTTGGCCTTTGTGGAGAACTGCTTGAAGTCAGAGATATCTGAGTGAACCAACTTCAGAAGATCTGTACTTAGGTTTAGCCGTTTGAACGAATTTCTTGTGATCTTTGTCTGCGCACAGACCTTACACTTATCCACCTCCTTACCCCCAAATTAGGAGATAAACCCTAAACTAGACATCTGGCAGTACGAAGTACATATCCTAGTCTGTGGTCCCACAACTCTTATAATGAGATTTCAGTCACAAGCAAAAGTTCAAACATCCATTTGAAACTGAACACCTTGTTTCAAAGTATGTCTCCGACCAAGATATCACCATCTGGAAAATATGGATGTTCACCCTCAAGTCTACAACAGACTTCTTGAGATCAGGTCCTTGGTAATCACTGGTACGTACTATGGTATAGGATCCTATGGCGCCTATGTTGCATCATAGTCCTCTAGGACACCCTCTGCCAATGTGCATACCCCACAACCCTCCGAGGAGTTACAGCGAGCCCAGGAGAGAGTTTACATTCAGATCACATCTCTGCATGACGAATTGATGCAGATAATTACAGTACAGCCACAACCACTGTAAACCCCCTCAACCCATTTAGGGATTTTATTTGTATTTTAAAAACTGAGACTAGGGACAACCCGAGATAATTGAAATTACGTGAGACGATTTTAGGTACCCTCTGACCATAGTACAACCTTAGCTATACAATGTGAATTAACTTCGCCTTGCGCAGTTAATTATTAATTTAGTCAATTAATTTATGGCTAATTTCATCTCAACTGGACCTGCATATCCTTTGACCCTGGCCGACCCAAACCCCGAGACCAACCCCGAAACCCACCCTTATATAAATACATAATTACCTCCATACAAAACCCTAAACCAACAAAGCCTCACCAAACCCTAACCCCAGCCGAATACTCCCCCTCTCCCTTGCACCCAACCATCACCACCACCACCGCTGCTTGACAGCACCGGCACCGCCCCTTCAGCCGCCCCTCCAGTCGCCCTTCAGCCGCCCCTTCGACCGACCCGACTGCTCCATCACCCGCCCCTCGACCGACCCGAATGCTCATTCCCGAGACTGACTGCTCCATTACCCAGCCTCTCGACCGACCGACACAGCCGCCCCCGCCGAGCGATGAGCCGCCGCGGAGCCAACCCGACCCCCAGTGGCATTGCAGCTGCTGCCGCGCCTGCTGCAGTGCCGCCGCCGCTACTGCCACCTCGCCAGAGCCGCTGCCACCTCGTCGGAGCATGCCTAGACGAGAGCAGGCCCTGTCCGAGCAAGCCACATAGAGGTAACCACATAAAACCCTCGCTTCTCCATGTTAATATCGTAGCATCGTATCGACGTGTCGAGAAATGTTTATATCGGACACAACCTTAATTATGTGCAATAAGATTTAGAATTGGTGTATTTACTAGCAAACCCTTAATCATGAGACATAACACCAGAGACTAGCGTTTCACCCTAAAACCTGTACATAACCCGCGTACAATGAACATAGAAACCAAGGAACATGTGTTCACACAGAACAGAGATCATGGTCAAACCGTAACTAGAAATTATTATCTCAAGGGCTAGGATGATCGAGCACAGAACACATGTGCACCTTAGCTACGCGCACATGTGACTCTGTGTTCGAACAGACATGAACTTGCGATAATATTCAAGCGTCGCGTTGTAGTCGTGTACATTTAATGTTTAGCGTCTGATATTAGATTGTTATATTATATTTGTGTTTAGGACCATTGGATCAGCCGGGAGACATTGCAGGAACCGGCCATTGGCATTCACAGCTTCAGGACCCAGGCAAGATACCTTGTCATATTTACTGTCTAATTTAAATATTGCATATGTTGTATTGTATTCTTGTTGCTTTTACTTTATACAACTGTGCGCGTCCGAGATTGTTCCGGTGCAGTCGACGGATACGTCGATAATTTGTATACCTGGCCTAGTCATTAGCAGACTCACCCATTGGATGATACAATGCTATCGTCTGAGACCTGACACCTTACACGTTCACTGAGACATATTCATATTGGGATGCGGGTTTGCGTACTCGACTAGCTATCGTTACGTGTAACCTACATCACGGTTAGTACATAGTTCAGGTTATATTTTATTGGTAGAGACTTGGCATATAGATACGTGGTATGCACGTTGAGTAGTCGACTTGCGTAGCTATATTGGGCGGAGAGGACATTAGTAGGCGTATGGGATACACCCATTGGATTCCGTAGTATCCAGAGGAGCCATGAATCCAAAGACTCCCTTTACACTGCTGCCACGTTCTTCGGAGCGATATGGACGATATACTGTACTACAACCACGTTCTTCGGAGCGATATAGACGATATACTACACTGCTGCCACGCTCTTCGGGGTGTTGGACGTTATGCCTACACCTACCCATATGTACCAAAGTTGTCCTCATATTGTATTTACATAGATGGTTAGCACACCCTTTATTGTATTTATTTTATTCAGTATTTACATATGGCATGTCTCTATGTATCTTGTTACGTCCCTCTGAGGACCTGGTTCTCTTCCAGATTTGGACGAGACTTACTACCCCACAGTATACGGCCCAGGACAGGAGACGAGATTCGCTACTGTAGAGAAGCTAGAGGTACTACCGTCAGAGTTTTCGTGATCACTTGTAGGCATTCTGCCTAGGATTGGGAGCATCATTACCTAGTCAGCCGATGTCCTAGTCATTATCTTTTATCTATCATTTCAGTACTTTATTTCGTCATAGTAGTGGGTTTGTTCCCACCAGACATTCTTGGTTGTACTATGATATTTGACACTGGCGTTTATCTTACAGCAAGTTATTATTATTCTTGCTGTACATTATGGATGAGATTAGTTACCTGTCGATTCATTGTTATGGGACATGTTAGTTACTTAGGACAATGTAGCACTCTTCATTGGATCCATTAAATTGGGATGTTCTCGGAGACGTGTCAGCTGGCTATTGCCACGTGGCCTAGTTCCATATATTTTGGGACTGGGGCGTGATATAATTTTAGTGGTGGCCCATATAGGTCTCACTTTTTCGCTTGTGGTATGATAACGTACCCAGCGAGCCTGCAATAAGATAGAAGTTACTAGGTCTCATCCACTTTTAATTCGCCTTTGAACTCCCTTCATATTGCTTCTAGATATCTGCATCCTGTTTGTTTGATTTCGTACTCTTTTAATAAAGTCCTATCTCTTGCAGCAAGATGAATTTGCGCAGTGGACGAGGAGCACCCAGTGCCGTGGTGCCCGACAACACCACCCAAGGAGAGGAGGTACCCCAAGGACAACCACCGCTACAGGCCCCGCTGATATATTGGCACGAGGGTTCACAGGGCGATCCTATACCGCAGCCCGAGGGACAGACTGCCCAGACGATTCCCATGCAGCCTTTTGAGGGACAGACTTCAGGAGCCACACCGATGCCGCAGACTGAGAGGCCGACATCTGAGAAGATGCCTACTGCACAGTCGGACATTCCATTACCACCACCTCCACCTTATACACCCCAGATACCACAGCTAGATGGACATCCACAAATGCTCCAGTTCTTCCAGGCAATGATATAAGGATAATGGCAGCAGACAGAGATATTGAGACAGAGTCTGATGGCAGTACTAGAGAGGACACCTGTCCCAGCACCTGTACCAGCACCTCCACCAGCCCAGACAGGTGGCACTGTTAGATGGTTCCGACAGATGGGACCAGATACTTTCTTAAGAAATGAGACTGCAGAACAGATCTCCGATTGGGTCGCCAACACGGAGATGCTACTAGAGGCTTCACAACTGTATCCAGACCTTTGGATGACAGTAGTGCGGGGCCAACTAAAAGGCAACGTCCATCACTGGTGGGATTCCATTGAGCACAGTATAGGCAAGAACCAGACTTGGGAATAGTTCTTAGAGTACTTCCATGCAAAGTATTTCCCAGCTACAGTCAGAAATGTCCTGTACTCCCAGTTCCTACATCTAGAGCAGGGAAACATGACTGTCGACGCCTATGACGCAAAGTTCAGCCGTCCTAGCAGATTTGGTGCCGTCCTGATACCCAATGATCTCGAGAAAGCTCAGAGATTTCATCACGGCCTCAATTCGAACTACAGAGGTATACCACTACACAGGCGAGGATTTCTTATGAAGAGGTTCTTGCGGAGGCGAGAATCCAGGAGGCCATCGTCAGAGAAGCTAGACGTTCCAGCACGACTACACCAGCTAGAGCACAGCCCGGAGCAGGAGGACAGATCCGTCGTCCAGGAGCACCGACACAGCAGGGGACAACGCCATACCAGCAAAAGGAGCTTTCGACTTGCTACCACTGTGGTAAAAGAGGACATTACAAGAAGGACTGCAGAAAGAGACTGAAGATATGTCTGATTTGTGGGTCAAACCAGCACCAAGTTCGAGACTACCCATAACACAGAGAGATAGCACCGCCGGCCGGACAGAGGCCAACAACACCAGTTCCGAGGATACTACCACCACCAGGAGGTCAACGTCCGCCAGTACCCATAGGATTTCAGAGGGGACCACCCTTGGCCCCACAGAAGGCACAGTTTGTTCGAGCTCGACAGCAGACCGAAGGGCAGAGGCACGGACATGCCTTTACACTAGCAGCTACAGAGGAGGAGACAGAAGGGGAAGCTATCACAGGTACCTTTTTGGTTGCATCATTACCTGCAAATACATTGTTCGATTTTGGAGCTACATTATCATTTATATCTAGTAGATTCGTAGCAATGCATAGAGTAGTGACTTCCCCCTTACCTAAGAGTTGGAAGATTCTTACCGGAGGAGGTATCGTGCCGGTTACCAGCACTATCAGAACGTGCTCAGTAATTGTATGTGGTAGAGAGATGAGAGCACGATTCTTGGTATTGCCTATGCCGTATTTTGATGTTGTATTAGGTATGGACTGGTTAAGCCAGTATAACGCCGTACTGAACTGCCGGAAGGGTAGCGTCACTTTTAGACCACCAGATCAACCGGAGTTCGAGTACATGCGAGGGACCGTCGAACAAGGAGTAGTAAAGATAGCGGGAGCTTGCATGACTATGGAGATTGCACCCCCACCAATAGTTGCAGAATTCGAGGATGTTTTTCCCGAAGAACTACCAGGCTTACCGCCAGATAGAGAAGTAGAGTTCACTATTGAGCTATTACCCGGAGCAGCACCTGTATCTTCCAATATATACCGATTGGCGAAGAAGGAGTTAGATGAGCTGAAGCTACAATTGGAGGAGTTGCAGAGCAAGGGATTTATCCGTCCTAGTGCATCACCATAGGGAGCACCAGTATTATTTGTGCCTAAAAAGGATAGAACAGTACGTATGTGCAATGATTACAGAGCCCTTAATGCTTTGACTATCAAGAACAAGTACCCCCTGCTGCGGATTGATGATTTGTTCGACCAGCTGACAGGAGCAGCGGTGTTCACAAAGATCGACTTGAGATCGGATTATCATCAAGTAAAGGTGCGGAGAGAAGGCATTCAAAAGACAGCATTCAGGACTCGTTATGGTCACTACGAGTTCTTAGTGATACCTTTTGGACTGACGAATGCGTCTGCTGTATTTATGAACCTAATGAACAGAGTATTCCACCAATACTTAGACTGGTTCGTAGTAGTCTTCATCGACGACATTTTGGTGTATTCGAAGAGCCACGAGGAACACGAAGAGCACTTGAGACTAGTGTTAGAGACGCTGAGAAGAGAGAGGCTTTATGCTAAGTTGAGAAAGTACGAGTTTCTCTTAGATCGTGTCACTTTCGTTGGACACGTTATCTCAGGAGATGGTATTTCAGTAGATCCGGCGAAGATTTCATCAGTAGAAACATGGCCAACCCCTACCAATGTCTCAAAAGTGAGGAGCTTTCTAGGACTTGCCGGATATTACCGGAGGTTCGTAGAGAACTTCGCGAAGATTGCAAAGCCGATGACCCGCTTGACCCGAAAGGAGCAGGAGTTCACTTGGACAGAGGAGTGTCAGAAGGCATTCGATGAGCTGAAGAAGAGCTTGACTACAGCACCTATCTTGACTATACCATCTGGACCTGGAGGATTCGTGATCTATAACGATGCATCCGGGGAAGGTTTAGGATGTGTTTTGATGCAGCACGAAAATGTTGTAGCTTATGCTTCTAGACAGTTGAGGACACATGAGAAGAACTATCCCACTCATGACTTGGAGCTTGCAGCAGTGATCTTTGCTTTGAAGCTTTGGAGACAATATTTATATGGAGAAAGAGTGGAGATATTTACTGATCATAAGAGCCTAAAATACATCTACACCCAAAAGGAGCTAAACCAGAGACATAGACGTTGGCTCGAGGTAATGACAGACTTTGAGATCGAGCTACAGTACCATCCGGGAAAGGCCAACGTGGTAGCTGACGCTTTGAGCAGAAGACCCATGGCATTCTTCTTGACTACTCAACAATATCTGTTGAGAGATCTAGAACAGATGGGTATAGAGATTGTCATGCCCGGAATAGATGGACAGTTGGCGAGTTTCCAGTTGAAATCGACATTAGTGGATAGAATCAAGGCTGCCTTGCCGACAGACGCCAGATTTCAGAGGCTTAGACAGAGGACAGAGGCAGGAATACAGACAGGACTGAGAATACATGAAGATGAGACTTTGAGATGCGGAGATCGTCTCTATGTTCCAAATGGAGAACTTCGTCAGGAGTTGATGACAGCGGCACACAGTTCAACCTATTCTATTCATCCAGGAGGCACGAAGATATACAGGGACTTGAGACAGTACTACTGGTAGCACGGAATGAAGGAAGAGATAGCACGCTTTGTGGCCAAGTGCCTGGTGTGTCAGCAAGTCAAGGCTGAGCATCAGAGATCTGCAGGATTGCTTCAACCACTTCCTATACCAGAGTGGAAATGGGAGCACATCACCATGGACTTTGTTACGGGCTTTCCGAGGAGTCCTAGTGGTCGCAATGCAGTATGGGTAATTATTGATAGACTCACCAAGTCCACACATTTTTTACCCTTTAGAGTTGGGCAATCTACGGAGGCCTTAGCAGATATGTACATGAGGGAGATTGTGCGCCTACATGGAGTGCCAGTTAGCATCGTGTCTGACAGGGATACGAGGTTTACGTCTTACTTTTGGCGGAGTATGCAAGAGAGTCTTGGTACTCGCCTGAAGTTTAGCACAGCGTATCACCCACAGACAGATGGCCAGTTGGAGCACACCATTCAGACATTAGAAGACATATTGAGAGCGTGCATGCTAGATTTCGGAGGATCGTAGGAGGACCATTTGTATCTGGTCGAGTTTTCCTACAACAACAACTATCAAGCGAGCATCCAGATGGCTCCTTATGAAGCGTTGTATGGAAGGAAATGTCGTTCCCCAGTATGCTGGAGCGATATAGGCGAGCGACAAATTCTTGGACCAGAGTTGGTTGTTCGCACAGTAGAGAAGGTGAAGAAGATCCAAGGACACCTGCGAGCAGCACAGGACAGGCAGAAGCATTGGGCGAATGCTCATCGATGACCCTTAGAATTTCAGGTTGGAGATTACGTATTTCTAAAGATCTCGCCTACTCGAGGGACTATCAGATTCGGAGGCAGAGGAAAGCTGAGTCTGAGGTACATCGGACCCTTCGACGTATTAGAACGTGTCGGAGAGGTTGCTTACAGATTAGCCTTGCCACAGACTTTGGAAGGAGTCCATGATGTCTTCCATGTATCTCAGCTAAGGAGATAC
This sequence comes from Iris macrosiphon, assembly GCA_036927795.1. Lineage (NCBI taxonomy): Eukaryota > Viridiplantae > Streptophyta > Magnoliopsida > Asparagales > Iridaceae > Iris > Iris macrosiphon. Next base: position 159,600,112 of record JAYESA010000012.1, read on the forward strand.
TTACCGGATCCGAGCCATGTACTTGACCATTCAGAGATCACAGTCGGCCCGAGCTTATCGTACCAAGAGGATCCTGTTGAGATTTTGGACAGAAGTGAGAAGGTACTACGAGGTCAGACTATTCCCTTAGTCCGCGTCGTATGGAGATATCATGCACCAGACGTGTCAACTTGGGAACGAGGAGGATATTAGACAACGCTATCCCCACCTCTTCGAAGGACTAGGTACGTATTAGCACTTTATTTATTCAGTTAGAAATTCTTGTTATGCGTACGTTCTAATTTCGAGGACGAAATGCTCTAAGGAGGGTAGATTGTAAACCCCCTCAACCCATTTAGGGATTTTATTTGTATTTTAAAAACTGAGACTAGGGACAACCCGAGATAATTAAAATTATGTGAGACAATTTTAGGTACCCTCTGACCATAGTACAACCTTAGCTATACAATGTGAATTAACTTCGCCTTGTGCAGTTAATTATTAATTTAGTTAATTAATTTATGGCTAATTTTACCTCAACTGGACCTGACCGAACCATATCATTTGACCCTGGCCGGCCCAAACCCCGAGACCAACCACGAAACCCACCCCTATATAAATACATAATTCCTTCCATACAAAACCCTAAACCAACAAAGCCTCACCAAACCCTAACCCTAGCCGAATACTCCCCCTCTCCCTTGCACCCAACCATCACCACCACCGCCGCCGCTTGACAGCGCCGGCACTGCCCATTCAGCCGCCCCTTCGACTGACCCGACTGCTCCATCACCCGCCCCTCGACCGACCCGACTGCTTATTCCCGAGACCGACTGCTCCATTACCCAGCCCCTCGACCGACCGACACAACCGCCCCTGTCGAGCGACGAGCCACCGCGGAGCCAACCCGACCCCCCCGTGGCACTGCTGCCATTGCTGCCGCTGCCGTGCCTGCTGCAGTACTGTCGCCGCTGCTGCCACCTCGCCGCCGCTGCTGCCACCTCGTCGGAGCCGCTGCCACCTTGCCGGAGCATGCCTCGATGAGAGCAGGCCCTGTCCGAGCAAGCCGCGTAGAGGTAACCACATAAACCCCTGCTTCTCTATGTTAATATCGTAGCGTCGTATCGACGTGTCAAGAAATGTTGATATCGGACACAACCCTAATTATGTGCAATAAGATTTAGAATTGGTGTATTTATTAGCAAACCCTTAATCATAAGACATAACACCAGAGACTAGCGTTTTACCCTAAAACCTGCACATAACCCGCGTACAATGAACATAGAAACCAAGGAACATGTGTTCGCACAGAACAGAGATCGTGGTCAAACCGTAACTTAAAATTATTATCTCAAGGGCCAGGATGATCGAGCACAGAACACGTGTGCACCTTAGCTACGCGCACATGTGACGCTGTGTTAGAACAGACGTGAACTTGCGATAATATTCAAGCGTCGCGTTGTAGTCGTGTACATTTAATGTTTAGCGTCTGATATTAGATTGTTATATTATATTTGTGTTTAGGACCATTGGATCAGTCGGGAGACATTGCAGGAACCGGCTATTGGCATTCACAGCTTCAGGACCCAGGCAAGATACCTTGCCATATTTACTGTCTAATTTAAATATTGCATATGTTGTATTGTATTCTTGTTGCTTTTACTTTATACAACTGTGCGCGTCCGAGATTGTTCGGGAGCAGTCGACGGATTTGTATACCTGGCCTAGTCATTAGCAGACTCACCCATTGGATGATACCATGCTATCGTCTGAGACCTGACACCTTACACGTTCACTGAGACATATTCATATTGGGATATGGTTTTGTGTACTAGACTAGCTATCGTTACGTGTAACCTACATCACAGTTAGTATGTAGTTCAGGTTATATTTTATTGGTAAAGACTTGGCATATAGATACGTGGTATGCACGTCGAGTAGTCGACTTGCATATCTACATTGGACGGGGAGGACATTAGTAGGCGTATGGGATACACCCATTGGATTCCGTAGTATCCAGAGGAGCCACGGATCCAATGACTCCCTTTACACTGCTGTCACGTTCTTCGGAGCGATATGGACGATATACTGTACAGCTGCCACGCTCTTCGGAGTGTTGGACGTTATGCCTACGCCTACCCATACGTACCAAAGTTGTCCTCACATTGCATTCACTTAGATGGTTAGCACACCCTTTATTGTATTTATTTTATTCAGTATTTACATGTGGCATGTCTCTATGTATCATGTTACGTCCCTCTGAGGACCTGGTTCCCTTCCAGATTTGGACGAGGCTTACTACCCCACAGTATACGGCCCAGGACAAGAGACGAGATTCGCTACTGCAGAGGAGCTAGAGGTACTACCGTCAGAGTTTTCGTGATCACTTGTAGGCCTTCTGCCTAGGATTGGGAGCATCATTACCTAGTCAGCCGATGCAATAGTCATTATCTTTTATCTATCATTTCAGTACTTTATTTCATCATAGTAGTGGGTTTGTTCCCACCAGATATTCTTGGTTGTACTATGATATTTGAGACTGGCGTTTATCTTCCAGCAGGTTATTATTATTCTTGTAGTACATTGTGGATGAGATTAGTTACCTGTCGATTCATTATTATGGGACATGTTAGTTACTTAGGACAACGTAGTACTCTTCGTTGGATCCATTAAATTAGGATATTCTTGGAGACATGTCAGCTGGCTATTGCCACGTGGCCTAGTTCCATATATTTTGGAACTGGGGCGTGACAACCACAGATGAACGATGTGACGTTCAAAGAATGTTTCGAATCGCTGGAGTGTAGTGTCATGGAGCTGAGAGATCTGGCTACGTCGACAGAGTGCAACATGATATTGCTGCAGGAGTCACAGTTGACCGTGGGTGCCACACTATCGAGGATGCAGGCGTCAAATATTGAGATGAGCGAGCGAGTGGACACCATGGGCGCTTCACTATCGAGGATGCAGACCTCACATCTTCAGATGGACGAGCGAGTGGAGCATATTACTATAAGATTTTTATTTGTCATGGATACTTGCGATGCTCGAATGATAGAGTTGGAGCAACGACGTCCTCCTTGTCCGCCTGTATCATCATCTATATCGACTCCTGCATCGGGTTCCGTGACATTTACACAAGAGCAGTTTGACGCGCTATTATCTCAGATTCGACGCTGTAACGCCCCGCAACCGCTCGGAGCGTTACGCTGAGTCGGACTGAATGAATCAAATGCTGGTTACATTTGAAATGTCGGATTTCGGAAAGAAGGATTTATTGAGTTGCTTCGTGTGCAGAAGGCTAGCGGGTTCGATGGAAATCAGGTGTTCGTTCAGAGCAGTACTGAGATAGCTGAATGGAAGCGATAATGCCGTCTTCTTTAGTCCGATCGGTCGGATGATTTGGAGAGCACGGCCTGCTCGCACGGTCATACCAGTTGAGTAGATCGCGCTTGCATCGGACCACGGGTTCAAGGGATTGGCCGTATCGGCAGGACAGGATGCCTAACGGATTCGAACATTGTGAGTGGGCTCTTTCCCTTCTCCTCTACTCCTTCATGCCTAATAATATGGAAAACACGTAAAGGCTTGAACACTTGGGCTGAAACATTGGGAAGCACTACACTGAGGCGTGCATAGAGTGTGCGTCGTTGGCTTGGTAGGATTGTGGCTTGAATGGTTTACGCGTTGGATAGTTGGATAGTTGGATTCGATAGCTGGATTATTCGTTTGAGGCGATCGGTTGGATTACTTGGGATTATGCTTGGACGGTTGGAAAATACAGGTTGGAATGATACAATTGAGGCAATGGGAACATTGAGAATATCGGGATTCGGGCGAGCGAACGTGCATCCGTGCGCGTGTATCACAATGATGCTTTGTCTTGCAAAGCATGCAGTTGTGGTTCGAAACCGAACAACTGTATCGGCGAGGGCGTTGTGTCGTTTGATGGGGCATCGTGCCACGAATGTGACATTGTGCCACTGAAACGGCATTGTGCCATGGGTTTGGCTTCGAGCATAGGTGTTGCACCAATTTGGATTGTGTTGAGAAGAGGCTTCGTGCCTATGAAACACTTGATATTTTGATGCCTCGGGCTATGTTTTGAGGTCGAGATTTGGGTTCCTTGGAAGACATGTTGGAAGAATGGTTATGGATGTGTTGGTTGGATTATTGGTGGAACGAGTCTAGGATCGCTTGGTGGGGCGAGAATGTTCGATCCTCTCGTCATACCTACGTGTCTGCATAGTCACGGACAACCTGAGTGGCACAGGGTTTGGTTTCCTCGAACGAGTGCTCCGGGACACCGGGACCGTTCGGCCATGGAGGAGACAATTGGGTAACGCGTCTTGGGCGCGGTGCCAGCGGTTGGATGCGATTCAGGTGGGTTAGCTACTTAGCGCTGTTTCGAATAGAACCGCATTGATCTGTCCGATCAACGTCCTTTATGGCCTTTGGCCAGTGACTTCATATAAGAATAGATGTTGGCTTGCTTTACTTTGGTTGGTTTGTGCATCGTGTAGGCGCGGCCACCTTGCCTCGGCAAGAGTGTGCACTCGAGAGTGGGATATATAAACTTTGGTTGAGATTGGATATTTGAGGCGAGACTGATGGTTCGATATGTTATCGTGCAAGCGATGACATTGAGTTAGACGGGTCAGCTTTATATTAAACTGCTTGTCGTTTGGTTTGAGAATGAATGCTTGCATGCTTAAACTGCTTTACTGCTTTCCTTAACATGTCATTCAAATGCCATGAATTGAATCTAGGATTCAACTAGAAAGATCACCATATAACTGTTTGCATTCACTATTTTTACTTAGTGTCGGCTTAGGCGAGTGGGTTACCCCGCTCACCAGTACGGTTGTGTACTGACCCACGTTTGTGGGCAATATTTCAGGTACACAGACGTAGTGGCGCTGCTTGGATATACGGGACAAGATGTATGAACTGTAAGTACCTTTGTGGGCTAGAGAAAGAGCAAGAGTTATTTCATCGTCTCCGTGGCATCGCCTTTATGGCATTGACTCGGGGCATCTCATTTGGACCCTATCGTGAGCTTCGCTGTGTATACTCTGATTGTGTGCTTGGTACACAATACTTGACTTCCGCTGCAACTTGGTTGTTTCAATGATAACATTTGGTGTTTGACAACATCGCCTTGTACGAGCGCAACTCCAGGCTCGTACGGCATCACGTCCCGATGAGAACGATAGTCCTGCGGGAGAGCTGTAAACGTGGTGATTCACGTTCAGCGGGGACTATTGAGCTTGCGGGAGATTGGGGCGTGACAAATTGGTATCAGAGCGCCTGGTTCATTTTCTCGGACTTGGTCCTTCGCTTCATCACAAACTCTAAATAGCTTCCGCGTGTCGTCTAGCTCTTGACTCTACTCGGTGCCGCATCGGATGTTTCATGCAATAAGTCTATTTATTGCTGGTTTTGGTTGCATTTTATTTCTGTGTTGGGTTGCCTTGGTTGGTTTTCGTAGGATCGCTTAGTCTCGTTAGGCGTTGTTGCATTCGTGCAGCAAGTTGGTTGGCGTTGTTGCATTTGTGCAACAAGTGTGGGCTTTCGTTGGGTTGGCTTGGCTTAGCGTTCGGGAGTTTCTGATTGCCTCAATGGATCAGTTGGTTGGCAGACGAGATTTGGTTATGCAGCATGTTTTGAGTAGAAACATTCGAAGAGAATAGATCCTTGCACGAGTTGCTCGTCAAGCGATTGTGTTGGATAGAAGTTAAAATTTTGGCGTGGCGGCGTATTTGGGAATGCGTCGAGGGCAGATGTGAGCAATGTGATTTGGCTTTTTGACTGAGTGTTGGATTTGAGAGATCCTTGGGATAGCCTTCAGCTGAAGATACAGCCGGAAGATCGAAGCGATGGTGGAAGTAGCCTTGTCAACTGATGAGATTCAGAGTCGCAGATTTTTATCGATGGCATCGCCTCTGACTCATCGTGCCCTGGAAGGGAATAGCATTCATATGAATTGACGACTGTGAAACTAGCTCGTGAAGTTAAAGCAGCGGCTCGTTCAGATCAAATCCTTGCGAATACTGGAAGGGACAGATTTGCCTCAGATTTACAAGATGTCTCGAAACTTATTCTGGGAAGCGTGCTCGTTCGGAAGGCAAAGGTGATGTCCTAATGCTTCGAGGCAGTGGAAGCAGCGCGAAGAACTATTTCATGCGCAACCTAAGAATTGTGGCGAGTGTGTCCACGTTGAAATCGTGGCGACACAAATTCCTTTGGCGTGGCGGCGAGATCTTCGTGGATCACACGAACCTCAATATAGATGTTCACCCTGTGAGATATTGAGATGGCAGGAATGTGTTGGACTGAGCTGATCTAAGCAAGTTGATATTTGGGTAAGTCGCATAGCTGGGGTAGATCAGTTGTGAGAATCGTTCGGTGCACGAGATAATATTTGGTGATGTTGCTAGTACTGATTTCAGAAATAGTTGGATGGATTGAGCTGGAACTCGGACTGATTGAGTCGGTGGAAAATCTGCATAATTGAGAATAGTTCTCAAGTGAATGTGTTGGAATGGGAATTGTGATTTGGTTCAATTGGAAGCAAAACAAATGGACGCCTCGAACATAAAGATACCCTTGTAACTTGTCCAAATTCGCTATCGCAAAGCTCGGCTGAAATGCATGTATTTTAGGGACGCCTTAAATATGTGTACGATCCAAAACTAAGCGATACGAAGAATTCGTATTGAGCTGCAAGGAGGATGTGGGAATTTGGGACTTGTACGAGCGTTCAGCAGAACGAGATGTTGTGTCAGAAATAGTGAATATGAGAGTTGCATAGAGCAGATCTATGGAATTGGATTGTGGCATGCTAGTAAGGAATGAGTACCAGCACGGTTCGTGGACGAACCTGATTCTAAGTGGTATATTATGTAACGCCCCGCAACCGCTCGGAGCGTTACGCTGAGTCGGACTGAATGAATCAAATGCTGGTTACATTTGAAATGTCGGATTTCGGAAAGAAGGATTTATTGAGTTGCTTCGTGTGCAGAAGGCTAGCGGGTTCGATGGAAATCAGGTGTTCGTTCAGAGCAGTACTGAGATAGCTGAATGGAAGCGATAATGCCGTCTTCTTTAGTCCGATCGGTCGGATGATTTGGAGAGCACGGCCTGCTCGCACGGTCATACCAGTTGAGTAGATCGCGCTTGCATCGGACCACGGGTTCAAGGGATTGGCCGTATCGGCAGGACAGGATGCCTAACGGATTCGAACATTGTGAGTGGGCTCTTTCCCTTCTCCTCTACTCCTTCATGCCTAATAATATGGAAAACACGTAAAGGCTTGAACACTTGGGCTGAAACATTGGGAAGCACTACACTGAGGCGTGCATAGAGTGTGCGTCGTTGGCTTGGTAGGATTGTGGCTTGAATGGTTTACGCGTTGGATAGTTGGATAGTTGGATTCGATAGCTGGATTATTCGTTTGAGGCGATCGGTTGGATTACTTGGGATTATGCTTGGACGGTTGGAAAATACAGGTTGGAATGATACAATTGAGGCAATGGGAACATTGAGAATATCGGGATTCGGGCGAGCGAACGTGCATCCGTGCGCGTGTATCACAAGGATGCTTTGTCTTGCAAAGCATGCAGTTGTGGTTCGAAACCGAACAACTGTATCGGCGAGGGCGTTGTGTCGTTTGATGGGGCATCGTGCCACGAATGTGACATTGTGCCACTGAAACGGCATTGTGCCATGGGTTTGGCTTCGAGCATAGGTGTTGCACCAATTTGGATTGTGTTGAGAAGAGGCTTCGTGCCTATGAAACACTTGATATTTTGATGCCTCGGGCTATGTTTTGAGGTCGAGATTTGGGTTCCTTGGAAGACATGTTGGAAGAATGGTTATGGATGTGTTGGTTGGATTATTGGTGGAACGAGTCTAGGATCGCTTGGTGGGGCGAGAATGTTCGATCCTCTCGTCATACCTACGTGTCTGCATAGTCACGGACAACCTGAGTGGCACAGGGTTTGGTTTCCTCGAACGAGTGCTCCGGGGCACCGGGACCGTTCGGCCATGGAGGAGACAATTGGGTAACGCGTCTTGGGCGCGGTGCCAGCGGTTGGATGCGATTCAGGTGGGTTAGCTACTTAGCGCTGTTTCGAATAGAACCGCATTGATCTGTCCGATCAACGTCCTTTATGGCCTTTGGCCAGTGACTTCATATAAGAATAGATGTTGGCTTGCTTTACTTTGGTTGGTTTGTGCATCGTGTAGGCGCGGCCACCTTGCCTCGGCAAGAGTGTGCACTCGAGAGTGGGATATATAAACTTTGGTTGAGATTGGATATTTGAGGCGAGACTGATGGTTCGATATGTTATCGTGCAAGCGATGACATTGAGTTAGACGGGTCAGCTTTATATTAAACTGCTTGTCGTTTGGTTTGAGAATGAATGCTTGCATGCTTAAACTGCTTTACTGCTTTCCTTAACATGTCATTCAAATGCCATGAATTGAATCTAGGATTCAACTAGAAAGATCACCATATAACTGTTTGCATTCACTATTTTTACTTAGTGTCGGCTTAGGCGAGTGGGTTACCCCGCTCACCAGTACGGTTGTGTACTGACCCACGTTTGTGGGCAATATTTCAGGTACACAGACGTAGTGGCGCTGCTTGGATATACGGGACAAGATGTATGAACTGTAAGTACCTTTGTGGGCTAGAGAAAGAGCAAGAGTTATTTCATCGTCTCCGTGGCATCGCCTTTATGGCATTGACTCGGGGCATCTCATTTGGACCCTATCGTGAGCTTCGCTGTGTATACTCTGATTGTGTGCTTGGTACACAATACTTGACTTCCGCTGCAACTTGGTTGTTTCAATGATAACATTTGGTGTTTGACAATATCGCCTTGTACGAGCGCAACTCCAGGCTCGTACGGCATCACGTCCCGATGAGAACGATAGTCCTGCGGGAGAGCTGTAAACGTGGTGATTCACGTTCAGCGGGGACTATTGAGCTTGCGGGAGATTGGGGCGTGACAGACGCGGCTCCTCCTGATCAGTAGTAGTTTTTTTTTCGACATGTGTGTATTGGCCCATTCATGGGAGTTTGTACTTATTATTTGTACACTTTTATTGTGTGACTTATTTGTACATTTTTATTGTGGTTGGATATTGTGTGACTGCATTCGGGTCTTAGAGATTTTTATTGATTAATTTTATCATTGTTGTTGTGTGATTGTACCGGTGTTGAGTGTTCCACCGAAGGGGTCGGCAAACCCAGGGAATTTAATGGAGGGTTGCTCCGGGTCTGTCTATTTATTTGAAATGTGATCATACTACATGCAAGTTATACTGTGATATTGCAGGCATTTATTTATTTTTATTTTTATATTTTTTAATCTTAGTGACGTTTAGCTACGTTTAGTGACATTCAGTGACGTCCATATGAGTCGCTAATGACGTCGCTAAACTGTCAAATAATTTATATTATGTCGTTGATTGTCACTAAACGTCGCTAAATATTGCTGACATGGAAATTTTGGCCATGTCAGCTTTTCGTCGCTGATTATGTCTCAATTTGTCACTAAATTTAACGACAATTACCGACTAAAATAAAATATCACAAATTTGGTGACCTACGACACTAAGAGTCGCCATTCTTACGACTTTGTAACGTCGCTAAATTACTTCACGACAATGACGTTTTTCGACGTTATTTTGATTAGCGACTAGCTTTTTGGCGACTAAATCAAAACGTCGCTAAATAAACGACATAATTTAGCGATTTGGAGACTCTTTCCTGCATCGCTAGTTTGCCTTATTCTGGTAGTGACTCCTTTGACTGTAACTTCTCGAAGTTCAGAACCATTGTCCCAATCTCCATATCCTCTGCTTGATCCTTGCTTGCCATCAAGACCTTTACCACTGAAAGGTTCGACTTTGATCAACAACTCTTCCTAAAGCACATGTGGCTAGATGCACCAGTTTTCATCCACTGGTCAGCAACCACGCCATAGGACTTAACCTGAGCAATCATAGCAACCAAGTTAAGTAATACTGAAGCTTAGCCCTTATTTTGAGGCATAAAAAGTGTCAATTGAGAGTACACTCCGAGGATTAAAGGAGAACTGATATCGAATGAGAGATAAAGGACGGATGAAACGAAAAGAAAAGAGAAGCAACTGGCGAAAAGCACGCTCAAAGGCACCAAATTTAGTTATACCTTGCTATATTGGTTCATATTGGTTCTACTTCCAAGTTCCAATTTTAGCCATGTGTCAAGTCCTGTATAGTGCAGTGACTTTCATGTGCATAGGTTACCATGTGCCAATCTATGCTCATAAGCCACCATGAGCTAATCTATGCGCATAAGCCACCATGTGTCAATCTATGCGCATAAACCACCATGCATCAATCTATGCGCATAAGCCACCATGCGTCAATCCATGCACATAAGCCTTCACTCGCATCTTGCATACGTAGAGACCATCATGCACATTGAGACAGCTCTGCCATGTGCTATGACGCCTGACTTCCAATGCACTGTCATGCGCCAAGTCTTGCAAAGCGCATGCCAAGTCTTGTCATGCGCAAAGGTCTGCCCCTTTGTGCGCATTCTTTGCAATCCTTGGTCATCTTGTAATCTTTCTTCCAACTGGAATGCGCATCCTTCAGTCGCTATCTCCTCCATCCTCGGGAATGATAGGAACCGACAACTTATTTTTAACATTTGACAAAGTACTCATTCCCTCATCTAAATGTTCGAAGTGAATTCCGTCAATCTTCTCAAGTTTGTGAAAACTTGTGTCCAGAAGACTTGAACAGATGTATTCCATCTTTTTTCGGATCTTGCTTTGAGATTGTTAGTCCCGAGGCTTAACCAAAGATGGAAGAACGCGTGATCGAGATCAGAGGTTCACACAAAAGTTTCTACTCTGACTATTCTCGATTTCAACAAAGAACTATATAAGGATTCTGGTTACAACTTGCTCTCAATATTATAAAAGAATCAGAATAAACCAAACTTCTCGTTCTTCTTTAGAATCGCAGTTGCAGACGGACAGAATATAATTACAATAAAATAAAAACTACCTTCGTTCTTCCTTGCAAAACGCAGTTACAATCAGATAGAACGAACCAAGAAGAAAAATGAGAAGAAGACAGAATAAATAATTATTCTTGCTGGGCGGTGAAGACCACCAATGCTCAAAGCAAGATTCATCCTCTATCGACGATCTGCTCCAAGGAGCCTGCAAGTTCACAAGAGAACTTTTGGAACGCTCGTAGTCACCTCTTTGTGTGACTCGAACAGACTCCTTTAGACTCCTCTTTCTCAACTTTTGGTCTATCTCAAAAGGAGGCTAGAGGGCTCTTTATATAGGGAAGGATGGAAGCCCATCCTCATCTTCTTTTTTATGTGGGACTAAAAAGCCAATATACAAAATTGATATCCCACAATCGCAGTCCAATGCATAGCACGCTCATGTCACCCGAGCATAAAACGAGCGCACGAGCGCAACGAAAGCGCCTTGCGACGATGCTAAGTGCGCCAACAAAGTGCCATTGAGCCCGAGTCCGAGTGCTTAGCTTCTATGTAATAATATCCAAGAGCATGACAAAAAGCTTAAAAGCTTTCATTGAGGAGTTAATCATTTTTCTCCTAATAAAATACTCCCACATGACACCCATGTGCCCCACCACAACCCATGTGCATACCTCAACACATACAAAGTATTATATTGAGATATCCACTTGGTGGTGTAGCCAATGCGGGACTATCTTTACTAGTCCAAAGGCAAAAACACCAACAAGAATAGCACTCACGTAACAGACTCAACAAACAATGACTAACAAATAATTTAGACCAAGTCTTCCATCTTGCCACAACACTCCGTGAACTGGTCTGGTGCGTGTAGAGTGGCACTTATCATTCCCCACCGCTTAAGGATCCTTGTCCATAAGGATAAAATCAGGATATAACTTGGTGAAATGCCACTCATTTCCATTACACCCCGTGAACTGGTCTAGGGCGTGTAGAGTGACACATACCACAATAGCAGTAATTTGTTTAACAATTTCAGTACCGAAGATGTAGTTAAGAATATTAGCATTCCAGGTGTTATAGTCAAGAAGGTCTAAAAGCCAAGTATCAATTCTGTCAGTATCGATGAAATTTGGTTTGATGGCTAGAGGAAGATCTAAAATACCATTATAATCTAAGATGTTGGTGGTTTCTCGGTTGCCAAAAGCTTTAAGGAAAGAAGACAATAGTTTAGGTAAGGCGTTATTACTACCATGTTTGGTGTTAAGAAGATTGCTCCAGATGTTGTCATGATTATTAAGGTAAGAGTGAATGCGCTTAGCCTGAAGAGCAAATTTGGTAAAAATAGATCTTCAATGCTAATCTCTCTTTTGGTTTTGAGGATTTTGTCTATTACTTACTTCAAAGATTATTAAGGATTCAAAAGTGGTATTTGTCTTGCAAAAATTTTGGGTGATGATATCTTCTATTATGTAACATATAACATGGCTACTGACATAACAGCTGACATGTCAAAATTTAACATAAAACTAAAATTAATATTAAAATTAAAATTAATATTAACTTTAACTTTAAAATTAATATTAACATTAACATTAAGAAAAATTGGATAATTAATTTTTTGGATTAAAATTTGTCATTTCACCTGCTATGTCAGTTGCCACATAATTGGAGATGCTATTACCTAAATGTTTCGAGAGACAAATAGCATAATTGTTTAGGATTTCTTGGAGGCTTATAATTAGCAACAATCTGATTATCTTGAACCTTGACCTTCTTAAGAGAAGAGAATTCTAATTATGTAACAAATGTTACTTGTGCCCAAGTTCTGAAGTAGATTATGATCATCTGATGCATCTTTTCTATTGAGCAAAATTTTACTTCTCTTTGGACTTCACTTCTATCTTCTATATATGTTGGGGGCCAGAGGGAATAATATAAGTGATCAAGATCCAAGTGGGATTTTTGTGATGGCTATTTTTTTTGGGTACATATGGGAAGAGAGAAATCAAAGGGCTTGCAGTAAAAGTCAAAATCAGGTAGCACTGAAACACAAATTTGATTCTCTATGCAACTTTTGATTACGGAGCTTTCAAGAAGAAATAAAAGCTAAAGTTTTCATATGTTGGTGAGAACTATTACCGACATCGTAAAACTTATTCTATATTCTCAGAATCAGAGAAGTTCTTTACACCCTCGATATTGAATTTTAAATTGTAGTACCTTTATCATGGTTATTAATCACCCATATCTATTGTTTTACTTCAGTGTTTTTTCTTAATGAAATTCAGATGGGATCTCTTTGATCGCATTCTTTAGCTAAAACACAAACGATATGTTGCTTGCTTGTTGTTTTTTTTCCGATTTTGGTTTCAATGTAAATTTTGTGTCTCGTATGTGTTCTTGTTCTTGTGCATTGTTTTGTTCTGCTTAATTTGTTATCCATAACACAGAGATATGTTCCTTACCCAAGTGCGTTAATCTCATCGATCACTCTTAGACCTTCTTTATACAAGCAAGAGTACTCTATAGCCCATGACCATTTGATTTATAGGAGAAATAGTCGAAATCTGATCATATTATGGAAAGATAATTTTAGAAACAAGTTTGGTTTAGACAAGGCAATCTCATCCAACTACATTAACCTCAACTGTGAAGCTTTACATAGGCCATAGTATTCTCTCCTTTATGAGTTATGTAAAGGAGAGAATCCAAATGGATATCAGAGGGACATGTTATTGCTTCTCGGCCAATTAGAACGCCAAGGGATGGACTAAAATCCCATCATGATCCTTCTGCAGGGCCGATTCACTCATGGCTTCAGTCTTAAAAAAGAAAAAATACTTTTTTTTACAATATATATATATATATATATATATATATATATATATATATGGGTTTGTCCATTTCTAGTCCATCTAAATTTATGGTAGTCCATCCAAATACAATTTCTGGATCCACCAGATCCAGAAAGCACATATTCTCATAAAAAAAAGAATTTTTTTGACTTTAATCCCACTAAATAGTATAGTTTTAGACTTACATTCCACACATTTTTGTTTATTAGACTTACATTTCACTTTTTGTCATAAAAAATATTTGACGACAATTTTTTGTAACAAAATAAATATTTTTTGTAAAAAAAGGTAAAATGTAAGTCTAATAGACAAAAAAATGTGAAATGTAAGTCTAATAAACAAAATATTTGAGATGTAAGTCTAAAATTATATTATTAAGTAGGACTAAACTTAAAAATTGTCTAAAAAAAAATTTAGGAGGGACGAATACACTATATATTTAAAAATTTATATAAAAATTTTGTAAGTTTTGCAAAATTAGATTCCAACGTAGCTCAGTCCCTGGTTTTGCCGTAATCTTAACCTTGACTAAGGTTGATAAGGATCTACATTTTCGGGCTCATCTTTTGTTGATCTTGAAGAGAGAATAATGTGAGTGGAAGATGAAGACAAGGGCTTCCAACCTATTCATCACCTACACTTTTGATGATGGTGCATAATGTGGTCTTAGATTCAACATCCATTTCACACTTTGTCAGTTTAGGGTTTTTTTTGGGTCTGCAACTCCACAGTGGTGGTCCTCCCACCTCTGAAGGTTTCCTTAAATGGAGAAAGAGAGGGTGGAGGAGAGATTCCCAACTCGTGGGGTGTCCCATCACTCACTCACTCACTCACTCACTCACAGGTCTCCAGTCTCCACACTGTAGAAGTGGTAGATGCAGTAGTTATAAGCTGGCTGTCATCACCCATCTCCTCTTCTCGCTGTGACCCAAAAGTCCAAAACTCAGCCCCTGTACCCTAACCATAACTCTGACTGCCCTAAATTGTGGGTTACTGATCTTGTCACTTATTTACTTCCTCCAGCAACTCTATTCTGTTGCATGTGTATAGGCAATTGCCCTAGCCTAGCCTAGCCTAGCCTAGCCTAGCCTACTTCCATCTCTTCTCATCTCTTTGGCACTGCTAGGCAACAGACAAGACCATGGTTGAGATATGGTTGGTATGGCAATAATGGTTCTCTTCCAATCTCAATTCTTTTTTCGAAAATGGGCGATGGCTCGCACAGTACTGAGATACTCGTGCGAGCCACCACCCGCTGTCGCATTTTCCCTCCCAATCCCCCTTTTGTTCCGTCGTCCATCACCCGCCGCCTCCTTTAACCCCTGCCCTCTCCTACCCCCTTCGTGCTCCGCCGTCCTCAACTGGACGTCGCTGCCTTCCCCACCTCTCCCTGCGAGTACTGAACGATTACTGTGCGAGCCGAGAAGCACGATTTTTACATGCATGTTATTTGTTGTTGCAATGTATTATTTGGTTGCGGGAATTAAATTATGTGATTGAATTGAAGTTACAACAACATAGAGTTACATAAAATCATAGATAATCTTAGTTAATAGCGTTATTTAGTTTTAGAATATCATATAATATTAAAATTTGTATTTAGATTTTCATATTGTCCAGAATATGTTTAGTCTGGTCCTAAATGGTTTACTTAGTTGACTGATCAAAATAGAGGGCTACACACAAATTTTGAATATTGTACGAGATTATAAAACTAAACGTAAATATGTGAGAATTGTGTGACTTGTGTTATTTAATTTTGTCATGACCAATCAAGAATAAGACTTGTGATATTGTTGTTTTCTTCTATCGCGATCTCAACAATCCTCCTGGCAGTAGTTTCGATAGGGACAACTTTATGGAAATATTGTACTCTTAGATGTTTCTCGGTCCAGTCAGCATTGTTGAATGTTTGCATCTCAAGAGTCTTGGAGGTTTGTGTGATTTTTGTGATAAATAATGGTGTTACAAGTCTAATTTTCGATTGATCATGAAAAAACTAAATAACCAAGTCACACAACTCTTATATATTTTCGTTTAGTTTTAACATTTCATGTAATATTCAAAATCTACATTTAAGTATAATTTTGTATTGTCAACCCAAATTAACCATTAGGACGAGACCTAAATTCATTTCTGGACGATATAGAGACCTAAATACAAATTTCTAGTATTATAGAAGATCCTAAAACTAAACAAATCTAATTAATATTGCTTAATAAGAGCGTAAGAATTAAAGATGTTATAAGTCTTGACCTTTCATCTATCGATCAATGTTTGATTAAAATCTATCAATCAGATTTTTTTCTTTGATTATTCTTTCTTAACTAGTAAGTGTAAACATTTGAAGGATATTTATGAGAACCTTGCTTCACCAATATCACTAGCCGATATAACTATTACCAAAGCTTTCTTAAGGCACCAGGATTTAGAAAAACTAAAACTAAATAAAAAAAAACGTGTTAGAGACTGTCACAACCTTAAAACTAAATAATTTTTTTTTTTTGATGTTTGGAACGACTTCACACATCTTTCATCTGCATAATGAGTTGAGTCAAATAAAATAGATTATTTGATGCCTCAAAAAAAAGAGAAGCAGCTAATGCTATCTTATAACAAAATAATACATTTCACGAACAAACCAGAAAATGGGATTTTGTCAATAAAAAGATTTTTAATAATATTAAATGGTTTAAGTTTACATATGTAATGAGAAAAAAAATTGCAATCAATTTCTCTACAAGTTTTCTTGCACAATACATGTTGCAAAAGTTGTTATGCTTGAAGATCGTACTTGAGAGTGATCAGTCATCTTTCTATTACTGCTGTCAAAGCCATCATTAATTGGAAAGCTCTAAGCTGTTGAAATCTTTAACAAAAATCAGCAAGATCAGGCCTACATAATAAAGAAGCTCCCCCATCTCCTTTCTCCTCAGCTCCAACAGTGGTGTAGTAGCTGGAGTCAGAAGTAGGTTTTGAGTCCTACTGTCCAAGAGAGATTAGACTGGTACCAAATTGAATTTTGGCTAAATTTCAACTTGATATCCTCAACTATTCAAGTTGTTTAACTTGATAACCTCAACTTTATAAAATACAACTTGATATCCTAAATTTTTTTTGGACAAAATTACCTTCTCTCTCTCTCTCTCTCTCTCTCTCTAAGGTTCTCCCCCACCCCCTCCCCTCTCCCCCAACAGCGCAGAGAGGAGGGGTGGGATGTGTTGGATAGAAAAATGATAATTTCGTTCTTTTATTTTATTTTATTTTGGATATCAAGTTGAAAATATTCAATAGTTGATGGTATCAAATTGTTGAGTAAAAAAAATTAAGAATATCAAGTTGAACAACTTGAATAGTTAAAGATATCAAGTTAGAAATTTAGTCTTGAATTTTGACGAAGTTGAACCCCTTCGAAATTTATGTAGGAGGGAAGAAGAACCTAACTGGTACAATACTCTGTTTTTCCCTGTGGAAATGACCCCATATATTAAATCCATTTAGTGTGTGACTGATTCGAAAAACAATCTGTTTCCCTTCTTAACAGGAGCAAAACTAATTGAAAGCTGCAGTTGTTGTTTGGTTGTTGGAGTAATTCTCACAATAGTAATTGTTGGTAGGTCCACAAGCATGCAGTTCATCCATAGAATTAGGTTATATAGCATAGTCACTGCCACCGTAGCTAGAGTTCGTCTAGAGTTGTGTCATGCTTGTTTTCGGAAGAACTTCTTCAGTGGCAGAGCTTGACTCAAAAACTTTTTGGGAGATGTTAATATCTAAACAACAATTCCTTGATTGTGCTGCATTGGACTTCCTAAACTTCCAAAATCCAGTATTAGGAGCTTTCGTTTATATTAAGTTTTTATAATTTTCATCAACCTATATTCCAGCGTTTTACTAATAGTTCTGAGCCAACGCTAATATGAGGTTAAGTCAGTAAATGACACAAAATTAAACATATTTCTTCCTAAAGATATTTATTGTTATTGATATTTGTAAAGAAACTTGCAAAACATCACGAAGTAATATCACTAAAAACATAATTTGCAGAAAAAGATAAGAGTAGAATAGCCTGTTGGGTGGTTAGAAACATGCTCCTGGTGTTGGTACCGTGTTGGCTTGTAGCTAGTCTAACTTAGTCGAAACTGGATTAATTGGGAAAACCTTTTGGTATCTAATCGATCGGGATAAATACATGAAGATCCTATCATATTCATGGATTGATTTCTGTTGGAATAAGTCCATATTGCAGTGATTCGTGTTTTGGAGAATGAACTCTATAAAAGAATCATTTTTCATTCCTTTTCATTGTTATTTTTTATGGACGTTTTTGCACTTGGTTTCGATAAATGAATTTTCGATGTCGTTTTCGATAAATGTTTTTCATGTTCACTTTCATTGATTTATGCATTCATTTTCCGAGAGAAAGAGAATATTGATACGATGTTGGTGCCATTGCAGGAGGACGCATAAAGTAGGCTTGATCGTTGCGAAGTAATTCTTCTTCTCTCGGCAAATCCTCCATTCGGTGGGTGATTCAGGTCCTTCTTTCCTTTGCCTTCATTTATAAGTAAAATAATTCTCTTTGTTTTCTTGCAAGATAGTAAGATCGATGATGCCTAATAAGAAGTAAAAGATCAAATAAGCCACATGTATGTTATTATTACCAATGATTGAAACACTGAAATTGTAAATTGTTAGTGCATCTATACACGAGAATAATATAATATAAGCTTTCTTATAAAAGCAATATGGATATGGCTTGGTATCATGGAATAGTTGTAGAAGGTTTAGGACTAATCGGTCGCCAATCGTGATAACCCTGGATAAGAATTGAGATTGCGAGCATACTCGAGGAATGATATGTACAAGTAGAGATTTGTATTGCATTATTTTAGTTTCTGTACCATATATGATATATTTTTAGTTAAGTTGCATACATATGCATGATCATGAAAATATTGTGCACAAGGTTTGGTTTTCTCGAACGGTTTCCAGGACACCGGGACTGTATCGACCTAGAAAAAAAATATATGTAACGTTCTTTAAGCATGAGATATTACAGGACCTTCAACACTGAAATGACGTATCGTAATACCATGTATAGTACTATATTGTGTCGAAATCACCAATGACAGTCATATTGATAGGCTGCATTGCTAATAATTATTTTACAAGGGCGATTGTAACCACCTAAAATTATGTTAGGAATATTCTTGTTAACTTATTTTGTTTGCTAGCAATATTAGTTATATTAAATTTATTAGTTAGTTTAGAGTTGATTATATTCCTTAGTCATGGATAGAATATTCTTCCATAACTAATTAGATTTTCTCTCTAACTAATTGATTCCTATCCCATTAGATCTATAATTCAAATTAATTGAGTGGAGTGGCAAACTTGTAATTATAACAACTCCCAAAACCACCCATTAGTAGCCTACCCTATCTCTCTCCTCTTATTCCATTTTTTCCTCAAAACTTCTTCTTCGTCCCCAAACTTTCTTCTCCACCAAATTTTAAACCCCAATTTTCACTTCCAACCTGTCACGCCCTAGAACCAGAACACTGGAGAGCGGAGGGGGGGGGGGGGGGAGGACGGCAGACAATGCTAGCTACGTATACCAAAGTACTCTATACCACAAGATACGGTCACGACTGTCTAAGATATGTGAGGGTTTACTCTACAATCCATCAGACAATCCTAGATCAAGAATTCTAGTTGTCTCAATCTCAAGCAAATAAGTTACAAGATGTATGATCACCAAACATATAATAGTAAGGCATCACAAACTATAAATACGTAGTTGATCATGAAGCTAGTTGCAGAAAATAAAGAACTAACAAGAGTAAAATATTACATGATCATCCCTAGCTATAGTCTATAATGTGCTTTACATGTAGGCCCACAGACAGGATATCAAGTTTCAAAAGACGAGCTAAACACGTTCTCGGTGGCTAAATACCTCAAAGGAATAATATACAAGATCTGGTGGGTGATGAAGAAGAAATCCACTAATGTCCTCGGGTGTTAGTCGTGTTCACCATCTTGAGTACGGAAGTACGGGAGATACTGCGGTTATGCTCCAAAATCTGGCCATACAAAACTAGTGGGGTCAGACCCCAAAACAACAACCCCAAGGGAGCTAAACTTTTGAACTAAAAATTAGTATGCAAACAATCCAGGAGAAATAGGATAAGAAAAATAGTAAATAAATGCAATAAGTATAATCTTGTAGTTAAAAACCAGTTCTGGAGAAGTATCCAGGGAGTATCGGGAATCAATGCTCAAGTTACTACTCAGGTTCAGTAACTGGATAAAGCAAGACTGGGCTAGACTAGAAAATCATGAAATCACGGCCAATCATGCCCTATAACTTGTTATTATTAACTATTAGGGTTATCACGACCTAATTACTATGACATACAAGTTGAGATTCCATTCAGCCACATGTCCTGTAGACTATCCAAGTTATCCAAATAAAAGAATAAATAATATAGATTTATCAGGTATAATTATTTTACTGATAATACAATACTTGACGATGTGTTGGAAGTGTGCCCCTCATGACATAGAGATCCAAATCCATCAGGTGTCACTGGGATACCGGGATTGCATGTAGCCAAGAATCTCTCTATATTCTTCTAGATTGTTAATCTAGTTATAAGCCTGGACATGTTATCAAGAATTCCTGACCGTGGTGCTAAGGAATTTGCCTTAGACATGTTGCAAGATAGGACAATAGATTGACAAGTACAATCAGGTCAGGAACATGCAATCAACCACGAGAATGATCTTAAAAGTTCAAAAATTATATTCCAGTAATCTAGCATGTCAAGAGTGCGCTTCGTCGAGCCACTATCAGGAATATCAATACTTGTCGGGTATCTGGAATCAAGAGTTCGTGATTAGCAATATAACTATAATCCAGGTTCAGGAAATTCCTTGTTCGGTTAATTATTACAATAAGGTTCTAGAGCAAATAAGAGAAAACTTCACTAGAGTTTCAAAATATGCACCAAGCTCAGGGAAATAAGAAATCCATAGAAAATATGCTAGCAAGAAGAAATAAGCAACACATTAATAATATACGCCAAGATGGATCTATGGCGTACCATATGCTAAGGCAACACTGTCGTACAATACAAAAAGCATTAGTGGCATACAATCACAAGTCATGGCAAGCTTGGCTTACTCTTATACAAACACATGCTAGACAAAGAATGGAGAACTTTCATACTAAAGTACGCTTACACAGCTACAACGTACAACCATGAAGGTATGTGTGCTAAGAACTTGGCGTACTTTCACGAAGTATGCTAGTAGCTAGGTAGGCATATCTGACAAGCGTGAAAAGGTCTACTAAAAGACAAAACATAAAATCTAAGCATGGCTCAGCAGTCGAGAATTCAGAAATCAAGAAGTGCATAAGTCAAGGCTCGCCCATCGAGGGAAGCACACAAAAACTATACACCAACAGAAGACTTGGCGTACTATTCTCGGTCATTTGATGAGTCCTGGGGAACAAGGGAAAAGTGTGCCTAAGGAAAAAATTAGCTCGAGTATGC
Source organism: Iris macrosiphon (assembly GCA_036927795.1). Classification (NCBI taxonomy): domain Eukaryota; kingdom Viridiplantae; phylum Streptophyta; class Magnoliopsida; order Asparagales; family Iridaceae; genus Iris; species Iris macrosiphon. Next base: position 159,621,537 of record JAYESA010000012.1, read on the forward strand.
CCAAACACTCAGGGAGGGTTGGCATACATACGCTAAGTTAATCATATGTAGGAAGCTGGCATACTTTTGTCGAGTTTAACTCAGCAAGGTTGGCATACCAAAATACGCCAAGGAAAGGCGAATCACAATCTCCGAGGATCTTCTCGACAATCGAGGCACATGAATCGAGAACACGATTTTCGAGATGCCGAGTAAGTGCTTTATCCATCTAAGCAAGAATTCACAGAGAAAAGTACGCCAACGTTTGGAACAAAAGACCATACGTCAGTGGCGTACTTTTCCCTGTTTGGGAAAAGCTTGAATAAAGCGTGCACGTGAGTGCAGCCAAGAGACTTCTCATAAAATATGCCAGCTCTTTGCAAGCCTCTAGCATACTTTTATGGTAAAATTGAGTATAGTACTAAGGTATATGAGCAATAATGGGTCAGCACACAGTACGTCCAAGGGTGTTTGATGTATAAATATGCCGCCAAGCCTCCTGCGTATTTTAGTACTAACTCTTCTCCGAGCAGCACTCATGTGCTCCGACTTTGGTTCTTCACCAAATTCTTCGGTCACCCAAGGGTTCTTGACGTATAAATCATAGTTTTAAGCTACTCAAGACATGCAATTAGCTAAGTTAACAGATAAATATAAGTTCTAGGTTTATCTAGAAGCTCTCAATCAGGGGTTCACTTGGTTGGCAAGATGTACTTTCTTACGAGTAAGTCTACTATCAACTACTACTAAGGCTCAACCCACTGCCAAGGCCAAGCTTGGCTGCTGCTACTACTCTTGGTTGAAGGAAGAAGGAAAGAGAAAGGAAAGAAAAAGAAAAGTGAAGGAAAGAGAGATGCGGGTTTATATAGCCAAGGGTTTGCCTTATGGCCATTAGATCTTGATCCATGCCCCTCACCCGGGTATATCCTAGCCTCTCACAAGAAAACCAAAGGACCAACGAACCAAATCATGCTTTCAAAGGAAACTTTAGATAAAGATCCCAAATAATATATGAAATTGTAATAAGCTTATAGTAAGCAATAAACATAAAGCAAGATACATGTGTATCACACGTGTATCTTGGACAGACATATGAAATAATGAGACGAGTCTCACAAATCTCACCTCCTTTAAAAAATTTTGTCCACGAAATTTTAATAAGGCACAGGGTCTAGCTAGAAAACTCCAGAAAATATAAAATCAAAGCAAGCATGAGTATACAAGAATCAAGTACAATCCTACAACAAGACAAGCATGCACAAGACAAGACCAGGGTATGAGATATACAAATAAGTATACCTGACGAGTCAAACAAAGAAGGGTATCGAGCTCGGATATGATCCTCGTGCTCCCAAGTTGACTCGTTCGGTGATTTATGTCCCCAAGCAACTCAGACTAAATGATTGGTCCGTTCTTGAAAATCTTCTCTCTCTGGTCAAAAATGGATACATGCCTTTCCTCATAAGAAATGTCGGTACCAACGACCAATTTTGAATGATCTAGGACATGGCTTGGATCCAGTATATAGTGTCGTAACTGGGATATATGGAAAATATTATGTATCTCACGGAGCGACAGTGGAAGAGATAGACGATATAAAACATCTCCCACTCGCTCGAGAATATCGAACGGATCTATATTCCGTGGACTAAGCTTTTTCTGCACACCAAATCTAATGACTCCTTAGGTAGGCAAAATCCTAAGGAATACATGGTCGCCGACAGAGAACTCAAGAGGTCGCCGATACGAATTGGCCCAATGACGCTGATAATCCTGAGCTACTCGAAGATGCTCTTTGTTCCGCCTAACTACCTCAACAATCTAGGCTATCATCTCGGGACCAAGCAATTTTCTCTCACCAATATCGTCCTAAGCGATCGGGGATATGCACTTTCTGCCATACAATGCCTCGAATGGTGCTATCTGGATACTTGCCTGGAAATTGTTGTTGTAAGATAATTCCACCAAGTGTAAATAATCTTCCTTTGAACCACTAAAGTCAAGGGTGCATGATCGAAGCATATCTTTAAGAGTTTGTATGGTACGTTCTGATTGACCATCTATCTGCGGATGATAAGCTGTACTGAACTTCAAACGGGTACCCAAACTATGGTGAAGACTCTGCCAAAAATGAGAGGTAAATCTAGAATCTCTATCCGATACGATGCTGACTAACACTCCATATAATATGATAATCTATCCCATGTAGATCCGAGCCAATTGTTCTGTAGATTATCCTACCCTAAAAGGAAGAAAGCAGGCAACCTTCGTAAGTTGATCCACTATCAACAAAATAACATCTCTGCCAGCTGGAGATTTAGGAAGACCGGTCATGAAGTCTATATTAATGTATTTCTACTTCCATTCTGGAATTGGTAAAGGTTAAAATATCCAGATGGTCTCTGATTCTCGGCTTTAACTTGCTAAAAAATTAAAAATTGAATCACAAACTGGGCTATCTCCCTCTTCATACCATTCTACTAGAAATGCTGAAGAATATATCTTTACATCTTCGTCCCTCCTGGATGCACTGAATACTGTGAACTATGGACTTCTGACATAATCTCCCGATGAATTTATCCACTTGGTACACAAAGACGATTACCAAAATTGAGAGTCCCATCACTATAAATACTCAGCTCTGCCCTTCGTCCTGCCTTACACTTCTCTAATTCGTTGAAGCTTGATATCCGTTGACTATGCTACCTTGATTCTTTCTACAATAATGGACTGAACATGCAAACTAGGCATCAAATCTGCATTACCGAGTAGTACTACTTTTATGCCCTTCTTCTGAAGACCACCAATATTTCTTGGTGCACCGTAAGGAAATAAGCTCCTACTCTTCGTCTCAAGGCATCTGCTATGACGTTGGCATTCCCTGGATGATATTGAAGGTCAAGGTCTTTAGCTCTAGCCATCTCCTTTGCCTCATGTTGAGATCCTTCTGGGTAAATACAAACTTCAAGATTTTATGATCAGTGAAAATCTTTACTCAGTCTCCGTATAGATAGTGTATCCAAAGCTTGAGGGCAAACACCGCTGCTGCTAATTCTAAATCCTGCGTTGGATAATTCTTTTCATGGTCCTGAAGTTCCCGAGATACATAAGCTATAACTCTGCCATGCTGCATAAGAACGTATCCCAATCCTTTGTCTCACGCATCAAAATATACTGTAAAACTACCTGTCCAATCTGAAAGCGTTAAAATAGGAGTCGTAATCAACTTTTGTTTGTTTCTCTCAAAAGAAGCTTGATAATCATCTATCCAATCAAATCATACATATTTCCTTGTCAATTATGTCAAGGGTACAAAAATTCTAAGCGCCGATAATATCCTGTAAATCCCAGGAAACTACGAACTTCTACAACTGTTCTAGGTACTGGCCATGTCTCCACGACTTCTATTTTCTTGGGATACACATCTACTCCACCTCTAGCAATAATGTATCCCAAATATGAAATACGATCAAGCCAAAACTCGCGCTTGTTGAACTTCATATATAACTGATGTTCTCTGAGAACTTGAAGAACTGTTCGAATATGTTGCTCATGTTCTGCTTTACTTCGACTATACACTAGGATGTCGTCGATAAATACAATCAAGAACTGGTCTAGGTACGGCATTAATATGCGATTTATGAGATCCATAAATATTGTTGGCGCATTGGCAACTCCAAAGGCATCACTAGCAACTCCTAATAGCCATATCTTGAATTGAATGTCGTCTTGGGAATATCTTGCTCTCTAACCCTGATCTGATGGTATCCGGACCGTAAATCAATCTTTAAAAATACTGTCGCTCTATTAAGCTGGTCAAATAAGTCATTTATCCGAGGTAATGGATACTTGTTGTGAGACTCGTCTAACAGTATTCGTATTTTCTGCGGATATGTATTGTTGTGCTAGTTATTGCATTTTATTGGATCTTGAGGAAGCCCAAAAGTTCTCAAAATTGAAACTTTACTACCTACTGGTATACCGACGGTATACTACAGTATACCGACGATATACAGTCCAGCAGATATTTGTTTTACTTTTCGAGATATTTTTGAGATATTTCTCTATAAATAGTACTTGATTCATTTCATTTCATTCTTTTTTTTTCTCTCTCCTCTCTTCTTTATTTCTCTCTCGAGCTTGGAAGCATGGCCTTGAGACCTAGAGTATAGTTTCTGAACCCCTTCATGGTGGTGGACTAGAAAATTTAGGATGGGAGCTCGCGTTAGGCAAGTACACCTTGCCGATTTCGTGAACTTCTTTTACTTTCTGTCATTTTATTTTCCTTGAGCTTGATTTTTGCTTTTTAGCTTAGACTTACTTTACTATTATTGTTCATATCATAATTTTTAGCCTAGTGACCATCTCAATTTTAATTTTTGGTAGAATCTTGTCCTGTCCCTTTTTGGTAACTCAGTAACGGAAATGGAACTGGAGTTGTGACCGTGAGATTTAGTCCATATTGTGATATGAGACTTATCCTATACTTGACTTCTTGTTAGACTTGGCTATGACAATTTTTGTGATTTAATTTAGGTCCCAGAAATTAGACTTGACTCAACCATGTTCATTTTTGAAAATTGGCATACCGACGGTATACTACAGTATACCGACGGTATACCGATTTCGACCGACTTAATTTCTAGATATTTTTAGTGAACCCTATTGGCATACCGACGGTGTACTATAGTATACTGACGGTATACCAATCCTGCCGACATTTGTTGACCGACTTCAGAATATTTGTCTTAGCCGGCATACCGATGGTATACTGGGATGTGCCGACGGTATACCAATTTGTGGAACTTTTTTTCTAGTAAATATTTGCCTAATTGGGACGACATACTGACGATATACTATAGTATACCGACATATAATGATTTGTTAGAATCTAGAACTTGCTATATTTTTTCTATCTCTGGACTGGTATACAGACGGTGTACTGGAATGTACCGACAGTATACCGATCGTGCACTTTCTTTAGGAATTCTTGATTTTTTATAATTTTTGTTTTGATACTTCTGGCTTTTGCTTGGACACGCGATGACTTGACCACAAGGAGCACCAGACTGCTTGAGTGGATTTTCTTACTTCCCACTTTGATGTACATTATACTTTTGTTTGTATTTAGCCACCGAGCACGTATTTAGCTCATATTTTGGTTTGATCAGTTAGCCTACGGGCAATAGCATGATTGACATATTCTAGGCTTGATCATGTATGACTCAGATTCTAGCTATTTTATTTATTTTGTGTCAACTAGCATCATGATCATCTGTATATTATAGTTTGTGATGCTTTACTATTATATTTTAGCTGATATTACATCTTGTTATTATTCATGTTGTTCTTGTGATTGAGACACTAGGGTTTATTGGACGTAGGCTTTATTGTTGGTTTGTAGTAGTGACCCCTCATGTCTTACAACTTCACCGTATACGCAGAATACCGACGTGCTCTAAGTATATGTATCTGGACTTGTCAGCCCCGCTCTCCAATAATCTAGTTCAGGGGCATGCCATAGTTTTAGTGGTGGCCCATGCAGGTCAGTCTGAGCGGATTATGTCTGTTTAAGCAGATTTGATCTTTTTTTCATAGATATGTGGGGGTTGTTGCTGTTGCTAGATGTCTCAATCCTAGTCATTTATCTCCATCCCTGATTCTTGACATGTTCTTTATTTATTTATTGATCTATCATGTTCTTCGTTTGACTCTTGTGTCCTTACCTTTCAGGGGCACTGTTCCAATTACTATCGTCCAGATGGATCGAGTGCAGCTCGAGGAGGGTCAGCATTTGGGAGCCCAGCATATTCCTGGAGATCAGCCTTAGAATTCAGGGGCAGATTCTACAGTAGATCCCGAGGCAGATCAACCGACAGTATCGGACCAGCATGCAGCACCTGTGCACCCAATTTAGCCCGAGCAGCCAGAGGGTGTTGTCCGAGCACTGATGGATGTCCTACGAGGGTTCATGATGACCCAACAGTACGAGAGAGATGTACTCACTTAGTCGATCCAGACAATATTGGAGCTAGGTGGAAGACGCTCTTTTCGTTGAGGGATGTTGAAGGCTGACGCTCTTTTCTTTGAGGGGTTGATTAAGGGCGGTTTTGACCCATGGCCCCCCGATTCGGGTGTTTTGCTTGGAGGTAGGGCAGTACTTCACTTCTCATCCTGAGTTATAGAGGAATAGGCCTCAGTACCCTATCCTGCTACAGGGATACGCACAGACCCTTTGCAAGATTCTGTCGCCTGGATGGAGGCTCATCTTGGACATGCGCAGACCTCTTCACAGAGTTTTGTCGTATGGACTAGCACTCTTCTGAAACATGCACGCTGAGCTTTGGAGTAGCCCATGGGTGGGGGGTTGTCTTCTTAAAAGCGCGCAGAGCTTTATCTCTGGCTAGACCGCATAGACGAGATCTCTTCTTGCTTGTGCGTGTAGGCTTGGTGGTACGTCACTGCAGCTGGAACAACCGTATGCGGCACTTTGTGCCTTTATGCGATCTTTGTTGAGACTGATGCGTGTCTTCTTTTTGCAGGTTTTGTCCTCGCTCGTGCTGCTCATGATGGAGCATGGAAGGATATTATAACACTCATTGTTCGGGGTGAAGACCAACTTTATGCGGCAGTTTGCCAAAAACTATTCTAAGAGACGAGGACAGTTCGGCAAGAACTAATCCAGGAGACGAGGATAAGCATCCTACATCACGCGCTGGACTCTTCTTGTTCATGCAGCGTGCTAGCTGTGTTTTTCCCTTTTATGTGGTTTGCTATCGGCTGGGAGACTGCGGGGTCGATGACAGAATTTTGATTAATTGCCATTCCTGTCTTCGGTCTTCCCGCAGGATTATAGAGCGCCTGCTCCTGCTCATCCCTTGCTATCCATCGGTATGGATTATTTTATATATACTGAGATTTGCACTATGAAGGGATGATCCAAAAAGTATTGAGTTTTACTGCGTGCTCGACTTGTGTCAGTAGCGACGACAACACGGTGGGGCGCTTCTAATAATTTTTTTTTTGTATCAGCGAGACTTCATGGAAACCCTTTAAAATAGGTTTCCATCATATGTACTCATGTTCTTAAATATTAATAAAGTCTCACATTTTTCAAAATTTTGTATGTTGTTGACTTTTGGGTATTGTACTAGAGGGAAGTACAATACCGTAGCTTCTTAAGGATATCCTGCTGGGGGATCTTTGGTGGACTTATTACTTTTTGCGCACTAGGGTGCAAGTAATAAGTTTGAAACAAGCCTTTGGCAGAGGTGATATGGACGTGGTAAGTTTGGTGGACTTAATACCGTTGGCGCACTTAAATTTAAGAGGAGGTAATAAGTTAAGATGACGACTGGTGATATTCATAGGGAGAGGTTTTCTCAGAGATCACTTGGATATGGCAGACTCTCAGGGGAGGATGTGAGGATGATAGCACATAGGTGACATAGACATGAGTTGACCAATAGCCATACCGAGAGGTTATGTATGATCTTGAGGACATGCTATTGGGGCTTTTTGGTGGACTCATTATTTGTTACGCACGTTGAGTACAAATAATAAATTCGAGAACAATCCCTATCAGAGGTAATATGGACTTGATATATTTTGTGGATAGTAAGGACATCCCGTAGGGAGACTTTTGGGGGACCTATTACCCTTTTGCATAGTTGGGGTACAAGTAATAGATTCAAACAAACCCTACCAAAGGTAATATGGACGTGATAGATTTTGTGGACCCATTACCTTTTTTGCGTATGTTAGTACAAGTAATATGTTTCAGACAAGTCCTACCAGAGGTAATATCGACGTGACGGTTTTTTTGAACTTAACAACGCTGTGTATCTTGGTGAGTATGGGTGATAAGTAGAGATAACAACCAATATCAAAGGTAATATGGATGTGATGATCGATAGCCAAAATCTGGAAGGTTTACTCAGAGGTAATGTGGACCTGACAAACTCAGCCGAGAAAAAGTGTTTAGGACTGTAGTTTAGATGTAATATGGACATGAACCAATATTAGAGCAACTCGCTGAGGAGTGATTTGCTGAGTGTGGTCTATCCGAAAATAAAGATAGACCTGAAGGTTGCTCTGCTGGGGAGGTTAGTGGGACGACAGCTCAGAGGTAATATGGACGTGGCTAGTATCTAACGAGATTGGTTTTTGAGTGGTCACTGCGGGAGTGTACGAGTGGACCTGAGGACTACTCCGCTAGGAAGACTTGGGGATTCATCATCTGTTGCGTATCCAGGATTCCAGGATACATATGATGGATTTTAGAAGAATTTGTAAAAAAGGAGAAAATATTGCACATAGGCACTTGTTGGAGATGAAGCACCAAGTGTTGATTTGTACATCTGGATTGTCCCGCTAGAGATGAGGGGAGTCCAAGTCTAGTTTAGATGTAGTACTTTTTAGGAACTTGCCATTGATAAGCATCATGATGAAGTTGCCGTTGGGTTTTTCTAACCGGTATGCGCCATTGGAAAATATGATTTTCATAATGAACGTGCCCTACTATTTAGTTTGGAACTTGTCGGCCGTCTTGTGAGTCATGGCGCGTACAAGCATCTCCATATCTTAGCCCATTCGAGTGCTGTTGTAATAACTGTCAAATTTTAAAGAAGTATGTCGTCCTTTACCAAAGTTCAGACTTTAAGCTTTTTGGATGTCATATCTCATCTTTGAATGAGACGAAGTGATTGTTGGCTATAATGATGGAACTGAGGCAGCTTATCATTTGTTGGTTTGAATATTGTTGATGACTTAGCCTGCGCCGAATAAAGAGCTCTGTGCATAGGAACACTGTCATGTATACACGAGGGAGTTGGTTGAGTTGTGCGCGTAGGATTACTGCCACGTGCGCACGATTGTCTACTACCTTGGGGACCACCGCTTGCTGTGTATTTTTGTATATCGCGGAGGGGAACACTGCCTGTTGCCCTTAAGGATTCGTTACTACGAGAAGTACCATCGTGTGCATATGAAATATGATATGCCCTTGTGCTAAAGACTTGCTCGGATATGTACAATTGAATGCTGTCATGACCCACACCTAGTATAGGGGCACGAGTACGTCCAGCCTACGCTACAGAATCGGCGCTAGAACGCTGTCTTGGTCTACTATACTATCTAATATCTCATACATTGTATATAAAATACTGTCATGCCATCTCAATTCTAAATGATACTCAATCATAAATAAAACTAAAGGAAGATGTACGCACGATATGGACAAAAAAGAAATGAAATACAAGTCTTAAAATATCACATGTCCAACTCAAATATAAATACAAATAAGATCTCAAAATAATAATACAACCATAATCTAAATAGAATAACTACTACAAGGTAGGGAAATCTAAAAGGCCTCAGTAACTGGCACTACATCCTCAGGTGACACTCCATTTGTCGGTCCATAGTGAGTGGGACACATCCTCTCTAACCATTCATCTGAAAAAAAATTCCAGTCAGGAATGGAACGAAATACATCCCAATAGCAGTTCCAATTAATTGATAATGACTATAAACAGAAATAGTGAATATAATACAAGACGAGTAGCAATGAACAATATCAACTGTTGTAGAAGAAACAGGTAAATAATGAATAATATGGTATACACTGATCACGATATACTAGACCAAGACAATAGAATGAAACAATGAACTAGAATGTGGTGAAGAACTGTAACTATGCTAAGTGATTGAAATACTAGTTAGATATGTGATTGGCTTGGGTGAACATTGTCTACTTTAACATTAGATAAACATTGTCTAAGTTAAACATTGAATATTATCTAGGATTTGATCACATATCTAGCTAACACTTCCCCTTTCCCCCAACTAGTACAATGGATCCAACATTAACACGTTGTGATGCAAGATACTCAAGGCCATGTAAACAATAAACCTTGAACATTAAACATTAAAAATTAAATATTGAACATTAAACATTGAACATTGAAACATTGAATACTGAACATTGTCTAAGTTAAACATTGAACATTGAACACTGAACATTGAACATTAAAACATTGTCTAAGTTAAACATTGAGAACATGAGGAATAATGAACAATATATATAACATTCCATGATTGATCCATGTGTATACTAGTCCGTGTACCAATGTGTCAAGAGTAATGTAAAATATTTCTAAATACTTGCATTATAGTGATTATCAAATAATAGAAACTATCAGAGAATGTACTCTCATGTCGTCCAAGCAATAAATGTTAAACTTTGTTCCAACAAGTGTCACACAAACATATATATGGAATATTGCATTAATACAAGGTGTTGGAAAGAAATTAAGTTAAACTAGTCAACATCTAGGTCACAAAGCAATTTCTAAGTCAAACCGACAATTTCTAGTGTGTATGAGTCTACACTAGGATACTAAGTCAATGCACTATGAAACTACACTATACTAACTAATCTAAGATACTAAGAAGCACACAAAAAGTCGTATCCTAAGATACACAAGTTTATTATATGAAAATAATAGTTTATATATATATACAAGTCAATATTTATAGTATCATTACAAATCAAAGCAATATAGGATACCTTGGCCTTGCACCAATGAGAATCGCACTACCTCACACCTATCCCGATACTCAAACCCAATACCTTGAATATCAACCAATTACCTTGACATTACCTTGGTATCCCAAGGTAATTCAAATCTCATACATATAGCTAATACCTAATACACTAGACTATACTAATATAACTAAACCATATGCTAACTTATAGCTATTAACCTATTACAACTACTAACTATCAACATATCAATACAATACTTACTAACTTAACATATAATATATACATAGATACATATAGTACAATAGCTACTAGGCTAACTATCACACATATCTACTAACTATTAACTAACAAGTATAAAACTAACCTTAACACTAAACTAACTGATACCTTAACCTCTCTAACTATTAAATATCCTCTAGAAACTAACTAATCCACTAAAATATAAACTATCTAGATACCCAAAACCCATACCTTGATTAACTGTATCACCTATCTTGCCTGAGCCTAACTGAATATGCTGAAAACTCCCTCTGTTGAAGTGAATGTACTGGATGCATTGATTATTGCCGTACCTTTTTTTGCTGTGCTTCTCAAGCTCCTGCACCCTCTTTTGCTGATACTGCTAATGCAGTTGGCTTGCACTACTCCTATTGTGACTGTAGTGTGGCAGTTGATGTGGAAGCTGTTGCTGCTTAGTGTTTCATGTTGTGCAGTTGCTGAAACTGCATATACTGGGTTCTTGCTGTGCACTGCTCTGGCTCCCCTTGCTGAAGGTTCCTCACTACAGGATTATTGCTGGATCACTACTACTGCAGTAGCTGTGCTTACTGCACACTGCAAGCTACTTGTGAACTTGCTCTGCTGCTTACTGTAATTGCTCTGCAGTTGGGTCATTGCCTTGGCTGCAACTGCTTGCTGACTGAATGTAGTGCTCTGTTATTTGCTGTTGGATTATTGCACTGCAGGCTTGCTGATACATGCACAACTGACTGCTCCCCCACTACATTTGATGCCTCTCCTAACTGGATGCACTCTACATTTGCAAACTACTCAATGCTACTCAGTTGTGTAGTTGGCTGCTCTCACTTGCCTTGTAGCAACTGTTATTGCTCCTGTGCTCGAGATGATGTACCTTTCTCAATAGCTCTCTGCAGAACTGTTCCTTGCTAGTGATAAGCTTCTTCTCTTTGTTGACATGCTGCACACCCACTGTCTCGAGCTCCTCTTCACTCACTGCTCACTCACTCACTACACAATATGCACACACACACATATATATACACACTCCTATAAATATCAGTCTATATATATATACATATATATACATACCTTCCTCTATAAATATATCAATCTCTATATATTAATCTATATATGTATCAATACACTCTCTCTCCACTATATATATATATATATATATATATATATATATATATATATATATATATATATATATATATTGATATATAAGTATATCCATATACAATAGATACCTCAAACACATCTATATCATAAACTATAGATACATACACCTACACACACACACACACACACACACACACACACACACACATATATATATATATATATATATATATATATATATATATATATATATATATATCATACATATTTATATACACGAGCACACATAGAATTGAGGACAATAAACCAAACACGTGGAGTGCACCGCACCCGTATCACACTAATTCTATGATACGCTTGTGATACGGCTCCAACATAAAACCAAATACATCTCGGAGGACACGAGCAAGTCTAATACACTAAATATGAATAATACGTATAGTAATTTGAGCATCTACGTGTCCATGTCACAATATAATATGCACAAGTCTCCGTGTCGGAGGAAAACCCCCAAAATCAATCCGTTTCGTTAAATTGACGAGATACAGCCTACACGTATCCAATTATGGACACAACACTAGTCACAAAAAAATAATCATATGTTAATTATATGAATTAGACCAAATGACAAATACCACATGTGCCAATCTCAAAATTCTCCTAAAATTGACACCAAAATGCACATAACTTCCACCATAGGTCTCTTATGAACCTAAAACCAATTCCTATGGGTAGCCTATGTATGTGGGTTAGTTTATCATAGTTAAATATCAGATTTAGAGTCTATTAGAAGGGGGTAAACTAAAGTTTACCTATTGGGAGATGGATTCCCAATAAAAAGTCTCCAAATGCAATGTAGCTCCTCTCCTTGTAGATCTTGGCCTCCTCCTTGTTGCTCCTTGCTTTCTTCTTATAGATCCTTAATGTAGAAGCCTCCAATAAGGAATAAGGAAGGAATTTGGATAGAAATTTGTGAGGTAATGGCGAGAGAATGAAGAAATTAGGAAAGGAAAAAAATATAGATCTAATTGGAATGAACAAAATAAAATAAGAGACACTCTCTCTCCTACTCTAATGGCTGGTCATAAACCACTCTCCCAAGCAATATGAAATTTCTAAAACACCCCTTGGGGCCTCTCATGAAGAAACAATTAAGAAGGGAATGTTCTAGTCTAATGGTTTCACTAATTAATTTATCCTCCTAAACTATGGGCTTAATTATTGGCTTAATCTAAAGTAACATACAATGTTGGGTCCTTGGATCTAACTAAACTAGTTAGGTCCACTACACAACTCCAAAATAAATCTAACACTAATAATAAATAAATAATAAACAAATAATTAATTACACATACACAATATTAAATACAACACTCTTAAAAATAAAAATACCATTGTCAATTACCAAACTACCCTTGATTGAAAAAGTGAGGGTGACAAATGCTGCCTATCATATGCTATTGCAGTTGAGTCTTGCGAGACTAAGTTTTTGTGCACAAGGAGACTTGTTGAGCTGCGCTGAGCATCCAAATTCTATAATTTGTGTTTTCTAAGGAAATGATCCTGCGCCCGGCCGACATTGCTTTCCCTTTAACCCGGTCGTTGAAGGCGCTTTGACGTTGGGTGCCTCAAAATCCTGCTGATAGGCAAGGCCCGACCTGGTTGCCCCAATCCAGGCCTCCTCAATAGTGGGAGACACCATGCCGCACGACTTGGTTTTTCGTGTTTTAGGCCTGACGGCGGAAGACGCTGCTTGCTGCATCAAGTTTGGGACAAGATCCGGGTGGACCCACGTAATTTTGTCCCTAGGTGTATTAAGAGATGTTTGCCCGGTCGTCTGGTCTCGAGCTGGTGGAAGGTTGACCACCTCTATAGTTGCCTTTGGGACTGGGACCACTACATCTTGGGCTTCCATCGGTGGAAAGTTGCCAAATTGGAGGGACAATATGTTCGCAATAGCCGTCTTATCCTCGAATTTGAGGGTGAGCTCATTAGCATCGATCAATTGCTGAATACATCTCTTCAACACAGAGAAGTCTCTGGTTGGATGATGAATATACCGATGAAAGAGGTAATATTTTGGGTTATCGACCTTGTCAACCTCTTCAGGACATCTGATGTTGGGTAGCCGAAGTAGGTTTCCTTCCATCAGTATATTGAAGATTTTAATGATGTGGTTGTAATCGATGGAGAAAGTCCCCTTTGCCTGTGGGGCTTCCGATTCCTGAGTTGTACGGTCCTTCGGGAAGACCGATAATTTTGCATCATTTTTGGCCTCGGAGGAAATTTTACCCCCAACTTTGGATGCTTCTTTATCTTGTCGTGGGAGACTACCCCCAGACATGTTATTATCTGGTTCTTAAGAATCACTGTCCTCACGGCATGACGTGTTGGTATGGATCACCAGAAGATTGCTACTCCCGGCTTGCAGAGTTACTGCGGGCCCTGAGGGTGTCAGGGCCATGTTTGCCTTGATCTTCTGTATTGCCTGGATCAGAGTATGCAATATGGCGCTCATGGTGTGCATCATTTCCTCAAGAGAATCGAGACATTAGAGATTGTTGAGCCCTTCTGCCTTTGGTTCCTGAGGCGTACTGTCCTCAGGGAAGATGGGCATCGTTGCATCATCTTCAGACTCAAATAAGATTCTACTCCCAGCTTCATATGATGCTCTGACTTTTTGGGGGTGACTATCCCCCAACATGTCATTGTCTATTCCTTGGGAGTTACAGTTTTCAGGGGAGGTAGGCATCATCTCACCGTCTTCCGATTTTGGAGCATTTCTACCCCCAGTCTTAGTTGCTACATTAAGTCTAGGCACGTTGCTGTCGGCTTCCTCAAAATCGTTGTCCTCAGGGAAAGCCGAAAGTGCTACATCTTCTTCAGGCTCGGAGGGAATGTTACCCGCAGCTTTGGAAGGTGTGTCTTCTTGACTAGGGTGATTACCCCCAGAGAACTCGGCATCTATCACTTGAGATTCAATATGTTTATGGAATGCTGGGTTATTGTATAGGTCAGAGAATTACTACCCCCAACGTAGAAGATCGTATCATTTTTGTGGGATTAGCTACCCTCTCAGATCTCGGAGTCCGTTCCTTAGGAATCGTTGTCTCCTTGGAATGCCGGGTTGTTGCGTACGTGTCATGCCCCAGTCCTAAAATACGTAGAACTAGGAACACGTAAGCATGCCAGCTGTATGGATATGGCAACTCCAATATATGGAAACCAAAATCCATACGTACGCTGTAATATGAATATCAATCCACAAGTGGTATAAACAAATGTCACAATTCACAGGGTATAATCTAAATCTCATCCACAGAAAATCAATATAAATGAATAACTAGCATCTATATACTAGATCTCAACATAAGTATCTAAGGATGATGGTTGGATGGAAACAAATCCACTACCAACTCGAATGGAAAAGTATAATACAATAAACAAAATATAAGAATACTAGCTAACGACCACGGGCTCGAAGAGAAGACATCCACGAAACATATATAACCATCCAAATCTGTGCTCCTGCAAATACTCAAGAACAGATACACCTGGCAGAGGACCAGGTCCTCAGAGGGACGTAACAAGATACAAAAAAGTGAGCCAACTTGAATACAGTAAACATGCATATAATTTGAAAATAAATAAGTACGCTGTACAAGACAATCTATATGAATGCAAATGAGGACAACTTTTCGATGTATGGGCAAGGGTAGGCTACTCGATCTAATTTTACAACTCACACACACGTCCATGAACATCATCAGTCGACATACCGCGGGGGTAGCGACCCTCGTGACTCCATCAATCGACATACCGCGGGGGTAGCGACCATCGGACATGACCACCATAGTGCGTGCTAGTGACTATGGTGTTACCAAATTGGTTAAAGCCCATACACCTACTGATTGTCCTCTCATGATACTAAGTGGCAAGTGTGTGTCAACATATCTAATATATAGTAATGACTGAAAGAAACTACACATGCAATAAATATACAGAAATGCAATAAAAGTACAGAAATATACTAAGCATGCAAAATACTGTAAACAATTTGGCAAGGTATCTTGCCTGGTAAGAAAGCTGCAAGGTGTACTGTCCAGAAGTCAAGCACACAGGATCAGAAGCTATGGTCTCCGAACAAATATCTCCGGATACTGAAATAAATATCACCAACATTCCCAAAATAAGCAAAATAGCTAAAAAGCACTTCCCTTTCGTCCAATTTGGACACAGGGACAAAACAGTAATTTCGGGTCAAAGTGGGGTCCACGTGTGGCCCGCTTCGTACCAAAAAATGTGTCAGAACCAATGGTCTCCAAATTAGTCCAACTTAGTGTCAACAAGTCCAGAACGATGATACAAACCTAACGGAGCTTCCAGAATTGGATTTCGATGAGCCGATCACAAAATCGTCCGTCAAGTGGAGCCGCGGGGCCCACGATACGCGATTTTGTCAACGTTCTCAGAATTGAACCAAACTTGGGTCACAGGACCAGCGTATTGCTACGATTCCAATGGCGCAAGTTTTGATTCGATCCGACATGTGTACACAAAGTTATAACGTGTTCCAAAACAGGCGGATACGGGGCGTTGTCGGCTGATACGCGTTGATTACGGTGTGCACGCACATCCAAATCAACTTTTGCGAAATCTCGCACGTCCGTATCAACGGTGCGCACCTTTTGGTGAAGACCGCGCGCGACCAAGTCATCCTATTTGGCGAGGCGTACTCAGTTTCGGTTTGCGATCACCACAGGATGCGACGCACCAAGCGGGTTGCACGGGAATCGAGAGGGTCACATAGCCTACGCGTCACAACTGACAAAACGGAAAATAGAGCAACGAGGAGAAATAACAGGTTACCTGAATAGGGCTCCATGGAACGAGGATTCTGCCGTGTCCAGGTCACTGTGCTGTGTCCGGGTCACTATGCTGTGCCATGTCCGAGTCAGGGTGCCGCTGTGTCGGAGTCAGGGTTCAGCAGAGACTCGCTGGGGCTTCGTCGTGGCGGTACAGGACGTCGACGGAGGGGGACAGCGCTGCCGGAGTGAAGGCAGCGAGGTGGAGGCACCGCGGGGAGAGCAGCGGCTGCTGCTGCTCGTCGAGGCGGAGGAGGAAGATAGAACGGGCGGCCGGGGTTCGAGTCGATCGGGCACTGCGGGTCGGGGACGGGCGGAGGACGACAAGGTTCTGGTCGGGGGTTCGAGTTCAGGTGGTGGGTGACGAAGGGTAGTGGTTTACGGGAGAGATGGTTGCGAGGGCTCGAGCGGGGTCGTCGGTTGGGGCTGCGGGGAGAGATGGAGGGGGAGGAGGTAGTCGAGGGACAGGGCGGAGGAAGGTGGAGGGAAGGCGACGGGTTAAGGTTCAGGATAGGGCGGCCGAGGGATGACCGGAGCGGCTCTGCACGACGGAGAGAGGAGAGAGATGGAGTTTTCCGGCGGCGGAGCGTGAAAACCGAGGACATTATATAGCTGCCGGAACAGTGATTCCGTTAGGATTAGGATTAGGATTTTTGGCCGGGTTTCAGGTCCGGGTCGGGTTTGATTCGTATCCGACCTGACCCATTAAGGGCTGGGTTCGGTTCAGTTTGTTTTTAACAGCGGTTCGGTTTGGTTTATTTCAAATAAATCGGGTTCAGTCAGGGTTTAATTTAGGGTTAATTATGACTTGGTTTATAGGGCTTTAAAAAATGTTTCTGGGGTCCAATAAATTCCCGAAAAATTACCCTATGTCTAGTTTTTCATTTTACACCAGAAAATATTATTTTTATAATATTTTAATATTAATTAACATTATTTAAAAAATCATTTAGTCACAAAATACCTTAGTTTTAATTCCAGAAAAAATTACGAAAAATTGTGTAAAAATTGTTTAAAATTTTTTTGAAAAATCAGGGGGTTTACAATCTACCAAACTTAAAACAATTTCGTCCTCGAAATTAAACTAGGGTTGGGTTTCTCTATCTAACCTCACTTGATTACAGTCTAAAGAATTCTCCTTAAGTTAACATTACAGTTTCTACCCAACTTAAAATTTACCCATCTATCATCTAAGGCTTATACATCCAAGAAGGCTATGCTCTAAATTATTTAATCATGTTATTTAATCCTCAAAGTTTTTAACACCAAACATGACATCTATGATATGCCCTTAATTACAAAAGAATAATCCTCAAGTATGTGATCGGCCTATGGGGTATATCTAGTACTCTCTGTGTATCAAACTTATACCAAGCAAGTGGTTTTGTCTTTCCGAAATAAGGGAAGACAGAGATCAATAATAAAGAGTTCAAGGGAGAGGTAATAGAATAGAAGTATCGGAATCAAGGTGTTTAAAGAATTCAAATAGGAATTGTCAAGGCAGTTGTGGATTGAAATCCTATTTTAGTAATTCCTATTCATATGCTAGTATTAGTACAGTTATGTAACCGATACGATCTGCTCAGGCATATCTAGAGGGCAAGTACAGGTGTCTACTAGTCAACTATATATCTCAATCCACGTAAAGTATTATTGCGAAAGGCGAATCAAGCGCACTATGGTTGATCAGACCGTAATACACTGATTTTGAAATGTATTATTGTGGGCCTCCCCAATAATACATATGTCATGAACAAGCTCGATAAAGAATAAGCTTACAAAACTAGGCTATAAAATAGCAGCATGAGTCAAGGTAGTATATGAAATATAAATACGCTAGATCATGATGGAAGAAGTCACAACATATTTCAAGTCCAAAAGAAGTTAAGACTATACAATCTCCACAGTTGTTATACAACTCCTTGTCTAAGTCGCTAGTCGACCAAGTAGGTCATGGACCTCTAAATTCTATTGTCTGCATAAACATTGTCGTCTTATGCTAGCATACAATTAATGTCATTCAGTTACACTACCTCGATGGGTCAAGTAGACTATGTGGTACTAGGTTGTGAGACATACTACCCAACTTAAAAGAATTAAACTAATACTGTGACAGTCTTAAGAGGATCCTGCAAAATAACCTTGCACATGTAAATAAAATAGAAACTCTTATTAGGGCATATGAGGAAAGATCTTGGTACTTATTAGGGTCTCCTATTACATTATATAGGTAAGGGTCACCTTAAGTCTTAATCATAGTGCTCATAGAACATGTGTCAATAGCGAGAATGGAAAGGTTACTAGTCTCAAGGGAAAGGAAATATAACTTGTATCGAGGTGGGGGTATAAATTACGTGATTTAACACTAAGGGATAATCATCGGGTCATAATCTACAAGATTAACTCAAACTTATCGAACTCTAACTACCAAGCACAAAATTTTCAAATTCAAAACTACAGCTATAATCCTAGCAAACTATGGGTCCTTAACAAGGAATAAAATTACTTGGCCTACTATCAGAAGTGTCAGGTGGCACGAATTGAAAGTCGGAGAAAAGAATAACATATTTTAGTCGTTGCGCATTAGCGAACGTTAAGGTCGCAGATGAACAACATATGAAATTAAAATATGGGGCTCTAGATAATATCATGGTTTCCTAAGGGGAAGGTGGCAAGCAATTCTCCGTTTTTGAGGTATGATCTCATGGGGAATGTCATACTCGTTGCTTTGGGCTTCCTGTGGTACTGTCTGCTAGTATCACGACAAGGACCTATATCCTAACACTATCTCCCTATGCATATTAGGTTCAGTTCTAACATTTGATCTCGAATTTCTATTGGTTCCTCAAGACTGGGGTCAAACATTAGGGTCAAATTTCTAACTAGCTCTTAGTAGTGCCTATACTACTCTTAGGTCATTCATGACTATAACAAGAAATAATGGTAAATTATTCTATAGGTGAGGGACGCTAGGGTTCATTAAGCGTTCTACTTAGGGGTATGTCAATATCCTAGCTGTATTCTTAATAGGAAGGTTACCCTACTTATCATTCTAATAACAGGGACTTCTATATTCTAGGAGAAGGCTACACTCAAGGAACTAATGAGAAGGCACATGAATCAAGCATGATGCAATTATTCAACGGAATGGATTGGAAGGAGGATGAGTCATAGTCAGTTGTGGATGAGATCCTATACTCTAATCCTAGGTGCATGCTTGCTCGGCACAGTAACGTAACCGAGACAATATGCTCTTGACCTGCATGGGCCACCACAAAAACATGTCATGCCCCAGTCCCAAAATACGTAGGACTACTAACACGTAAGCATGCCAGCCGTATGGATATGGCAACTCCAATATATGGAAACCAAAATCTACACGTATGCTGTAATATGAATATTAATCCACAAGTGGTATAAACATATGTCACAAGTCACAGGGTATAATCTAAATCTCATCCACAGAAAATCAATATATATGAATAACCAGCATCTATATACTAGATCTCAACATAAGTATCTAAGGATGATGGTTGGATGGAAACAAATCCACTACCAACTCGAATGGAAAAGTACAACACAATAAACAAAATATAAGAATACTAGATAACGACCACGGGCTCGAAGAGAAGACATCCACGAAACATATATAACCATCCAAATCTGCGCTCCTGCAAATACTCAAGAACAGATACACCTGGCAGAGGACTAGGTCCTCAGAGGGACGTAACAAGATACAGAAAAGTGAGCCAACTTGAATACAGTAAACATGCATATAATTTGAAAATAAATAAGTACGCTGTACAAGACAATCTATATGAATGCAAATGAGGACAACTTTTCAACGTATGGACAAGGGTAGGCTACTCGATCTAATCTCACAACTCACACACACGTCCATGAACATCATTAGCCGACATACCGCGGGGGTAGCGACCCTCGTGACTCCATCAATCGACATACCACGGGGGTAGCGACCATCGGACACGACCACCATAGTGCGTGCTAGTGACTACGGTGTTACCAGAGTGGTTAAAGCCCATACGCCTATTGATTGTCCTCTCATGATACTAAGTGGCAAGTGTGTGTCAACATATCTAATATATAGTAATGACTGAAAGAAACTACAAATGCAATAAATATACAAAAATATAATAAAAGTACAGAAATATACTAAGCATGCAAAATACTGTAAACAATTTGGCAAGGTATCTTGCCTGGTAAGAAAGCTGCAAGGTGTACTGTCCAAAAGTCAAGCACACAAGATCAGAAGCTATGGTCTCCGAACAAATGTCCCCGGATGCTGAAATAAATATCACCAACGTTCCCAGAATAAGCAAAATAGCTAAAAAGTACTTCCCTTTCGTCCAATTTGGACACAGGGGCAAAACGGTAAATTTGGGTCAAAGTGGGGTCCACGTGTGGCCCACTTCGTACCGAAAAATGTGTCAGAACCAATGATCTCCAAATTCGTCTAACTTAGTATCAACAAGTCCAGAACGATGATACGAACCCAACGGAGCTTCCAGAATTGGATTCCGATGAGCCGATCAAAAAATCGCCCGTCAAGTGGAGTTGCGGGGCCCACGATACGCGATTTTGTCAACGTTCTCAGAATCGAACCAAACTTGGGTCACAGGACCAGCGTATTGCTACGAGTCCGATGGCACAAGTTTCTTTTCGATCCGACGTATGTACACAAAGTTACGACGTATTCTAGAATAGACAGATACGGGGCGTTGTCGGCTGATACGCGTTGATTACGGTGTGCACGCACATCCAAATCAACTTCTGCGAAATTTTGTACGTCCGTATCAACGGCGCACACCTTTTGGTGAAGATCGTGCGTGACCAAGTCGTCCCGTTTGGCAGGGCGTACTCAGTTCCGGGTGGAAAATGGGGTTTTGATTTTCCTGTTTTTGGATCGCGGTTTGCGATCACCACAAGATGCGACGCACCGAGCGGGTTGCACGGGCATCGAGAGGGTTACACAGCCTACGCGTCACAACTGACGGAACGAAAAATGGAGCAACGAGAAGAGAGAACGGGTTACCTGAACAGGGCTCCGTGGAACGAGGATTCTGCCGTGTCCGGGTCACTGTGCTGTGTCCGGGTTCTGTGTTGTGCCGTGTCCGAGTCAGGATGCCGCTGTATCGGAGTCAGGGTTCAGCAGAGACTCACCGGGGCTTCGCCATGGCAGTTCAGGGCGCCGACGGAGGGGGACAGCGCCGCCGGAGTGAAGGCAGCGAGGTGGAGGCACCGCGGGGAGAGCGGCGGCTGCTGCTGCTCGTCGAGGCGGAGGAGGAAGATGGAACGGGCGGCCGGGGTTCGAGTCGATCGGGCACTGCGGGTCAGGGATAGGCGGAGGACGACGAGGTTCTGGTCGGGGGTTCGAGTTCAGGCGGTGGGTGACGAAGGGTGGTGGTTGACGGGAGAGATGGTGGCGAGGGCTCGAGCGGGGTCGTCGGTTGGGGTTGCGGGGAGAGATAGAGGGGGAGGAGTTAGTCAAGGGACAGGGCGGAGGAAGAAGGAGGGAAGGCGACGGGTTAGGGTTCAGGCTAGGGCGGCCGAGGGATGACCGGAGTGGCTCTGCACTGCGGAGAGAGGAGTGAGATGGAGTTTTCCGACGACGGAGCGTGGAAATCGAGGATATTATATAGCCGCCGGAACAGTGATTCCATTAGGATTAGGATTAGGGTTTTTGGCCGGGTTTCGGGTCCGGATCGGGTTCGATTTGGATCCGACCTGACCCGTTAAGGGCTGGGTTCGGTTCGGTTTATTTTTAACACCGGGTCAGTTTGGTTTATTTCAAATAAACTGGGTTCAGTCATGGTTTAATTTAGGGTTAATTACGACTTGGTTTTTAGGGCTTTAAAAAATATTTCTGGGATCCAATAAATTCTCGGAAAATTACCCTATGTTTAGTTTTTTATTTTACACCAGAAAATATTATTTTCATAATATTTTAATAATAATTAACATCATTTAAAAAATCATTTAGTCATAAAATACCTTAGTTTTAATTCCAGAAAAAATTACGGAAAATTGTGTAAAAATTGTTTTAAAAATTCTTGAAAAATTAAGGGGTTTACAGTACGTCCAGGGGGACACTCCCCCCAGCTAGGGCCACCCCTAGGGGTTCTGAGGAAGAACTACCCCCAGGGGCTGATAGCTTCTTCCTTGAGCGGGTGCCCTGAAAGACGCCTTCCGTAGTTGCCGTTGTCAGCCCTCCGGGTAGTCACCTTCGTGACGTACTGGTAGATAGCAACGTAGTGGAGGTATTTGACTTCTTTTCTCCCTTGGTGGTGGAAAGCTTCCTAGTTGAGTTGCATGAGGTGAAGGGCAACTCCTCCTCCTCTGGTACTTGCACCTGATCTTCGGGTTGTTGCTAGGTAGGTGCTTTTTGGTGCAGTCGCTGGACGGCCGACATCCTGTATGTGGGTACTGCCGCTTTATTGCAGCAAAAGTTGGTAATGATGTTGGTGCAACAGTGCCTTGGAGAGGGCACGTCGCACGCCATATTTGTTTCTCTTGCTTTGTGCTTGTGAATAATCACATCACGCAAATCATGCGAAGGGTATTGTATCTTTGCATCCTCTTTGTGAGTCCGGGTATCCCGAGCACACGGATATGCAAGTGCTGTATTTGCTCCTTGGCCTGGGGTTCGTATACGAACTTGCCCCGAGATACCGGTGGAAGAATTTTGAGACGGACCCTGTCTATTGTTCCCTGTGGGCTGGACACATGGGTCAGTCTGTACAACTTTTTATCAGAGGTTCACGTAATAGTTAGCGATGCCTGTTGGCGGTCGATCGTATGAGCAGTTACTTAAGCTCGACGGGCTCGTACTGCCCTAGACTTCTTCAGCTTAGTATCCACTGGCGCGTAGTATAAAGAGTTTAGATTTAGGTTTTTACCATTCTTAGTTGGTCGCATAAGATCTGCGCCGCATGGAATACGGTCAAAAATAGAGGTTATGTTGCTATTAGGGCCGCATACGACCGTCTGTCTGCGGCTGTGAGTTGATACCGCATGGATAATCTTTTGCGGCCTCCACCTTGGCCGTATAGAAGAGGCCTCAGCACCAGAATGTCTGGCATCATAGTATTTTCCTCTGCCAAACTTCGGGTACTGAACAGTTTCTGCGTAAGCCTGGGATGCCGCATAGAAGTGGACATTCTGGGTGTTCGTCCGACGACCATCATCGACAACAGAGTGGGAGGAGGGAAGCGTCTGCTCCGCAGCTAGGTGAGGCACAGTGGTCATTGCCACCCACATTCTATGGGTCTTCTTGGGCTTGGCTTTCTTTGGCGAAGGACTATCACTTCCTTCCGAGGTAATTTTCTCGAACACTTGCTGGTCGAAGCGGACCACCAGCATCTTTTGTGTCGAGCCGAGCTTGGCCGCATCATACTATGTCACCGACTTCTCAACAGAGGAGAAGGACATCCCCAGCAAGGTCGCCATCATATTTGCCATTTAAATCAAAAAGAGAACTGGAAGAACTGAATTTGATTAACAAACTAAAAAAAGTACATAGAAGTCCTAGAAGACAATCTAAGTATAAATTTATTTTCTGGGGGTGACAATGGGGGGTTAGGAGTGTAGCAACTCTCTTTACTCCATAGACGATCTGAGGCAGAAGTTCTTCCCTCTTGCTCGAGTATAAATCCGCAGATAGCCAGCCTCGTTGTATGAGGGTAATACCCTATTATTTATAGTTGTTCAGTGGCTACATGAATTTTGGGCCACATGGACGTTAGGAGTGGCCACGTGTCTTCTCCTAACAGAAAGGAGTTACAACTTTGCATAAGAATCCGTGATTCAGCTATCACGTGGACATATGATAAGATTTTCTTGTTACTGAATATCTGGATGGTTCTCATTTGTTGTGGACACGACTTGGTCAAATGGACACGTGGCCACTATTTGGTTGGAGAGAATCACTCAGTTGTAACAGCAAAATTTGGTCGATGTGGAATCTGGGACACATGTTGCCAAAGACGCACAGGACGTATGGAGTCTGGAACGCTTGGGGCCAGAGATGCATTGGCCGCATGGAGATTAAAACGTATGGGCCAGAGCCATATGGGATGCATAGAGTCTGGGATACATGTGCCAGAGCCACATAGGATGCATGGAGTCTGGAACGCATGGGCCATGTCATACCCCAGTATCGGAATACGGAGACAAACATGGCCAGCTACCCGGCATAAGGTACTATATGTCGAACGAAGATCACGGCCGTATAAGACAAGGGAGTGCATGCTACAATCAAGTCTCCTATGGTCAAGAACTTCTATGTCTCAATCATTAAAATAAGAAACAGTAATCATAGAGCATATATGATAAACAATAAGGCATCCCAAATGCTTGCTCAAAATATTCTGGAGTCCAGTTGTACAAAAATAAGAAGCTGAAAGAGTAATAAAATTACATGACAGTGATCAGCTGCAGTCTGATTTAATACAATCATGTAAGAAAACTAATGTCCAGACAAGCCGGCTAACAGGTGCCGGTGGCTAAACGCCAAAAGAAGTAAATATGCAAGACGAGCAGGGAAGAAGAAAACCCTATCGCTATCCCCTACGACCATATTCCTGGTGCACGCCATGAGTTGGAGGAAAGAACGCTGGATCCTCAGGTGCAGGCTCGAAATCTGGCCATGCAAAATCAGTGGGGTTAGACCCTAAATAGCAAGTACCACAAAGGAAGCATGAATCGGAGAAATAAAAACCCAAGAAAAATATATAATAATACATAGCTTCAGTGTCATAACTTAAGTCCATGGCATATTCTTGCGCTAAGGCCCAACCCTATAACCAAATAAGGACAAGGGTTGAACCATTACACTATGAGAGTCAACTTCCCTAGGCTACTAATTGAATAAATACAATCATAACTAATTCCATTTCTCCCTAAATCGACCAATCATTTGTACGACTTAGTATTTTGTGGAGTCTGAGGTTATCTCAGAATAATGCATAATAAGTATCCTCATATCATGCCAGTGCCAAACTTGAGCTAACCGAACCAATATAATAAGACATACACTTGTAGGATGCCCTAGTCTCCCGTAGGGCCACTGCGCTACAAATATGGTATTAGCGGTTCCAGTGTTCCTATATTGAAACAGTGGCTCAGTATAAAAATAAGTCAGATACTGTTACACCCCAATTTCTGCTAAATCCATAATCGTCCCCCGTACGTGATATCGTACACGCATATGGTGCGCGTGCACAAGACCTAGGCATAATAATATACTTAGAACAATGCAACCGATTATACAAATAAGATATCATACATTGAGATATAGAAAAATTCTCTTTATTGATAATGAACATCTGGTTACAAACTCTTGACCCAAAAGTAATAAGGACGCCGCACGGGCTTACAACTTGTATGCAAAATGAGATAGCCGATCCATACATTATATCCCATACTAATATTTCAGAAGATACAAAATATCTTGGGTGCAAGTTAGCACCATCGCCTAGGAGCTTCAAAAGGTGAGAGCGAGCTCCTTTCTTGATTATGTACTTGGGCTCCAAAAGTCACAACACAAATGCGCCTTGATCAGTGAAAGGTTGGAGGAAGCTTCAGCTCCTCGCCGTGTTGCCTCGGCTCGGGAAACCTGCTGCAACGAGGGTCAGTACTTCAAAAAGTACCGGTGAGGGCGAACAAACACAACTTACCAAGATTGACAACATATTCATGTGAATATGCAACATTATTATTATGTGATCTTTCTATATTTTCTTAGTTTAATTCTTTATATACGATAGAATAAAATGACATAACAAAATGTGCCACCGTTCGGTGACTTTACCTGTACCATCTGAACCATCTATACAAAAACTTACCATGACCTTCCCTGCCTAGAAGACATAGTTAGTCTTTACAATTAAAATATACATAGGGCATTACTTGGTCGGACGAGGGATGGGTCGGCTGCCATTTTGCTTCGGGTAGCTAGCCCTTGGCGGATGCACAGACCCATCCAATGCTAGGACTACACTAGCAAATTATTCTACCCGGGTCGAAGCGGTCCCGTTGTCCCGGTGACCGTTCATAGAATGATATCTCTTGTGCACAAGTTATCCAAGACCATGCCTCGTCTACAAACTAGGTTATCAATTGAAGCATATTCAAAGCAATATAAGTAAATAAACTTCATGCACTTTCTATAGTCTAGGCTACCTTGCTCAAAGATCACATTTCCAATTTGCACTATCCATTAAATAATTATAGATAAATAAGTTCTAACTATATCTGAACATAAAATAGCTACATGTATAGCAGACAAGCACGCAACAATGTGACAGTATGATATTTTATATGACGAGCATTACAAGTATTTTAAGTCTACTCTATCTTTTACCTCGACTCAAATTATTCTTTTGGTATCGTTGATCGGAATGCACAAATGAGTCAATTTTTTTAGGAATGAAGACTTGGAAGAAGGGTGCTAACAGAAGTAAATCCACTCAGAAGTTGGTGAATCGGAAAAGAGAAAAAGTGAGATCTTTAAGACACCGCTTGCGCGTCGCCTACACGATCACCTGCATGCACCAATAGATTATCAATATCTCCTGCTTTGATCTCCAAGGGTTTGATACAAAATGCAAAATCCAGAGAACGAAGACAATAAAATCAATCAAAACTGTTGAAGAAAAACGTAAATCACAAAACCAACAAGAAAGCAATCAAGCGTTATTCGAAAACGGGCAAGGAAACCAGCACAACAGAAAGGCCCCTCTCGACTATGCCTCTGAGTCCTTCCTTGAGGCATGATCCATTGAATGTGTGACCTAATTCTGAAGAAACTAATCCATAACGAGTAGAGGATCTTGATTTAATCTGTCCTGATCGAACGATACCAAGTATTTTTTAGCCGCGCTCCCTGAATAGGGGGAACGGGACACTACATCTTAACCAACTAACAAAAAGTTTTATCCTCAAAACTTAGGAATAGAACCTACCACTAAGGAATAATAAGAAAAACTTTTCCTTCATATCCGATTCGAGTTCCCAGGTCGATTCCTCGACTGAGTGGTTTTGCCAAAGAACGCACACAAGCAAGACTGCACGATTCCGTAACTGCTTCTCTTTACAAGTCTACCTGCAGATTAAGCTGACCAGAATCTACCTCGTAGTTTGGGTCATGCATGTACTTTCTGAGCTATAATATGTGAAAAATATCATACACTTCTGACAGGGCTGGTGACAATATAATTTGATAGGCAACTGCTGTTACTCATTTGAGAACTTCGAACGGGCCAACGAATCTCGGACTAAACTTCCCTTTTATCCCGAATCGCATGACTCCTCGCATGGACGATACCATTAAAAATACATGGTCACCTTCAAAGAACTCAAGGGGTCGTCGATGAGTGTCAGCATAGCTCTTCTGCCGGCTTTGTGCTACTTTTAGTCGCTCTTAGATCAATCGAACCTTTTGGACTATTTTTTCAACTAGTTCTGGCCCAAGGATTTGTCGCTCCCCAACTTCATTCCAGCAGATCGGTGACCTATACTTCCGCCTATACAGAGCCTTGTATGGAGCCATTTGGATGCTGGACTGATAAAGTTGTTATATACAAATTTGGCCAATGGTAGGTGAACGTCCCAACTTGACTTTGAATCGATTACGCAGAGACGCAACATGTCTTCTAGTACCTGATTTACCCACTTTATTTGGCCATCGGTTTGAGGATGGTAGGCTTAGCTGAACTTCAACTTAGTCCCCATCGCTGACTGAAGGCTTTCCCAGAAATGTGATAGAAATCGTCCGTCCCAATCAGATAGTATAGAAACTGGTACTCCGTGCAGCCAAACTATCTTATTAAGGTAGGTCTGGATGAGGCGATCGATGCTCCAAGTAACTTTACTGGCAATGAAGTGCGCTGACTTGGTTAACCGGTCGACAATGATCGATATTGCGTTATTCCTTCATTGCGTATTTGGTAAGCCAATAATGAAGTCCATGCTTATGTGCTCCCACTTCCATTCCAGGATAGCAAAATTATGTATTTATCCACCTGATATTTGATGTTCTGCTTTCACCCTCTGACAGGTTATGCATTACAACACGAAGAGCGCCACATCCTTCTTCATGCCATGCCACCATAAAATAGTACGAAGATCTCTATACATTTTTGTGCTCCCGGGATGAACCATATAGGCTGCATAGTAAGCTTCTGCAAGGATCTCCTTTCTGAGTTCTGAGTCATTAGGGACGCATAGCCTTCCCTTAACTCGCAACACTCTATTCTCATCTAATGCAAAGTCCTTCGCCTTCCCTGCTAGAATATGCTCGCCCATTTTCCTTAGGAATGGGTTGTCCCTCTGAGTAGATGTGACCCTCTCTAACAGGTTGGGTACGAATCGCATATGAGCAACTCGCACGCTGTGATATCGAATTCGGAGTACAACACCCTTTTCCACTAAGTCCCTTTGTAACCTGTGATCAACGGACAGGGATCCCACAAACACTTGACTTAACGCATCCGCTACAACATTTTCCTTGCCAGGTGTGTAGTCAATCGTCAATTATAGTCCTTTATTAATTCTAGCTAACGCCCTTGTCGTAGGTTAAGGTCCTTTTGGGTGAATAGGTACTTCAAACTTCTGTGATCAGTATAAATTTGACAAGCCACTCCATAGAGGTAGTGTTGCCACAATTTTAGCCCGAACATGATTGCCTCTAGCTCCAGGTCATGCGTAAGATAATTCTTCTCGTGCTTTTTTAGTTGCTTGGATATATAGGCTATCACCCTATCCTGCTGTATGAGTATACACCCTAAGCCTTGCCCTGGCGTATTGCTGAATATTTGGAATCCTGAGGTCTCGTCTGGTAGTGCAAGTAACGGGGCAGAGGTGAGACGATATTTTAACTCTTCAAACGAGGCTTCACTGTCGGCGGACTACTCAAATGCGACTCTCTTCTGTGTGAGGTGAGTCAGAGGTGATGCTAATTTGGAAAAGTCCGTCACGAAACGCCGGTAGTAGCCCGCTAGCCCGAGGAAGCTTCGAATCTTACTGACGGATGCATGCCGCTTCCACTCGACGATGGCATTAACTTTCTTTGGATCGACTGAAATACCTCCCACAGAAATGATGTACCCGAGGAAAGATACACTACACAGCCAGAATTCACACTTACTCAGTTTCGCTTATAGCTTGTTGTCCCGAAGAGTCTGTAGCACGGTCCGCAAGTGCTCTACATGTTTCTCCATATTCTTCGAGTACACCAAGATATTATCAATGAATACTACTAAAAACTTATCAAGATATGGCCGGAACACTCGATTCATTAAGTTCATAAAGGCGGCAGTGGCATTGGTTAATCCAAATGGTATTACCAAAAACTCATAATGGCCGTAGTTAGTGCGAAAGGCTAAATTTGGCACGTCATCCGGCCTAATCTTGAGCTGATTTTAACCTGAGCGAATATCAATTTTTGAGAATATCGTCGCACATTGTAGCTGATCAAAGAGATCATCGATCCTGGGAAGGGATACTTGTTTCGAACAATGGCTTTATTCAATTCACGATAGTCGATGCAAGGTCGCATCAAATCATCCTTCTTCTTTACAAATAATATAGGCGCACCCCATGGAGACACGCTCAGACGAATATATCCACGATCTAGCAATTCTTGCAACTGAACCTTTAACTCTTTTAGTTTTGTCGGGGCTATTCGATACGGAGCTTTGGAAATTGGTCGAGTTTCTGGAAATATATTAACAGTGAACTCTATCTCTCGGTCGGGCGGCATGCTAGGCAACTCGTCGGGAAACACATCAGGGAAATCTGCCACAACGGAAGTAGACATAACGTTTGCACAATCTCGCTGCATGTCTCGAACGGACGCCATGTACCCATCACAGCCGGAATGGATCATTCTCTGAGCAGACATTGAGAGATCACCATGCAGGCATTCTGCGCTCTTGATGGTGGACTACACGCATAATAAAAATCGATCTCGCCAGGTAGACGAAACACGACTTTCTTTTCTGCACAATCAATGGTAGCCGAGCAAGCGCCGAGCCCCCTGGAATGATGTCGTAGTCCCTGATGTCTATGACTATCGCATCAAGTAATAATTTTCTTCCTCCGATGCAAATATTACCTTTATGACAAACTAAGTGAGCCAGCAAATCCACGCCCGATGGAGTACGAACGCTAAGGTTTAGGCCTAGCGGTATTATAGGAAATGTGTTCTCGGCGGCAAAATTTGCCGCAATAAAACTATGTGTGGCACCATAATCAAATGATACTCGAGCAGGTATATTATTGAAAAGTAATATACCTGACACCGTCGTGTTTGATGCGAACACATCTTCCTGAGTTAGAGTATAAACCCGACCTTGAGCATTCTGCGGTGTCGTCTGGTTCAATCGAGATGCTTATCCCTGATCATGAGGCATACGAT
Organism: Iris macrosiphon; assembly: GCA_036927795.1. Lineage (NCBI taxonomy): Eukaryota > Viridiplantae > Streptophyta > Magnoliopsida > Asparagales > Iridaceae > Iris > Iris macrosiphon. Next base: position 159,652,729 of record JAYESA010000012.1, read on the forward strand.
TTTGTTGCCACTGTTGGTTTGGTCCTCCCTTCCGACAGTTCACTGCCATATGCCTCTGGCATCCGCATTTAAAGCATGCTCCATTGATTACTCGATAGTTTCGAGCGATGTGTCCGATACGACTACATCGGTGGCAGACGAGCTCACTACCTCTACCTGGGTTTGCACCCTGATTACCGCCGTTGTTGGGGCGCTTGGATGTGTTATTATCTCTTGTGTTGCTAGGGCGCTTGTGATTGAAATTTTGTACAGCGTCGGTGCGAACTGGGGGCTACTGCGGCTCTAGGGAAAGGGTATGGTTTAGAGACTCTTTCATTGTACGATACTGGGGACGACGACGTGGGCACGAATAGAAGGTCGCAGTCCTATCTCAAACCTTCTTGCTCGACTTTTGGCGTTACATAGATGAGACTTAGCAAATTTTGCAAACATGTTGAATTTTGTGGCGTACTGCCGCACTGTCATGTCTCCTTGTTGAAGATGTATAAATTCATCTTCCTTCTCACGACGGACAGTGGGTGAAAGGTACTCATCTTCGAAGGCTTTACAGAACATGGACCAAGAGATAGTTATCTTGTCATCTTCACTGAGCATCACTTATTTGAGTACATCCCATCAATCATGTGCGTTTAAACGGAGCTGAAGCTGAGCGCAAGCAACTCTCTTTGTTTCAACCATACAAAGCACTTTAAAATGGTCCTCTAACTCAACCAGCCAATCCAACGGTACGGAGGGGTCCTCAGTCCCCTTGAAGGTAGCATGACACATCTTTTTGAACTCTGATATTTGCAGGATGGGGCCCTTTTCGTCTAAGGGCGAAGGTTCTGGAGAGTCCTGAGGTCCCACAGTCATGGCTATAACTGGCACCATCGCGACTGTCGTTGATGCATAATTGTTGTTGGCGACGAGCGTCGTCATAATCGTTTGCAAGGTATCCATATGCTTCTGTTGTGCCACGGCCCTGGTCCGCTGTACCTAAAATTGAGCTTCGATCCGGGACTCAAATTGGCTCTGACGTAATTCTGCCTGTCTCTGCTGTATTTCCATCAAACGCATCATCCGTTCGAACGGATCGACAAAGAGTATGGCAGCTGGACTTCCTGAGCTGTCCGATATGCCGGAACTGCTTCCTTGCACTTGCGCTACTATTTGCGCTTGTGCATCCGGCTCTGAGGCCGTTCCTTTAAAGAAACGTAACTTGCATCAATCTCAAAATATATTATGGACTCACTGCATAGAACGTATCTCATTTTGGCCAAGCAAAATCAATAGTTCAACTGGGACGGACATGGTCGTTTCAAGAAAACTCTTCTGACACGAAGGTCAAAGGATCTGAAGCCATGCTCTGATACCAATATGTCTTGTCCCAATTTCTGCTAAATCGATAATCGTCCCCCGGGTGTGATATCGTGCACGTGTAAGGCACACGTGCACAAGGCCTAGGCATAATGATATACTTTAGAATAATATAACGGAGTATACAAATAAGATATCACGCATTGAGATATAGAAATATTCTCTTTATTGATAATGAACACTTCGTTACAGACTCTTGACCCAAAAGTAATAAGGACGTCGCACGGGCTTACAACTTGGACGCAAAATGAGATAGCCGATCCATATATTGCATCTCATACTAATATTTCATAAAACATAAAACACCTTGGGTGCGAGTTAGCACCATCGCCAAGGAGATTCAAAAGGTGAGAGCGAGCTCCTTTCTTGATTATGTACTTGGGCTCCAAAAGTCATAACACGAACACGTCTTGATCAATGAAAGGTTGGGGGAAGCTTCAGCTCCTCACTGTGTCGCCTCGGCTCAGGGAACCTGCTGCAACGAGGGTCAGTACTTCGAAAAGTACCGGTGAGGGCGAGCTTACCCAACTTACCAAGATTGATAACGTATCTTGTGAACATGCAATATTATTATTATGTTATCTTTCTATCTTGCCTTAGTTCAATTGTTTATAAACGATAGAATAAAATGATATAACAAAATGTGCCACCGTTCGGTGACTTTACCTGTACGGTCTGAACCACCTATACAAAACTTACCATGACCTTCCCTGCCACGAAGACATAGTTAGTCTGTACAGTTAAAATATACATAGCGTATCACTTGGTCGAACGAGAGATGGGTCGGCTTCCATTCCGTTTTGGGTAGCTAGCCCTTGGCGAACGCACAGACCCATCCAATGCTAGGACTACACTAGCAAATTATTCCACCCAGGTCGAAGCGGTTCCAGTGCCCTGGAGACCGTTCATAGAATGATACCTCATGTGCACAAGTTGTCCAAGACCATGCCTCGTCTATAAATTAGGTTATCAATTGAAGCACATTCAAAGCAATATAAGTAAATAAACATCATGCATTTTCCATAGTCTAGGCTTCCTTGCTAAATGATCACATTTTTAATTTGTACTATCCATTAAACAGTTATAGATAAATAAGTTCTAACTACAACTAAACATAAAATAGCTACATATATAGCGGACAAGCATGCAACAAAATGACCGTATGATATTTTATATGACCAGCATTACAAGTGTTTCATGTCTACTCCATCTTTTAGCTTGACTCAAATTATTCTTTTGGTATCGTTGATCGAAATGCACAAATGAGTCAATTTTATTCTGAACGAGTATTGGGAAGAAGGTCTCTAATCGAAGTAAATCCACTCAAAAGTTGATGAATCAAAAAAGAGAAAAAAGGAGATCTTTAAGACTCCGCTTGCGCGTCGTCTACACAATCACCTACACGCACCAACAGATGATCAATATCCCTTGCTTCGATCTCCAAGGGTTCGATACAAAATGCGAATTCCATAGAATAAAAACAATAAAATCCATCAAAACTGTTCACGAAAAACAAAAATCACAAAATCAACAAGAAAGCAACAAAGTGGCATTCAAAAACGGGTAAAAAATCAGTGAACGGAAAGACCCCTCTCGACTCTGCCGTCGAGTCCTTCCATGAGGCACGATCCGTTGAAAGTGGGACCTGATTCTAACAAAACCAATCCATAATGAGTAAAGGATCTTGGTTCAATCTATCTCGATCGAACGATACCAAGTATTTCTTAGCCGCGCTCCCCGAATAGGGGGAACGGGATACTACATCTAAACCAACTAACAAGAAGTTTCATCCTTGAAACTTAGGAATATAACCAACTCCTAAGGAATAATGAGGAAAAAATTTCCTTCATGTCTGATTCGAGTTCCCTGGTCGATTCCTTGACTGAGTGGTTTTGCAAAAGAACGCGTACAAGTGAGACTGCACAATTCTGTAACAGCTTTTCTTTACGATCTAAGATCTGAACGATTTCTTCGGCGTATGACAAGTCTGCCTGCAGATCCAGCTGGCCAAAATCTACCACATGGTTCAGGTCATGCACATACTATCTAAGCTGTGAAACGTAAAAAATATCATGCACTTCTGACAGGGCTAGTGGCAATACAATTTGATAGGCAACTGGTGTGACTCATTTTAGGACTTCGAATGGGCCAACGAATCTCGAAATTAACTTCCCTTTTACCCTGAATCGCATGACTCCTCGCATGGGCGATACCTTTAAAAATACATGGTCACCTTCAAAGAACTCAAGGGGTCGTCGACGAGTGTTGGCATAGCTATTCTGCCGGTTTTGTGCAACTTTTAGTTGCTCTCGGATTAACCGAACCTTTTGGACTGTTTGTTCAACTAGTTTCGGCCCAAGGATTTGTCGCTCCCTAACCTTATCCCAGCAGATCGATAACCTATACTTCTGCCCATACAGAGCCTCGTATGGAGCCATTTGGATGCTGGACAGATAACTGTTGTTATATGCAAATTTGGCCAACGGTAGGTGGACGTCTCAACTTGATTTCGAATCTATTGCACAGATACACAACATGTCTTCTAGTACCTGATTCACCCGTTCAGTTAGGCCATCGGTTTGAGGATGGTAGGCTGAGGTAAACTTCAACTTGATCCCCATTGCTGACTGAAGGCTTTTCCGGAAACGTGATAGGAATTGTCTGTCCTAATCAGACACTATAGAAACTGGTAATCCGTGCAACCGAACTATCTCATCAAGGTAGGTCTTGGTAAGGTGATCGATGCTCCAAGTAACTTTAATGGCATGAAGTGCACTAACTTGGTTAATCGATCGACGATGACCCAGATTGCGTCTTTCCTTTATTGCGTCTTTGGCAAGCCAATAATGAAGTCCATGCTTATGTGCTCCTACTTTCATTCAGAGATAGCAAGATTATGTATTTCTCTGCTAGGTCTCTGATATTCTGCTTTTATTCTCTAACAGGTTATGTATTGTGACACGAAGAGCGCCATATCCTTCTTCATGTCGTGCTACCAGAAAATAGTGTAAAGATCATTATATATTTTCGTGCTCCCGGGATAGACCGTATAGGCTGTACAGTGAGCTTCTGCAAGGATCTCCTTTCTGAGTTATGAGTCGTTGGGGACGCATAGCCTTCCCTTAACTCGCAATACTCCATTCTCATCTACTACAAAGTACTTCACCTTTCCCGTTAGAATCTGCTCGCGCATTTTCCTTAGGAATGGGTCGCCCCTCTGAGTAGATGTGACCCTCTCTAACAGCTTGGGTACAAATCGCATCTGAGCAACTCCCGCGTCGCGATATCGAATTCGGAGTTTAACTCCCGCCCTTTTGTAACCTGCGATCAATGGGCAGGGATCCCGCAAACACTCGACTCAACACATCCGCTACAATATTTTTCTTTCCAGGTGTGTAGTCAATCATCAAGTAATAGTCCTTTATTAATTCTAGCCAACGTCGCTATCGTAGGTTAAGGTCCGTTTGGGTGAATATGTACTTTAAAATTTTATGACCAGTATAAATTCGGCAAGCCACTCCGTAGAGGTAGTGTCGTCATAATTTTAGCTCGAACACGATTGCCGCTAGCTCCAGGTCATGTGTAAGATAATTCTTTTCATACTTCTTCAGTTGCCTGGATGCGTAGGCTATCACCCTATTCTGCTGCTTGAGTACACACCCTAAGCCCTCCTCTGACGCATCGCTGAATATTTAGAATTCTGAGGTCACATCTGGTAGTGCAAGTAACGGGACAGAGGTGAGGCGATGCTTTAACTCTTCAAACGAGGCTTCATAGTCGGTGGACCACTCAAATGTGACTCCCTTCTGAGTGAGGTGAGTCAGAATTGATGTTAATTTGGAAAACTCCTTCACAAAATGCCGGTAGTACCCCGCTAGCCCGAGGAAGCTACGAATCTCCTTGACAGATGCAGGCCGCTTCCACACGACGATGGCTTCAACTTTCTTTGGATCGAATGAAATATCTCCCACAGAAATGATGTGCCCGAGGAAAGTTGTACTGCACATCCAGAATTCACAGTTACTCAGTTTCACATATAGCTTGTTGTCCAGAAGAGTCTTTAGCACGGTCCATAAGTGCTCTGCATGTTTCTCTGATAGTGGATCTGCACTATCCTTGGGACTTCTGTCTCTTAGTGTATTCTTGTCCTTCGAGGCGATCAGAAAAATCTTTTTTTTTTTAGGATTTTGTATAAGGCCCCAACTTTATTGTCAGGACGTCATGTCAGGTCGACCTGCGGTCAGTTGTCAGGACGCTCATTTGGACCGCATGGGTGTCCCTTTTTCGGGCCGCATTGTGACCGTGCGGTCTAACATCTGTTGAGTTTTATTTTGGGGTGCATGGTCGCATGGATGCATATTTTTCATGCTTCTATACCTACTACAGACAGTTTCTGGCATACTTTGCTAGGATCTCTGCACCCTTGACACGACTAACATGTAAGGATGTGCACTTTGAGTGGTCATATGCATGTCAGATTTCTTTCCCGAAGCTCATGCATAGTTTAATTTTGGTTCCTATTCAGACACTTCCAGTGGGACCAGGTGGGTTCTCAGTGTGTTGTGATGCTTCCGAAGTAGGACTAGGGTATGTACTTATATAATATGGCAGAGTGATAGCTTATGCGTCTCAGCGGGATCGAGACTATGAGAAGAGTTATCTGACGCATGGTCTTGAGTTGGAAGCAGTAGTATTTGCACTTAAGCTTTGGAGGCATTACTTATATGGTGATCGAGTGAAGATCTTCACATATCACAAGAGCTTGAGGTATTTCTTCACTCAGAAGGAACTCAACATGCGTCAGGGGAGGTGGCTCGAGTTATTGTTGGACTACGATCTTAAGCTTCAATATCATCCAGGGAAGGCCAATGTCATAGCAGACGCCTTAAGCAGGAGAGAAGGAACTTAATTCTTAATATAGCAGCACCACATTTTGTAGGATCTGCATGAGATGGGTATCAAGGTAGTATTACCTAGTGATATTGATTTTATGGTGAGTCTACAGGTTCAGTCTTCTATAGTTGAGAAGATCAGAGCAGAGCAGAGTGGTGTTGCCAGACTTCAGCAGATCAGAGATGAGTGTGAGTCAGGACGTAGACCAAAGTTGAGCATTCTTGAGGATGAGACTTTCAGGTTTGGAAGTCGACTTTGTGTGCCAAGAGGACATATCTGGCAAGAGATTATGTCAAAGGCCTATAATTCTCTGTACTCAGTGCATCCAAGAGTGAAAAAGATGTATTATGATATTTTTCAGCACTCTGGTGGAATGGTATGAAGAGAGAGATAGCTTAGTTTATTTCTTGGTGTTTAATTTGTCAGCAGGTCAAGGATGAGCATCAGAGACCGGCCAGACTACTTAATCCTTTAACGATTCCGGACAAAAAGATGGACTATATTACTATAGACTTTATCACCGGTCTTCCTAGATCCCCATCTGACAAATATGCCATATGGGTTATAGTGGATTGACTCATAAAGGTTACTCACTTTCTTCCTTTCAGAGTGGACCTATCTATAGAGCAGCTAGTTGAGATGTACATGAGGCAGATAGTCAGATTACGTGCTATTCCAGTTAGCATAGTCTCAGATTAAGATTTGCGGTTCATATCTTATTTCTGGCAGAGCCTACAACAGTGTCTAGGTAGATATACGGGCAGTCAGAGCGTACTATTCAGACTTTGTAGGATATGCTTAGAGCATGTACACTTGATATTGGTTGAACTTGGGAGGATCACTTATATTTAGTAGAGTTCTCCTATAACAATAGCTTCCAAGCAAGTATTCATTTGGCACCTTTCAAGGCTTTGTATGGTAGGAGATGCAAATCACCGTTAGCTTGGGATGGCATTGGCGAGAGACTGATTCTTGGTCCAGAAATGATTGCTTAGTTGGTTGGAGTGATCAGGCCGATCAAAGAGCATCTCAGAGTAGCTCAGGTTCGCCAGCGTCATTGGACAGATCAGCCCCGCCGTTATCCTATGTTCTCTATCGATGACCATGTATATCTGAGAATTTTGCCTACCCCTGGAGTTATAATATTTGGAGTACGGGGAAAGCTTAGTCCCAGATATATAGACCCATTCGATATTCTTGAGCAAGTTGGAGACGTATCTTATCGTCTAGCTCTTCCACCATCGCTTCATGAGGTACATAACATCTTTCACGTATCTCAGTTGCGCTAGTATATTCCAGACCCAGGCCATATTCTGGATTATTCTGAGTTGGTCGTTGGTACCGACCTATTATATGAGGAGAGGTATGTGTCTATTTTGGACCAGTGGGAGAAAATTTGCAAGAACCGGACTATCAGATTAGTTCATATTGCTTGGGGTCATCACTCACTAGGCGAATCGACGTTCGAGCGTGAGGGCGATATGCATACTCTTTATCCATTTCTCTTTGACTTGGGACTTATTCAAATACCCGTGTCCTATTATGTCTGTTATTGTCTCTTTTCTGATTTTTTGTTGTTGCCCAAAAAATTTCATGCTCACATGAGTTTTCTGCTTATTTTTGGTTTCATGCTTGCTTTCTTGAATTTTCCTGTTAGTTGATTTTTGATCCTTATGAAAATTCTGAAGACAACATTTTTCTAAAGATGGGAGAGTTGTGAGACTCGTCTCACAATATTCGTATTTTATGTGGATACTTATTTTTTGCTAGTTATTACATTTTATTGGATCTCAAGGAAGCCCAAAAATTCTCCAAATTAAAACTTTACTACCTGATAGGTATACCGATGGTATACTGTCCGGTAGATATTTGTTTCACTTTTCGAGATATTTTCGAAATATTTCTCTATAAATAGTACTTGATTTATTTTATTTCTTTCTTTCTCTTTCTCTCTTCTCTCTTCTTCATTTCTCTCTCGAGCTTGAAAGCATGGTCTTGAGACCTGGAGTATGGTTTTTGAACCCTTTCGTGGTAGTGGAGTAGAATATTTAGGCTAGGAGTGTCACGACCCGCACCCAGAAAATCGGGCATGAGTCGTGGGTACGTCCAGCCTACGCCGCAGCATCGGCGGTAGAACGCTGTCTAGGTCAACTATCTAGATAATAATCTCATAAAAATCGGCCATGACCTCTCCAAAAGGAGGGCAACCACACAATCAATATATAAACCTGTCAAGATCTCAACTCCAAACGGAGGAGCAATATCAAATGATAATCACAATATACTCAATCACGAATCTAAGCACGATAAGATAACACAGAGAGTCTAACAACTAAAAAGACTAACCATCACCAACTACTACAACAACCACAACATCAAATAATAATACAACAATATCCAAAATAATATACAAACAAGGTCTCAATCTAAAACCGAAGACAAATCCGGTGCTAAAAGCTAATAAAAACAACAACAAAGTCTCAGTGATCCCGGCTACCAACCCGAAAATCACCTCTAAACTAGAGGGTCCCTGTCTGCACCATCGACAGGCTCAGGTCCATAAAACGTCGGACACCAATCCTCCGGATACTCTGAAAAATATGTCCAGTCAGGACTGGAGCAAGTACATCTCTAACAGCAGTTCCATTTAAATGATAAAAACTATAAAACAGTTATAGCAAGTAGCAAGAAGAATGAAATAAAGTATGGAGCAAGAAATATACATATGTCACTGGTGCATAAGGTAAAGATGCATGGATATCAGAGCAAAATAGTAATAACTGCAAGATACAAGAAATCTAAGCTAAGATCAAGTCCGTGCACATGAACGTGTAGTAAGTCTAGCATAAAAAACATGTAGTGAGTCAAGTCCAGAAACATGTAAGTGAGACAAGTCAAGAAATGCATGAGAGTCCAGACTATAAAGAATGAACTCGGTGTCTTTGAAATACTTGTTTCGACATGTAAACGGCTAGGGGTAAGTACGACTCATCGCGCACTGGGTGCGCGGCTGCTATCATTCCAGATTAGACCAGAGGGAGTGATTCCTGATGATGCCAGATAGGAATGTTTACATGTCTACTCGAGTATTTCCCTGCCCCGACTAATACAAGTGGATCCAAGACCCGACACGCAAATCAAGATGAGTCCAGCCTGAACATGAATGATGCCTGTAGTGATGCCTGTAGGTGATGCCTGTAGTGATTCCAGAATAGAGGCCAGAAACATGAAATATACGTGTCGCAAGTAAATGAATCCAGAAATATCAATCAGTGTCCCGTGTTGTGCCAGAATAATCAGATGATACTATACTAGAAGCTGAATCATAATAATCATCAAATAATGAAAACTATCAGAGAATGTACTCGCCTGACGTCCTGAGCAACTAGCGATCCGAACTGGTGTCGCAAGGACCTAATGCGAAAAGCAAGGTTAAACATGGTTCTAATGAGTTAAACAGATATAAAATAACTAAAAATAGGCTTCTAGGGTCGTTCTAGGTCAAACGGGTCAAACCGGTGAAATCTGGGTCAAAAGTCAACTCTGGGTCCAAAAAGTCAACTCTAGGTCAAAACTAGGTCAAAAGTTGACTTTGGCGGTCAACCGAGTCAACTACGGTCAAGTCTGGGTCAAACTAGGGTGCTCCTGAAATTCTAGGTCAAACCGAGGTCATTAAGCTAGAAAACTCACAAACTCGCCTCCTTGAGATACCGGGATACCCTCGGTATCCGATACCTCAACCTAGGCTACGCACCCCGCCTATACCCTCTAAAACCTATGCTAGCACGCGTAAATATATACACATAAGCATATAAAAATCACTCCAATACTATTCCTAGGCTATTGCTCAAAAATCCTGCTTGAAACCCAATACCTTGGTTATCTTAAGGTATTGAGATACCTCGGTATCTCAAGGTATTGAGGTTTCGCTCTAAAACCCTCTAACTAGCTATCTAGCTATTGATTATGCACCTAGTTATTAATCTAGGCTAGGTAATATAGATACCTATCATATTTATATATATCTAAATAGGTATCTACCTATATACATATATATCCACATACACACTCACATAAACATATATATATCTATATATATATATCTATCCTCACTCACACACACTCACTCTCACACACCCTCACACACACACTCTCACACACACTAGCACACTCTCTCACAAACACACAACCTCACACACAAACACTCCTACATATATATAAATATATATACATATATACACACTCACTCAAACTCATATATATATATATATAGGCACTCACTCACACTCACACACACTCACCTACGCACTAGCACACACTCACACAAGCACTCACCTACACACATACACTAGCACTCACTAACACACTCACAAACACATAACCACACATATCTATATAAATAGAAATATATATATATATATATATAGGAACACACACACAAATAAATATATATATAGAGACATATATACACAAACACAACACTACCACAACGATGCACACAACGCTCACAACGCCCCAAAATAATTCTCACAAGGGTGTGGGCTGGGTCGGACATGGGTCCACTAGGGTCTGACATGGGTCCAGGCTAGCCAAAATCCTAAAACAAACAATAAAAATAATAAAAAATAATACAATCACTAATTAAATATAAATACAATTAATTATAAATAATACACAATTAACCCAAATTAAAAAAAAAATACCCGGCTCTGGAAATGGGGTGGTGACAAGCCTATCCTCCTTAGAAAATTTCGTCCTCGAAATTTAAAGTCAATCACACTCTCTCTAGGTCAAACCCTCAACAATCACAGTCAAGAAATTCTACCTAAACAACATACAAGATCAGGGTCCTACTGGTCGTGTTATTACAGTCTCAATCGGGGTCATTACACTATCTACCACAGCACAAAGAAAATCTAACAGGTACTAATGAAGCACACCACAAGGAATGGAAAGGACAGGAAGAAGAAACAAGAGACAGACCTGCTAACCCGACATCCGTAGCATCGGCCTCCTCGACCGTCAACGCATAAGCCCTGCCCTGCTGGGGTGTATCCCTCTGCTGGTGCGGGGCATGATGTTGTGCCACAGATGGCCTAGCTCCAACTCTCTGATCCTGTGCTCCACCCAATGGAGGTACAGTGGGGCAATCTCGCATCTGGTGAGTAGCGGATCCACAGAACAAACACACCTTCAGCCTCCTACAAACATCCCAAGTGTGTCCTGCCTTCCTAAAGTAGGCACAAGTAGGCACCCTCTGATCCTGACCCTGCTGCACTGCCTTTTGCACATAGGGACGCTTAGCTGGTCCCGCACTGCCACTCGCACTGCCTGAATCATCCCTGCCTCTCTTGGACTTGAGCTCCAAGTCATCCTCTGCTCTCTGAGCATCTCCTACTATCTGCTCAAAAGTTGCCTCGCGGTCGCTCCTGGTCAAAGACTTGACCGCCATAACCAAGCCCTTGCGAAACTTTCTCGCCTTAGCTGCCTCACTCAAGCCATCTACAAATCTGCCTAGACGGCAGAACTCCGTTGCGTACTCGTCCACTGTCATGCTCCCTTGGACGAGTGCCTCGAACTGGCTCTTCAAAGCACTGAGCGCCACATCAGGGAAAAACTTCTCCTTAAAAAGCCTCTTGAAAGCCTCCCAAGTAAGCCCTGGCACCGCAATCCTCGTATCTGTACGATACCACGTCAAAGCGAGGTCGAACATCTGACTACCCGCTGCCTCTATCTGCATGCTGTCTGGAATCTGCGCCAGCCTGAAGATGCCCTAAATCTGCTCTATCCAGTCATCCGCATACAGGATACCTTCTGTACCACGGAACTCCTTGGGCCGCATCCTCTGAAAGTCGATGATACTACCCGACCTCGAATGCTGAATCTGATCTGCCTGTGGCTGAACCTGTGCCACCCTATCCACTGCTGTCATGGCCACCTGGTGGGCGTTCTCAATGCCCAGCCTCATCACATCCACCTGACGGTGCTGCGTGTCCATCATCTCCCTGAAGAACGCAAACAACTGCGCGGCATCTACTGGAGCTGGAAGTGGTGGAGGAACCACCGGAACGACTGGGATAGTCCTCGGATCGACAGGTGAAGGAGGATCCCCGAGAGAAGCAGATGCTCCCTCAACCGCAGGAGTGGTGAGTAGAGCGGTAGCAGTCGCCTGAATACGAGCTGGACGAGAGGTAGCAGACCTCTCCGAGGCAACTGCTGGAACGGTACGATAGGATCGTGTCTTCGGAGGCATCCTGAACACAGATCAAAAGAAGTCAATACGGCGCAAGATACGATATCATCAAAGAAGGATAGTAATATTTCAAAAGAAGCAATTTCAGAATAATTAGATTGGAATTGTTTCTAGTCGTGATTGAGTACACTCTCATCCTAGATCCTAGATCCTATAGCAGGCTCGCAGCAGTACAACTAAGTTGTTGTACCACCACGATATCGCACTAATTACGAATCGAGACCTGCATGGGGCCGCCATCAAAAACGTGTCATGACCCGCACCCGGAAAATCGGGCATGAGTCATGGGTACGTCCAGCCTACGCCGCAGCATCGGCGGTAGAACGCTGTCTAGGTCAACTATCTAGATAATAATCTCACAAAAATCGGCCATGACCTCTCCAAAAGGAGGGCAACCACACAATCAATATATAAACCTGTCAAGATCTCAACTCCAAACGGAGGAGCAATATCAAATGATAATCACAATATACTCAATCACGAATCTAAGCACGATAAGATAACACAGAGAGTCTAACAACTAAAAAGTCTAACCATCACCAACTACTACAACAACCACAACATCAAATAATAATACAACAATATCCAAAATAATATACAAACAAGGTCTCAATCTAAAACCGGAGACAAATCCGGTGCTAAAAGCTAATAAAAACAACAACAAAGTCTCAGTGATCCCGGCTACCAACCCGGAAATCACCTCTAAACTAGAGGGTCCCTGTCTGCACCATCGACAGGCTCAGGTCCATAAAACGTCGGACACCAATCCTCCGGATACTCTGAAAAATATGTCCAGTCAGGACTGGAGCAAGTACATCTCTAACAGCAGTTCCATTTAAATGATAAAAACTATAAAACAGTTATAGCAAGTAGCAAGAAGAATGAAATAAAGTATGGAGCAAGAAATATACATATGTCACTGGTGCATAAGGTAAAGATGCATGGATATCAGAGCAAAATAGTAATAACTGCAAGATACAGGAAATCTAAGCTAAGATCAAGTCCGTGCACATGAACGTGTAGTGAGTCTAGCATAAAAAATATGTAGTGAGTCAAGTCCAGAAACATGTAAGTGAGACAAGTCAAGAAATGTGTCACGCCCCGATTTCGTCTAACCGATAATCGTCCCAGGGGCGCGATGCCGTGCACGCGTAGGGTGCGCGTGCACCAGGCCTTAGGCATAAGGATATTCTTTAGATCAATGCAACAGAGTATACAAATAAGATAACACAAGGTTGAGGCATAGAAAAGTTTCTCTTTTTATTTATAATGAACATCCGGTTACATTGCTTGACTCAAAAGTATAAAATGTCCCACGGGCTTACAAACTTGGACGCAAAATGAGATAGCCGATCCATACATTATGTCCCTTTACATAGTTTCAAAACACAAAACACCTTGGGTGCGGGTAAGCACCATCGCCTTAGCGTTATTTCCGCAACGGGAGAGAGAGGAAGGCTTCCAGCTTGAGCCTCCAAGTCTTGGCCCCGACCCGCCAAGAATCCCAAAAGTCCGGAGAGAGCTTCAGCTCCTCGCCGCGTTGCCTTGCGCCGGGGAACCTGCTACAACGAGGGTCAGTACTTCGAAAAGTACTGGTGAAGGCTAGCTGCTCAACTTTACCAAGCTCTTTAGATGAGTTTAAATGAACATGCAACATTTATGTTCTTAGGTGGGTTTCTATTCTTGCCTAGTTCAGATTTTATTTAGCAGGTATGCAAGAACAAAATAACATAACTTCACATGCCACCGTTCGGTGACTTTACCTGTACCGTCTGAACCACCTGTACAACTTACCATAGCCTTCCCTGTCACGAAGACATAGTTAGTCTGCACAGTTTAAATATACACAACATCTTTCTTTGTTGTTCTACCAGCCATCATGGGTTTAGTCTGGGCTGGCGGCGACGCTTGCAGCGCGGGTAGCTAGCCCCGCTACAATTCCCCGCTCCCAGGACTAAGAAAGTAGATTCCGCCCGGGTCGAAACGGCCCGGTGCCCCGGTAACCGCTCGCAGGAACCTGGATCCCTTGTGCACAAGAATTCCCATGACCATTTCTATGACTCTACCTCATAGATTTACTTACTAGCCATTTAAAGAACATCATGTACGAAACTGCTTTACTGTACTATCACAATCAACCAACAGTTATATGAAATAACATGCAGCAGTTTATAGAAGAACACCTTGAACTATCAATAAATACCAACCCATTAAACATCCGACGACCATGCATGCATCAATGAATTTATGCAAGGTTTTATATGACAAGCAATGGGTGTTCCAAGCCTACTTCTTATCTTATCTTGTAATTTATGCAAGATTTTGTATGACAAGCAATGGGTGTTCCAAGCCTACTTCTTATCTTATCTTGTTATCCAACTTATTACTTAAGTGGTATCGTTTGATTGAATGCACAACTTAGTCAATTTTATTATGAACGGAGCCCTTGGAAAGAAGGTGCTTATCGAAATAGAGCCACTCACACAGTTGGTTGTATAGGAAGAAGAAGTAGAGATCCCTAAGACTCCGCTCGCGCGTCGTCTACACGATCACCTGCACGCACCAACGGATGATCAATACCTCCTGTTTCGGTCTCCAAGGCTCGATATGAAATGCGAAATCCTAAGAACGAAAACAATAAAATCCATTGAAACCGTTCAAGAAAACGCAAGTCCTAAAACCAACAAGTACGCAACCAAACGGCAATCGAAAACGGGCAAGGAAAACCAACACAACGGAAAGGCCTCTCTCTACTCTGCCGCCGAGTCCTTCCTTGAGGCACGATCCATTGATTATGGGACCTGATTCCGAAGAAACCAATCCATAACGAGGAAAGGATCTTGATTCAATCTGTCCCGTTCGGACGGTCGTAAGTATTTCTTGGCCGCGCTTCCCGAGCAGGGGGAACGGGACGAACGGGGCGTTACATCATAACCATCTAATAGGAAGTTTCGTCCCGAAACTTAAGAATAGAGCCTACCACTAAGGAATAATGAGGGAAATTTTCCCCTCATATCAGATTCAAGTTCCCAGGTCGACTCCTCGACCGAGTGGTTTCGCCACAGTACGCGCACTAGCGAGACGTTCGGTTTCGCAACTGCTTCTTTTTACGATTCAAAATTTAGACAGGCTCCGCCGCGTACGACAAGTTCGCTTGCAGATTCAACTGACCCAAGTCGATTACGCAACTAGCAAGTAAGATTTCCATGTTCTATACGATATAAGGCGGGGTTATCCCCTTAGCTATGTGCGTTCGTCTCTTTTTATTAGCATGCAAAGGTTATCGCCTGTAAACTAGCACGTAACGTTCATTTTCTTATTGTGCAGCTAAGTAGAGACAGGTTCACCGGGGTCACCCACCTTAGCGATGTGTCGCATCGGTCGAGCTAGACTCCGGACGCGCTTCTGATAGCCTAAGTCTGACTCCATTGAAGATCCCAGCATGAAGGCCTTTGCATCGAACGAGCCATCTCGCTGAGCAAGGCGGTTGAATAGCTACACTTGTGCCGTTTAAATCGGCCCTCCGGGTTGAGCGGAGCAGGTTGTTACCCCCATATACCACTCAGAACATGTTCCGTCCTCGAGACTTCCTGAGCGCAACTCGTGCTATCGCTTAACTTCTAAACTTCCCTATACATCTCGTCTTATCCTTCAAGGACTGTCTCGATACTACAATCCTCTATTTTCTCACCATGCGTTACGCCAATGTTGGCCAGTTCTCATCGAACGACTCTATCGTTCAATACTATCGAGTTATACTCAACTCGATCATTGCACGTCCGTCTCAAAATCTACTGCACCTAGCGCAGGGTTATATTACCCAAGCACATGGTATTCTATAACTCAACGGGCACTTACGAGTCATAATTGGGTGGACTTGCCCAACTAGTTATGTTATCGCCATAGGAACCCAACGCATTTGAGCCTATTACTTGACGTCGCCTATCGAAACCCGTCGTTACGCCTAACCCAAAAGCTCGAATCTCGACAATCTTCCAATTTTGTTTTTGCATCAAATCTCTCTGAGTCACCGTCCAATCTCACTAAATAAATTCGCACCCAATCACCAACGTTTTCTGACTCAGACTATATTGCGCCTTAGTGCAGAGCTAAATTGCCTACCTGGGGTACGCTCAAGTCCTTCGCACCCTTGGCCCAATCGAACTTAACTTTCTATTCGTTTTTACTCGTTCCGTTCGCCCGAGTGCTTAATCATTTTATCCGAATGATCTATTAGTTCAACTATTGCATTCCCAAACTCAGTCTCGTACTGCGCCTTAGCGCAGAACTATCCCGGTAGCACGAGGAATGATACAATCTTTCCTCTATGAAAATTTAGGTTGAGGCTAAATCATTTTAGTTGCCATACTCATCCATGCGAATCCGAACATTTTCCTTTGCAGCTGCATCCGAGTTATGCATATCGCTAAGTCTGGATCGTACCCATATTCAAGGCGTCCCCCAAATATGTGTATTTCAACCAAGCTCAGTGACAGCTAAGTCTGACAAGCTACTCGTGAAAATCTTTCGAAACGCGGATCGTCCTGCTATATGAATGACCGAACTCTTGTTCGATCCAGCTATCGTCTTATCCCTTACCGTCGTATAACCTATCCAGCCAAATCAATTATCACCCGAGTCCTATCTCGCTTTACGTTCGTTTCAACGCGAACGTTGCTAGTGTATATTCCCAATTCCAAATTCTAACTCTAAGTCTTGTTGCCTCAGTTCTATCATTCTTCCCGAACGATACTCTGAAGTCAGCCACTCCAGTTTAACTCGAGGCATAGGGTCGTCTGCCTAGTCACTAGGCCAGAACACACAGTCATAGGTACAACTCAAATTTGTGACTCATCGCGCAACCGTGTTGCACAACGCTCGCCCCAAACACCCTAAGGTCAAACCATTGTTCCTTTACACGGATATTCTACCCAAGCTCGTTTCACTCAGATTTCTAAACATCGAGCACAGATCATCCTATCACACCAACACGCTCGTTCAACTGAACCCACGATACGCCCACGTTGCAGGTTCAACCCATCGATTCACATACACTATCTCTTTTATCATGTTTGATAGAATTCCTCAATCCATCTCTTTCTACACCTGTATCATCAAGCCACATTTCCATTATAAACCATCGATGTATATCATGAACTCTAAGTCGTCCAGCAAAATCTATGTATCCGTTCATGAAAACGTCCATCATCTCTTACTTTATGTTTCTAGACTAACTCCTCAAGAAAAAATCCTTAGACTCATTTTCTTAGTCTACTCTTAGCATTCCTCAAACAACTAAGATCAATTCCCAAACCCAAGTCTATCCCATTGATACGTTCTATTCATCGAGTTCGTTTTGGAATAATCACCGAACCTATTCTCTTGAGTTTGCTTATCCCTACCGTACGTGAAATCACCACGTCGGCGCTCCCGCAGAATAATCGTTCTCACTGGGACAGATTTCGAATATTATCTTCCTGAACTTGATTTCAAGATCGTTCTTCCAAACTCCAAGCCAAA
The DNA here is from genome assembly GCA_036927795.1 of Iris macrosiphon. Taxonomy (NCBI): domain Eukaryota; kingdom Viridiplantae; phylum Streptophyta; class Magnoliopsida; order Asparagales; family Iridaceae; genus Iris; species Iris macrosiphon. Next base: position 159,670,751 of record JAYESA010000012.1, read on the forward strand.
TCTATTACCGCTTAACTCAATCCATCAAATTCATAATAATTTTTTACTAACTTGCATCAATCCATACTACTTTCCAACCATTGTTATGGTCTAAATCTCCCAAAATAAGGAGTCATCGCATTCATACTCAAACCGAATTTTATCGAGCGATATCCTACTCAATCCAAATTTTCCATGCACGCTATTATTCGTTCACTCCATGGATTCTAATTGCACTTACTTCGATCGCATCTCAGATTATTCAATCTCGACTCAAGTTTGTAATTCGCTTGTTTCAACTCAAACTCGCTCGTACAATCCTCTAAGTCTTTTCCGATCATGATATCGATTCCAATTGCCCTGAATTTCTATTCGATGTAAGTCTTTTCCCTTATTCAACTCATTGTAACTCATTCGAACCAACATTGCATGCTTCCTCCGAGTTCGTTTACTTGCTAGGCTCTGTTTATTTATACTAAGGCTTTACCCAATCTCGTCGCTTGTCGCTAGACTCGCTTAACTCTCCGAATCCACGACTTCGTTCAAGCATTACTAAGCCAACCAATACACCACTCAGGGTTCGAGTTATACTCCCTGAATCTTTACAACTCATTATATCCACAAATTGCATAATCGAACAGGGGACTTATCGCATACACTTCTCAGGAATTGAGTCATCCTAATAACTCCTGATTCGCGTTCGCATCCTTCACTCGTATGCCCAATTCGTTCCTTAGAACTCCAACATAGTCCCTATTTATCGCTTTAGCGATCTTAGACTCGTACACATCTGTATTCATAGTCCTCTATACAGACTATGCTTCAAATCATAACTTATCGCTATGATTAACCGTCCAACTATTTCCGAAAATTCCCTACACGATTCCCGTTACTCGCCTTAGCGGCAATCCGATAACGCCTCTATCGATTTCCCTCCAAGTCAACTTTATTCTCATCCCAACAATACCCAAATCTCGCTGCAACTCACTAGCACCAAGGGTCTTGGTGCACGATACTTAACACAAATTGGCCAAAAGGCCATGTGCATAGCCCACTGTCTGAACGATATTCTTATCTCGCACTCTACTCGTTTGGTGTTTTCATATAGACATATAACTTGCCGATTATAACACGAGTCTCCTCTCATAACATCCTCTATGAGTTGGGACAAGGCTCTCACATCATAATCCCGTCCAAGCAATCGTATAATTCCCACGCACTTTTCAAAAATATTTAGACTTATTGTATGGAACGCATCTCATTTTGGCCAAGCGAATTCAAGGGTCTACTCGGAAGGAACAAAGTCCTCTTTAGAAACTTTCTTTGTGAGATCAAAGGATCTGAAGCATGCTCTGATACCAATATGTCACGCCCCGATTTCGTCTAACCGATAATCGTCCCAGGGGCACGATGCCGTGCACGCGTAGGGCGCGCGTGCACCAGGCCTTAGGCATAAGGATATTCTTTAGATCAATGCAACAGAGTATAAAAATAAGATAACACAAGGTTGAGGCATAGAAAAGTTTCTCTTTTTATTTATAATGAACATCCGGTTACATTGCTTGACTCAAAAGTATAAAATGCCCCACGGGCTTACAAACTTGGACGCAAAATGAGATAGCCGATCCATACATTATGTCCCTTTACATAGTTTCAAAACACAAAACACCTTGGGTGCGGGTAAGCACCATCGCCTTAGCGTTATTTCCGCAACGGGAGAGAGAGGAAGGCTTCCAGCTTGAGCCTCCAAGTCTTGGCCCCGACCCGCCAAGAATCCCAAAAGTCCGGAGAGAGCTTCAGCTCCTCGCCGCGTTGCCTTGCGCCGGGGAACCTGCTACAACGAGGGTCAGTACTTCGAAAAGTACTGGTGAAGGCTAGCTGCTCAACTTTACCAAGCTCTTTAGATGAGTTTAAATGAACATGCAACATTTATGTTCTTAGGTGGGTTTCTATTCTTGCCTAGTTCAGATTTCATTTAGCAGGTATGCAAGAACAAAATAACATAACTTCACATGCCACCGTTCGGTGACTTTACCTGTACCGTCTGAACCACCTGTACAACTTACCATAGCCTTCCCTGTCACGAAGACATAGTTAGTCTGCACAGTTTAAATATATACAACATCTTTCTTTGTTGTTCTACCAGCCATCATGGGTTTAGTCTGGGCTGGCGGCGACGCTTGCAGCGCGGGTAGCTAGCCCCGCTACAATTCCCCGCTCCCAGGACTAAGAAAGTAGATTCCGCCCGGGTCGAAACGGCCCGGTGCCCCGGTAACCGCTCGCAGGAACCTGGATCCCTTGTGCACAAGAATTCCCATGACCATTTCTATGACTCTACCTCATAGATTTACTTACTAGCCATTTAAAGAACATCATGTACGAAACTGCTTTACTGTACTATCACAATCAACCAACAGTTATATGAAATAACATGCAGCAGTTTATAGAAGAACACCTTGAACTATCAATAAATACCAACCCATTAAACATCCGACGACCATGCATGCATCAATGAATTTATGCAAGGTTTTATATGACAAGCAATGGGTGTTCCAAGCCTACTTCTTATCTTATCTTGTAATTTATGCAAGATTTTGTATGACAAGCAATGGGTGTTCTAAGCCTACTTCTTATCTTATCTTGTTATCCAACTTATTACTTAAGTGGTATCGTTTGATTGAATGCACAACTGAGTCAATTTTATTATGAACGGAGCCCTTGGAAAGAAGGTGCTTATCGAAATAGAGCCACTCACACAGTTGGTTGTATAGGAAGAAGAAGTAGAGATCCCTAAGACTCCGCTCGCGCGTCGTCTACACGATCACCTGCACGCACCAACGGATGATCAATACCTCCTGTTTCGGTCTCCAAGGCTCGATACGAAATGCGAAATCCTAAGAACGAAAACAATGAAATCCATTGAAACCGTTCAAGAAAACGCAAGTCCTAAAACCAACAAGTACGCAACCAAACGGCAATCGAAAACGGGCAAGGAAAACCAACACAACGGAAAGGCCTCTCTCTACTCTGCCGCCGAGTCCTTCCTTGAGGCACGATCCATTGATTATGGGACCTGATTCCGAAGAAACCAATCCATAACGAGGAAAGGATCTTGATTCAATCTGTCCCGTTCGGACGGTCGTAAGTATTTCTTGGCCGCGCTCCCCGAGCAGGGGGAACGGGACGAACGGGGCGTTACATCATGAGAGTCCAGACTATAAAGAATGAACTCGGTGTCTTTGAAATACTTGTTTCGACATGTAAACGGCTAGGGGTAAGTACGGCTCACCGCGCACTGGGTGCGCGGCTGCTATCATTCCAGATTAAACCAGAGGGAGTGATTCCTGATGATGCCAGATAGGAATGTTTACATGTCTACTCGAGTATTTCCCCGCCCCGACTAATACAAGTGGATCCAAGACCCGACACGCAAATCAAGATGAGTCCAGCCTGAACATGAATGATGCCTGTAGTGATGCCTGTAGGTGATGCCTGTAGTGATTCCAGAATAGAGGCCAGAAACATGAAATATACGTGTCGCAAGTAAATGAATCCAGAAATATCAATCAGTGTCCCGTGTTGTGCCAGAATAATCAGATGATACTATACTAGAAGCTGAATCATAATAATCATCAAATAATGAAAACTATCAGAGAATGTACTCGCCTGACGTCCTGAGCAACTAGCGATCCGAACTGGTGTCACAAGGACCTAATGCGAAAAGCAAGGTTAAACATGGTTCTAATGAGTTAAACAGATATAAAATAACTAAAAATAGGCTTCTAGGGTCGTTCTAGGTCAAACGGGTCAAACCGGTGAAATCTGGGTCAAAAGTCAACTCTGGGTCCAAAAAGTCAACTCTAGGTCAAAACTAGGTCAAAAGTTGACTTTGGCGGTCAACCGAGTCAACTACGGTCAAGTCTGGGTCAAACTAGGGTGCTCCTGAAATTCTAGGTCAAACCGAGGTCATTAAGCTAGAAAACTCATAAACTCGCCTCCTTGAGATACCGGGATACCCTCGGTATCCGATACCTCAACCTAGGCTACGCACCCCGCCTATATCCTCTAAAACCTATGCTAGCACGCGTAAATATATACACATAAGCATATAAAAATCACTCCAATACTATTCTTAGGCTATTGCTCAAAAACCCCGCTTGAAACCCAATACCTTGGTTATCTTAAGGTATTGAGATACCTCGGTATCTCAAGGTATTGAGGTTTCGCTCTAAAACCCTCTAACTAGCTATCTAGCTATTGATTATGCACCTAGTTATTAATCTAGGCTAGGTAATATAGATACCTATCATATTTATATATATCTAAATAGGTATCTACCTATATACATATATATCCACATACACACTCACATAAACATATATATATCTATATATATATATCTATCCTCACTCACACACACTCACTCTCACACACCCTCACACACACACTCTCACACACACTAGCACACTCTTTCACAAACACACAACCTCACACACAAACACTCCTACATATATATAAATATATATACATATATACACACTCACTCAAACTCATATATATATATATATATAGGCACTCACTCACACTCACACACACTCACCTACGCACTAGCACACACTCACACAAGCACTCACCTACACACATACACTAGCACTCACTAACACACTCACAAACACATAACCACACATATCTATATAAATAGAAATATATATATATATATATATATAGGAACACACACACAAATAAATATATATATAGAGACATATATACACAAACACAACACTACCACAACGATGCACACAACGCTCACAACGCCCCAAAATAATTCTCACAAGGGTGTGGGCTGGGTCGGACATGGGTCCACTAGGGTCTGACATGGGTCCAGGCTAGCCAAAATCCTAAAACAAACAATAAAAATAATAAAAAATAATGCAATCACTAATTAAATATAAATACAATTAATTATAAATAATACACAATTAACCCAAATTAAAATAAAAAAAAATACCCGACTCTGGAAATGGGGTGGTGACAAGGAGCTCACGTTAGGCAAGTACACCTTGCTAATTTCGTGAACTTCTTTTACTTTCTGTCATTTTATTTTCCTTGAGCTTAGTTGTTGCTTTTTAGCTTAGACTTGCTTTATGATTGTTGTTCATATCGTGATTTCTAGCCTAGTGACCATCTCAGTTTTAATTTTGGTAGAATCTTGTCCCGTCCATTTTTGGTAACTCGGTAACGAAAATGGTATCAAAGTTGTGACCGTGAGATTTAGTCCATATTGTGATATGAGACTTACCCTAGACTTGACTTCTTGTTAGACTTGGTTCTGGTAATTTTTGGGGTTTGATTTGGGTCCCATAAATCAGAATTGACTTAACCATTTTTATTCTTGGAAACTAGCATACCGACATTATACTACAGTATACCGATGGTATACCGATTTTGACTGACTTTGTTTCTAGATATTTTTTGTGAACCCTATCGGCATAAATGGTGTACTACAATATACTGATGGTATACCGATCCTGCCAAAATTTGTTGCTGACTTCAGGATATTTATTTTAGCGGGCATACCGATGGCGTACTGGGATGTTCCGATGGTATACCGATTTGTGGAACTTTATTTTCCAGTAACTTATTGCCTACTTGGAACGACACACCAATGGTATACTATAGTATACCGATGGTATACCAATTTATTGGAATCCAGAACTTACTGTATTTTTTTATCTATGGACCGGTATACCGACAGTGTACTGGACTATACCAACGGTATACCGATCGAGCACTTTCTTTAGGAATTATTGGTTTTGTGATTTTTGTTTTGATACTTCTGACTTTTTCTTGGACACGCGATGACTTGACCATATTTTGATATGAGATTACATGGCTTCAGATAACTTGACTTGACTTGCCTTTACTCGGTTCCACCAGGCTTTGCCCGGCTATACATAATGATATGATTGACTAGACTTGACTTGGCATGACTTTACATGGATTCATCGAACATGGCTTGACATGGTTTCCCTTGGTTTTATCTACTCGAACATAGCTTCACATGGTTGTACATGGCTTTAACTAGTTTTAAATGGCTTGACCTGGTTTTACATGGCTTTACCTGGATTGACATGGCATCACTTGGCTTTACTTGACTTCACATGGTTACACGTGGCTTGATTGTTGCCGTGGCTTACGTAAGTCCGTTTGTGTAATTTATATTAAAATTATTTATATTGCTATTAGAACTTTTTTTGTTGCATCATGACTAGGATGGATTATACGAAATTCCACACCCGGATTCATACATAAACTGCTAGGGGTTTATAAGTAGAGATTCACTTAATACATGGCTAGGGATTTTCCTAGATTTCATGCAGTCCTGGTTATTCATATAGTTATCTTGAGGAGTATCCAATAATTTATATTGTGGAGTATCTTGAGGAGTATCCGATGCTGGTTTGTGCATATGGATATCCCGGATGGACTGTAGGGGCATACGATCAAAAGGAACTCTAGTATCGCGTTGCATTATAATTGTTAGTAATTAGGATTATGACAACCCTAGTTAGTTAAAGTATCAAGCCGTACTTATATAATTTTTTGTGATTTATAGATGATGGATAGTCTAGGCTTTACATGATCACACTTTTATTTTATGCACTTGTTACCCTATTGATTATCCGTTCAGGATATGTCTCATTGCAGGTTTACAGTATTTCTTTTACTATCCTAAGATCATTTATATTCAGTCTTTACTTTCAGTAATTGTATTGCTTATGTTGTTGGTTTAAGTTCCTAGATTAGCTTCCTATGGGGTACTAGCTATTTGGGAGTCTGACCCCACTGGTTTTGTATGGCCAGATCCAGTAGCAGCACCGAAGGATCTTCCATAATTTCCTGAGGATGGTGGCCATCAGGAGCACCAGACCGCTTGAGTGGATTTTTTTACTTCCCCTCTCGGTTGTACATTCTAGTTTTGTTGGCGTTTAGCCACCAAGCACATGTTTAGCTTATGTTTTGATTTGATCAATTAGCCTATGGAAAATAGCATGATTGATATATCCTAGGGTTGATCATGTAGGACTCAAATTCTGGTTAGTTTATTTATTTTGTTTTCACTAGCATCATGATCATCTGTGTATCAAGCCGTATGAATTTCTTGAAATACCTATCTTGGTTGTCTTAGTTCTGTGATTTTTTTAGCGTCTATTGTTACACATCTAGATTTATAATTCATCTTTCTTTTTGTTGTTACTTTATGTATTTATATTTTGTTATTTATATTTTAAGATTGTGCGTTGGTATCATACCATCCTCTCTCTTTAACTCTATTGCTTACAATGGTTATATTTATATTTTGTTTTTACTTTTAAGATAGTACATTGATATCGCATGACTCTCACGCTATTTACTGTTGTATCTTATATGCATGTTTTGTTTCTCATATATGATTATGTTGTGATGTGATTTTTGATCTTACTTTGAGCATCCTTTCTGGTACTTTCTATTGGGGATTAACACCTATGGTATTGTATGGTCAAATACCATAGAAGAGGTTGAGAATTTTTGATACTTCCACTGAATGGCTCACAGTCGTAGGATTGTTCCACCAAAGCACGAGGTGGTTCTCCTTTTTCTCCAACTCCATGATGTTTATTCTTTTGTGACGTTTATCCATGGAAAGATTTAACCCTTGTCTCTTGAAATTTTTTCCCTTCAAATACTGATACCTGTGTTTTATTTTGAATACATAGTTAGCAGCAAAACATAACATTGCTCAGAAATTATCGATTCATCACTAGCCGTCAACGGTCTGTGACCAGACTATTGCTAAGTTGAACAAATTTGAAAAAAATATATTTGAAAACAAATTAAAACAGATACATAACAACATATATGAACCCAACATAATCTGTCATATAATACTCATCCAATTAGACCATCGGCTGCAACAACACTCGCTGGAAACCCAAAAAATAATAATAATAATATAATGTGTTATCCGACACAACCTTGGTAGAATACTTGTCTAATCGGACCTTCTGAGACACAAAACACACATTGGAAACCCAAAAATAAAAGAAACATAGAAATATAAGAAATAAATTCTAATTTTACAATCAATTAGGACAACTCGCCGTAGAACTCACACACAATTTCCAACCATATGTACAAATGTATTAAATTTTTAATATGTATTCTCTTCAAATCTTCAACCAAGTCTTGAGTACACTAAGGTTTGCATCATCGTAGAGCAGGTCCTATATATGCGTATGTCCTTCCCTTTCTCTAATATATTATAGTCCACCAAGAATTTTCAAAAAATATTTAGGTGGACTAGGGCAGACAAGTTGCAACTTTTGTGACTTTCAACGATAATATATGCCATGTTGACTTCTACAAAGTAATAGAAGGCACATACATAGCACAAAAATGGGTGGGTAAAGGATCTAACTGTGTGCCTTAAGAGAATATGATTTACTAATCTTTATCTACCATGGTAGCGAAAGACTAGTAAATTGTAGTCGATTAAGGCATACACGTTTAGATCTTTCACTTGTTTGTTTACTCATATGTATATGTCTCATATTTATTTATAAAAGTCAACATGGCATATCTTGCTATTGGGAGTCACTAAAGTTACAGTCTTGTGTATACCAAGTGCACCTAAATATGCTTCCCACGTTCTTGGGAGACTAAATTCAAACAAAATAAAAATATATTACGAGAGCGGCATATGTGAGATCTAGAGAGGAAGAGAAATTGACAAGTTTCTCTGAGATATCAGGCAATAACGAACAAAAAGATAATAAACTATAGTAGAAAAGAAGATAAGTGTTTCAGTTAATTTGTTACATTACGATGATTAACATGAACGACTATATGTATTTATCGATGTTCTTCTTTGGAATTTTGGGACCTAGTATTATAAGTGTCAAGAACAGGTATATAGTATTCATGCACATCCATGGTTTTAGATTGCACGGGTTTAGAATGACCGGCCTACAAAATTACTAGGATCCCGACTGCCCGAAAGGAGTAAATCCATCAGAAGATAGCGCCAAACGGATATTTATAGGCTCCAAAGTAAAATTTGGTTAACAACGATCAATATTCTTCCACGCTTATTCATCAGAAGGGTAAGATGTTAGAAACATGGTGTGACCCGAACTGGAGTTGGCCCATGAGGTACGATATTGGACTGGACCCATATGCCTTAAAGTAAAATCTCAATTATCTACACATCATAATCCCACTTCCTATCCGATATAGGACTAAACTATCAACTCTAATGTCACCACGTTTTGAGCGCTCAACCAAAAATGAGATGCATTCAGACCATCTCCACCTTAGCTCATTTTTACTAGACGAACAACCTTAGCACACCCCGACTACCTTTGCTCGTTCCCGCTAGCTTATAACCCAGGAGATCCAATATATTATCATTTTGATTCGTTCGACGACAGAACCAAACCTGACATGTTCATCCACACCATCCTTGTGTGCCAGCCATAATATCTTGCTCCACCTTAGGTCAGTCAGACCCACTTTTAAAGCCAATTTGTGTAGTTGCCTCTAATATTAGGTCTGATCCCATTTCAGACCATCTGCATAAACATTTACCACAAACTGTTTTAAACCAATTTGAGCCGCCTAAACCATCCCGTAACTTTGAGCTCTGATACCACTTATTGGGAACGTGGTGTGATCCGAACTGGATTTGACCCATATTGAGGTACGATATTGGACTGGGCCCATATTTCTTAAAATAAAAATTCTAATTATCTACACATCATGATCCCACTTTCTATCCGATGTGAAAAAATTAAGCAACTTCTTTGTATATAATAGTCACGTTCACGTCCGTTGGATGTACTAAAAAAAAAGAAATAAAAAATTCCTCTAATATTATTAAAAAGATAGATAAAAATTTAAATTATATTAAAATAGTTTAAATATAATTTAATTAGGGTTTGTTATAGAAATATTTTTAAATTTTTGGATATACGTGATTTAAATATAATTTATTATTAAATATAATTTAAATATAATTTTTTTATAGATACTAGTAAATTCACGTGCGTTGCACGTAAAATAATTTTTCTTCTAAAATTAATATAATTTTTAAAAATATTTAAACAAATTTAAATTAAGATTTATTATATATTTTTTATATTTTAATGACAATTTATTATATATTTGATTATAGGATTATTTACACTAACTACCCCTAATGTTTGGACTTATTACACGGGGTACCCCCTACTTTTAAACTAATTACACTGACCACCCCTCCCTTTAGAAATTTTTTTTTTTGAAATCGGGGTAGTTAGTTTTATAACTTTTTATTTTTATATCAAAATAGGGGTACCCCGTGTAATAAACATAAAACATAGGGGTGGTCTGTGTAATTAGCTTAAAAATTGGGTACCCCGTGTAATAAGTACAAACCTCATGGAATGTTAGTATAAATAACCCTTGATTATATTTTAATTATAATTAGTTATAGATATATTTCTACTTTTCATAAAGTGTCTTGAAACGATTAGCTATGTAATATTATCTAATTATAAACAAACATCTCTTGTAACTTATGTGGTTAAAGTGTGAGGTATTCTCTCAGGTTGGTGAGTTTGAATCCTTATAGTGTTATTTTATAACAAATTTAACTTTTTAAATATTTTTTTACCTAATATTAGTTTTTAAAAAATAATTAATTGATGATGATATACATACGACTTAGAAGGCTAAATTTTTGAGCCGTTTTGAAGTCTCATTATATTATGGAAGATGTTTATAGGCTTTGGATATATGTTCATTAGTTAAAAAGATTATAATAATTTTTTTTCCCTTAGGTGAAGATATGCATACGCGGAAGAATTTTAAATTTTTTTTCGTAAGGATATACATACGATTTAGACAACTCATTTTGAACCGTTTTTAAGCTTCTTTTTAATAGTAGAGGTAATTTAATTTTAAAAAAAGAAATCTTGTAGGTAATTACTTAGTAAGCTGCTTCCACAAACCCTGTTATATCTTTGAACTCTACCACTTCGATATACATATATAACACGAAGTTGTTTCTTATGAACAATGAGGGAATATTCCGTCAACAATTTTCTAGCAAAAAAGAAAACTATTACCAAGGGAAATCATTGGATAGGATACTTCATTTATGTGTTGTTGGGTAAATTTCCTCCGTGAATACTTTATTACAAAGGGTAAATATCCCTGGACATAAAGTCTCTCGGTATTAATATATAGCCGAAGGATAAAACAATACCATGGGACAATTCATCGACAATGAATGTTTTGCCGATGGCCGCATTCCTGACAGTGTACTAATGATGGAAAATTGGTGGTTGATAAGTATTACGGAGGGAAAGTCACTTATTATGTTAGTTACTATTTTTTTTTCCGTACTTTATGTTATTTATGACACCTCTTATCCGCCAAAACAATATTTTTGAAAAATTATTTCGTACTTGATATGTTATCCAACGTGGGTAATGTAGTTTCCATATACTTGGATGATTGTTCCTTAGTAGATCACACACTCTTTATTATAGAAAATTGTATATTAAGCATCAAACTTTGATTTAATTGCACCAAAATATAAAGTTTGGAAAATATATAAACTCAACCTCAGTACATCCTTCAGAAGGACATATTTTGCATTTGTATTTATTAGCGGCTTAATCTTTTTCCTAATTAAGAATGTGAAGAATACGTCCTTCTGAAGGACGTATTCATTACATAATTGTTAACAAATAATTTTTTTTATACACGATTTGGCTAACTAATGAACTTTTTAGTGATGAAATTTGTCTTCCAATGATTAAAATAGGTTTTCAGTCACAAACTCGAACTTTTCATGACATAGACTTTTAGTGACGATTTTTTTTTTTTTTACATTATCCATGTTCTCGAAAACACTGTTCTTCAGGAACAAAAAATTTAATGCATAAATTACGCCACTCGGAAGGACATATTTTTTACAAATACGTCATTTGAAAAAACATATTTCTTAAATGCAATTTATATTTACCGGTGAATCATTTAGTACGTCTATCGGATAGACATTTTGGGTCTCAAAATGTAATTTTTATAAACTCTATGTTGTCGGTGCAAACTCAAATAAGTTTGATGCTTAATATACAATTTTCTGTTTTTATTATGGAAATGCACATAATCTTTTATTATTTAGTTGCACAAATTGTCATAGATATTCTCATTTATATTTTTTGAACTTCCAGTCATGGTTGGTCTGATTCGAACTCAGGACATGTTTGTTGGTGTTTTTCACTTAGCTTTGGGAGTTTTAGTCGCATATTGGAAAACCGTCAATGTTTATATCTTAATATATAGCTATGCTTAGTATTGGTATATGTATATGGGGTGGTGGCCCATGTGGGTTGACTTTCCTAGAGGGATTATGTGTGAACTCCATTATGACAATATTTATTTTGTCACCACCTCTGGAAAGTTCTTCTTAGTAGCTAAGTCCCTCGGACTCGGGCTCAAGGGCGCAAAGTGGCGTCATGTTGGCATACTTTCCACTCAGGATCGGCGTTATGCGGCCAAAGCGCTAGGCGTCCCGGCGCTATACGTCCAAGGCACTATGCGCCAAGGCACTATGCGTCCAGGAATTATGCGGCCAGGGGTTATGCTGCCTTGCGCTATGCAGCCAGGGGCTATAAAGCCAAGCACTATACGGCCAGGGTCTTTATGGCCAGGCGCTATACGTCAAGGGGCTATGCGGCCTGGCGCTATGTGGCCAGATTTGTATGAGCGAGTTGCATGTGAAGGAGACATGGGCTGCTTTAGGCGGCGCATGGTTTTCTGTGCCTTTTGGAGAATGCGGCGCAAGGGGCTGCTTTCAGCGTTTTGCAGCGTTGTCTGCCTCATGCAGTACAGCGTGACGGGTGGCGGAGGCGGCGCATGCGGTACCTGCGACTCTGACACCCAGATTTTGGGGGATCTGGTCGATCAGTGCATATGCGGCCTGGAGTTTCCTCAGGACGCATATGTATTGTTTTTCTCTATATATTGAGGACCTCTTCTTTCATTTGAAGAGAGAGAAAATACAGATGGAAAAATCGAGGACACCAGATCACATCTACGGCCCAGAGTGTTCCCCTCCAACATGATATTTTTGAGTATTTTCGAAGGTGACATTAAGCATTCCAAAAGATTATTTGTGAACTTGCTGGTTCCTGGGGGCAGATCGTCTGTACGGCGAATCTTGTTATGAGCAACGGTGGTTTTGACCACCCCAGAAAGAAGCTTTTCTTCATCTTTTCTTTTTCTCATTTATTCTCATTGTAGCTTCTACGAAAGTAAAGCGAACAATATTTTTCTTGTTGCTTGTTGTAATCTTCATTTTCTTCGGAGTTTATTTGTAACATGTTCTTGGTTCATGCTTCATTGGAATCGAGAATATCAGATGAGGAACTCTTGTGTGAATTTCTGATCTCGACGACAACTTGGGGTCCTATAGAGAGCGAACTTTCGGGTCTCGCTAGTAGCTCTGCACATGGCCAGTGTTCTACCATCTTTGATCTGCCTCGGGACTAATAATCTCAAAACAAGATTCGAAGCAAGATAAAATAACATCCGATCAAATCTTCTCGGCAAATTTTTTTTACAAACTTGAAAAGATTGACGGGATACACTTTGAACATTTGGTGAGGGAAGGAGTCATTTGTCAAATGTTAAAAGTGAGTTGTCGGAACCTACAATTTCCTATGATGGAGGAGTTAGCGTTTCAAGGACGTGAATTCCAGTTGGAAGAAATATTACAAGATGACCAAGGATTGCAGAGTATGAGCATGACAAGACTTAGCGCAAGACAGTTCTTGGCGGTTGGCAAGACTTGGCCGCATAAAGATTCTTGGCGCATGGCAGAGTTGACCGCATAGCGTCTTATGCACATGAAGACTTATGTATAGGGTCATCACTATGCATGGCAAGATTGACGCATGGTGAACTATATGCATGTAGGTCACTGAACTTAACCGGACTTGGCACATAGGTGAAATTGGTACTTGACAACAAAACCAATTCAAACTAACATAGCGAGGTATAGCTAAACTTGGTTCCTTTAATTACTTAACTTTGTTGCTAGTATTGTGCAGGTTGAGTCACCAAGCATGGTTGCTAACTGGTCGGTAGACACTAGTGCATCGATCCACACAAGCTCTGGGAAAGAGCATTTCACCAAGGAATAGCACTATCTTAGAAGAAGGTCCCTATGGCGAACAAGTGTCAACCAGAAGATCTAGGGATCGGGATTATGATTCTGATCTTTCGGCATGAAGAAAAGATTGCTCTTATTGTGTTGTGACACAGCTGACTAAGACATGTCTTTTTCAGCAAAGATGTCTAGTTCAGGGATATCTCCATGATGTAGGGGTAAGGAGTTAGAGAGACGTGATGACAGTGCTCAAACACAAGTAGTTAGGAAGCCGTTTAGACTGGTGACTACATGTACAAATTCTTTGGAGTTGGTGCGCTCAGATATCTGTGACTTTTATTCTCCATAAAAGGGACATGATAAAGTTTATCACTTCTTTATTCAACAATTTTTCGGAAAACGCGTTCGCGTATCTTCTTATAATCGAAGGATGAGGCGTTCGAGAACCTCAGCGACTTCAAGTTTGGAGCTGAGCGTCATACCAGTCTACAACTCAATAAACTTAGAAGTAATCAAGACGAAGAGTATTATTCTTTGGATTCACATCGTTCAAGCTTATTAGAACATAAAATTGACTATAGAAAGTGTGTGAACCCCCTCGTCTTAAATGTAGGATTTAATTGATTATTTTAACTTGAAAACAACCACAACCCAAATCCCAAGTACCCAAATTAGGGTATCTATCTACCCCAAACCTGTTATACCCCGACTCTTGTGTACCACTCAAAAATCTAGTTCCTAATGTTTTAAATACATTATGAATTACCTAGTTAAGTTGTTAGTTTAATTTTAATTAAGGCTAATTCCACCTCAAGCAAACACTTAAACCAGCCCACCTATACTCCTTCTCATTAGACCAGCCCATCTCAATGAGACCAGACAGGCCAAGCCAAGGCTAGCCCACAACTTCCTCATACATATATATATATATATATATATATGAAGTCCCTCCCCTTGAAACCCTAAACCAATACCACCCTCTCCAAACCCTAGCCGACCCCCATCCAAACAAATCTCCCTGCCAGCCGGACCCCCTATCCCGACTACCCCTCGCCGACTGCTCCAGACGGCCCGTTCCCGACCACCTCACCCGACCGACCCCCAGCCGCTCCCTGACCGGCTGTTCACCCCAATACAGCCTTCCCCGACCGGCTGCTCCAGCCCCCAGCCGCTCCCCAGACCGGCTGCACACCCCCAGCCGCTCCCCCGACCGGCTGCACACCCCCCAGTCGCTCCCCGACCGGTGCACCCCACAGCCCGATCAGAGTACTGCCGATCCCGACTGCCCTTCACCGCTGGACGGATCCGCCCACGCTGCCGGAGCCACCCTCGTCGAAGAATGAGACACCTCCTCGTCCTATTGATCAGGTACTCGTCCTCCAGCAGTTCCTTCCTTGTGTCCCAATCATATCCCCTCGTTTCGTGTCTATGCATGAATGTTGTGTCTTAATATCGAGAATCATAGTTGGATCACAACCCTGCTAACCCTAATTAATAAAATGATGGCTTAATGATTAACCAGATTAAGAAATTGTTAAATAGAAAATTCCTTAACCACGATACTTGTCGTCAAGGACCTTAGTTATTTGAACGTCTGGACATAAACCACGTACAATGAGCATAAAAACCAAAGACAGGTGTTCGTATAGAACAAAAATCAAGGATAACCGTAACTGGATAATTATTGCCTCGAGATGCCTGTTAACCGAAGACAACACCCGTCTACACCCTAGCTAAGTGCGCACATAATGCTGTACTCGAGCAACAGTGAACTCGCGACAAGTATTCAAGATTAGCGTCTTAACAGTATGTAGATAATACGTAGTATCTGATGCTGTATTATTGTGTTATATTGTATGTCTAGGGTCTTTGGATCAGCCAGGAGGCACTACAGGAGCAGGCTTTTGGCATTCACCTCTTGAAGACTCAGGCAAGATACCTTGCCATATTTACTATCTAATTTAAATGATGCAAATGTTGTATTGTATGCTTGTTGTTTGTTTTATACAACTGTGCGCGTCCGAGATTGTCTCGGGTGCATTCGACGGGTACATCGAAGATTAGAATACATTGACTTAGTCATTAGCAGACTCACCTCATTGGATGATACCGTGTTATCTTCCAAGACCTGATACGTTTACACATATTTATAGTAATAAATCTCATGTTAGGATGCGTGTTCGCGTGATCGACTAGCTATCGCCGGGTGTGACGTGCATCACGGTTAGCAGGAAGTCTAGGACTACTTCAGTTTAGAGACTTGGCATTTAGATCAGGGATATGCGCATCGATTATTTGACGGGTATATCTACATTGGGAGGGGAGGATGACTGGTAGGCATATGGGACACCCCACTCCTTTACACTGATACCGCACTCGACAGAGTGATACGGACGTATTTATTACTAATACCACGTTCTGTAGAGTGTGGGACGTTACTTGATGACTTTGCAGATACCACACTCTATAGAATATTGGACGTTACTGTATTCCTGCGCCCGTAATACAGGGGGCATGTATGGCATATACTAGCCGGTTGCAACGACTGGTGAATTACGTCAGCATATGTCTAGCCTACGGTATTTTATTCAGTATTTATATATGGCATGCATTTCTGTATCTTATTACGTCCCTCTGAGGACCTGGTTTTCTTCCAGATTTAGACGAGGCTTTCTACCCGACGGTATACGGCCCCGGACAGGAGACGAGATTCGCTACAGCTGAGGAGTTAGAGGTACAGCCGTCAGAGTTTCCGTGATCAGTTGGTAGGCCTTCAGCCTAGATTGGGTGCAGCATTATCTAGAACCGATGCCCCAGTCATTGTCTTTTATATCTCATTTCATTACTTTATTTCGTCATAGTAGTGGATTTGTTCCCATCTGACATTATTGGATGTACTATGATATCTTGAGACTGGTATTTATCTTCCAGCAGTTTATGTAGTACTTCTTGCTCTTTATATTATGGATGAGATTAGATTACCTGTTATTGACTGATATTGCACCTGTTAGTATTTTAGGACAGCGTAGCACTCTTCGTGGATCCATTAAATTAGGATATCCTCGGAGACGTGTCAGCTGGCTATTGCCACGTGGCCTGGTCCCGTATAATTTTAGGACTGGGGCATGACATGGTTTTAGTGGTAGCCCATGTAGGTCTTCTTTTTTTCGCTTGTGGTATGGTAACATGCCCAGCGAGTCTGCAATAGGATAGAAGTTACTAGGTCTCATCCACTTTTGATTCGCCTTTGAACTTCCTTCATACTGCTTCTAAATATCTGCATCCTGTTTGTTTTTTCTCATACTCTTTTAATGAAATCCATCTCTTGCAGCAAGATGAATTTGTGCAGTGGACGATGAGCACCCCGTGCCGCGGTGCCAGATAACACCACTCAAGGAGAGGAGGTACCCCAAGGGCAACCCCTGCTACAGACCCCGTTGATACATTGGCACGAGATATCGCAGGGCGATCCTACACCGCAGCCTGAGGGACAGACTTCCCAGACAATCCCCATGCAACATTGTGAGGGCCAGACTTCAGGAGCTACACCGATGCCGCAGACTGCGAGGTCGACATCTGAGGAGACGCCTACTGCACAGCCAGAGATTCTACTACCACCGCCTCCACCTTATCTGTCACGCCCCAGTCCCAAAATACCGAGGGACCAGAAGCGTGATAATGGCCAGCAGTACGCACCGATGGACAACCCAATTTAATGGATCCATCAGGGCATACTTAAGCTGTAATATAACAATAAGTAGATCCAGTGGTACCAGTCACAGTCTAAACTAATCTCATCCACAACAGATAATCATAGATCAAATGACAGAAATGAAATAAATAAATAACTAACAAATCTCAATAAAAGTGTCTCGGAGAACAATCCGAGTACAAGTCTGGTACATCAATGAAGTAGACTGGGAATGAAATAACTATAAACTGAAATAAATGAGTATCTCAAGCCAATACTCAAGAGAAGTCCTCTGGTACAATCTCGTCCTCAGATCCTGGTTCTGCTCCAAGGTAGGCACCTGCTCCTGCTAATGCTAATGCTCCGGTCCCATATACCTCGGGATAGATCTCGTCAGCTATACCTGGGGACATAGTCCGGATCCAGGTCCTCAGGGGACAGCAAGGTACAGAAAATACAAGCCAAAATAAATACAGTGCAGCAATAAATGAACAATAGGGTAAATAGATAACCAGCTAAGTGATATGCAAGTTGAGAACATTATTCCATACTCGGGCTGAGACTACTACAGGATCAGTGTCGGAGAAACCCATAGCAGTATTTTCTCGAAGGGCCAGAACTGGTGCCATAGCTCTGTGTCAGAGACTAAGACACATCCAGATGTCAATATATAATATAATCAGCCTTTCATATGGTAATACTCTCCCTACCCAATGAAATCTCACGTCTCATGTCCATGACACGCAGGATCAAGACTAATGCAACAAGTCTGACTATATCTAAGAATATAATGTCCAAGTCCTGTATCCTATACAGAATCCCCACGAATATCTCGGG
Source organism: Iris macrosiphon (assembly GCA_036927795.1). Classification (NCBI taxonomy): domain Eukaryota; kingdom Viridiplantae; phylum Streptophyta; class Magnoliopsida; order Asparagales; family Iridaceae; genus Iris; species Iris macrosiphon. The sequence continues at coordinate 159,689,458 of JAYESA010000012.1, forward strand.
AAAATCCTGTCTCATGAATAGTGTCAAGTGTCCTGAGTCAAGCGTACTTGGTAAGACAAGTACGAGAATATATAGTGTCACGAATGTCCATCTCTAGATGACCGTACCCAACACCTCGTGCGGTGTTGGCACCCGACTAATAATCGGACGCTAAGTACGTCACACGGTCTTAGGTTAAGCATGCACAATAATGTAAAAGAATCAAAGAGAATATGTAACAAGACTGCAAAGTTTGACAAGGTATACTTGCCTGGGGTCCTAGCTCCAACTGCAGCTCTGGTCTCAGTGTGATCTGCAGGTACTGCTCCGGTTGCTGAAATAAACATCACCATTAGATTCAGAAAATATCAAATAGCTAAAAACGCCTGTCCTTACGTCCAATTTGGACACAAGGGCAAAAACGATATTTTCAGTCCAAAGCGGGGTCCACAAGTGGGCCACTTTCCACCGAAAAGCGTGTCAGGGTCAAAGGTCTCCAAATGCACCAAACTTAGTGTCAACAGGTTAGAAACGCTGATACGAACCCAACAGAACTTTCAGAATTGAATTCCGATGAGCCGGTCACAAAATCGTCCGTCGAGCGGGGCCTGTGGGGCCCACGACACGTGATTTCGTCAACGTTCTCAGAATCGAACCAAACTTGGGTCAAAGGACCAGCGTATCGCTACGAGTCCGATGGCGCAAGTTTTGTCTCGATCCGACGTGTGTACACCAAGTTACAGCGTGTTCCAGAATCGACGGATACGGGACGGTGTCGGCGGATACGCGTTGATTCCGGTGTGCACGTACATCCAAATCAACTTATGCGAAATCCTACACGACCGTATCAATGTCACACACGTTTCGGTAAAGACCGCGTGCGACCAAGTCGTCCCGTTTGGCGGGGCACACTCAGTTCCGGGGTGAAATGGGGTATTAATTTTCCTGTTTTTGGATCGCGGTGTGCGATTACCACAGGACGCGATGCCCCGAACAGTTTATCCGGGCACCGAGAGGGTCATACAGGCTTCGCAACGCAATTTACGGAATCAAAAACAGAGCTACGAACAAAAAGTTACAAGTACCTGAAGGGGACCCGAAAACCAGGGTCGAAACGTGTCCGACACGTGTCCAACACTTATCGGATACAGGGCCAGAACTAGGGTTAGGGTTAGGGTTTCGGATCCGGCGGCTCAGGGCGGAGACGGCGGCTGGGCGATGGCGAAGGGGGCCGGAGGCGACCGGGGAGGGGACGGTCGGGGCTCGCGGCGGCGCTGGAGGCGGCGCGACGGCGCGGGGAGCTGCTGCGTGGCTGTTGCCGCGGCTGGGTGCTGCCGGGGAGGGAGGAGAAAGAGGCGGCGGAGCTGGAGGTCTACACGGTGGCGGGGCGAGGGAGGCGTCGGCTGCGGTGGAGCGTGGTGGTGGCTGGCGGTGGCTGAGGGGGAGATCGGAGGAGAGGTTAGGGTGCCGTCGTGGCTCGGGGAGGAGGGAGAAGGTTGATGGGGGTGGTCGGCCGACTGGTCGGGGGCTCGAGCGTGGCGAGGTGCAGCGGCAGTGGTCGTGCGGGCTGGGGTGGCTGGGCACGGGGAGGGGTGATCGTCGGATGGTCGACGGCGAGGATACGATGGTGGAGACGACGAGGTGTGGAAGTCGAGGGAGAGTGGAGAGACGGCGGAGTGAGGAGGAGATGAGCGGGGTGTGGAGGTGTCGGGCTGCTGGAGACGCGGGGATGGTGATGGTCGGGGATGGGGAAACCAAGGAGGAAGAAGGCGGCGGGGAAATTAGGGTTCAGACGAGGGAATACAGCGGCGGAGAGGAGTCCGGAAGGATTTGCGGCGGCGGCGGACACGAACGCCGAGGGGATTAAATAGGGTGAACAGTAATCCCGAGGGGAATCCGACTAGGGTTCAGGCATGGGTTTCGGGTTCGGGTCGGGTTGACTCGGATCCGACCCGACCCGACCCGCTATGCTGGGTTTGGCCCGGTTTGGTTCAGTGTAGCGGTTCGGTTCGGTTTATTTTGTAAATAAACCCGATTTATTTAGGTGTTTAAATTGGTTTATTTTATAAATAGTTTTTAGGGCTTTAAACGGGTTTCCGGAGTCCAATAAATTCACCGAAAATTATCCTATGCTCGGTTTTCCATTTTACACCATAAAATATTATTTTCATAATATTTTAATATGAATTAATAGCAATTAAAAATCATTTAATTGACAAAGGCCTAGGTTTTAATGACAGAAAAATTCCGAAAATTCCAGAAAAATTCTAGGAAAAATCAGGGGGCTTACAATCTACCCCCCTTAAGAGGATTGCGTCCTCGCAATCAAAAGAATAACCGGTCAACAGAGATGACACGGTTGCAAATATTGTTCGAAGCACATCATGATCAAGGAGAGTCAAGGTTGAGGGTGTAAGAATAATACAAAGGAAAAACTATTTTCCTAAGCATTAAAGGTTATGCAATCTCCCGCATGAAGGAGATTTAGAAGACTACAGTTCAGAAAAACTAGATTATCACTTAAAACATATGAGGTTATCAATTATAAAAATATACTAGGTTATTAATTATAAAAATATACTAGGTTATTAGCAAGTTCAAAATTACTAGGTGAAGGCTAGGGTCACGAACCAACATGCAAAAACTAAAACAATACGAGAAACAGATACTATAAAAAAAACTTACGCGCATTAGCTACTCCATGAATTTGCGCATCCTCCAAAGTCATCACATAAGCTTGTCCGCGTCCTTGAGGGGGTGCCCTCTGTTGTTGCTGGGCCTGCTGGAAGGGTGCTGGTCGAGGTGCCAAGGGTGGCCTTGGTTGATATCCTTCTGGTGTTGGTAGAGCTTGTTGGTTTGTCCTTGGTGCTCCTTCTTTATGCTCAGGGCAGTCTCTCACTGCATGCTGCCTGGATCCACAACCTAAGCATAGTCCTAACCTGCGTCTGCATTCCCTGGCGAGATGGCCTGCTTTGCCACAGTAGTGACAAGTAGAGAGGACTATTACTTGTGGTGTAGATGCGTTCTGCTGTTGCTGTAGGTGAGGTCTCTTTGCAGATTCTTCTTGTGGTGCTCTGGCTGGTGCTGATGTGGAAGTCCGCTTCAAACTGGTCTCTCTCCTGGTGACGCGCTCCATGCGTCGGGCTGCAACAAGGACGTCCGAGTAAGATGTAGGTGCAATGGATCCAATTAGTTTCTGTAGCTCGAAGTTTAGTCCATCGAAGAACTTCTCGGCCTTCTCTTCTTCTGTCGGAATCAAGGTAGGGGCGAAGCGACTCAGACGAATAAATTCCGCGTTGTACTCTTCCACTGTCATATTGCCTTGGATAAGGCGGTTGAACTTGTCTCTGAGTTCTGATCGAGCGGTAGCTGGAATGTACATCTCTTGAAAGAGTCTGGAGAACTCCTCCCAGGTGACTCGGTCTGGTCCGAGTCGTGTCTCCTCGGATAGCCACCAGTGATGTGCATTGTCCGTCAGTTGCATTCTGACGGCAGTCATCCAACGTTCCTTTGGTAGCTCTGCTGCTTCTAATTGATGTCGTATGTTGGTAAGCCACTCATGAACTTCAGTAGGTTCCTCCTTGCCTGAGAAGGTGCGGGGCTTCAGCTGGCGGAAGTCGGTGATAGAGCCCATCGGTTGTCGTCGAGTTGGTAGGTTGGCCTGCTCCAGTGCATGTGCTAGGCTGCGACTCAAAGTCTCTTGTTGGATCTGCTGTTGAGCTTGCATCATTGCGTAGATCATTTGGAACATCTGCTGCCCGTCCATAGGCTGTCCTGGTGGGAATACAGGCATTGGTGGAACGAACTGCGGAGGCGGTGGGATGTCGTCTCGCCGAAATCTAGGAGCATGCTGATCTGCTTGGCTGCCTTGGTGAGTAGAGGGATCTCCACTCAATGGTGCCACTTCATCTTCTCCGTAGGTGGCTACCGCACCTATTGATGTGTTTGCTGGAGTTTCGTCATTTGCTCTTGAATCTATTACTCTGCATCAAAATAAACTATAATCGGCGTACTGGAATCAAGGCATGATGCAAGAAAATTTAATTCGAATACGATATAGATATCAAAAACGTTTTCAAGCAAGTGGATGAGATCCTAAAACTTATCCTATCCTTATTGCAGGCTTGCTCGGTCCCTAAGTTGAAACCGAACAATTTAGTCGTAGACCTGCATGGGCCACCACAAAAACTATGTCACGCCCCAGTCCCAAAATACTAAGGGACCAGAAGCATGATAATGGCCAGCAGTACGCACCGATGGACAACCCAATTTAATGGATCCATCAGGGCATACTTAAGCTGTAATATAACAATAAGTAGATCCAGTGGTACCAGTCACAGTCTAAACTAATCTCATCCATAACAGATAATCACAGATCAAATGACAGAAATGAAATAAATAAATAACTAACAAATCTCAATAAAAGTGTCTCGGAGAACAATCCGAGTACAAGTCTGGTACATCAATGAAGTAGACTGGGAATGAAATAACTATAAACTGAAATAAATGAGTATCTCAAGCCAATACTCAAGAGAAGTCCTCTGGTACAATCTCATCCTCAGATCCTGGTTCTGCTCCAAGGTAGGCACCTGCTCCTGCTAATGCTAATGCTCCGGTCCCATATACCTCGGGATAGATCTCGTCAGCTATACCTGGGGACATAGTCCGGATCCAGGTCCTCAGGGGACAGCAAGGTACAGAAAATACAAGCCAAAATAAATGCAGTGCAGCAATAAATGAACAATAGGGTAAATAGATAACCAGCTAAGTGATATGCAAGTTGAGAACATTATTCCATACTCAGGCTGAGACTACTACAGGATCAGTGTCGGAGAAACCCATAGCAGTATTTTCTCGAAGGGCCAGAACTGGTGCCATAGCTCTGTGTCAGAGACTAAGACACATCCAGATGTCAATATATAATATAATCAGCCTTTCATATGGTAATACTCTCCCCACCCAATAAAATCTCACGTCTCATGTCCATGACACGCAGGATCAAGACTAATACAACAAGTCATACTATATCTAAGAATATAATATCCAAGTCCTGTATCCTATACAGAATCCCCACGAATATCTCGGGAAAATCCTGTCTCATGAATAGTGTCAAGTGTCCTGAGTCAAGCGTACTTGGTAAGACAAGTACGAGAATATATAGTGTCGAATGTCCATCTCTAGATGACCGTACCCAACACCGCGTGCGGTGTTGGCACCCGACTAATAATCGGACGCTAAGTACGTCACACGGTCCTAGGTTAAGCATGCACAACAATGTAAAAGAATCAAAGAGAATATGTAACAAGACTGCAAAGTTTGGCAAGGTACACTTGCCTGGGGTCCTGGCTCCAACTGCAGCTCTGGTCTCAGTGTGATCTGCAGGTACTACTCCGGTTGCTGAAATAAACATCACCATTAGATTCAGAAAATATCAAATAGCTAAAAATGTCTGTCCTTACGTCCAATTTGGATACAAGGATAAAAACGACATTTCTGGACCAAAGCTGGGTCCACATGTGGGCCACTTTCCACCGAAAAGCGTGTCAGGGTCAAATATCTCTAAATGCACCAAACTTAGTGTCAACAGGTCAGAAATGCTGATACAAACCCAACGGAACTTTCAGAATTGAATTTCGATGAGCCGATCACAAAATCGCCCGTCGAGCGGGGCCTGTGGGGCCCACGACACGCGATTTCGTCAATATTCTCAGAATTGAACCAAACTTGGGTCACAGGACCAGCGTATCGCTACGAGTCCGATGGCGCAAGTTTTGTCTCGATCCGACGTGTGTACACCAAGTTACAGCGTGTTCCAGAATCGACGGATACGGGACGGTGTCGGCGGATACGCGTTGATTCCGGTGTGCACGCACATCCAAATCAACTTCTGTAAAATCCTACACGACCGTATCAACGTCGCACACGTTTCGGTAAAGACCACGTGCGACCAAGTCGTCCCGTTTGGCGGGGCGCACTCAGTTCCGGGGTGAAACGGGGTGTTGATTTTCCTGTTTTTGGATCGCGGTGTGCGATTACCACAGGACGCGATGCCCCCGAACAGTTTGTCCGGGCAGCGAGAGGGTCATACAGGCTTCGCAACGCAATTTGCGGAATCGAAAACAGAGCTACGAACAAAAAGTTACAAGTACCTGAAGGGGACCCAAAAACCAGGGTCGAAACGTGTCCGACACGTGTCCAACACGTGTCGGATACAGGGCCAGAACTAGGGTTAGGGTTAGGGTTTCGGATCCGGCGGCTCAGGGCGGAGACGGCGGCTGGGCGGTGGCGAAGGGGGCCGGAGGCGACCGGGGAGGGGACGGCCGGGGCTCGCGGCGGCGCTGGAGGCGGCGCGGGGAGCTGCTGCATGGCTGTTGCCGCGGCTGGGTGCTGCCGGGGAGGGAGGAGAAAGAGGCGGCGGAGCTGGGGGTCTGCACGGTGGCGGAGGCGACGGAGGCGTCGGCTGCGGTGGAGCGTGGTGGTGGCTGGCGGTGGCTGGGGGGAGATCGGAGGAGGGGTTAGGGTGCCGTCGTGGCTCGGGGAGGAGGGAGAAGGTTGATGGGGGTGGTCGGCCGACTGGTCGGGGGCTCGAGCGTGGCGAGGTGCAGCGGCGGTGGTCGTGCGGGCTGGGGTGGCTGGGCACGGGGAGGGGTGATCGTCGGATGGTCGACGGCGAGGATACGATGGTGGAGACGATGAGGTATGGAAGTCGAGGGAGAGTGGAGAGACGGCGGAGTGAGAAGGAGATGAGCGGGGTGTGGAAGTGTCGGGCTGCTGGAGACGCGGGGATGGTGATGGTCGGGGACGGGGAAACCAAGAAGGAAGAAGGCGGCGGGGAAATTAGGGTTCAAACGAGGGAATACAGCGGCGGAGAGGAGTCCGGAAGGATTTGCGGCGGCGGCGGACACGAACGCCGAGGGGATTAAATAGGGTGAACAGTAATCCCGAGGGGAATCCGACTAGGGTTCAGGCATGGGTTTCGGGTTCGGGTCGGGTTGACTCGGATCCGACCCGACCAAACCCGCTATGCTGGGTTTGGCCCGGTTTGGTTCAGTGTAGCGGTTCGGTTCGGTTTATTTTGAAAATAAACCCGGTTTATTTAGGGGTTTAAATTAGTTTATTTTATAAATAGTTTTTAGGGCTTTAAACGGGTTTTCGGAGTCCAATAAATTCACCGAAAATCACCCTATGCTCGGTTTTCCATTTTATACCATAAAATATTATTTCCATAATATTTTAATATGAATTAATAGCAATTAAAAATCATTTAATTGACAAAGGCCTAGGTTTTAATGACAGAAAAATCCTGAAAATTCCAGAAAAATTCTAGGAAAAATCAGGGGGCTTACATTATCCACCCCAGATGCCACAGTCAGATAGACAACCACAGATGCTTCAGTTCTTCCAGGCGATGATGCAAGCACAGTGGCATCAGACAGAGACATTGAGACAGAGTCTGATGACAGTACTAGAGAGGACACCTGTCCCCGCACCAGCACCAGCACCTCTACCAGCCCAAACCGGTGGCACTGTTAGATGGTTTCGACAGATGGGACCAAATACTTTCTCAGGCAATGAGACTGTAGAACAGATCTCCGATTGGGTCACCAACACGGAGATGCTATTAGAAGCTTCACAACTGCACCACGACCTTTGGATGACCGCGATGAGGGCTCAACTCAAAGGCAACGCCCATCATTGGTGGGATTCCATTGAGCGCAGTGTAGGGAAGAACCAGACTTGGGAACAGTTCCTAGAATACTTTAATGTGAAGTATTTTCCAACTACAGTCAGAAATGCCCTGTACTCCCAGTTCCTACATCTAGAACAGGGAAATATGACTGTTGACGCCTATGACGCAGAGTTCAGCCGCCTTAGCAGATTTGGTACAGTCTTGATACCCACCGATCTTGAGAAAGCCCAAAGATTTTATCATGGCCTAAATTTTGAGCTACAGAGGTATACCACTACACAGGCGAGGATTTCTTATGAAGAGGTTCTTGCAGAGGCGAGAATCCAGGAGGCCATCGTCAGAGGAGCTAGACGTACCAGCATGACTACACCAGCCAGAGCACAGCCCAGAGCAGGAGGACCGATCCATCGTCCAGGAGCATAGACACAGCAGAGGGAAGCGCCATATCCACAGTAGGAGCTTCCGACTTGTCACTATTGTGGCAAGAAGGGACATGTCATTAAGGATTGTCGGAAGAAGTTGGGATTGTGCATGATATGTGGGTCAAGTCAGCACCTTGTCAGAGATTGCCCGCATCGCAGAGAAGCAGCACTGTAGACAGGCCAGAGGCCAGCAGCACCAGTACAGAGGATACTACCCCCGCCAGGAGGACATCGTCCACCAGCCCCCGAAGGATTTCAGAGGGGACCACCCTTGGCCCTACAGCAGGCACAGTTTGAGCGAGCTCGTCAGCAGACCGGAGGACAGAGGCAAGGACAAGCCTTTGCATTAGCAGCTACTGAAGAAGAAACCGAAGGAGAAGCTATCACAGGTACTATCTTAGTTGCATCATTACCTGCAACTGTATCATTTGATTCTGGAGCTACATTGTCATTTATATCTAGTAGATTTGTAGCAATGCATAGAGTAGTGACTTCCCCCTTACCTAAGAGTTATAAGATTCTTACCGGAGGAGGTATCGTGCCGGTTACCAGCACTATCAGAACGTGCTCGATAGTTGTATGTGGTAGAGATATGAGAGCGTGATTCTTGGTATTGCCTATGCCGTACTTTGATGTTATGTTAGGCATGGACTGGCTAAGCAAGTATAACGCCGTTCTGAACTGCCGGAAGGGTAGCGTCACCTTTAGACCGCCAGATCAACCGGAGTTCGAGTACATGCGAGGGACCGTCGAACAAGGAGTAGGACAGATAGCGAGAACTTGTATGGCTATGGAGATTGTACCCCCGCCAATGGTTGCAGAATTCGAGAATGTCTTTCCCGAAGAACTGCTAGGCTTACCACCAGATAGAGACGTGGAGTTCACCATCGAGCTAGTACCCGGAGCAGCACCGGTATCTTCTAATGTATACCGATTGGCGAAGAAGGAATTAGATGAGCTGAAACTATAATTAGAGGAGTTGCAGAGCAAGGGATTTATCCGTCCTAGTGCATCACCAAGGGGAGCACCAGTGTTGTTCGTATCCAAGAAGGATGGAATAGTACGCGTGTGCATTGATTACAGAGCCTTTAATGCTTTAACTATCAAGAACAAGTACCCCCTGCCGCGGATTGATGATCTATTCGACCAGTTGACAAGAGCAGTAGTGTTCACAAAGATTGACTTGAGGTCGGATTATCATCAGGTGAAGGTGCGAAGAGAAGACATTCAGAAGACAGCATTCAGGACTCGTTATGGTCACTACGAGTTCTTAGTGATGCTATTTGGGCTGACGAATGTGCCAGCTATATTTATGAACTTGATGAACAGAGTATTCCACCAATACTTAGACCAGTTCGTGGTAGTCTTCATCGATGATATTTTGGTGTATTCAAAGAGCCACGAGGAGCACGAAGAGCATCTGAGACTAGTGTTAGAGACACTAAGGAGAGAGAGGCTTTATGCCAAGCTGAGCAAATGTGAGTTTTTCCTAGATCGTGTCGCTTTCCTTGGACACGTTATCTCAGGAGATGGCATCTCAGTAGATCCGGCAAAAATTTCATCAGTAGAGACATGGCCAACCCCTACTAATGTCTCGGAGGTCAGGAGTTTACTAGGACTTGCCGGATATTACCAGAGGTTCGTAGAAAACTTTGCGAAGATCGCAGAGCCAATGACCCGCTTGACCCGTAAGGAGCAGGAGTTCACCTGGACGGAGGAGTGTCAGAAGGCATTCGATGAACTGAAGAGGCGTTTGACTACAACACCTATCTTGACCATACCTTCTGGACCCGGAGGATTCGTGATCTATAGCGATGCATCCGGGAAAGGATTAGGATGTGTCTTGATGCAGCACGGAAAGGTTGTAGCTTATGCTTCTAGACAGTTGAGGACACATAAAAAGAACTATCCCACCCACGACTTAGAGCTTGCAGCAGTAATCTTTGCCTTGAAGCTTTGGAGGCACTATCTATATGGAGAGAGAGTGGAGATATTTATAGATCATAAGAGCCTAAAGTACGTCTACACCCAGAAGGATCTTAATCAGAGGCAGAGACGTTGGCTAGAGGTGATGACAGACTTCGAGATCGAGCTACAGTACCACCCGGGAAAGGCCAACGTAGTAGCTGACGCGTTGAGCAGAAGACCCATGGCATTATTCATGACCACCTAACCACACCTGTTGAGAGAGCTAGAGAAGATGGGTATAGAGGTCGTTATGCCCGGAGTAGATGGACAATTGTCAAGTTTCCAATAGCAATCGACATTAGTAGAGAGAATCAAGGCTGCTTTGCCGACAGACGCCAGATTTCAGAGGCTTAGACAGCGGACAGAGGCTGGAATGCAGACTGGATTGAGAATACATGAAGATGGGACTTTGAGATGCGGAGATCGTCTCTATGTCCCAAATGGAGAACTTCGTCAGGAGTTGATGGCAGAAGCACACAGTTCAATCTATTCTATTCATCCAGAAGGCACGAAGATGTACAGGGACTTGAGACAGTACTACTAGTGGCACAGAATGAAGAGAGAGATAGCACGTTTTGTGGCCAAGTGCCTGGTGTGTCAGCAAGTCAAGGCTGAGCATCAGAGATCTGCAGGATTTCTCCAACCACTCCCTATACTGGAGTGGAAATGGGAGCATATCACTATGAACTTCGTTATGGGCTTTCCGAGAAGTCATAGTGGGCACAATGCAGTATGGGTAATCGTGGATAGACTCACCAAGTCCGTACACTTTTTACCCTTCAGAGTTGGGCAATCGATGGAGGCCTTAGCAGACATGTACATGAGAGAGATTGTGCGCCTGCATGGAGTACCAGTTAGCATCGTGTCTGATAGGGACACGAGGTTCACGTTCTACTTTTGGCGGAGTATGCAGGAGAGTCTCGGTACTCGCCTAAAGTTTAGCACAGCGTATCACCCACAGACAGATGGCCAGTCGGAGCGCACCATTCAGACGCTAGAAGACATGTTGAGAGCGTGCATGCTTGACTTCGGAGGATCATGGAAGGACCATTTGCATCTGGTCGAGTTTTCCTATAACAACAGCTATCAAGCGAGCATCCAGATGGCTCCCTACAAAGCGTTGTATGGAAGGAAATGTCGTTCTCCAGTGTGCTGGAGTGATATAGGCGAGCGACAAATTCTCGGACCAGAGTTGGTTGTTAGTACAGTAGAAAAAGTGAAGAAGATCCAAGGGCATCTTCGAGCAGCACAAGACAGACAGAAGCATTGGGCGAATGCGCATCGTCGACCCTTAGAGTTTTAGGTCAGAGATCACGTATTTCTAAAGATCTCACCTACTAGAGGGACAATCAGATTCGGAGGCAAAGGGAAGCTGAGTCCGAGGTACATCGGACTATTCGACGTATTAGAACGCGTCGAAGAGGTTGCCTACAAGTTAGCATTGCCGCAGACTTTGGACGGAGTCCATGACGTCTTCCATGTATCTCAGCTGAGGAGATACATACCGGATTTGAGTCACATACTTGACCACTCAGAGATCACATTTGGCCCGAGTTTATCATACCAAGAGGAGCCCGTCGAGATTCTGGACAGGAGTGAGAAATTACTGCGAGGATAGACTATCCCCCTAGTTCGTGTCGCATGGAGGCATCATGCACCAGGCGAGTCAACCTGGGAACGCGAGGAGGACATTAGACAACGTTATCCCCACCTCTTCAAAAGGACTAGGTACGTTTCAGTAATTTTCTTTAGTCTTTAGTTCTTACCCATACGTATATTTAATTTCGAGGACGAAATGCTCTAAGGAGGGTAGATTGTGAACCCCCTCGTCTTAAATGTAGGATTTAATTGATTATTTTAACTTGAAAACAACCACAACCTAAATCCCAAGTACCCAAATTAGGGTATCAGTCTACCCCAAACCTGTTATACCCCGACTCCTGTGTACCACTCAAAAATCTAGTTCCTAATATTTTAAATACATTATGACTTACTTAGTTAAGTTGTTAGTTTAATTTTAATTAAGGCTAATTTTACCTCAAGCAAACACTTAAACCAGCCTACCTATACTCATTCTCATTAGACCAGCCCATCTCAATGTGACCAGACAGGCCAAGCCAAGGCTAGCCCACAACTTCCTCGTACATATATATGAAGTCCCTCCCCTGGAAACCCTAAACCAATACCACCCTCTCCAAACCCTAGCAGACCCCCATCCAAATAAATCTCCCTGTCGGCCAGACCCCCTATCCCGACTACCCCTTGCCGACTGCTCCGGACGGCCCATTCCCGACCACCTCACCCGACCGACCCCCAGCCGCTCCCTGACCGGCTGTTCACCCCTGTCACTACCGTATTTTCTAGAAAAAAGGTATTTTGGTCATTTTATAATTAATTAAATATTGTGCATGTTAAATATTTATTTATTGTATTATTTATTTATTATTAGCATATTAAATTTATTTTTTGGACTTGTGTTAGTGGACCTAACTAGTTAGAATAGATCCATGGACCAACATGTATTAATTGTTAGAATTGAGCCAAACTGGAAAGCCCATTAATTAGGAGGATGATTAAATTAATTAAACCATTAGACTAGAAGCTTCTCTCCTTAATTAATTTCTTCATGAGAGGCCCCAAGGGGTATTTTAGACTTTACATAGTAGCTTGAGGGAGGGGGCAAGTGAGGCCTATATAAAAGGGATGAAAACTTTCTCTCTCTTCATTTTTTATTCCAAATCTAGATCTAGAATTTCCCTCAACCAAATTTTATCAAATCCCTACCAAATTTCCACCCAATTACTTCTCAAATTACCATTGGAGACTAGAAGAGCAAGGATCTAGAAGGAGGAAGCAAGAATCTACAAAGAGGAGCAAGGATCTACAAGTTTGAAGCTAATTTCACTAATTTTGGAGGTTTCATTGGGAATTCATCTCCCAATAGGTATAATTCAGTTTTTTCTCCTTAAAATAGCTTCTAAATCTGAAATTTAATCATGAATAATCAACCCATATGTATGTACTACCCATAGGATTTGGTTTTGTGTTCATAGGAGACCTATGGAGAAAGTTATGGTGCTTTTTGTGTCAATTTTGGGGGAATTCCGAAAATAACTTTTGTTGTGTGTGTCAATTGATCCTATACATCAATTTGGCATATGTTTATATTTTGGGGCTAGTGTTGTGTCCACAATTGGGTACGTGTAGGTCGTATCCCAATAATTTGGTGATACGTGTTGTTTTTGGAGTTTTTCCTCCGACACGAGACTTTATACATGTCGTATTTTGACACGGACACATAGATCTACATTTGACACTTTGTTTTGTTTATAAATATTAAATGTGATTTATTTGTGTCCTTCGGTGTGCAATTGGATGTGTGGTGGACTCGTGTCGCATGCGTATCCTAGATCTAGTGGGATACGGTGTGATACTCTCGAATTGTTGAGTGTTTATGTGTAGATATAATTAATCGTGCTTTAATTCTTGAATTATAATTGTGTATATATCTATATATATTATATATGTATTATGTATATTTATTATAGTATTTATTGTATCATAGATCTATGTATTATATATGTATTAATAGAATATATATTATGTAGCTTTCTTCTACATGCATTAATATATATGTTATAATATATGTTAGGGATGTAAATATATGTATATGTTTTATATAATATATGTGTATGTTTAATTAAGTAATTAGATTATCTATATTTATTATATGATTATATATATATATATATATATATATATATATATATATATATATATATATATATATATATATATATATATATATATATATATATATGTATGTATGTAGATATATATATTTATAAGTGGTAGCATATGTATATATAATATAGTAGATATATTTATATGTGGTTATATATATAGTTATATTATATATTGTTATGTATTTATATTATTGTCTGATTATATATATGTATACATATATGTATAGTTATATATACATATTAATATATGTGTGTGTGTATGTTACTATGTGGTATTTTATACAATTTACTATGTATAAGTGTATGTATAGTTATATATAGTTTTATATGTATATTGTATAAATATATATTATGGGTTATATATATGTATTTAAATATATATTGTATAAATATATATGGTAGGTTATATATATATATATATATATATATATATATATATATATATATATATATATATATATATATATATATATATATATATTTATATATATATATATATATGGTAATTAATATATATATATATAAATATGTTCCTAATTGCTATTTGTATTATAGTATACTATATATGTATATATTTAGTTGTAGCATATAAATTTATTAGAATAGTTAGTATATTTTAGTTATCAATTGTTATGAGTATCTTTTATATATTATATATTTGTAGGTATGTATGTACGTATATATGTATTAATAGTTAGTGTGTAGTTGGTAGTTAGTATTTTTCTATTAGTACATACTAGAGTTATATTGGATTGATATATGTAATTATTGATGGGTAGTTAGTATATATATGAGATTTTGGCAACTACCTTGAGATACCAAGGTAAGTATCAAGATATACCAAGGTATGAGTAGTAGGTATTGGCATAAGTAATAGGATAGTTATAAACTAATTATGGGTTGGTATTAAGGTGACCAAAAGAAGGTATATAGTATTATATAAATATTAAATGCATAGAAGTTTATAATTATTGTTGGGTAGTTAGTATAAATAAGGTTTTGAATTTACCTTGAGATGCCAAGGTAAGTATCAAGGTATTGGAGGATAACCAAGGTATTGGATTTGGGTATCAAGATAGAGGTTTAGTATTGCGATACCAAGTTGGTTCGAAACCAAGGTATCCATTTAGCATTTGTAATTAGGATTTTATATATATAATATTGTTTAATATGTACATATGTGTTATATTTATTCCTTGTTTGCGTATCATGAGATACGGTATCTTAGTATCCTAAGATGTAGCTTTTATGGCCTAGATTCATAGTGTGTGAGCCCAATATCTTTGAGTTAGACTCATGCAACCTAGAAATAGGTAGTTGACCATAATTTGACTATAGTTGACCATAGTTGACTTAGAGTTGACCTAGTTTGACTTTTGACTTAGAAATAGTTTTATGACCTAGAAATTGACTAGTTTAATTTATTTCTCTTCCCCAAAACTTGTATTAATACAATATTTCATATATAGGTCTGTGACACCAGTTCGGACATCATTTTTTCATCATTTGCTCTGGACCACAGGCGAGTACATTCTCTGATAGTTTCTATTATTTGATTACCACTATAATTCAAGTATTTAGAAATATTACTTATGATTCTTGACACGATGGTACACGGATTGGTATTATTATTGGATCGTCAGTCATGGGATGTTACCTTGATTATGGAGATGGTATCGGATACTGTCCTTGTTGGTATTGGATAACATTGAATATTGTAGATTAAACATTGGATACATTGGCTAGTGACGTGTCATGATTCGATCCATCATATCAGTCGGGGCGGAAAAATACCAATTAAATATGTGATCAAGAAACTATCGGCTAGTAGTATAATCATTAGCTACTAACTAACCATGCAATTCACGTATGGTTGAGTTAGCTCCTTAGGGTAATCATTGAATCTCCCAGGCCAATCACATATTTAGTTAGTATCTCAAATCACATAGTTATTGTAGATTCCATTATTCAGTACATTGATTACCTTGTTCTATTCTGACATTATAGTTCATTCCTTATTCTTGTACGCATTGATTATATTCTGTTGTTAGTATTGCATATTCTCTCATTGTTCTTGATTATCAGTTATATCCTCATCGTAGATAGCATCTTCTATTCTACTGCTTTATAGTTTTTGTCAATTAATTGGAACTGCTATTGGGTTGTACTTTGCTCCATTCCTGACTGGAAAATATTTTTCAGAGGATCCGAGAGATTGCTGTCCGACATACTATGGACCTCAGCCTATAGATGGTGCAGACTTGGACCCACTAGTTCTGGAGTGACTGTCGAGAGATTTAGCCGGATTCACTAGTTAGCATAGTTAGTTCTCTTTAGCATTTTGGTACCGGATTTTTTTCCGGCATATATTTGTGTTTGGATATTATTTCTATTTGTTGTTGTTATATTTTTAACTGCTTAGTTATGTTAGACTTCTGTGATATCCTCTAATGCCATAGAAATATGATTGAGTATTGTGTTGAATTAAGTTGATTACTCTCTTCTTGGAGTTGAGATATTATTGGAGGATTATACATTTTGTGAGATAATTAGATAGTATAGTTGACCAAGACAACGTTCTACCGCCGATGCTGCGGCGTAGGCTGGGCGTTGTTCCCGACTTGCATCCCTACATCGGGTGCTGGTCGTGACACATTTTTAGTGGTGGCCCATGCAGGTTAGGCTTCAGAATATTGCGATGTCGTGGTAGTGCGACGACTTAGTTGTACTACTGCGAGCCAGCGATATGATATAGGACATAGGATACTAGGAAAAGAGAGGGATACTCAATCACAACTAGGAATTCTAATCTGAACTGAATCGCTACTTTTGATTCCTTCTGAATACTTTTGTCCTTCCTTGATGATATCTTATCTTGTGTCGAATTGATCTCCTTTGTTTCGATCTGTCTTCAGGATGCCGCCGAAGACTAGATCCCATCGATCGGGAGCAGTTTCTGCGAGGTCTGCCACCTCTCAATCTTCCACTCAGGCAGTAGGGTTTGTACCTCCTACGATATCAGTTCATGTAGGAGTCTCGGCTGCCTTCGGGGGTTCTCCTCCACCTATTTTGAGGACTACTCTAGTTGCTTCGGAGGGACTTCTACCACCTCCATTTTTAGGAGATACCGCACCGATGGTTGCACTGTTTAGAGAGATGATGGAATTACAGAGGGCACAGATAGAAGCCTAGCACAGGCAATCAGATTTGATGCGACAGAGTATGGAAAATGCCCATCAGGTATATATAGCAGCAGTTCAGAAAGAGGCTCCTCCACAGCCACAGGATATTCAGATAAAGCCAGACAACATTCAAAATTTCAAGAAGCTTGAGCCTCGAGTTTTTAAGGGTACAGAAGGTATAGTCTATGCTGACGATTGGCTTGAAGATATTGAGCGACTCATGAAGGTATCCCGTCTTACGGAGGATCTGAAGGTTGAGGCGGTAGGACTTCAACTGTTCGACGTTGCCCGCACTTGGTTCAGGAATGAGCCAATTCTTACTGATGCGGGACAGTCTTGGAAGATATTCAAGGATCTCTTTAAGAAGAAGTTCTTTGCTCGGACGGACAGATTGGAATTAGGAAGGCAATTTGGGAGCCTTACACAAGAAAGCATGTCCGTAGAGGAGTATGCCGCAAAGTTTGGGAGGCTGAGCCGATTTATGAAGTACTTGGTGAGAGAGCCAGAAGTTTGGGCTATCCGTTTTCGCGAGGGTCTGAATTGGGAAGTGAAGATTCTTATTCCGTCTTTCTACGAGACATATTCTGAGATACTTTCGGAGGCACGCAAGGTCGAGAGGGAGTGGAACTTGAAGCCGAAGAGGGACCGTGATATGTTTGGGAGTGATAGTAGCAGTGCGGGATCGACAAAGAGGCCGCGATTCCAGCAACAGCAGTTTCCAGTACAATTCGGAGCCTATCAGCAGCAATATCAGATGCTAGAACCTATTGTTGCTCCAGTACAAGCTCCAGTACAACAGATACCACAGCAGCCTCAGAGACAGGTACAATAAGCTCCTCAATGCACCTATTGCAAGAAGGCTAGGCACACTTGGGAGATGTGCCGGAAGAGACTTGGAGCATTCTTACATTGTGGATCAACGGAGCATATGGTGAAGGATTGTCTCTGGACAATTCAACGTCCAGGCCAGGATGTCGATCGAAGGTAGAGAGGTGGAGTTAGGCGACCTGTAGCACCACAGATTGCTCATCACCCGCAGAGGGAGCTACCTCGGCAGGGCGGAGCATTTACGACGGTCGAGGAGACCAATACTACAGGTGATGGGTTAGAGAGTCTGTTCTTTCTTTCTTTCTGTTTCTTTCATTTATTTTAATTGATTGATTCTTTAGTACCTTTTGGATGCTTGTGTTATATAGTTAGTGTAGCTATAGAATACCCTGACAGAGACAACAATAATAAGGCAGGTGGAGACCATGACCATGCATGTTATTCTTTGCATAGGACTGTTCTTGGTAAGATAAGACCTAATTAGACTATGATGGCTGGGGGTTTGACCTAGAAGGAGTACGATCACCCTTAAATTTCGAGGACGAAATTATTTTAAGGGGGATAGACTTGTCACTACCGTATTTTCTAGAAAAGGGTATTTTGGTCATTTTATAATTAATTAAATATTATGCATGTTAAATATTTATTTATTGTATTATTTATTTATTATTAGCATGTTAGATTTATTTTTTGGACTTGTGTTAGTGGACCTAACTAGTTAGAATAGATCCATGGACCAACATGTATTAATTGTTAGAATTGAGCCCAACTAGAAAGCCCATTAATTAGGAGGATGATTAAATTAATTAAACCATTAGACTAGAAGCTTCCCTCCTTAATTAATTTCTTCATGAGAGGCCCCAAGGGGTATTTTAGACTTTACATAGTAGCTTGAGGGAGGGGGCAAGTAAGGCCTATATAAAAGGGATGAAAACTTTCTCTCTCTTCATTTTTCATTCCAAATCTAGATCTAGAATTTCCCTCAACCAAATTTTATCAAATCCCTACCAAATTTCCACCCAATTACTTCTCAAATCACCATTGGAGACTAGAAGAGCAAGGATCTAGAAGGAGGAAGCAAGAATCTACAAAGAGGAGCAAGGATCTACAAGTTTGAAGCTAATTTCACCAATTTTGGAGGTTTCATTGGGAATTTATCTCCCAATAGGTATAATTCAGTTTTTTCTTCATAAAATAGCTTCTAAATCTAAAATTTAATCATGAATAATCAACCCATATGTATGTACTACCCATAGGATTTGGTTTTGTGTTCATAGGAGACCTATGGAGAAAGTTATGGTGCTTTTTGTGTCAATTTTGGGGGAATTCCGAAAATAACTTTTGTTGTGTGTGTCAATTGATTCTATACATCAATTTGGCATATGTTTATGTTTTGGGGCTAGTGTCGTGTCCACAATTGGGTACGTGTAGGTCGTATCCCAATAATTTGGTGATACGTGTTGTTTTTGGAGTTTTTCCTCCGACACGAGACTTTATACATGTCGTATTTTGACACGGACACATAGATCTACATTTGACACTTTGTTTTGTTTATAAATATTAAATGTGATTTATTTGTGTCCTTCGGTGTGCAATTGGATGTGTGGTGGACTCGTGTCGCATGCGTATCCTAGATCTAGTGGGATACGGTGTGATACTCTCGAATTGTTGAGTGTTTATGTGTAGATATAATTAATCGTGCTTTAATTCTTGAATTATAATTGTGTATATATCTATATATATTATATATGTATTATGTATATTTATTATAGTATTTATTGTATCATAGATCTATGTATTATATATGTATTAATAGAATATATATTATGTAGCTTTCTTCTACATGCATTAATATATATGTTATAATATATGTTAGGGATGTAAATATATGTATATGTTTTATATAATATATGTGTATGTTTAATTAAGTAATTAGATTATCTATATTTATTATATGATTATATATATATATATATATATATATATATATATATATATATATATATATATATATATATATATATATATATATATATATATATATATATATATATATATATATATATATATATATATATATATATGTATGTAGATATATATATTTATAAGTGGTAGCATATGTATATATAATATAGTAGATATATTTATATGTGGTTATATATATAGTTATATTATATATTGTTATGTATTTATATTATTGTATGATTATATATATGTATACATATATGTATAGTTATATATACATATTACTATATGTGTGTGTGTATGTTACTATGTGGTATTTTATACAATTTACTATGTATAAGTGTATGTATAGTTATATATAGTTTTATATGTATATTGTATAAATATATATTATGGGTTATATATATGTATTTAAATATATATTGTATAAATATATATGGTGGTTTATATATATGTATATATATATATATATATATATATATATATATATATATATATATATATATATATGGTAATTCATATATATATAAATATGTTCATAATTGCTATTTATATTATAGTATACTATATATGTATATATTTAGTTGTAGCATATAAATTTATTAGAATAGTTAGTATATTTTAGTTATCAATTGTTATGAGTATCTTTTATATACTATATATTTGTAGGTATGTATGTACGTATATATGTATTAATAGTTAGTGTGTAGTTGGTAGTTAGTATTTTTTTATTAGTATATACTAGAGTTATATTGGATTAATATATGTAATTATTGATGGGTAGTTAGTATATATATGAGATTTTGGCAACTACCTTGAGATACCAAGGTAAGTATCAAGATATACCAAGGTATGAGTAGTAGGTATTGGCATAAGTAATATGATAGTTGTAAACTAATTATGGGTTGGTATTAAGGTGACTAAAATAAGATATATAGTATTTTATAAATATTAAATGCATAGAAGTTTATAATTATTGTTGGGTAGTTAGTATAAATAAGGTTTTGAATTTACCTTGAGATGCCAAGGTAAGTATTAATGTATTGGAGGATAACCAAGGTATTGGGTTTGGGTATCAAGATAGAGGTTTAGTATTGCGATACCAAGTTGGTTCGAAACTAAGGTATCCATTTAGCATTTGTAATTAGGATTTTATATATATAATATTGTTTGATATGTACATATGTGTTATATTTATCCCTTGTTTGCGTATCATGAGATACGGTATCTTAGTATCCTAAGATGTAGCTTTTATGGCCTAGATTCATAGTGTGTGAGCCCAATATCTTTGAGTTAGACTCATGCAACCTAGAAATAGGTAGTTGACCATAATTTGACTATAGTTGACCATAGTTGACTTAGAGTTGACCTAGTTTGACTTTTGACTTAGAAATAGTTTTATGACCTAGAAATTGACTAGTTTAATTTATTTCACTTCCCCAAAACTTGTATTAATGCAATATTTCATATATAGGTCTGTGACACCAGTTCGGACATCATGTTTTCATCATTTGCTCTGGACCATAGGCGAGTACATTCTCTGATAGTTTCTATTATTTGATTACCACTATAATTCAAGTATTTAAAAAATATTACTTATGATTCTTGACACGATGGTACACGGATTGGTATTGTTATTGGATCGTCAGTCATGGGATGTTACCTTAATTATGGAGATGGTATCGGATACTGTCCTTGTTGGTATTGGATAACATTGAATATTGTAGATTAAACATTGGATACATTGGCTAGTGACGTGTCATGATTCGATCCATCATATCAGTCGGGGCGGGAAAAATACTAATTAAATATGTGATCAAGAAACTATCGGCTAGTAGTGTAATCATTGGCTACTAACTAACCATGCAATTCACGTATGGTTGAGTTAGCTCCTTAGTGTAATCATTGAATCTCCCAGGCCGATCACATATTTAGTTAGTATCTCAAATCACATAGTTATTGTAGATTCCATTATTCAGTACATTGATTACCTTGTTCTATTCTGACATTATAGTTCATTCCTTATTCTTGTACGCATTGATTATATTCTGTTGTTAGTATTGCATATTCTCTCATTGTTCTTGATTATCAGTTAAATCCTCATCGTAGATAGCATCTTCTATTCTACTGCTTTATAGTTTTTGTCAATTAATTGGAACTGCTATTGGGTTGTACTTCGCTCCATTCCTGACTGGAAAATATTTTTCAGAGGATCCGGGAGATTGGTGTCCGACATACTATGGACCTCAGCCTATAGATGGTGCAGACTTGGACCCACTAGTTCTGGAGTGACTGTCGAGAGATTTAGCCGGATTCACAAGTTAGCATAGTTAGTTCTCTTTAGCATTTTGGTACCGGATTTATTTTCGGAATATATTTGTGTTTGGATATTATTTCTATTTGTTGTTGTTATATTTTTAACTGCTTAGTTATGTTAGACTTCTGTGATATCCTCTCATGCCATAGAAATGTGATTGAGTATTGTGTTGAATTAAGTTGATTACTCTCTTCTTGGAGTTGAGATATTATTGGAGGATTATACATTTTGTGAGATAATTAGATAGTATAGTTGACCAAGACAACGTTCTACCGCCGATGCTGCGGCGTAGGCTGGGCGTTGTTCCCGACTTGCATCCCTACACCGGGTGCGGGTCGTGACACGCCCAACCCAGCCTTCCCCGACCGGCTGCTCCAGCCCCCAGCCGCTCCCCCGACCGGCTGCACACCCCCAGCCGCTCCCCGACCGGTGCACCCCACAGCCCGACCGGAGTACTGCCGATCTCGACTGCCCTTCACCGCTGGACGGATCCGCCCATGCTGCCGGAGCCACCCTCGTCGAAGGAGGAGACGCCCCCTCATCCTATTGATCTGGTACTCGTCCTCCAGCAGTTCCTTCCTTGTGTCCCAATCATATCCCCTCGTATCGTGTCCATGCATGAATATTGTGTCTAAATATCGAGAATCATAGTTGGATCACAACCCTGCTAACCCTAATTAATAAAATGATGGCTTAATGATTAACCAGATTAAGAAATTGTTAAATAGAAAATTCCTTAACCACGATACCTGTCATCAAGGACCTTAGTTAGTTGAACGTCTGGACATAAACCACGTGCAATGAGCATAGAAACCAAAGACAGGTGTTCGTATAGAACAGAAATCATGGATAACCGTAACTGGATAATTATTGCCTCGAGACACCTGTTAACCGAAGACAACACCCGTGTACACCCTAGCTAAGTGCGCACATGATGCTGTACTCGAGCAACAGTGAACTCGCGACAAGTATTCAAGATTAGCGTCTTAACAGTATGTAGATAATACGTAGTATCTGATGCTGTATTATTGTGTTATATTGTATGTCTAGGGTCTTTGGATCAGCCAGGAGGCACTACAGGAGCAGGCTTTTGGCATTCACCTCTTGAAGACTCAGGCAAGATACCTTGCCATATTTACTGTCTAATTTAAATGATGCAAATGTTGTATTGTATGCTTGTTGTTTGCTTTATACAACTGTGCGTGTCTGAGATTGTCTCGGGTGCATTCGACGGGTACGTCGAAGATTAGAATACATTGACTTAGTCATTAGCAGACTCACCTCATTGGATAATATCCTGTTATCTTCCAAGACCTGACACTTTTACACGTATTTATAGTAATAAATCTCATGTTGGGATACATGTTCGCGTGATCGACAAGCTATCGCCGCGTGTGACGTGCATCACGGTTAGCAGGAAGTCTAGGACTACTTCAGTTTAGAGACTTAGCATTTAGATCAGGGATATGCGCATCGATTATTTGACGGGTATATCTATATTGGGAGGGGAGGACGACTGGTAGGCATATGGGATACCCCACTCCTTTACACTGATACCGCACTCGACGGAGTGATACGGACGTATTTATTACTGATACCACGTTCTGTAGAGTGTGGGACGTTACTTGATGACTTTGCAGATACCACACTCTATAGAATATTAGACGTTACTGTATTCCTGCGCCCGTGTTACAGGGGGCATGTGTGGCATATACTAGCCGGTTGCCACGACTGGTGAATTACGTCAGCATGTCTAGCCTACACCTTCTCATATACTCACAGTTGTCCTTACATTGCATTCACTTAGATGGTTAGCACACCTTTATTGCATTTATTTTATTCAGTATTTATATATGGCATGCATTTCTTTATCTTGTTACGTCCCTCTGAGGACCTGGTTCCCTTCCAGATTTAGATGAGGCTTTCTACCCGACGGTATACAGCCCCGGACAGGAGACGAGATTCGCTACATCTGAGGAGTTAGAGGTACAGCTGTCAGAGTTTGCGTGATCAGTTGGTAGGCCTTCAGCCTAGATTGGGTGCATCATTATCTAGAGCCGATGCCCCAGTTATTGTCTTTTATATCTCATTTCAGTACTTTATTTCGTCATAGTAGTGGGTTTGTTCCCATCTGACATTATTGGATGTACTATGATATCTTGAGACTGGTATTTATCTTCCAGCAGTTTATGTAGTACTTCTTGCTCTTTATATTGTGGATGAGATTAGATTACCTGTTATTGACTGATATTGCACCTGTTAGTATTTTAGGACAGCGTAGCACTCTTCGTGGATCCATTAAATTGGGATATCCTCGGATACGTGTCAGCTGGCTATTGCCACATGGCATGGTCCCGTGTACTTTTGGGACTGGGGCGTGACAAAGTGCATCATTATTTGAATTCTTATTGTTCAGCTTAGAATATGGAATTTACTATAGAACGTGAGTCGTTCTTTGGATTCGCATCGTTCAAAGCTTATTAAAACATGAAATTCACTATGGAACGTGCATCGTTCTTTTGATTCTCATCGTTCAGCCTAAAACATAAAATTGACTATGGAATGACATCTTCGTACTCTACCAATCCATTGAAGGTGCAAATAGGAAGGACCAACAGTTAACTGTAATAATAATTTCTATATTATTGAACAAAGGGCCTTCCAAATTGTTTGTGGGAGAATATTACACTTATGGTCATGTCCTAAGTATCGTTCGTCACTTCTGATTTAACTCTGGTTCAAAATCAGATCCACATGAATATCATTCGAATGTGGGGGTTTTAGGCGTATGAGTAATTTCCAAAGGACCTTATCAGCCAGAGTTATTGGCACTTATGTAGAAGAATACGTAGTCCAGGAAGTAGTGGTCTTTTAAGAGAACATTTAAACCAGAACTCGAAGAGCAGTCAGCAAGAAGATCAGGAGGCCGAAGACGATTTTATCACCTATCATATGGAGGTCGTGCCAATTACCAATGATGAGGCGATAAAGACCAGAGACTTAGTTTTCTAAGAGGAGTCCGTCCTTGAAGAGATTGACCCCATAAAAATACTTGGATGTTGATCAATCTGCCTGAAAGAGCTAAACCTATCAGATACTTATATATCTTCAATAGAAGAAAATGGAAGCAGACAGAACAGTTGAGTTCAAAACTAGGCTTGTAGCCTAGGGTATTTCTCAGGTACAAGAGATTAAGTTCTTTGGCACCTCGTTGAATGTGTTATATATCAGGATGATGAATGTCGTAGCTGCTATTCATAAGCTATTTTTTTATCAAATAAAGGGAAGACAATAAGTCTTAGAGGAAGACAGACATAAGAGATTCACGGACAACAGTCATAATTATTATCATTCAGGTTTGAAGACAGTCTGCTGGTTGGTGATATCTCAATATGGCCTAAAGCAAATCCTAGGATGTAGCAGCAAAAGTTTGACAAATTATCTAGTCAAAGTTATCGCAGGATCAGCGAGACAGATAAGAGCGTATACATGAAGTTCGCTGATAATAAATGAGTCATCTTTTGTATCTATGTGGACGACTTGCTAATTCGAACTGCGGATATAAAAGTGTCACTAGAACAAAGATGTCCTTTTGTCCAGACTCAGGACATGGGATTATGGATGTCATCCTAAAGAGAGAAGATAATCCGGATGCCAGGTGGACTTGCTCAGTTATAAGCTCTCTACTTAAGAAGATTCGTCACATGCTTTGGTTATCAAGGTCGATACTCCTCTGGTTTAATATTAAGATAAAGAAGCCTAATCCAAGGGAAATCATTAGACAATTGGTATACTCGAGCATCATCAGGTGCATGATTAAGTTGCGAGTACCACTAGGCCTGATATAGCTTTCGTTGTAGGGATGCTGAGTCAGTTCACGAGTAGTATATGTATTGTTGAACATTGAAAAATGTGAAGAGAGTCGTCAGAATTCTCAAGTGGACTCAGTGGTATATCCTTCACTGCAACAGTTATCCAGATATGATGGAAGGCTTCAGTGATGCCAGTTGGTGCTCAGAAAAGAAGAGTGAAAGATCCACAGGAGGACGTGACTTCTCTAGTGGTAAAATTGCTATATCATGGAAGTCAAAGAAGTAGTCTTTATTCTCTGAGTTCTATGCACTATCATCTGTAGCATATAAAGCATAATAGCTCAAGAAGCTCTCAGATGATCTTTCTATGGTTAGCACACAGATTCGGGTAATACCGATATACTGTGAAAACTAGGAAGCTGCAATAGTGGCATATATTCATCTTTTCAAGGGTTTGAAGAGAAGTGTGTGGATAAAACAAAGGACACTGAATGAGCGCAGCCATCGTGGATCATTACAGTGGTTAATGTTCGTAGCCAGGTGATTCTGGCGGATCCGTTCATGATAGTACTCAAGGGCCAGTACAGAATACTGAATGAGCGCAGCTAGAGTGGATCATTACAGTGGATAAAAGATCGGAGTCAGGTAAATCTGGAAGATTCATTCATAATAGGCCTCAAGCGCCAGCTGATCGTAAGAACTATAAAGGAGAGTAGTACTCCATGTTACCGTAGGATGACACCACTATGAGATACATTGACACAGTAAAGCCTCAGCTTTGGGCCATGTCACAACGGTAGTAGTACCGCATATAGTCAATGCCAAGCACTATGAAGGAGCGTAGTACTCCATGTTACTATGGGGTAAGACCACTATGAGGTACCTCGATAGGGTAAATCCTCGACTGCGAGCCATGTCATAGCGGTAGTAATACCGTACATAGTCAAGGACACAACGGATGTGGACTTGGAGGACCTCTGATAATGCGTCTCTGCAATCCTACCATTTAGTTTTATGTTATTGGTTTAAAGATAAATCTATCAGGCATCTAGCTATTGGTTCAAGAGAGGACCATTGACCAGGAGGATATCAGGTACAGTGGGTAGTCCTCAGGGACATTGTGGGATACAAACCCGGAACCACTGTAGTCTATTATTTTTTCTTGATAAGAATATTTTCTTTGGAAGGATGGCTTTGTCGTCTTAATGAGTTCTCAGGAAAAGTGAATATTCGGCGTGCATTACAGGAAACACGAGTAGTTTCAGCACAACAAGGGACTTGTATCCCATGCTACAGTGGCGTGACACCACATGAGGGAGTGAACCTCGGTTTTGGGCCATGTCATAGCGGTGGTATCACCGCACATAGTCAGATAGCCTAATATTGAAAGGAGATAGAGAGTGGTAGCAAAGCACTACAAAGAGGCACGTGTCTTCATGATACAGTGGTTTGACACCACATGGCGGAGTGAACCTCGACTTTGAGCCATGTCACAGTGGCGTAACTCCATACGAAAGCACAAGGCTTCATGATGAGATATAGTACAACACTACTAAGAGGCTGGTGACCTCATGCTACAGTGGTATGACACCACATGGGAGAGTGAACCTCGGCTTCGAGCCATGTCACAGTGGCGTAGCATCGCACGAAAGCGCAAGGCTTCATGTTGAGATGTAGTACAACACTACTAAGAGGCTGGTGACCTCATATACAGTGGGTGACACCACATGAGGGAGTGAACCTCGGCTTCGATCCATGTCACAGCGGTGTAGCACCGCACAGGAGAGCAAGGCTCCATGTTGTGTGTAGTAACGACACTACTAAGAGGTCAGTGTCCTCATGTTATAGTGGTATAAAACCACAAGAGAGGGATCCTCGGCCTTGGACAGTCATATCATTGCGATGTAGCACCGAACAGAAGCGCAAGGCTTCATGCCGGATAATAAACTCTCTATAGTGGAAGAACTCACCTAAGTGTATGGATAGAGATATAGGCCGTCTCTTGAGGGAAAGATTGTAGATGCCCAAGATACATACACTAAGACCAGGTCAGCACAGGACCTTTAACGTGCGACCGAATGAAACAATTGAGGTCATTATGTGCGTGAAAAGAATAGCAGCTATGATGCAAAATTCAAGGCCTAGTCCATTCTTGTTTCATACTGTTGTTTGACCCATGCGGAAAGATTTAAGTCGTCGGCCACATATATCCGAATGCATGATGGCAGTCACCGTGAGGAACGCTCGACCATATATTGTGATATATGTGGGGGATTATTGGTGTTTTCCACTTAGATTTGGGAGTTTTAGTCCCACAATAGAAACCACCAATGTGTATATCTCAATATATAGCTATGCTTAGTATTGGTATATGCACATGGGGTGGTGGACCATGTGGGTTGACTTTCCTAGATGGATTAAGTGTGAACTCCATTATGACAATCTTTATTTGGTCGTTTTGTTGTCGCACCTTGCACTTAGTACGTCAGCATCGTCGCAAGGCGCTCGTGCGCTCTTTTTATGCGCAAGTTGCATGCACGGTTGCCAGCTCGAGCGCATGCTTCATGGCGGATGTGGCCTGGCGCTATGCGGCCAAAGCGCAATGTATCCCGGCGCTATATGGCCAAGGTACTATGCGTCCAGGGGCTATGCGGCCAGGCGCTATGCGACCAGGGTCTTTGTGGCAGACGTTATGCGAGCAGGGGCTATGCAGCCACATTTGGATGGGCGAGTTGCATGTGGAGATAACAGGGCCTGCTTTCGGCGGTGCATGCGGCACATGATTTTCTGTGCCTTCCGAAAAATGAGGCGCATACGGTTGCTTTCGGCGTTTGGCTGCGTTGTCTGCCTCGTGCAGTATAGCGTGACTAGCAGTGGAGGCGGTGTATGCAGTACAGGCGACGCCTGTGGCTCTGACACCCAGATTTTGGAGGATCTGGTCGGTCAGTACATATGTGGCCTTGAGTTTCCTCAAGACGCATATATGTGGTTTTCCTCTATATAACGAGGACCTCTTCTTTCATTTGAAGAGAAAGAAAATACAGATGGAAAAACCGAGGATACCAGATCGCATCTGTGACCTAGAGTGTCCCCCTCCCCTCATGGTGTTTCCGAGTATTTTCAAATGTGACTTGAGCGTTCCAGAAGTTCATTTGTGAACCTGCTGGTTCTTGGGAGCAGATCGTCTGTACGTCAAATCTTACTTTGAGCAACGGTGGTTTTGACCACCCCAGCAAGTAGCTTTTCTTCAGTTTTTTCTTTGCTCATTCATTCTCATTGTATTGTCTGCGAACGTAAAGAGAATAACATTTTTCTTGTTGCTTGTTGTAATCTTCATTTTCTTCGGAGTTTGTTTGTAAACTGTTCTTGGTTCGTGCTTCGTTGGAATCGAGAATATCAGATGAGGATCTCTTATGTGAATCTCTGATTTCGACGACAACTTAAATTCATGTAGAGAACGGACTTTTGGATTTCGCTAGTATGGTTCGTATTTTACCATCTTTGATCCGTTTCAAACTAACAATGTTATCCTGCCCCAGTCCATAACGACAGGCCAGCATCCGGTGACGTTCCTCATTTATATCGACCTTGCCACACTGTCAGTATCCCAGCATTGACTACACTTGCTGTGTTTCTTTCTGAATGCACCAAATTTTGATGTCATTAATTGAATGGTTAATAATATCTGCAGGTCTAGTTAACACCAGATGAAAAATCAGTGAGCACATTTCTGACCAGGGTTGGGACCTTCCCCTTGCGTTGGCACATTTCTGGCCATGTCTGACCATGAGTAGCTGGCTGGCTGCCGATAAAAAGACAGGTGCAACTAATACCACTAATACCCACGCATTGCTTTCCCTAGAAGAAAGCATAGATCGTTCTGGCATTATTTATACTTCTAGCTAGGTCCGTAATGTCTTTGCCACAGGGTTATAAATCTATTCAAGTTATACCAGATAACTCTATAGAGAGAAACCTCCAGTTCTGTTGCATTCATGTATCCAAATCAAGATGATGATGCTCGTGTCATGATATGCATTCATATATTCATTCAATTATGAGTAGGGTGGTGGTGGTGGCGGCGGCAGCGCGGCGGCAAAAGAGATGTGAATCATTTTTAAGGGAAGTACGTCAAGAATGTAGTTTTATTAATGCTGAGATGCATCTTAAAGAGTTAGCACCGTTTAGTTAGACGTTTTGAAAGTAAGTTATAAAATTATGTTATGAATATAAAATTTTTAACTTTTTATTTGGTTACTTTTATTTGAAAAGTAATTTAAAAAAATAAAAATTGAAGACTTTATTTGTTAAAATATTTTTTGAAAGCAATTTTTTTTAACTGTCCACACTGTTCGTGTCCAATTGTGTTCTTTCAAAAATTATTCGTGTCTACGCATATCTGAGTTCTCTCCGGCGTCTAGGACTCAAGTTCTCTCCGACGTCTGATTGCATTGTGTCTTGTGTCCCTCGACCGGAGCAGTGTCGTAGGTGGCTCCGTCCTGACGTCGTCGACCGTGGCCTCGACCTCGTCCGCTGTCGCCTGACGTCGTTGACCTCGACCTTGTCCTCCCACGCGGAGGTCGACGACGTGCGGAGACTGTGGCGTCGTCCTCCCACGTGGTCGTCCATCCATTGTGCGAGGCGGCTCCGTCCTGACGTCCTCGACCGCGGCCTCGTCCTCCCAGGTGGTCGCCTGACGTCCTTGACCACGGAGATTACGCAGGTGACGACGATCCACGCGGTCGCCTGACGTCCTCGGCCTCATCCTCCGCTTAGATGTACACTTGCCCACTGATGTATAAATAAGCCAAGGAATATTTAACAAGACTGCAAGTTTTGGCGAGGTACACTTGCCAAACCCTGCAGCTTGCTATTTATTTTCTGGACTTAATTATGCATTAGTGGGCAAGTAAAGCTTGCCAATTCTCAGTAATTCTTGACGTAGTATTTTACTTGATTTTTTGTAGATTCATATGTAAACTTGTTTAACTGCTCAACCCAGGACACCTGACACTATTCATGTGACGGGATTTCCCTGAGATACACAGGGTGATTCCGTATAGGATACATATTCATGACATATACAGTTTACATGCTTAGATTATATCCTGACTTGCTGCATTAGTTTTGATCCTACGTGTCATGGACATGAGACGTGAGATTACATTGGGTAGGGAGAGATTTACCATACAAAAGGCTGATTATATATATATATATTACTTTACTGGAAGTGCCTTAGACTCTGGCAACAGATCTTTGGTACATTACTGGCCCTTCGAGAGAATACTGCTATGGTTTCTTCGACACTGATCCTGTAGTAGTCTCAGCCCGAGTATGACTAAAACTCTCACTTGCATATCACTTAGCTGGTTATATAGTTACCCTATTGATTCATTTATTGCTGCACTGCATTTATTTTGGCTTGTATTTTCTGTACCTTGTTATGTCCCCTGAGGACCTGGAATGGACTATGTCCCCAGGTATAGCCGAAGAGATCTACCCCGAGGTGTACGGAACAGGAGCACTTCTTGGAACAGAACAGGAACCTGAGGACGAGATCGTGGCAGAAGACTTCTCCTGAGTACCGGCTTCATATACTCAGTATTTATATTTTCAGTTAATTTATTTCCTGTCTATTTGCATTCGATGTACCAGACATATTCTCGGATTGTTCCCCGAGACACTTATTTGAGATTTGCTTATTTATTCTATTGCATTATTTCTGGCATTTAATCTATGATTATCTGTTGTGGATGAGATTAGTATAGACTGTGACCTGTAACAATTGTTCTATTTACTGTTAGACTACAGCTTAAGCATGCCCTGATGGATCCATTAAATTGGGTTGTCCATCGGTGCGTGCTGCTGGCCATTGCCGCGCATCCAGTCCCTCGGCATTTTGGGACTGGGGCGTGACAGATCAGCTTAGTTTTCTGATATTCTCAGACAGTACCGGACCGCTGCCTTGGACGATGGTGACGACGATCCGTGATCGTCGCGAGAGAGAGAGAAAGAGAGAGAAAGGAACAGTAAGGAGAGAGAAAAAAATTTGGTTGATAGAATCGGGAGATGGGAGTGGAATTGGGTGAGGTGGGCCCCACTGGAGTCCACCATACTTGAAATGAGCATTCTGAAAACATGTTTCAGCTATTCTCTCAAATGTAAGTTTAAACGTAAGATTTGGAAATAATTTTTCAAATATAATGTTTGAAGATGTGTTGTCCAAAGAACATTTGGTCCGATTTTTTATTTAAAACTTCAACTAAATTTTAAATCCTATCCAAACCGGGCTACTCTACGAGAGGACTAGGTAACGAAATGATCGCGACTAGTCTAAAGTAAAGTTGTTTATAGGAGACGTCCATCCTTTTGCCGAATAACCTCTATTGTAAAGTGCTGCCCTACAGTTGGGGAAGAAGTACGAAAACATTTTCTCAAATCAGAGAGTAAAATCGAGCAATACAACGCACAAACCAAACACCAAACCACAAAAAAATAACCCACGCAGACACAGAGAATTTTGACGTGGAAAATCCTTGCAGAAAAAATTATGGGACGATCGGAGTCCAATTCTGAAAAACCTCCAGTAATGGAATAAAGAAAATACACCATCTACAAGCTCCTCCCATTCCAACATGGATCACCACAACACTTAGAAATAGAAAATAGATCACACCATGAAGATAGAAGACAATGAAAAATTACCGAAAATTAATCTCCTCCTCCGAAACGGCCTCCAATCCTTCTTTCTCATTCTCAAAGTAGCAATGACACTCTTGCCTCCTTTTCTCCTCCTTCTTGAGATGATATGTTAGGGTTAGGGTTTAGGAAAACCAAATATAAACCCCATAATCCCGCAATAAATCCTGGACCGTAGGATATGATCCAACGGTGTATAAAACACCTCTGAATTTTTGTCTAGCCCCCCGACCGAACTCAGACCGAATTCGTCCGAGTCGGTGATTTGCGAGTAAACGAAGACAACATCTTTCTGGATCTTCTGGAGCACCCTGACCGAACTCGGACCGAGTTCGGACTGAGTTCGGCCCAAACTATGTCTCCTCCTGGACAACAGCTGCTCCTCCTTCTTTCCGAGCTTCTTCGACCTATCGAATGGCTCTCGTCGCCTACCCGAGCGCCTCTGACCACAGACGGCGCTCGTCACACTCCAGGGTATTCTCCACATAGGTTGGGAACCCCACCCACTCCAACAAATCTTTTCCTTCACAACTATGTGGAGGGGATCGTCATCCTGACGATCTACCTGCAGTACTCAAACTTTTTCCTTGGAAGAATCTTTGGGAACATATCTGCTTTGTTGTCATCTGTATGAACCTTCTCAAGCGTCGCTTCCTTCTTTTCTATAATATTCCATATCCAGTGATATCGGGTCTCAATGTGGTTGGATCGGCTATGAAATGTCTGGTTCTTCATAAGATGAATAACACTCTGACTATCGCAAAGCAAATGATACTGCTCTTGCTTTAGCCCTATTTCCTGCAGCAGCTTCTTCATCCACAACAACTCCTTATAAGCCTCCGTCGTCGCAATGTAGTCCGCCTCTATCGTCGACAAGACAACATACTTCTGCAAACATGACTGCCATGATACTGCTCCACCAGTAAACATCATCACATTAGCCAAAAATCGATAGCCTCGTGTCTACATCTCCAGCCATATCAGCGTCGGTATACCCAAACAGCTTCGGCTCGTCACCACCAAATGAAAGTCTCAATCGGCAGTGTCCTGAAAATATCGTAGAATCCACTTGACCCCACTCTAATGTACCCTTCCAGGATTGGAAGTGTACCGGCCAACTGTGCAGACTACGTGTGCAATGTCTGGCCTCGTACATACCATAGCATACATAAGACTTCCCATAGCTGACGCATATGGAACCAGCTCCATATCTTCCTTCTCATCCTCGGCAGATGGACACTACTCCTCAGTGAACTTAAAGTGAGCCGCAAAGGGGTTGCTCACTTTCTTCGACCCGTCCATCCTGAAATGATGAAGTATCCGGTGAATGTACTTCTTTTGGGACAACTATAGCAGCTTGGACTCTCTCTCTCTCTCTCTCGGCTGATCTTCATCCCAAGAATAGTCTTCGTTATGCCCAAATCCTTCATAGAGAAGGCCGCGCCCAGTTGGTGCTTCAACTCTGCTATCCTGGTGGCATTCCGACCCACCAACAGCATATCATTAACATAAAGCAACAAAATGATGAAATCATCCTTGGCGAATTACCTCACAAAAATATAATGATCCGACATCGTCCGTATATATCAATGCTCCCCCATAAATGACTCGAACTTCCTATACCACTGCCTCGGAGCCTATTTTAGAACATACAAGATCTTTCTCAACCGACAGACCAAATATGACTTGCCCTTCTCACAGAATTCCTCTAGCAGCTCCATGTACAACTCCTCCTCAAGATCACCGTGGAGGAATATCGTCTTCACGTCCATTTGCTCGACCTCTAAGTCGAAATTGGCTGCCAAATCTAGTACCACTCGAATAGATGACTGCTTGACGACTGGCAAAAAGATCTCATCATAATCTATGCATTTCCGCTGACCGTAGCCTTTAACTACCAGCCTTACTTTGTATCGAGGGCGAGTAGCATTATCTGTCTGCTTAACTCTGAACACCTATCGATTCTTCAAAGCCTTCTTGCCCTTTGGGAACTGCACCAGATCATAAGTAGATTTGGCCTCCAAGGAACTCATCTCCTCCTTCATGGCCTCCATCTAATTCTGCCTGTGTTCGTCTTCCATAGCATCTGTGAAACTTTCGGGTTCTCTCCTGTCAGTCAGTAGCACATACTCACCCGATGAGTATCTCATAGATGGTTGACGCTCTCTATCGCTCCTCCTCAATAAAACCATTGGTGCTGCTGTATATCTACAGCCTCCTCCCCTCCTGGAACTACCTCATCGGCATGCTCATCCTCTTGAGGGTCACCCTGACCACCATCAGCAGACTGATGATTAAGGTTGGAAGTAACTCCATATATTGGCTCCCCCATAACTGGATCCTCTGCAATATCCTCTGAAAACTACTCGAAGCAAAATAACTCTAACTCAGGCAATTCCTCAGCCTCAGAAGGCATCTCAGAATCCTGAGTGTTGGTCATGGTCTGATCCTCGATGAATACCACGTCCCTGCTTTTGTAGAGATTTTTTCCCACTGGATCGTAGATTCTATAGCCGATCTTATCCCGACCGTAGTCAACAAATACGTACCGTCTTGTCTTTGGCTCAAGTTTGGATCTATCATCATTCGGTACATGCACGAATACCTTACAACCAAACAATCGCAGGTGATTGTATGATGGCTCTTTATCGTACCATACTTTTTCAGGCACATCACCCTGCAAAGGAGCACTAGGAGATAAATTAATAACATAAGCAGTTGTGTAAAGTGCCTCACCCCAATAGTTGTCCGGCAAGTTTGCTTCTGACAGCAAACACCGTACCCTCTCCATCTATTAATTGTTCATCCTCTCCGCTACACCATTGGGCTGAGGTATCTTTGGCGGAGTCTTCTAGTATCATATCCCTTGCTCTCTATAATAAGCATCAAAGGGACCGATATACTCGTCGCCATTGTCCGAACGAAGACATAGCAACTTCTTTTTTGTCTCCCTTTCAAAAGAGGCCGGAAACTCTTTGAAAGTGAGCAGCACCTGATCCTTGGTCTTTATGGTATAGACCCAAACTTTCTTAGAACAGTCATAAATAAATGTTACAAAATAAGAAGCACCACCAATAGATTTTACCTTCATAGGACCGCAGACATTCGAGTGAATCAACTCGAGCAACGCCGGCTTCCTTGAACTTGGATAACTTTAGAAAGATACCCTATTTTGCTTTCCTGCCAAACAGTGCGTGCACTTCTCCAACTTTATAGACTTTAGTCCTGGAATCACCTTCCTGTTCACCAAGTAGCTCATCCCCTTCTCGCTGATATGGTTGAGATGCATGTGCCACAACTCAGTAGACGCATCAGTAGCTGCGTTAACCTCATGCGCCCCATATGTGCTCCCTTCCATATAGTAGAGTCCAGACCTCTTGGTTCCTTTGGCAATCACCATCGAACCTCTAGAAAGCTTTCACTGATTTTTTTTGAAGGGAATGAAGAAACCCTTGTCATACAACCTTCCAACAAACACCAGATTGAACCGGATATCAGGAAAATGACGGACATCTTTGAGAACAAGAACTGCACCCGCCTTTGTCCTCAAATGTACATCTCCAATGACAACCGCCATTGACACATCTCCATTGCCCATTTTTAATACTCCACAGTCACCTGTTGTGTAAGTAGCAAATAGTTTCCTGTTGTGAGATATGTACACAGAAGGACCTGAGTTTACCAGCCAAGAGTTATCATCGTAGGCAAGGTTTATAACTACCTCATCACCTACAATGATCACGTCGCCTTCATGGGTCGAGGTCGCTGATGTAGTATTCTCACTTTGCTTTCCCTTGTCGCCCTTCTTCTCTCTCTTCCAAGCAAAACAATTCCGCTTGATGTGGCCCTTCTTACCAAAATGGTAACACTCCAAGTCCTCGTACCGACCCATGGATCTTTCCCTGCTTTTGTCTCTGCCACTGTCTGGACCCCTGCTTTTATCCCTTTTACGGCTCTCTGAAACAAGCGCCTCTGAGTAGGATGTGGATGAAGTGCCCTGAGAACTTTTTCGTATCTCTTCATTCAGTACCCCGCTCTTGGCAAACTCCAGACTGACTACGCCTTCCAGAGCAGAAGCGATCATAGACACCCGTACGATCTCCCTCGAGTCTGGCAATATACACAGCAGCCAAGTCCCTGAACTTTGTCATCAAACTTGACTCCCATCGAGGATAGCTAGTCAACCATGCCCCGGAACTCACTCAAGTGATCCGTAATAGATGCCCTATCTTTGTACTGCAGACCCATCATCATCCGGGTTAGCTACAATTTATTTACCCTAGTCTTCTTCGCATATAAAGATTCTAGCTTATCCCATACTGTCCTCGTGTTCTCAATACTGGTAACGTGATTGTACACATTCTCTTCAACGAACTGTCTGATGTACCCACACACATATATATTCTCAAAATTCCTGTCTTCTTTGAATTTGTCACTAGGCCTCTCGGAAGCAAATACCGGCAGATGTAGCTTCTTAACAAATAGAAAATTCTTTATCTTGCTCCTCCAGTAATGATAGTTGGTACCGTTCAGGTTTACCATGCTCACCGGCTTCACGTTTATCTTTCCTCCTCTGTTTGCCTGTCAACTCCTGACACCCTTCTGAAATTCCAGAACTTGGCTCTGATACCACACTGTTGGAAAAGAAGCGCAAAAATCTTTCCCCAAACTAGAGAGTACTTGCGAAAGAACCGAGCAATACAACGCACAAACCAAACACCAAACCACAGAAAAATAATCCACGCAGACTCAAAGAATTTTGACGTGAAAAACCTTTACGGAAAAAACTACGGGACGATCAGGGTCCAACCCTGAAGAACATCAACTAATGAAATAAAGAGAATACACCCTCTACAAGCTCCTCCCGATCTAACAAGGATCACCATAACACTTAGGAATAGAAAATAGATCACACCACGAAGATAGAAGACAATAAGAAATTACCCAAAATTGAACTCCCCCTCCGAAACAGCCTCCAATCCTTCTTTCTTCTTCCCAAAGTTGTTATGACACTCTTGCCTCATTTTCTTCTCTTTCTTGAAATAATATATTTGGGTTAGGGTTTAGAAAAACCTAATATATACCCCCTAATCCCGTAATAAATCCTGGACCATAGGATACGATCCAATGGTGTATAAAATACCTCTTAATTTTTGTCCAGTCCGCCAATCGAATTCGGACCAAATTCGACCGAGTCGATGATTTGCGCGTAAGGGAAGACAACAGCTTTCTGGAGCTTCTGGATTACCCTAACTGAACTTGGACCGAGTTCAGACCGAACTCTGTCTCCCCCCTGGACAGCAACTGCTCCTCCTTTTTCCCGAGTGTCACGACCCGCACCCGGAATTGGGGCACGAGTACGCGGGTACGTCCAGCCTACGCCGCAGCATCGGCAGTAGAACGCTGTCAAGGTCATGATACTATCTAAGCAATCTCACACGAGCATCCAATCTCCATAAGGAGGCATGGATGACACAATATAATATGAACAATATACTCAATCACATAACTACAACACGATAAGATATCGAACAAAATAAAATAAAATACAACACAAGTCTAAAAGTAAATATTCTAACTCAACAAATATCCATGTCTCAACAAGTATGCCGGAGACAAATCCGGTACCAAATGATCTAATAAAAGAACTAACTAGATAACTAGTGATTCCGGCTAGACCTCCCGGAATCACAACTGAACTACCAAGTCCAAGACTGCAGCTACTCACGCTGTGGTCCAAAAAATGTCGGACACCAGTCCTCTAAGGCATAGTCTGGAAAAATATTTTCAGTCAGGAAGGAGCAAAGTACATCTCAAATAATAGTTCCATTTAATTGATAAGGACTATAAAATAACAAACATATGATGATATATACTGAGAGAAGACAGTGAATAAATACAATGGCAAAATAAAGAGACAGGCAATGTAAAGAGACATGCAATATAGGCAATATGATACAGTCAGTGCATATATGAAATGAAGAGAACGAGGTACAATATCATATAAGGGTGATGTAGTATATGATCTCAAATAGAGAACTGTAACCATTCTAAGTGTTTGAAATAGTAGCTTCGATATGTGATCGGCTTGGGAACATGTACGAGAGCTATATGGCCTGGCTAATCATACGTGAGGAGCATGATTAACACTAACATTGTTCTATACTTGTATAATAGGGATTTGATCATATTTCTCACTAACTACTTTCCCGCCCCCAACTAGTACAGTGGATCCAACCATGATACGTCACGATACACGAGCAATATCCAATCTATCATGTACAAGGTCTAAATATCAATGTCGTGTACAATGTCAATACGATAATCAATATAACATCTCATGACTGCAGATCCAATCTATATACTAGTCCATGTAGCACAGTGTCAAGGATTAGATGTAACATTTTTAGATACTGAACTTATAGAAATTATCAAAGAATTGGAAATTATCAGAGAATGTATTCGCCTTGGGTCCTTAGCTGGTAATACCAATGTCCTGTTCCAGAGTATCGCCTAGATGATCCAACAGTCCTATAGACATATCATAAATATAATATTTGTATCAGATGCTACACTAACACAATCATAATACATTGAACTCAGGGATGCCAGGTATGGCACTTAGTCAACTAGGGCGTCGCGTCTTTGATTGCTGTGCAGGACAGACGGTCAAAATGATACGGGGCTCGCCAGTACGTCAGTGTACGTGTGGCAGTCAACTAACATTTACAGGGTTACAGGTCAATGTAAATACGGGGTATCCGTAATTAAACTTGGGTCACCCAGTACCTATATATACATATTATACATATAATATATATAACAATTAAATACGTACATAATATATATAAGTGTATATCAATAATTACGTACAAAATATGTATGAGTGTATATACACTAATAGAAGTATATAACATATATATATATATATATATATGTTAAAAATATACATACCATATTTATATATATATATATATATATACAACCAATATTTATACGTATACGAGGAATATATATATATATATATATATATATATATATATATATATATATATATATATATATATATATACTGAATAATACTTTTACCATATACGTATATTTGTACATATATATATATACCAAATTATATTGACTAAACATATACTATATATATATATATATACGTATATATATTTATATACCAAAATACGTACTAACACATATTATATTTAATACGTATATACTAATATATATATTGAATACATGTATATACTAAAATAAAGAAATATACGATATATATATACATACATACATACATATATATATATATATATATATATATATATACGCGTATATATACACGAAATATACATACACTAATAGAGGATATACTATATGCATACCTACACACGTACGTGTACGTGATGGAAGGAAGTCGTACCTGAGCGTGCACGACGACGAGGAGGATGACAAAGACGACGACGATGGCGAGGTGGTGGTGGAATAGCTTGCCGGAGGAGAGATCAGGAGCAGGCCGGAGAGGATGTTGGCCGGACTGAGGGGGAGGCTCGGGATGGGTCGGCGTGGAGGGGCCTGGTGGTGATAGGGTAGTAGTAGTGGTCGAGCGGGTGGCTCGAGGGGTGGTGGTGACGGAGTGCAGCAGGAGGTGCAGGAGAAGGAAGGATGACGACGATGGTGGTGGTGATTCGTGTGCAGCCGGAGTTGGAAGTTGTCCGAAGAAGGAATCAGCGGGAGGAGGAAAGCTGGTCGTGGTGGTTCTACGGGTGCGAGGTGGCTGATGTTCTGACTGTGGTGGCTCGATGTGGTGGAGGCCGGGGAATGCAGGCCGGAGAAGATGGAGGGGAGTGGCGGAGCCATGCCGGAGCAGGGAGTCGGGGGCTCGACGCGGGTCGAAGTGGATGCAGTGGAGTCGGCTGCGCTGCGGGCCGCCGGGGAAAGAGGTGGAGGAGGTCGAGACAGGAGGAGCCGGGGAATGCAGTAGCACAGTCGGGAGAGGGAGTGGCCGGCTGGGTGGAGAACGGGTCCTCCGACGGGTCGGCCGGAGAAGAGGGCCGGAGGGTTGGTATTCCCCCCCTTTCTAATTTTAAAAAGGAAGGAGAAGAAGAAGAAGGGAGAAGAAGAAGAGAAGAAGAAGAAGAAAAAGAGGAGAAGAAAAGAAAAGAAAAATGAAGAAGCATACAGTTGGGGGCTTGTCAGGAGGGAGGAGATGGGGGCTTCCCTAGGTTTGGGGATTAGGTCATGGTTGGGAAGAGTGTGTGAAGTGACATTAAATAGGATGGTGAGTGAGAAATGAGTGGTGTTGATGCACCCATTTTGAATAGGTGGTCAGGATTTGACATGGAGAATTCATTCATGTAAGGATGAGGGTTGTTGACTAATCAAATATTTGGGCTCTCCATTTGGTTTGAACCCATGGGGTGGTGACACCTAATGCAACATTTGCAAATTAGCCCCCTTAAATTTGGGTATTTGCACAGATACATGAAATGATGAAAATTTGG
This sequence comes from Iris macrosiphon, assembly GCA_036927795.1. Classification (NCBI taxonomy): domain Eukaryota; kingdom Viridiplantae; phylum Streptophyta; class Magnoliopsida; order Asparagales; family Iridaceae; genus Iris; species Iris macrosiphon. Next base: position 159,730,570 of record JAYESA010000012.1, read on the forward strand.
TGGGCGATTTGGTGTTTGGTGTTTTGTAGGGTGAGGGGGTGTTGTGTGTTTTGTATGGGCTTAATTAATGGGGCACTTGGATTAAATTGGGATTAAACGGGATTAGTCAAAATGGTATCCCTAATTTAATTAGAAATAAATGCAAGCGGTGTTCTAAAATTAATTAGGAGTACATGGGGCCAAAATTAGGTTGGGTCACTAATACCATTAGTGAAGAAGACTCAGAACAGAATATTCCCCTAATTTGGGTTGCACGAAAAATGGGTCAAGATTGCCTCCAATTTCGATTGGAACGCACAACGATACAAAGTTAGAATTTATTTAGAAATTAAATAAACGTCCACGACGAATATTGTGCGGCTAAAAGTAAGCACACGAGAGCATAATTATGAGTTACAAAAAGGTCAGAATGGAAGACGGGCATGTCTAGGGCAAGGTTGTGAAATTTGTTGGAAGGCAAAAGCTAGGGTAGCGCTCCAAATATCGAAGCAACGGTAAGGCGCAACAATTAAATAAAATTACGGTAATTAATCACAATACCAAATAATTAAATTCAAATTAATTCAAAAAAATACGTAATCCTATAATTCTGTCAGGTGTTTATTTAGTGGGCCTCTACGTCAAGTCGACCAGCTCAAACATTAATGAACACTATATATAATATAATATATTTAAATACACATCTCATTCAATTAATTAAATTTAAATACACATTTCAAGAAATCATTTAATACAACTACCATAATATTAATAATATATAAAAGTCAAAAATACCCCTATTTTTGGAATGTGGTAGTGACAAGTCTACCCTCCTTAAAAGAATTTCGTCCTCAAAATTTAAATCCTCATAGTAGTATTTACTAATACACATTATTATTTTCCTTCAAAATTTAAATTCATCAACCACAAAATCGTGTAGTAATCCACATTGTCATTTCACAATTTTTAAAATTCTGTAATTATCGTATTACTTGAAAATTCTCGAAATAAAAATCAAATTCTATTTTTTATCACAATTTCCCCCAAAATTTTAAGTTAATAATTAAATACTCAAAATTTAATATCCACTCATCTAATTCAATTTCAATCTATGCATTTATATAAAGTTGAAATCTCGTCCCAAGAAGTTTGTATTGAAATACTAATCCACTAATCATCCTACTCCACAAATTTTAAGTCCAATTGGTATGTATAAAAAATCTAAGTCCTTATCCCAAAATTGAATTCAACACTAATCGAATTCAAACACTAATCCATCAATGATTTTATTCCTTGATTTCCTTTTTCCTCAAAATACTCAACAATGCGATACTTATGGATTCTTCAAATGCAACATCCATAATATAAAATTTTAAATTCATATCTTGTAATCAAATAAATATAATGATAATCTCCTTAATTTCCTCAAATCTTAATGATAACTTCAATCATATCTCAATCTTCCTAAAATTAATAAATCATCAATTCTGCCATGTTAAATTCTTAACCCTTTATTTAAATCAATGTTTATCCTCGAATTTTAATCATCTTGTTTCTCTGGTCAAGTCATAACCTCTTCATAAATCTTCGCTATGGTCAAACCCTAATAATCATGGTCTAAGAAAATCCTTCCTACAATCATACAACATGCAATCTAAGGAGAATATGTACGGTCATGGTGTCTTTTGTCATGGTATTACAGTCTCTGTCAGGTGTACTACTAACTACATTCTAACAAGAAAATCATGCATACAAATCACGGTACTAGGGAATCAATCAATCAATCAAATAGAAAGGAACAGAAGGAAGGAAAGAACAGAACCTGCTAACACATTACCTGCAGTATCGGTCTCCTCGACCGTCATCGCAAATGCCCCGCCCTGCTGGGGTGGTTCCCTTCGCGGGTGCTGAGCAATATACGGTTCCACAGGTAGCCTAACTGGATCTCTATAATTTGGAGATGCACGCTGGTCGGGAAGATAAGGGGCTAGAAGACAATCCCTTACTCGATGTCCTGCAGCACCGCAGTGCAAACAAAGTCATAGCCTCGTTCTACAGCTCTCCCAAAGGTGACCTGGCTTCTTACAAAAATGACAAGTCTGCTGTATCTCTCTCGGAGGCTGCTGCTGGTTTTGCTGAACACGAACTGGAGCCTGGTACTGCTATTGATGCTGAAACGCCCATGGCTGTTGCTGAATATGAACTGGTACCTGGTACTGCTGTTGATGCTAAAATGCCCACGGCTGTTGCTGAATATGAACTAGTACCCGGTACTGCTGTTGATGCTGAATATGGGGACGCTTGGCCGGTCCTGCGCTACTATTCGTATCTCCAAAAATATTATGACTCTTCTTAGGCCTGAGATCCAGATCCTCTTCTGCAATCTGGGCATCCATCAAGATACCCTCAAAGGTAGCAGTACAATGACCAGAAGTGCGCGACCTAATCTCTCTCGTCAGCCCCTTTCTAAATTTTCAGGTTCGATCTCCTAGGTCCCGAATCATAGACGATGCAAAATGGCTCAATCTACAGAATTCTGCAGCGTACTCGTCGACCGACATGTTTCCTTGGACCAAGTTATGAAACTGACTTTCCAAGGTTCCCAATGCCATGTCGGGGAAGAACTTCTCCTTGAAGAGCTCCTTGAAGGTTTCCCAAGTAAGTCCTTATGCAGTAAGTCTCGGCTCCATGTGATACCACGTGAGTGCGATATCGAACATCTGACTGTCGGCTGCCTCTATCCGTAAGTTCTCCGGAATCTGGGCCAATCGCAGGCTCCTCTCTATGTCCTCTAGCCAGTCGTCAGCGTAGAATATCCCTTCGATACCCTTGAACTCTCGAGGCATCATCCTCTTGAAGTCCACTATAGTGCCTGATCTCTGCTGTTGCTGCTGGCCAGGAAACTGCTGGTGTTGTGCTACTCTCTCCAAAGCTTGGAGAGCCACCTGATGAGCATTCTTCATGCTCTCTCTCATCAGCTCGGTTTGTGCCTGGTACGCTTCTGCTTGCACCCTCTAAGCCTCAGCTTGAACTCGCTGAGCGTCTGTCGTCACTCTCTGGACATCTACCATGCCCTGGATCAAGGTAAACATCTGTGCCCCGTCAATAGGCAAACCTCCGGAAATCAGAGTCGGTGGAGAAGGAATGTTGTCCGTCACAACTGCGACAATCCTCTGAACAGGTGGGGGAGAAGGACCCCCGAAAAGTGCAGATACTTCCACATGCATCGGAGATGTAGGAGGAACTACGGCTGTCTGTCCATCAGGTAGAGAGGTGGCAGACCCCTCTAAAGCTGATGCTCCCACTCTAATAGATCGTGTCTTCGGCGACATCCTGAAGACAGATCCAAAAGAATCAATTAAGGCAATAAATGCGATATCATCAAGGAAGGACAGTAAAGTTCTAAAGAAGCAACATTCAGAAGGAATAAGGATTACAAGATAAATAGATTGGAAATATTCCTAGTTTTGATTGCACAGGTCAATGATGCATCCAAGGTTTGATACCTCTATCCCTTTAGGTACCACAGTTTCTACTACAAGCACACTCACAGCTAGCTTTCTTACCTACTGTAATTGTTGATACTAGTTATTCTTATCACTCAAGTGCATATCAAATGCAACACACCATACTAAGTACTTCTCCCTCTGATACAACCCTAGATGGACACCCAAGTCAGTTTGCAGTGCAATCTCAATCATGCTCAAGCCAACAGATCCTTACACATGCACCTTATCTACTCATATACTAATATATATCTCTTCCACTAAAAAATTTTATCCTCAAAATAAAATCCTCAAAACTAACTCCTCGAACAATTTAAAGTAAAATGCATATAGTTTCCTCAAAGTCAAATATTCAAATACTGAAACAAAAATTTAATCACTTCCAAAAATCCTTACAGCTTTGTCTGGGTTCATTGAATTGAATCTGAATCCTTAATTTTTTTTTTATAATAACATAATATCTCAACTCCTCAAAATTCTTTTAAAAAATTTGAAATTCATTTTCAATCTTCAAATTATAATTTAAATCCAAATCTTGTAGTCCAATAGCTCTAATGTTAATCTTTTTCACTGTCCTCATCAACATGTGTCATCAGATGATACCATAAATTAGTCCATAAAATTCATCTTGATATGAAATCAAACTCTACAATGACACCAAGATCTTAATTTAATAACTGATCAACAAGAATCAAATTCAATATCAACAAGTAAGAACGGACGAAAACAAGGGAAATAATTTAAATTGGAAATTATAATAAGATTCTCAGGGGTCATCCCAGGAATCTCTCAAGGAATTGTGATTGAGTATTCGCTCTCATCCTAGTATGCTATATCCTAGATCCTATCGCAGGTACGCAGTAGTACAACTGAGATGTCACACTACCACGACATCGCACAACTTGCGAAGTCTGACCTGTATAGGCCACCACTAAAAATGTGTCACGACCCACACCCGAAATTGGGGCACGAGTACGCGGGTACGTCCAGCCTACGCCACAGCATCGACGGTAGAACGCTGTCAAGGTCATGATACTATCTAAGCAATCTCACACGAGCATCCAATCTCCATAAGGAGGCACGAATGACACAATATAATATGGACAACATACTCAATCACATAACTACAGCACGATAAGATATTGAACAAAATAAAATAAAATACAACACAAGTCTAAAAGTAAATATTCTAACTCAACAAATATCCATGTCTCAACAAGTATGCCGGAGACAAATCCGGTACCAAATGATCTACTAAAAGAACTAACTAGATAACTAGTAATTTCGGCTAGACCTTCCAGAATCATAACTGAACTACTAAGTCCAAGTCTGCAGCTACTCACCCTGTGGTCCAAAAAATGTCGGACACCAGTCCTCTAAGGCATAGTCTGGAAAAATATTTCTAGTCAGGAAGGAGCAAAGTACATCTCAAATAACAGTTCCATTTGATTGATAAGGACTATAAAATAACAAACAGATGATGCTATATACTGAGAGAAGACAGTGAATAAATGCAATAGAAAAATAAAAAGACAGACAATGTAAAGAGACAGGCAATATAGGCAATATGATACAGTCAGTGCATATATAAAATAAAGAGAACGAGGTACAATATCATATACGGATGTTGTAGTATATGATCTAAAATAGAGAACTGTAACCATTCTAAGTGTTTGAAATAGTAGCTTCGATATGTGATCGGCTTGGGAACATGTACGAGAGTTATATGGCCTGGCTAATCATACGTGAGGAGCATGATTAACACTAACATTGTTCTATACTTGTATAATAGGGATTTGATCACATTTCTTACTAACTACTTCCCCGCCCCCAACTAGTACAGTGGATCCAACTATGACACATCACGATACACGAGCAATATCCAATCTATCATGTACAAGGTCTAAATATCAATATCGTGTACAATATCAATATGATAATCAATGTAACATCTCATGACTGCAGATCCAATCTATATACTAGTCCGTGTATCACAGTATCAAGGATCAGATGTAACATTTCTAGATATTGAACTTATAAAAATTATCAAAGAATTGGAAATTATCAGAGAATATACTCGCCTTGGGTCCTTAGCTGGTAATACTAATGTCCTGTTCCAGAGTATCGCCTGGATGATCCAACAGTCCAATAGACATATCATAAATGTAACATTTGCATCAGATGCTACACTAACACAATCATAATACATTGAATTCATGGCTATGCCAGGTATGGCACTTAGTCAACTAGGGTCAAGTGCGTCAAGTTGCACGGACGTCGCGTTTGTGATTGCTGTGCAAGACAGACGGTCAAAATGATAAGGGGCTCGCCAGTACGTCAGTGTACGTGTGGCAGTCAACTAACATTTACAGGGTTACAAGTCAATGTAAAGACGAGGTATCTGTAATTAAACTTGGGTCGCCCAGTACCAATATATACATATTATACACATAATATATATACCAATTAAATACGTACATAATATATATACGTATATACCAATAATTACGTACAAAATATGTATGAGTGTATATACACTAATAGAAGTATATAACATATATATATATATATATATATATATATATATATATGTTTAAAAACATACATACCATATTTATATATATATATAACCAATATTTATACGTATACGAGGAATATATATATATATACTGAATATATATATGTTTATATATATATATATATATACCAAAATAATACTTTTACCATATACGTATATATGTACATATATATATATACCAAATTACATTTACTAAACATATACTATATATATATATATACGTATATATATATACCAAAATACGTACTAACATATATTATATTTAATACGTATATACTAATATATATATTGAATACATGTATATACTAAAATAGAGAAATATACGATATATATATATACTTATATATATATATATATACGAGTATATAACACGAAATATACATACACTAATAGAGGATATACTATATGCATACCTACACACATACACACGTAGACACGTACACACGTACGTGTACGTGATGGAAGGAAGTCGTACATGAGCGTGCACGACGACGGCGAAGATGTCGACGACGAGGAGGATGACGAAGACGACGACGATGGCGAGGTGGTGGTGGAATAGCTCGTCGAAGGAGAGATCAGGAGCAGGCCGGAGAGGATGCTGGCCAGACTGAGGGGGAGGCTCGGGATGGGTCGGCGTGGAGGGGCCTGGTTGTGATAGGGTGGTGGTAGTGGTCGAGCGGGTGGCTCGAGGGGTGGTGGTGAAGGAGTGCAGCAGGAGGTGCAGGAGGAGGAAGGATGACGACGATGGTGGTGGTGATTCGTGTGCAGCCGGAGTTGGAAGTTGGCCGGAGAAGGAATCAGCGGGAGGAGGAAAGCTGGTCGTGGTAGTTCTACGGGTACGGGGTGGCTGATGTTCTGACGGTGGTGGCTCGATGTGGTGGAGGCCGGGGAATGCAGGCCGGAGAAGATGGAGGGGAGTGGCGGAGCCGTGCCGGAGCAGGGAGTCGGGGGCTTGACGCGGGTCGAAGTGGATGCAGTGGAGTCGGCTGCACTGCGGGCCGCCGGGGAAAGAGCTGGAGGAGGTCGAGACAGGAGGAGCCGGGGAATGCAGTAGCACAGTCGGAAGAGGGAGTGGCCGGCTGGGTGGAGAACGGGTCCTCCGGTGGGTCGGCCGGAGGAGAGGGCCGGAGGGTTGGTTCCCCCCCCCCCCCCCATTTTCTAATTTTAAAAAGGAAGGAGAAGAAGAAGAAGAAGAGAAGAAGAAAAAGAGGAGAAGAAAGGAAAAAATGAAGAAGCATACGGTTGGGGGAATGTGAGGAGGGAGGAGATGGTGGCTTCCCTAGGTTTGGGGATTAGGTCATGGTTGGGAAGAGTGTGTGAAGTGACATTAAATAGGATGGTGAGTGAGAAATGAGTGGTATTGATGCACCCATTTTGAATAGGTGGTTAGGATTTGACATGGAGAATTCATTCATGTAAGGATGAGGGTTGTTGACTCATCAAATATTTGGGCTCTCTATTTGGTTTGAACCCATGGGGTGGTGACACCTAATGCAACATTTGCAAATTAGCCCCCTTAAATTTGGGTATTTGCAGAGATACATGAAATGATAAAAATTTGGTGGGCGATTTGGTGTTTGGTGTTTTGTAGGGTGAGGGGGTATTGTGTGTTTTGTATGGGCTTAATTAATGGGGCACTTGGATTAAATTGGGATTAAACGGGATTAGTCAAAATGGTATCCCCAATTTAATTAGAAATAAATGCAAGCGGTGTTCTAAAATTAATTAGGAGTACATGGGGCCAAAATTAGGTTGGCTCACAAATTCCATTAGTGAAGAAGACTCAGAACAGAATATTATTCTAATTTGGGTTGCACGAAAAATGGGTTAAGATTGCCTCCAATTTCGATTGGAACGCACAACGATACAAAGTTAGAATTTATTTAGAAATTAAATAAACGTCTGCGACGAATATTGTGCGGCTAAAATAAAGCACAAGAGAGCATAATTATGAGTTACAAAAAGGTCAAAATAGAAGACGGGCACGTCTAGGGCAAGGTTGTGAAATTTGTTGGAAGGCAAAAGCTAGGGTAGCGCTCCAAATATCGAAGCAACGGTAAGGCGCAGCAATTAAATAAAATTACGGTAATTAATCACAATCCCAAATAGTAAATTCTAATTAATACAAATAAATACGTAATCCTATAATTCTGTCAGGTGTTCATTTAGTGGGCCTCTAGGTCAAGTCGACCAGCTCAAACATTACTGAACACTGTATATAATATAATATATTTAGATACACATCTCATTCAATTAATTAAATTTAAATACACATATCAAGAAATCATTTAATATAACTACCATAATATTAATAATATATAAAAGTCGAAAATACCCCTGTTTTTGGAATATGGTAGTGACACCGAGCTTCTTCGACCTCTCGAATGGCTCTTGTCGCCTCCCCGAGCTTCTCTAACCACAGACGACGCTCGTCGTACTCCGAGGTTTTCTCCAGATAGGTTGGGAACCCCATCCACTCCAACAACCACTTGAAAGAGAAATTTTGAGTTGCACTCCACTTATTTTACCATAATGCATGAAACCCTCCCACTTTTAAGAAAACTGTCAATGACTGACAGTAAACTCCTTTGACCCTCTCCCCCACCCCCCACCCGTCCACACGCGTAGACACTTTTGAGACCAAAATACCCTCATGATGACACTTTTGAGACCAAAACTCTGATATGGAATATAAATATCAAGTGAGAACAACCCAATAAGGGTATTTTGATCTCAAAAGTATCCACGTGTAGGTTAAAGGATTTGACTGTTAGTCATTGACAGTTTTCGTTAAAACAGGTGGGTTTCATGCATTATGGTAAAACAAGTGTGGTGCAACGAAAATTTTTCAAAATAAATTAATTCCAAAAAATTATTTTACTAAAAAAAATCATAAAATTTTAAAAAAAATTATGAAGAATTTTGTTTGGGTATTTAATTGTCATTATTTTCCACGAAAATAGTTATTTTCCATGAAAAATAATATTTTCTATGGGTTGGGCCACTTTGAAGAAAATATGAAAAAAATAATTTTTTTTTCGAAAAATATAAGCCATCAAACACTACAATTTGTGAAAAATTTATGACGAAAATATTTTCCATTGAAAAATGCTCAATCAAACACAACTTTAGACTCTTTTATAGTTCAGAAAAACTCATTGGATGCATGAACTTAAACTGCATAACATGTTCTACCTATCTTCCAAACATCTGGTAGTATTAGTTTTATGCCATGGCCTTCTCATGCTTTAGCTTCAGCATACCTTGGTTAGGAACTTGACACTAACATAAAGGGTTAATGACATGTTGTCGACAGTCGATCATGCATAAAACCGTCAATTCTCTTATGGAGCTTTCTTATGCGCCATATTTAACCTCATTCTAATGAAAGTTTATGTTGGGAATTAGATACTGGTATCAGATGCTCTGATACCAGACGTTGGGATCGGACAAGCCCTACAAGCACTTCGATACCGTGTCTGAAATTGACCAAAGTAAAAACTTTGGCCAACCGACCTGAGATAACCAACCCTATCTAACGCAAGCTCCAAGCACAAATAAGAACAAAATCTATGGTCGGTGACTATGTTACCTAGACAATTCTCAATCTATATAACTCAGATAAAATTATAAGATTGACCAAAATCAATGTTGAACCATTTGCCCTAATAGTTTGAACCCCCTCACCACACTCAAGAAGAAAAGACAGATATTACAATAAAATTACTTACCCTACCCGTAGAGATCTTCCTTAACGAAGGCGAGGGCTCCTTGATCAAATATTCTCTTCCTTCTGTCTTGGATGGCAAGCCCTAAGAGCAACGTATAGACTTTCTCTAAGATCTCCTACGTTCAAGCACCATGAATCTCCACTTTGTGCTTTTCTTTGTACCTCCACCCTCACCCCATATAAATAGAATGAGAATCATAATTTTAGGGTTTAAGAAACCCTAAAAGTAGCTAGCAACGGATATGGCCGTCCACCAACATCCAACGATATAGATTACCACACCCAAAATATATCAGCCCCGATCGACATCGAACTCAGGTCGAGTTTAGGCTAATAGTCTTAAACAAAAATACCGAGTTTGGCCAAACTCGGCCAGGGATCGAGTTCAGGCCAAAAAATTTCCCTATGCATCAGACTTGATCAAACATTCTCCCCCTCAAGTATGATGAGAGGTGCTGACCTCTATGGCTCCTCAACTGGACTCCATATATGTCGTCCTATGGTAGAGTTTCTGCTCCCCTATGCCACAGGTCTTTGATCCTCCGAGCTGCTTTGCATTTTTATTCGTCTCCAACTCCTCGACTGTCACGTTGATGCTAGTTGTCATACGTATAACCTCTTGCACCACTGGGTTCCTGCCGATATTAATGACACGGCCAAGACCGAATTTTCTGATGATCAGCCTCACCATAAGTCTTTGCTACCTGTCTCCGACTTCCGTATTTCGCCGGAACGAGTTACCATTTCATCGAGCTTCTTTACCCTTGGCTGGCGCAACTGTGAGACTCATCTCATTGTATTAATATTTGTACCCGAGATATGCAAGTATTTATGGTGTATTTAATTCCCGTATTTTCCTGATTTTTGATTTTCTTAAGATATTTTTCATGATGATACTTGAATGCATTATATTATCCATTGGTTCCATGGTTTACTTTATGTGTTTTAGATTGGTGTAGGAAGTGGCATGGATCGCTGACTAGGTGAGATCCAACGGTCACCCTTACCCAAACCTTCCCTATATAATCTCTCTTTCTTTCTCTCTCCTTCACATTTCTCGTTTCCTTGCTTTTTTCTTTTCCTCCCTAGCCTTCATCCGAGCTTAGGCTCTGATCGTGGAAACCCTTAGTAGTTAGGCTAGAGCTTAACCTTAGACAAGTACATCTTACCTTGTGATATGAACTATGGTTGTGTCTTTCTTATTTTTTAGACCTAAGCTTTATATTATTATTTTTGAGATTTTCATGGATCTGGTCTAGTATGACTTAGAATTTCTGAGATCTAATTACTTCATATTATAGAGGATTAAATTTGCTTGACTTTGGCTTTTGTTTCATTTTGAATCAAAAATTTATTGGAGTTTTGGCGAGCAAAACAAGTTTTGAACTCACCATGGATTAGCTCAACCGAGAAGAAGAGCAGTTCCTGTGAAAAGTGTTCATGTGAAGCTTCCAGGGCGTAGACTGCGCTAATCCCTACCTTGAGCACACTTTTATAAGAACTTTGTCCGCACTTTTATGCAACATACCCATGCGTACATTTTTAGTACCACACCCGCTTCATTGCAGAAATATATGCCAAGGAGCTCTCTGAGTATCCTTGAGCATACCTTTTGAAAGAAAACTCTCCCAAGCGCACTTTTGTGCGTACTTTTCCTGTCCTCAAGAAAAGTACGCCCAAGCCTTCCTTTGGCGTATATTTTGGGTTCCATGCCTTCTCATTTTACGAGCTATGACTTTTGGTTCTCAAATTATGAGTTCTCGATTGTGGTGCATTTCTCAATTTTTGTTGTTTGTCTTTTAATATTGTCTTTTAGTGGTTCACATACTTTTCTTTTGTACGCCCCTCTCTTCTTGACTCGCGTATTTTATTCGGATTCCTTCCTGATAAAACGTAAGCGTGCTTTCCCAAGTGATATCCTTACATAAAGTGCGCATCCCTCTTTGGTGTAAAAATATGCCTAGACTCAGTCTGGCATACTTCTACGCCTAGAGCTAGTCTCTCATATTATGCACGTAGTTTAATGGAAGCATTTCCTTTACTTTCTTTTGCTCCTGTCGGTAGACTTTTGTCAGTTGACCTTCCTTTTACGTTCTTTACACATTTTCCTTTCTTTGACTGTTTTGACCCAATTTTGATGTTCTCTATGTTGATCTTGATTTCTTGGAATTGCTTACAGGTTTTAAACTATTTTAACACAAGTTTATATCCTTCCTGGTATCATGATATTGTACTGATTTCCTGATAGTGTTTCGATGCAAAGCACTCATGACTCGAGATTCTTGTAATAACCTGAATATGGCTAGTAGTAGCACTTGTTTATTATCGGATTTATTTCCCATAGTTGTTTTTTCCTGTATGTGATTGTTCAAGCTATTGTCCAGTCTTGCATCATGTCTAAGGCAGATTTTCGGATACCACGGTCGAAAATTCTTGAATAACTATTCAGGATAATGAACTAGATTAATAACTTAGAGGAATTTAAAGAGAGGTTATTTGGTTATATGCAATATCGTTATCACGGCCATACCTAATGGATTTGGAGCTCTCCGTCATGAGGGGCACAATTCCAACACACCGTATATATATATATATATATATATATATATATATATATATATATATATATATATATATATATATATATATATATATATATATATATATATATATTGATCTCTTTAGCCTGGATAACATGGATAGACAGCAGGGCATGTGGCCATACAGAAAACCTTAATTGCATGTGCTAGTAACTAGGACTTGTGATAACCCTAGTTAGCTAATGGTAGCAAGCCATAAGACATGATTGGCCGTGATTGACTGATTGATGGTTTAGTCCTGTTATAGATTTTTCCAGTCTCTCGTTCCTGAGCTAAATATTGCATCTCATTATACTTGTCTATCTTACTCTAACTGATTTACTTCTTAGCTATATTGTGGTTTACTGCTTTGATTATGATAGGCTGGTTTTAGTTCATAAGTTTGGCTTTCATGTGGTGCTTTGTTGTTTCGGGGTTTTGACCCCGCTGGTTTTGTATTACCAGATTTTGGGGCAGAATTCGAGGATCTTTCGTACCTTCCTCCAGATGATGACAACCAGGGACACCAGAGGACATGAGTGAATTTTTTCTTCCATCAACCACTAACATTTGTATATTACTCTTTTGAGGCTTTTTGCCACCGAGCACGTATTTTGCTAGTGTTTTGAACTTGATACTTTCAGCCTACGAGTATGGCATGATTAACATATTCTAGACTATCGCTAAAGTTGATCATGTATGACTTAGACTCTTGCTAGTTTTCTATTTTGTACAACTAGCTTCATAATCATCTATGTATGTATAGTTTGGGACGCCTTACTATTATATGTCTGATGATTATATATCTTGTAACTCATTGTTTGGCTGTGATAGAGACACCTAGGATTTTTTGACCTAGTCATGACTGTTGGAATGTAGAGTAAAACCCTACATGTCTTCGACAACCATGACCATATTTTTGGGGCACTAGGATACTATGGTATACGTAGCTGGCTTTGTCTTCCCCCGTTCTACAGTATTCTAGTTCTGGGGTGTGACACCAACCAATCGGACGGTGCGGCTCTTCCGAGATTCAGACTCATGAACCTGTCCTCTTTTGTGTCCGACGACTTAGTCTCCCCCATTCATATTCATCCTCGAGCAGAACATCATGTATTGTGTATGTCGTCGATGACCCACAGCTCCTCCAGAGTACAAATGGAGATACACCTACCTCTGATTGAGTTTGCTGCACACCTTGATCTCCAACCTGGCTTCGAACTGCTGAAACCAATGTTGCTCTATGAAGCTTTGGAAAACTACATGTCACAAAAATTGGATACGTGGAATAACTCCCACCTGGAGACCGACCAGCTGTCATAGGACCGACAGACTCACCCCTCAATCTTTGGCTCATCACCATTCATCACTTTGTCTCGACAAACCAAATTCTATGTATCCTTCAAAGCAACTAGGTTATAAGTAGCTGGCTTTGTCTTCCCCTACTCACCAGTATTCTGGTTCTGGGGTGTGAGACCAACCAAGAGGACGGTACGGTACTTCCGAGATTCAAACTCATGAACCTGCCCACCATCGTATCCGACGACCGAAGCTTCCCCATTCATATGCATCCTCGAGCAGAATATCATGCACTGGGCACGCCGTCGATGACTCATAGCTCCTCCAGAGTACAAATAGAGATACAACTGCCTCTGATTGAGTTTGTTGCACACCTTGATCTCCAACCTGACTTTGAACTGCTGAAACCAATGTTGCTCCTTGAAGCTTTGGCAAACTACCTGTTACGAAACTAGATATGATATGTGGAATAACCCCCACCTGGAGATCGACCAGCTGTCATGGGACCGACAGACTGATACTTAATCTTAGGCTCATCACTTTGTCTCATCGAACCAAATCCTCTGTATCCTTCAAAGCATCTCGAAGACCCTGCTCAGCAAGTTTTTGACGATCCATAAACTCCAGTCAAACACCCCTACAGTCTCTATCCGAATTCGGTAGCCTACCTGTACAGCTTAGCTACTTGAGCTTGTACATGCCATAACATATATCTCTTGAGCTAGCTGTTGGGAACCCTTCATAAGCATCCAATCTTTGTCCCCAAATACGCTGCGACAGCCATCATCTGCCAGCCTCCTTACTGAAATCAAGTTATAGTGCAAACTTGGTACATGTCGCATACCGTTACCCACAATTGCAGTTGTCCCCTTGTTGCTCATTTTCACATTTCCAAACCTACCACTTCGGTATGACGTAAAGATCCTCCTCTATGGAGTGACATGATATGATACCCCGTGTCAATGACCCAATTACCGTCATGCCACATGCCATAAGGTTTCCCTGCGTCATTCGCTGCGATAATGATATCTCCCATAGCTATGAGATCCGTATATTCATTCTTGCTTTTGACCTTCTCAACTTTGTGCTTCATGCAGTTTCTCTTAATATGACCCATTTTACCACAATGATAGCAACCCTCCTTGCGGTCCACATTCGCAAGATCCCGAGAACTCCCCTCATCCTCCCTTATGACTTGAGTCTTTTCTTTCCGTTGGAAGCCACCAGAGCGGACTCCTGCAATGATTCAACTTGCTTACGCCGAACCTTCTCACTCAACAAACTATTTTTGACTGCCTCCATCATGACAACTCTATCCATTACAGAGTTGCTCACCAACACCACCAGCGTCTCCAAGCTTTCCAAAAGAAAACTCTAAAGCAGAAGGGCCTGAAGCTAATCATCAATCATCATCTTTATCGCAAACAGCTGATTTATGATACCCTGAACCTTTTTTTGATGTTGTGCCACCGAGGCACCCTCTGTGTACTTTATGTTGACGAGTTGGCAAATAAGAAATACCTTATTCCTGTAATGACCCGCTCCGCTCAGTCCGGAGAGCCAATTCAAACGACAAAAAGTGCGACGACCGTCCTGCCTTTCTCGGTGAGAAGACTCGTTTAATGCAAGGGCATCAGACTTTGCCCTTCATAAGAAGTTCAGACTTAGACATTCAAAAGCGCGCTCGGAGTCCCGTTCTGCCGATGCGATTCATCGCTTAGGTGGGTGTCTCTGATGAACCTTTATTTTCTTAGCCTGCATAGGTGAAATACGGACTATACATGCTGGATCGCTAGGCAATAACCCTTGCTTACTAATAAAGGAATATAACACACCTAGCTAAGGGAATAATCCTAACTTGTATTACTTGCATTGAACATGGAATATAATATGTTGATAGATGATAGTAACTTTCTTATGTGATTCATTTATGTTAATAAAGTTTTTATTATGCGCCATAGTATATGTCTCCATGTGATTTCTATGCTCATCAGATAGTTTTATGCCACGATCGGATAACACGATATATGTCTTGATTCACTTAGTTTCTGTAAACTCCCTAATTTTTAATTTATAATTTTAGTATTTTTATTAAATTATTAGATTTATTTTGGCTATTTTGTTGGCTAATTAGAAAATAACGTTTTTGATTTAATTACTTATATAAATAATTATTTACAATCATTTTCAGGCTATTTTAGAATTTTTTGGAATTTTCTAGAATTTTTGGGTAATTAAAACCTAGAAACATAATTTTTTAGGGCTTTCATGATTTATTGTGAGATTATACTTACATATTTTTCTACCAAACATTAATTTTAGAGTTAAAATGATTAAATATATTTTTTGTAATTTATTTAGAATTTTTTGGAATTTAATGGATTTATTTGGTTTTAAAATAGGCTAAATACTAATTTTCTTGGACTTTTGGAATTTTCTGTAGAAGCCTATGACTATAAAATGGCCCCAAGTATTTTTTAGAGTTTATAATGGTATTGTAAAATTTTCTAGATTTGTTATAAATTTTATGATATTTTTACATATTTATTTGGAGTTATTTAGGTTAAAAACTGATTAATAAATAACTTTTGGATATTAAAACCTATTTAAATACCCAATCAGCATACACAGTCAGCCCTAACCTATCCGCCTAGGCCTACCCGTCGGCTACTGCATGTATATATGTGTGTAAATGTTGGGTTTCATTAATTTCAACGAAATTAGGGGAGAGAGAGAGAGAGACTTTGAGGAGGTTTCATCTAGGGATTTCTCCCAACTTCGTGAGGCCATAACTCCTAGCTGCGGACTCCAAACGTGTTTCTGATTCTTGCGTTGGAATCATTTCAAGGTATAATTTTTGAATACATAAATTATTTTTATAAATTATGAACCTAAATTTTTGGAAAATTCATGGATTGCCGGTTGTCCAAAATCTGATACGTTTTGGTGTTTTCGAGATTCCGAGAAATTTTGAAAAAAGATGACATGACAAAATATAACATATATTTTTCTTAACATAAAATATTTTATTTTACTATTCTGGAAAATTCGTGCAACCTAAAAGTAACTAGAAAACTACCAAAAATTATCATATGTGCGCCATTTGGGCGATAATTCTTTACCAATTTGAGATTTGGTGAAACCATCGATTATAGCATTATGTAGTGCTAAACTTTATAGAATTTCACAAACAAATCTTGGTTTTGTATTTTTTGAATTTTTGGTCAACAGAATGCCTCGATTTGCGTGGCACGGATACAGAATTCATAAAATTGGTTTTCTTTAAACCAAAATCTAAAATTAGCCTTAAAATAAGAATATAATTAAATTAAATTAGTATTTTTGGTTATTTTATTCAGAATAAAAATAGTTTAGACTAGAAAATCTATCCAACCACTTTTGTAGATCTAACTTGTTTAATTTATGTAACGGATAGATCGTACGACGTCTAGAATTGCGACTTCATCATTTTTCAGAGCAGACAAGATACCTTGTCAACTTTGTACAGTTTATTTATTTGCATTGTTCTCATTGTTTCTATGTGTACATGTCTCTATTTCTATTCTGCAAGTATACCTTGCCAAAATTTTACATGTATTTAACAGTTTATTTATTTTCTTGCCTATCCATAATATCGTTAAGTTGATTGCACTATTATTTGATTAAGTGGTAGTTGCGCGTGCTAGTTTTAGATTTTAATTTCATATCATAGATGTATATTATGATAGGATGTCTTGGAGTTATTGTGAACACATGCTTAGGCCTATGTTTACTAGACTTGTTGCTCTCGTACGTTATTATAGGCACCATTGTTTACTTGCACTACCCTTGAGTCATTGGCATATTTTTAGAGATCGAGCTACGGGATGGGGAGAATGATTATACGTGTATGAACTGATTTTCCTTATTTTGTTTTTATTTTAACATAGTGTCCATGAAGGATAGGGTTATGTTGTTATCCTAGTGGCCACGAAGGTCTATGGTTTGACTCGTTCAGCCGTAATTCGATGAGGGCTATGGCGGTTTGACGTCGTTTCCTTTTTCCAGTTCACACATGTATTTGTTCTTATATACGCACCATGATTAGCATAATTTTAAACTTTGTATGATCAAGTCTTGCTTAGCTTCATGATACTGTTTATTTACTGTACGTTCGACATTCTTCTATGTATCTTGTTACGTCCCTATGAGGACCAAGTCCAGTTTTAGGTGTAGACGATCATGACTATTTACAGGAGCACGGATCGGGACTTTCTACTTCTTTCTCTTTTGAGGAGGTCTTTCCTTCAAGCCTCTCTGGTCGTTAGATGATGTACTTATTATATTTTCTTTTAAATTTTAGTTTGGTAGTGGATTTGTATCCACCCAACCATTGGTCTTCTCGACTATTGTATATTTGGTTCATTGCCATATTTGTTATTTATTTCTACTTGGTTTTGTGGATGAGATTAGTATTGCCTGCGACTTGTCATTATATACCACTTGTGAATTATTATTCATAATACAACGTACGTATGTGCTATGATTTCCATATATTGGAGTTGTCATATACATACGGCTCTCATGCTTACGTATTCCTAGTCCTACATATTTTGGGACTGGGGCGTGACATATTTTTGTGGTGTCCCATACAGGTCAAGAATATATTGTCTCGTTTAGGTTACTATACTGAGAAAGCCTGTGAATAAGATTAGAATATAGGATCTCATCCATTTATTTAAATCACCTTCCTTGATTTCCTTTCAAATTCTCATTTGACTGCTTGAATTACATCTTGCTTGATCCTTTCATAACGTAAATCTTCTCGTTTTCTTTTATGCTTGATAGAGATTAGGAAGGTGACTTGTAATAGGTATATATCCTTCATTGATCAATTACACCATTAGTTGAGTTCTTGTAAGTTAGGTAGCGTAGATGAGTTTAAGGAATAAAAATAATAGTGCATAAACGATAAGAAAGAAAAGTGTTATGATGGTTCACCATAACCTTTTAGAAAGAACTGCTAGTTGGCAATGAAGTGTTAATGACTATAATGAATTTTAACGAATATGATTTAGTTTTAATTTCGAGAATGAATTTTTTGTAAGTTAGGTAGAATGTAAATTTTTAAATTTTTATTTTTTAATTTAGTATTTTTATTAAATTATTGGATTTCTTTTCGCTATTTTGTTGGTTAATTAGAAAATAAATTCTTTGATTTAATTACTTATATAAATACTTATATAGAATTATTTTCAGGCTATTTTAGAATTTTTTGGATTTTTCTAGAATTTTTGGGTAATTAAAACCTAAAAAACGTAAATTTCTAGGGCTTCTATGATTTATTGTGAGATCATACTTGCATATTTTTATATCAAATATTTATTTTATAGTTAAAATAATTAAATACATTTTATGTAATTTATTTAGAAATTTATGGAATTTAATTAGATTTATTTGGTTTTAAAATAGGCTAAATAATAATTTTCTTGGACTTTTATAATTTACTGTAGAATCCTATGACCATAAAATGTTCCTAAGTATTTTTTAAGATTTATAATGGTATTTTATATTTTCTAGATTTTTTATGAATTTTTATGATATTTTTACATATTTATTTGGGATTATTTAGGTTAAACAATGAATAATAAATGATTTTTGGATATTAAAATCTATTTAAATACCCAATCAGCATACACAGTCATCCCTAAACTATCCGTCTTTTGCCACCTGTCGTCTACTGCCTATATATATGTGTGTAAATGTAGGGTTTCATTAATTCCACCGAAATTAGAGGAGAAAGAGAGACTTTGAGGAGGTTTCATCTAGGGTTTTTCCCAACTTCGTAAGGTTATAACTCCTAGCTCCAGACTCCAAACGCGTCCTCGTTTCTTGAATTAGAACCATCTTGAGATATAGATTCTGAATAATAAATTTATTTTCATAAATTCTAAACCTAAATTTCTAAAAAATTCGTGGATTGCCAATTGTCTAAAATCTGACACGTTTTGGTGTTTTCGAGATTCCGATAGAATCTGAACTCAGAATCCTGATCCGTTTAAAGTTTCGGAATTTTAAAATGACAAAATATAAAATATGTTTTCTTAGAATTAAATATACTAGTTTACTATTCTAAAAATTTGTGCAACCTAGAAGTAACTAGAAAACTACCGAAAACTGTCATCTGTGCGTCATTTAGGCGATAATTCTTTACCGGTTCGAGATTTGGTGAAACCGTTGATTCCAACATTATGTAGCACTTTAGTCTACAGAATTTTATACACAAATCTTGGTTTTGTGTCGGTTGACTTTTTGGTCAACAGAATGTCTCGATTTGCGTGTCACGGATTCCGAATTCGTAAAATTATTTTTCTTTAAACCAAAATCTAGAATTAGCCTTAAAATTATACTATAATTAAATTAAATTAGTATTTTAGGTTATTTTATTCTTAATTAAAAAAGATTAGACTAGAAAATCTATCCAACATCTTTTATAGATCTAACTTGTTTAATTTAAGTGACAGATAGATCAGACGACATCTAGAGTTGTGACTTCATCCTTTTTTGAGAAGGAAATATACCTTTCCAACTTTGTATAGTTTATTTACATGCATTGTTCCTATTATTTCTATGTTTACATGTCTCTATTTCTATTTTGCAAATATACCTTACCAAGTTTTTAATTTTATATAGCAGGTTTAAATTGATACACTTATTTTATGATCTATATTTGTTTTCGTAGATTCACATGATTCTAGTCCTAAATATTATTTTTGTTATTACTTGATTAGAGATACTTGTCATAGACCATGTATTAGTTTGGATAACAATGGATTGTATAGACCCGCATGTGTGTGAGACACGCGCTCGAGAACGATTATACGTGTATGAACTATTTTTCCTTACCTCGTTTTCATTTTAACCTAGTGTCCACGAAAGATAGGGTTATGTTGTTATCCTAATGGCCACGAAGGTCGATGGTTTAACTCGTCTAGTCGTAGTTCGCTGAGAGCTATGGTGGTTTGATCTCGTTTTCTTTTCGGTATTTCACTCACAAGTAGTGGTTCTCATATATGCACCATGATTAGCGTAATTTTAAACTTTGTATGATCAACTCTTGCTTAGTTTCATGATACTATTAATTTATTGTACATTCGGTATGCTTCTATGTATTTTGTTACGTCCCTTTGAGGACCTGATCCCTTTCCGGGTATAGACGATCATGACTATTTACAGGAGCACGGATCAGGACTTGCTACTTCTTTCTCTTTTGAGGAGGTCTTCTCTTCGAGCCTCTCTAGTCATTAGATGATGTACTTATTATATTTTCTTTCATATTCTAGTTGGTAGTGGATTTGTCTCCACCCAATCATTGGTCTTCTCGACTATTTCATATTTGGTTCATTGCCATATTTGGTTATTTATTTTGATTTGGTTTTGTGGATACGATTAGTAATACATGTGACTTGTCATTATATACCACTTATAAATTATTATTCATAATACATCATACGTATGTGTTATGATTTTCATATATTGGATTTGTCATATACATACGACTGACATGCTTACGTATTTCTAGTCCTACATATTTTGGGACCGGGGCATGACAGTTTCGCTAGAAGACTATCAAATAGTAGTTTCATGCAAGTCTGAACTTGAAAGTATTCGGTACAGTTAGGTCGCCAAGGCAGTTCCCAAAGTAGGTGACTACAACATGAAAATATAAGCAAGAGATGTGACCAAGACAAATTTTGGAGCAATACTCATTCTGGACAGAATCAGACGTCTCAGAAATTCGATAAGTTTGTGAACAAGATAAGTTTTGAACAAGTTCCTAATATAAATCTGGAAGACTAGAGTTCGCATGGTCACGGACAACTTGTGCACAAGGTTTATGAATCTAGTTCCTACGGATGGTCGTCGAGGCACCGGGGCTGATCCGATACGGATAGAACATTCTAATAGTCGTCTAAATTAGGCGGGATGAGTGCAATGGCTCCCCGGTACCATTGTTGCACCAATCCTTCCAGAGACTATAACTCATCATTTATGGCTACGCCAGTTACCTTTCATATAGTTTAGCCGATGTGCGAGCGGTAATTCGCGTGCATGTCGATCATTGCACTCGTCTGATGCACAATATAATAGTCGTGGTCAGAGCACTTGATATCTGGGATAAGAAATCGATGCACGACACCTTCTAGTCTTGAATAGATGGACGATACACTAAATAGTCAAGTGTAACACGTCCGAGTTGAGAACAAGTTCGTAACACTAAGTTTGTATACACACCTTTCGTTATGTTACATGTATTATATACTGGTTAACATGGTTTACTTTGGACAGGGAAGGACGAATGATATTTTGGTAAGTTATCATTTACTCTTGAGATTTTGTGACAAGCTGCATAACACTGCAACTCGAGTAGGCATGATATTATTGCCATAAAAATGATCCTAAGGCAAGACTAGTAAGACAACATAATGATAGCGTGCATATAACTAATGAACGTATTTAGTTTTGTTGAGTGGGCGAGAAGCCTCCCAACCAGTGCATTCAATGTACTCATAACCAACTATATTGCTTATTGGGTATGAGAGAACCTCGTTCCGTATGGAGTGCTCTTCGTGCACGCTAAGGCGTAGAGTTCGCTTCAGAGCCTTGGAGCATTGCGGCCTGAGCTTAAGCACATATACAAGACATAATATATTCGAACATCGCCTATCAGATCATCCGAAGTTGTAAGCTGCTTGGCACGTTTTTTATTGTTTTGAGAGAGAATATGAACAATTTGTAATCTCGGTCTAGCGTCGCTTGTAATAATTTTTTATATCAATAAAGAGCTTGTTTTACTTCATACTTGTGTTTATTCAAATTTTTGCTGCATTTGGACTATTTGTGCGACTCTGTGGCTTAATATTTCATCTGTCGTTTCAGGTGCTTGCCATGTGCGGGCACAAATTAAGCTAATACGGTATCACACAAATATGAGGAAGTTCAGTCCCAAGGGAACAAGGCATGCCATATTGGTATCAGAGCACGACTTTACGCCTTGGTCTCGTATCAATTCTCTTAGCTTTAAACTTCATTTGTAGGTTATGTTACAAACACTCTCTCTCAATGTCTCGTGGGATGTTTCATATAATGAGTCTAAATAACTTTAAAAATTCATGCGAATAATTTGTTAAACGAGATATATATGTGAAGGCCTTTGTGCCGAGTTGTGTTGGACTTTATATGAGTAGACTCGTGCTAGAGTTTGCAAGTTACGTGCGAACCAAAATACCTCTCCGCTAATGCTAGCTAAAAAGTGTTCGAGATTAGAATATCATTCGAATAGAAAAGCTATGCACATAATCTTTTGTCTATGTCGTATTGATTATCGCACACCTAAATCCTTTGGTGATAGCGAGTTTTGTCACGCCCCAGTCCCAAAATACATAGGACTAGGAACACGTAAGCATGCCAGTCGTATGTATATGGCAACTCCAATATATGGATACCATAATACATACGTATGCTGTAATATGAATATTAACTCACATATGGTATATTTATAGTCACAAGTCACAGAAATACAAATCTCATCCACACAACAAGTCACAAAAAAGAATATAACTAAACTAGAATAATGAGTCTGAATAATCCAAAATAACAGTTGGGTGGAGACAAATCCACTACCAATGACTATACCAATACTAAAATGAGGGAGAAGGATAAATCTCCAATATAAATAAAATGATGATATAAAGGTATCAACGAAGCGATCCATCGCTAGAGGTAATCAAAGATGCTCCGAAGGTATGACCTCCTCGGAAGAGATAAGTAGTAAGTCCTGATCCGTTCTCCTGCGAATAGTCATGAACATCTACACTTGGAAAGGGACCAGGTCCTCAGAGGGACGTAACAAGATACATAGAAGTAAGCCAATTTGAATATAGTCAACATGCATAATGTTTAAAAATATATAAGTACGCTGTACAAGACAATCTATATGAATGCAAATGAGGACAAATTTTCGACATATGGGCAAGGGTAGGCTACTCGATCTAAGCCTCACAACTCACACACCCGTCAGGGGACATCAAAAATCATCATACCTCCGGGGTAGCGACAAGCGCAACTCTGCAGAAATTGACATACCTCGGGGGTTTACCAGAGTGGTTATAGCCCATACGCCTAATGATTGTCCTCTCATGATACTAAGTGTTAAGTGTGTGTCAACATACATATAATATATAGTAATGACTGAAAAAAATACATATGCAATGAATATACAGAAATATAATAAGCATGTAAAGTACTGTAAGCAATTTGGTAAGGTATCTTGCCTGGTAAGAAAGCTGCAAAGTGTAACGTCCAGGAGTCAAACACACAAGATCAGAAGCTACGGCCTCAGAATGAACGTCTCCGGATGCTGAAATAAATATGACCAATGTTCCCAGAATAAGCGAGACAGCTAAAAAATACTACCCTTTCGTCCAATTTGGACACAGGGGGCAAAACGGTAATTTTGGGTTAAAGTGGGGTCCACATGTGGCCCACTTTGCACCGAAAAATGTGCCAAGGGTAAAGGTCTCTAAAAGGGACAAATTATAGGCCAAATTAATTCTAAACGTCAATACGAACTCAACGGTATGTCCAATTTTGGATTCCGGTGAGCCGAACACAAATTTGTCCAAAAAGTCAACCGTGGGGCCCACAAACAGGCGGCTTGGTCAACTATCTCAGAATCGGGTGAAACTTGGGTCACAGAACCAGTGCGATACCACGAGTCCAATGGCATGAGTTTCGTTGTATTCTGACTAGCGTACACTAAATGGTGAGGTATTGTGCAAAAGTTGCGATACGGAGCCTTTTCGCGGATACGGACTGATTCCGACGTGCACACGTGTCCAAACCAGTTTCCGCGAAAGTCCACACGTCTGGGTATACCGTGTGCACATTTTGGTGCACTTGGTACACGACGGGGTGGTCCCGTTTAGTGGGGCGCGCTCCGTATCGCAAATTTTAAAAGTTGAAAAAATATGTTTTTATGGTTTTTTAATCTAATTTAATTCTGCATACAGCATCAAATAAAATAATATAATTGACAGGAATTAATATCTGATAGGTGGTCTTTACATAGCAAAAATAATTTCTCGGTTTGGATCCCTGTGGTGGGAGATAAGAGCCCTTGAACATGGGTCATCGCAATAGATTTTCTGAAATTAAAAGTGGTGGTTTTTCTTCGACTTGGCGTCGATTTTTACCTAGGTTTGCACGCTGCACGATGGAAACTAATCTACGCGATTGGAAGAGGGATAGGTGAGGATCATACCAGAGAAGACGAGATCGAGTTTGGTCGAGCGATGGCACAAAAAATGAGGCATAAACAGGGCTAAGTTGCAGTGATATCTGTCGTGGCGTGCGCTTGCGCGGGTGACACGAACGGCGGTTCCAGGCGGCTTTGCGGTGGTCGCGGCTACTACGACGACGGCGCTCGCAGGGTAGAAAGGAGATTTAGGGTTAGGGTTGGGGCTTAACTGTATAGGTTATATATATTGAGAGAGAGAGGTCGAGAGAGAGGATCAGAAGGGGGCGGGGGTTTCCTCGCGTGGCTACTGCCGCTGGGGAATTAGATAGGGGGGTTATCGGGTTATTGGGTTAGGGGTTATTGGTATTAGTATATTGGGTTAGGGTTTGGACTTAATGGGTAGGGTTTTGATAATCCATTCTATTTCTAATCTTTTTTCTATTTTCTATTTTCTATTTTCATTTCTATTTTCTAATTTCTTTTATTCTTTTTTTTACTATTATTCTTTCTATTAAACTTGATATATATATATATATATATATATATATATATATATATATATATATATATATATATATATATATATATATATATATATATATATATTATATAAATTGATCTTAGAGCATACAATTAATCCATCTACCGTCCAAAAGGTCTCCTACATGTAAATAATTAAGGAAAATTTATAATTGCTCCAGAAATCCCCTATTGTACAAACACCTAAAAATAAAAATCCCATAAATTCTATTTCTCCTAATAAGATAATAAATACTAAAATTTAATTAAATAATTAATTAAAATAATTAATACGGTTTATAAAATTAGGGATTTTACATTCTACCCAACTTACAAAAATTTTGACCTCGAAATTGACACTAACCCATATTCATAATAATTACTATAGCTATTACACTACATTGCTATCTAGCTGTGCTTCCTAAAGTCATTGTCTGCCATTCTAACACCTCTTATTTATTGTGTCACGCCCCAGTCCCAAATACGTAGGACTAGGAACACGTAAGCATGCCAGCCGCATGGATATGGCAACTCCAATATATGGAAACCATAACCCATACGTACGCTGTAATATGAATATAAACTCACATGTGGTATAAATAATGTCACAAGTCACAGATATGCTAATCTCATCCACACAACAAGTCATAGAAAAGAAATACTAACTAGAATAAGGAGTCTGAAATATCTAAAATAATAGTCGGGTGGAGACAAATCCACTCCAATGACTATATCCAAAACTAAAATGAAAGAGGAGTATAAAATCTCCAATATAAAATAATGTGAAGACAGAAGTGTATCAGCTAAAAGAATCCATCGCTAGATAATCAACGATGCTCAGAAGGTAAGACCTCCTCGACAGAAAATAATACGTCAGGTCCGGGCCCGTACTCCTGCAAATACTCAAGAGCAGATACACCTGGCAGAGGACCAGGTCCTCAGAGGGACGTAACAAGATACAGAAAATACGAGCCAACTTGAATACAGTAAACATGCATATAATTTGAAAATAAATAAGTACGCTGTATAAGACAATCTATATGAATGCAAATGAGGACAACTTTTCGACGTATGGGCAAGGGTAGTCTACTCGATCTAACCCTCACAACTCACACACCCGTCTAGAACATCAGAAATCGACATACCTCTGGGGTAGCGACCAGCGCGACTCTACAGAAATCGACATACCTCTGGGGTAGCGACCAGCGCGACACACGCCCGTAGTGCGAACTATATACTACGGTTTACCAGAGTGGTTAAAAGCCCATACGCCTAATGATTGTCCTCCCATGATACTAGGTGCCATGCGTGTGTCAACATATCTGATACATAGTAATGACTGAAAGAAAACTACACATGCAAGAACTATACAGAAATAAAATAAATAAATATAAATATAAATAGCATGCAAAGCACTAAAAATAATTTGGCAAGGTATCTTGCCTGGCAAGGAAGCTGCAAAATGTAGTATCCCAATGTCAACACCAAGAGTCAGAAGCTACGGCCTCAGAATGAACGTCTCCGGATGCTGAAATAAACATCACCAACGTTTCCAGAATGAGCAAAATAGCTAAAAAGCACACCCCTTTCGTCCAATTTGGACACAGGGGCAAAACGGTAATTTCGGGCAAAAGTGGGGTCCACGTGTGGCCCACTTTGCACCGAAAAGCGTACCGAGGGTAACAGTCTCTAAATGGGATAAACTATGGGTCAAACAACTTTAGATGTCAATACGAACTCAACGGTATGTCCAAATTTGGATTCCGATGAGCCGAACAAAATTTGGTCCAAAAAGTCAACTGTGGGACCCGTCAATTGGCGATCTGGTCAACCGTCTCAGAAATGCATGAAAATTGGGTCACAGGACCAGCGCGTTACCACGAGTCCAGTGACGCAAGTTTCGTCACAATCTGACAAGCGTGCACAAAATACTCGCGAGTTCCACAAAAGTGGCGACACGAAATGTGTCCGCGGATACGGTCTAATTCCGGCGCGCACACGCGTCCGAATCAGTTTCCACAAATTTAATGTGTTCTGTTATGCTGCATGCCCATTCGGTACACTTGGCACACGGTGGGGCGGTCCCGTTTGGCGGGGCGCGCTCCGATCTCCAACTTTTGGAAAACCGGAAAAAGTGGGTGCGTGCAGTTTTGTGACGAATATAATTCTATCCACAGCGACTAATAGCACAAGGTTTTTATACAGAAAATAAACTAGGTCATGTGATCTACAGGTATCAAAAAGAATCATCGAATTCGGATCTCTGTGGTGGGAGATACGAACTCGACAATATGGGTGGTCATTCTGGAATTCTGCGATTGCAGAATTCTGTCTGCTCGCCCGACTTGGGCGCTGTTTTTCACCTAGGGGCACACGTTTTTCGAGATTGGCTATAAAACAAATATTGGAGAGGGTTAAGTGATGATCATACCTATGAAAACAGAACAGCGTTTGGATGAGCGAGTCAACGGGAAAACACGCCGGAGCGAAGGTGCCTCGAGTGGGAGACTGCAGTTCACGAGGTCGACGTCGACGGGATGGTTGGATGGCTTGGGGGCTTCTCTGGCTGCGGTGACGGCTCTTAGATGGGAAGGGGAAGTCTGGAAATTAGGTTAGGGTTTTTGGGAGATAAATATATATATATATATATTTAATAGGTAGAGAGAGAGAGGGATGTGATTGAGTCGGACGGGTTGGGTGAAAGCGCTGAAGCTCTCGGCCAAGGGTCGGGCTCATAGGAGTTATTGGTTGAAGGATGGTCACAGCAAGTTTATTTTGCTAAGGATGGGAATAAATGTTATTAGGCGGGTCTGGCATATGCTAAAGGGCGGGCCTGTGCTAACGCACAGTTTGAAGTATGGGAACAAGCGCTTAAGGGGTGGCGGTTCCTGGCACACAATTGCTAAAGAGTAGTCTTAGCAAATTGCTAGGAATAGCAATGCTAAAGTTGCTATGATTGCAGCACTAAGGGCGGGTCCTATTTGGCGTTTGCAAGCTTGCTGAGAGCAAGTTCTCTTAGCAAATTTGCTAAGGTAGGAAATAAACATTATCATTATTATTATTATAATCTTTAATAATTCTTTTACTTTCTTTACTTTTTTTTTCTAAGTATATATATACATATATATATATATATATATATATATATTTGTATATACATATATATTATATATATACTCATAAGAAAATTCATGGATTAGGGTATTGCACATCGTTAGGCTAGCAACAGCTCAAGGGGTCTCCTACATGGAATAAAATCCAAAAAATTCCTGATGGTCACATAAGTCATCTAAGTGCCCGAACACCTAAAATAAAAATTAATAAAAATCTATTTCTCCTATTTAGCACATATTTACCATAATTAAATTATTAATTAATAAAAAAAATAATAAATACAATCTTTTTAAAATAGGGGTTTTACATTCTACCCAACTTACAAAAATTTCGTCCTCGAAATTGACACTAAACCATATCCATAATGATAACTATAACTATTACACTACATTGGTGTCTAGCAGGACTCTTAAACTCATGGTCTGTCATTCTAACACTTTCTCATCTATTGTCCATACACTATTCTATCATCCTCTAATTTGTCTACACTACCCAACTTACAAGAATTCTACTAGTGGTCACCTTCTTTGAAGCTATTGTCTAGATTGCAAGGCAATTATATTTATTGGGTCGAGAATCTTGGGATACCTGTCTAGAATCTCATAACTATGACTTTTCCCATAACCGTCAAGTATCATAGTCTAATACTGACTCGCCACCTGGCCAGTATGGCTGCAAGTAATTCGACTACTCTACCATAATCGTCTGGCGGCAACTGTCGCTACCTTGCCAGCGATTTATCATAGTCATCAGTTCGTAACAAGTGCCTTCAACTCTTTCCTAGGCATAGTCTAAGTTTTAGGAAACACTTAAGGTCTTGACTAACTATTAGGGGTATGATCTAGCTCAAATGATCTAACAATTTCTACTAGGCTACATGGTGCTACTTAAGGGTTAAACTACTAAAGAATACAGATATTGCTATAGTGCATATATATATTAAGAACTCATCCTTAGTTATCAAGCATTACTAACACATTTATGTCTAACTAACAAAATAGGGGTGAGGTTGACGTAAATCAACAATTCATAATGGCACGAAAGATATGACTATGATAGGAAGAGTTACGCACGAGATAAGGAATGAATATAAAAGGAGGAGATGAGTCACCCAAGAGGGCGAGATAAAGATAGGGGAAGAATACTACCACTGCTACTCCCGTCATCCATTAGCATCGCGTGTATGCCATCTGGATAGAATAGAAATATATCCTCATAACTGCTAGGCTACCATATATATAATTCTATATCTATTTGTGCATCTAAGATCTTGTGTCACAATGGGGTTATGAGTATGCAAAGGCAATTATAACTAAAAGGTCGTACCTGTATCTACGGCTTCATGTGTCTGCTCTCCCATACTTGTCATAATGAGTGATTGGCCTTGTCCTTGGTTGTTCAACTGGGGCCTAGTCCCCTCCATTTGTGCAGACTGTAGAAGCAGTGGTGGGTCACTTTGGTCTTCTATACTTGAGGGTGTATGCAGTATTCCTGATTTTAATGCCATAGACCCCGGGTTCTGCTGTGGACATTTTTGAGCTTGATGGTGACTTGATCCACATACCATGCACAATCCTAATCGGCGACGACAATCTCTATGAATATGACCTGGTATACCACAAAAGTTACAAGTACGATGCCCCTTGGTTGGATATGGTGCAGCACTATCTGATTGCTGGCGTGTCAAAGGGTGTCAAATGGGTCCTCCTTGCTGTGTCCTTACGGGTCCTTGATAAATTCTTTGTTGAATTCCGTTTCCCTTGCTGATGGCCTCCTGGATCCTGGCCTCTGTCAATAGCTCGGCATAAGAGATCCGGGACTGGGAGCTAGTGTAGTGCTGGAGCTCCTGAGTCAGCCCGCGGTGAAACCTCTTAGCCTTCTCCAAGTCATTAGGTATTAGGATTGTGCCATACTTACTGAGACGGCTAAACTCTGCGTCATACTCATCAACCGTCTTGTCTCCTTGCTCTAGATGGAGGAACTGATCGTACAATGCGTCCCTTACTGTATCCGGGAAGTACTTTCTCTCAAAGCATTCCAAGAATTGTTCCCAAGTCTGTCGCGTACCCAACTGGCGCTCCATTGATTCCCACCAGTGATGCGCGTTGCCTTCTAACTGAGTCCTCACGCCTATCATCCATAGGTCAGAAGGTAATTGTGATGCCTCTAACAACTTCTTGGTATTGGCAATCCAGTTTGTGGTCTCCTCTGGACTTTCATTGCCCTTATATGGCTTAGGGCCCATCTGCACAAAGTCCTTGACTGAACCGACCCGAGCTTGTGGTACTGAAGCTAGTGCCTGGGTTGGTACAGGGGCTAGTGCAGCCATTCTCTCAAGCGCTGCCAGAAACTCTAGCCTTTGCTTTGCTGTTTGCTGCCTCTGCTCGGCTGCCTGCTGCCTTTGTTCCTGTATTATCATCTGGAAGAATTGGAACAGCTGCGCTTGGCCATCTTGCGGTGCTAGTGGAGCTGGAAAAGTCCCATTAGGTATCATGGAAGAAGTTGATGGAATTTGATTGTTAGTCGGTCCATCCGGTCCGGGAAGAAGAGGTGTCGTCGAGGTCACTCCTAGTGATTGGTCGTCGTCCCCTGGAGACGTGTTGTCTCCGGTGGCGGCATGCCCGTTATTCAAATTCATCTCTCTGCAAGAGATGGACGAAGGATTAAGAAGAGTACATGAATCAAGCAGGATGCAAGCACTTAAGTAGGACATGTTGGAAGGAAGGTAAGTTATAGTCAAGTGTGGATGAGATCTAAAATTCTAATCCTAGGTGCAGGCCCGCTCGGTACAGTTATGTAACCGAAACGGCTAACTCGACCTGCATGGGCCACCACAAAAATATGTCACGCC
The DNA here is from genome assembly GCA_036927795.1 of Iris macrosiphon. Lineage (NCBI taxonomy): Eukaryota > Viridiplantae > Streptophyta > Magnoliopsida > Asparagales > Iridaceae > Iris > Iris macrosiphon. The sequence goes on from JAYESA010000012.1 coordinate 159,762,003, forward strand.
CCAGTCCCAAATACGTAGGACTAGGAACACGTAAGCATGCCAGCCGCATGGATATGGCAACTCCAATATATGGAAACCATAACCCATACGTACGCTGTAATATGAATATAAACTCACATGTGGTATAAATAATGTCACAAGTCACAGATATGCTAATCTCATCCACACAACAAGTCATAGAAAAGAAATACTAACTAGAATAAGGAGTCTGAAATATCTAAAATAATAGTCGGGTGGAGACAAATCTACTACCAATGACTATATCCAAAACTAAAATGAGAGAGGAGTATAAAATCTCCAATATAAAATAATGTGAAGACAGAAGTGTATCAGCTAAAAGAATCCATCGCTAGATAATCAACGATGCTCAGAAGGTAAGACCTCCTCGACAGAAAATAATGCGTCAGGTCCGGGCCCGTACTCCTGCAAATACTCAAGAGCAGATACACCTGGCAGAGGACCAGGTCCTCAGAGGGACGTAACAAGATACAGAAAATACGAGCCAACTTGAATACAGTAAACATGCATATAATTTGAAAATAAATAAGTACACTGTATAAGACAATCTATATGAATGCAAATGAGGACAACTTTTCGACGTATGGGCAAGGGTAGTCTACTCGATCTAAGTCTCACAACTCACACACCCGTCTAGAACATCAGAAATCGACATACCTCTGGGGTAGCGACCAGCGCGACTCTACAGAAATCGACATACCTCTGGGGTAGCGACCAGCGCGACACACGCCCGTAGTGCGAACTATATACTACGGTTTACCAGAGTGGTTAAAAGCCCATACGCCTAATGATTGTCCTCCCATGATACTAGGTGCCATGTGTGTGTCAACATATCTAATACATAGTAATGACTGAAAGAAAACTACACATGCAAGAACTATACAGAAATAAAATAAATAAATATAAATATAAATAGCATGCAAAGTACTGAAAATAATTTGGCAAGGTATCTTGCTTGGCAAGGAAGCTGCAAAATGTAGTGTCCCAATGTCAACACCATGAGTCAGAAGCTACGGCCTCAGAATGAACGTCTCCGGATGCTGAAATAAATATCACCAACGTTCCCAGAATGAGCAAAATAGCTAAAAAGCACACCCCTTTCTTCCAATTTGGACACAGGGGCAAAACGGTAATTTCGGGCAAAAGTGGGATCCACGTGTGGGCCACTTTGCACCGAAAAGCGTGCCGAGGGTAACAGTCTCTAAATGGGATAAACTATGGGTCAAACAACTCTAGATGTCAATACGAACTCAACGGTATATCCAAATTTGGATTCCGATGAGCCGAACAAAATTTGGTCCAAAAAGTCAACTGTGGGACCCGTCAATTGGCGATCTGGTCAACCGTCTCAGAAATGCGTGAAAATTGGGTCACAGGACCAGCGCGTTACCACGAGTCCAGTGACGCAAGTTTCGTCACAATCTGACAAGCGTGCACAAAATACTCGCGAGTTCCACAAAAGTGGCGACACGAAATGTGTCCGCGGATACGGTCTGATTCCGGCGCGCACACGCGTCCGAATCAGTCCCCACGAATTTTCACGTGTCCCGTTATGCTACGTGCACCATTCGGTACACTTGGCACACGGCGGAGCGGTCCCGTTTGGCGGAGCGCGCTCCGATCTCCAACTTTTGGAAAACCGGAAAAAGTGGGTGCGCGCAGTTTTGTGACGAATATAATTCTATCCACAGTGACTAATAGCACAAGGTTTTTATACAGAAAATAAACTAGGTCATGTGATCTACAGGTATCAAAAAGAATCATCGAATTCGGATCTCTGTGGTGGGAGATACGAACTCGACAATATGGGTGGTCATTCTGGAATTCTGCGATTGCAGAATTCTGTCTGCTCGCCCGACTTGGGCGCTATTTTTCACCTAGGGGCACACGTTTTCCGAGATTGGCTATAAAACAAATATTGGAGAGGGTTAAGTGATGATCATACCTATGAAAACAGAACAGCGTTTGGATGAGCGAGTCAACGGAAAAACACGCCGGAGCGAAGGTGCCTCGAGTGGGAGACTGCAGTTCGCGAGGTTGGCGTCGACGGGATGGTTGGATGGCTTGGGGGCTTCTCTGGCTGCGGTGACGGCTCTTAGATGGGAAGGGGAAGTCTGGGAATTAGGTTAGGGTTTTTGGGAGATAAATATATATATATATTTAATAGGTAGAGAGAGAGAGGGATATGATTGGGTCGGACGGGTTGGGTGAAAGCGCTGAAGCTCTCGGCCAAGGGTTGGGCTCATAGGAGTTATTGGTTGAAGGATGGTCACAGCAAGTTTATTTTGCTAAGGATGGGAATAAATGTTATTAGGCGGGTCTGGCATATGCTAAAGGGCGGGCCTGTGCTAACGCACAGTTTGAAGTATGGGAACAAGCGCTTAAGGGGTGGCGGTCCCTGGCACACAATTGCTAAAGAGTAGTCTTAGCAAATTGCTAGGAATAGCAATGCTAAAGTTGCTATGATTGCAGCACTAAGGACGGGTCCTATTTGGCGTTTGCAAGCTTGCTGAGAGCAAGTTCTCTTAGCAAATTTGCTAAGGTAGGAAATAAACATTATCATTATTATTATTATAATCTTTAATAATTCTTTTACTTTCTTTACTTTTTCTTTCTAAGTATATATATACATATATATATATATATATTTGTATATACATATATATTATATATATACTCATAAGAAAATTTATGGATTAGGGTATTGCACATCGTTAGGCTAGCAACAGCTCAAGGGGTCTCCTACATGGAATAAAATCCGAAAAATTCCTGATGGTCACATAAGTCATCTAAGTGCCCGAACACCTAAAATAAAAATTAATAAAAATCTATTTCTCCTATTTAGCACATATTTACCATAATTAAATTATTAATTAATAAAAAATAATAATAAATACAATCTTTTTAAAATAGGGGTTTTACATATTGTCCATACACTATCCTATTATCCTCTAACTCGTCTACACTACGCAACTTACAAGAGTTCTACTAGTAGTCACAGTCTCTTGAGGCTATTGTCTAGGTTGTAAGATGAATTTATTCGTTGGGTCGAGAATCTTGGGATACCTGTCTGGAATCTCATAACTATGATTTTTCTCCGTAACCGTCAAGTATCGTAGTCTAATACTGCCACGCCACCTAACCAGTATGCCTGCAAATACTTTGACTACTCTACTATAACGGTCTAGCTGCAGCTGTCGCTACTTCGCTAGCGATTTGTCATAGTTGTCAGTTCGTAACAAGTGACTTCAATTCTTTCCTAGGCATAGTCTAAGTTTTAGGGTAACAATTAAGGTCTTGACTAAAAACTATTAGGAGTATGAACTACTTCAAACAATTTAACAAATTTCTATTAGGCTAAATGATGCTACTTAAGGGTTAAATTAATAAAGAATACAGATACTGCTATAATGCATATACATAAGGGTTATTATTAAGAAATTATCCTTTAGTTATCAATCATTTACTAAACCATTTATATTTTAACTATCAAAATGAGGGTGAGGTTGAAGTAATTCAAACAATTTATAATGGCACGAAAGGATACGACTATGATAGGAAGAATTAAGCATGATATAAGGGATGGAGATGGAAGAGAAGATGAGCCACCCAAGGGGGCGAGATGATGATAGGAAAAGAATACTACTATTGCTACTCGCGTCATCTATTAGCATTGCGTGTATGCCATCTGGGTAGAATATCAATACATCCTCATATCTGCTAAACTACCTTATATATAATTCTACGTCTATTTGTACATCTAAGATCTTGTGTCACAATAGGGTCATGAGTATGAAATGACACATATAACTAAGGTCGTACCTGTATCTACGACTTCCTGTGCCTGCGCTCCTTATTTGTCATCATGAGTGCCTGGCCTATGGGGTATATCTAGTACTATTCGTGTATCAAACTTATACTAAGCACGAACGTTTGTCTTTTCGAAATAGGGAAAGACGGAAAACAACAAAAAAGAATTTTAAGGAGGAGATGATATAGTACAAGTACGGGATTCAAAGGGATTAGAGAATTCGAAAGGGATTTGCCAAGACAGTTGGGGATTGAACCTTATTTTGGTAAATTCCTATTCGCATGTTCACATCAGAACAGTTATGTACCTGATATGATATACTCTGACCAATCTAGAGGGCAAGTATATTTGTCTAACAAGTTGAGTGAACTATATCTCAATCCATGTAAGGTAGTGATACAAAGAGCGAACCAAGCGCACTACGGTTGATCAGACCATAATACACCGATTCTGATTTAGACAATGTATTAGTGTGGGCCCCCAATAATACATATGTCATGAACAAGCTCAATAAAAGAATAAGCTTGCAAAACTAGGCTATAATAGAAGCATAAGTCGAGGTAGTAAAAATATAAGTACGCTTGTTTATGATGGAGTAGGGTACAGAATAATCTAAGTTCACCAAGAAGATCGGTGTTGTGCCTCTACAGTTGCCATACTAATTTCTTGTCTAAGTCTAAAGTCAACCAAATGGGTGTATGGGCCTCTAAGATCTACAGTCTAGATAAACACTAAAGTTCTATAGTCTAGATAAATACTAAAGTTCTATAGTCTAGATAAATATTATCTTCTTATGCAAGCCTATAGTTGGTGTCATTCGTTTATACTTTATTAATTGGTCAGAAGGACTATGTGATACTAGGTTATGAGACATACTACCAAACTTACAAAAATTAAACTAATAGTGTTATTGAATACTAGAGTATATATACGTAGTACAAGTCATCTTCCTAACCCCTATCAAGCACGAGAGGAGATTAACGTTGAGAAGGGATCAAGCAAGATGAAATACAAGCAATTAAATGAGAATGCGAAATAAAATCAAGGGAGTGATAAATAAGTGGATGAGATCTTATATTCTAATCCTGTGCGCAGGCTTGCTCGGTACAGTGACGTAACCGAGAAAATATGCTCTCGACCTGCATGGGCCACCACAAGTTTTCAAGCAAGGTTGAATATCGTTCGGACAAGGATAAGTCAGACTTAGAATGTTACTCGATAGAGTCATCATCGGAGTATTGCTAAGATAAATATAGAGGATCATGCTTTGATTTTTGAGGAATGGTTTGGTCGGTTACTCGTATCGATTAAGTAACGAATCAAAAGTATGGTTTATGAGGATGACTATCAATAAAGGTGTATACGAGAATAAGATTATCGAGACAGACGCAAGGGAATCATGCAAGATTTTTTAAGAACAAATTGGATGAATGTGCGAGTGAACGATGTGAACGCAATTTGAGGATAGTGTAAGTTTTAAGGATTTGCCGAGTAGCTTGAACCCTGAGTACTGTGTAGATCGTTTTGGTAATATTCGAGCGAATCGAGGATTTTGGTATAGCAAGTGAGTCTATAAGCAAGCGATGTGATTGTGCAAAGCCTTAATATAAGTAATGCCGAGCTAGTAGTGAATTCAAAGGTCTCGTGCGAGATTTGGTTTAAACGATTGAGAATGTGTTGAGAAGGTGATAAGGCTTACATCGGATAGGGATTCAGAGTAATAGACTTAATAGCTGGTCGAGGAAACTTAGTGGTCAGTGCGATGGAAGATAGTGCGCATGAAAAAAATTAGAATTAGAAGGATATCGCTCGATAGAATTTAGCCGAGTACGAATGTTGTGGTTTTGAATTTTAAAGACTTGATATGATATCGAAAATTGGATCAGGATTGAAGCAAGTTATGGAGTTATGTGGTTCAGTGATATGAGGTAGGCGATAACAGGATTTAAACTTGAGTTAGACAACCAATCTTGAATCTAGTTCGGAGGATATCATGGAGTGAAACGAATATGATATTGTGGGAAAGGTTTTGATACTTATGCAAACATACTTGAGAACTTTGAAATGCGTCAAGGATAGACAGACTTTGGCTCAAGGATTTTCTAGTTGGATGAATGATAGGTAGATTATGAAATTGAAACTTTAAACTTGGTTGTTTTGAGTAATGCTAGATGCGGACTATGGATCAACCAAACGATAAAGTTAAAGTCGGACGATTTGGCTAGGTGAATGTTGATGTTGGTATGAATGGTTATTAGAGGAATACGACTTGAGAAAATGACGAAATGCTTGAGGATGGATCTTGGATCGGTGCAACGGGATTGATGTTTAGGAATAGATTTAATATAAACTGTGACTCAGATGACAGGAATGCGTAACAATAAACGACATGGCAATTTTTGAGGATTGTTCTAGTATATGGTTTGACAAGGAATCAAGTTAGAGGATACAAGCAAATTAAATATGTGTGTCGAGGATAAGTTCGTCTGGAATTTGATCCAAGTGGTGCTTGATGGTTTTGTGAAAAAATATGTGAATTGTGTTGGACGACTTAGAGTCTGTGATGTAGATTGAAGATTTAGAAATTAAATTATGACTTGGTGGTCTAGAGTTAGAAAAGAATGGATATATAGATTATATCGAACATATTTGAGGAGTTAGACTATGCGAATCGCTAGTTTTGACGTACGACATTGATATATCGAGGATTTGACTGAACGAACTTATCGTACGACTGCTTTGCCGAAATGAACTCGGACCCTTTGAACCGAATGTTGTGAATACGAGTAGGATGATATATGCTCGATGTTTAAAAATCTGAGTGAAGCGAGCTTGGGTAGAATATCCCTCACCAATGAACTATGGTTTGACCTTAAAAATTGGGAAGATCATTGTCACGCCCCAGTCCCAAAATATATAGGACTAGGACACGTAAGCATGCCAGCCGCATGGGTATGACAACTCCAATATATGGAAACCATAACCCATACGTATGCTGTAATATGAATATCAAATCCACAAGTGGTATAAATATATGTCACAAGTCACAGGGTATAAACTAAATCTCATCCACAGAAAATTAAATATGAATAAATAACTAGCATCTATATAACTAGATCTCAACATAAGTATCTAAGAATGATAGTTGGATGGAAACAAAGCCACTACCAACTCGAACATAAGAGCAAATACAATATAAGTACAACACATCAACACCATATAAGAATACCAGCTAACAATCACGGGCTCGAAGAGAGGACATCCACGAAACATATATAACCATCCAAATCTGCGCTCCTGCAAATACTCAATAACAGATACACCTGGCAGAGCACCAGGTCCTCAGAGGGACGTAACAAGATACAGAAAAGCGAGCCAATTTGAATACAGTAAACATGCATATTATTTGAAAATAAATAAGTACGCTGTACAAGACCATCTATATGAATGCAAATGAGGACAACTTTTCGACATATATGGGCAAGGGTAGGCTACTCGATCTAAGCCTCACAACTCACACACCCATCAATGGACATCAGAAATCAACATACCTCTGGGGTAGCGACCAGCACGAATCTACAGAAATCGACATACCTCTGGGGTAGCGACCAGCGCGACACACGTCCGTAGTGCGAACTATATACTACGGTTTACCAGAGTGGTTAAAAGCCCATACGCCTAATGATTGTCCTCTCATGATACTAAGTGCCATGTGTGTGTCAACATATCTAATACATAGTAATGACTGAAAGAAAACTACACATGCAAGAAATATACATAATGCAATAAATATACAGAAATATAAATAGCATGCAAAAGTACTGTAACAATTTGGCAAGGTATCTTTCCTGGCAAGAAAACTGCAAAGTGTAACGTCCCGAAGTCCAACACACAAGATCAGAAGCTATGGCCGCAGAAAAAATGTCTCCGAATGCTGTAATAAACATCACCAACGTTACGAGAATATGCAAAATAGGTAAAAAGCACTTCTCTTTCGTCCAATTTAGACACAGGGGCAAAACGGTAATTTTGGGTAAAAGTGGGGTCCACATGTGGCCCACTTTGCACCGAAAAGTGTGTCAAGGGTAACAGTCTCTAAATGGGGCAATTTATAGGTCAAACAACTCTAGATGTCAATACGAACCCAACGGTATATCCAAATGTGGATTCCGATGAGCCGAACACAATTTCGTCCAAAAAGTCAACCGTGGGGCCCACCAATTGGCGACTTGGACAACTGTCTCAGAATTGCGTAAAAATTGGGTCACAGGACCAGCCCGTTACCACGAGTCCAGTGGCACAAATTTCGTCACAATCTGACAAGCGTGCACAAAATGTGCGCGACTTCCACCAAAGTTACGATACGGGATGTGTCCGCGGATACGGGCTGATTTCGGTGCACACACGCGTCCGAATCAGTTTTCACAAATTTTTACATATCCGGTTACACAGCGCGCACCGTTCGGTACACTTGGTACACGGTGGGGCGGTCCCGTTTGGTGGGGCGCGCTCCGTTTCATAACTTTTGGAAATCTGAGAAAAGTGGGTTCGTGGGATTTTGTGACGAATTTATTTCAGTCCACAGCAGTTAATAATCTAGGGTTATTTAAGAGAAAATAAACTAGGTCACGTGGTCTACGCATACCAAAAAGAATTATCGAATTCGAATCTCTGTGGTGGGAGATACGAACTCTGAAACATGGGTGGTCACCGCAGTTTTTTGCGATCCCAGAATTCGGTCTGCTTGCGCCAACTTTGACGCTATTTTCGCCTAGGGTTACGCGTTGTTCGAGGTCTATTATCATACATATATGGAAGAGGGTTAAGGGGTGAGCATACCGGTAAAGATGGGGCGGCATTTGGTTGAGCGAGTCGACGGAAAACAACTCCGGAACACGGGTACCTCGTTGTGGAAATCTGCAGTACGCGGGGTCGCGGTCGTCGGGATTTGTTTGGACGGCCTGGCGGGGTTCTCCGGCTGCGGTGACGGCGCTCTCTAGGTCTAGATGGGAAGAGGGAGTGTTTGGATAATTTAGGTTAGGGTTTAGAGAAATAAATAAATATATATATATATATATATATATATATATGTATATATATATATATATGAATAGGGAGAGAGAGGGTCTAACGCGGCCAAGGGGGGTCGGGTTTGGCTTGGTGCTGTGTGGTTTTGCAAAAAGGGGGCTTTGCTTATTCGTGGAATTTCCTAAAGGGGGGGGGAGGCTGCTAATGGTTTGCACGGAATTGGTAGTTTGCTAAGTTGCTTGTAGTTGTTAGAATAGTTTGCTTGGTTTTGCTTTAAGTTATTAGTTTATTATTATTACTATTTTCTTTTCCTTTTCTTTTCTTTTCTTTTCTTTTCTTTTTAGTATTCTATTTCCAATTATATATATATATATATATACTCATAGAAAATTCTAGATTATATTAATGCACACTTTTAAGCTAGCAATTGCTCAAGGGGTCTCCTACATGAAATAAATTCCGAAAAATTCCTTATGGTCCCATAAATCCTCTAAGTGCCCCAACACCTAAAATAAAAATTAATAAAAATCTATTTCTCCTAATTAGCCAATAATTACTGCAATTAAATTAATAATTAATAATTAAAAGGGTATATACGATTTTTAGGATAGGGTTTTACATTCTATCCAACTTATGAAAATTTTGTCCTCGAAATTAAAACTAAGCCGCAGTAGAAAGTCGAGGATGGTATAAGATTTGCATTGTTTAAAATGCAAGGCTAGGTTTAAAGGTGTGGGCGATGTTGCCCGTTGTACATTCCGAAAATCATGGAAAAAATCCACATGAGCAAAAAATAGGTTTCTTCATGTGTCATGTCCAATGGTGTGGACACCTAAATGTTCTTTTGCATAAAAGCGTCCAACAATTGGAAAATTGCACAAAGATGAGAATTGGATGATGGGCACGTCTAGGATAAGGGTGTAGAATTTGTAGAAAAATTATCGGAGCACGATAAGGTGCGCTAAATGATACAATATTACAAAATTAAATGAAAATACCGTGTTATATTTCTAACTGGATTTAATCTAGCCTTAGGCTCACTATCTAAGCCAAGTAGGTCTTATTTTCGGTGAGGGTTCACAATCTACCGACTTAAAATTATCCATCTATCACCTAAGGCTATATATCTAGAAAAATTATTGCTCAAATTATTTAACCATGTTATTCAATTCTTAAGGTTTAACACCAACATATCACCTATGATATGCCCTTAATCAATTATAAAAGAGTGTCACTAAGTCATGTGATTAGCCTTTTGGGGTTTATCTAGTACTATCAGTGTGTCAACTTATACCAGCACGAGATTTCGTCTTTCCAAAATAAGGGAAGACGGAGAACAATAATAAAGAATTCAAGGTGAAGGTGACAGAATACAAGTACGAGGTTCAAAGAGATTAAAGAATTCGAAGAGGGAGTTGTCAGGACAATTGTGGATTGAAATCCTATTTTTGGTAACTTCCTATTTACATGCTCGTATCAGTACAGTTATGTAACCGATACGATGTGTCAGACATGTCTAAGGGCAAGTATATCCATCAACTACCATATATCTCAATCCACGTAAAGTAGTCATGCGAAGAACGAACCAAGCACACTAAGGTTAGCTAGACCTTAATACACCGATTCTGATTAGGCAATTGTATCATTGTGTGCACCCAATAATACATATGCCATGAGCAAGCTCGATAAAAGAATAAGCTTGCAAAAACTAGGCTATAATAGTAGACAAAGTAGGGGTATAGCCTCTAAGTTCTACAGTCTGATAAAATATTATCTTCTTATGCTAGCACACAGTTAATGTCATTCAGCTACACTTCAATAATTGGGCAAAAGACTATGTGATACTAGGTTGTGAGGTATACTACCCAACTTATAACAATAAACTAATACTGTAATTGCCTTAAGGATATCGTAGAAACTCCTATTAAGGTCTATGGGAAGGGATCTTGGTACTTATTTGGGTATCCTCTTATATTACATAGGTCATGGTCGTCTTACGTCTTAGTCATAGTGTTTATAGAACAAGTATCAATAGTAAGGATAGAAGAGTTACTGGCCGTCAAGGGGAAAGGGATCTAACTTGTATCGAAGTGGGGGTACATGTTACACAATTTAAAACTAAGGGATAAACACCAGGTCTCAATCTACAAGAATAGCTTAACCCATCAAGTTCTAACTACTAAGCACACAATTTCAAAATTTAACATTTACAACTATAATCTCAGCAACTATATGTCCTTAACACAGAATAAATCACCTGGCCTACAATCAGAAGTGTCAGATGGCACGAGTTGAAAGATGAAGAGTAGAAGAGCAAAATTTAGTCGTCGCGCAATTAGCGAACGCTAAGGTCGCAGAGGAACAATATATAAAATTAAAATAGGGGCTCTAGATAGCATCATAGTTTTCTAAGAGGGAGTGGTATGCTAGTTGCTATGTTCGAGGTATAATTAAGGAGAAAGTATTGTTTACATTCCTCTAGGCTTCCTAAGTTGTTGTCTACTAATAATAAGACAATGATCTAAGTTTATTGTTCTCCAATACTACCAAACTATGAAGGTTAGGTTCAGTCCTAATTTTAAATTTTTGGTTTTCTATTGGTTCCTCAATACTAGGATCAAACATTATGGTAAAACTTCTAGCTAACTCTAGTAGTGTCTATACTACTCTCAAGTCTTCATAATACATCAAGGGGTAATGGTAAACCAATCTATAGATAAGAAATTCTAGGGTTCACTAGATATTCTAACTTAGTGGTGTGTCAACACTCTAGTGGTACTCTTAATAGAAATGTTACCTTACTTATCATCTAACAACAGGGACTTATAAATTCTAGGAGGGGGCTATACTTAAGGAATTATCAGGAAAGTACAGGAATCAAGCAGAATATAATTATTCAAATAGAATGGATTGGAAGAAGAGCGAATCATAGTTATTTGTAGATGAGATCCTATACTCTATTCCTAGGTGCAGGCTTGTTCGGTACAGTAATGTAACCGAGACAATATGCTCTCGACCTGCATGGGCCACCACAAAAATATGTCACGTCCCAGTCCCAAAATACATAGGACTAGGACACTTAAGCATGCCAGCCTCATGGGTATGACAACTCCAATATATGGAAACCATAACTCATACGTACGCTGTAATATGAATATCAAATCCACAAGTGGTATAAATATATGTCACAAGTCACAGGGTATAAACTAAATCTCATCCACAGAAAATCAAATATGAATAAATAACCAGCATCTATATAACTAGATCTTAACATAAGTATCTAAGGATGATAGTTGGATGGAAACAAATCCACTACCAACTCGAATATAAGAGCAAATATAATATAAGTAAAACACAACAACACCATATAAGAATACCAGCTAACAATCACGGGCTCGAAGAGAGGACATCTACGAAATATATATAACATCCAAATCTGCGCTCCTACAAATACTCAAGAACAGATACACCTGGAAGAGGACCAGGTCCTCAGAGGGATGTAAAAAGATACAGAAAAGCGAGCCAATTTGAATACAGTAAACATGCATATTATTTGAAAATAAATAAGTACGCTTTACAAGACCATCTATATGAATGCAAATGAGGACAACTTTTTGACGTATGGGCAAGGGTAGGCTACTCGATCTAAGACTCACAACTCACACATCCGTCAATGGACATCAGAAATTGACATACCTCTAGGGTAGCGACCAGCGCGACTCTACAGAAATCGACATACCTCTGGGGTAGCGACCAGCGTGACACACGCCCGTAGTGTGAACTATATGCTATGATTTACCAGAGTGGTTAAAAGCCCTTACGCCTAATGATTGTCCTCTCATGATACTAAGTGCCATGTGTGTGTCAACATATCTAATACATAGTAATGACTGAAAGAAAACTACACATGCAAAAAATATACAGAATGCAATAAATATACAGAAATATAAATAGCATGCAAAAGTACTGTAATAATTTGGCAAGGTATCTTGCCTGGCAAGAAAGCTGCAAAGTGTAACGTCCTGAAGTCCAACACACAAGATCAGAAGCTATGGCCGCAAAAAAAATGTCTCTGAATGCTGAAATAAACATCACCAACGTTCCCAGAATAAGCAAAATAGCTAAAAAGCACTTCCCTTTCATCCAATTTGGATACAGGGGCAAAACGGTAATTTCGGATAAAAGTGTGGTCCATATGTGGCCCACTTTGTACCGAAAAGCATGCCAAGGGTAATAGTCTCTAAATGGGGCAATTTATAGGTCAAACAACTCTAGATAATAATATAAACCCAACGGTATGTCCAAATGTGCATTCCGATGAGCCGAACACAATTTCGTCCAAAAAGTCAACCGTAGGGTCCGCCAATTGGCGACTTGGTCAACTGTCTCAGAATTATGTAAAAATTGGGTCACAGAACCAGCGCATTACCACGAGTCCAGTGGCGCAAGTTTCGTCATAATCTGAAGAGCGTGCACAAAATGCGTACGACTTTCACAAAAGTTGCGACATAGGGTGTCTCCGCGGATACGGGTTAATTTTGGCGCGCACACGCGTCCGAATCAGTTTTTACAAATTTATACATGTCCGGTTATGCTGTGCGCACCGTTCGGTATACTTGGTACACGGTGGGGCGGTCCCGTTTGGTGGGGCGCGCTCTATTTCACAACTTTTGGAAATTAGGAAAAGTGGGTTCGCGGGATTTTGTGATGAATTTAATTCTGTCCACAGTAGTTAATAATCTAGGGTTATTTAACAGAAATTAAACTAGGTCAAGTGGTCTACGCATACCAAAAAGAATCATCAAATTCGGATCTCTGTGGTGGGAGATACGAACTCTGAAACATGGGTGGTCAACGTAGTTTTCTGCGATCCCAGAATTCGGTCTGTTTGCGCCAACTTTGACGCTGTTTTCACCTAGGGTTACGCATTGTTCGAGGTCTACTATCATACAGATATGGAAGAGGGTTAAGGGGTGAGCATACCGGTGAAGACGGGGCAACGTTTGGTTGAGCGAGTCGACGGAAAACAACTCCGAAACACGGGTACCTCGTTGTGGGAATCTGCAGTGCGCGGGATCGCGGTCGTCGGGATTTGTTTGGACGGCCTGGCGGGGTTCTCCAGGTCTAGATGGAAAGAGGGAGGGTTTGGATAATTTAGGTTAGGGTTTAGAGAAATAAAATATATATATATATATATATATATATATATATATATGTATATATATATATATATGTATATATATATATATATATATATATAGGGAGAGAGAGGGTCTAACGCGGCCAAGGGGGTCGGGTTTGGCTTGGTGCTGTGTGGTTTTGCAAAAAGGGGGCTTTGCTTATTCGTGGAATTTGCTAAGGGGGGGGGGGTGGCTGCTAATGGTTTGCATGGAATTGGTAGTTTGCTAAGTTGCTTGTAGTTGTTAGAATAGTTTTCTTAGTTTTGCTTTAAGTTATTAGTTTATTATTATTACTATTTTCTTTTCCTTTTCTTTTCTTTTCTTTTCTTTTTAGTATTCTATTTCCAATTAAATATATATATATGTATATATATATATATATATATATATATATATATATACATACTCATAGAAAATTTTAGGTTATATTAATGCACACTTTTAAGCTAGCAATTGCTTAAGGGGTCTCCTACATGAAATAAATTTCGAAAAATTCCTGATGGTCCCATAAATCCTCTAAGTGCCCCAACACCTAAAATAAAAATTAATAAAACTCTATTTCTCCTAATTAGCCACTAATTACTGCAATTAAATTAATAATTAATAATTAATAATTAAAAGGGTATATATGATTTTTAGGGTAGGGGTTTTACAATCATAGTGCAACGAACATGATAAAAATTGTGAACTTGAGATGTACCTATGACCTTGTGGGCCGACTTAATGGTTAGGCAGACGACCCTATGCTATGAGATAAACTGGTGTGACCGACTTTAGAGTATCTCTCGGGTAGACGATAGAACTAGGACAAAAAGACTTAGAGTTAGGACTTGGATGATAGTTATTATTTTGGATAGGTCGTGCGGTGGAGAGGAACGAGACGATATTGAGGATTCGTCGAATGGAATACTTATGAATCAAAATTAGTGATACTCAAGTAAAAGTTGGGAGAATGCATTGAAGCATTGCTTAGAATACAATAATGAATCTAAATATTTGATGGAACAAAATATGATATTTTGGTGATTGTGATCGATAGTATGATATAAATGTACGAGAATGACTCAAAAGAATCATGTTTCTCAAGGAATAAAATAGAAGATAGCGAAATGATCGATGATTTAGAAGTAAAATATATTCACCACTAGCTTGTCTGACTTTGCTATCGCCAATACCAAAATATGATAAAATAGCGACATTTTTAGCAACGTCTTAATAAAACGTCGCTAATATTAAAGACTTTAGAGACTCCAATAAATGTTGCTATACGTCGTTGTTGGCGACACATAGCAATGTTTAGCAACTGTACTTCAGTTTTTTAAATAATAGTTGCTATAAGCTTCTTTAACGTCGCTGAGTTTTTTCATTTAGCGACGTATTTTTCGACGTTACTTTTTTCGATTTTTAGCGATATTTTTAGCGATGTCTCTAACGTCGCAAACTTTTTAATTAGCGACGTTTAGCGACATCTATTTATGACGTCGCTAATTTTTTTAATTGGCGACGTTTAGCAACATCTATTGATGATGTTGCTAAAGTTTTTAACATAGGGTTCAGGATTTTATTTTCCCCCATTCTGTCGATCCCCAAAAATTTGAAACCCCCTCTTTCCCCCCTCCGGCGAAGTACCCCCCTTCCGGCGTCCTCCTCCTCCCCCCGTCCCTAGCTCCCCCCCTACCGGCTCCCCCACAGCCCCCCCTACTCCGGCTTCCCACCCCCCGAGCGCCCCCCTCCCGCACGGTTCCTCTCTTCCAGCATTGCTCCTCCCCTCCAACGACCTCAGGCTTCTCCTCCTCCTCCCCCTCTAGGTAAATCCTAACTCTCTCTCTCTCATATATACAGATATGAAATGACACTGACATGACACACACACACACTGACACAGACACGACACACACACTATCAAAGACAAACCCTGACACAGATACGACACATACACACTAACACAGACACGACACACACACTATCACAGACAAACCCTAGCATAGACGCAACATACACACACTGACACAGACACACCACACACATATACTGACACAGACATGACACATTGTCACAGACACACACACTGATACAGACACGACACACACACAGACACGATACGATATATATCCATGTAATTAATTAATTTACCATATTAACACACATTTTTGTTGTAAAATAATATTGCATGTGTGTATTTAACTTAATTGATAAATTATAGGTGTGACCATCATAAATAGGGTTTCTATATATGTATCGGGAAATCAAGTCGGAGATTTTACTTATGCAATAATGTAGTGTGCGGATAAATTCATAGAGGGTGTA
This sequence comes from Iris macrosiphon, assembly GCA_036927795.1. Taxonomy (NCBI): domain Eukaryota; kingdom Viridiplantae; phylum Streptophyta; class Magnoliopsida; order Asparagales; family Iridaceae; genus Iris; species Iris macrosiphon. Next base: position 159,778,347 of record JAYESA010000012.1, read on the forward strand.
AACCCTAACCCTATCTCTCTCTCTCTCACACACAGATACGAACACGATATTTGATAGCAGACACAACACTTACACAAATATAGATACGACATGGGATACGACACAGATACATACACTGACACGAAATATCGCTGACACGACACATGATATGACATATACCCTAAGCCAAAGTCGTGATACGACACATACCCTAACCCTATCTGAGTTAATTAGACACAGTCTTGGGTATCAAGTTAGGTATTGTGCAGTGCACACTTGTGCACAGTGCAGTGAGGGTGTATAGGTATGGATATCTCGGTGCTGCGGACACTAATACTATCCTAATCCTAATTCGGACACACACACACACGCGAACTCTAACACTAACCCAAATTCGGACACGTGGACACACTAATACGCATACACTAACCCTAACATGGACACGAACACAAACACACATGTTTGTATTATGTCATCTCATGATACGTATGGTAAAATTGTAAGACATGGATATGAAAGGTTAGGACACGATATCGAGGATAAGGTTGTAAGCATTTTATCAGACACGGACACACACATATATGTCATGTGTGGATATCTAGTAGTATATCAGCGAGTGTCAACTATGTATCCTGGACCCAAAAAATTGATACTGGATATCCATGACTTGACTTTTTAATTAGAAAGTCATGGCCTAAACAAATGTCAACTGTGGATATCCAAGATACAGAGTTGACACTCACTGATACACTGTAATATGAGTATCTAGGATACAGAGTTGAACGAAGAAGTATCAGTGCTAGGACTAGGTATATCAGTGCATGTACTCTATTCCTGAGTATTCTTATGTGTGTGTAGACGAGTAGACTTGTGACATGTACTATAATTTAACTATTTTCTTTAATGATGTTTATTCATCTTTGCATATCTGGAGTAAGTGTCATTTGGATAATATACACTACCAAATATTCATATGAGTATATACTTGAACGATATATATTCATCTATGCCGAAGTATCTTGAAATGGATATGAATTATTATCTGCGTTATCGTTCGTGGATGTATAACCATCCTCCTGGTAACATTTACAGTGTGCGGGATGAATTCATAGATGGTGTACAATAATTCCTGTAATTTGCCAAGGCGTTCTCTCAGTACATGGACGGTACCAAAATTAAGTGTCCGTGTGTGAGATGTCGCTATTTAAAATATCATCCAGAAGTGGAAGTCACATATCATTTGTACTCGAAGGGTTTCAGGCCAAATTACTATCAGTGGACCACGCAAGGAGAACTTGTGTCTTTAGCATCGGAGTTAGAGCCTAATCATGTAGAGCCGTATATGGATGTCCACGACCACACTTCTTACGACGGATGGGTGAACATGGTTTTTGATGCTGTGTGTCACGACCCGCACCCGGGGTAAGGGTACTAGTCGGAAACAACGCCCAGCCTACGCCGCAGAATCGGCGGTAGAATGCTGTCTAGAAAGTCTATCTAATATAATGAACCACCAAAAGATAGTGTACTCAATCACAGAACTAAGATAGAATGAACACGAATCAGATAAGAATAGAATAGTCACAATACAACTCATGAGTCTAAAATAATACATCAATGAGTCTGAAGAAAAATACAGAAATATGCTGGAGACAAATCCAGTACAAAAGAATACTACAAAACTATAAAGCTACAACTCCAGGGTCAACTGTCTCAGTTGGGATAAGTCCCTCTTGAGCCAGGGTCTCAGAATCTAAACCCACAACATCCTGGGGTCCATAATAGGTAGGGTACTCCTCAGTGTCATCTGGAAAAATATATCCAGTCAGGAAAGGAGCAGAGTACAACCCTAACAGCAGTTCTCAAATAATGATAAAAACTATGTAACAGTAAGTAGCTGTGGATAAACAAGATGCATAAATAGATACAAGAAATGTATAGACAATAAGGAAGTACTGGAAAGAAATACAATAATGAACAATATGCTGATAGAACAAGAATACTAATGACTAAGTGTGTGAGTACTAGCTTTAACATGTGATCGGCTTAGGAACTTGCACAAGAGTATAATGGCCTGGCTGATTATACGTGCGGTATATGATCAACACTCACAAGGAACAAGACATGCACAAGGAGGGTATGATCACATATCTACACTAAAATACTCCCCACCCCGACTGGTATAATAGATCCAACCACGGTACGTTATGGCACTAGATTCCCCAAGAAGATAGCTAGTCTCCCCGAGAATCGGTGTCTGTACATGTACAAGATAACCAATGAAACAATACTTGCACCATATACACCATATACCAAGGAATAACATCTCATGACGAGATCCGGATATACCAATCCGTGTAACCATAGTGTCAAGAGAACATGTATATCTACACTAGATACAACGAACATAGAGGATATCATAAATGAGAAACTATCAGAGAATGTACTCGTCTGAAGTCCAATGAACAGTCTCACAAATGTCTGACTCGGTGCCTCGAAGACCTAGATATGGAATACCACATTAATACAAGGTCCCGGAAAGAGAACAAGTCAAACTAGGCAATTTCTAGGTCAATAAGTCAATTCTAAGTCAAAAGTCAACTATGGTCAACTCTAAAGTCCACTAAAGTCAAACATGGTCAAACCCAAAGTCAACCTCACAAGACATCTATAAAATAATATAGAGATAAACTACAATAATTTAGGAATCAAATTAGATTCAAAAAGAACTCACACAAAGTATACTAATAATATAATTAATATATACCCTAAAATAATATATATACAACCCAACATTTATATAAATAACACAATATATTATTACAATTATTATTCCTCACAAAACACATATATATATACATATATATATATACAATTATAATATATAATATATACATTAAATCTGTCAAAGCGTCATTGAAAAACAGTAAATAAAATAGGATTAAATCAAAACAGTTTAAATAGTGACAGTCGGGACTGTCACCGAAGGACTGTCACCGAAACCCAAATAATAAACTGCCACTGCTTTGGTTTTCGCTGACAGTTAAACTGTGGTGGAAAAGCGTCGCAGAAAAGCTGCTGTTTCCCGCTGTTGCAATTAATGACAGGTTTGTCATTAATTGCCCGAAGGCTACAGCGGCTGCTATTAGTCGGCTAATTAATGACAGTTTTTTACTGTCATTAATTCACTGTCACTAAAACAAGTTGTATATATATAATTATATATATAAAAACAGAATATATAAACAATATATATATATATATATAAACAGAATATATAAAACAGTATATATATATATATATAAACCATTAATACAAAAATGTACATATATATATTAATATACACATAAACTTATACCTTCAAATATTTAACAAAGAACATATAATTTACATGGCTAGAAGCACACCTAAAATATTTACATTAATATCCAAATAATTATATAATAATTATAAATAATATAATTACACAATTAAACATACAAATATATTTTATAAAACATTTTATGTATAAATTATATTATTTAACAAGTAGTAACATATATATTTGCATGCAAGAAAGCTACATATTATATTGTACATTATATTAGCACACCCAAAATATAGATCTATGCTACAATAATTACTATAATAAATACACAAAATAAATATTTAATATCCATATATATATACTAATTATAAATGAAGAATTGAACCACAATTAATTAGATCTATGCAAAAACACACACAATTGGAGAGTATCTCACCGTATCCCACTAGATCTAGGATACGCATGCGACACGAGTCCAACACACAACCAAATGCACCCCGAAGGACACAAACAAATCACAAATAATATTTATGAACAAATCAAAGCGTCAAAAGTAGATCTATGTGTCCGTGTCAAAATACGACATGTTCAAAGCCCCGTGTCGGAGGAAAACCCCCAAATGACACGTATCACCAAATAGTTGGGATACGAACCACAAGTATCCCAATATGGACACGACACTAGCCTCAAACACAAATCTCATGTTTAATTGATCTATAGGATCAATTGACACACACAACAAAATATAAATTCGGAATTCCAACAAAATTGACACAAAAAGTACCATAACTTTCTCCATGGGTCTCCTATGAACACAAAATAAAGTCCTATGGGTACTACATACATATAGGTTGATTTTACATGATTAAATCTCAGATTTAGAAGCTATTTAAATGGGAAAATCTGAATTATACCTATTGGGAGATGGATTCCCAATGAAACCTCCAATTGAAATGAACTTGCTTCCAAATTGTAGATCCTTGCTCCTCTTTGTAGATCCTTGCTTCCTTCTTCTAGATCCTTGCTTCCTCCTTCTCTAATGGGAATTAGGAAGAATTTGGAATGAATTTGGTAGGGAATTGGATTGGGAATGGAGGGAATTTGGTAGTGGAAGAATTCTAGATCTAGATTTGGAATGAGATGAGAGGAGAGAGAAATTTCCCCCCCTCTTTAATAGGCCGGCCATAGCCCCTCCCCCAAGCAATTTTAAAATGTCCAATGTACCCCTTGGGGCCTCTCATGAAGAAATAATTAAGGAAGGAAGCTTCTAGTCTAATCATTTAATTAATTTAATCCATCTCCTTAACTATGGGCTTTCTAAATGGGCCAAGTCTAACTAATTAATTCATGTTGGTCCATGGGTCCAAACTAAACTAGTTGGGTCCACTAAAATAAGTCCAAAATAATTAAATAATATCTAACAACAATTAAATAATACAACAAAAATTATTTACCATGCACAATATTTATTTAAATAGGAAATTACTAAAATACCCTTTTTTCTAAAATATGGTAGTGACAAGTCTACCCTCCTTAAAATAATTTCGTCCTCGAAATTCAAAGACGAAAACTACCCCCAGAAAATCACAGAACAGAACTAAAGAATCACAACTAACTAATGAACAGAACATAACAATGAACAGAACATAACTAAAAATAACATACCTCAAGGTACAAACAAATATGGATAACGCTCTCGCATTTCATCCTCTCTCTCCCAGGTAGACTCCCCCGGAGAGTGATGTCTCCATGCGACGCGTACCAAAGGAATAGTCTGGTTCCTCAGCACCTTCTCTCTCCGATCCAGAATTCCAACTGGCTGTTCTGGATAGCTAAGAGTAGGGCCCACCTCTATCTCTGAGTGATCCAATACATGACTAGGATCTGCCACGTATCGTCTCAACTGCGACACATGAAACACGTTGTGCACTCCCTCCAATGCAGGTGGCAAGTCTAGTCTATAAGCAACTGCACCGACCCTCTCTAGAATAGTGAAAGGTCCAATGAATCGCGGACTAAGCTTTCCGCCTCCACCGAAGCGAATCGTGCCTCGTGTCGGAGAAATCCTCAGAAACACCAAACCACCCACCTAGAACAAAACACCACCTTAAGAACTTATCTATAACAAACAACCAAGAATAAGCACACAAAATAAAATCTAAACTATACCTCAAACTCCAAGGGTCTCCGATGGCTATCGGCCCAATGCCGTTGTCTGTCCTGTGCCACTCGAAGTCTGTCTCTGATCAACTGAACCTTCTCTGCTGCATCCACAACCATCTCTGGCCCAAGCAAAACTCTCTCTCCAACATCGTCCCAAGACAAAGGAGTACGACACCTCCGACCATATAGAGCTTCAAAAGGTGACATCTCTATACTGGCCTGGTAACTGTTGTTGTAAGCAAACTCTACCAAATGGAGATGGTCCTCCCAAGAACCCCCGAAATCTAGTACACAAGTGCGCAACATATCCTCGAGAGTCTGAATAGTCCTCTCTGACTGCCCATCTGTCTGGGGATGATATGCAGTACTGAACTTGAGCTGAGTGCCCAAACTCTCCTGCAAACTCCTCCAGAAATGAGAAGTGAAACGACTATCCCGATCTGAGACTATGCTGACGGGAACTCCATGTATCCTAACGATCTGCCTCACATACATCTCTGCCAGCTTCTCCGTAGACAAACCCACCTTGAAAGGCAAAAAGTGGGCCGACTTGGTCAATCTATCAACAATGACCCAAATCGCGTCTTTCCCTCCTGGAGATCGTGGTAGTCCGGACACAAAATCCATAGTAATGTGTTCCCACTTCCACTCTGGAATGGGTAATGGCTGAAGTAAACCTCCTGGCCTCTGCCTCTCGGCTTTCACCTGCTGGCACACTAAGCATCTGGATACAAACTGTGCCACTTCCCTCTTCATGCCATACCACCACACACTCTCTCGCATATCCCGATACATCTTGTTAGCACCTGGATGTATGGAATACTGAGAGCGATGCGCTTCCTGCAATATCTCCTCTCGCAACTCCCCACTAGGCACACACAATCTAACTCCATGCCTCAAAGATCCATCCTCTGCAATAGTGAAATCATCCTCCAATCCTGCTCTCACCTGAGCTCTGATACTCCTCAAAGATACGTCATCATACTGTGCTACCTTGATCCTATCCATCAAATCTGAATGTATCTGCAATCCCCACATCTGCATAGCACCACCCGGAACAATCACCTCAATGCCCAAGCTCTCCAAGTCCTCCAACAAATATCGATCCTGCGTCAAGAACATAGCTACCGGATACCTGCTCAAAGCATCGGCAACTACATTGGCCTTCCCAGGATGATATTGCAAAGAGATATCAAAATCCTTCATCAATTCCAACCACCGACGCTGCCTCATGTTCAACTCCTTCTGCGTGAAAACGTACTTCAAGCTTTTGTGGTCTGTGAAGATCTCCACACGCTCTCCGTACAAATAATGTTTCCACAACTTCAGGGCGAATATGACAGCTGCCAACTCCAAATCATGGGTAGGATAGTTCTTTTCATGAGGACGCAATTGCCTGGATGCATAGGCAATCACTTTCCCATGCTGCTGAAGAACACAACCTAAACCCTTTCCCGATGCATCACTATAAATAGTGAAACCTCCGGACCCTGATGGCAATGTCAAAATAGGAGCAGACGTCAACCTCTTCTTCAACTCCTCAAAAGCGGCCTGGCAATCTTCCGTCCAAACAAACTCCACATCCTTCCTTGTGAGTCTGGTCATCGGCTCGGCAATCCTCGAAAAATCTTGCACAAACTTTCTGTAGTAGCCTGCCAATCCCAAGAAACTCCTGATCTCTGCTACCGAACTCGGAGTCTTCCAAGATTCCACTACTGAAATCTTCTTCGGATCCACTGAAATACCATCACCAGTCACAACATGCCCCAAGAATTCCACCTTGTCCAAGAAAACTCACATTTGGACAACTTTCCATACAGCTTCTCCTTCCTCAGCACATCCAACACAATCCTCAAATGCTCCTCATGCTCCTCCGGTGTCCTCGAGTATATGAGTATGTCGTCGATGAACACCACCACGAACTTGTCAAGGTACTGGTGGAACACCTTGTTCATCAAGTTCATAAATACCGCCGGTGCATTAGTCAAACCAAACGGCATCACCATAAACTCGAACTGACCATACCGAGTTCTAAAAGCAGTCTTCGGTATGTCCTCCGGCTTCACCTTCACCTGATGGTAGCCTGATCTCAAATCTATCTTAGAAAACACCTTCGCACCACTCAACTGATCAAACATATCATCAATCCGTGGCAAAGGATACTTATTCTTGATAGTGAGATTATTCAAAGCCCTGTAATCAATGCACATACGCACCGATCCATCCTTCTTCGGTACAAACAATACCGGGGCTCCCCATGGTGAAAAACTCGATCTGATAAACCCCTTATCCTGCAATTCGTCCACCTGCTTCTTCAACTCGACCAGCTCGCTGTTGTTTACTCTATAGACATGCTGTGAAATCGGTTCTGCACCTGGCACCAAGTCTATAGAAAATTCAACATCTCGATCTGGCGGCAATCCTGGCAATTCTTCAGGAAACACATCCAAAAATTCTGCTATCAACGGATGTGGCAACTCCTTGTCTTCCACCATAGCTCCACAAATAATGCCTTCTTCCTGCTCCGCAGCTCCTCTAGCAAACTCGAACTCTGGCTCTCCTGGCGGACCAAATAAAACTCTACCTCCTCTACAATCTATGCTAGCACGGTGCCTACTCAACCAATCCATCCCGAGTACAATGTCGTAGCTCGGAAGTGGCATTACAAGTAGACACGCACTCAACTCCCGGCCTCCCAGAGTAACTCTCCGATCTTTGCAAATATCATTAACCAGGATAATGCCTCCCCCGGTCATGATCTTGCAAGTCCTAAGCAAAGACTCAGCTACCAAACCATGCTTTAGAGCAAAAGAAATAGATACAAAACTATGGGAAGCACCACTATCAAACAAAGCTAAAGCTGGAATGGAATCAAGAAGAATAGAACCTGCGATGACATCTCCGGTGGGTTCCTCCTCTTCGACTGTCATAGCAAACGCTCGTCCCTGCCGAGCACCTCCCTGCTGCTGATGCTGGACAAAACGCTGCTGCTGTGTCGGAAGCGGTCCCCTCGGTTGTGCTTCAGGTGGTCTCATCTGTGCCCTCGGAGCTGGAGCTGCTCCCTGAACTGCACGACGAGGACACTCCCTCAATTGATGCCCTTCAGTACCACAATACAAACAAACTCCTAGCCTCTTTCAGCAAACTTCCCAGATGTGGCCGGGCTTCTTGTAGAAGTTGCATAGAGCTTGCTGTAACTGCCTCTGCTGCTGAGGTGCCTGGTGAAAAGGTGCTCTAGCTGGAGTCTGGTTCTGCTGTGGCTGCTGGAAAGGTCTGGACTGGAAATGAGGACGTTTGGCAGATACTGCACTGCCGTTGGCCCCCAGAAAAGAATCACGGTCTCTCTTGGTCTTCAAACCCAGATCCCGCTCAACCTTGCGTGCCTCCACAAGTATCTCCGAGTATGTCTCATAAAAAGACGGAATGAGAATCTTCACCTCCCAGTTTAGACCCTCTCGGAAACGAATAGCTCGAACCTCCGGCTCCCTCACCAGATACTCTGCAAATCGGCTCAGCCTACCGAACTCTGCAGCGTATTCCTCCACAGACATGCTTCCCTGAATAAGACTCTCAAATTGTCTCCCCAAGTCAAGCCTGTCTATCCGGGCAAAAAACTTCTTCTTGAAAAGGTCCCTGAATACCTCCCAAGATTGTCCTGCGTCAACTAGAACCGGCTCATTCCTGAACCAGGTACGAGCGACGTCGAACAGTTGAAGTCCTACCGCCTCAACCTTCAGATCTTCAGAAAGACGGGACACCCTCATAAGACGCTCAATGTCCTCGAGCCAATCATCAGCATAGACGATGCCCTCCGTCCCTTTGAAAACCCTAGGCTCCAGTTTCTTGAAGTCCTGAATGTTGCCTGGCCGAAGCTGAGCAACCTGAGGAACAACCTGCTGCTGGACCGGAACTCCTCTCTCAACTACAGCACGAGCAAGCTGATGAGCACTCTCGATGCCCTGCCGTAGAACGTCGGTCTGCCTCTGATGTGCCTCCGACTGAGCCCTCTGTGCCTCGAGCATCTCACGAAACAGAGTAAACATCTGTGACGCCTCTGCTGGCACAGGAGGTGGAGGTGGAAGGCCCTCAGATACAGCTGGCACAGTCCTCTGAGTGGGTGGTGGACCTCCGAGAGCAGCTGACACTCCAATCACCGGAGAAGTGACTGGTGCAGGCCCTCGGGATATCGCAGACCTCTCAGAAACTGCTCTCCCTTGCTGTGATCTAGTCTTAGGCGGCATCCTGAGACAAAGCGAAAGAAAGAATCAATATGGCACAAGATGTAAGATATTCAAGGAAAGGACAGTTTAAGAGATCAAGTATCAACGTCAAAGGAGAATAGTTGAATCAAAAGAATTTTCCTAGATGTGAATGAGTATCTCAGCCTATATCCTATATCCTATCGCAGGCTCGCAGTAGTACAACTAAGTTGTCGCACTACCACGACATCACATACTTGTGAAGCTAGACCTGCATGGGCCACCACCAAAAATGTGTCACGACCCGCACCCGGGGTAAGGGTACTAGTCGGAAACAATGCCCAGCCTACGCCGCAGAATCGGCGGTAGAACGCTGTCTAGAAAGTCTATCTAATATAATGAACCACCAAAAGATAGTGTACTCAATCACAGAACTAAGATAGAATGAACACGAATCAGATAAGAATAGAATAGTCACAATACAACTCATGAGTCTAAAATAATACATCAATGAGTCTGAAGAAAAATACAGAAATATGCTGGAGACAAATCCAGTACAAAAGAATACTACAAAACTATAAAGCTACAACTCCAGGGTCAACTGTCTCAGTTGGGATAAGTCCCTCTTGAGCCAGGGTCTCAGAATCTAAACCCACAACATCCTGGGGTCCATAATAGGTAGGGTACTCCTCAGTGTCATCTGGAAAAATATATCCAGTCAGGAAAGGAGCAGAGTACAACCCTAACAGCAGTTCTCAAATAATGATAAAAACTATGTAATAGTAAGTAGCTGTGGATAAACAAGATGCATAAATAGATACAAGAAATGTATAGACAATAAGGAAGTACTGGAAAGAAATACAATAATGAACAATATGCTGATAGAACAAGAATACTAATGACTAAGTGTGTGAGTACTAGCTTTAACATGTGATCGGCTTAGGAACTTGCACAAGAGTATAATGGCCTGGCTGATTATACGTGCGGTGTATGATCAACACTCACAAGGAACAAGACATGCACAAGGAGGGTATGATCACATATCTACACTAAAATACTCCCCACCCCGACTGGTATAATAGATCCAACCACGGTACGTTATGGCACTAGATTCCCCAAGAAGATAGCTAGTCTCCCCGAGAATCGGTGTCTGTACATGTACAAGATAACCAATGAAACAATACTTGCACCATATACACCATATACCAAGGAATAACATCTCATGACGAGATCCGGATATACCAATCCGTGTAACCATAGTGTCAAGAGAACATGTATATCTACACTAGATACAACGAACATAGAGGATATCATAAATGAGAAACTATCAGAGAATGTACTCGCCTGAAGTCCAATGAACAGTCTCACAAATGTCTGACTCGGTGCCTCGAAGACCTAGATATGGAATACCACATTAATACAAGGTCCCGGAAAGAGAACAAGTCAAACTAGGCAATTTCTAGGTCAATAAGTCAATTCTAAGTCAAAAGTCAACTATGGTCAACTCTAAAGTCCACTAAAGTCAAACATGGTCAAACCCAAAGTCAACCTCACAAGACATCTATAAAATAATATAGAGATAAACTACAATAATTTAGAAATCAAATTAGATTCAAAAAGAACTCACACAAAGTATACTAATAATATAATTAATATATACCCTAAAATAATATATATACAACCCAACATTTATATAAATAACACAATATATTATTACAATTATTATTCCTCACAAAACACATATATATATACATATATATATATACAATTATAATATATAATATATACATTAAATCTGTCAAAGCGTCATTGAAAAACAGTGAATAAAATAGGATTAAATCAAAACAGTTTAAATAGTGACAGTCGGGACTGTCACCGAAGGACTGTCACCGAAACCCAAATAATAAACTGCCACTACTTTGGTTTTCGCTGACAGTTAAACTGTCGCGGAAAAGCGTCGCAGAAAAGCTGCTGTTTCCCGCTGCTGCAATTAATGACAGGTTTGTCATTAATTGCCCGAAGGCTACAGCGGCTGCTATTAGTCGGCTAATTAATGACAGTTTTTTTACTGTCATTAATTCACTGTCACTAAAACAAGTTGTATATATATAATTATATGTATAAAAACAGAATATATAAACAATATATATATATATATATATAAACAGAATATATAAAACAGTATATATATATATATATAAACTATTAATACAAAAATGTACATATATATATTAATATACACATAAACTTATACCTTCAAATATTTAACAAAGAACATATAATTTACATGGCTAGAAGCACACCTAAAATATTTATATTAATATCCAAATAATTACATAATAATTATAAATAATATAATTACACAATTAAACATACAAATATATTTTATAAAACATTTTATGTATAAATTATATTATTTAACAATTAGTAACATATATATTTGCATGCAAGAAAGCTACATATTATATTGTACATTATATTAGCACACCCAAAATATAGATCTATGCTACAATAATTACTATAATAAATACACAAAATAAATATTTAATATCCATATATATATACTAATTATAAATGAAGAATTGAACCATAATTAATTAGATCTATGCAAAAATACACACAATTGGAGAGTATCTCACCGTATCCCACTAGATCTAGGATACGCATGCGACACGAGTCCAACACACAACCAAATGCACCCCGAAGGACACAAACAAATCACAAATAATATTTATGAACAAATCAAAGCGTCAAAAGTAGATCTATGTGTCCGTGTCAAAATACGACATGTTCAAAGCCCCGTGTCGGAGGAAAACCCCCAAATGACACGTATCACCAAATAGTTGGGATACGAACCACAAGTATCCCAATATGGACACGACACTAGCCTCAAACACAAATCTCATGTTCAATTGATCTATAGGATCAATTGACACACACAACAAAATATAAATTCGGAATTCCAACAAAATTGACACAAAAAGCACCATAACTTTCTCCATGGGTCTCCTATGAACACAAAACAAAGTCCTATGGGTACTACATACATATAGGTTGATTTTACATGATTAAATCTCAGATTTAGAAGCTATTTAAATGGGAAAATTTGAATTATACCTATTGGAAGATGGATTCCCAATGAAACCTCCAATTGAGATGAACTTGCTTCCAAATTGTAGATCCTTGCTCCTCTTTGTAGATCCTTGCTTCCTTCTTCTAGATCCTTGCTTCCTCCTTCTCTAATGGTGAATTGGGAAGAATTTGGAATGAATTTGGTAGGGAATTGGATTGGGAATGGAGGGAATTTGGTAGTGGGAGAATTCTAGATCTAGATTTGGAATGAGATGAGAGGAGAGAGAAATTTCCCCCCTCTTTAATAGGCCGGCCATAGTGTAACGCCCGCAACCGCTCGGAGCGTTACGCTGAGTCGGACTGAATGAATCAAATGCTGGTTACATTTGAAATGTCGGATTTCGTGAAGGAGGATTAATCGAGTTGGTTTCAATGTGCAGATGGCTAGCGGGTTCGATGGAAATCAGGTGTTCGTTCCGAACAGGACTGAATAGCTGAGTTGGAATGATAATGCCATCTTTCTTAGTCTGATCGGTCGGATGATTTGTAGAGCACGGTCTGCTCGTACGGTCATACCAGTTGAGTAGATTGCGCTTGCATCGGACCACGGGCTCAAGGGATTGGCCGTATCGGCAGGACATGATGCTTAACGGGATCAAACATTGTGAGTGGGCTCTTTCTATTCTCCTCTACTCCTTCATGCCTAATAATATGGAAAATACGTAAAGGCTTGAACACTTGGGCTGAAACATCGGGAAGCACTACACTGAGGCGTGCGTGGAGTGTGCGTCGTTGGCTTGGTAGGATTGTGGCTTGAATGGTTTACGCGTTGGATAGTTGGATAGTTGGATACGATAGCTGGATTATTCATTTGAGGTGATCGGTTGGATTACTTGGGATTATGCTTGGACGGTTGGAAATATACAAGTTGGAATGATACAATTGAGGCAATGGGAATATCGGGATTTGGGCGAGCGAACGTGCATCCGTGCGCGTGTATCACAAGGATGCTTTGTCTTGCAAAGCAGGCAGTTGTGGTTCGAAACCGAACAACTGTATCGGCGAGGGCGTTGTGTCGTTTGATGGGGCATCGTGCCACGAATGTGACATTGTGCCACTGAAACGGCATTGTGCCATGGGTTTAGCTTCGAGCATAGGTGTTGCACCAATTTGGATTGTGTTGAGAAGAGGCTTCGTGCCTATGAAACACTTGATATTTTGATGCCTCAGGCTATGTTTTGAGGTCGAGATTTGAGTTCTTGGAAGGACATATTGGAAGAATGGTTATAGATATGTTGGTTGGATTATTGGTGGAACGAGTCTAGGATCGCTTGGTGGGGCGAGAATATTCGATCCTCTCGTCATACCTACGTGTCTGCATAGTCACGGACAACCTGGGTGGCACAGGGTTTGGTTTCCTCGAACGGATGCTCCGGGGCACCGGGACCGTTCGGCCATGGAGGAGACAATTAGGTAACGCGTCTTGGGCGCGGTACCAGCGGTTGGATGCGATTCAGGTGGGTTAGCTACTTAGCGCTGTTTCGAATAGAACCGCATTGATCTGTCCGATCAAACGTCCTTTATGGCCTTTGGCCAGTGACTTCATTTAAGAATAGATGTTGGCTTGCTTTACTTTGGTTGGTTTGTGCATCGTGTAGGCGCGGCCACCTTGCCTCGGCAAGAGTGTGCACTCGAGAGTGGGATATATAAACTTTGGTTTTGGATGGATATCGAGGCGAGACTGATGGTTCGATATGTTATCGTGCAACCGATGACATTGAGTTAGAAGGGTCGGCTATATATTTAACTGCTTGTCGTTTGGTTTGAGATTGAATGCTAGCATGCTTAACTGCTTTACTGCTTTCCTTAACATGTCATCCATATGCCATGAAATGAATCTAGGATTCAACTAGAAAGATCACCATATAACTGTTTGCATTCACTATTTTACTTAGTGTCGGCTTAGGCGAGTGGGTTACCCCGCTCACCAGTACGGTTGTGTACTGACCCACGTTTGTGGGCATTATTTCAGGTACACAGACGTAGTGGCGCTGCTTGGATATACGGGACAAGATGTATGAACTGTAAGTACCTTTGTGGGCTAGAGAAAGAGCAAGAGTGATTTCATCGTCTCCGTGGCATCGCCTTTGTGGCATTGACTCGGGGCATTCCATTTGACCCTATCGTGAGCTTCGCTGCGTATTACTCTGATTGTGTGCTATGTACACAATACTTGACTTTCGCTGCAACTTGGTTGTTTCAATGATAACATTTGGTGTTTGACAACATCGCCTTGTACGAGCGCAACTCCAGGCTCGTACGGCATCACGTCCCGATGGGAACGATAGTCCTGCGGGAGAGCTATAAACGTGGTGATTCACGTTCAGCGGGGACTATTGAGCTTGCGGGAGATTAGGGCGTGACAGATTGGTATCAGAGCGCCCGGTTCATTTCTTCGGACTTGGTCCTTCGCTTCATCACAAACTCTAAATAGCTTCCGCGTGTCGCCTAGCTCTTGACTCTACTCGATGCCGCATCGGATGTTTCATGCAATAAGTCTATTTATTGCTGGTTTTGGCTGTATTTTATTTCTTGGTTGGGTTGCCTTGGTTGGTTTTCGTAGGATCGCTTAGTCTCGTTAGGCGTTGTTGCATTCGTGCAGCAGGTTGGTTGGCGTTGTTGCATTTGTGCAACAAGTGTGGGCTTTTGTTGGGTTGGCTTGGCTTAGCGTTCTGGAGTTTCTGATTGCCTCAATGGATCAGTTGGTTGGCTAACGAGATTTGGTTATGCGGCATGTTTTGAGTAGAAGCATTCGAAGAGAATAGATCCTTGCACGAGTTGCTCGTCTAGCGATTGGGTTGGATAGAAGTTAGAATTGTGGCTGTGGCGCATCGGTTGGGCAGATTTGAGTTTGGCTCGGGAATATATAGATAAGTTGGTACGAGTTGCTCGTACAACAAAAGTGTGAAACCGTTGGGTATTGGGTTGGACTACTTGGAAGAGAGATCGTTGCACGATTGCTCGTGTTGAGAAGGTATCAGACGGGTTGAGAAACAGTTGGATAATTCAAGCCTTGCCTGAGTTTTGTGTCAGACTCGAATTGGGAAAGGCATGATTATGCATAAGGGATGGTTCGAACGGATCTTGGATCTGTGAAGGAAATTATAATGCGAGTAGCGACTTGATTCGGAGTGGTATATGGGATACCACATTTTAAGCAAGGCATTAGAAATATTTTGGTTGGACATCTATGAAAATTTCCTGAACGGACTCGGATATTTGGAAATACAAGTTAGTTGGTGCACGTCGGTTGAGTTGGGAAGAATGAAAATGGAGCAAGCGAATATTGAGTTGGGCATATCGTGAACGGACTGGTGCAAATGGAAAGCATCGTTTGGCTTAAGAGATGGATCGAATCGGAACGAACATTTGGGTTACGCTTGAGCAAAGCGATGGGATTATCGGAATGATAGCGAGCACGGACTATGATTTTGGGCAACGCATTTGAGCTGTTGGTTGAGAAAAGAAACAAGATATTGGTCTGGAGGGACAATGAGATGGATTCACACAAACTTGAAGGATTTTGGATATTGTTGCTCGAGAAGTCGACTCAGGTTTAGCGAAAATGGAATTTTGGGCAGGATGGTGCAACGATAGTAAACGGATTCTTCGAAAGACGTGGACGGACGTTTGAAGATAGCTAAATGTGATAGCAACGTCGGAACAAATCACTGTGCTGCTCGAGTAAGTTGGAAGTGCAAGGTGGAACATGGCAAATGGATAAGAATTGGAGCAAGTCTTGGGTTTTGAGAATCATTGCAATTTGTAGTGCGAGAATCGAATATGCAATTCGGAAATTTGATGGATTCAGGACAACGGCGAATTGATGGAATAAGGTTTCAACGAGCGCGGTTCTCGGATTCGGAAACTTCGCTCGGATGAATGGTTGGGTTTTGAGTCATATTTTTCAGATGAGATATAGCATGGTTTATAGTAACTGTCCATCGTGATGATTACAATTATCAAGCGTAGCTTCGGGACAGCTGACCCTAAGCGACCTTGCCCGCTGAATCGGATATGAATATGGTAGACCCATAGAACGACCCTTGTGGCGGCGTATTTGGGAATGAGTCGAGGGCAGATGTGAGCAATGATTTTTGGCTTATTGACTGAGTGTTGGATTTGAGAGATCCTTGGGATAGCCTTCAGCTGAAGATACAGCCGGAAGATCGAAGCGATGGTGGAAGTAGCCTTGTCAACTGATGAGATTCAGAGTCGCAGATTTTTATCTATGGCATCGCCTCTGACTCATCGTGCCCTGGAAGGGAATAGCATTCATATGAATTGACGACTGTGAAACTAGCTCGTGAAGTTAAAGCAGCGGCTCGTTCAGATCAAATCCTTGCGAATACTGGAAGGGACAGGTTTGCCTCAGATTTACAAGATGTCTCGGAACTTAGTCTGGGAAACGTGCTCATTCAGAAGGCAAAGGTGATATCCTATGCTTCGAGGCAGTGGAAGCAGCGCGAAGAACTATTTCATGCGCAACCTAAGAATTGTGGCGAGTGTGTCCACGTCGAAATCGTGGCGACACAAATCCCTTTGGCGTGGCGGCGAGATCTTCGTGGATCACACGAACCTCAATATAGATGTTCACCCTGTGAGATTTTGAGATGGCAGGAAATGTGTTGGACTGAGCTGATCTAAGCAAGTTGATATTTGGGTAAGTCGCATAGCTGGGGTAGATCAGTTGAGATGATCGTTTGGTGCATGAGATATATTTGGAGATGTTGCTAGTACTGATTTCAGAAATAGTGGGATGGATTGAGATGGAACGCGAACTCATTGAGTCGGTGGAAAATCTGCATAATTGAGAATAGTTCTCGAGCGAATGTGTTGGAATGGAAATCGTGATTTGGTCCAATTGGGAGCAAAGCTTATGGACGCCTCGAACATAAAGATACCCTTGTAACTTGTTCAAATTTGCTATCGCAAAGCTCGGCTGAAATGCATGTATTTTAGGGACGCCTTAAATATATGTACGATCCAAAACTAAGCGATACGAGAAATTCGGGTTGAGCTGCAAGGAGGATGTGGGAATTCGTGAAAACTTATTCGAGCGTTCAGCAGAACGAGATGTTGTATCAGAAATAGTGAATATGAGAGTTGCTTAGAGCAGATCCTTGGAATTGGATTGTGGCATGCTAGTATGGAATGAGTACCAGCACGGTTCGTGGACGAACCTGATTCTAAGTGGTATATTATGTAACGCCCGCAACCACTCGGAGCGTTACGCTGAGTCGGACTGAATGAATCAAATACTGGTTATATTTGAAATGTCGGATTTTGTGAAGGAGGATTAATCGAGTTGGTTTCAATGTGCAGATGGCTAGCGGGTTCGATGGAAATCAGGTGTTCGTTCCGAACTGGACTGAATAGCTGAGTTGGAATGATAATGCCATCTTTCTTAGTCTGATCGGTCGGATGATTTGTAGAGCACGGTCTGCTCGCACGGTCATACCAGTTGAGTAGATTGCGCTTGCATCAGACCACGGGCTCAAGGGATTGGCCGTATCGGCAGGACAGGATGCTTAACGGGATCAAACATTGTGAGTGGGCTCTTTCCTTTCTCCTCTACTCCTTCATGCCTAATAATATGGAAAACACGTAAAGGCTTGAACACTTGGGCTGAAACATCGGGAAGCACTACACTGAGGCGTGCGTGGAGTGTGCGTCGTTGGCTTGGTAGGATTGTGGCTTGAATGGTTTACGCGTTGGATAGTTGGATAGTTGGATACGATAGCTGGATTATTCATTTGAGGCGATCGGTTGGATTACTTGGGATTATGCTTGGACGGTTGGAAATATACAAGTTGGAATGATACAATTGAGGCAATGGGAATATCGGGATTCGGGCGAGCGAACGTGCATCCGTGCGCGTGTATCACAAGGATGCTTTGTCTTGCAAAGCAGGCAGTTGTGGTTCGAAACCGAACAACTGTATCGGCGAGGGCGTTGTGTCGTTTGATGGGGCATCGTGCCACGAATGTGACATTGTGCCACTGAAACGGCATTGTGCCATGGGTTTAGCTTCGAGCATAGGTGTTGCACCAATTTGGATTGTGTTGAGAAGACGCTTCGTGCCTATGAAACACTTGATATTTTGATGCCTCGGGCTATGTTTTGAGGTCGAGATTTGAGTTCTTGGAAGGACATATTGGAAGAATGGTTATGGATATATTGGTTGGATTATTGGTGGAACGAGTCTAGGATCGCTTGGTGGGGCGAGAATGTTCGATCCTCTCGTCATACCTACGTGTCTGCATAGTCACGGACAACCTGGGTGGCACAGGGTTTGGTTTCCTCGAACGGATGCTCCGGGGCACCGGGACCGTTCGGCCATGGAGGAGACAATTAGGTAACGCGTCTTGGGCGCGGTACCAGCGGTTGGATGCGATTCAGGTGGGTTAGCTACTTAGCGCTGTTTCGAATAGAACCGCATTGATCTGTCCGATCAAACGTCCTTTATGGCCTTTGGCCAGTGACTTCATTTAAGAATAGATGTTGGCTTGCTTTACTTTGGTTGGTTTGTGCATCGTGTAGGCGCGGCCACCTTGCCTCGGCAAGAGTGTGCACTCGAGAGTGGGATATATAAACTTTGGTTTTGGATGGATATCGAGGCGAGACTGATGGTTCGATATGTTATCGTGCAACCGATGACATTGAGTTAGAAGGGTCGGCTATATATTTAACTGCTTGTCGTTTGGTTTGAGATTGAATGCTAGCATGCTTAACTGCTTTACTGCTTTCCTTAACATGTCATCCATATGCCATGAAATGAATCTAGGATTCAACTAGAAAGATCACCATATAACTGTTTGCATTCACTATTTTACTTAGTGTCGGCTTAGGCGAGTGGGTTACCCCGCTCACCAGTACGGTTGTGTACTGACCCACGTTTGTGGGCATTATTTCAGGTACACAGACGTAGTGGCGCTGCTTGGATATACGGGACAAGATGTATGAACTGTAAGTACCTTTGTGGGCTAGAGAAAGAGCAAGAGTGATTTCATCGTCTCCGTGGCATCGCCTTTGTGGCATTGACTCGGGGCATTCCATTTGACCCTATCGTGAGCTTCGCTGCGTATTACTCTGATTGTGTGCTATGTACACAATACTTGACTTTCGCTGCAACTTGGTTGTTTCAATGATAACATTTGGTGTTTGACAACATCGCCTTGTACGAGCGCAACTCCAGGCTCGTACGGCATCACGTCCCGATGGGAACGATAGTCCTGCGGGAGAGCTGTAAACGTGGTAATTCACGTTCAGCGGGGACTATTGAGCTTGCGGGAGATTGGGGCGTGACACATAGCCCCTCCCCCAAGTAATTGTAAAATGTCCAATGTACCCCTTGGGGCCTCTCATGAAGAAATAATTAAGGAAGGAAGCTTCTAGTCTAATCATTTAATTAATTTAATCCATCTCCTTAACTATGGGCTTTCTAAATGGGCCAAGTCTAACTAATTAATTTATGTTGGTCCATGGGTCCAAACTAAACTAGTTGGGTCCACTAAAATAAGTCCAAAATAATTAAATAATATCTAACAACAATTAAATAATACAACAAAAATTATTTACCATGCACAATATTTATTTAAATAGGAAATTACTAAAATACCCTTTTTTCTAAAATGTGGTAGTGACACTGTGGGGTCTAGTTTTTATCCAGACAATCATGATGAAGCTGAGAAGGCACTGAATGCCGATGCTGCAAAGTTTATGGAGTTGTTGGAGAATGCAAGGACTCCATTATATCCTGGTAGTGAGGATCATTCACCGTTGAAGGTTGTTACAAAATTGTTGAGCATCAAGTCCAATTTAAACATGTCACAAGAATGTTATAACCGAATGATTAATTTTTATAGCAAATGTATTTCTATCCAGCGCACCAGACCGAGTTGATCGAGGAGATGTTTTCTGCCGTTGCCGCCAAGCTGATCCGTGATGCTTTGGATGACCAGAAGGCTCGTGATCACGAAGGAAAACTGATCTAAGGTTGGATCATGCCTGAGAAGTGGACTACAATGAGGGCTAGATTCGACAATCCTAGGTACAAGGAGAGGTCTGAGAAGGCCAAGGTAGCTAGGCAGAAGGCATCAAAGTGGTATGGTGGCTTGATTCCGATAACGGAACATTTTTGTCATTTGGTATATTTTTTATTTCATATATATTATTTTAATTCAAGTACAATAAAATGGTAGTAGTATAAAATATTTAATTTTAGTACTAACTAATATATTTTTAACAGGTACAGAGAGGTGAGGATACCAACATGGTGACCGTCTTCCTGGCCACCCATCGAAAGGGCGGGAATCTCATTGATGAGAGGGCCTCGCAGACCTATGTAAGTATTACTTTATTTTGTGTTAATTTTAATATAACTTAGAAAATATGAAAATAAATATCCATGTAGTTAGTAATAAGTACCTTAGATACATTAGCAATTATCGAGTATCCAAACTTTTCTAGGCCGAGTATCTTAGGCTGCGTGAGAGGGCGACTGCTAGTGCACCTACAACGGGAGAGGCTGGTACTTCCTCGCAGCCCTCTACAGCTCCGTCGGCGGACGAACTGTTGGTGACCGTCACTAGTGGTCTCTAGGGGGGTACGTACTACGGTACGGGATCTTATGGAGCCCTTGTTGCAATGCAGTCATCTAGGGCCTCCACGGCAAGTGCGTATTTCTCACAGCCCTCGTAAGCGTCGGCCCGAGTCCAGGAGACCTGTCATGCCCCAGTCCCAAAATACGTAGGACTAGAAATATGTAACATGCCAGCTACGCATTCGACCAGACTCTGGTCTGACTCAAATACGTATAAGTTGTATTATAATGGTCACTATCTAAATAATCAAGTAAATATAAATATCTATGCCTCAATCCACAATGAACAAAATACACAAGAATGAGCTACATGTGCTAAAGTTGGCTGCCCAGTAACACAGAAACTCGAATAGACTCGAGAAAGAAATATGAGTCAATAAAACTAGGCTACATCAGCAGATAAATAAACAATATGAATAAATAATCATAACTCTGGTAGATATGATATAAGTAACTGGTACCAATGTCTGCAAGACAAGCAACTCCATCAGCAACTCCAAAGGCTCCGTAACCGTCTATGCTACAAAACTGGGATGGGACCAGGTCCTCAGAGGGACGTAACAAGGTACAAGAAATAACATGCCAAAAGTAAAACAGTATAATGCCACATACTCAAGGGTAAACTACTATAACCATCAATATGATATGCACGTAAGAGCATCACTCGTACTCAGGCTGAAACCACTACAGGCTCTGTGTCGGGTAGCCCATAGCAGTAAGTAGTATCAAGACTCAGTATGGTGCCAAAGATCTGAGACAGAGTCCAAGGCACCTCTAGTGGTATCACGACTCCGTATATGTGCCAAAGCATCTCCAGTAGTATAGTATATATATCAATAATTAGCCTATAGTATGGTGTGTCTCTATCCACCCAATGTAACCTCACGTCTCATGTCCATAATGTCTCATATCCATAACACGCAAGATCATGACCTCTAGCTAGTGCAACGAGTCATAATAATATCCATATAATATGCAAGTCTCCTATCACGAATCCTGTAAGACTATACAGAATTATCATGAATAACTCAAGAAAGATTCTGTCACATAAAATAGTGTCAAGTGTCCTAGGGTATGGAGTACTTGGTAAAGAAAGCACGTAAAAATAGGATTGTGGAATCAACTCTCTATGTGACGTTGCACGACTCCGAGTACGGTGTCGACACCCGAATCTTGTTCAGATGCTAAGCAACGTCTCACGGTCCTAGGATAAACACACATACACACATACCAAATAACTATAATAACTAAATAAGATAATAAATGTAAGGAACTGTGATACATCATGGCAAGGTACACTTGCCTGGATTCTAAACTCCGTCAATTGCTCCTAGGAAAGTAAAATATGCACGTACACCTCCGGATGCTGAAACAAACATCACCATTGTTCTCAGAATACTAGAAATAGCTAGAATTGACTACCCATAAGTCCAATTTGGATATAGAAGCAAAATTGACAGTTTTGGGTTAAAGTAGGATCCACATGTGGCCCACTTCGCACCGTAAAATGTGCCAAAGATAAAGTTCTCCAAATTTGTCCAACTTAGTGTCTACGAGTCTAGAACAACGATACAAATCCAATAAAATATCCAGAACTGGATTCCGATGAGCCAATCACAAAATCGCCCGTTATGTAGAACTGTGGGGCCCACAAAATAACATTTCATCAACGTTCTCAGAATTGAACCAAACTTGGGTCGCCGGACCAGCATAATGCTGCAAATCCAATGGCGCAAGTTTCGTTGCGAAACGACAAGTACACACGAAGTTACGGTGAGTGTCAGAACAGGCCGATATGGTACTTTTCGACGTATACACATTGATTTTGGTGTGCATGCACATCCAAATAAAGTTTCGCAAAATCCCAAACGTCCACGTTGACGATACATACCTTTTGATACAACTTGCACACGACGAAGTCGACTCGTTTGGCGGGACGTATCCCGTATCGCGAGATTTTTGGTATTTTAAAAATAAGTTTTTGGTCGTTTTGGAACAAGAATAATTTAACCATTATATCTAACTAATAAAAACTAAAAGAACAGTAAAAATCTTGGTTATATTGTGAAGAAGTCCCTTCAATTATATTTTAAAAATAATTAACGAGATGATAGAAAATTGGGCATGAACATAGGGTTTTGATCAAAATTCTGGACTATTTTCGAACAGATTTTTGGCTAACTTTCGGTCGATTTTTTGATCAAATCGGGGTGCCTAAATTCATTCCACTTGAAGGGAATCCTAGAGAGTTAGGTTATGAACATACCAGTGAAGACGGGACGTGAATCGGACGAGCGAGGAGGGCGGAGGCTACGCGCGAAGGAGGGGCCGCAGCTGTTGTGTATTCACACAGAGGGGGTAGACGACGACGTTCTCCGGCGCTGTTTTGGGCTGCGCGACGACGCAGCGGTACGACGAGGGTTGGAGGCTGTCGGCGGTCATCGGCGGGTGGTGATGGTAGAGGGTGGTGTAGGCGTGGGATTAGGTTAGGGTTTGGGTTTTGTTATGTATATATAGGAGAGGGGGGGTTCTCCTGTACGTGAGGAGGGAATTGTATTAATGGGTTTAGGTTTGGGTACGGTTAGGATTAATGGGTTTGGGTTTAAATTTATAATTCTTTATCTTTATATATATATATGTATGCATATGGCCATTTAAAAATAGTTTTGTACCTCAATAAATTTCAGAAAAATTATACAATACACTAATAATAGTTGTACACCCAAAATTATATTTTTGTACAATATTAATATTTAATTAAATACACATAATTATAAATCCATGAATACTATATAATATAATTAGCTAAAAATAAATAAAATTTTCTCCCTTAATCACAAAATTTTTAAAATACCAATATTAATAAATTTATAATTTTAAGTAAAAAATCAGGGTGGTTACAAGACCGTTGATCGTCAGATTGCGTCTCTCCGTGACGAGTTACTGCGAAGGATGGAGGAGAAGCCCATGTCCTAGCCGCAGGCGGACGATGCAACGCTCACCGCGGGATTTCATATGCTCGAGCGCAGCAACATTGAGCTCAGGGATATGACAACTGATCTTAGAGCGTCGACAAAGCGCAGCATGATGGAGGTGCAGGCATCACAGCTGTCCCTGGGCGAGAGGCTGACGATGATGCAGGATTCAATGGGTCATAGCAGTACGAGGCTGTTATTTACTATGGATTCATACAATCATCGACTAATAGAGTTGGAGAAGATACGTCCTCCTGGTGCACCTTCATCGACACAGACTCCACCGACGTCACTGTCTTCTCCATCGACATCAGTATCGATTTTACGGGAGCAGTATGATTTGTTCTTATCCTTGATGCGCGCCGGTGGTCATCCTCCTACAAATCTGCAGTAGTTCTACTTATGATAGTTTACTGGTTGTTTGTGTTTTGACCTATGATATTTGGTCATTTATAAATATTCTTTATTTTTGAGGCTTTTAGACTTTATTTCTTGCACTCAGTTGTGTGGATATTTATTGTATTCTTTACGACGAGATTTTCTCCAGACTTAGTTTGTAATCCCAATATTTCATTTTCTTCAAATTTTACTATATTATTCTTATTAAATGTATGTTAATTTACCGGTGTTGAGTATTCAACCAAAGCGGTCGGCGAACCCAGAAAATTCAATTGAGGGTTTCTCCGGGTCTATTTATATAAATTGTGAATTCATAAAATGCAGAAAGATTGGTCTGGAAACCATTCTATATTCATTTTTTTTATTTTTTTCACTAAAACTTTAGCGATGTTTAGCAATATTTATATACGCTAAGTACGTCGCTGATTGTCGCTAAGTTCGTCGTTGATTGTCGCTAAATACGTTGCTGAATGTCGCTAAATTGCTGACATGGAATTATTTGCCAGGACAATATAACGTCGCAAAATTTGTTCCAAAATGTCGCTAAACAGAAAAAATTTAGCGACTGATAAAGACACAAAACACGTCGCTAATTTAGCGACGCAACATCGCTAAACGTCGCTAATATAAAAAATTTAGCGACGCAAATACGTCGCTAGAAAACGTCGCTACAACGATATTTTGTGACATTTTTTCTGTCAGCGACTAGCTTAAACGTGACTTCACTGAAACGTCGCTAATTACGTCGCTGAATTTTTTAGTAATATTTTTAGGCCATTTAGCGACGTTTTCTTACGTCGCTAATTTATCTTATTCTGGTAGTGCGCTAAACTTGGTTGAAATGCATATATTTGGGGACGCCATAAATATGTGCTTGATCCAAACTCAGCGATACGCTGAACTCGAATGCAACTGCAGGCAGATATGTTTAGATGTGCATGGATGAGTATAGAGATTTGAGTAAGTTAGCCTTAGCCTATGATTTTTGTATACGGTAGATTTTGACATATCCCGAGTTGAGAAATATAGTTCTGCGCTAAGGCGCAATAGAGACTGAGTCAGAGAATGCGATGAGCAAATGGATATAGTTATCTCGAATTGGGTGATAGAGTCTTTCAATAAAACGTGCTAAGAGTGCATGCAGAACAGAAAGAGGAAAATAAATAGGAAGTTATATTCGAACGGACCTGAGGATACGAATATATATACTTGAATTAGATTCGATAGTGGTGTAGTAGGACGAGTTGCGCTAAGGAAGTCTCGAGGACGAGACTTATTTTGAGTAATGTATTATGTAACGACCCGCTCCGCTTAGTCCGGAAAACCGATTCAAATGGCGCAAGTGCGACGACCTGTCCCACATTTCTTGACGAGAAGATTCGTTTGATACAAGGGCATCAAACATGGCCCTTCAGAAGAAGTTCAGACTTAGAATTTTAAAGGCGCACTCGAAGTCTCGCTCGACTTATGTGATTCATCGCTAAGGTGGGTGGCCCCGATGAACCTGTCTTTGCTTAGCTTGTACAACTGAAATATGGACTATACATGCTAGATCGCTAGGCAATAACCCATGCCTGCTAATAAAGGAATTGAACGCACCTAGCTAAGGGAATAATCCTAACTTGTATTACTTGCATAGAACATGGAATGTAACCTCCTACAAGATGATAGTAACTTTCTTATGCGATTCATTCGTGCTAATAGAGTTTTCATTATGCGTCATAGTATATGTCTCTACGTGATTTCTATACTCGTCATGTAGTTTTATGCCATTGTCGGATAATACGATATATGTCTTGATTCACTTATTTTTACTGGAAGATTATCGAATAGTCGTTCCATGCAAGTCTGAACCTGAAAGTATTCGGGACCGTTGGGTCGTCAAGGCAGTTCCCGAACTAGGGTCCTGCGACATGACAAGATAAGCAAGAGATGTGATCAAGAAAACTCTGGAAGGAATACTCGTTCTGGACAGAATCAGACGGCTCGGGGAGACGATAAGTTTGTGAACAATATAAGTTTTGAACAAGTTCGTGATATAAATCTGGAACACTAGAGTTTGCATAGTCATGGACACTTGTGCACAAGTTTTTTGAATCTGGTTCCTGCGGATGATCGCTGGGGGAACCGGGGCTGATCCGATCCGGACAAAATATTCTGATAGTCGTTTGAATCATACAAAATGCGTGTAATCGCTCCTCAGTACCAGTGTTGCACCCATCCGTCCAGAGACTATAACTCATCCTTTATTGCTATGCCAGTAATCTTTCATATAGTTTAGCCAATGTACGAGCAAAAATTCGTGTGAATGTCGATCCTTGCACTTGTTTGATGCACAATGCACTAGTCATGGACATAGCACTTGATATCAGCAATAAGAACTCGATGTACGACACCTTGTACTCTAGAATGGATGCACGATACGCTAAATAGTCAAGTGTAACACGTCAGAGTCGGGAACACGTTTGTAACACTAAGTTCGTATGCACACCTTTCATTTTTTACATGTATTATATGTTGGTTAGCGTAATTTACTTTAGAAAGTGAATGATGAATGGTAAGTTGGTAAGTTGTTATTTACTCGTGAGATTTTGTGACACGTTGCGTCACACTACATCACGCTGCAACACGAGTAGGCTTGATATTATTTCCATGAAACTTATCCTAAGGCAAGTGTAGTAAGACACATAACGATTGCGTGCACATAACTACTGAACGTGTTTGGTTTTGTTGAGTGGACGAGAAGCCTTCACACTAGTGCATTCAATGTACTGATAACCCACTAGATTTCTTGCAGGGTATGAGAGAATCTCGTTTCTTGCGGAGTGCCCTTCGTGTGCGCTAAGATGTGGAGTTCGCTTTGGAGTCTTAAAGCATTGTGACCGGACCTGAAGAATATATACATGACGTAATGTATTGGAACTTCGCTAATCAGATCATCCCAGTTGTAAGCCGCTTGGCACACTTTGTATTGTTTGAGAGAGAGCATGAGCGATTTGTAATCTCAGCCTAGCATCGCTTGTAATAAATTTTCATCATCAATAAAGATCTTATTTTACTTCATACTTGTGTTTATTCAAATTTTTGCTATATTGAGACTATCTGTACGACTCTGTGACTTAGTATTTATCGGTCGTTTCAGGTGCTTGCCTTGCACGGGTGCAACTTAGGCTTGTCCGGCATTACGCCCATGCGAGGATGTTTGGTCCCACGCGAACGGGGTGTGACAGTTCCTAGTCGTCTTTCTTTCGTACAATGAAAGCAGCTTCTCCCACAATGCTTTTGTCGAACTCTTCTTGGACACGTGGTGAAATATTGAATCGTCCAGTCATTGGTAGATGAATCCAACGATCTTTCGATCTAGTCGTTTCCTGTTTTTAACAACTTTGTCCGATGATTTTGAGATGTCGCCCTCCAACGGACATGGCAAGTCCTTGCACCAGAGTAGATACTCCATTCTTGGCTTCCAAATTGCCTATTTCCACTTTGTGAGGGTGATCATATATGTGTTCATCTGCTCCGTAGACATAATTGTATCTTTCCTCTCGCGAACCTGAGAGCTCTGATACCAGTTGTTAGAAATCAGACACCAGAGCCAAATGCTCTGTTTCTAGACATTGGGATCAGATACGCCCTACAAGCATTCTGACACCATATCTGAACCTGAATGCAATAAAAACTTAGGCCAATCCACTTGAGATAACCAACACCCGTGTAACGAACATCACCATAGATAAAGATAACGTATATGACTGTAACTACATTTCTTAGACATATCCCAATTTATATAACTCAGGTTAAATTACAAGATTGACAAAATCAAATGTTGAACCCTTTGTCCTAATAGGTTCAATCCATCACCACACTCAAGAAGAAAAGACAGAGATTATAATGAAATCACTCACCCTACTCGTAACGATCTCCCTGAACGAATGCGACGAATCCTCGATCAGATCTACTCTTCATTTTGTCTTAGATGACAAGTCCTAAGAGCAAAGTATGAATTTTCTTTTAAATCTCCTGCGGACAAGCACCTAGAATCTCCACCTTGTGCTCTATCTTTTTGCCTCCACCCTCAACCCATATATATAGTTGAAAAATCCTAATTTAGGTCATAGGAATTCCTAAATAGGAAACCGTAAAATAGAAAACCAATCACTTAAAATATCCAACACCAATTATGGATGTCCAAATCTGGTCCGGGTCACACCATGTTCCCAACGGAGAGATGAGATTTAATTTTTGGAAAATTCTAGGATGATCTTTGCGTACTTTCTCTTATAATAAAGTTTACAAAATTGTAGCGATCTTGTAAAACTTGTATCCTTATTTAGCACAATCTCACTCTTCCGGTGGTGTGGTCGTTACAATTAGGATTTTTTACTTATATTTTGCAAGAATTGGTCACTGTATTCAAGGTTGCTGATGTCAGTTCCTTCTGGACGCATATCTTGAAAATTACTTTTGGTTATTATTTTCAACAATTTCCAGTATCCCTGTTGCACAACTCCATTAATGAGATAGGACTATGCTATGACTACAACCAAATGCCTACAACTCTCTTACAACCGCCACGTGGCGGCCTCGTGGCCGCCGTTCATTGGAGGAGGGGGAGAGGTGGGATACGGTGGCTGTCCGGACGGTCGTCACGTGGCCGGAACGCCACATGACAGTCGTTCTTTAGGAATGAGGTGGGACCGGAGGTGGACCACATAGCAGTGAGGTAAGAGGGTTATAAGAAGGTTATAAGCATTTGGTAGTAAATTTAGCATTATTGAATGAGATATGTCTTGCCACTAGGTTTGCCCAAATAGTGAACAGTGGGATCGGAGAACGCAAGAATATCGACCATAAATGAAGTTACTATTTGGCAATCGATAGGGGGGTTTAGTAGTGTTTCAGGAAACTGGAGATCCTATGCTACTACATTCCTCTTCTCGGAAAATGTATCCTTTGGGTTGCTTTCTTTTGCTTGTGCACTTTGGTTGGTTTCTTTTTTCCTTGGGAGCATTACTTTTCAGTTGGTTTCTTGTTTCCTTGGGTGCACTTGCAAGTGACAATTTACCATCATCTGATATTCAAAGCTCAAGTGGTGGTATCATATAGTCAAAGATGCGAGAAAGCAATTGTAAAAAATTCAAAATTTTCTTTTTAGAATTTTGTGAAGCACCAGTAAAATTTGACAGAAATCCATCACCTATCTAATCTTGTACCTTTTCTTTTTCCAACCATTACATTGTATGAGAATATCTGCATGGATACATCCCGATGCATTCTAATAATTAATATAAAAAGATGCACGGTGAGATCAGTACATAGAATAATTTCTCAATCTCATGTGTCATCGTATCAGCATTTAATAAAAATGGTTCATGGTGTCGTTATTTTGACCGAAATGTTACTCATGAGCGATGTGATTATGTCACGAGAGAATCATTTAGTCTCAAGATTCATATATACAAGGACGGAACCACAAATTTGAATTGGGATGGTCTGAGTAGATTAGGATGGACTAGTAGTGGATTGACTTACATAAGAAAACAATATATATATATATATATATATATATATATATATATATATATATATATATTGCAAATGATGTCTAGCATAAAGG
The DNA here is from genome assembly GCA_036927795.1 of Iris macrosiphon. Lineage (NCBI taxonomy): Eukaryota > Viridiplantae > Streptophyta > Magnoliopsida > Asparagales > Iridaceae > Iris > Iris macrosiphon. The sequence continues at coordinate 159,808,723 of JAYESA010000012.1, forward strand.
TGAAGACCGATGATTTCGGACGGGGTTCATGAGATCGAGACCTCCCGGCACCATTTAATTTTTCTTTGGGGGAATTAAATGGTGGCGTGGTTGTTGGGTGCGGTGCAGGCGCATGGGACGGTGCGGTCTGGACGGTGCGCGGATCCGATGCGGGTGCAGGTGCGGTGCTGGAGGGATCTCGGGCGACGCGGTGCAGAGCTGCTACGGCTGCGTAAGCCCTTTGGGCCGGAAGGAATCTTAGGACGTGGTGCCTTCCGACATGGAGCCTTTGGGCTGGATACGTGGTGCCTTCGGACCGGATTGTAAGCCTTCGGGCTGGATGGGACCTTCGGACTAATGTTTGTATATATAGCCCTTTGAGCTGGATTGGTTGTAAGCCTTCGGACTGAGTTGTAGCCTCTAGAAGGGACCTGAATAAAATATATCTTCTTCGATATATATATATATATATATACATATATATATATATATATATATATGTGTGAAAAATATTAAACAAAAAAAAAATGAAAAAAAGAAAGTAATATATATTTTTTTATTTAGAAAGTTATTTATGCCTAAATAACTACATATTCTTGAAATTGGACTATCAATAAGAATACAAGGTTGAGGCATGTAAACAATTCATGGATCCGTAACAAAACAAAAGCACAAGAGACATTAAATATAAAGATCTCTCTTCTAGGAATGCATTTTTGTGAAGAGCCTTTATATAATCAAGAGGAAACTAGATCGAGAGAGGTGGTGTTCTCTACATGGATAATCTTTGACCTGTGCCAAATATTAAATCCACAACTGTTCAAGAAATACATGTTCCATATCATTCTTGTTATATGCATCTTTTTTTCTTCACTTTTCTTTGTTGTGTCTACTTCAAGCAGTTAGCTCATCCCCAGGCCAACTCAGAACGCTGTGATGAGTGAGTTGTTCAATGTGATAACACTTTAGGGTTCAGCTCAGCTGTGCTCACAGCCAATAATTTTCCTGCCCTTTCAAAAAGAAAGGTGAAATTAGTCTCTCTCTGCAGCGCTCATCCAATCAGAAACTAGAACCAGCTTTCTTTTTAAAGCACACAAAGAGAAAGTGAGTGAAAGAGCAGTCCTTGCAATGAACCCCTCTCTCACACGTGTGGACAAATGACACCCACACGTGTGCAGTAGTCTGTTTTTCTTTTGGTGTGTATGTTAAAAGCAGTGAACGGATGACAACAGCTCGTGCAGTCTCAGTGTGGTGAGTGAGTGAGTGAGTGAGTGAGTGAAAGTAAGGAGTGGAGGAGCAGTGTTTTTTCTTCTTAATTCCAGATTGATTGCTGCTACTTCTTCCCATCTGCTTTCCAGCCTTCTTCAATCCATGGCATTCCATCAGTGCACCACTAAAGGTGGCCATGGCCCTGGCCATGACCGGAGCGTTACAAATAGATTCATGCATCCAGCGACAACACAACAGCACCACGAGGCGCACGGCTCGTGGAGCTACCCTTCCTCTTCCAGTGGCCATGTCTTCGCACAGATGGGCTCTCTCTCCATCCACAGGACCTCCGCTTCCGCAGACTGGGGGAGCGGGGTCTGCGATGCCAAAGGCTCTTCTTCCGACCATGAAGCCAATGTCGCTGCAGAAGATGAGGCAGAGAACACGAACGAGTGTAATGTCTCTGCAGCCGACTGTGGCCAGTCGAAGCTGTGCGCCAGAGGCCACTGGAGGCCTGCCGAGGACAACAAGCTCAAGGAGCTGGTTCTGCTCTACGGCCCCCAGAACTGGAACCTCATAGCCGAAAAGCTAGAAGGAAGATCAGGTGTGTATACATACTAACAAGTCAGTAGCATCATTTGGACCCTCTCTCTCTCTTCCTGCTTTTGTTTTAATTTTATTATTTTATTCGAAAAGGGAAGAGCTGTAGGCTGAGATGGTTCAACCAGCTGGACCCCAGGATCAACAAGAAGGCCTTCAGCGAGGAGGAGGAGGAGGAGAAGCTGATGGCTGCCCACAGGCTGTATGGCAACAAGTGGGCAATGATCGCCAGGCTTTTTTCCGGGAGAACCGACAATGCGGTCAAGAACCACTGGCATGTCATCATGGCCAGAAAGTATAGGGAGCAGTCGAGCGCATACCGGAGGAGGAAGCTCAGGCAGACCGTGCACAGGAAGATGGAGGAAGCCAGATCAGCAAGAACAGTGGTCCACACGTTATCCGCAAATAATGGCGGCTGCGGAGAGGATTTGAGCTGCAAAAACTCCCAGACACCTTTCGATTTTCTATCTGGTATGTTTCATATAGTGGAATTGAATCACCCTTGTTCGTGGATATATGTATTTGAGTCGAATCACGTAAATTTTTTTTTTTACTGTTATGAATTTTTTCTCGAGCTCTGATTTCTTGGAGATTTTTTTCTGTGTCCCCAACAGCCATGACATTGTTTTTTTTTTTTTTTTTTTTTTCAGTTTCCTTTCTCTTTACTATCTTCCCATTTAGTTCTTGTTTAGATTTCTTGTGATTCTTCTTAGTATATTGAATGGTGATTTATATTTTTCCATAACTTCTTTCCTCTTACTATGGCATAGCATATGGTGCTCATTTTTCCCCAAGGCTGTAGGTTTTGATAAATGAGATGTACAGGTTTGGTATTTCTCCTTACAGATTAACTGAACACAGCTCAAATTAAACCCTTGGCCTTGCTTGATATGGCATGCGGAAAGAGAAGTTTGGGCATGCAGTAACTGTACTTGACACAAACTCAATGGTCATATGCATCCTACATTATTAAACAAGTGGCTCTCATTTGTATGTAAAATGACTACTAGTGGAAAATAAGACAAGCCAACACTAAAGCTCTCCCAGTGTTCAACCAAAAAAACTGATCAATCATCACCTCAATTTCTGTTTTTTTTTTTTTTTTTTTCAGGCACTCCCAAGGTTGCTCTTGCTGATAAGACAGGCTCGTTCTGCAGCACTTCTTGGAATGGTCAGAGCTTCTTCAACCACCCTACGTTCATGTTTGTGATGCAGCAGTCGAGTCACCAACCCTACTCTGGGGCAGCCTTGGTCTCAGCTACCGCGGCATCATCGTCGGACGAAGATCGGAGGAGAGAAGACGTTGATAACCACTTTTGTGCCTCGACCGCCTCACCTTCCTTCATAGATTTTCTTGGAGTAGGAGCCAAGTAAAATTCTAAATCTTTTTTTTGTTAGTCCTTTCTAAGAGTAGTCTAGTTGATTTAGGAGAGACCAGAATTGTGGTTATGAAAGTCTAATTCAATCAATTTTATTGGTAGTACTTTTAGATTGACATTCTTACTGTTGGCAGTTAGGGTTTTTAGTATATGTCAAACCTTATAATTGGACCTGATTCTCGATGACACCAGCTACAGTACTTGACTCTTGTTTCACTTTCCTATATTAGTTTGGATCATAGAGGAGATAAAGTAAAACCCCAGTTGGTAGCTAGCTTGCCGTGTTTGTAATGTTGAACTGCTCTTTGTTTGTCCGGATGTAAGAGATTCTTGAGTCTGACAAAGTCCTCCAGTTTCTGAGTCGACTCTTTCTGGCTATGAATGGGACTCTGGCTATTGATCTGTGTGTTCAAACCTTTCTTGAGGAATCAGGAATCATGGTAAAAATAGAACTAAGAAATAAGTCTGTAACACAGACAATATCTAAATTCTAGATCTGTTGATGCACGACATACATTGTTGCTCCCCGTGCTACAATAGATATGTATTTTGCCAAGTTTTTATTACTTATGGGAGTAGATATCGTCTTTGATGGAAGTCTCAGAAAAGAGTTAGGCGACGCCTCCAAAGAGATTTTCTGAAGGGACGAAAGAAGCCAACCAAAACATTTGAATGGGAACAATTCACTAAAAAAATACAACGGACGAATATATCGCTAAATCAAAATAGCGACGTATAAACATCGGATTGGAGGTGTCGGAAAAACCAATATCACAGTGAAAAAGATTTCGTCGAATAGTTGCATTTCTCACGGACAACATATGCCGCAGTGATGGTTGAATAGCGATAAACATGCGACGTCTATGTGAAAAAAAAAAGGGCGACCGACTCATGACATCCTAGCGATGCCTATTTTATAAGGCAGTGTCGACATTATAGCGATGACATTTTGTCGTCTTAGGTAACGTCTCGGCGTCAGAATAGCGACTATTTTGTTTCTTATACATGATATTGCCATTTATGATACTTCCCTCAGTGATGGAATTGTGCATCATCGAGGCGTTGTCGTACGATGCCAGGGTGTCGCAGGTCCATCGCCGAATTGATTAAATTTGGAAAAATATTTAAAAATTAATCAAAACATAATGTCACATAATATATAAGACCCAACACAATCCGTCGTAGAATCCATGTCCAATGTAGTGCCCCGCTACGCTTGGTTCAGTGAGATGGTTCTTTGGCGCAATGTCGTTTGGATTTAGCTCATTCAGAGGCTTATTCAGAGTTCTATCTCGGTCGAGGCAGAGTATTCCTTCAGGTGGATGGTTTCGATGACCCTTTCGTTGCCTTACCTTCACACTTAACCAATAGATGATGCATGTTTAGTTCGTTATGCAAAAACTTGATGCATGATAATAAAAGACGAGAACCATATAGATAAGAGAATAATCTCACTCTGTATCGATCATGCTGGTTTAGAATATGGAATTATTAACTTGATATAATAGACACTCATGCTATTGCTCTAGACATAGACCCTATATTGCTGAGATAGACTTGTGTAACATATATAGCACTGTTTTATCGTATCACTTAGACTATCTAACATACTGTCACAGAAGTAGACTTACACACTATTGATGTATCCTGTCACATGGATTATCTATCTTGTATGCTATAAAATAGAGTTTCATGCTTTGGCAATAGCATATCCAATGAATTATACATTGTATTAGTGCTGCCATTTTATACTTCAGAGAGAGCGTTACATAAGAGTTTGGGACCGTTGGATCATTTAGGAAGTGTCCCATGAATGGGAACTTCGTATGGTAATATGGTAAGAGAGATTGTATGCTAGATTGTAGAAGTAGAAAAAAAAAAATTGCGCCATAATGACCCTATGCCAATGAGTGGATAAGACTACCTACGCCACATATTCAATTGAGGATGCATGCGCCCCTTCAGGGACTAGGCCAAAGTTCGTACAAAAAAAATCCATGTGCCAATTGAGCTACAAGAGTTTTGCGCCAACTACCCCTGCACCACTATCCTACGTGGATATGAAGTTAAAAGTAAAAAAAAATGCAACTACTGTTGAGCATTAAATGTAATGCCCCGCTCCAAGCGGTGCACTATATAAGGCTTGTGGCTCGATTGACTCAGTCAAAATTGAGTATGAAAAAACTTTACGGCAGAATCGATCACAAAAAATACAATGAACCTTTCCAATTGATGGATCGGCTTATGTCGGAATGAGCGTTGGATTTTTGGTTGGCTTTCTTGGATTTTTTCTGCTTGGTTTTAAAGAATGTATTTTCGTGATTAATTTTTTATGATTGATTGTTTAGCCCATTTTCACCGGTGGTATGCATTTATTCTAGAGAACTATGAGAGAAATGAAGACGGTAGTCTAACCAAATGTTGGTGTCAATGCAGATAGACGCGTGACCGGAGCCTGAGCGAACAAGCATCTTTTCTCTCTCGACATTCTCTATTTGGTGAGCGGTTCTGTCCTTCTTCTCTACTTTTTTATGCCAATAATCAATAATGTTCTCTTGTAACATTGCTAAGTCCAATGATCGATAAAGCCACTAATGCCACAAGTTTCATACCACTATTATTAATCAATGGATTTGCATTGAGAAGAAGGAAGTTCAATTATGTAACACATGGAAGGATATAACCATTGTGTCGTGGTTTGGTGCCATGACTTATCGGTAAATTGGAGTCTACGGACTACCAATCAAATCAAATGAATAAGTATGCTTAAATGAGAATAAAAAATACGCATTGTTGCTCTGAATGTTTTAATACCTTACACTACTATTTATGCTTATCATATAGTCGTAGATGCATTGTAAGGTCATGGACAACTTGTGCAAAATATAGTAAATTTTCTCGAACGGGACCTGGGGCACTGGGGACCGTTCTTTCCAGAAGAAATAATAGCGCCTTGGTAGCGCCTGGTATAAACGAGACATTCATTGAGGCTTGCTACCTGCTTTAAATGGCACATCGCACGTCCATCGAAGTCTATATGGAATGTCCATCGTGGTGTTATACCACAAATGACCCAGTGAGAATGAGCTGCATACTAATGATGTCTTATACAGAGGCGGTAAAAACAATCTTGTAAATTATACGGGAACGGCCATTGGTCGGGGTAAGTATTTCATATGTACAAAGCTTATATATATTTCACTGCATGAATTGTTGCTTATAAACTGTTGCTAATTGAAATATTGTATTTATAATATTGCCTATTTAATTGTTGCCTTAATTAAGAAGTGTTGGTTTATGTGAGTGGGCCAGTTCTGCTCATCAGTAAAAGTTAAGTACTGACCTACATCTCTGTGGGAAACCCAGGTGTCACTACCACATTTTAGGAAAAAGGGTATTTTAGTAATTTCCTATTTAAATAAATATTGTGCATGGTAAATAATTTTTGTTGTATTATTTAATTGTTGTTGGATGTTATTTAATTATTTTGGACTTATTTTAGTGGACCCAACTAGTGTAGTTTGGACCCATGGACCAACATGAATTAAATAGTTAGATTTGGCCCATTTAGAAAGCCCATAGTTAAGGAGATGGATTAAATTAATTAAGTGATTAGACTAGAAGCTTCCTTCCTTAATTATTTCTTCATGAGAGGCCCCAAGGGGTACATTGGACATTTTACAATTGCTTGGGAGAGGGGCAAGGCCGGCCTATTAAAAGAGGGGGGAAATTTCTCTCTCCTCTCATTCTCATTCCAAATCTAGATCTAGAATTTCCCACTCCCAAATTTCCTCCATTCCCATTCCAATTTCCTACCAAATTTATTCCAAATTTTTCCCAATTCACCATTAGAGAAGGAGAAAGCAAGGATCAAGAAGAAGGAAGCAAGGATCTACAAAGAGGAGCAAGGATCTACAATTTGGAAGCAAGTTTTTCTCAATTGGAGGTTTCATTGGGAATCCATCTCCCAATAGGTATAATTCAGATTTTCCCATTTAAATAGCTTCTAAATATGAGATTTAATCATGTAAAATCAACCTATATGTATGTACTACCCATAGGACTTTGTTTTGTGTTCATAGGAGACCCATGGAGAAAGTTATGGTGCTTTTTGTGTCAATTTTGTTGGAATTCCGAATTTACATTTATCAATTGATCCTATAGATCAATTGGATATGAGCTTATGTGTTTGGGGCTAGTGTCGTGTCCATAATTTGGTACATGTGGTTCGTATCCCAACAATTTGGTGATACGTGTCATTTTGGGGGTTTTTCCTCCGACACGGGGCTTTGAACATGTCGTATTTTGACACGGACACATAGATCTACTTTTGACACTTTGATTTATTCATAAATATTATTTGTGATTTGTTTGTATCCTTCGGGGTGCAATTGGTTGTGTGTTGGACTCGTGTCACATGCGTATCCTAGATCTAGTGGGATACGGTGTGATACTCTCCAATTGTGTAGATTTTTGAATAGATCTAATTATGTATGGTTTAAATTCTTTAATTATAATTAGTAAATATATATAGATATTATATATTTATTTTGTGTATTTATTATAGTAATTATTGTAGCATAGATCTATATATTTTTGTGTGTGCTAATATGATGTACAAATATAATATGTAGCTTTCTTGCATGTAATTATATATGTACTTATGTTAATAGTATAAATTATACATAAATATTTTATAAAATATATTTATCTGTTTAATTGTGTAATTATATTATTTATAATTATTATGTAATTATTTGTATATTAATGTATATATTTTAGGTGTGCTTCTAGCCATGTAAAATATGAACATTAATATGTGCATGTGTTGTAACTATTAGTATTTAATTATAAGTTTATATGTGCATATATATATAAGTATATAATTATTTATTTATATATATGTATTGTGATTATTATTGCATATATATATTTATATATATATATATATATATATATATATATATATATATATATATATATATATATATATATATTTATATTTTTATTTGTTTTGGTGACAGTGGTTTCTATGACAGTGGAACTGTCATTATTTGGTCTGAACAGCAGCCGCTGTACAGTGGTCAGCATTAATGACAGATCTGTCATTAATGCTGCGGCAGTTTTGAGCGGCAACCTTTCAGCGACGTTTTTTTTTGTGACAGTTTGAAACTGTCAGCAAACTGTGACAGCAGCGGTTTTGTATATGGAGTTTCTGCGACGAATTTTCAGTGACAGTCAAGACTGTCACTATTAAACCTGTTTTTATTTTATCTTGTTTTGTTCACTGTTTTCAGTGACGCTTTGACAGTTTTAAATTATATTTTATATATTATTATTGTATATATATATATGTGTATATATATGTGTTTTGTATAATATTTGTAATAATATATTATGTTATTTGTATACATATTGGTTTGTATATATATTATTTTAGGGTATATATTATTTGTATTAGTAGTATACTTTGTGTGAGTATGATTTGGGATCTAATTTTTATTCCTAAATTATTGTATTTTATTTCTATATTATTTATATAGATTTCTTGTGAGGTTGACCTTGGTTTGGCTTTAGTTGACTTTAGAGTTGACCATAGTTGACTTTTGACTTAGAATTTATTTATTGACCTAGGAGTTGACTAGTTTGACTTGTTCTCTTTCCGGGACCTTGTATTAATGTGGTATTCCATATCTAGGTCTTCGAGGCACCGAGTCAGACATCTGTGAGACTGTTCTTTGGATTTCAGGCGAGTACATTCTCTGATAGTTTCTTATTTATGATATCCTCTATGTTCGTTGTATCTAGTGTAGATTTACATGTTTCTCTCGACACTATGGTTATACGGATTGGTATATCCGGATCTCGTCATGAGATGTTATTCCTTGGTATATGGTGTATATGGTGCAAGTATTGTTTCATTGGTTATCTTGTACATGTACAGACACCGATTCTCGGGGAGACTAGCTATCTTCTTGGGGAATCTAGTGCCATAGCATACCGTGGTTGGATCTATTATACCAGTTGGGGGTGGGGAGTATTAGTATAGATATGTGATCAAATCCCTATTGAATAAAGTATTGGTAAGCGAATAGTGTTGATCATGCACCGCACGTATGATTAGCCAGGCCGCATTGTATCTTGCCCAAGCCGATCACATGTTAAGCTAGTACTCACACACTTAGTCATTAGTATTATTGTTTCATTGGCATATTGTTCATTATTGTATTTTTTTCCAGTATTTCCTTATTGTCTATATATCTCTTGTATCTATTTTGTGCATCTTGTTTATCCACAGCTATTTACTGTTACATAGTTTTTATCATGGATTAGAACTGCTGTTAGAGATGTACTCTGCTCCTTTCCTGACTGGATATATTTTTTCAGATGACACTGAGGAGTACCCTACCTATTATGGACACCAGGATGTTGTGGGTTTAGATTCGGAGACCCTGGCTCAAGAGGGACTTATCCCAACTGAGACAGTTGACCCTGGAGTGTAGCTTGTAGTATGATAGTATTCTTTTGTACTGGATTTGTCTCCAGCTTATTTTTGTTACTCTTCAGACTCATTGATGTATTATTTTAAACTCATGAGTTGATGACTATTCTATTCTTATCTGATCCGTGTTCATTCTATCTTAGTTCTGTGATTGAGTACACTATCTTTTGGTGGTTCATTATATTAGATAGACTTTCTAGACAGCGTTCTACCGCCGATTCTGCGGCGTAGGCTGGGCGTTGTTTCCGACTAGTACCCTTACCCCGGGTGCGGGTCGTGACACATTTTTGGTGGTGGCCCATGCAGGTCTAGCTTCACAAGTATGTGATGTCGTGGTAGTGCGACAACTTAGTTGTACTACTGCGAGCCTGCAATAGGATATAGGATATAGGCTGAGATACTCAATCACATCTAGAAAAATTCTTTTGATTCAACTATTCTCCTTTGACATTGATACTTGATCCCTTAAACTATCCTTTCCTTGATATCTTTTATCATGTGCCATATTGATCCTCATTCCGTCTTTTTATTAGACATACTCGGAGATACTTGCGGAGGCACGCAAGGTTGAGCGGGATCTGCGTTTAAAGACCAAGAGAGACCGTGATTCTTTTCTAGGGGCCAACGGCAGTGCAGTATCTGCCAAACGTCCTCATTTCCAGTCCAGACCTTTCCAGCAGCCACAGCAGAACCAGACTCTAGCTAGAGCGCCTTTTCACCAGGCACCTCAGCAGCAGAGGCAGTTACAGCAGGCCCCATGCAACTTCTGCAAGAAGCCCGGCCACATCTGGGAAGTTTGCAGGAGGAGGCTAGGAGTTTGTTTGTATTGTGGTACTGAAGGGCATCAATCGAGGGAGTGTCCTCGTCGTGCAGTTCAAGGAGCAGCTCCAGCTCCGAGGACACAGACGAGACCACCTGCAGCACAGCCGAGGGGACCGCTTCCGACACAGCAGCAGCGTTTTGTCCAGCATCAACAGCAGGGAGGTGCTCGACAGGGACAAGCGTTTGCTATGACCGTCGAAGAGGAGGAACCCACCGGAGATGTTATCGCAGGTTCTATTCTTCTTGATTCTATTTCAGCTTTAGCTTTGTTTGATAGTGGTGCTTCCCATAGTTTTGTATCTGTTTCTTTTGCTCTGAAGCATGGTTTGGTAGCTGAGTCTTTGCTTAGGACTTGCAAGATCATGACCGGGGGAGGCATTATCCTGGTTAATGATATTTGCAAGGATCGGAGAGTTACTCTGGGAGGCCGGGAGTTGAGTGCGTGTCTACTTGTAATGCCACTTCCAAGCTATGACATTGTACTTGGGATGGATTGGTTGAGTAGGCACCGTGCTAGCATAGACTGTAGAGGAGGTAGAGTTTTGTTTGGTCCGCCAGGAGAGCCAGAGTTCGAGTTTACTAGAGGAGCTGCGGAGCAGGACAAAAGCATTATTTGTGGAGCTATGGTGGAAGACAAGGAGTTGCCACATCCGTTGATAGCAGAATTCTTGGATGTGTTTCCTGAGGAATTGCCAGGATTGCCACCAGATCGAGATGTTGAATTTTCTATAGACTTGGTACCAGGTGCAGAACCAATTTTGCAACATGTCTATAGAGTAAACAACAGCGAGCTGGTCGAGTTGAAGAAGCAGGTGGACGAATTGTAGGATAAGGGGTTTATCAGATCGAGTTCTTCACCATGGGGAGCCCCGGTATTGTTTGTACCGAAGAAGGATGGATCGGTGCGCATGTGCATTGATTACAGGGCTTTGAATAATCTCACTATCAAGAATAAGTATCCTTTGCCACGGATTGATGATCTGTTTGATCAGTTGAGTGGTGCGAAGGTGTTTTCTAAGATAAATTTGAGATCAGGCTACCATCAAGTGAAGGTGAAGCCGGAGGACATACCGAAGACTGCTTTTAGAACTCGGTATGATCAGTTCGAGTTTATGGTGATGCCGTTTGGTTTGACTAATGCACCGGCGGTATTTATGAACTTGATGAACAAGGTGTTCCACCAGTACCTTGACAAGTTCGTGGTGGTGTTCATCGACGACATACTCATATACTCGAGGACACCGGAGGAGCATGAGGAGCATTTGAGGATTGTGTTGGATGTGCTGAGGAAGGAGAAGCTTTATGAGAAGTTGTCCAAGTGTGAGTTTTTTTTGGACAAGGTAGAATTCTTGGGGCATGTTGTGACTGGTGATGGTATTTCAGTGGATCCGAAGAAGATTTCAACAGTGGAATCTTGGAAGACTCCGAGTTCAGTAGTAGAGATCAGGAGTTTCTTGGGATTGGCAGGCTATTACAGGAAGTTTGTGCAAGATTTTTTGAGGATTGTCGAGCCGATGACCAGACTCACAAGGAAGGATGTGGAGTTTGTTTGGATGGAGGATTATCAGGTTGCTTTTGAGGAGTTGAAGAAGAGGTTGACGTCTGCTCCTATTTTGACGTTGCCATCAGGGTCCGGAGGTTTCACTATTTATAGTGATGCATCGGGGAAGGGTTTAGGTTGTGTTCTTCAGCAGCATGGGAAGGTGATTGCCTATGCATCCAGGCAATTGCGTCCTCATGAAAAGAACTATCCTACCCATGATTTGGAGTTGGCAGCTGTCATATTCGCCCTAAAGTTGTGGAAACATTATTTGTACAGAGAGCGTGTGGAGATCTTCACAGACCACAAAAGCTTGAAGTATGTTTTCATGCAGAAGGAGTTGAACATGAGGCAGCGTCGGTGGTTGGAATTGATGAAGGATTTTGATATCACTTTGCAATATCATCCTGGAAAAGCCAATGTAGTTGCCGATGCTTTGAGCAGGTATCCGGTAGCTATGTTCTTGACGCAGGATCGATATCTGTTGGAGGACTTAGAGAGCTTGGGCATTGAGGTGATTGTTCCTGGGTGTGCTATACAGATGTGGGGATTGCAGATACACTCAGATTTGATGGACAGGATCAAGGCAGCACAGTATGGGATAAGAACATTATTTTATGTCATCTTATCAGTCCTTCTTTTATGCAAAGCTATGTAAACCGTTTAGGCATTTCTATTTCGGTGCTGAGAAAATTATACTTCGTTATAATGAATCAATAAAAGAATTATTTTCTTCCTATACAAATGTGTATTTTATAATCTGCTGCTGTGTTGTGGAACTGTTAAATAAGATATTTGACACATGTACACGTTCTTACCATGTACAAGTGCAACCCTAGAATTGTACGGTATCACGTCCAGCGAGGACGATCGGTTATGCAGAACCGAATGCGAGGATGAATCGGTTCGACATAACCGGGGCATGACAAGTTGGTATCAGAGCACAGTTTAAAGTTCCTCGGATTTTAAAAATTGGTTTTCAAGTGGAAGTTTTCAAACAATAACGATTTTCTCAGATGATTTATTTTTTGATAGTGCTGCATAAAATAATGTTCAATACAATTAGCCTATAAATATTTTATGAGTGCTAATGGAAGTTATTTCTTTTGCAGATGACTAAGGGTGATAGCGCTAAGGTGACATCATCGTCTGACCCAATGGACAAATTAATAAAAATGATGGAGGCGCAAAGGAAGCAGAGCGATGCATATCATAAGATGATTGAGGCACAGCATCGTGAGCTTCAAGCGCAGCTTACCAACCAGTTTCCAGCGCGTTTCAATGCGCAACAACAACAAGTTGATAACTTGTCCCAACTGGTGGCTACATAAATTGAGAATAACAACGAGACCGAAGTGGCTACCTCAAAAAAGACAGTGGTAGTAGAAGCAGAGTAGACATAACAGCCTCCAAGAAGGCAACCAACATTCAAGTTTTCTGAATTCAAAAGCTGCAATCCGTCTGAGTTCAATGGCAAGGTAGAAACATAGGAAGTAATGGGCTTCCTAAAGACTTTAGAGGGCATCTTTCGTATGTTGGATGTGCAAGGCACCAAAAGAATGGATTGTGCGACTGTGCAGCTACGTCTCAAAGTAGAAGACTGGTGGGAGTCAGAGAGACAAGCACTATGCGGTGCCAACCAAGAAGCCAAAGTCTCTTGGGAGACACTTAAGCAGGCAGTCATCTCACAGTTTATTACACCAGCTGTCCATCACAGAAAGAAAAAAGGGTTCATAGCGCTTGAGCAGGGTAATATGTCCTTCAGCGTCGATGAAGCAGAATTCTTAAAGCCATCCATGTTCGACGGCTACATGATACCGAATGATGAGGCTAAGCGACTGAAATTCATTAAAGGTCTGAATGAGGGCTTACAGCATGATATTCTCAACTGAAAGTGTGCAACGTACCGGGAAGCCTATTAAGCGGCTCTTGAGAGAAAGAAATTTTGTCCTCGAGGGGCAACACATCACAACCGTGGGAACAGCTACAAATGACCCATGGCAGCAAACGAGTTTGATGCTTCTAAGCGTTAAAACACAAATGACAACAGGGGACCCTATCAGCAACCATACTGTAACAGGTGCAAGCGGATTGGACACCGTCAAGAGAGTGTCGGGGTGGATATTTTATGTATGTCAGTTTGGAGCACAAGGCTGCGTGGTACAATAGTGGGGAAAGAAATCAGAATCATGATCAATATCGCAATCAGAATAGTGATCAATAATACAATTAGAATCGTGGACAAGCGCTACGAGCTTCGCAGGCGGCAGTTATGAATGCTCAGAACCCACGACTAGGAGGACAGGGTAGAGTGTTTGCACTGACTCAAGAAGAAGTGCTTGCCTCAAACACTGTTATAATAGGTATATTGCTTTACAGAGAAATACATGCTCGTGTCCTATTTGACTTTGGTGCTACACATAGCTTCATATCATCTGTATTTGCTAATGAACATAAATTTTGTAAGACACCATTAGATATGAATCTTAGTGTCAACATACCATCCAGAATAGATTGCCTGCAAGTTTAATTTGCAGGGATGGTTACATTTGTATTAGAGGAAAGTACGTGTCCTTGGATTCAACAGTCCTGGACATCGCCAATTACGACTTCATATTAGTAATGGATTGGCTCAGAGCGTGCAATATGACAATTGACTATGCAGAGAAGAGAGTTATGATTCGTATTCCTGGCGAGGCAGATTTCTCTTATTCGTATAGTCTAACGGCTAAAATAGTAATGGTGGTATCGACAATGGCGGCAAGGCGTATGCTATATTCGGGGTGTGAAGGGTACCTTGCTTCTTTACGGGACACTAGGATGAAGGACGCAGACTCGGGAGAGACAAAAGTCGTAGCAGAATTCTTCGACGTGTTTTCAGAGAAGATAACTGGAATACCTCCAGACCAAAAATTGAGTTCAGTATTGACACTTTTCCAGATACTCAGCCGATATCAAAAGTTCCATATCGGATAGCTCATGTCGAATTAAAGAAACTGAAGTCACAACTATAATAATTACTAGATCGTGGCTACATTTGTCCCAGTGTTTCACCTTGGGGAGCTCCAATATTGTTTGTGAAGAAGAAAGATTGCACAATGCATCTTTGCATAGATTATCGAAAATTAAACAAAGCGACAGTTTGGAACAAGTATTCGTTGCCAAGAATTGATGATCTGTTTGATCAACTTCAAGGTGCAAAAGTATTTTCAAAGATTGATCTTCGTCTTTCAGGGTATCACCAGTTGAAGATCAAACCAGAGTATATTCTAAAGTCAGCTTTTCGTAAAAGATATGGATACTACAAGTTTTTGTTTATGCCTTTTGGTTTGACCGATGCTGCAGCGACTTTCATGGATATGATGAATCGAGTATTCTTACCCTTTTTAGACAAGTTCGTCGTCGTGTTCATCGATAATATCTGAATCTACTCGAGAGACAGAGAAACTTACGTTTAACATTTAAGGACCGTACTGCAGACACTTCGTAAACATTAGTTATATGCAAAGTTAGCAAGTACGAGTTCTGGATGAGTAGTGTGGCTTTTCTTAGGCATGTTATTTCAGCAGATGGTGTATCAGTTTACCCGAAGAAGATAGAGGCAATGGTGGACTAGAAACAACCTACATCGGCTAGTGAGATCAGAAGTTTTCTCGGTTTGGCTGGCTACTATCGGAGATTCGTAAAGAACTTCACAAAAATTACGTCGCCTCTGACTCACCTCAACCAAAAGGGAGCAGTATTCAAATGGGCAAACGACTGTGAGAGCAGTTTTTAGAAACTGAAGTAGCGGCTCGTCTCGGCTCCAATTCTTACTTTTCCAGATGGACCTGAGGGATTTAAGATCTACATCGATACATCTTGGCTCAGATTGGGATGTGTTCTTACGCAACATGGGAAAGTAATTGCCTATGCCTCAAGACAGCTAAAACAATATGAAAAGAATTACCTGACGCTTGATTTGGAACTTGGTACAATTATGTTCGCGTTAAAATTGTAACGACACTATCTCTATGGAGTGTCCTGTGAGATCTTCATGGATCATAAAATCCTTAAGTACATATTCGCGCAAAAAGAATTAAACTTTAGGTAACAACGATGGCTGAAACTGATAAAGGATTATGACTTGACGATTGCTTATACGCCGACAGAAGCAAACGTTGTGGCAGATGCATTGAGTCAGAAATTCATCGGATTATTATCTGTGTCAAGCAGGTTACTTTGAGAGTTGGAAGAAATGGGCATCGACTACAAAGTTCGTACACAGGGAGCGCAGCTGGCTCAATTGTAGTTAGAACCAAACTTGCTCGAAAAGATCAAATATGCGCAAAATGATAACCTATTTATGCAGAAGATACGTGAGTTGATTTTAGCATGAAAGTCAACTTATTTCGTGGAACGCGAGAATAGAACGGTGTAGCTTAAGGGCAGATTATGTGTACCTAAGAATGATGAACTCCGGAAGGAGATACTGACTGAGGCTCAATATGCTAAGTACACCTTGCATCCAGGAAGAAACAAAATGTACAAGGATCTGTGCATAATATTTAGTGGCATGGCATGAAGAAAGATATGGCATTGTTCGTGTTACGATGTTTGAATTGTCAACGTGTGAAGGCAGAACACCAGTGACCCGGTGGAGAGTTGCAGAACCTCGTTATTCCTGAGTGGAAGTGGGAGGACATCTCAATGAATTTCATAGTGGGCTTACCAAGGATGCCAAAAGAAAATGATGCGATTTGGGTCATCGTGGATAGACTGACCAAGTTGGCTCATTTCATAGCAATAAAAAATACTTTGAGCGCTGACCGTTTTGCTCAAATTTACTTAGATCAGATTATCCGGTTACATGGAGTGTCAGTCTCAATTGTGTTGGATAGGGATGGACGATTCTTGTCTCGATTCTGGAAAAGCCTTCAAGCGGCAATGGGCACCAAGTTGCATTTCAGCTCGGCGTACCATTCGCAGACCGATGGACCGACCCGAAGATTAAACAAAATCCTAGAAGACAAGTTATGACTGTGCGTGCTAGATTTTAAGGTAAGTTGGGATACCTATCTATCGCTGGCAGAGTTCGTTTATAACAACAGTTATCAGGCGAGTATTCAGGTGGCCCCATATGAAGAATTATATGGACGCAAGTGTCAATCACCGATATGTTGGGAGAAAGTCGATGAACGATAATTACTCAGGCCGAAACTTATTGAACAAGCTATCGAGAAAGTTCGCATAGTGCGGGAAAATCTTCGAGTTGCGCAAAGTCATCAGAAAAGCTATGCGGATGTACATAGGCAACCTTTGGAATTTATTTAGGGTGATCATGTATTCCTAAAGGTGATACCTATGCGAGGTATGGTACGATTCAGCGTCAAAGGGAAGCTAAGTCCACGGTTTGTTGGACCTTTCGAGATTCCAGATAGGGTGGCACCAGTGGCTTATCGACTTGCACTACCTCCTGCTTTCGCGAAAGTGCACGATGTATTCTATGTTTCCCAACTAAGGAGATACGTGCATGACCCAAGTCACGAAGTGAACTTCGATCTGCTTGAGCTGAGTGCCGACCTATCTTACTCGGAAGAACTTGTTCAAATCCTAGAAAGAAAAGAGAAGACCATACAGAATTGATCAGTGGCTTTAGTCCGTATGTTGTGGAAGAATCATGCAGTTGAGGAATCAACATGGGAGCTTGAGAAAGAAATGCAGATGCAGTATCCTTCCTTATTCGATAACCTAGAAGTAGAACCTTTATTTTAAGTTTTGAGGACAAAAAATTTTCTTAGTAAGTATATTATGTAGTGCCCGCTCCTAGCGGTGCACTATATAAGCCTTGTGGCTCGATTGACTCAGTCAAAATTGAGTATAGGGAAACTTTATGGTGGAATCGATAACGGATAATGCAATGAACCTTTTCAATTGATGGATCGACTTCTGTTGGAATGAGTCCAATAGCTTTCGTTGGATTTTTTGTTGGCTTTCTTGGATTTTTACTGCTAGATTTTGATAAATGCGTTTTCATGATTACTTTTAGATGATTGATTGTTTAGCTCATTTTTATCGATTGCATGCATTCAGTCTAGAGAACTCTGAGAGAAATGAAGATGGTAGTCTAACCAAATATTGGTGCCAATGCAGATAGATAGGTGACCGGAGCCTGAGCGAACAAGCGTCTTTTCTCTTTCGACATTCTCTATTTGGTGAGTGGTTCTGTCCCTTCGTCTCTATTCCTTCATACCAATAATCAATATGTTCTCTTGTAACCTTGCTAAGTCCAATGATCGATAAATCCACTAATGCCACAAGTTTCATATCACCATTATAAATTACTGGATTTGCATTGATAAGAGGGAAGTTCAATTATGTAATAAAGGGAATGATA
Organism: Iris macrosiphon; assembly: GCA_036927795.1. NCBI lineage: Eukaryota > Viridiplantae > Streptophyta > Magnoliopsida > Asparagales > Iridaceae > Iris > Iris macrosiphon. Next base: position 159,827,130 of record JAYESA010000012.1, read on the forward strand.
TAATCATTGTGTCATGGTTTGGTGCCATGACTTAGCAATAAATTAGAGTCTACGGACTACCAATCGAATCAAATGAATAAGTACGTTAAAATGAGAATAGGGAAATATGCATTATTGCTCTGAATGTTTCAATATCTTACACCGCTATTTATGCTTATCATATTGCCGTAGATGCATTTTATGGTCATGGAGAACTTGTGCCCAAGGTAGTAAATTTTCTCGAAGGGGACCTGGGGCACTAGGGACCGTTCGGCCGGGGTAAAATAGTAGCACTTTGGTAGCTCCGGGTATAAGCGAGACACTCATTGTGGCTTGCTACCTTCTTTGAATGGCGTATCGCACGTCCATCGATGTCCAATATGGCATATCCATCGTGGTGAAACACCACAAATAATCCAGTGAGAATGAGTTGCATACTAATGATGTCTTATACAGGGGCGATAAGAACAATCCTGTAAATTATACGGGAATGACCATTGGCCGGGGTAAGGATTTTATATGTACAAAGCTTATATATATTTTACTGCATAAATTGTTTCTTATAAACTGTTACCTATTGAAATATTGTATTGATAATATTGCCTATTTAACTGCTGTCTTAATTAAGAAATATTGGTTTAGGTGAGTGGGCCAGTTCAGCTCACCACTACAAGTTAAGTACTGACCCACTTCTCTGTGGACAACCCAGGTGACCGAGATACCGGGGGCGCTAAAGGAAATTAAAGCTTTTGTTGCAGTCTTTTCAAGCTTCTTTCTATTTTCAAATTATTTTAAGGATTTCTAGTAGGTGCTTTCAAGTTTCCAAGAAGTAACAAAGGGACATAACGTATGTGATAAGAATATTATTTCATATCAGCCTATCATTCTTTCTTTTATGCAAAGCTATGTAAGCCATTCAGAAATTTTTATTTCGGTGCTGAAAAAATTGTACTTTGTTGCAATAAATCAATAAAAGAATTATTTTTTTCCTATACAAATGTGTCTTTTATAATATGATGTTGTATTATGGAACTGTTTACAAAAGATATTTGACACATGTGCACGTTCTTGCCTTGTACGAGCTCAACCCCAGACTTGTATGGCGTAACGTCCAGCGAGGATGATTGGTTCAGCAAAAATAAATGCGAGGATGAATCGGTTCTGCAAAACTGGGGCATGACATTAAATGCAGAGGAATGACGACTATTCATAGTCCACGCCCTCTGAAACGTACAAATCGTGTGGGACGAGAAATTGACAGCGTTGACATCAGTGTAATAATGACATGCATTTACAGACGATAGTGATGATGTGGCTGCGACGCAGGATGCCATATGTCCCCTTCTTTGGCATAATGCAGAGCTAAGATACGGTGCATGGTGCCAACTATCCAATACACAGCTATCTATATAACAGTAAATAACAAAACTGTGAGACTGTTCATAATCTGTGCCCGACGGCTACAATTTCCACTAAACAATAATGACGTGGCTACGTCATAGACTTCCACGTGTCCTACCTTTGGCGTGATGTGTAGTTGTCAGAGACGTGCTGTAGGCTGCCAACTATCCTATGAATAACTGTTTGATAGCGTACTAAAAGATAAAAGAAGAAATTGATCGTGGCCTGCGTCCGCTTACACGATAGTTACAATTTCGAGTAATTTGCAGAGAGAAGCTTGACGTAGCTGTAATATAGTTTTCCACCTATTCTCTCTTTGACGTGATGTGCAGTTATCATAGATGTTGTAGAGTCGACGCTGACTACCAACTGTCAGGTGCACATTTGTCAGAGAAAATTTGGATGACAGTTTTAAGGAATTAATTTTATTTCTCGTAATGGGAGACACATGTCACATGTTCCTCAGTTGGTGTAGACAGTGATTCTGTGCACAGACATACAAAGTGCCACAAGAAGATAAAAATAGTAAGTTTTATCTATTTCCTGCCTAGAAGTCCAAGGCTGGCAGTCTTGCCTATAAATACCTTGGTACATGTTCCATTTTAGACGGTTAAAAAACTAGGACGCGATCGAAAGCTAGTACGCTATTGAGAGCTTGAGCTTTCTTGCTACCAATCTCTTCTCCAACAGTGCTTGTGAGCTAGAGTTAGGGAGGTTTCTCCCACCTTCGCATTAGATTATGAACGGAGTAAAGAAGTAGACCGCAGATTTGATCTCCATCACTACTACTCTTTAGAATCTTTATTCTTGCTTGTATTTAGAATTTTCCTCATTGTAATTATGATTCTTTATGAGATAAACAAAACTTTCTATTTATAAAATAAAGTACTCTTTTTGTAAACGGAAACATAGATATGAGATTTACAGCATATATAAAGAAGTAGACCGCAGTTTGAACGATCGTCATGGCGCTAGGATCGTGTCATCTTAGGAGAACGATGCTACTTGAATTTCTAGCATGGTAGCTGAGCTAGCTGGAATACTAGCCCAGGCGATTCAAGAAATTCTAGTGTAGCTAGCTGAAAGGATCACTGGCTAACCAGCTACAATCCAAGATGTCTTGTAATTTCAGTGACTTTCATATAAATTAGGCAGCATGCTAACGTCAGTCTGCGTAAAGGTTTATTAGGGTTGTCGTAAGAATGAGCTCATTGTACATACTTAAATTTTATGTGCCTAATATTTATCTTCTACAAAGACAAAATTGTGACACTATGAGTTTAGATTCTTTTGTTTCATTGTATAGTGATATTATTGTATCTAATAGGGAAGGATGGATGGTCTATTCTTAAGATGAACCATGTTGCTTTGCTGCGTGACACTAGTATGCTAAAATTCTGTTATACTATGTAACTGATCCTAACCCAAGAATAGCAATATAGTGCCCCGTTCCCCCTACTCGGGGAGTGCGGCTAAGAAATATTTTCAGTATCGTTCGATTGGGATAAATTGAATCAAGATCCTTTCTCTGTTATAAATTGGCTTCTTCGGAATCGACTCTCATATTCAGTAGACCGTGTTTCAATGACGGAATTAGCGACAGAGTCAAGAGGGACCTTTCTGCTACAAGTTTTTTTGCATTTTTTTCTATCGTATTGTTGCTTTCGAGTTGGTTTTTGAACTTGTGTTTTCTTTAATGGTTTTAATGGATTGCATTATTTTCGTTCATTAAAATTTGATTTTTTTGATATTGGGAGAAAGAGAAGAAGTTTTGATCATATGTTCGTAGTAATGCAGGTGATCGTGTAGGCGTCGCGCGAACGGAGTCTTGAAGAACTTCTTTTCTTTCTTCTCTCCACTAACTTGTGAGTGGCTATACTTTCGATTAGTTGATCCTTCTTCCAAGTCTTCACACCTAATAATATTGCTCTCTTGATATTGTCGCGATCAAAGATACCAGAATAACTAAAAGATATTAAGATAAGAGCAAAATAGAATAGACTTGAAATACTTGATGCTTGTCAGAAGAATTTGTGAACGGTTATATTGTTGCATGCTAGTTCGTTTAGAATATTCTCTTATTGTGTTTCAATGCTAGCTAGAACATATTCTATTTTGTGCCATGTGTAGAACACTTTACTATGCACTAAAGTCATGCCATGTTATTTTGTGCTCCATTGTCTCAAACTACTTTGTTTAATAACTTAGTTTTTAGATGACGCTAGGTCATAAAAAACTTGTGCACAAGTATCTAGTTCCTGCGGATGGTCGTCAAGAAATTGGGACCGATCCGATTCGGACGAAACTTTTTGATAGTCTCATGTTCGGGCAGGAAGGTTTGTAACACTTCGTGTTCCTGGTATTGCACACCATTCTCGTCTAAGACTAACTCGTCCACTTTGGTATCGTGCCTGAACTTCATGTATATTTAAACTGTATAAGCTAACTATGTCTTCGTGGTAGGGAAGGTCATGGTAAGTTTCAGACGGGGTAGATAAAGTTCACCGAACGGTGGCATATTTATTTTAGTCATTCCATATATATATTTATATATATATATATATATATATATATATATATATATATATATATATATATATATATATTGCATGCTTGTAACTTGAACTAAGACAAGATAGAAAGACCACATAATAACATGCATGCTTCACATGAATAACGTGTTGATTTGGTAAGTTGGCTTAGCTCATCCTCACCAGTGCATTTTGATATACTAATCCTCGTTGCAACATGTTCTCCGTGACAAGCTGATCCTGTAAGGAGCTAAGGCAACTACCCAACCAGTCCATCAACTGGCGCATCATGTTCATGATCTTTTGAAGCGTGTTCTAGTTTCGGAGCTCGTGCACATACCTTATGCAGCTCTGTGGCAAGACAATATTCTTGCCTCAAGGTCATTTCTTTTAAAGTTTTAGTAAAATAATGTAATGTATCAGACGACTATCTCATTTTGCGTCCGCTTTTGTAAGCACGCATGGCAACCTTTTGTACTTGTTCAAGAGTTTGTAAATGATGTTCATTATCAATAATGAGAACTTTTTCTTGTTTTAATATTTTGCTATAATATTTGTGTACTCTGAATGTGTGCTCATTATATCAAATATCATGGACTTGTCCGTGGCGCAACTTAGGCACTCACGGCATCACGTCTGGGGGGACGACTATCGATTCCATGGAATCTGAGCGTGAAAAGAAAGACCACCTAAGTTTGTGCATACTTATATAATGAACGTGATTATTCTACTGCGTGGGCAAAAGGCCACTCACCAGTGCATTTCTATGTACTGATCCCCCACCAGGTCCTTGTAGGTGCATGAATAGCTTGCTTGAGCGGAGGTTATGGAGTTTGGATTGGCTCCTTAGAGCATGGAGGCCGGAGATATGATTTCTTTGCATATAAATGACATAATGTATGAAATATCATCTATTGTATCTTTTGAGTTGTAAGCCTTGTAACATGATTATATATATATATATATATATATATATATATATATATATATATATATATATATATATATATATATATATATATATATAAAGAGAGAGAGAGAGAGAGAGAGATAGTGATCTTTATTCTTAGCTTAAAGTCATTATAATTCTACTGTATATTAATAAAGAGATTCATTCTTTTATATATCTTGTGTTGATTCAAATTTTCTACTTAGTATCTCTGCTATGTGACTTTGTAACTTAGTTTCTCAATCGACCATTTTTGTTTTGGTGCTTGCTTTGTACAAGCACAATTTAGGCTTGTACAACATCACGTTCAGTGGCAAATTTTGGTTCTACAGAACCCGGGCATGATATTTTGGTATCAAAGTATGTCTTTATGTCCTTGAATCCTTAGTCGATTCTCTTTCTCTCTGAGTTGCTTTTGTGATCGATGTCGTTGACTCTCTCTCAATGTTCCCCTAGATGTTTCATATAATAAGTCTAGATATTTTATAAATCTCATGTAGGTACATTATTAACCATGGATAGCTATTCGTAGTACACTGCTGGCTGAATTGTCTTGGGCATTACTGAGTTATGTTGTGTTGAGCAATTGGTGTGTGATCAGAATATTTAGATGATAATATTTTCAATTAAGGATAAGTTGAATTTAATTTAGTTGATTTTCGATGAGTATCATGCTTTTAATGGGTATGCACAGTATATTGCGAGTTTGAAAGAAGATGTACTTAATTTTGAGGAATAGAATGAGTTTGGATATTCAAGTGGACTAGTTGTAATTTGATTTTAGTTGACATTATACTTGTGATCATTGGCATCACCATATTGAGGATTGTCCATAATGGATGTTGGCTCAGAGTATGAAGCAGAATTAGGTTTCAGTTTGATTTTGAGTAATGTTGGTATGTCGAATGACTTGATCCTTGAGTGGTATATTGGATAGCCTTGGAGATGTTCGATCGATTAAGGATTTTAGGATATTAATGAGTCTATCAGCATGGGAGTGCAAAGCCTCATATAGAGCTTTGCCTGGTTAGTTGTAATTTTGAATGTCTGCTACAAGATTGGTTTGGATGATTGATGATGACTTGTGCAAAATCAAGATTATATTAGATAAGGATTCGGGACTGTACAATGAATAGCTTGGACGAGAAAATCAATATTGATTGTGTATCAAATTACAGATTGAATGGAATGGGATAAAATTTTGAGTTTAGTTAGAAGATTCGATGGTGCGATCGGAAGATAACATGATTAAAAGTTTGATTGGGAATGACTCCAAGGATTGAGAATAGAGTATAACTGATTTAATCTTGAATTTGGATAATTTAATACTGTAATAATGCTTGGTAGATAGTATGGATGGATATATATCAAAGAATTATGTTGCTCGATGATATGAGATAGGCGATAATAGATTTTATCTTGAGCTTTGACGAGTTGATCTTATATTTAGTTCGAAAGATAGCGTTGTCCAAAATGAGTTAGCGAATGGATGTTTTCTTGGTTATGCAAATACTTGATAAAGTCGAGGAGTATCGAAGATCGATTGACCATGACTCGAGGATATTCTAATTGGATTGAATGATGACCAAATTTTATATTGAATCAATGAGTTTCATTATCTTGGTGGATGCCAATATATCGATTATTGGTGGATCGAATGATAGCATTAATATTTTGGATGACTTGGTAGAAGTGATCATGCTTAAAAAATGATCGAATATCAGTTTGACATATGTTGGTGGATGTTAAAACTCTTGGTGATTGATCTTTGATTCGATGTAACAATATTGATGGCTTAGGAAAAAAATTAAGTCGATCTATAATTTGGAAGAAACGAATACATAACGGTGAAGTGATCGTAATTTCAAGATTTTTCTGACTTATGATTTGATGTTAAAGTAGGTTCGATAATACAAGTGAAATCATACAAATGTATTTAGGGTGAGTTAGTATGGAATTTGAAACAGGTAATGCTCGGTGGATTCTTGATTGAACGTATAACTTATGATTGGTGACTTAGAGTTTATGATTTGAGATTGGTGACTTAAAATTTTGATTTACGATTTGGTGATCGAGATTTATGAAACTGGATTGGTAGATCCTATCGTACGGATTTAAGGACTCTGCCTATGAGAATTTGCTCGAATTGAGCTTTGTCGATCATGATATATTGAGAATGATGGTTGGATGAATCAAACATAGGAGTGGATTTTCTAAATAGACTCTGACCCTTGAATTTGAGTTGCTAATGCGGGTAGGGTGATCTATGTTCGATGTTTAGAAGTTTGAGTGAGAATAGTTTGGGCAGAATACCCTGTAATGTTGACTATGGTTTGACCCTAGGATTGCAGTGAGTGTAATTATTCTGGTTGCATGTTTGAGATAGTGATCTAGATATTTGACTGTGGCCGGATGAACTAGCCTAGTAGTTAGGCAAACATCTCCATGTTGAGAGATAAGTTTGGTTTGATCGACCTTAGAGAGTTGCCTGGGTAGAATATATAACCAGGGTAGCGAGATTGAGAGTTGAGGCTTGACTTTGATTTATGTTCTTGAGAAATTTGATGATTGTTTCGAATAAAATGGCATATTATAATTGGACTTTGGTTGCTTGATTTCTTAAAGTTGGATGGATTACTTACGGTCAAACGAAAGAGATGGTACCGAGGACTAGTCAAATCGATTGCATATTGATGGTTTGTTTCATTAGATTTTACTCGATTCGAAGATGGGTAAAATTTGGTTGACGAATGAATTTGGATTCAGAATCGTGTGTTGGAAGAAGTGATTGATGGTAGCACAATCCTTGGAGTTTTAATTGTTTTAGATTTGAATGGATCTTACTCGAGGTATCATTGTGAGGTGCATGGGCTGGATGCTTGGGATATCGATCGGGTCATCATATGATTTTATTTGGGAAATTCGATTGTTGGCAAAATGTAATGGATTGGATTTCAGTGGTCCCTGATTTCATGTTATTGGAAGAAAGTTGATGAGTGAGATGGATTCATGTTTCGATGTGTTGCAAAGCAAAAGATAACTTAATATTTTTCTTTAGGGATTAAATGAAGATGAATATATACTTGGTTCGATTTGGACTATATTATCAGAATTAAGATCATTCTTGGAAGAGTACGATCGAGATGTGCATAACAAGTAATTCATACTTGGTCAGTTGTTTCTTGGATTGGAAAGTTCTCAAAAGATAAGACGTAGATCAATTTAATAGTGACTTTGGAGATAGTAGGATGTTTTCTAGAATTTTATATTGAGGCATATTTGACTTTGATGTAGCCGAGTTTGTAAGATCGGTTAAGATTTAAAATTGATGTTTTAAGTATTGTTGGATGGGTTGAGGTGCAACACTTAGTTTTAGTTGGGAGATGTTGATTGATTGGCTTGGTTATGTTTCTTGATTCAGAATAATTGAGGTATAGTGCTTGGGTAGATTTGTCCTAATTTTAAGTTTGTCCCTTATGTTGTGAGTTATAGCTTGTTCAGTGTATTAAGCAGTGCAGTTCTGCCCGAGGTGCAGTATGGATAGAGGCAGAAAATTTATTGGTAAATTTTTGGATATAGTCGGATTTATTTGGGTAATATAGTTATTCGATGGAGTTTTTTAAGTCATGAGGACTTTACATTGATTGATGATTGAATGGGAAACAATGTTGGATTGATCTTTGATGTTATGTAAGGCGGATTCAAGTTGGACTATAGGATGATACTTCATTAAGTGCATATGTTTAAGTATTCTAGTGCAGCTATAGATTTGAAGAGAGTTCCTGTCGAGATGTGTTATTTGTGTGTAAGATAATTTTTTCAGAGTTTGAGTACCATTTCTTATCTAATTAAGTATTGCAGTGGATGATTTTGTTTTCAAGAAATTTTGAGGAAGTAACTTTTTCTGAGTGGTGTATTATGAAGTGCCCTTCTCCGCTTGGTTTAGTGATAGGGTTCTTTGGCGCAGTGCTATTTGGATTCGACTAATTAAGAGGCTTATTCTGAGTTCCTCGCAGTCGAGACATAGTGTAATGCCCCGTTCCCCCTATTCGGGGAGCGTGGCCAAGAAACACTTAAGACCGTCCGAATTGGACAGATTGAATCAAGATCCTTTCCTCGTTATGGATTGGTTTCTTCGAAATCAGGTCCCATATTCAACGGATCGTGCCTCAAGGATGGACTCGGCGGCAGAGTCGAGAGGGGCCTTTCCGTTGCGTTGGTTTCTTGCCCGTTTTTGTGCCGCTTGGTTGCCTTTTGTTGGTTTTATGACTTGCGTTTTCTTGAACAGTTTCGATAGATTTTATTGTTTTCGTTCTTAGGATCTCGTAATTTCATATCGAACCTCGGAGACCGAAGCAGGGGATATTGATCATCTGTTGGTGCGTGCAGGTGATCGGGTAGACGACGCTCGTGCGGAGTCTTAAAGTTCTTCCTTTCTCTCCTACTTCCCTAACTTGTGAGTGGCTTTATTTCGATTAGCTCCCTTCTTCAAAGTCTGCATTATAAATAGATTGACTCATTGTTCATCCCGATCAAACAATACTAAAACACATATGACTGAGTCAAAATAGAAAAGAAGTAGGCTTGAAACATCAATAATGCTTGTCATATGGAAATTGTTCTGAACGATCACACTATAACGTGCATGCCCGTCATATATCATAACCATTTCTATATTAAGTTGTAGTTAGATTCATTTATCTATAACTATTCATGGTATGGTGCAAAATGGGAAGGAAAAATGTGATCCTTACACAAGTAGCATAGACTATGGAAAACTACACTATGTTCACTTGCTTGTATTTGCTTGGATATGTGTTTCATGTGATAACTTAGTTGGTTGCGGTGGTATGGTTTTGGACAACTTGTATACAAGGGATATCGTTCTACGAACGGTCGCCGGGGCATCGGGACCGCTTCGCCCCGGGTAGAACAATTTGCTAGTATAGTCCTAGCATTTGGATGGGTCCGTGCGTCCGCTAAGGGCTAGCTACCCGAGGCGGAATGGCAGCCGACCCATCCTAAGTCCAACCAAGTGATTGTTATGTATATTTAAACTGTGCAGACTAACTATGTCTTCGTGGCAGGGAAGGTCATGGTAAGTTTGTACAGGTGGCTCAGACGGTACAGGTAAAGTCTCCGAGCGGTGGCACATTTGGTTATGTTATTTTACTCTATCTTATGCGAAGAATTTATCTAAGCCAAGGTAGATAGATCACATGAAAATAAATATTGCATGCTCATATGAACTCGTTGTAAATTTTGGTTAAGTTGGGTTAGCTCGCCCTCACCGGTACTTTTCGAAGTACTGACCCTCGTTGCAGCAGGTTTCCCGAGCCAAGGCGACGCGGCGAGGAGCTGAAGCTTTCTCCAACCCCCTTCCTGAATCATGACGCATTCGTGACGTGACTTTTGGTAGCTCCAGTACATAAGAAGCAAGGAGCTCGCTCTCACTTTTAGGAAGCCACAAGACGATGGTGTTGACTCGCACCCAAGGTGTTTTGTGTTTTGAATTCTAGTAAAGGATGTAATATATGGAACGGCTATCTCATTTTGTATCCAAGTTGTAAGCCTGTGTAGCATCCTTATCGTTTTGGGTCAAGAGTCTGTAAACAAATGTTCATTATCAATAAAGAGAAAACTTTTCTATGCCTCAATGTGTGTTATCTTATTTGCGTAATCTGTTGCATATGTTCTAAAGATCATCATTATGCCTAGGCCTTGTGCACGCGCGCCCTACGCGTGCACGACATCACGCCCGGGGGACGATTATCGATTGGGCAAAATCGGGGCGTGACATAGTGGTATCAGAGCATAGCTTCAAATCCTTTGATCTCAAGTCGAAAAGTTTTCCTAAGATGACCCTGTCCCGTCCGAGTAAACTCTTGAAATCGATTGGTGCAAAATGAGATGCGTTCCATATAGTGAGTCCATAATATACTTTGAGACTGATACAAGTTACTTTTCTTTGAAGGAACGGCCTTTGAGCCGGGTGCACAAGCGCAGATGGTGGTGCAAGTGCAAGGGAGTAGTTCTGGTACGTCAGGCAGCTCAGGGAGTCCGACTGTCGCGCCCTCTGTTGATCCGTTTGAACGAATAATACGTATGATGGAAACGCAACAGAGGCAAGCCGAACTAGGACAGAGTCAATTTTAGTCTCGAATAGAAGCACAATTTTTGGCGCAACGGACTCAGGCCGAAACGCAGCACAAGCAAATAGATACCTTGCAAACGATTGTGACGACGCTAGCCGCCAGCAATCATTCTGCATCTGCGGTCGCCGTGGCAGCGCCAGTTGTAACTGATATTTCGGGACCTCAGGGCTCTCCGGAACCTTCACTTTCAGATGATAAGGGGTCCATTCTACAAATATCAGAATTTAAGAAAATGTGCCATACTACTTTTAAGGGGACCGAAGACCCTTCCGTGGCATTGGACTGGCTGGTCGAGTTAGAAGACCACTTTGAAGTGCTCCGTATGGACGAAACCAGGAGAGTCGCTTGTGCCCAACTTCAGCTCCGTTTAAACGCCCATGATTGGTGGGATGTACACAAACAAGCTTTATTGAGCGAAGGGGGCACAACGATTATCTCTTGGTCAGTGTTCCGTAAGGCCTTCGAAGAGGAGTATCTTCCACCCGCCGTCCGCCGCGAGAAGGAAGACGAGTTTACCCATCTACAGCAGGGGGACATGTCCGTACGGCAATACGCTTCAGAATTCAACAGACTCGCTAAGTTTGCATAGTCTCATATTAGTGATGCAGCGACACGTGCACGAAGATTTAAGATAGGACTGAGACCTTCAATTCGTGCTCACGTCGTCGTCTCGCAATACCGCACCATGCATGAGTCCTTAAACCATGCCCTCTCCCTTGAATCGCAGTACCCACCAGTTCACACCGACGTTGTGCAAAATCTCAATTACAAGCGTCCTAGCAACACAGGGGGTAACAATGCGCATAAGCGCTCCAATAACGGCGGTAACAAGGGTGCAAATTAGGGTAAGGGTGGCAAGCTTGTTTGTCACCGATGTAATTGTACTGGACACATCGCTCAGAACTGTCGAGTATTCAACGGATCGTGCTTTAAGTGCGGTCGTCAGGGGCATATGGCAACGAACTGTCGGACGGGTGGACCTAACCAACAACAACAAAACCGTACGCCTCAGGACCAGGGGCAAGTACCTCGAGCGAATTAGACGACACAGCAGAATGCTCAAGGCCGAGTCTATGCTCTGACTCGGGATGAGGCACTTGCATCAAACACGACGGTGTCAGGTATATTACTCTTTAATGATGTACCTGCTCGAGTATTGTTTGATTCTGGTGCAACACATAGTTTTGTGTCAACAAACTTTGCTAGCAAACACAAATTCATTCAAACCCCGTTAGGCCTAAGGCTTAGCGTCAGTACACCGTCAGGCACAAGCTTGCCTGCAGATTCAGTTTGTCGTGACGACTACATTGCATCGGGGGAAGGAAATTGTCACTTGATGCGATAGTCCAAGACATAGGGGACTACGACATCATTCTGGGAATGGATTGGCTTGGCGCTTGTTCTGCTACTATCGATTGTGCGGAGAAGAAAGTCGTGTTTCGTCTTCCTGGCGAGATCGAATTTTGCTATTCGTGTAGTCCACAGTTAGAAGCGTCGAATGCCTGCATGGTGATATCAGCGATGTCTGCTCGACGGATGATTCACTCCGGCTGCGTAGGGTACTTGGCTTCTGTTCGAGACACTTGGCTAGATTGCGCAAACGTTGAGTCCATTCCCGTTGTGGCAGATTTTCCTGATGTGTTCCCCGACGAGTTGCCTGGTATGCCTCCCGATCGAGAGACAGAGTTCACCATCGACACATTTCCAGGAATCCAACCCATTTCCAAACCTCCGTATCGAATGGCTCCGGCAGAACTAAAAGAGTTGAAAATTCAGCTACAAGAATTGCTTGATCGTGGGTACATCCGGCCTAGTGTGTCTCCGTGGGGGGCACCGGTACTGTTCGTTAAGAAGAAGAATGGTTCGATGCGACTCTGCATCGACTATCGAGAATTAAACAAAGCTACTGTTCGGAACAAATATTCCCTTCCCCGGATAGATGATCTCTTTGATCAGTTACAACACTACTAGAAAAAGCGGGATTAGCGACGTATTTTAGCGACGTCAAAATAAACGTCGCTAATAATATATAAATTAGCGACTCATTATAAACACGTCGCTAGACGTCGCTAAATGGCGACATTTAGCGACGTTTAGCGACTTTTAATACGATTTTAAAAGATAAGTCGCTATAAGTTCAATTAAGGTCGCTAAACGTCGCTAATATGTCTAATTTAGCGACGTTTAGCGACGTATATAGCGACATTTAAACTCAAAATATTTAGCAACGTGTTTAGCGACGTCCTTTACGTCGTAAATATTTAATTTAGCGACATTTTTTATTGGACGTCGCTAAACGTCGCTAAAATTTGGTTAATTAGGGGTCGGTTTCATTTTTCCCCGTCAGTTGAAATTTCGATTCGAAAACAAATTTCCCCCCCCAGCTCCGTCGACCGCGACTACTCCGGCAAGGTATACTCTCTCTCTCTCTCTCTCTCTCTCTCTCTCACAGGACACATGTGACATTGACACAAACACGACACACACACTGACACTGACACAGACACAGACACGGCACACACACACACTGACACAGACACTGATCTGGACCTAGGGTTAGGGTTAGGGTTAGGGTTAGGTTTTTTGACATGGGGTTAGGGTTAGGGTTAGGTTTTTTGACATGGGGTTAGGGTTAGGGTTAGGTTTTTTGACAATGTTCATGCATGTGCGATCATGTAGAGATCAGATTTTAATTTCTTCTTTCAAGTATAAAATAAATAAATAATATGGATCGATGAATAAGAAAGAAAGAGCATAAGTGTATTTATTTGCACTTTTGCAATATATATATATATATGTATATATATATATATATATATACATACTAATTGTTTGATTTTGTGGTTACTATTCATTGGTCCAATGGAGGAGGGGAAGAAATGATGGCTATTATTGAATCCATGTTCATATGTCATGACTACGTACATTGGGTGAACAAATTAGAACTAATTCCTGAATATTCGTACAACAACTGATCATGTGATCAAATTAATTAGAACGCCAATTATTCGACCAGGAAGTGTATGATCTAAGCAACCGTCCTTAATTGTGCCCCAAGAATTTTGAGCTCTAGCTACTTCCTCGTTCCACTCCCAATATATATAGGGGTTAATTGCCGAAAGTAAAGTACTGCGGAGTTATGTATCTCAGTTCCTCACCCTACTGCCAGTTTCAAGAAGTGCCTAATGGTCTAAATAATATGACTATAACAGTTGAATTAGCTAAACGAAACTTACAAATCAGCTTAAATAAATAAAGGATTAATTTCAACACTTACTGAAATCACTAGCTAGCAGTATGAAGAGCCTCTAATGGAGCAAAGATATCATCGCAGCATACATCATTAAGGACATGCATCTCAAGAAACTTATTGGCTTCGGCTGGAGCCTACTACACTAAAATCCGGACACTGACACAGAAGTGGGTTAAGGTATAGTAGTAAAGTGGTATTAAGATATTATTTGGATAATGTTATATATATATATATATATATATATATATATATATATATATATATATATATATATATATATATATATATATATATATACTGCTTTTCCAATAACGGACACTGACACAGACACAGAAGTTAATTTTGCATGTAATGATTTATATGATACATACTGTCAATTTTGCAGAAGTATCTAGAAATGGATATGAATTACTATCTGCGTCATCGTTCGTGGATGTACAACCGTCATCCTGATGACATGTGCGGTGTGCGGGATAAATTCATTGAGGGTGTACAGCAGTTCCTGCAGTTCGCCAAGGCGTTCTCTCAGTACATGGATGGTACCAAAATTAAGTGTCCATGTGTGAGATGTCGCAACAGGAAATATCATCCAGAAGTGGAAGTTACATATCATTTATACTCGAAGGGCTTTACGCCGAATTACTATCAGTGGACCGCGCACGGAGAACTTGTATCTCTAGCATCGGAGTCGAAGCCCTATGTGGAGCCGTATATGGATGTCCAAGACCACGATGCTTACGACGACGGGTTGGTGAACATGGTTTATGATGCGGCGGGGCCTAGTTTCAATCCTGACAATTATGATGCGGCAGGACCTAGTTTCAATCCAGACAATTATGATGCAGCTGAGGAGGCACCGAATGCCGATGCTGCAAAGTTTATGGAGTTTCCAGACGGGTACGTGTCGAACTTGAGAAGATGCGTCGACCTCAAGGAGAACAAACTAGTAGGTATGAAGAGCCACGATTGTCATGTATTCATGGAGAGGTTAATTCCAATTGCATTTCGGGAATTCTTACCGCAGGTCGTTTGCGACCCATTGACAGAGCTGAGCATATTCTTCAGAGATCTTTGTTGTACTAAGTTGCTCGTCGATCGTCTAGAAAAGCAAGAGAGGGACATTGCGGTAACACTATGTAAGCTTGAGAAGGTGTTTCCTCCAGGATTCTTCGACTCTATGGAGCATTTGCCAATTCATCTTTCCTATGAGGCACGTGTTGGTGGTCCTGTTGGTTATCGGTGGATGTACCCCTTCGAGCGTCATCTGAATCACCTAAAGAGAAAGGTGAAAAATAAGGCACGGGTTGAAGGATCTATTTGTGAAGCTTATGTTCTCGAGGAGATTACAAACTTTTGCTCGACGTATTTCAAACCGCATGTTGCTACTAATAGGACGAAAGCTCCCAGAAACGACGACGCATATAAGGAATCTAATGATGCAATACTCAAAGTATTCAATGCATCCGGAAAGCCTTCGGGAAAAATGAAGAAGAGATATTTGAATGACGATGAGCTAAGGGCTGCTCAATTGTATATATTACTCAATTGCGACGAGGATGAAGTGGAGAAGCTAGAGGGGTAAGTAATTAATACGTCCACGTTTACATCATCTCAATGTAATAGTATAAGATACTATTATGCTACTAATTGGCAGTTGCATCATTGTTTTTCAGCACATATAATGATGAGTTGAGGTCGGTTAGACCCTACATAACAGACGAAGAAGTAGAACAAGAAATGAGATGCCATTTTCCTTCTTGGTTGAGCGCATATGTAAGATACTTGGTAATTACTTTTTATTTTTGCACTTGTAAAACAAATAACTTACCATCGCTACTTTGGTATTTAGGTCGATCGTCTAATATCATCCGAGACTGAATCTATTAGGACTCTAGCCAAGGGACCAATTACTGTCGTAAAAATATGGCCAAGTTTCTGTGTGAATGGGTTCAGGTTCAAGTCAACAAATGCTCCTATCAGAGACAGCTTTCTGGATCTTGATTCCACGAAAAACAGTGGTTTGTGTATCAAATCTACAAACTACAAAGACGTCAATCCGGGCAATGATTTTTTTGGCATCTTACGAGAGATTGTGGAGTTGACATATAATTATGGCCCAGAACCTGCTAATATCGTGCTATTCAGGTGTGAATGGTTCGATCCGATTCAAGATCAAGGTTGGAAAATTGACAAGCATGGCCTTGTGGATATAAACTACAAGCGTAGATATCAAGGCTACGAACCATTTGTCCTATCAAGTCAGGCTCAGCTCGTGTACTTCATAACTTATCCTAGACGGGGGACAGCGAGGTCGGATTGGTGGACAGTATGCAAGACTAAAGCTAGAAATACCTTTGACATTGACGAAATAGCTTATCAGGAGGACGATCTACCTCTTGTAACAAATATTGTAGATGTGGACTCAACGGAAGTTACTCATTACACGAGTAATAATGTAGAAGATGTAGAATTATCCGAAGAGGACGACGAAGTAGATGAAAGTGAAGACGAGGAAGAGGAAGAGCAGGACGAGGAAGGCGAACAAGATGAATTTTCTGAAGATGATTGAAAATATAAAATATTCCATGTAGAATGTAACTATATTTGGACTGTAAAATGCTTTGAGATATGTATCACATTTTGACATTAACGAATATATGTATTATATTTTGACTGTATAATGCTTTGAGATATGTATCACATTTTGACTGTAGAATGTAGTATATATTTGTGTTTCTCTATATTCATCATATGTTGTTATCAGATATGACAGGACGACGCGGAGGATTCGGCAGGTCCCGAGGTAGACAGAGTGCCACTCCGGTACTGCCTACTGTTGGTTCCGGATCATCGTCGCCCAGTACTCCAGTATATCGAGCAGCCACATCTTCGACTGCGACGACGTTGCGTGGCATCACTCCTGGGACGAGTAGTTCCAGGCGTGATAGTACTCGTGATAGTACTCCCTCGTCCAGCGTTCCTCCTGCTGACGGAACCATGGAGACTGATGAGCATGTAGAGGAGGTCGTGCCGACGTTGTCCCAGCATCAGCAAGATCCTCCATGCGCACCACCGGAGGAAACGAGGACAGAGATTTGGGCCGACGGTACAAAGTAAGTCAATTAGATGGTTTAGTATATATTTGTGTTTCTCTTTATTCATCGTATATTGACTTTTTCAGTAATCTAAATTATTATTTCTGTATAGATATCGTCCATCGTCGGTTCAGAGACGCCTGGGCCAATTTCTGAGGAACAACTACGGTGGCCCTTGGATCAACTACTCTGAGGCTCCGGAGGAGAGGAAGGCGTTCTGGTTTGCGCACTTCCAGGTAAAAGTATATTAAATAAATCCTCTAATTTATGCATATTCGTGATGCTAACTTAATGAATTATTTATTGTAGCAAACGTATTTTTATCCTCCGCACCGGGCCGAGTTGATCGAGCGGCTCTTTCCTACCGTTGCCGCCAAGCTTATCCGAGATGCTCTGGATGACCAGAAGGCTCATGATCATGCTGGAAAACCGATCCAAGGTTGGATCACGCCTGAGCAGTGGACTGCGATGAGGGCTAGATTCGACGATCCGAGCTACAAGGAAAGGTCTAAGAAGGCCAAGGCGGCTAGGCAGAATGCTGCCAAGTGGTGTGGTGGCTCGATTCCGATGACGGAACATTTCCGTCGTTTGGTATGTTTTTTCTTTTAAAATATATTATTTTAATATAAGTACCATAAAATGGTACTTGGAAAAAATATTTAAGTTTAGTAATAAAAAATATATTTTTAACAGGTACAGAGGGGTGACGATGCAAACATGGTGACCGTCTTCTTGGCCACCCATCGCAAGGACGGAAATCTCATTGATGAGAGGGCCTCACAGACCTATGTAAGTATTACTTTACTTTGTGTTTATTTTAATATAACTTAGGCAATTATTGAGTTTCCAAACCTTTTCTAGGCCGAGTATCTTAGGCTTCGTGAGCGGGCGACTGCTAGTGCACCTACACCTGGAGAGGCTGGTGCTTCGTCGCAGCCCGGTCCATCTCCGTCGGCGGACGACCTATGGGTGACCGCAGCTGGTGGTCTCCAGAGGGGTACGTACTACGGTACGGGCTCCTATGGCGCCCTGGTTGCGACGCAGTCATCTAGGGCCTCCCTGACAGCTGTGCATTCCATACACCCCTCGCAGTCGCAGCCCTCGCAGTCGTCGGCTAGAGTCCAGGAGGCCGCCCAGGAGGCCGTTGACCGTCAGATTGCGTCTCTCCGTGACGACTTGCTGCGAAGTATGGAGGACCAGTCCCGGTCCCAGCCGTAGGCGGACGATCCGATGCTTATCGCACGATTGGATATGCTCGACCGCAGCATGACGGAGCTACGAGAATTGACAAATGATATTAGAGCCTCCAATGATCGTAACATCATGGAGCTGCAGGCGTCACAGCTATCGATGGGCGAGAAGCTGACGAGGATGCATGCGTCACAGCTATCGATAGGCGAGAACCTGACGAGGATGCAGGATTCAATGGGTGATAGCAGTACGAGGCTGTTATCTACCCTGGATTCTTACAACCAGTGACTCGCAGACTTGGAGCGGGCACGGCCGCCACCGACGTCACTGCCTTCTCCATCGATATCGGTGTCGATTCCACGGGACGAGTATGAGGAGTTGTTATCCTTGAAGCGCGCCGCTGGTCAGCCTCCTGCAGATCCGTAGTAGTCTAGTTATTTTTATTATTATTTATGAATTATTGGTACTTCAACAATAGACATGATGTATGATGCTTCTTGTGGTCTTTAATTTTTTAGTTAATTTAATTGGATTATATAGTTATCCACATTTAATTGGATTGATACTTCTTGTGGTTTTTAATTTAATTGGATTATATAGTTAACTAGATTGAATCATGTTGGTGTGTATGATGAAGATGCTGTAAAACTGCAGGGAATCACCAATGTTTGATTCTGGAAATTTTTTATTTTTTTTTAAAATTAGCGACGTTATTAGCGACGTGTAGCGACGCTTAGCGACGTTAATTTACGTCGCTAATTACGTCGCTAATCAGCGACGCTGTAAAACGTCGCTAAGTTCGTCGCTAATGACGTCGCTAAAGTCGTCGCTAAGCGTCGCCAATTGCTGACATGGCAGTATAGCCAGGTCATTAAAGACGTCGGTGTAACGTCGCGATTGACATCGCTAATCAGCGACGTTTAGCGACTTTACTAAACGTCGCTTTTTAGTGACTTGGCGTCGCAATACGTCGCTAAATTTAGCGACACATTAAAGTCGCTAAAAAACGTCGGCATAGCGACGTTTAGCGACGTTTTTGGTTTTAGCGACTTGGAGTTTTCTGACTGATTTAAAACGTCGCTAACTACGTCGCTAAACCTAATTAGCGACGATTTATTGTTATTTAGCGACGTTTTTAGACGTCGCTAATTTGACTTTTTCTGGTAGTGCAAGATGCAATAGTGTTCTCAAAAATCGATCTCCGTTCGGGTTATCATCAGCTTAAAATTAAGCCGGACGATGTGCCGAAGTCAGCCTTTCGCACTCGCTACGGCCACTATAAGTTTTTGGTAATGCCGTTCGGTTTGACGAATGCCCATGCTACCTTTTTGGGTTTGATGAACCAAGTGTTCCGGCCGTACCTCGATCGATTTGTAGTAGTGTTCATTGATGATATCTTGGTGTATTCGAAGGATGGAGCGGAGCATGCAGAGCACTTGCGGACCGTGCTACAAACCCTTCGAGATAACAAGTTGTATGCGAAGTTGAGTAAGTGCAAATTTTGGCTAAGCAGTGTATCGTTCCTAGGGCATATCATTTCCGCGGAAGGCATTTCAGTTGACCCGAAGAAGGTAGAGGCCATTGTCGAGTGGAAACGACCTGCATCCGTTAGTAAAATTCGAAGCTTTCTCGGGTTAGCGGGATACTACAGACGGTTCGTAAAGGATTTTTCCAAGTTTGCCTCGCCTCTGACTCGCCTCACTCAGAAGGGAGTCGCGTTTGAGTGGTCCGCCGACTGTGAAGCATCGTTTGCTGAGTTAAAGCAGCGTCTCACTTCTGCCCCGTTACTTGCACTGCCGGACGAGACTTCGGGATTCCAAATCTTCAGTGACACTTCAGGGCAGGGCTTAGGGTGTGTACTTATGCAGCGAGACAGAGTGATAGCCTATGCATCCAGACAGCTGAGAAACCACAAGAAGAATTATCCCACGCATGATCTGGAACTGGCAGCAATTGTGTTCGGGTTGAAATTGTGGCGACACTACCTTTATGGAGTGCCTTGCCGAATCTATACCGATCACAAAAGTTTAAAGTACTTATTCACCCAAGCAGACCTGAACCTTCGACAGCGGCGCTGGCTAGAATTGATAAAAGATTACGATTTAACGATTGATTACACTCCTGGCAAGGGAAATGTGGTAGCGGATGCGTTGAGTCGGGTCTTTGCGGGATCTTTGTCCGTCGATCGCAGGTTACAAAGGGACTTAGAAGAAATAGGCATCGAACTCAGAATTTGTTATCATGGCACGCGGGTTGCTCAGATGCGATTTATACCCAATCTGATAGAGAGAGTCACATCTACTTAAAGAGACGATCCATTCCTCTGGAAAATGCGAGAGCAGGTCCAAGCGGGGAAGGCGAAAGACTTTACAGTGGATGAGAATGGGGCATTGCGAGTGAAAGGAAGGCTATGCGTCCCCAATGATTCAGAACACAGAAAGAAAATCCTCACGGAAGCACATTACGTGGCCTATACTATCCATCCCGGGAGCACAAAAATGTATAAGAACCTTCGTACTGTCTTCTGGTGGCAGGGCATGAAGAAAGATGTAGCACTCTTTATTTCGTACTACATAACCTGTCAGAGGATGAAAGCAGAGCATCAGAGGTCGGGCGAAGAAATGCAAAATCTTGCTATCCCGGAATGGAAGTGGGAGCACATCAGTATGGACTTTATTGTTGGTCTGCCAAGGACGCAACGGGAGAACGACGCAATCTGGGTCATCGTCGACCGGTTAACCAAATCTACACACTTTATTGCCATTAAAAGTACTTGGAGCGCCGATCGCCTTGCCCAGACCTACCTTGACGAGATAGTCCAGCTGCACGGAGTACCAGTTTCTATAGTATCAGATCGGGAAGGACGGTTCGTCTCACGTTTCTGGGAAAGCCTTCAGTCGTCGATGGGGACAAAGTTGAAATTCAGCTGAGCCTACCATCCTCAAACCGATGGCCAGACAGAACGGGTGAATCAGGTACTAGAAGATATGCTGCGCCTCTGCATAATCGATTCCAAGTAAAGTTGGGACGTCATTCTGCCGCTAGCCGAATTTGCTTACAACAACAGTTATCAGTCTAGCATCCAGATGGCTCCGTATGAGGCGTTGTATGGGCGGAAGTGTAGGTCACCGATCTGCTGGGATGAAGTTAGGGAGCGACAAATCCTTGGGCCGGAACTGGTTGAACAAACAGTACAGCAGGTTCGGCTGATTCGAGAACGGTTAAAAGTAGCACAAAGTCGGCAAAAGAGCTATGCCGATGTTCGTTATTGCCCTCTTGAATTCCAAGTAGGGGATCATGTATTCCTAAAAGTCTCTCCCATGCGTGGTGTGACGAGATTCGGGATAAAAGGAAAGTTAAGTCCAAGATTTGTTGGCCCGTTCAAAATTCTCAAATGAGTCACTTCAGTTGCTTATCAAATTGCTTTGCCGCCAGCCCTATCAGATGTGCACGATATTTTTCATGTGTCGCAGCTAAGAATGTATGTGAACGATCTGAACCATGTGGTAGACTTGGGTCAGTTAGATCTGCAGGCAGACTTGTAGTACGCCGAAGAACCTGCACAGATATTGGAACGTAAGGAAAAGCAGTTACGGAATCGGGCAGTATCATTAGTGCACGTTCTGTGGCGGAACCACGCGGTTGAAGAATCGACGTGGGAAATCGAATCTGAGATGAGGGAAAGGTTTCCCTCATTATTCCTTAGCGGTAGGTTCTATTCCTAAGTTTCGGGACGAAACATTCTTTTGGATGGTTATGATGTAATGCCCCGTTCCCCCTATTCAGGGAGCGCGGCCAAGAAACACTTAAGACCGTCCGAACGGGACAGATTGAATCAAGATCCTTTCCTCGTTATGGATTGGTTTCTTCGGAATCAGGTCCCATATTCAACGGATCGTGCCTCAAGGATGGACCCGGCGGCAGAGTCGAGAGGGGCCTTTCCTTTGCGTTGGTTTCTTGCCCGTTTTTGTGCCACTTGGTTGCCTTTTGTTGGTTTTATGACTTGCGTTTTCTTGAACAGT
This sequence comes from Iris macrosiphon, assembly GCA_036927795.1. Classification (NCBI taxonomy): domain Eukaryota; kingdom Viridiplantae; phylum Streptophyta; class Magnoliopsida; order Asparagales; family Iridaceae; genus Iris; species Iris macrosiphon. The sequence goes on from JAYESA010000012.1 coordinate 159,849,706, forward strand.
TTCGATGGATTTTATTGTTTTCGTTCTTAGGATCTCGCAATTTCATATCGAACCTCAGAGACCGAAGCAGGGGATATTGATCATCTGTTGGTGCGTGCAGGTGATCGGGTAGACGACGCTCGTACGGAGTCTTAAAGTTCTTCCTTTCTCTCCTACTTCCCTAACTTGTGAGTGGCTTTATTTCAATTAGATCCCTTCTTCCAAGTCTGCATTATAAATAGATTGACTCATTGTTCATCCCGATCAAACGATAATAAAACACATATGACTGAGTCAAAATAGAAAAGAAGTAGGCTTGAAACCTCAATAATGCTTGTCATATAGAAATTGTTCTGAACGATCACACTATAACGTGCATGCCCGTCATATATCATAACCATTTCTATGTTAAGTTGTAGTTAGATTCATTTATCTATAACTATTCATGGTATGGTGCAAAATGGGAAGGAAAAATGTGATCCTTACACAAGTAGCATAGACTATGGAAAACTACACTATGTTCACTTGCTTGTATTTGCTTGGATATGTGTTTCATGTGATAACTTAGTTGTTTGCGGTGGTATGGTTTTGGACAACTTGTATACAAGGGATATCGTTCTATGAACGGTCGCCGGGGCACCGGGACCGCTTCGCCCAGGGTAGAACAATATGCTAGTGTAGTCCTAGCATTTGGATGGGTCCGTGCGTCCGCTAAGGGCTAGCTGCCCGAGGTGGAATGGCAGCCGACCCATCCCAAGTCCAACCAAGTGATTGTTATGTATATTTAAACTGTGCAGACTAACTATGTCTTCGTGGCAGGGAAGGTCATGATAAGTTTGTACAGGTGGCTCAGACGGTACAGGTAAAGTCACCAAGTGGTGGCATATTTGGTTATGTTATTTTACTCTATCTTATGCGAAGAATTTATCTAATCCAAGGTAGATAGATCACATGAAAATAAATGTTGCATGCTCATATGAACTCGTTGTAGATTTTGGTTAAGTTGGGTTAGCTCGCCCTCACCGGTACTTTTCGAAGTATTGACCCTCGTTGCAGCAGGTTCCCCGAGCCAAGGCGACGCGACGAGGAGCTGAAGCTTTCTCCAACCCCCTTCCTGAATCAAGACACTTTCGTGACGTGACTTTTGGTAGCTCCAGTACATAAGAAGCAAGGAGCTCGCTCTCACTTTTGGGAAGCCACAAGACGATGGTGTTGACTCGCACCCAAGGTGTTTTGTGTTTTGAATTCTAGTAAAGGATGTAATATATGGAACGGCTATCTCATTTTGTATCCAAGTTGTAAGCCTGGGTGGCATCCTTATCGTTTTTGGTCAAGAGTCTGTAAACAGATGTTCATTATCAATAAAAAGAAAACTTTTCTATGCCTCAATGTGTGTTATCTTATTTGCGTACTCTGTTGCATATGTTCTAAAGATCATCATTATGCCTAGGCCTTGTGCACGCGTGCCCTACGTGTGCACGACATCACGCCCGGGGGACGATTATCGATTGGGAGAAATTGGGGCGTGAAACATAGTGTTCCTTCAGGTGGGTGGTTTCGATGACCCTTTCTTTGTCTTACCTTTACACTTAACAAATGGATAATACATGTTTTGTTTTTTATGCAACAACTTGATGCTTGATAATAAAAGAAGAGAACCCACATAGATAAGAGAATAATCTCACTATGTATCATGTTGTTTCCATTACAAAAAAAGAGTGTGCTAACTTTTGATTGCAAAAAACAAAGAGTACAAGAAAGATTACATTGAATCCCTACGAACAAAAAAATTGGAAAAGTGTGACGCTGAAGTTTGAGTTATGCAGCTCCATTGACGATCTACTAACGAAAGAGAATTTCTAAGTCTCGGCTCACTTGCAAGAGGACCTACCATTGGGCTCTCGAGTGTGTATCTTCCGATACCTGGGACATGCATGTCCCTGCTATTTATAGTCATTTGCACTGAAATGACTTTGCGCACGCACATCCTAAAAAATTACTGTTTTCAGCATTAGGTGCATCAAAATTGCATAAGGTGCATGCGATTTATGTGGTAACTTCCCATGATATTCGGCCAAACGTGTACCTATGACGTGGTTATTTTGATATGTGTCATATGTCTATGGTCACGAATTGGTCATGGCTGACTTCGTGTAAGTACGTCTTTGGTGTAGCAACATATATGTTGGTAACAATCATTGCTAGCTGTCAACGTCGGATTATGCGACTAGAAATGGCTTTCAACCACATGACCCTTCTGCTACATAAGAACATTGTCGCATGGGAACACTGCCGCAGGAAAGCCTTAATGGTGCTGACGTAACTGCTAACATTTTAACGTGCAACCGCCGCCCGCACATATCACGAAGTGCTATGTTGCAACTGAAAGAGTAATTATGTTACTTTTGAGGACTAATTTTCCTCTGAGCATTAAATACTCTTGTCAGTATATGTGCGGCTGAAGCGTCGGCCGCATGCTCTTTAGGACTACTTATTTGCTTCATCGGTGTGTTAGTGTCATTTTGCTGCATCGGTTAGTTTGTGTCCCTTTGTCGCATGGGTATTATGTTTCTTCTTACCGCATTGGAGGTATATTGTCCCCTGCCGCATGGCAGTGTACACGCATGGATTAATATTTTCCAAGTTTCTACAAGACCCCCTTCAAATTTTTTAAAACTTGAACGAGTTTTTAAATAATTTAAAATAAAGTATGGATAGGAAGTTGTGTAAGTCGCACGCAATGTCTACAACATCACTGGCTGATCGCATGCTGCATTTGTTGCATATTTTTTTGCCGCATCATATAGAAGCCAAGCTGTCAAATCCTCCTTGATTTTTGATTAGGTGAGATCCCAAAGCGCACGTTGCAGGTTTTGAAGCATCGTTTCGCTTTGTAACTGCTTTTTGTCTGTTACGATTCTCGAGATACATGTTTATCCTCATTAATACTAGGTTCATCCTTCGGGTTTGGTGCTTGACTTCTCTGGAACCCATGCGTCATCTTGGCTGACTTTTCCTATAAATAGAGGGTCCGAAAGAGAGAGGAATCCTCTATTTTTCTCCTTCACACGATGATTCTACCCTCCCTCACGCAAAACTCTGATACGGGCAGTCCCGTTGAGCACTTCATTGATCCCTTGATGGTCGACCACTCTATCATGCCCTTCTTAACTGAAGGTAGAGGGGTTGCTCTTATCTTTTACTTTTCATGCTGAAAAGATGATGGTCTCCATACGTGCGTATAAATACAGGGACACCAACACATAGTCTATTACATGTATGAGAGATCGTCAGGAACAAACAAAAACAAATAATTCACTGCTTGATACTCATGGTCGTTGCTGAAAGGCTTCGTCACGAAGATGCGCTGATAGCAAAAATTTTGTTATTTGCATGGATGCAGCTGTCTTGGGATGCTCATCATGAACATGTGCCAGAAATCTATGCTCAACCACTCTTCACATGGGTGTGACTATCTCTCTGAGGCACTAGATCTCGAATATATGTTGTAGTCAGCATGCATATGTGTCTACAACATTTATCTGCACGCATGTCATCTCGTGCGCATGGGTAACTTATTCCTGACTTTCAGAAGGCTACTTTGGCCGAGCACGCACAACCCTATTTATGCATATTTGTCTTTGCACGTATCTGACTTATGTGTCTAACATGCAGGGATCGCCTTGAACCGCTTCGGTCTCGATAGAGAATGGAAGGATATCATAAATCCCATTGTTCGATGAACAGACATATTACCCCGAAGACTGCTTGCTTCTTCCAACCTAACTCACGGTAGGTGCCCTCTAAACATGGCCGCCATATTGATTACAGGGTTGGGATTGAGCCCCAATCAAAACTCGGTCGACGGCGCATCCACATGACAGAGATGGTCAAGTACATATTTTTAATAATTTATGCAAGACCAGTTATGTGCTCGATCCTCTCCACATTGTTGCTCTCTTCGCTGGAAAATTCACACGCGTCAGTAGCAGAAACATCATAGAGGGGCACTTGATGGAGAAAGTTCTGAACGTAATAAATTTTCATTGTATGTAATCATGATCTTGAATATCAATAAAAATCTGGATGTAATAGATTCTCATCATATGTACTCATGATCTTTAATATCAATAAAAAAATTAGAACTTTCTTTTGGATTTTTTATATAATGTCTCTCCTTTTTTTGCACCGAAAAAATAAAGAACACCTTTTGTTGCCAATATTTTCAATTTTACGAATATGTGGCTGAAAATTTTATGTTTTGTAGAAGAGAAAATTCCACTAGGGAATGCTGAGTGGACTTACTATCCATGGCGTGCCCAAGGTTAGGGACGAATAATAAGCTGGGAGTACTAACACTTTTAGAGGTAATGTGGATGTAATAGTTGGTAGTCGATAACTAAAACACTTACTCAGAGGTATTGTGGTTATGTCAAACTCTTTAGTGGACTTACTATCTGGGATGCACTTGAGAGATAAGTATGGCTAATAAGTTGGGGGTAGTACTATTAGAGGTAATGTGGACATAATAGTAGATGCCAGATAGATGTTTGCTTTGAGGTAGTATGGACATGGCAAACTTTAACTCGGGTGCCCCGATCTATGCCTAGTCAGAGGTGATGTGGACATGGCAAAAATAGACTTCTGTAAAGGGTGAACTTTTTATAGGGAAAAAATAGAGAGGTAATATGGATGTGATTATTTTCTCCATTAGCCAATTCACTTTACGGGAAATAAATGGACAAGAATATTTTAGAGGTAATGTGGACGTGATACATTTTTTTTCTAGGAGTATTCCAATCCTGCTAGGGATTAGTAATAGGTTATCCTTAGAGCAACTGGGATCTAAGAAGGTGCTTGTTTGTTTTGGAGAAATTGCTTTTGGCGATCTCTACGAGTCCGTTTCGTGGGATCTATGGATTATTCTGCTGGGAAATTTTTTGAGGATCTGTTATCTATTGCGTACTCAAGACTCTTGAGTATAAATAACAGTTGGAGGTGGTGAAGAATTTTACTAACTCTCCTGGGGGAATTACTAGGACCAGTAGTGCTGAGGAATTTGGGAAATTCTGATTCCTATTGGCGAATGGACTATCACCCATAACGTATCCAAGACTCTTGAATACGAATGATAGATTTACTAGAATGTAAACACTCTACTCCCTTTTAATAAGAGTCTAGCCATGGCTCAGATGTAGTATTTCTTTAGAAATTTGCCATTGATAAGCATCATTAGTAGATTTCTGTTAGGTTTTGCAAGTCTGTAGGCACCATTGGAGTACACAAACTCTATGACGATGGGGCCTTCCGACTTTGCTTAAAAAAATTTGATATCTTGTGTGTCATAACCATTGGTCTTCACACCACTAAGACTAGGTCACCAGCTTGAAATGCCATTTCCTTACCCTCTTATTGAAGGCTTTGAAAATGCGTGCTTGATATAACTCAATGTATTGTTGAGCTAGGCGACGCTTCTCATCTAACGCCTCTAACTCTTGTAACCGTAGATGATAGTTTTCTTCCGTCGTTAACTGGTTTGCAAGTGCTATCATAAGAGAAGGGACATGGATTTCCAGGGAAAGAAATGCTTCAATCCCGTAAACCAAAGAGAATGGCGTACAGCCGGTTGGGGTGAGAACCGTTGTGTAGTAGGCCCAAAGATATTCAACAAGATTCTCTTTCCAATCGTGCTTGTTGGATGAAACAAACTTCTTGAGTAGTTTGATGATAATTATTTTTGAATGCTTCGCTAATCTATTTACTGCTGGATTGTATGATGTCGAAGCTACGTTCTGGATTCGATTTTTATCACATAACCGAAAAAATATGTGGCTTGCAAACTGCGGGCCATTATCGTGGATGATCCTACGTGGAAGTTTGAAACAAAAAATAATGTGATGCTTAATGAAGCTGATCACGTTCGATGTTTTGACTTCGATGAGCGGTATGGCTTTCTCCTATTTAGAGAAGTAGTCGGTTATAGCAAGGATGAACCGATGTCCCCTGGTTGAAGGAGGGATGATTGGGCCAATGATATCCATATCCCATGCTTCAAATATATATGTTGTGGCCGTCAGGTGTGTCAAGACCCTCACCCGGATGTTCAGAGCACAAATACGTGACGATGTCCAACCTACGCCGTAACAACAACGTAGAACATTGTCTAGGTCATCTATCTATAACTAATAATCTTACACAATATCCAACTCCATAACTAGTAAAATGATATATATCAATAACATACTCAATCACTAATCTAAAAGCACGATAAGATATCAAAGAAAGAATCCAAATCACAACCACAAAGTCTAAACAACAATATAATCTAAACTTCAAACAATAAAATCCAAGTCTCAAATATTTGCCTGAGACAAATCCGGTACTAAAAGCTAGTGAAAAAAACTAAGATAACTAGTGACTTCGGCTAGACCTCTCGGCAGTCACTCTAAGATACTCTTGTGCTACGGGGCCAAAGTCCACAGCAATACCCTCCTGGGGTTCATAGAAAGTAGGATACCAATCCTCTAAGCAATCACCTAAAAATATTATCCAGTCAGGATGGAACGAGTACAACCCAATAGGAGTTCCAAATAAATGATAAAGACTATAAAACAGTATTAGTAAATGCAATACATGATGAGAAAACAGTAAACAGTAAGGAGAGACAAGTAATGTAAAGCAATGTGGCATAATCAGTATATATGAAGTGGAAAAGAAAGGAACTGTAACTATACTAAGTGTTTTAAAATGCTAGTTTGATATATGATCGGCTTAGGCAGTTCAATGATTACACTAAGGGAAAAACTAGCTCAATCATACGTGAAGTATATGATTAGCTAGTAGCCGGTGTCTACAATATTTGGCAATGTCTATGGATCTGATCACATAGCTATCTAGCACTTTCCTGCCCTAACTCGTACAGTGTATCTAACTATACCATGTTACGATAAAATAATCAATATCAAAAGTACATAATTCTATGAACAATATCCAATATTGATATGATGAACAATGTAACTTCTCATGACTAAAGATCCAATATATATACCAATCCGTGTACCATCGTGTCAGGAATCAGGTATAACATCACTAAATACTTCTATCATAGTAATTATCAAGTAATGAAAACTATCAGAGAATGTACTTGCCTGTGGTCCTGAGATAAAATATCAAACAGTGTCCGTATAAGAGCCTCGAAGAGCTAAATATGAACTTCCATGTCAAATAAGTGATTTGGAATCATAATCATGTTTAACTAGTCACATTCTAGGTCTTTAGGTCAAAAACTAGGTTATTTGAGTCAAACTAGGTCTTTACCTAATTTTTGGGTTTCAAGTTATCTATCTAGTTAGCCTATTTAGCCATATTAGTCAATACCTTGTTAATGCTAGATTTTCTAGGCCATGCTAGTTGTTATAATACACTAAGTATCATAAATATATAATATAGACTCTTAAATACCCACATATTATATCCCACCTTAGCCTATGTACTATACCTCACTAAAACCTTAACTAAATTCCAATATATTGCCCTATCCCATTTACCCAACTTGACACAACTCAACTTACCTTGTCATTACCTAGACTAACAAACGAAACCTATTATCTTAACCACTATCCAATACCCTAACACATATCAAGATATTACCTCATATCCAAGATAACTGGTACCTTGTTACCAATACATTGACAATCTAGGAACACACCACATGACTTGAACACTCACACACTCTCAAGGTATCAAACACACATATACCAACATAATCAGATGTACAAATATTTAACAATACGAACAAAACATTCTATCTAGACTCTAGTATACTCTAACACCCACGCACATTGATACACTTGGAATCCAACACCCCTCAACTGACAGAAACATACTTACAGACACACACTCTTAAACATACCAGCAACTCACACCCTCTACACACACTCAAACTGAACTCACTGCACTAGTTGCTTATTAACCCAAAATGAGCACACTCACTAGTCCACGATCCTGATACACCCTCAACTGCCTGCACTGACTACTCGTATTTCACCCTACTGTTGTTAGTGCAGTTCTTATCCTTTACAGGCAATATTCTATCTGTAGTTCACAAACTTGAATACTACCTCCCTACACAATTGCAGCACTCCATATTTAGACGCTAACCCACACACAAACATATCTAACACACACTCATATGCTACCCTACCACACTCAAACATAAACAGAATACCTATCCAACCCATGCTTCTCATGATGCACAATTCAAACTAGCACTCTCTCTCTCTCAGGTTTAGATGTGCACAAACCACACTCATGGTACCAATTCCAACCAATACACATCTTTTCTGCCAAATGCAGCAATTGTTGTTCGAACACGAAGTCTCAACTACTGCTCAGAAGTCCCAATTGTGCACTACAATACACAACTTGATGCTGTTGTATAAGTGAAACTACACTGTGGTGCAGGGTAACCTCCAGAGCAACTGCTATCCTCCCGCACATGCTGCTACTAAGATAGCTACTGCAGTGTCAATTATGAACACATATACATCCACACCCCTATGAACTTTTCCAGACCCAGACACCCCTACAACTATTATAATCCGCCTGCATACCTATTGTTGCCTGAAATCGATCCCTACCGGTGTAGTGCATAACTTGCACTCAGGGCACCCCACTCTAACTTCTCCAATCACCCTCATCTAGGTGTGTGCCAAGCCACACTGCAACTGACCAGACCTCAAGCACCTACACTGCCCAAGCTAGACCCAGCCATACTCAAACCAGTGCACAAGTGTGCACTGCTGCACACCAAGCCCTACTTCATGCTACTGTTGGTACCCCAACCTCACTCTTCCTCTCCATCCCACTGATACAAGCCCCTCACTAAACCAATATTACTTTCCCCTTTGCCTTCAGACCTACACAACTCCTACCCACATCCCACATACATCAACATCACACACAACGTAACTAATACATACACACACAATATATATATATATATACATATATATATATATATATATATATATATATATATATACACTCACACAACACAATATACCAAACACTCCCAAATACATGCACACACTAGTGTAAAGCCCATTTATCATTCATCTAGTGTGCACCTACCACTACAAAAATACAGAGTTTTAGCGACCAAATTTTTCGTCGCTAAAATACCTATTTCCATCATTATTTCAATTTAGCGATGGATTAGCGACAGAATTGTGGCGTCAGTAATTTAAGTGTCGCTGCCAACATTCTGTCGTTATCCGTCGCCGTATCGACTGATTAGTGACAAAAATAGTAATGTAATCTCAACGACAGATTAGTGACATTATTTACGTCGCTGTAGTTGGTGTCGACTTAGCGGCGGATTGTCGACGAAAACTATGAGCCTATTTTTACCAAATTTTTCAGAAGATCACCAACTGAATTTTCGTCGCTAAGTCGTCGCTAACATCGACGGATATAGCGATGAATTTGGCGACTATTTTTGATATATATTTGGCACATTTCACTACATAAAAAAAAAAATTCTCATTTGCGACGAACATTTACAAGAGTTCTCCAAAAAAGTAGTATTTGCGACCAAAAAAATTGTCCCATCGAAAGTGTCATAAAAGTCCATATTATTTTTGACGCATAAACCATGCTCGTAAAAGAGCTATTTCTTTGTCAGAATTACTCAATAATTGGAGGGAGTTGTTGGCACCAAAACTATTTTTGACCAGAATATTTTTTTCTCGAAAAAGAGTATTATTCTTTCTGAGAAAAAATATGCCCGTCGTAAATAGTGGCCTAATTGCGAGGGCAATTACAGTTGTTCGTAAATATTAATTTATTTATGAGAAATACTATATTTTTTCGAAAATAAATTTGTATTTATGAGTGATCATAGATATTGTCGGTGAAAGTATAGATTTTTTTTCAAGAATTTTTTTATGTCATCGATAATAGTTGACTATTTCCGATACCAAGTAGAGATTGTCAGAAATAATAATAAAATAAAAGTCGATATTATTTTCGACGCATTAAGCGTGCTCGAAAAAGTACATATTATTTTTGACGCATAAAGCGCAATCGAAAAAGATTATTATTATTTCTGAGGACAAATAAGTTCCGTCATACATAGTGGCCTAATTGCGAGGACAATTACTGTTGTTCGTAAATAATGCTTTATTTATGAGAAATACTAGATTTTTTTAAGGCTTTTTTAATTGTCCTCACAATTAGGCTTTTTGTGAGGACAATTACTATTGTTTGTAAATAATTTAATTGTAGGAAAAAATATTGGATTTATGAGGGAACATAAATATCGTCGGTGAAAGTATAGATTTTCTCAAGGCTTTTTTATGTCATCGGAAGTAGTTGACTATTTCCGATACCAAGTAGACATTATCAAAAATAATAATCAAATAATAAAAATAATAAAAATAATTTTAAATTTTTGAGTGTATAAGAACACCATATTCAACATAGACAAATGACAAATTACTAGATAAACTTTTAAGAAATTCATAGAATGGTGAATATTCCATTTTAAATCTGGTTTTAGGGACTCATATCTCTATTTACCACACAAAAAAAATTTAAGCAATTCATAATTTTTGTGAACTTATTTTAAAAAAAAAAATCCATATTTAGTCATGAGTATTATCTTTTTAAAGTGTTTTCTAAATTTAGTTACTTATTAAAAAAGGATTTCTCCAAATAAATAAAAAAGATTTATCCAAATAATCAAATAATTCACCAAATAAATTAAAAATATTACTAAATGAATGTGCGTTGCACGTAAAATAAATTTAAATATAAAAATTTATCGTATTATTGAAATATAAAATATAGAAATATAAATTATATTAGAATATTTTAAATGTTATTGAAATATATAAAAGGAAAAAATGTAGGATATTATTGAAATGTAGAAATTTAAACTATGTCAGAATATTCAAATATAATTTGAATTAATTTTAGTTATGATTTGTTATAAATATGTTTTTAAATTTTTGGATATGTGTTTAGTTAGATAATATCATTTAGTTATTTTAAATATAATTTAAATTTTGAAATATTTTAGGATTTACATATGTCAAGTATTTAGGAGAATTTTAGGTTTTATTTTTTTTCAATAATGTGAGAAAACAACTATGGTTAGGATTAAAAAGATTTTTAAGTTTTTAAATTAATTGGTTGATAATATATATACGACTTAGACGGCTTAATTTGGAGCCAGTTCTAAGCCGTATTATAATAGTAGAGATATAAAAATTTAGAAATAAAAATTATGTTAGAATATTCTAAATGTTATTGAAATATAGAAAAGAAAAAATATACGATATTATAGAGATATAAAAATATAGAAATATAAATTATGTTAGAATATTCTAAATGTTATTGAAATATAGAAAAGGAAAAAAAATGTACGATATTATTGAAATATAAAAATTTAAACTATGTTAGAATATTTAAATATAATTTGAATTAATTTTAGTTATAATTTGTTAAAAATTTGTTTTTAAATTTTTGGATATGTATTTAGTTAGATAATATCATTTAGTTAGTTTAAATATAATTTAAATTTTGAAATATTTTAGGATTTACATATGTCAAGTATTTTGGTGAATTTTAGGTTTTAATTTTTTTTCAACAACATGAGAAAACAACTACGTTTAGGATTAAAAATATTTTTAAGTTTTTAAATTAATTGGTTGATAATATACATACGTCTTAGACGGCTTAATTTGGAGCCAGTTCTAAGCCACATTATAATAGTAGAGATATAAAAATATAGAAATATAAATTACGTTAGAATATTTTAAATGTTATTGAAATATAGAAAAAGAAAAATGTAGGATATTATTGAAATATAGAAATTTAAATCATGTTAGAATATTTTAAATATAATTTTAATTAAATTTAGTTATGATTTATTATAAATATGTTTTTAAAATTTATTATAATTTTAGTTAGATAATTTAAATATAATTTAAATTTTAAAATATTTTAGGATTTACATATGTCAAGTAGCTAGGAGAATTTAGGTTTTTAAATTTTTTTTCAACTACGTGACAAAACAACTACGTTTATGATATTTAATTTATTTTTAAGTTTTTAATTTAATTCGTTGATGATATACATATGTTAGGTCTCATCCTAAATTGAATTGGGAGTGTTGGAGACCTAGCAATTTCTGTCATTTTAATGGCTGATTTGAATAATATTCACACAATTTAGAGAGGAACGAATTAGGGTTTATTGAATGGAGAAGAAGAAATCGATTACAGATTAAATAAAAAGAAAGACTAGAAAATGAAAACCCAAGCTAAGTACATTTTCTAATCTGATTATATTCACTTTCTAGCTCCTATTTATAAATTATGATACATGGCTCCCTGATACTCTTGGCAGTTAATTCAGTTGGAGACGAGATGGCATATTCGTCTAAGCTAGCAATTCGGTGATTTGGCATACTTGTCTGAGCTAGCAAGTTGGTGAGTTGGTAGACATTGATTGGTTGCAATAAAGATGAGCTGGACTGGAGATCCAAGCTGCTTAGCTCCTCTTCTGAGTTTCTGGTACTCTGTTATGCATTATACATTGCTCCTCTAAAGGTAAATGATGAGGTTATGAACTGAGCACATTAACATAAGGCTTAGACGACATAATTTGGAGCCGGTTCTAAGCCGCATATAATAGTAAAGATTTTCCAAATAAAAAAATAAAAATTTAACTAATCAATAATTCACAAATAAATCAAAAAAAATTCTCCAAATAATCAAATGATTCACCAATAAATTAAAAGTATTTCTCCAAAGAATCAAATAATTTAAAATATTTCTCCAAATAAATCAAAAAGATTTATCCAAATATCAAATAATTCACCAAATAAATTAGAAATATTTTTCAATAAAATTAAAAAGATTTTTCCAAATGACTCGTCCAAGTCGTAAGTATATCCTCTACTAAATAATAATAAAAAATTATAACCGCGTATGTACTTCCTAACGTATTTAAAAATAAAGCATATGTACTTCCTAACGTATTTAAAAATAAAAAGAAGGAAATAGTCATGAATAAAAAGAAGTCAGAATAGTCAAATAATTATAAAAAATCTCCAAATAAATTAAAATGATTTCTCCAAATAATCGAATAATACACCAAATTAATCAAAAGAATTTTTCCAAATAATCTAATAATTCACCAAATAAATTAAAAAATTCTTCAAATAATTAAATAATTTAACATATTTCTTCAAATAATCAAATAATTTATAATGAATCTATGTTAACAAATTTTCACTAATCTTTTTTTTAAAACTATTTGAAGAATAAATCCGGTTGAATATAATCTTTCCTTTTATTCAATAAGATTTCAAAAAGATTTGATGGACTAATATTTTTCGGATTAATCCCGCCATTCCCAAAACTTTTTCGGATGAACCCGCCCTATCCTATATTAGGTAATATCCCCTTATTAAAATCTCTTCCCACCTGGACGTACTAAAGGAAACCAAAATTTTAGTTTTTATTTTTTTCTTTGCTGCCTCGTTTCTCTATTGCCTCCTCCGATCAAATCCATTGTCTGCCCGTGGAGAAGAGGAAGAAGCACAAAATTTTTGGGTATTCTTCTTAGCTCTTTATTTTTCTTCTTCTTCTTCTTCTGTTGTTGCTATTTCGTTTTCTTCTTCTATATGATGTAAACAATTGAAAATTATTTTTAACAATTAGAAACCAATCAATAACCAAGTTATTTGGAGAAACACCCAACCAAAAGTTTTTTGTTTTTGTTGCTATTTTTTTTCCAGACACACGATTACCCGATCAATACATGTGAGGACAAAATTGTTGCTATTTTTTTCTTTTAAATAAGTTGCCATTTTTATTTTTAGCCAATTATTGTTATTTCTATTGTGAATTTTAGGTTGCCAACTAGTAATTGTGTTTATAGACATATCAATGATGTTAAAGTTGTATATATACATTGTGAAAGTTCTATGAATTATACTTTGTTTTAAGGAGCACATAACATGTTTGAAAAAAATCTCACGGCTCCACATCAGTATTTATGTACCCTGTTAAGCCTCAAGAAAATAAAAAAACTATAATTTTTTATTAGTTAATTATCTATTACAGATTATAAACTTATGTTTTTTCCTTTAAGATATTTTAGAGTTAGTTCTATTTGCCTTTATGTTTTCCTTTATATTTGTAGAAATATGTCGGTAGATAAATCTTGGATGCAATCAGGGAGTTCAACACAAAAGTATTTTGATGGAGTTGCATATTTCACCGACTATGCTTATAATCATATGAAGTACGATGACATAAAAATTTATTTCCCTTGCAATAAATGCAGCAATAGGGTTGGAATAATTCGAAATGAAGTGCACCAACATCTTCTTTATAATGGTATAAAGTTTAATTATACAGAATGGTATTTACATGGAGAGGGTGAGGATTCTAGTAGTGATGACAGTGGTGAAACTGATAGTACCCACAATGACAGTGATGAGGTTGATCACGCTAGAGCCAATTGATGACATATAAGGCTTAATAAAAGATGTTATGCAACAAGTCCCAAATGGAGAAGCATAATTTTTTTATAATTTGTTGGGAGAAGCAAAAGAACCGTTATACCATGGCTACAAGACTTTTTCCAACCTATCTTTTATTGTCACCTTGATGCACATCAAATACCTCAATTTATGGAGCAACAAGTCTTTCGACATGTTGCTAGAAGTGCTTAAAAAAGTATTTCATTTTTGTGAGAAGTTGCCTACATCCAATTATGGTGCTAAGAAAATCGTTAAAGATCTTGGTCTTCATTACGAAAAGATTGATGCATGCAAGAATGACTGTGTAATTTATTATAAAGAGTTGGCCAATGCTTCACAATGTCCGACATGTAATTTGTCTAGATGGAAGTCACAAGGTCCAGTTGGTAAAAAGAAAGGTAGGAAAGTTCTGTGGAAGGTTTTGGGGTATTTTCCAATCTCTCCAAGGCTTCAAAGATTATATATGTCTTCTAAGACAGCCGGAGATATGCGATGGCATCATGAGCACCGAGTGAAACATGTGGTCCTTAGGCATCCAGCAGATTCAGAAGCTTGGAGAGACTTTGATAGAAAACATGAGTCTTTCGGTAATGAACCACGCAATGTCAGACTTTGATAGATTCAACCCTTTTGGAAATATGAGTTCGAGTTATAGCACATGGCCCATTATTTTATTTTCATATAGCCTTCCTCCATGGTTGTTAATGAAAGAGCCTTATATTTTCTTGACATTACTTATACCAGGACGAAAGGGACCTGGTCATGATATTGATGTATACATAAGGCTGTTGATTGATGAATTGCTTCTGTTGTAGGAAGTTGGGGTTGATACATATGACATATCTACAAAGCAGAATTTTCAGATGAGGGCTTCAATAATATGGACTATAAAATACTATCCTGCATATGCATATATGTTAGGTTGGAGTACACAAGGAAAATTGGCTTGTTCTTGCTGTGCCAAAGATACTGTATGGCTTAGTTTAAGAGCTGAAAAAAGCAATGTTATATGGATCATCGACGGTTTTTACCGTTAGATCACCCATGGCGTATGCAAAAAAGACTATTTGATAATACGAAGGAGAGGCGGGTGGCCCCCACTCGCCCATCAGGTGTTGATACTGTAAATGAGCTTAGTGAGCTGACATAAATTACTCATGGTAAGCATGGACCTAAGCACAAAATACTTGGGTTTGGTGTAAACCATAATTGAAAAAACATAGTATTTCTTTTAAATTGCCTTATTGGGAAACACCTTTGCTGCGCCATAATTTAGATAGCATGCATATTGAGAAGAATATATTTGATAATGTGTTTGGCACGATGATGAACATTGATGGCAAGACAAAAGACATATTAAATTCTTTTTTACATGTTTTTTTGGTTGCTTATGTATGTGGGAAGTAAGATTTTTCTGTTATTGGCTTAATATGTTCGTAAAATAATAATAATAATTTTTTTAACAGCTTGATCAAACTGGAATTGAACCCAGTCCAATTGATTGTTTCAAAAAGTTTTATGTAAGTAAGGAAAATGAGGGAGAAGGAGAAACTTGACGAAGTGAGAAGGCAAAAAAAATCTATGTATGTTGTACAATTTTTCACGCTTCATCTGTTCTTTATATGCATACCATACTCTATTAATTTACTGTGTGTTTGTGACATTCGATCAAGATGTTATATAATATTGTAGTAAGCTTATTGAGTCTCATCTATAAAATCATTACATGAAACGATGGAAAAACAAAAAAGTACTACTGTGAAGGAAAATATGAATGTGAATGACTAGGACATATATAGGGAGGTGATTGTACCTAGTCATGGTCGTGTACTTGGCTTGGGGGCTGGTTTGAAGGTAACGATTTATACTCATCTAGCCAAACTTGAAACAAGCGTAGATGTGTTGAACTTGAAGAAAATCACCAGCAATTAAAAGATGATCTGAAAAATGTGAAAGGTCAATTAAGCACTCTGCAAGAACAAGTTCAAATGTTGTTAAACAACATCCAAAATTTTAAACATAGTGCATGGCAATCACCATATGTGGTATGCACCTTTCTTTATAATTTTACAAGTAGTAAGTTGAGTTTATTTCTTAATTTTATTTAAATTACATGAGTTGTTATTGATTTTTCTTTGTTGTAACAGGATACTAATGGAAGTAATGGTTCGGATGCTAATCTTAGCAATGATTTTGAAGAATAATTCAATAAGCTTCAATTTCATAAAAATATTTTGACTTTGATATACATAGACCTGGAAAATTGTCTTAGATTTGACATTACATGTTTATTGTACTTAAAATCATTTGTTTTTTTGTGTCAAGTTATTTTTTATCAATGGATGATTACAACATTGTCTTTTATTTTAGTTGTCAATGTATTCCTGCTTTACTATTAATTTGACACCTTCTAAAATAACTTATGCTATTTTATGATAATTAGTTCCATCGAAATTAGTAATTGTTGTGATATGTGACCATTTTCGACAAACTTTTATACAAACATAGACATCATAATAACATAATTTTGATATTATTTTTTATATTTTCAATTGCTATGGTGATCGAAAAAATAAAATTGCGACAATCCTCATTCATCGAAAATGATGTTTATAGAATTTAATCATCATTTCTGACAAATAATGTGACAAGGCATATTCTCATAAAAATATAATTTTGATTACATGAATTTTAATTTTTGACTGCTTTAGCAATCGCAAAAAATATTTTTCGACGATTTCTTTCATCGAAAATAATCCATAACATTTTTGAGGATCTCCTTTCATCGAAAATAATCTTATATTCTTTTTTTCGAGAAGTTACATTCATTTTTTTGTGTACTTTATTGTTGAAAATTTCTATTCCCAATAAACGAAATGTAGTTGAAAATAAATCGTCCATCGTAAATAGTATTTCTGAGAAACATTGACTATTGGAAATCCATCGCCGAAAAAGAAATTGTCCGTCGTGTTTGTAAACATTTTTGATCACCAATTTATTTTTTCCAAAGGCAATAAATTATTAAAAATATCCATCCGTTGTATGTTCATAAATCTTTTTTACGACGATAAGAAAACAAATATGAAGGTCTTTAGCCTTCACAAATAATAACGTTTCCGATAGTTGGTCGGGAAATTTTTTTTTACCGACGCTTGCTTTTTCGAGGGCATACGACGGCAAGATAACCTCGAAAAAAGCACTTTCGACCACAAATGGCCAATTCTGAGGAATTATTTCCTTCAAAAATGAGGGGTTTTTTTTGTAGTATTTTTCGGTACCAGAAATAATTAGCAATGAAATTTTTTGTCGTTAATCCATCGTGTATACGTCGTAGATCCGTCTCTGACTTGGAATTTTCTATTATTCTGTCGCTAATCTGTTGCTAGTCCGTCGTAAAACATAAATATTTTTGCTAGAATAGAACCACTTACTTCTTGCTGAGCATATACTTGTTACATTATACAAAAATAATCTGAGATTTAAACACATCAAATATAATCTAATACAATAGAACCTATAAAATACAAGTGCACTGATGATCTGCTAGCCATAAATTATTATAAAATATCATAATCCAAACATATAAAATTATACAATTAGTACATCCAATAAACTGTCAAATTATCAAAAAAAATACTTCAAGTCGACATGGAGGCGGAGGCGGCCTCTACGTATCCATTTGTAGACATAAATACATTAGCACACAATCAAAATAGACACAATTAGTCCTATTGAAGACACAATCAAGAACTTAGTGGACACAATTCAAATTTCCCCAAATTGGACACAAAAATATCTATAACTATCAAATTAGAGGCCACTGCTACCTAATTCTTTCTATATTGGATTGTTCCTAGCCATGGGGGGAGGGGTCCTAGAGGTTTATATGATAATCTTACCATAAAATTGATACAGACATAGATATTATACCTATTGGGAGTTGGAATCCCAATCAAATTCCTCTATTGGACACAATGCAAGAAGTGGACACAATTCCTCCTAGCCAGCTCCTTTCCAATGGGTCTTCTTGCACTCTATAGCTTCTAGACCTCCATAGAAATTGAAATAAAAATGAATGAGTGAATTTGATTAGGGTTTGGTAGAAATTTGGGTTTGATTGGGGAAAAGGGAATTTGGGAAAGAAAGAGGCAAATATTATGAATGGATGGATGAACTAACCCTAATTAAAGCATGCCTCTTATAGTATAGTTAGGATGACGCTAAAATGTCAAGTTTTTTCCTCTACAATTGTCATGAAGGAAATCCAATTAATGAAGGAAAGCATCTAACTAATCAATAGGGAGAATATTCTATCCATGCTAACTTAATTAATCTAAATGACTAAGTCATAGTTAACACTAATTAACACTAACTAACACTTAATAAATTCTAGTTAGCTAGCATATTAACTAATACTAATATAATTATAATTATTCAATATCAATATAATATCAACAATAGCAAAATGACAAAATACCCCTATCTCATATTTAGATCGTTACAATCCTACTCCTTAAAATAATTTTGTCCTCAAAATTTAAGATGGAAGTAGACACGAACTGAATGAATAACTCATGGTTCAAAAGATAGGGTACTCCTCACACATCTGATTTGACTGACATTATAGAAACTATCAGTCAAATCTTTCTGTCTTCTGCGAAGTGATACTCATTAAGGTGTAATCTTAGCTGTCAAATCGAGGCAATGATAACTTACTCAACAACTTTTTTTGCTGGATCCTCTTGGGAATGTGTATAGAACAGGATATTCGCTGGAGATGTTCGTCAACTACAAGTGATTTTTATTCTTCTACAACAAGGATATCATTATTAAGAGTTGGCTACTGTGTTCACTCTCGATCGGGAGTCCCTAACCTTGGGCTACGACAGAGATATGTTCACTTGAACACTCTCAATTGGGAGTCCCTTACCTTGGGTTATGATAAAGACTAGATTAAGAGTCTTTTACCTTGGGCTAGTACTCTCTATAGGACCATTAGTGCCTTACTAGACTGTAGTTAATTTATGATTTTCTTATAGTCACGACTGGTACCATTATTTTTGATGACATGCCACTATCTTAGTTATAGTGATCCCTTATTTTTATTTTCTTGGCTTACTTTTGCATGTTTATTTACTGTTACATTCAACATGTATATTATTATCTTGTTACGTCCATCTGAGAACTTTATTTTTCCTCCAGGAATTTGTTGTGCTCCCTCATAGGTTCTTTGGATAACTGGTGGTTGTTTCTATAAGATCCAAGTATCACCAGTCATACTCTCTTGTCATTCTTCCTTATTTTATATTTTATACCATGCTATTCTCTATTTTTTATTCTAGTTTTATAGACCAATATTGTCCTTTCGGTTCTCTTCGAACTTATATGCCAATGGGCTGCAAACCATGAACTATATTGTTCATTCTTGATATTTATTACTCATGGATTGAGATATAGACTTGTTATAAAGAGACTTATTAGTAATTGACAATATTCTGGACAACGTATACATATTCGAGTCGGCCTGTAATCCACTTGATATGCTGTTGGCCATTGGCACGTTTTGTAGTCCTACGTATTTTTCGTCTGGAACGTGATATAGGTTTTGACTGCTTATTGGTATACTAGACGATATACTATCTAATATACTTTCAACAGTGATATGCTCAGGTCAACCCCCTAATACTGGCTCAAATTGAACTCCTTTGGTCGCCAATGAATTTCGAGCTTCCCTGATACACGATTAGTACTTGTCACACTCTGCTCCAAAATGTTATCCACATAGGTTTGCAACATCACCCAACACCAAAACTTATAACTATATTTGCTTCACAAGTTTATTTTCAACTCAATATATAGCTAAGTGGGCCATGATTCAGTGCAAATGCGAGCCGTGTAGTGTCCCATAATGTCGACGAAAGCAGAACTGGACCTACTTGCCTTCGAGTAGTTAGATTATTATCACCGTCGTCCTCGTCATCATAATCATCCACGAACTAATTTCTTTCTTTTGTTTTCCTCACAAGAAATAGAGATTAATGAGAGTCATAAACTAACATTGGATCCATAAAAGTGGTGGGAGCAGATTCACTGCTAGATTTGAGCATGGGCCCAGTGTTCCCGATGACAACTTTTACAAATTCTGGCCCATATAAACGAACAAAGGAAAAAGAAGGAAAAGGTGAACAGCGTTGGAATTATTTGACCAGTCGGTCACCAGAAGGCTTCGTTCGTTTCCTCGTGGGCGTGTGCAGAAGAAAGTGGTGGTGATAACTCATGCACATCAGAGACGTAGATTCTCCTCTACTGCCAACAGCAAATTGACGTCCATTTGGAAACTGTTATAGTATAGGGAATCAATGAAGCAGATCAATTCTCATGAATAATGGGCATAAAAGCAGAAAAGTTTTGGATGGGCAATCATTAAATCTACGGAGAGAATATGAGATGGGCCAAGCTTATGATCTTATGCGTGCGTGGAGACCAACGTACTCGCCGGCTAGGGTGTGATTTGGTGTTTGTCAAGCTTTCTTTATTTCTACACAATGCCTCTGAAAGAAATCAATAATGCAAGTGCTTTCGAGGAGAGGTAAGCTAACTGGTTATGCCGATATCTAGTTCTACAATTCGGTTAGTTTGAGGAAAGCGCCATGAAGTAGCATATAACTGCATTCGTCACCATTAAAGAAGATGAGACTGCTAGATTGGTCCCAAAGAGAGATGCCCTTTTTTTTCTTTTTCTTTTTCTTTTTTGAGATGTCCGGTGATAAGCATGTGATAAGCATGGGACTTTATGCATGCTGTATTGCATCCATTTGAGCCCACTGTCCCACATCTCTACCGCGGTTTGATTACGAGACTGTCCGTCTAGCCAGCGAGGTTATACCTCTTCTCACTGACCACAAGGGCCAGTTAAATTCGGTAAGAGAGATGCCCTTTATTGAATAACATATATATTATCAACACATGGTTCGTCTACATTACCTACACATAAAAGACACTCATAACATGAGAATCATTTCTAGGGAACATTTCTGTCAATTTTCAATCTGATAAAAAATAGAGTGAAGCTTTGTAGTCCTAAAATCTTGTTCAACTTCTTCTATATGCGGATGTAGCTCGGCAAGAAATAAGAGGCATGATCAGCTCTTGGCGAAATTATTCAGTGAGTCGGACTTGATATCAGCCTTGATAAGGCTTGATTAATTTGCTCATGGAAAAATTATTCAGTGAGTCGGATTCACCATGAGTCTTGATGAGACTTGATTTGCTCATGGAAAAATTATTTAGTGATTCGGACTCGCCATGAGCCTTAATTCTCCTTTACTTCATGTCTGAGTGCATGTAGTGGCATCCTTGATTCTCCTTCCCTTCCTCAAATTTCAAGGCCATCAAGTGGAGGAGAATCAAGGCTTATGGTGAGTGTGTCTTATTGAATAATTTCTCCAGCTCTTGGATTCTCTCCTTATTGCTTAGCTGGATTCTTACTATATATATATATATATATATATATATATATATATATATATAACTATCCGGGTGGTTTCATATTATGGAACCACCGGGTATATCATGGGTTGGATTGAAATTGAGTGATTAAGATTAAAAGGTGTAGATTCTACCACTTTTTTAATCTCAACTAGTTAATCTCAATCCAACATATTTCTAGTGGAGAATTAATGTGAGTTGCGATGCCATACATGTGCGATACAAGTGCGATGTAGGTGCAGAGGAGTTGCGAGCCTTTGGATTGGGATGTGCGGAACCTTCGGACAGAAATCTGTAACACAATTACCTCTTACTGCTATTCTCTTATTTCGATGAAGAATAGGACTAGACAGTAGTTCAAAGGGCCAAGTCAAGAAAGGAGGCATCGATGAAGGACTATGGGCCAATTGACAGACCAGGCCATTGTGCGACATCAGCGACCTCATGTGGATGCTATGCAGCAGTAGATTCGTGGTCAAAGAGAGAAGCATTTTGGGCAAGCTTTGGTGCTTAAGGAAGAATGCAAGACTTAGGATACTGAACACCCCACGTCGAGTCTCCATCATAGGCTCGAGGTTTGGCCAAGCTTTGGCTAGAACAAATTATACATAGAGGAGATCGAGTTTATAATTACTCACAACCTGCCTCTTGAATAAAGCATCACACTCTAAAGTTTTGTTTGAAGGACCTTGGATGTATAAGGGACGTTTAATCATAATCAAGAGATTGGTACCATTGTTATCAATAGAAAAAGATCTTATTGTGTTTATTCCTGTGTGTATGCAATTGCCCCGTCTACCTTTACAATTGTGGAATGCTACAAAGATCGCTAGTATAGTCAGATCTCCAATTCGATTCGAATGGACAAGGATACGATGAGTAATAGATGGTTGGCGTTTACTCGAGTCATGGTGGAAATATAGTCTAGTACATATCTTCCCCAAAAGATTCCTATTAAGATTCCTGACGGTGGTATCTCATATAAGGACAAGTCTCTTTTGAAGGATCCCTCTCGTGTGCACTGCTTGTCGATGTTTAGAGCACACAATTTTTGTATGTTTTGATAAATCTGGAGATGTGCTTAACGAGAAAGTCCTAAAGTACGCGAGAAATGTCTAATATCAGGAAGATGGAGTTGGATGTAGTGGAAACTAGGCGTAATGTGACATCTTTTTAGTTACTTTTTTGCCTAAGGAGAGCGGTGGACCATCCTCATCTTGGTGGTAATAAAAGTCAGGCACAATATAGCTCCACTATTGATCCACCTTAAGAGGTAATCTGATCGGTTCTTTTGCCTAACCAGACTGAGCTTAATTCAATTTGTGGATTGATGAGTCTCACTATAAAAATACACTGATTTAGCGACGAAATTATCCGTCGCTAAAATGTATATTTATGTTGCTATTTACATTTAGCATTCCGTCGCTAATGTATATTTCTGTGGCTATTTGCATATAGCGACTGATTAGCGACAAAAATGTTCCGTCAAAAAAATTAATGTCTCTACAGAAATTCCATCGCTAATCCGTCGATAAAGCGGCGGATTAGTGACCATTGAGCAAAATAAATCCAGCGACAGATCAGTGACGTATAATTTTCGTCGCTAAACTTTCTGACTACTTACCGACAAAATAGCGACGGATTATATGAGCCTAAAATTTGCCAATTTTTCAGAAGGTTTTGCACATTCAGGGCTCATAGAGTTCGTCGATATTACGTCGCCAGTCCATCGCTAAAGGTAATATTTTTCCCAAAAATTAATTTCTGCTGAGCATATACCTATTATACATTCACCAATTTCCACAAAAATAAATTTTACACAAGTAACTTCCACACAAACTAATAATATCCACACAAACATGTACAAATGTTATATATACAATAAAATAATAAAGTAGAGTAATTCAAACATATACAAATAACTGTTATACAATCACACAAAGTCAAATAAATACAATCAACTCAAAAAAATACAACCAACTCAAAAAATTTCCACAAACTCAAAAAATTCATCAAGTCGATGGTGGAGACGGAGGCGGAGGCGGCTGTCGACTAGCCATGTATTGTGCCACAACTATAGCGATGATATCATGTAGCTCATCAGGAGCAACGACAGACGGAGAAGTGGCAGGAGCCGTCAAAGGAGCTGGATGATCCATCGATGCCGTCGGAGGAGCTGGAGCCATCGAAGGAGCCGTCATAGTAGCATTCGGAGGACCCAACGTAGTAGCCGTCGGAGGAGCCGTCGGAGTAGCCTTCGGAGGAGCAGGTGCTGCAGCATCACGAGTGTCTATCAACTGTCGGACCAGTCAATGTAGCTCATGCACAGTCATCGTGAGCTGCTCTAGAGACATCGCACCAGATGGAACGCTGAAGCCGGGCACTGATAGAGCTGGAGTAGCCGTCGGAGGAGCTCTGGAAACAACCGACGGCTGGGATGCCAACGATCCGGTACCGTACACGCTGTCGTCTTTCCCTCTCCCGACAGCTTGTACCAACCGATCGTCTTCCAGTCGGCGTACTGCTCTCAATGCCCCCTCTAACGTCTCATATGTCTCCTATATTTATTTATATAAATAAGTTTAGAGTTAAGAATTTTAGAGTTATATGTTCTATATTTGATTTTGGTTAGAGTGTCATATTAGATACTAGATATCATATTATATGTATATAATTTGAGTTATATTTTCTATATTAGATTTCCATGATATCTTAAAATAGGATATTAACCAAGGTTCAAAGTAATGAAATCGGAATCGGTATCGAACCATTTCTTTGAGGTTTAAAGTAAATTGAATAAAATTATAATTTTAAGTAATTATAGTATTTACAGTGTTGTTTCTTAAAATAGGATATTAACCAAGGTGCATAATTTTAAGTATATACAATGTTGTTTCTTAGTATTTTTGAAATTGAATAAAATAGTAATCACCCTTGTCGATTAATTTACTTACGATAGATAAGTTTTTCTCTTTTATATGCTTTTACAATCTTAATATAACCTAATATAACTTCATAAACCATTAGAATGGATAAAAAAATTAAACTAGAAAACTAAAAATGGCATAGTTGACTATTTGACCTAGAGTTGACCTAGTTTGACTATTTTGACCTAATAACCTATAATCTAATTAAATTATAAAAATAATCTTATTAAATTGATAAAATTTTATAAAGACAACTTACATATGCTTTGGCGGCCCGCTCATCTACGAGCTTACTATCCTTCTTTCTTTTGTGGGTTTGCTAGAAGATTACTGGAAAGTAGACAGTCTTGGGGTCTTCCCCGGCTATGGCGGCCTCAACGAACTGTAAAAATTAAGCAATTAATAAATAAGCAAAAAAAATAGATTTACAAAACAAAAATGATCTAGCGAAAAATTTTAATAGAACAATCTGTCGAAAATGCTCTACGGTCGAAATGGATCCACCAGTATGGAGACCACCCTTAGCACAGGCAACCTACGTCTTCTCGCACATGGCCTTGTAGGCCGGGGTGTCCATCTTCTCTTCATCTCCTCTCAGTACTCCGCCTTCAGCCACTCCTTACGGTGATCCGTTCCAAGTAACACCATCGCCTTCTGGTTATTGCTCATATCTCTCAACCTCTTACTAGCACGGTCTTGTAGCATTTTTGGATATCACTATCTCTATGATCCGCCACCAGAAAACCTCTACAAATTATAAAAATATTTTTTATCAAAATCAAAAAATTATATATTATTATAAATAAAATTCATATACATACCCCGAGCTTCTCCAGCCAAGTGAATCGTCGATCGAGCGGGATGTCACTGAAGTTAATATAAGGGCCATCAAAGTAGTCCCGCATGATCTCCACCAGATCATTCCCAACCTTGATCGGAAAGAATCTAAAATAAGTAGACAATATACAATTAGAATAAAAAAAAATGTGTAAATTAATAAATAAATGCTTACGTCGCTCCATCGGCCCATAGCTCAGGACGATAGATATTGGCTAGCCACTCTGGTAGAGATGGGAGGGTTTGCAAATCCTGGATGGCGGACAAATACTCTGTTTTTCATAAGAAGGCCTGAAAATTAATTTGCTCCTTTGGGAGCAACTGGTGGAGTAGCCGATGTAGTAGTCCCAGTAGTGGCTGGAGTAGAAGAAGGGTTAGCAGCTGATGACAATCCGGGAGATATAGTAGCTCCTCCTACTGAAGAACGAGTATATGGCGGGGATAAACCATCTGCAACATCTACGACCATATTTGAGCATTTCTCCGTGTTTTACACGTATCAAAAACCATAACTCCTCGACACTCATCCGAATACGGCCGATACATGCCACAACATAGTAAGGTTGGAACTACTAATTACTATTCAAATTAGTACCCTGAAGTATAACTATAAACAACTATAATACTAAGAAATAACAATAGAAATACTTAAAATTATGCCTAAAGTATAAATTATATTTTCTAAAATGTTAATAATTAATGATAAATGTATCGGTTAAATTAGTGATAATCGATACTCATAGTAATGGTCTGATACCGATTCCGATACCAATATCAATACTCTAATATGTTAATAATTTATTATAGGTTAGATTAGTTATAACCATATCGAATTTAGGGCGATGAATAAATCGATTCCAATATAGATTTTTGAACGTCACATATTCTATTTTCGAAATTCTAGGATACGCTCAAGCCTACGTATTAAGAATTACGTACGTCTAAGGATACACATATAAATTAAAATAATTATATATTTAATATTCCATTTTTTAATCTTCTTCTTAGTTAATTATTGACACATACACTATATATTACCATTTTTGTGTCCTAATACTCGTGTCAATTTGTCTACATAATTTTTGATGCGTATGTCTGTAAATACCCTGATTTTTAGAATAATTTTAATATAATTTTCTCCCAATTTTTTGGTATTTTTCTGGATGAAGAACCAAGGTAATTATGATCAAAGGATTTTTACAAGTAGTTTATTGATGTTAAAATATTATGAAAATAATATTTTATGGTGTAAAATGGAAAACCGGATATGAGGTATTTTTTTATGAATTTATTGGACTACGGAAACGCGTTTAAAGCCCTAAAAACTATTGGTTTTATAAGCCGAACCAAACCGAACTGCGGATTGAACCAAGCCAATCAGCATATTGGGTCGGGTCGGGTCGGATCCGAGCCAAACCCGACCCGGATCCGCAAACCAATTGGAAACCCTAACTGACCGGTTTTATTGTAGCCTATAAAGCCACCGCCTCGACATCCAGGCCGCAGCCCCCTCTTTCCC
The DNA here is from genome assembly GCA_036927795.1 of Iris macrosiphon. Lineage (NCBI taxonomy): Eukaryota > Viridiplantae > Streptophyta > Magnoliopsida > Asparagales > Iridaceae > Iris > Iris macrosiphon. The sequence goes on from JAYESA010000012.1 coordinate 159,877,016, forward strand.
TCATCTCCGCCGACAGAACCCAGCCCCTCTGCTCGACTCCGCCGCCGGCTCCCGAACTCTCCGTCCAAACCCCACCGCCGACTCTCCTTCCTCCGCTGCTCCGCCCCAGCAGCCGACCCACGGAGCCCCGAACGACGCCGCCGCTTCCCCATCGCCCAGCGACCTCGCCTCAGCCCCTCCACCACGCCGCTGCCGCCAGGCCGCCGCGCGAACCCTCATCCCCGACTCTTCACCCGCAGTCCCGATCTCCTCTCCCCAGAACCGACAACTTCCCCAACCTAACCCCGACCTCGCCGGAGTCGAACTCTCGACGGCTCCGCCGTGCCCGACGGAGCAGCTCTCCCTCCGTCTCCCCGCGACGAGCGACGTCCTCCCCCCCGAGCGCCACCCCGCTGTCTCCAGATCAGGATGCTAGCCTAGACTCACGGCAGACACGCGGACACAGGAACTTTCGACCAGGACACGAACAGTACCCTCAGACACGTGAGATTCAGACTTCTCGGAGCCAAGTTCAGGTAACGTTTTCTCTCACCTCGTAACTCCATTTTCGATTCCGTCATTTACAACTCATAGACTGTATAACCCTCTCGGTGCCCGAGCAACCCGCTCGGTGCATCGCGTCCTGTGGTGATCGCAAACCGCGATCCAAAACAGGAAAAACAACGCCATGTTTTACCCCGGAACTGAGTGTGCCCCGCCAAACGGGACAACTTGGTCGCATGCGGTCTTTACCAAAATGTGCGCGTCGTTGATACGGGTGTGTGGGATTTCGTAGAAGTCGATTCGGATGTGCATGCACACCGGAATCAACACGTATCCGCCGACAACGTCCCGTATCCGTCCATTCTGGAACACGCTGTAACTTTGTGTACATACGTCGGATCGAGATAAAACTTGTGCCATCGGACTCGTAGCAATACGCAGATCCTGTGAGCCAAGTTTGGTCCGATTCTGAGAACGTTGACAAAATCGTGTATCGTGGGCCCCATAAGCTCCACTTGACGGACGATTTTGTGATCGGCTCATCGGAATCTAATTCTGGAAGTTCCGTTGGGCTCGTATCATTGTTCCTGACTTGTAGACACTGAGTTTGAGGAATTTAGAGACCTTTGACCCTGACACGCTTTTCGGTGCAAAGTGGTCCACATGTGGATCCCGCTTTGGCTCGAAAATATTATTTTTGCCCCTGTGTCCAAATTGGACTTAAGGACAGGCGTTTCTAGCTATTTGACATCTTCTGAGACGGTTGGTGATGTTTATTATAGCTTTTGGAGGAGTACCCACAGGATCCACTGATACCGGGACGACTGTTGATATTCAAACCTTAGGCAAGTGTACCTTGCCAAACTCTGCAGTATTGTTACATATTTTCCTTGCTTTATTATATTGTTGTGCATGCTTAACCTAGGACCGTGTGACGTACTTAGCGTCCGATTATTAGTCGGATGCCAACACCGTACGCGGTGTTGTGTATTGTCATCTAGAGATGGACATTCGTGACACTTTACATTCTCGTACTTGTCTTATTAAGTACACTATAACCCAGGACACTTGACACTATTTATGAGACAGCATCTTTCCGAGATATTCGTGGTGATTCTGTATAGGATACAGGACTTGACAGAGATACTATATACATAGATACTTTATGACTTGTTGCATTAGCTATGATCCCGCTTGACATGGACATGAGACGTTATGGTCATGATATGCATGGTTACATTGGGTGGGGAGAGACACACATGCTACAGGCTATTTTCTATATATATCTACTACTATTGTGAGGCCGTAGACTCTCGTAGAAGAGCTAGGCACATTACGTGTTATTACCGCTACCGGCTCCCCGACACAGAGCTTGTAGTGGTTCAGCCTGAGTACTCGTGTTGCTCTCATCTTGCATTTCACATAGATAGTTACTTACTTGCCCTATTTATTTTATTATGCTCTACACTGCTTATATTTTGGCTTGTATATTTTCTGTACCTTGCTATGTCCCTTGAGGACCTGGATATGGTTTAGGTCCCCAGGATTTGAGGACGAGATCTATCCCGAGGTATACGGGACCGCAACAGAAGCTGAACCAGGAGCGGTACCGCCATCCGAGGATGAGGTGTTAGCCGAAGACTTTTCCTGAGCATCCATGTTTCATGTTCAGTACTTATTTATTTTAGTCATTTATATTCTGGTCTGTTGAACCATTTGTATCAGATATTTATCGGGTTGTTCCCCGAAGCACTTTGTTGAGACTAGCTGATGATTTACATTCCTTATTTATTTTGTGGATCATATTTTATATCTTATGTGGATGAGATTAGTTGTGCCATGTTGTCGTAGACTTGATATTACAGCTTAAGTATGCCTGATGGGTCCATTAAATTGGGTTTATCCATCGGTGCGTACTGTTGGCCATTATCACGTGTCCAGTCCCTCGGTATTTTGGGACTGGGGCGTGACATGATTTTTGTGGTGGCCCATGCAGGTCTACGACTAAATTGTTCAGTTTCAACTTAGGGACCGAACCAGCCTGCCCTAAGGATAGGATAAGTTCTAGGATCTCATCCATTATTTAAACCATTTTTGAACTATATATCGAACTCGAAATTGTTACTTGATTTGCATTCTGTATTGATTCCTCATAGTGTTCTTATAGTTTATCTTTTGGTTACAGAGTAATGGATCCCAGGAACGCAGATGAGATTCCCTTGGATACGCCACATGACGCTGTGGTTACTTATGTAGACGGAGTGACACCAGGCAACGGAGGACAAACATCGCAGAGCGATCAATCCGGTTAGCCTAATCCAAGGTTCCGGCGAGATGACATCCCACCTCCACCACAGTTCACTCCACAGATGCCAGTTTTTCCGCCAGGAAAAGCCATGGATGGGCAACAGATATTTCAGATGATGTATGCCATGATGCAAGCCCAGCAGCAGATTCAGCAAGAGGCCCATCGTCAGGAGGCAGAGTATCTAAGAACCGACCAGGGTATCCGCATTGGAGCAGGCAAATATGTAAGCCCCCTGATTTTTTAGAAATTTTTTAATTTGGATTTTTCACAATTTTTTGTAATTTTCTAGGATTTTCAAGAATTTATTTTAGATTCAAATATAATTAAAAATATTCCAAACTTTTATTTTAGGTTCTAAATAATAAAATATATTTTCTAGAAGTTTTTGGGAATTTTCTGAGTATTTTTAGTATTTATTGGGAGTTATTTAGACTAATAACTAATTTTTAGGACTTGTAGAATTTATGGTTCAAGCTCAGAAATATAGAATGGACCCACGTTATTTTCTAAGGTTTATAATATTATTATATATTTTTTTGGAATTATTTCAGAATTTTTGGAATAATGTTAGTATTTATTTTTAGTTTTATGGCAAAACTAATTTTTAGAGCTTCTCCTAATTATAGTAGGAAATCTGTGAATATATAATTATTCCAAATATTTTTCTAGGGTTTTAAGGTTCAAAATATATTTTCTGTAATTTTTCCAGATTTTTATGATTATTTTTAATGTTTATTTTGAGTTATTTAGATTTAAAACGACTTAAATAATGTTTTGATAAAGGCAAATCAAAATAAATAAATAATATAACCAAAACCATCCAATCAAATCATGACACGTGTCACCCTATCAACTTTCATTCAGCCTCTCAACATCCCTATATATATATATTATTATAACCCTAATTATCCCATTATTTTTAGAGAGAGAGATTTTGGAGAATTGCCATCTAGGGTTTCTTCATCTTCCAGAAGCCATTGCGCATAGCTCCGGACTCCAAACGAGGCCTAGTTTCTTGCGTTAGAAAGATATTGAGGTTAGATTTCTGATTATATAATTTGTTTTATAAAATTATGAGTATTAAATTCTGGAAAATTCGTAGAGCACAGCATGTCCGAAAATAGACGTGTTTCAATATTTTCGCGATTCCGGGAGAACCAGGAATCAGAATCATAAAACATTTAAAGTTTCGGAAAGCTAATGTCGAGATAATTGACATATAATTTTCCCATAATTTAATTCGATGTATTTTCATACTTTTAATTCTGTAGAACTTCTAGGTTAGAATTTAACCATCGGTGCACGATACGAAACTTGTATGTACCATAATTCCCAAACGAATTTGAATTCGGACGAGCTGTAAATTCCAGCATATTTTTGATAATGAAATTTACAGGAAATCATGCATGAAAGTTGAGTTTGTGTCGGTTGACTTTTTGGTCAATAGATCGCCTCGATTTGCGTGCCATGAGTCTCGAGTTGATAAAATTCAGTTCCTTTGGACAAAATTTAGGAATTAACCTAAAAATCAGAATAATAAGATTAAAATAGGATTTTAGAATAATTATTTCAGAATTAAATAAATTAAAATAAATTATCTTTTGACGTGATAAATTTGTAATATATAGGCTATTTGGACTGTGACTTGGACTCTGATTCATACCAGCAACAGGACCCCAGGCAAGTGTACCTTGCCATCTCTGCAGTATTGTTACCTATTTTTCTTACTTTATATATTTACTGTGCATGCTTAACCTAGGACCGTTTGACATACTTAGCGTCCGATTATCAGTCGGGTGCCCACATCGTACACGGTGTCGGGTAATATCATTTAGATATGGACATACGTGACACTTTATATTCTCGTACTTGTCTTACCAAGTACACTTTGACCCAGGACACTGGACACTGATATGAGACAGGATCTTCCCGAGATATTCGTGGTAATTCTGTATAGGATACAGGACTTATAGAGATACTATATTCTAGATACATTATGACTGGTGCATTAGTTATGACCCCGCTGACATGGACGTGAGACGTTATGTTCATGATTTGCGTGGTTACATTGGGTGGGGAGAGACACACAGACTACAGGCTGATCATATATATACACCCCTACTATTGTGAGGCCCAAGACTCTGAAGCCCGAGCTTGGCCCATTACTCATTATTACTGCTGCTACCGGCTCCCCTACACAGAGCTTGTAGTATGCTTCAGCCTGAGTTCTAGTGCTGCTCTCATCTTGCATATCACTTAGCTGGTTATTTTTAGTATTCCCCTATTGTTCCATCTATTGCTGGATAGATTCACAGGCTACAGGTTGACATTGTTATGCCGGCTACTCAGTCTCCCGCTGAGCTAGACCACCTCCTGATACCACTGCTACCGGCTCTCCTTCACAGAGCTGGTAGTTGTTCAACCTGAGTACTACTAATATTCTCTCTTGCATTTATACAGATGTTACATACTTACCCTGCTTATCTCATTATTTGCTGCACTGTTTATATTTTGGCTTGTATTATTTTCTGTACCTTGCTATGTCCCCTGAGGACCTGGATATGGATTTTGTCCCCAGATTTTGTAGACCAAGTTTACCCCGAGGTTTACGGTACCATAGCAGGAGGAGCCGATCCAGGAGCCGTACCACCATCTGAGGACGAGGTCTTAGCTGAAGACTTCTCTTGAGCATCCATGTTCATGCTCAGTTTTATTTATTATTTCAGTCTTTCTTTTCTGGTCTGTGGAACCATTATACTTGATATTTATCGGGTTGTTCCCCGAAGTACTTTGTGAGACTAGCTGATGATTTACATTCCTTATTTATCCTGTGGATCATATTTTATATCTTGTGTGGATGAGATTAGTTGTGCCATGATTGTCATAGACTTGTTTTACAGCTTAAGTATGCCCTGATGGATCCATTATATTGGGTTGGTCCATCGGTGCGTACTGCTGGCCATTGCCACGTATCCGGTCCCATGGTATTTTGGGACTGGGGCGTGACATGGTTTTTGTGGTGGCCCATGCAGGTCTACGACTAAATTGTTCGGTTTTAACTTAGGGACCGAGCAAGTCTGCAATAAGAATAGGATAAGTTTTAGGATCTCATCCACAACTGACTATGACTCATCCTCCTTCCAATCCAATCCGTTGAATAATTGCATCCTGCTTGATTCATGTGCCTTCTCACTAGTTCCTTAAGTATAGCCTTCTCCTAAAATATAGAAGTCCCTATTGATAGAATGATAGGTAGGGTAACCTTTCTACTAAAAGTACAGCTAGGATATTGACACACCCCTAAGTAGAACGCTTAATGAACCCTAGCGTCCCTTACCTATAGAATAATTTACCATTATTTCTTGTTATAGTCATGAATGACCTAAGAGTAGTATAGGCACTGCTAAGAGCTAGTTAGAGATTGGACCCTAATGTTTGACCCTAGTGGTTGACCCCAGTTTTGAGCAACCAATAGAAATCTGAGATCGAATGTTAGAACAGAACCTAGTGTGCATAGTGAGATAGTGTTAGGATATAGGTTCTTCTCGTGATATTAGCAGACGGTACCTCAGGAAGCCCAGAGCAACGAGTATGACATTTCCCATGAGATCATACCTCAAACACGGAGAATTGCTCGCCACCTTCACCTTAGGAAACTATGATATTATCAAGAGCCCTATATTTTAATTTCATACGTTGTTCGTCTGCGACCTTAACGTTCGCTAATGCGCAACGACTAAAATATGTTCTTCTTTTCTCCGTCTCTCAATTCGTGCCACCTGACACTTCTAATAGTAGGTCAAGTAATTTTATTCCTTGTTAAGGACCCATAGTTTGCTAGGATTATAGTTGTAGTCTTGAATTTGAAAATTTTGTGTTTGGTAGTTAGAGTTCGATAAGTTTGAGTTAATCTTATAGATTATGATCCGATGATTATCCCTTATTGTTAAATCATGTAATTTGTACCCCCATCTCGATACAAGTTATATTTCCTTTCCCTTGAGACTAGTACCACATAGTCCACTTGACCCATCAAGGCGGTGTAACTGAATGGCAATAATTGTATGCTAGCATAAGATGACAGTGTTTATTCAGACAATAGAATTTAGAGGTTCATGCCCTATTGGGTCGACTAGCAACTTAGACAAGGAGGTTGTATGATAACTGTAGAGATTGTAGAGTCTTTTATTATTGTTGCTCATTTTTGTTCGTTTTGTGAACTTGAATAATTTGTACCTCCTTTCATCATCATCTAGCGTGCTTATATTTCATATACTACCTTGACTTATTGTGCTATTTTATAGCCTAGTTTCGCAAGCTTATTCTTTATCGAGCTTGTTCATGACATGTATTATTGGGGAGGCCCACAATAATATATTTCAGAATCAGTGTATTACGGTCTGATCAACCATAGTGTGCTTGATTCGCCCTCGCAATAATACCTTACGTGGATTGAGATATGTAGTGATTAGTAGACGAATATACTTGCCCTAGACATGTCTGACATATCGTATCGGTTACATAACTGTACTAATACGAGCAGGCGAACAAAGGATTACCAAAATAGGATTTCAATCCACAACTGCTTTGACAATTCCTAATTGAATTCTTTAAATGCCTTGATCCCAATACTTCTATTCTATTACGCTGCCCTTGAACTCTTTATTATTGGTCTCCGTCTTCCCTCATTTCGGAAAGACGAAACATCATGCTTGGTATAAATTGATACACAGAGAATACTAGATATACCCCATAGGCCGATCACATACTTGAGGAATATTCTTCGTAATTAAGGACATATCATATGTGATATGATCGACATTGAAGTTCGAGGATTGAATGACATGAGTAAACATATTAAGGAATATTCTCTTAAGTATATAGTCTTATGTGATAGATGGGTAAATTCTAAGTTGGGTAGTAGTGCATTGTCAACTCGAGAGAAATTTCTTTTAGATTGTGATCGAGTAAGATTAAATTGGGAGAGGTTCAAGCCATTTTAATTTTGAGAATTTTAGAAGAATGACTAAGAAGATGAGGATTAATGAATTGATATTGAGGACCTGATATTTATACCTTAAGTACATGATTTAAACAATGAAGGTAAAATTATCAACTTAAAATTTAGAGGATAAAAAGATGGAATTTCAGACTTGAACAATGGTTGACTGCATTTAAATTATTTTTTTAAGTTGATGATTTGAGTTAAAATAAAAAAAAAATTTGATGGTTGGACTACCTATTTGAAATATTAAGGATGTGAATGGAATTTAAGAAGTTGAAGCATACAAAAATTTATAAGTGAAAATAGGAATAATAATGGACTCGAATTACTTCTAGAGGAGATTATGATAATTGGAGATCGTGAGGTAAAATTTATATGCGTATTTAAATCTTGAAGATGATATATGGATTTAATTTAAATTTGGATATGGATAATTTGAAAAAGCGAGAAGAGATAACCATAGGTTGAATTTGATTGGATCAGTAGTCATCTTAACCTAAAAGTGATTGTAATGGATATGATTAGGATTTTAATTATCGCAAGGAGATTGTGATTGACTTGCCTTATGTACATGAAGGATTAACAAATTATGCCTTATTTTAATTTTGAGGACGACATTATCTTAAGTTGGCTGGATTGTGAAACCCCCTCACCTAAGAAGTAGACCTACTTGGCTTAGATAGTGAGACTGAGGCTAGCTCGAATCCACTTAGGAATAGAACACGACATTTTTCATTTAGTTTTACAATATGGTGTCCCTCGGCGCGCCATACCATTGCTTCGATAATTGGAGCACTTCCCTAGTCATTGCCTTCCTACAAATTCCACACCTTGTCCTAGACATGTCCATCCTCCAATTTTCATCTTTGTGCAATATTTCAATTGTTGGACGCTTTTATGCAAAAAAGCATTAAGGTGTCCACACTATTGGACATGACACACGAAGAAACCTATTTTCACTCATGTGAATTTCTTCCATAATTTTCGGAATGTGCAACGTGCAACATCGTCCACTCCGTTAAACCTAGCCTTGCATTTTAACCAATGCAAATCTTAGGCCATCCTTGACTTCTACCATGGCTTAATTTTAATTTTGAGGACAAAATTTTTATAAGTTGGGTAGATTGTAAGCCCCCTGATTTTTCAGAAATTTTTTAATTTGGATTTTTCACAATTTTTTATAATTTTCTAGGATTTTCAAGAATTTATTTTAGATTCAAATATAATTAAAAATATTCCAAACTTTTATTTTAGGTTCTAAATAATAAAATATATTTTCTAGAAGTTTTTGGGAATTTTCTGAGTATTTTTAGTATTTATTGGGAGTTATTTAGGCTAATAACTAATTTTTAGGAATTGTAGAATTTATGGTTCAAGCTCAGAAATATAGAATGGACCCACGTTATTTTCTAAGGTTTATAATATTATTATATATTTTTTTGGAATTATTTCAGAATTTTTGGAATAATGTTAGTATTTATTTTTAGTTTTATGGCAAAACTAATTTTTAGAGCTTCTCCTAATTATAGTAGGAAATCTGTGAATATATAATTATTCCAAATATTTTTCTAGGGTTTTAAGGTTCAAAATATATTTTCTGTAATTTTTCCAGATTTTTATGATTATTTTTAATGTTTATTTTGAGTTATTTAGATTTAAAATGACTTAAATAATGTTTTGATAAAGGCAAATCAAAATAAATAAATAATATAACCAAAACCATCCAATCAAATCATGACACGTGTCACCCTATCAACTTTCATTCAGCCTCTCAACATCCCTATATATATATATTGTTATAACCCTAATTATCCCATTATTTTTAGAGAGAGAGATTTTGGAGAATTGCCATCTAGGATTTCTTCATCTTCCAGAAGCCATTGCGCATAGCTCCGGACTCCAAACGAGGCCTAGTTTCTTGCATTAGAAAGATATTGAGGTTAGCTTTCTGATTATATAATTTGTTTTATAAAATTATGAGTATTAAATTCTGGAAAATTTGTAGAGCACAGCATGTCCGAAAATAGACGTGTTTCAATGTTTTCGCGATTCCGGGAGAACCAGGAATCAGAATCATAAACCATTTAAAGTTTCGGAAAGCTAATGTCGAGATAATTGACATATGTTTTTCCCAGAATTTAATTCGATGTATTTTCATACTTTTAATTCTGTAGAACTTCTAGGTTAGAATTTAACCATCGGTGCACGATACGAAACTTGTATGTGCCATAATTTCCAAACGAATTTGAATTCGGACGAGCTGTAAATTCCAGCATATTTTTGATAATGAAATATACAGGAAATCATGCATGAAAGTTGAGTTTGTGTCGGTTGACTTTTTGGTCAATAGATCGCCTCGATTTGCGTGCCATGAGTCTCGAGTTGATAAAATTCAGTTCCTTTGGACAAAATTTAGGAATTAACCTAAAAATCAGAATAATAAGATTAAAATAGGATTTTAGAATAATTATTTCAGAATTAAATAAATTAAAATAAATTATCTTTTAACGTGATAAATTTGTAATACATAGGCTATTTGGACTGTGACTTGGACTCTGATTCATACCAGCAACAGGACCCCAGGCAAGTGTACCTTGCCATCTCTGCAGTATTGTTACCTATTTTTCTTACTTTATATATTTACTGTGCATGCTTAACCTAGGACCGTTTGACATACTTAGCGTCCGATTATCAGTCGGGTGCCCACATCGTACGCGGTGTCGGGTAATGTCATTTAGATATGGACATACGTGACACTTTATATTCTCGTACTTGTCTTACCAAGTACACTTTGACCCAGGACACTGGACACTGATCATGAGACAGGATCTTCCCGAGATATTCGTGGTAATTCTGTATAGGATACAGGACTTATAGAGATACTATATTCTAGATACATTATGACTGGTGCATTAGTTATGACCCCGCTGACATGGACGTGAGACGTTATGTTCATGATTTGCGTGGTTACATTGGGTGGGGAGAGACACACAGACTACAGGCTGATCATATATATACACCCCTACTATTGTGAGGCCCAAGACTCTGAAGCCCGAGCTTGGCCCATTACTCATTATTACTGCTGCTACCGGCTCCCCTACACAGAGCTTGTAGTATGCTTCAGCCTGAGTTCTAGTGCTGCTCTCATCTTGCATATCACTTAGCTGGTTATTTTTAGTATTCCCCTATTGTTCCATCTATTGCTGGATAGATTCACAGGCTACAGGTTGACATTGTTATGCCGGCTACTCAGTCTCCCGCTGAGCTAGACCACCTCCTGATACCACTGCTACCGGCTCTCCTTCACAGAGCTGGTAGTTGTTCAACCTGAGTACTACTAATATTCTCTCTTGCATTTATACAGATGTTACATACTTACCCTGCTTATCTCATTATTTGCTACACTGTTTATATTCTGGCTTGTATTATTTTCTGTACCTTGCTATGTCCCCTGAGGACCTGGATATGGATTTTGTCCCCAGATTTTGTAGACCAGGTTTACCCCGAGGTTTACGGTACCATAGCAGGAGGAGCCGATCCAGGAGCCGTACCACCATCTGAGGACGAGGTCTTAGCTGAAGACTTCTCTTGAGCATCCATGTTCATGCTCAGTTTTATTTATTATTTCAGTCTTTCTTTTCTGGTCTGTGGAACCATTATACTTGATATTTATCGGGTTATTCCCCGAAGTACTTTGTGAGACTAGCTGATGATTTACATTCCTTATTTATCCTGTGGATCATATTTTATATCTTGTGTGGATGAGATTAGTTGTGCCATGATTGTCATAGACTTGTTTTACAGCTTAAGTATGCCCTGATGGATCCATTATATTGGGTTGGTCCATCGGTGCGTACTGCTGGCCATTGCCACGTATCCGGTCCCATGGTATTTTGGGACTGGGGCGTGACAAAATCCACCAGCGAGGCGATCAACGACGGGATCTATCACCAATTTCCGTCATCTCAAGCCTCGTACATTTTCTGGTAAAGAAGGGCCAACAGAAGTTCATAAATGGCTCACGAACATTCAGCACCAGTTGGAAGCAGCTGAACTTCCAAGAGAGAAATGGATGACTGCAGTCAGAATGCAGTTAACTGAAAATGCACACCACTGGTGGTTAGCAGAAGAGAGGACAGAAGCAGGCATGCAGACAGGACTTCGCATACACGAAGACAGGACATTGAGGTTTGGGAATCGCCTGTATGTTCCAAATGGAGAATTGAGACAAGAGTTAATGACTGAAGCACATAGCTCTATGTACTCTGTTCACCCAGGAGGAACCAAGATGTAGCGAGACTTGAGACAGTATTATTGGTGACATGGAATGAAAAGGAAGATTGCAAGATTTGTGGCTAAATATTTAGTCTATCAGCAAGTAAAGGCCGAGCATCAGGGGACTGCAGGTATGTTACAGCCGCTTCCTATACCAGAATGGCAGTAGGAACATATCACGATAGATTTTTTCACAGGATTTCCAAGGAGCCCCAACGGAAGATATGCAGTATGGGTTATTGTGGATCGACTCACTAAATCGGCACACTTCTTGCCTTTTAGAGTTGGACAGTCCACAGAGGTACTAGCCGACATGTACATGCGACAAATCGTTAGATTACATGGAGTGCCGGTTAGTATTGTATCGGATCGAGATTCGAGATTTATATCTCATTTTTGGCGAAGCATGCAAGAGAGTCTGGGCACCAGACTCAAATTCAGCACAGCTTACCATCCACAGACAGATGGCCAATCGGAGCGCACCATTCAGATCTTGGAGGATATGTTACGGTCGTGTATGCTAGACTTTGGAGGATCTTGGGAAGATCATTTGCACTTAGTGGAGTTCTCCTACAACAACAGTTATCAGGCCAGCATTCAGATGGCACCATTTGAAGCATTATACGGAAGGAAGTGCAGATCGCCTATATGTTGAAGTGACGTTGGTGAACGTCAAATACTGGGTCCAGAATTACTAACGCAGACAGTGGAGAAGGTAAAATAGATCCAGAATCATCTTCGAGCAGTTCAGGATAGACAGAAGCATTGGGCTGATACACACAGAGGTCCCTTAGAGTTTAAAGAAGGAGAGCACGTGTTCTTGAGGATTTTGCCCACTCGAGGTACTATTCGATTTTGGAGCAGAGGCAAGTTGAGCCCAAGGTATATTGGGCCATTTGATATTCTAGAGCGCAATGGTGAGGTGGCTTATCGTCCTGCATTACCTCCATCCTTAGAGGGAGTGCATGACGTATTCCACGTCTCACAGCTGCGAAGGTACGTGACCGACCCAAGTCACGTAGTCGATCATTCAGAGATCGCAGTGGGCCCTAGCTTGAGATATGAAAAACTACCAGTTGGCATCCTCGACGTCAGTGAGAAGACATTGCGAGGACAGACAATCAGACTGGTTCGTGTAGCTTGAAAACATCATTCTCCTGGCGAATCGACTTGGGAACGAGAGGATAGTATGCGCCAGCGTTATCCCCACTTATTCGCGGAGGCAGTTATCACCTAAGCAATCTTCTAATTTCCATAATTCTTTCTTTAGTAGCTTATTCTTTGATTGCGAGGACACAATCCTCTTAAGGGGGGTAGATTGTAAACACCCTGATTTTCAGAATAATTTTAAAATAATTTTCCCCAATTTTTTGGTATTTTTTGGATGAAGAACCAAGATAATTATGATCAAAGGATTTTTATATGTAGTTTATTGATGTTAAAATATTATGGAAATAATATTTTATGGTGTAAAATGGAAAACCGGACATGGGATATTTATTTGTAAATTTATTGGACTCCGAAAACGCGTTTAAAGCCCTAAAATCTATTGGTTTTATAAGCCGAACCAAACCGAACCGTAGATTGAACCAAGCCAATCAGCATATTGGGTCGGGTTGGGTCGGATCCGAGCCAAACCCGACCCGGATCCGCAAACCAATTGGAAACCCTAACTGACCAGTTTTACTGTAGCCTATAAAGCCACCGCCTCGACATCCAGGCCGCAGCCCCCTCTTTCCCTCATCTCCGCCGACAGAACCCAGCCCCTCTGCTCGACTCCGCAGTCGGCTCCCGAACTCTCCGTCCAAACACCACCGCCGACTCTCCTTCCTCCGCTGCTCTGCCCCAGCAGCCGACCCACGGAGCCCCGAACGACGCCGCCGCTCCCCCATCGCCATGCGACCTCGCCTCAGCCCCTCCACCACGCCGCTGCCGCCAGGCCGCCGCGCGAACCCTCGTCCCCGACTCCACCACCCGCAGCCCCGATCTCCTCTCCCCAGAACTGATAACTTCCCCAACCTAACCCTGACCTCGCCGGAGTCGAACTCTCGACGGCTCCGCCGTGCCAGACGGAGCAGCTCTCCCTCCGTCTCCCAGCGGCGAGCGACGTCCTCCCCCCCGAGCGCCACCCCGCTGTCTCCAGATCAGGACGCTAGCCTGGACTCACGGCAGACAGGCGGACACAGGAACTTTCGACCAGGACACGAACAGTACCCTCGGACACATGAGATTCAGACTTCTCGGAGCCCAGTTCAGGTAATATTTTCTCTCACCTCGTAACTTCGTTTTCGATTCTGTCAGTTGCAACTCATAGACTGTATAACCCTCTCGGTGCCCGAGCAACCCGCTTGGTGCATCGCGTCCCATGGTGATCGTAAACCGCGATCCAAAAACAGGAAAAACAACGCCATGTTTCACCCCGAAACTGAGTGCGCCCCGCCAAACGGGACAACTTGGTCGCACGCGGTCTTTACCGAAACGTGCGCGTCGTTGATACGGACGTGTGGGATTTCGCAGAAGTTGATTCGGATGTGCGTGCACACCGGAATCAACACGTATCCGCCGACAACACCCCATATCCGTCCATTCTGGAACACGCTGTAACTTTGTGTACACACGTCGGATCGAGACAAAACTTGTGCCATCGGACTCGTAGTAATATGCTGGTCCTGTGACCCAAGTTTGGTCCAATTTTGAGAACGTTGACAAAATCGTGTATCGTAGGCCCCACAAGCTCTACTTGACGGGCGATTTTGTGATCGGCTCATCGGAATCCAATTCTGGAAGTTCCGTTGGGCTCGTATCATCGTTTCTGACTTATAAACACTGAGTTTGAGGAATTTGGAGACCTTTGACCCTGACATACTTTTTGGTGCAAAGTGGCCCACATGTGGACCCCCCTATGGCTCGAAAATGTCATTTTTGCTCCTGTGTCCAAATTGGACTTAAGGACATGCGTTTCTAGCTATTTGACATCTTCTGAGATGGTTGGTGATGTTTATTACAGCTTTTGGAGAAGTACCCACAGGATCCACTGATACTGGGACGACTGTTGATATTCAAACATCAGGCAAGTGTACCTTGCCAAACTCTGCAGTATTGTTACATATTTTTCTTGTTTTATTATATTGCTGTGCATGCTTAACCTAGGACCGTGTAACATACTTAGCGTCCGATTATTAGTCGGGTGCCAACACCGTACGCGGTGTTGTGTATTGTCATCTAGAGATGGACATTCGTGACACTTTATATTCTCGTACTTCTCTTATCAAGTACACTATAACCCAGGACACTTGACACCATTCATGAGACAGGATCTTCCCGAGATATTCGTGGTGATTCTGTATAGAATACAGGACTTGACAGATATACTATATACATAGATACTTTATGACTTGTTGCATTAGCTATGATCCCGCTTGACATGGACATGAGACCTTATGGTCATGATATACGTGGTTACATTGGGTGGGGAGAGACACACAGGCTACAGGCTATTTTCTATATATATCTCCTACTATTGTGAGGCCGTAGACTCTCGTAGCAGAGCTAGGCACATTACGTGTTATTACCGCTACCGGCTCCCCGACACAGAGCTTGTAGTGGCTCAGCCTGAGTACTCGTGTTGCTCTCATCTTGCATTTCACATAGATAGTTACTTACTTGCCCTATTTATTTCATTATGCTCTACACTGCTTATATCTTGGCTTGTGTATTTTCTGTACCTTGCTATGTCCCCTGAGGACCTGGATATGGATTATGTCCCCGGGATTTGAGGACGAGATCTATCCCGAGGTATACGGGACTGCAGCAGGAGCTGAACCAGGAGCGGTACCACCATCCGAGGATGAGGTGTTAGCCGAAGAATTTTCCTGAGCATCCATGTTTCATGCTCAGTACTTATTTATTTCAGTCATTTATATTCTGGTCTGTTGAACCATTTGTATCAGATATTTATCGGGTTGTTCCCCGAAGCACTTTGTTGAGACTAGCTGATGATTTACATTCCTTATTTATTCTGTGGATCATATTTTATATCTTGTGTGGATGAGATTAGTTGTGCCATGTTGTCGTAGACTTGATATTACAGCTTAAGTATGCCTGATGAGTCCATTAAATTGGGTTTATCCATCGGTGCGTACTGCTGGCCATTATCACGCGTCCGTTCTCTCGGTATTTTGGGACTGGGGTATGACAATGTCCGTGCTATAAATCGATATATATATATATATATATATATATATATATATATATATATATATATATATATAACCTAATTTCTGACCTAATATAAAATATACCTAATTGATCAAAATAAATTGACAAAAATGAACAAAATTAAAGAAAATGAACAAAATTGATGTAGGGAAGAGGAAGAGGACTTGCCTATGGATCCTCGACTTACAATCTGAGAAGGAGGAGAGGGAATGGAGATGGGGCTGCTGCTGCTAGGGCTCCTCCACTTGCCTAGGGCTCCTCGGGTTGGGGCTGTCGGAGTAGAGGTAGGGGGTCATCGGAGACGAAGGAGGAGAAGGGCTCGGGGGTCGCTGGAGAAGTCGGAGGAGGAGGAGAGGGGTCGGGGGTCCCCAGAGAAAGGGAAGAGGGGGTTGGGGGTCGCCGGAGACATCATAGGAAGAGGATAGGGGGTCGGGGGTCACCGGAGCAAGGGACAGGGGGCCAAAAAATGTCGGAGGAGAAGGAGGTAGAGGAGGAGGAGAAGAGGTCGGGGGTCGCGGTGGAGAAAGAGAGAGAGAGAGAGAGAGAGAGAGAGAGTTTGGAAGAAAATAAAAATAAAACTGGGATATTAAATTTTAACGTTTGGCAGCGACGTAATCTGTTCGTCGGTAGTTCGTAGCTAAGAAAAAATCAATACTACATCGACGGACTAGCGAAAAAAATTAATTTATGTTTCTTATATAAATATATTAGTCGCTATTCCGTCGATATTTCGTCGCTACACTAGCGACGTATAATATTCCGTTGTTGATATCCGTCGCTAAATTTTAGTATTTTTGTAGTGTCCCGAGCATATCTCCCGCCTGTGAGGAAAGGATTTTAGACTCTACACAATAAAGACTTAGTTAGAGAGACTTCATCTGGGTATTGAGTGCAGAATCATTTGAGAGTAGTAGGGGGAGGGAGCTTCCTTCAAGGGTTGAAGACTAACTAATGTCAATGTGTAGCCAAGATAAAAGTAAGACTGAGGGGACAGAGAAAGAGGTCGAGGATGAGGAGCCTATTATAGAGGTACATCCTGGAGATCTGACCATTGCTAATAAGAAATGGTTGAAGTTTTTGCAGAAAGTCCAAGACAAAAGATGAAAAACCCCAAGGATGGTACAGTGCTAGTGCAAGAAGTAATAAAGGACAGAATTTTAGATTCTTATGATGTAGCAAAACTTGTCTTTGAATTGTTTTAGTGAAATTGGGCTCAAAGTGTTATAGGATTTTCGTCTTCTAAGTCCGAAAACCTATCTTTTTTGGAATAAAAACAATTGCAGATATATTTTATTTTTTACATTACACACAAATACACATGGTCCCGAGGCACGACCCTCCCCCCCACCAGGCTAGATGCCTGCTTCGCTCCCACTGGAGCTATGAAGCATTGGCATATATATATATATATATATATATATATATATATATATATATATATATGTGTGTGTGTGTGTGTGTCTGTGTGTGTGTGTATCAAAAAATTAATTTTGGGAATATAGTTGGATTAATACGATAGTATAATTTTTTTAAAACCTCTTAATAAGCATAAGAGGATTATAATTGGATTTTAATCTAATACCATGTTGAAGTGTCACTAGACAAAAAAATATAGAGTTGTAGAGAGAGATTTTAGGCCGACTATATATTTATATTCTAACATATGGTTTAAATATATCGTATACAAGGAGGTGATTCTTCTTCTTTAATTTTCAGGGAACGTGGGACTAAATAAGAAACCACATACTCAAATTAAACATTATAATGCTCTCAGTCAATCCAGAGAATATGAAACATGTCCAACTTGTTACATAAATATAAAAAGGAAAACAAAACAAAAACATCAGTAGACGCTTCACAAAAAATGGCAACAAGAAAAACAATATGACTAGCATTGGTAGATTGCTAGTTACCAATAATAGATTTAATAAGCAGAGAAATACTAGTAATGATCAACACAGTACCAAAAATACAAGCAATAACATAATATATTCATAAGACTATATAGACTATATAGCCATTATGTAAAGGTGTTAATTGGGGCCCCATCAGCATGAAACCCGCTTCAAGCCCGATCGGACTCGATCAAACCTTGGTTAGGTAAAATAAATTCAGAGTTCCATTTTTACAAAGTACGAACTTGCACAATAACATAATAAAATGAATTCAGAGTGAAGCAGTAGAAATTTGAATACAGAAAACCATATAAGAACATAGAATAAGTATACAAATCACTTTTATTCATTACTTACAATAATTATAATGGATTTCAAGAGCCAACTGAACTTGTCAATCTTGACTTACAACTTTTGAAAGTGACAGGAATTATAATGACTTTGATCTATAGATTGCATTCCTTTATACAAAATAAAGATGCCTTTAGATCTCTAGCTTTTAAAGGATAAGGGTTTTCTATAGTATCCTGCTCCGCATGGTGTACTATGATGGCTGGGTTGGCTTGAAGAAGCCTGTTGGACTTAGGTTATGCGGAGAAATCAATTTAGGAGGCTATGCGATCGTGTTGGGAAGTCCCTTTAGATTAATATGGCTGGTGTTGATTCTTCTCCTTAATCTTCACGGTTAATAAAAATGATTACTTGATGCTGCATAGTGTACTTTAATAATGATGCCAAACAAGAAATCATAAAAGATAATAATCACATGTCTATTTACCTGATGCTGTTTTAGAATATTGATTACAAACTGTGGTCGAAAATATTGGGACCATTACGTCGCCATTTATGGTAAGTCCTAGAAATTGGGCAGTGAGTATGTCTGGCTATGGCTCGAGGAGATTTCGGGTTACACAGAGAATGGTCCCAGGAATTGGACAATGAATATAAAGTTCTAATACCGTTGTTGAGCGCAGTATGGGATAGAGATGTCTAAACGACCATTATTAAGAATCTTATGCATGCTAACAATGTCTTATGCAGGTACAATAAGTTATTACTCATTTACAGTGATGGCTAAATGACCGTGGTTAAGAATCACCAAAGGGTAATATATGCATTCTTTATATTTCCTATTGATCATTAATAACTCAAAATACATGCTTTAAGTTTCCTATTGAATACGATCAATATACATGCTTCACATGATCAAGATACATGCTTTATATACCTATCAGATATGAACTAAAATTGACCCTAAGACAATAGATCAAGATCATACTTAATAATGCTCCTACCATGTGATTACTTAGTGCTTCATTTTAGGTGAGTTGGGTCAGCCTTATCACCCGTACCAGGCAATGTACTAACCCATATTTATGGGCACACTTTCAGGTTCTCAGGTGCGAATACACAGCTTGATAAGTCTTGAGGCATCGCACGACAGTTGGGTGTGTATAAGCTCTTCTCGTAGAGATGATGACTTCTGCTATAAAGGGGATAATGTATGGAACAAAGCATTCATTATACTAGTGATGTTGTAAGACGAATCGAGAAGTTCAATGTAAGCCTAGATGGTATATTTCAAGTTGGCTATTAAGAGCCTTGTATTCAGATGCAAGCCTTGTAACCCATTGAGAAGATCAATAAAAAGAGATAATTTCCTTTATATCTTGTTGTGACTTAAATTTGTCAGCTTACTTCCGCTGTAATTTTGTTGTTTCTGAGATACACATCAAATATCTATTTTTTTTGCCTTGTACAAGTGTAACCTAGACTTGTACGACATCACGTCTAGTGGCTACCTTTCGATTTTACGGAATCGGGGCATGATAAAATAGTATTAGAGCATGGCTTTACGTTATTGGATTCGACTTATTTTAAATCTAAGTTGCTTCTGCAATTTCTCAAAGTTGCTTTCGCTATTATGCATAGTTGCTTCATTGACTATTCAAAGTTCTTCTGCGATTAGTCACAGTCACTTCGATGTTTATTCAAAATTTGCTTCCGTGACTATTCAAATTTGCTCCCGTGATTATTCAAATTTGTTTCGTGATTATTTTAAGTGCTTTCGTGAGTGTTCTACGTCGCTCTAGTGATCCAAAATTTTTTTGACCCTCCTTTACACAAACTGGATGTTCCATACAATAAGTCTAAATATGCTACAATGCCATAAATGAATTTATTGATAGCAAAGATACCAAGTGTTACGACCCATACTTGATATAAGGGAACGAGTACGTGGGTAGGTCTAGCCTACGCCGCAACATTGGCGGTAGAACGTTGTCTAGGTTAAAACTATCTAACTAGCAATCTCACATAAATATCCAACTCTATAAGGAGACAATGATATAACAATATAATATAAAATACTCAATTACTGAACTAAAGCACGATAAGATATCAAAATAAGAATCCAATCACAACCACAAAGTCTAAACAACAATACAACTATAAACTCCAACAATAACATCCAAGTCTCCAAGATATGCCGGAGGCAAATCCGGTACCAAAATGTAAAAAGAAACTAACTAATATAACTAGTGATTCCGGCTAGACCTCCCGGCAATCATGCCTGAGCTACAGGGTCCATATCAGCTACTCCCTCCTGCGGTCCGTAGAAAGTAGGACAACAATCCTATAAATATTCATCTAGAAAAAAATATCCAGTTAGGATGGAACGAGTATAACTCAATAGTAGTTCCAAGTTAATTGATAATGACTATAAACAGCAATAATGAATATAATACAATATAAGAAAATGGTAAGAAAATATTATATCGTAGCAATAAAGAGAGACAGGTAATAGTTAGCTAATGTCATACGATATTATTTACAAGATTAATGTCATATGTCGTTGTTTACAAAGTTAATGTCATTCGACGTTGTTTACAAGGTTAATGTTATGCGACTTTGTTTACAAAGTTAATGTCATTCGACGTTGTTTACAAGGTTAATATCATACGATGTTGTTTACAATATTAATGTCATACGACGTTGTTTAGTTGCATAATCTCATACGACATTGTCTAATTGGTTAATATCATACGATAATGAGGAGAGCAATAATGTGAATATGAAATTATATCTCATGATCGAGGATCCACATATACTAATATGTGTACTATCGTGTCAGGAATAAGGTAAAATATCTCTAAATACTTGTATTATACTAATTATCAAATAATAAAAACTATCAGAGAATGTACTAGCTTGTGGTCCAGATCAATGGATATCAAACAGTGTCCGTCCCAGTGTCTCAAGGACCTAAATATGGAATATCATGTCAACAAAGTATTTTTGAATTATAATAAAGTTAAACTAATTATTTTTTAGGTTATCTGTCACGACCCGCACCCGGTGTAAGGGCACAATTATGTGGGTACATCCAGCCTAATCTCAACACAATGGTCTCACATATAATGCATGCCAAAATATCTAAAATAAGACGAATACAATATCATAAAGATACTAGATAAGTCTCTTCAACAACTGGCTCTAGCTCAACATGTTCTAGGAGTGCTATCTCAACTAGCTCGCCATCCGGTGGCCCGTAGTAGGTGGGACACATCTTCTCTAACCAATCATCTAAAAAATATATCCAGTCAGGATTGGAGCAAAGTACAAAAATCTGAAAGAGTTTCAAATACATGGTGGAGAATATATAACAAGTAATAGGAAAAATACAAGATTTAAAAGTAACTAGAAAATTAAAATATAACTGTGATAAGCAGGTAATATATACTGGAAGATAAATATAATCAATATCGAATAAAGTACAAGCAGAAGAAACAAGAATATTAATTAAGTGCCTTAGAGTATAAGTTCGTTATATGATCGGTTTAGGTTGAACACAAATATACTAAGGTAATTAGATTATACGTGATATGTATAATCGACATGAACATGAATACACTATAGGCTTGATCACATAACCAACTTCTACTCCCCCGCCACAACCAATACTTATGGATCCGATCACCACACATTTCGTACACGAATAATATAACTACACGTAGAACATGAATAAACACGAGCACAAAGAATACCAGATACATACGATAAAGTATTGTCACGACCCGCACCCGGTGTAAGGGTACAAATCAGAACAACGCCCAGCCTACGCCGTAGAATCGGTGGTAGAACACTGTCTGGATAATCTATCTAACAATATAATGAACCACCAATGATGATAATATACTCAATCATAGAACTAAGATGGAAATGAGCACGAATCAGATAAAGAATAGAATAGTCACAATACAACTCATGAGTCTAAAATAATACATCAATGAGTCTGAAAGAAGTAACAAAAATAAGCTGGAGACAAATTCAGTACAAAGAATACTATGAAGCTACAACTCCCGGGTCAACTGTCTCAGTTGGGATAAGTCCCTCCTGAGCCAGGGTCTCAGAATCTAAACCCACAACATCCTGAGATCCATAATAGGTAGGGTATCACTCCTCAGTGTCATCTGGAAAAATATATCCAATCAGGAAAGAAACAGAGTACATCTCTAACAGCAGTTCTAATCAATGATAAAAACTATATAACAGTAAATAGATATAAATATACAAGATGCACAATAGATAAAAAAAGATATATATACAATAAGAAAATACTGGAATAATACAATAATGAACAATATGCCAATGAACAAGAATACTATTGACTAAGTGTGTGAGTACTAGCTTAACATGTGATCGGCTTGGGCAAGATACAATGCGGCCTGGCTAATCATACGTGCGGTGTATGATCAACATTATTCAGTAATCAGTACTTGATACAATAGGGGTATTGATCACATATCTATATTAATACTCTCCACCCTCGACTGGTATAATAGATTCAACCACGGTATGCTATGGCACGAGATTCCCCAAGAAGATAGCTAGTCTTCCCGAGAATCAGTGTCTTTACATGTACAAGATAACCAATAAAATAATACTTGCACCATATACACCATATACCAAGGAATAACATCTCATGACGAGATTCGGGTATACCAATCCGTGTAACCATAGTGTCAAGAGAACATGGATATCTACACCAGATACAATGAACATAGAGAATATCATAAATGAGAAACTATCAGAGAATGTACTCTCCTAAAGTCCAAAGAATAGTCTCATAGATGTCTGACACGGTGCCACGAAGACCTATATATGGAATACAATATCAATACAAGGTTCCGAAAAGAGAATAAGTTAAACTAGTCAACTTCTAGGTCAATAAGTCAATTCTAAGTCAAAAGTCAACTATGGTCAACTCTAATCAACTATGGTCAACTATGGTCAAACCAAGGTCAACTATCTATTTCTCGGTTGCACAAACTAACACAAAAATCTTGGGTCAAGATACTAAAGTCTAAGCCAAGAAACCCACATCTTAAATATTTGGATAACGTATCTCCGGATACGTAAATTCCAAGTTAAGACCTCAAAATATATATCAAACAATATTTATAATAATATAGAATAATAATTTTAACATTAAAATAGGTACCATGGTTTTGAACCAACTTGGTATCTCAACAATAATCACAAACTTGATACCCAAACCCAAAATAACCCATATCACCAAATTGTTGGGATATAGACCTACGTGTCTGTGTCAAAATATGACATGTACAAAGTCCCGTGTCGGAGGAAAATCCCCCAAAATAACCCATATCACCAAATTATTGGGATATGACCTACACGTACCCAATTGTGGATACGACACTATCCCCAAACACATAAACACATGCCAAATTGATCTATAGGATCAATTGACACACACAACAAATGTCAATCTCGGAATTCTCCCAAAATTGACACAAAAAGTACCATAACTTTCTCAATAGGCCTCATATGAACATAAAACCAAATCCTATGGGTAGCCTATGCATATGGGTTGATTTTCCATGGTTAAATCTCAGATTTAGAACTTAATTTAAGGGAAAAAAAACTGAATTGTACCTATTGGAAGATGAATTCCCAATAAAACCTCCAATTGAGATGAAATTGCCTCCAACTTGTAGATCATTGCTCCTCTTTGCAGATCATTGCTTCCTCCTTCTAGATCCTTGCTTCTCAAGTCTCTAATGGTGATTTGGGAAGGAATTGGAATGAATTTGGTAGGAAAATAAAATGGGAATGAAGGAAATTTGGTAGTAGAAAATTCTAGATCTAGATTTGGAATGAAAAGAGAAGAGAGAAATTTCTCCCTCTAATTAAATAGGCCGGCCCCTATTTCCCCTCCCTCAAGTTATCATGTAATATCCATTATACACCTTGGGGCCTCTCATGAAGAAATAATTAAGGAAGGAAGCTTCTAGTCTAATAATTTAATTAATTTAATTTATCTCCTTAACAATGGGCTTTCTAATTGGGCTAAGTCTAACTAATTAATTCATGTTGGTCCATGGGTCCAAACTAAACTAGTTAGATCCACTAACACAAGTCCAAATTAAATAACTAACATCTAATAACAATTAAATAATACAACAAATAATTATTTATCAAGCACAATAATTAATTAAATAGAAAATTACTAAAATACCCTTTCCTAGAAAATATGGTAGTGACAAGTCTACCCTCCTTAAAATAATTTTGTCCTCGAAATTCAAAGAAGAAAATTATCCCCAGAAAATAACAGAACAAAACTAAAGAATCATAACTAACTATGAAAGAACATAACAATGAACAGAACATAACTAAGAAATAACATACCTCAAGGCACAAACAAATATGGATAACGCTTCTGCATTTCATCCTCTCTCTCCCAGGTAGACTCCCCTGGAGAGTGATGCCTCCATGCGACGCGCACCAAAAGAATATTCTGGTTCCTCAGCACCTTCTCTCTCCGATCCAGAATCTCAACTGGCTACTCTGGATAGCTAAGAGTAGGGTCCACCTCTATCTCCGAGTGATCCTATACATGACTAGGATCTGCCATGTATCGTCTCAACTGTGACACGTGAAACACGTTGTGCACTCCCCTCTAATGCAGGTGGCAAGTCTAGTCTATAAGCAACTGCACCGACCCTCTCTAGAATAGTGAAAGGTCCGATGAATCGCGGACTAAGCTTCCCGCCTCCACCGAAGCGAATCTTGCCTCGTATCGGAGAAATCCTCAGAAACACCAAACCACCCAACTAGAACAAAATACCACCTTAAGAACTTAATCTATAACAAACAACCAAGAACAAGCACAAAACAAAATCTAAACTATACCTCGAACTCCAAAGCTCTCCGATGGCTATCGGTCCAATGCCGATGTCTGTCCTTCGCCACTCGAAGTCTGTCTCTGATCAACTGAACCTTCTCTGCTACATCCACAACCATCTCTGGCCCAAGCAAAACTCTCTCTCCAACATCGTCCCAAGACAAAGGAGTACGACACCTTCGACCGTACAGAGCTTCAAAAGGGGATATCTCTATACTGGTCTGATAACTGTTGTTGTAAGCAAACTCTACCAAATGGAGATGGTTCTCCCAAGAACCCCTAAAATCTTGTACACAAGTGCGCAACATATCCTCGAGAGTCTGAATAGTCCTCTCTGACTGTCCATCTGTCTGGGGATGATATGCAGTACTGAACTTGAGCTGAGTGCCCAAACTCTCCTGCAAACTTCTTCAGAAATGAGAAGTGAAACGACTATCCCGATCTGAGACTATGCTAACGGGAACTCCATGTATCCTAACGATCTGCCTCACATACATCTCTGCCAGCTTCTCCGTAGACAAACCCACTTTGAAAGGCAAGAAGTGGGCCGACTTGGTCAACCTATCAACGATGACCCAAATCGTGTCTTTCCCTCCTGGAGATCGTGGAAGTCCGGACATAAAATCCATAGTAATGTGCTCCCACTTCCACTCTGGAATGGGTAATGGCTGAAGTAAACCTCCTAGCCTCTGCCTCTCGACTTTTACCTGCTCGCACACTAAGCATCTGGATACAAACTGTGCCACTTCCCTCTTCATGCCATACCACCACACACTCTCTCGCACATCCCGATACATCTTGTTAGCACCTGCATGCATGGAATACTGAGAGCGATGCGCTTCTTGCAACACCTCCTCACGCAGCTCCCCACTAGGCACACATAATCTAACTCCATGCCTCAAAGATCCATCCTCTGCAATAGTGAAATTATCCTCCAATCCTGCTCTCACCTGAGATCTGATACTCCTTAGAGATACATCCTCATACTGTGCTGCCTTGATCCTGTCCATCAAATCTGAATGTATCTGCAATTCCCACATCTGTATAGAACCACCAGGAACAATCACCTCAATGCCCAAGCTCTCCAAGTCCTCCAACAAATATCGATCCTGCGTCAAGAACATAGCTACCGGATACCTGCTCAAAGCATCGGCAACTACATTAGCTTTTCCAGGATAATATTATAAAGAGATATCAAAATCCTTTATCAGTTTCAACCACCGACGCTGCCTCATTTTCAACTCCTTCTGCGTGAAAACGTACTTCAAGCTTTTGTGGCCTGTGAAGATCTCCACACGCTCTCCATACAAATAATGTTTCCATAACTTCAGAGCGAAGATGACTGCTGCCAACTCTAAATCATGGGTAGGATAGTTCATTTCATGAGGACGTAATTGTTTGGATGCATAGGCAATCACTTTCCCATGCTGCTGAAGAACACAACCCAAACCTTTCCCCGATGCATCACTATAAATAGTGAAATCTCCGGACCCTGATGGCAATATCAAAATAGGAGCAGACGTCAACCTCCTCTTCAACTCCTCAAAAGAAACCTGGCAATCCTCCGTCCAAACAAACTCCACATCCTTTCTTGTCAGCCTGGTCATCGGTTTGGCAATCCTCGAAAAATCTTGCACAAACTTCCTGTAGTAGCCTGCCAATCCCAAGAAACTCCTGATCGTTGCTACCAAACTCGGGGTCTTCCAAGATTCTACTGCTGAAATCTTCTTCGAATCTACTGAAATACCATCACCAGTCACAACATGCCCCAAGAATTCCACCTTGTCCAAGAAAAACTCACACTTGGATAACTTCCCATACAACTTCTCCTTCCTCAGCACATCCAACACAATCCTCAAATTCTCCTCATGCTCCTCCGGTGTCCTCGAGTATATGAGTATGTCATCGATGAACACCACCACGAACTTGTCAAGGTACTGGTGGAACACCTTGTTCATCAAGTTCATAAATATCGCCGGTACATTATTCAAACCAAACGGCATCACCATATACTCATACTGACCATACCGAGTCCTAAAAGCAGTCTTCGGTAGTCCTCCGGCTTTACCTTCACCTGATGGTAGCCTGATCTCAAATCTATCTTAGAAAATACCTTCGCACCACTCAACTGATCAAACAGATCATCAATCTGTGGCAAAGGATACTTATTCTAGATAGTAAGATTATTCAAAGCCCTGTAATCAATGCACATGCGCACCGATCCATCATTCTTCGGTACAAACAATACCGGGGCTCCCCATGGTGAAGAAATCGATCTGATAAATTATTTATCGAGCAATTCGTCCACCTGCTTCTTCAACTCAACCAGCTCGTTGTTGTTTACTCTATAGACATGCTGCAAAATTGGTTTTACACCTGGCACCAAGTCTATAAAAAATTCAATATCTCGATCTGGCGGCAATCCTGGCAATTCCTCAAGAAACACATCCAAGAACTCTGTTATCAACGGATGTGGCAACTCCTTGTCTTCCACCATAGCTCCACAAATAATGCCTTATCCCTGCTCTGCAGCTCCTCTAGCAAACTCAAACTCTGGCTCTCCTGGCGGACCAAACAAAACTCTACCTCCTCTATAATCTATGCTAGCACGGTGCCTACTCAACCAATCTATCTCGAGTATAATGTCGTAGCTCGAAAGTGGCATTACAAGTAGACACGCACTCAACTCCCGACCACCCAGAGTAACTCTCCGATCCTTGCAAATATTATTAACCAGGATAATGCCTCCCCCGGTCATGATCTTGCAAGTCCTAAGCAAGACTCAGCTTCCAAACCATGCTTCATAGCAAAAGAAACAGATACAAAACTATGGGAAGCACCACTATCAAACAAAGCTAAAGCTGAAATAGAATCAAGAAGAATAGAACATGCGATGACATCTCCGGTGGGTTCATCCTCCTCGACGGTCATAGCAAAGGCTCGTGCCTGCCGAGTACCTCCCTGCTGCTGATGCTGGACAAAATGTTGCTGCTGTGTCGGAAGCGGTCCCCTCGGCTGTGCTGCAGGTAGTCTCGTCTGTGCCCTCGAAGCTGCTTCCTGAACTGCACGACGAGGATACTCCCTCGATTGATGTCCTTCAGTACCACAATATAAACAAACTCCCAACCTCCTCATATAAACTTCCCATATGTGGCCGGGCTTCTTGCAGTAGTTGCATGGAGCTTGCTGTAACTATCTCTGCTGCTGAGGTACCTGGTGAAAAGATGCCCTAGTTGGAGTCTGGTTCTGTTGTGGCTGCTGGAAAGGTCTGGACTGGAAGTGAGGATGTTTGGTAGATACTGCACTGCCGTTGGCCACCAAAAAAGAATCACGGTCTCTCTTGGGCTTCAAACCCAACTCCCACTCAACCTTGCGTGCCTCCGCAAGTATCTCCGAGTATGTCTCATAAAAAGACGGAATGAGAATATTCACTTCCCAGTTTAGACCCTTACGGAAACGAATAGCTCGAACCTTCGGCTCCCTCACCAGATACTCTATAAATCGGTTCAACCTGCCGAACTCCGCAGCGTACTCCTCCACAGATATGCTCCCCTGAATGAGACTCTCAAATCGTCTCCCCAAGTCTAGCCTGTCTGCTCGGGCGAAAAACTTCTTCTTGAAAAGGTCCTTGAACACCTCCCAAGATTGTCCTGAGTCAACTAGAACCGGCTCATTCCTGAACCAAGTACGAGCGACGTTGAACAGTTGAAGTCCTGCCGCCTCAACCTTCAGGTCCTCAGAAAGACGGGACACCCTCATAAGACGCTCAATGTCCTCGAGCCAATCATCAGCAAAGACGATGCCCTCCGTCCCCTTGAAAACCCTAGGCTCCAGTTTCTTGAAGTCCTGAATGTTGCCTGGCCGAAGCTGAGCAACCTGAGAAACATCCTGTTGTTGGACCGGAACTCCTCTCTTAACTATGATACGAGCAAGCTGATGTGCACTCTCGATACTCTGCCGTAGAACGTCGGTCTGCCTCTGATGTGCCTCTGACTGAGCCCTCTGTGCCTCAAGTATCTCACGAAATAGTGTCAATATCTGTGACGCCTCTGCTGGCACAGAAGGTGGAGGTGGAAGCCCCTCAAATACAGCTGGCACAGTCCTCTTAGTAGGTGGTGGACCTCCGAAAGCAGCTGACACTCCAATCACCGGAGAATTGACTGGTGCAGACCCTCGGGATATCGCAGACCTCTCAGAAGCTGCTCTCCCCTGCTGCGATCTAGTCTTAGGCGGCATCCTGAGACAAAGCTAAAGAAAGAATCAATTTGGCACAAGATGTAAGACATTCAAGGAAAGGACAGATTAAGAGATCAAGTAGCAATATCAAAAGGAGAATAGTTGAATCAAAAGAATTTTCCTAGATGTGATCGAGTATCTCAGCCTATATCCTATATCCTATCGCAGGCTCGCAGTAGTACAACTAAATTGTCGCACTAACACGACATCACATACTTTGTGAAGCTAGACCTGCATAGGCCACCACTAAAAATGTGTCACGACCCGCACCCGGTGTAAGGGTACAAATCGGAAACAACGCCCACTATGCCGCAGAATCGGTGGTAGAACGCTGTCTGGATAATCTATCTAACAATATAATGAACCACTAATGATGATAATATAGTCAATCACAGAACTAAGATAGAAATGAGCACGAATCAGATAAAGAATAGAATAGTCACAATACGAATCATTAATCTAAAATAATACATCAATGAGTTTGAAAGAAGTAACACAAATAAGCTGGAGACAAATCCAGTACAAAGAATACTATGAAGCTACAACTCCCGGGTCAACTGTCTCAGTTGGGATAAGTCTCTCCTGAGCCAGGGTCTCAGAAACTAAACCTACAACATCCTGAGGTCCATAATAGGTAGGGTACCACTCCTCAGTGTCATCTGAAAAAATATATCCAATCAGAAAAAGAGCAGAGTACATCTCTAACAGCAGTTCTAATCAATGATAAAAACTATGTAACAGTAAATAGATGTGAATATACAAGATACACAATAGATACAAGAGATATATATATAATAAAGAAATACTAGAATAATACAATAATGAACAATATGCCAATGAACAAGAATACTAATGACTAACTGTGTGAGTACTAGCTTAACATGTGATCAGCTTGGGCAAGATGCAATACGGCCTGGCTAATCATACGTACGGTGTATGATCAACACTATTCAGTAATCAGTATATAATAGGGGTATTGATCACATATCTATACTAATACTCCCCACCCTCGACTGGTATAATAGATCCAACCACGGTATGCTATGGGACGAGATTCCCCAAGAAGATAGCTAGTCTTCCCGAGAATCAGTGTCTGTACATGTACAAGATAACCAATGAAACAATACTTGTACCATATACACCATATACCAAGGAATAACATCTCATAACGAGATCCGGATATACCAATCCGTGTAACCATAGTGTCAAGAGAACATGGATATCTACACTATATACAATGAACATAGAGGATATCATAAATGAGAAACTATCAGAGAATGTACTCGCCTGAAGTCTAAAGAATAGTCTCACAAATGTCTGACACGATGCCTCGAAGACCTAGATATGGAATACAACATCAATATAAGGTTCCGAAAAGAGAATAAGTTAAACTAGTCAACTTCTAGGTCAATAAGTCAATTCTAAGTCAAAATTCAGCTATGGTCAACTCTAAGTTAACTATGGTCAAATATGGTCAAACCAAGGTCAAATATTTATTTCTAGGTTGCACAAATCTAACACAAAAATCTTGGGTCAAGATACTAAAGTCTAAGCCAAGAAACCCACATCTTAAATATTTGGATACCGTATCTCCGGATACGTAAATTCCAAGGTAACACCTCAAAATATATATCAAACAATATTTATAATAATATAGAATCACAATTTTAAGTTTAAAATAGGTACCATGGTTTTGAACCAACTTGGTATCTCAAAAATAATCACAAACTTGATACCCAAATCCAATACCTTGGGTATCTCCATTTACCTTGATTTCCTCAAGGTAATTCCCAATACCTTGTTACATTAATTACCCTTATATATAAATAATACATATACTAAATATTATAGATATAAGAAATTAGCAATTAAGAATACAATATATCCATATTAACACACACACACACACACACGTATATATATATATATATATATATATATATATATATATATATATATATATATATATATATATATATATATATATATATATATATAAGTATATAAATATATAACTATAAAAACTGCCTACTGTCGCTAAAAACTGTGTTGAATACTGATAATCTGATACTCTGGCTTTTAGTGACAGTTTCTTTCTACCTATCACTGAAGCTGCTGTCACTGATGCTGCTGAAATCCTGCACTGCTGCTGCTGTTTTGGTGACGGTTGCTGTTTTGGTGACGGTTTACAACCGTTACCTAACCTTCTGTCGCTGCTGCTGCCTCTCCCGCCGCTACTGTTGCTATTTAAAGACAGCGGCGGTTGTCATTAAATGCTGCCGCCACTGCTACAGCGGCTGTTGCTAAATCCCGCCTTTATTAATGGCTGCGGCTGCTGTCATTAATACCCTGTTGCTAAAAAAAACTATAATATATATATATATTATATATTATATATATATATATATATATATATATATATATATATATATATATATATATATATATATATACCAAATAAACTATAAATACACCCCCTCTATAATAATGTACATATTACAATATAGCCACATACACACATACATAAATATATTATAATTTATACATCTATACATATATATAAATAATCATATAACAACTATAAATAATATAATTACTCAATTAAACTTACATATATATATTATAACAACATATATATATATATATATATATATATATATATATATATATATATATATATATATATATATATATATATATATATATATATATATATATATATATATATATATATATACCCATACTATATACTATAACATATATATATTAATGCATGTGGAAGAAAGCTACATAATATATATATTCTCTATATATAATACATAGATATATGATACAATAAACACTATAATAAATACACTATAATACATATATAATATCTATATATATATATACACAATAACAAATCATGAATTAAGAGCACAATAATTAGATCTACATATAATTACACAACATATGGAGAGTATCACACCGTATCCCACTAGATCTAGGATACGCATGTGACACGAGTCCACCACACATCCAATTGTACCCCGAATAAAACAAACAAGTCACATATATTATTTATGAATAATACGAAGTATCAAATATAGATCTACGTGTCCGTGTCAAAATATGACATGTACAAAGTCCCGTGTCGGAGGAAAAACCTCCAAAATAACACATATCACCAAATTGTTGGGATACGACCTACACGTACCCAATTATGGACACGACACTAGCCCCAAACACATAAACACATGCCAAATTGATCTATTGGATCAATTGACACACATAACAAATGTAAATCTTAGAATTCCTCCAAAATTGACACAAAAAATACCATAACTTTCTCAATAGGCCTCCTATGAACACAAACCAAATCCTATGGGTAGCCTATGCATATGGGTTGATTTTCCATGGTTAAATCTCAGATTTAGAACTTAATTTAAGGAGAAAACTGAATTATACCTATTGGGAGATGGATTCCAAATGTAACCTCCAATTGAGATAAAATTGCCTCCAACTTGTAGATCATTGCTCCTCTTTGTAGATCCTTGCTTCCTCCTTCTAGATCCTTACTTCTTAAGTCTCTAATGATGATTTAGGAAGGAATTGGAATAAATTTGGTAAGAAAATGAAATGGGAATGAAGAAAATTTGGTAGTGGAAAATTCTAGATCTAGATTTGGAATGAAAAGAGGAGAGAGAAATTTCTCGCTTTAATTAAATAGGTCGGCCCCTATTTCCCCTCCCTCAAGTTATCATGTAATGTCCTTTATACCCCTTGGGGCCTCTCATGAAGAAATAGTTAAGGAAGGAAGCTTCTAGTCTAATGATTTAATTAATTTAATCCATCTCCTTAACAATGGGCTTTCTAATTAGGCTAAGTCTAACTAATTAATTCATGTTGGTCCATGGGTCCAAACTAAACTAGTTAGGTCCACTAACAAAAATCCAAATTAAATAACTAACATCTAATGATAATTAAATAATACAAAAAATAATATTTATCAAGCACAATAATTAATTAAATAGGAAATTACTAAAATACCCTTTCCTAGAAAATAAGGTAGTGACAAGTATATATGGATGGAGTATCCAGAGTACGCGATAATGGATAACATCTCCTGACATGATCCATATAGTACCAGTCCGTGTAACCATGTGTCAGAATCAAGTATACAGTTCTAGAACATGTGATATATGCACTATCATAAATTAAAAACTAATAGAGATATGTACTCGTATGTGGTTCTTAGCAAAAGATATGACTCGGTGTTCGAGCTGGTGTCACACAGACCTATATATAAAATATATATCAATTGGGTGTAATGAATGAAAACAAAGTTAAAATGCACTAAGGCATAATTTTAGTCCATTTCTAAGTCATACTAGTCAAACTAGGTTAAACTAGGTGTTTACCTTGATTTTAGGTCCATACCTAAGTTTCTAGGTTGATTACACGGTAAACTAGTTGTTACTAGGTCATACCAAGATTTCTAGGTCCATAACTCAGGTAACTAGTCCATATTTGCCACTATCTAGCTAAGACTAGACAATACTAGTAATACTAGCTAGTATCACTAACATATCAATATACTAGATAATAGGATACTCTATGTATCCATATACACTATAACTTGTATATACTATTATATATAGTATCTTAATATACTCTATAACTTGTATATATGCATATGATACTTATCAATAGCTTAACTCTTACCTTGCTCAACCTTGATACCCAACCATTCCAACTCACTAGCTAAATACTTTGATATTCTAACTACACTTGCACCATACTCTAGGACACAATATCCTAACACCAACTAGTACTCTAACAACCCAACTTACCTCACTGTTACCAATACTCCCACTGATAACTTCATTTTCAGTCACCCCTAAGTAGGATACCTCGATATATTACCTATCTATACATAAATGAGGCCTAGTGAGTACATGAATACTGACACTCTCCAAGACTCCAACTGATACTCACTACTAGTACCTAATACCCCATTTATACATAAATCTAAATGTAAATGATACTAAGTAATATTTTTGATGTTGTGGGTACCCGTCACAACCAACTGCTCAAGTCTTCACCTCCCTTCCAATCTATGCAACTGCGCTGTTGCTGCTCTACTTTTAATTGTTGTTATCGTGCCTATCATGGCTAATGCTGCTATGATTTAACTTCATAGCACAACAGTGCTCTGATGCACTGTTATGATCTACCAGACACCCCCTTTAGTACTGATGCTAAATGTAGTTCACTGCACTGTTATGATACTTATGTTCATACCCAATCTTTGGGTTATCCCCAGCCTTAAGCTTTGAGACTCACCCAACCTTACTCATATCAGTGCAACACTAGTATCAAACCTGACTCCTATAGTATGCAAATATTGCATACTACTGCTGCTATGCTCCTGCTCCTATTATGCTATATGACAATGCAAATACAAGTGCACTATCCTTCTCACATTGGTGCCCTTCAACACCAACACACAAGTCTCCAAGTATCCCCCTTACTCGAGCCAATCATCTCTTAACATGTAGTTACCTTTCAGTGCACCGCCACTATATCTGTATTCAAACCTCACTAACACATAGGTGTGTGCACAAACACACCTCTACTGAAAATACACACACACCCCAATATATATATATATATATATATATATATATATATATATATATATATATATATATATATATATATATATATATATATATATATATATATATATATATATATATAGACACTCAAATGTATATACATAGTAATTTAGAATAAAAATGTATATATATATATATATATATATATATATATATATATATATATCATAATATCTACACTAATACATACTACTAGGCATTACACCAAACACTTGTGGTGCACAAGGGTGATACACTATGATATGCTCACGATACGTTCTTCAAACTTCACCAAACTCTACCCAAAGCCTACAAATATATCAATTATGATAATTAAAACTAAATTAGAGCAATATGTAGCTAATCAAAGTGTCATGGCAAAATATGGCATGTGTATCAAAAGTGTCGAATAGAAAATCCCAAAAATATCATGTATCACAAAGTATTATGATACGCCCTACTCGTAACCAATTATGGACACATAGCTAGTCTTATATACTTGATCTATATCTAATTAGATATAATTGACCTAATGACAAACGCTTGATGCCCCAATCTCGAAATTCCCCAAAATTGGGCATAAATTTCTATGTAAAAATCAAAATAGGGGTCCTATGAACCTAGTTCTTGTTTCTATGGGTAGACCTAAGCCAAGAAAGATTTTTTAATGGTCAAATACATGAATTAGAATCTAAATTATAGGAAAAATTAAAATTTTAACTATTAAAAAATGGATTTCCAATAAATTGCTCAATAGACACAATTAGAACACAAGCTCATTACCAACTCCTCCTTCTCCAAGTGCTCCTTGTAATCCAAGCTCCAATGCTCCTTAGATTATATAAATAGAAGGAAATGAGAGTAGATTGGGGTAAATTTTGTGGAGAGATGAATGAATTGGGAAATAACACAATTGGAGATCTATAATTGGAATAAAAAATAAAGAGGAGAGAGAGAACCCCCTTTTATAGTGGACGACCCCTTGACCCTCTCCCAAGCAACCTTGCAAAGTCTAAAATGCCCCCCACTAGTTGGTTATGAGAAATTAATTAGGAGGGCTACATTAGTAATCATCTAATTCTAATGAAAATTAATCTAATTTCCTTAATTAACTAAAGGGAATGAGTCTAATGGGTCTAACCCAATGTTGTGATCAATGTATCATGATAAGTTTTAATTAGGTCCATTATGACAAGCCCAATAATTAAACTAGCCCACTAACTAATAAATAAATAGCACAACACATAATAAATAATTAGTAGAACAATATTTAAATATTTAATCACTAAATATAAAATATTCTAAATAACAAAAATACCCTCATCTAAAAATGTGGTAGTAACATTATCAAACCACCTCTAGGTCAAACTAGGCCAAAATAGTCAAACTATGTCAACTCTAAGTCAAACTTGGTCTATTCTAGGAAGAACTAGTCTATACCTGGGTTTCTAGGTCAATACCCTAGATAATTAGCTATACTAGACATTAGGCACTTGATACGGTATATATATATATATATATATATATATACTATTGTATCTTAGGGTATCTTATCAATAACTTGGTATCTTAAGATACATATATACAATATCATGAATTAAAAACTAACCGAGAGATGTACGCGCATGTGGTTCTAAGCAAAACGTATAACTGGTGTCACACAAACCTATATATGAAATATTATGTCAATTGGGTATAATGAATGATAAATAAGTTAAAATGCACTAAGGTATAATTTTTAGGCCATTTCTAGGTCATACTAGTCAAACTAGGTCAAACTAGGTGTTTACCTTGATTTTAGGTCCATACCTAAGTTTTTAGGTTGATTACAAGGTAAACTAGTTGTTACTAGGTCATACCTAGATTTCTAGGTCCATAACTAAGGTAACTAGTCCATATTAGCCACTATCTAGCTAAAATTAGCCAATACTAGTAATACTAGCTTGTAGCAATAACATATCTATATACTAGATAATAGGATACTATATGTATCCATATACACTATAACTTATATAGACTACTTTATATAGTATCTTAATATACTCTATAACATGTATATATACATATGATACTTATCAATAGCTTAACTCTTACCTTGCTCAACCTTGAAACCCAAACATTCCAACTCACTAGCTAGATACCTTGATATTCTAACTATACTTGCACCATACTCTAGGACACAATATCCTAACACCAACTAGTACTCTAACAACCCAACTTACCTTACTGACACTAACACTCCCACTGATAACTTCATTATCAGTCACCCCTAAGTAGGATACCTCGATACATTACCTACCTATACACACATGAGGCCTAGTGAGTATATGTATAATGACACTCTCCAGACTGCAACTGATACTCTCTACTGATACCTAATACCCCATTTATACCTAAATCTAAATGTAATTGATACTAAGTATCAGTTCTGATGTTGTGGGTAACAATCACAACCAACTGCTCAAGTCTTCACCTCCCTTCCAATCTATTCAACCGAGTTGCAGCTTCTTTATTCTTAATTGTTGTTGTTGTGCCAATTAGGGCCACTGCTGCTGTGATTTAACATCAGTGCACAATAGTGCTCTGATGCACTGTTATGATCTACCTGACATCCCCCTTAGTACTACTGCTAAATTCAGTTAACTACACTATTATGATACTTATGCTCACAACCAATCACTGGGTTAACCCTATCCTTAAGCTCTGATACTCACCCAACCTTACTCATATCAGTGCAATACTAGTATCAAACTAGACTCCCATAGTGTACAAAAATAGCACACTCTTGTTGCTGTGCTACTGCTCCTGTGATGCTACATGACAATGCAAAGAAAAGTGCACTGCCCTCCTTATATTGGTGCACTTTAACCTCAACACAGAAGTCTCCAAGTATCCCCCTAACTCTAGCCCATCATCTCTTAAAATGTAATCACCTAGCAGTGCACCGCCACTGTGGTTGTATTCAAACCTCACTCACACATAGTTGTGCACACAAGCACACCCCCCTAATATATATATATATATATATATATATATATATATATATATATATATATATATATATATATATATATATATATATATATATATATACACACTCACATGCATATACATAGTAATTTAGAATGAAAAAATATATATATTCGTTCTAAATTACTATGTATATGCATATATATATATATATATATATATATATATATATATATATATATATATATATATATATATATATATATATATATATATATATACACTAATGCATACTACTGAGCATTACACAAAATAATTATGGTGCACAAGGGTGATACACTATGATACGCTCACGATACGTTCTCCAAACTTCACCAAACTCTACCCAAATGCTACAAATATATCAATTATGATAATTAAAACTAAATTATAGCAATATGTTGCTAATCTAAGGGTCATGGCAAAATATGTCATGTATATCATAAGTGTCGAAAGAAAAATTCCAAAATTATCATGTCTCACAAAGTATTGTGATACGGCCTACTCGTATCCAATTATTGACACATATCTAGTGTCA
This sequence comes from Iris macrosiphon, assembly GCA_036927795.1. Taxonomy (NCBI): domain Eukaryota; kingdom Viridiplantae; phylum Streptophyta; class Magnoliopsida; order Asparagales; family Iridaceae; genus Iris; species Iris macrosiphon. The sequence continues at coordinate 159,915,829 of JAYESA010000012.1, forward strand.
CACACTCAATCTAAGTCTAATTAGATCTAATTGACCTAATGACAAACACTTATTGCACCAATCTCAGAATTCTCCTAAATTGGGCATAAATCTTCATATAAAAATTATAATAGGGGTCCTATGAACCTAGTTCTTGTTCTTATGTATATCCCTAAGACAAAGAAAGTTTCCTAATGGTCAAATGCATGAATTAGAGTCTAAATTATAGGAGAAATCAGAATTTTACCTATTGGAAGATGGATTCTCAATGAATTGCTTAAATGGACAAAATTTGTACATAAGCTCCTAGCCAACTCCTTCTCCAATCCAAGCTCCAATGATCCTTAGATGATATAAATGGAAGAAAATGAGAGTTGATTAGGTGAATTTTATGGAGGGATGACAAGTTCTAATTAGGTCCACTATGACAATTCCAATAATTAGGCTAGCCCACTAACTAATAAATAAATAGCACAACCCATAATAAATAATTAGTAGCACAATATTAAAATATTTTTTCACTAAATATAAAATATGCTAAATGACAAAAATATCCACATCTCAAACTGTGGTAGTGACAAGTCTACCCTCCTTAGAACAATTTCTTCCTCAAAATTTAAGAAAAAAAACTAGCACTACAACAAGCAATCACAACAAGTAAGAAAGAACGATACCTCACGGCTCAAAGAGATAAGGGTACCACTCGCATATTTTGACTTCCCTCTTCCAGGTAGTGCCTCCACGTGACGCATACCAAAAAAATCGTCTAGTTCTGCAGCACATTCTCCCTGCAATCAAGAATCTCTATTGTCTGCTCTGGTTAGCTGAGAGTCGAACCCACCTCAATCTATGAGTGTTCCAATACATGGCTAGGATCTGTACATGGATCTGCTATGTACAATCTCAACTGCGACACATGGAACACATTATGCACTCCCTACAGTACATGTGGTAAGTCTAGTTTGTAGGCCACTACACCGACCCTCGCAAGAACACCGAAGGGTCCGATGTACCGTGGACTAAGCTTACCGCCTCCACTATTGTGAATCATGTCCCATGTCAAAGAAATCCTCAAGAATACCAAATCGCCAACCTAGAACAAAATACAGCCTTATCACTCAACCTAAAACGAGAAAATCATAAGAAATACAAACAAACCTATACCTCAAACTCTAAGGTTCTCTGGTGGTTGTCGGCCCAATACCGCTATCTATCATGTGCCACCTGAAGTCTATCTATAATGAGCTTCACTTTCTCAGCTGCATCTACAACCATCTCAGGCCCCTATAAGGCTCTCTTACCAACATTATCCCAGGATAGAGGAGTGTGACATCTCCGTCCTTATAAAGCCATGAATGATGACATCTCAATACTGGCCTGGTAACTGTTGTTGTAAGCAAACTCTACTAGGAGAAGATAATCCTTTCAAGAGACTCTGAAATCCAAAACATAAGTGCGAAGCATATCCTTGAGAGTCTTAATAGAGATCTCCGACTGGTCGTTTGTTTGGGGTGATATGCTGTAATAAACTTGAGCTGGGTGCCCAAGCTAGTCTACAAACTCCTCCATAAGTAGAATCTGAAGCGACTATCCCAATCCAAGATGATGCTCACAGAAACTCCATACAATTTGACAATCTGTTACATATACATCTTTGCTAGCTTCTTCGTAGATGTACCCACTATAAATGGCAAGAAGTGGGCTGATTTCGTCAGCTTGTCTTCGATGACCCAAATTGCGTCTTTTCCACTTGGAGAACGCGGAAGCCCCAAAATAAAATCTATAGTAACATGCTCTCACTTCCACTTTGGAATGGATAAAGGCTGAAGTAAATTACCTGGCCTCTACCTCTCTGTATTTACCTGCTGACACAGTAAATATTTGGATACGAACCGCGCCACCTCCCTTTTCATACCATACCACCATACATGCTCCCTCAGATCTCTATACATCTTGTAGGCACATAGATAGATAGAGTACTGCGATCGATGCACCTCATGAAGAACCTCCTCACGCAACATCCCACTTGGCACACACAATCTGGTACCGTGCCACAATGATCCATCCTCAGTAATAGTGAAGTCCTCTGATAATCCCATCCGAATATATGCTCCGATACTCCTCAGAGACTCATCATCATACTGCATAGCTCTGATCATGTCCATCAGCCCAGACTATATCTGTAATCCCCATATCTGTATCTCGATACCAGGTACCAGCACCTCAATACCCAAGCTCTCAAGATTGGCCAATAAATGTATGTCCGTCATCAAGTACATATCCACTGGATACCTGCTCAAGGCATCAGCGACTAAGTTGGCCTTCCCTGGATGATATAGCAATGATATGACTAAGTCCTTCATCATCTCTAACCATCGCATGTATCTCATGTTCAACTCTTTCTGTATAAATACGTACTTTAAACTCTTATGGTTTGTAAAGATCTTCACACGCTCTCCGTACAGATAGTATTTTCACAGTTTTAGAGCAAAGATGACCGCTGCCAACTCCAAATCATGGGTAGGATAATTTTTTTTATGATGACGTAATTGCCTGAAAGCATAGGCATCACCTTCCTATTCTGATGCAAGACACAACCTAAATCCTTCCCGAAAATATCACTATAGAAAGTGAATCTACTTGATCCTGATGGCAACATCAACACTAAAGCTTTCATCAATCTCTTCTTTAACTTATCAAAAGCGGCTTGAAAATCCTCTGTCTAGACAAACTCCACATCCTTCCTGGTTAACCTAGTCACCGACTCTTCAATTATGGAGAAGTCCTATACACCGGTAATAACCTGCTAGTCCTAGAAAATACCTGATCTCTGCCACTGAACTTGGAGTAGCCCAAGATTCCACTGTCATGATCTTCTTTGGGTCAACTGAGATCCCATCACCTTTAACCATATGCCCAAGGAATTCAACCTTGTCAAGGAAGAATTCATACTTTGAAAGCTTATCGTAAAGATTCTCCTTCCTAAGAGTCTCCTAAAATATCCTCATGCGCCTTAGGGGTCTTCGAATACACCTAAATATCATCAATAAACACCACCACAAAGTTATCAAGATACTAGTTGAACACCTTGTTCATCAGATTCATGAATACCACTGGGACATTGTTCAACCCAAATGGCATCACCATGAACTCAAACTGGCCATACCGAGTCCGAAAAGTTATCTTCGAAATATCCTCATCCTTCACTTTCACCTGGTGGTAAACCAACCTCAAATCTATCTTCGAAATTACCTTCTCTCTGCCAAATGATTGAAGAGATCAACTATCCTCGGCAGCGGATATTTTTTCTTGATAGTGAGGTTGTTCAGAGCCCTGTAGTCGATACACATGCATACCGACCCATCCTTCTTTGGTACAAACAATACCGGAGCACCCCAAGGTAATGAACTGGATCTAATGAAGCCTTTATCCTGTAACTTATATACTTTCTTTTTTAATTCTATCAGTTAGCTATTGTTGACTCCATAGACGTGCTGAGATGTCGGCTCTGCTCCTGGCACCAAGTCTATAGAGAACTCAACGTCTTGGTCTGGTAGAAAAATTGATAACTCCTGTGGGAAGACATCCATAAATTCTGATATCAACGTATATGGCAACTCCTTCTCTTCTACCATAGTTCCACAGATGGCATTCTCGCTCTACTCTGATGCTCCTCTAGCAATCTCAAAATTTGGCTCTCCTGGTGGTCGAAATAACACCATCCCTTCACGATAATCTATACTAGCATGGTGCCTACTTAACCAATCCATTCTGAGTACAATATCGTAGCTCGAAAGTGGTATTACGAGTAAGTAGGTGCTCAACTCCCAGCCTTCCAGTATAACTCTTCGATCCTTGAAAACATCACTAACCTGGATAATGCAACCCCCAGTCATGATCTTGCAAGTCCTAGCCAAAGGTTCAGTATCTAAATGATGCTTAAGAGTAAAAGATACAGATAATAAACTATGTGAACCACCAGAATCAAATAAAGCATAAGCTAGAAAAAAGTTAAGAAGAACTGAACCTGATATTAGATCTCCTACTGTACTACCAAAATATTCCTACATGTTATATGTTACATATTTTGGTTGTGCACTGAGGTGCTATATGATCCTACACGATATATGATATTATATGATCTCGATTTCTCCTGCACGAATGTAACGCCCTAAAATTGTACGGTACGTTACGCTGAGTCGGATTGAATAAAACAAATGCTGGTTACATTTGATTTATTAGATTTTGGGAAGAAGTATTGATTGAGTTAGTTTCATGTGTAGATGGCTAGCAGAGTTCGATGGGATTCAGGTGTTCGTTCAGAGCAGTACTGAGATAGCTGGATTAGAGCGATAATATCGTCTTCTTTAGTCCGATCGGTCGGATAATTTGTAGAGCACGGCCCGCTCGCACGGTCATACCAGTCGAGTAGATCACGCTTTGCATCGGACCACGGGTTCAAGGGATCGACCGTATCGGCAGGACAGGATGCTTAACGGAATCAAACATAGATAAGTGGGCTCTTTTCCTTCTCCTCTACTCCTTCATGCCTAATAATATGGAAAATACGTAAATGCTTGAACACTTGGACTGAAATATTAGAAATCACTACATTGAGGCGTGCATAGAGTGTACGTTGTTGCTTGGATAGGATTCTAGCTTGAATTAATTTGCGAGTATGGATAGTTGGAGCTAGAGTTGGATTATTACATTTGAGGCAGTTGGTTGAATGATTGGGATTATGCTTGGACAGTTGGAATGATACATTGAGGTATTAGAACGAGTCTAGGATCGCTTGGTGGGGCAAGAATGTTCGATCCTCTCGTCATATCTACTTGGTGTCTGCATGTCACGGACAACCTGTGTTGCACATGGTTTTGTTTCCTCGAACAAGATGGACTCCGGGGCACCGAGACCGTTCTGCCATGGAGGAGACACGGGTATCACGTCTTGGGCGCGGTGCTTGTAGTCCGATACCACCAGGAGAGAGTAGCTACCCAGTCCTGGATCGGGTAGGACTGCCTATTGATTAGTCCGATCAATGTCCTTTATGGCTTGGCCAGTGACTTCATATAGATAAGAGTTGGTTTGCTTTACTTTGGTTGGTTTGTGCTTCGTGTAGGCGCGGCCACCCTGCCTCGGCAAGAGTGTGCACTTTGAGATTGGATTGTAAGTTTTGGTTAAGGATGGATAATTGAGGCATTGGATTGTTGGTTCGATAGTCGCGTTGCTTGGGCTTTGAGTATGACGGTTTGTATGCTAGTTTCCTTCGAGTTGGTTGTGTATTGCTTGTCGTTTGGATTGAGTTGAATGTTTGCATGCTTAAACTACTTTACAGCTTTCATTAACATGTCATCCCTATGCCATAAAATGAATCTAGGATTCAACTAGAAAGATCACCATTTAACTGTTTATATTCACTATTTACTTAGTGTCGTCTTAGACGAGTGGGTTACCCCGCTCACCAGTACGGCTCTGTACTGACCCACGTTTGTGGGCATTATTTCAGGTATGCATGTGTAGTGGCGCTGCTTGGATATACGGGACATGATGTATGAACTGTAAGTACCTTTGTGGGCTTGAGAAAAGAGCAAGAGTATTTCATCGCCTTCGTGGCATTGCTTTCGTGGCATTTCATTTGGACCCTATCGAGAGCTTCGCTGCGTATTATTCTGATGTGTGCTTGGTACACAATACTTGACTTTCGTTGCAACTTGGTCATTTTGATGATAACTTTGGTGTTTGTCAATATCGCCTTGTACGAGCGCAACTCCAGGCTCGTACGGCATCACGTCCCGATGAGAACGATTGTCCTGCGGGAGAGCTGCAATGTGGTGATTCACGTTCAGCGGGGACTATTGAGCTTGCGGGAGATTGGGGTGTGACAAATTAGTATCAGAGCGCTTGGTTCATTTTCTCGGACTTGGTCCTTCGCTTCATCATAAATTATAAATAGCTTCCACGTGTCATCTAGCTCTTGGCTCTACTCGGTGCCGCATTGGATGTTTCATGTAATAAGTCTATATATTGCTGGTTGTGGCTGCATGTTGTTCTTGGTTGCGTTGCTTTTGTTGGTTTTCGTTAGATCACTTTGCATCGTTAGGCGTTGTTGCATTCATGCAGCAAGTTGGGTAGCATTGTTGTATTTGTGCAACAAGTTGAGAGCTGTCGTTGGGTTGGCTTGGCTTGGCGTTCAGGGAGTTCTGATTGCATCGGTGGATCAGTTGGTTGGCAGACAAGATTGGTTATGCGGCATGTTATGAATAGAGCATTGGATTAAGAATGGATCATTGTACGAGTTACTCGTATAGCGAATATGTTGGATAGAAGTTTGAATTTTGGCTGGGTGTATCACAGAGAGCGTGCATGAGTTGCTTGTATGGCGCATCGGTTGAGCATGTTTGAGTTTGGCTTGGAAATATCAGGATAGTTTGCACGTGTAGCTCGTACAGCAAATATAGGGAATAATTGGGTATTGGGTTGGATTACTTGGAAGAGAGCTCGATGCACGGGTTGCTCGTATAGCGAAAGTATCAGACGGTGAGGATAGCTGGAAACATTGAGAATGAAACATAGCACAAGTTGCATAGCAAGATTGATGGAAAGAGTAAGATGGTTCACTTGTTGGTTAAGTTATTGTGTCAGACTTAAGTTGGGAATGGCAGGATCACGCATAAGAGATAGCTCAAACGGATCTTGGATTAGTGCAAAAAAATTATAATGCGAGTAGCGACTTGATTTGGAGTGGTATATGGGATACCACGTATTGAGAAAGGCATTGAAAGTATTTTGGATAAACATTAATGGAAATTGCCTGAACGGACTTGGGTAACAGGAATACAAGTTGGTTGGTGCACGTCGGTTGAGTTGGAAAGAATAAAAAATAGAGCAAGTGATTATTAAGTTGAGCAATCGAGAACGGATAAAGTATTTAAAACAGTTGAGATAGTCAGATGGGAAGCTGAATATCGAATTTTGCTTGCACGATTTGGGAGCAAGTCTTTGGTTTCGAGAATCACTGCAACTGGTAGTGCGAGTAGATGAACATGGCAATTCAAAAATTTGATAGATTCAGGGCAAAACGACGGATTGATGGAAGACGGCTTCAACGAGCACAGTTCTCGAATTGTGGCTTGGATAGATAGCAAGACTCTAGGTGGTTAAGAGGCCTTTGGTTGACAGATCAGCAGAGGTAGTGCATAAAGTTCTCGGATTTGAAAGTTCGTTTGGATAGAATGGTTGGATTATGGCTCAGATTTGAAGATGAGATATAGCATGGTTCATAGTAACTGTCCATCGTGATGACTTACAATTATCGAGCGTAGCTTCGGGACAGCTGATCCTAGCGACTTGACCGCCAGATCAGAGATGAATATTGTAGACCCATAGAACGACCCTTGAGGCGGAATATTTGGGGATGTGTCGAGGGCAGATGCGAGTAGTGTATGTTGGAGTTTGGCCTAATTGACTGAGTGTTGGATTTGAGAGATCCTTGGGATAGCCTTCAGCTGAAGATGCAGCCGAAAGATCGGAGCGATGGTGGAAATTGGCCTAAGTCAACTGATGAGATTCAGAGTCGCAGATTTTTGTAGATGGCATCGCCTCTGACTCATCGTGCCCTGGAAGGGAATAGCATTCATATGAATTGACGACTGTGAAACTAGCTCGTGAAGTTAAAGCAGCGGCTCGTTCAGATCAGATCTTTACGAATACTGGAAGGGACATGTGTGCCTCAGATTTACAAGATGCATCGAACTTAGTCTGGAAAGCGTGCTCGTTCAGAAGGCAAAGGTAATATCATATGCTTCGAGGCAGTAGAAGCAGCGCGAAGAACTATTCCACGCGCAACCTAGGAAATTATGGCGAGTGTATCCACGTTGAAATCGTGGCGACACTATCCCTTTGGCGTGGTGGAAAAATCTTCGTGGATCACGTAAACCTCAATATAGATGTGCACCCAGTGAGGTATTGAGATGGCAGAAAAAGGTGTTGGGCTGAGCTGATCTAAGCAAAGTTTGATTTTTGGGTAAGTCGCCTAGTTGGGGTAGTATCAGTTGAGATGATCGTTCGGTGCATGAGATATGTTTGGAGATGTTGCTAGTGCAGATTCAGAAATAGTTGGATGGATTGAGTTAGAACACAAACTGATTGAGTCGGTGGAAAATTATCATATTTGAGAATAGTGCTCAAGCGAATATGTTGGAATGGAAATCAGGATTGGTTCAGTTAGGAGTAAAGTAAATGGATGTCTCAGACATAAAGATACCCTTGTAACTTGTTCAAATTTACTATCACAAAGCTCGTCTGAAATGCATGTATTTTAGGGACACCTTAAATATGTGTACGATCCAAAGTGATACGAGAAATTCGTATTGAGCTGCAAGGAGGATGTGGGAATTCGAAAATTTGTACGAACATTCAGTAGAGCGAGATGCTGAGTCAGGATCATGAGTATGAGAGTTGCATAGAGCAGAGTTATGAATTGGACAAGCGGCATATGATAAGAATGATTACCAGCACAGTTCGTGGACGAACCTTATTCTAAGTGGTATATTATGTAATGCCCCAAAATCGTACGGTGCGTTACGCTGAGTCGGATTAAATAAAACAAATGCTGGTTACATTTGATTTGTTGGATTTTGGGAAGAAGTATTGATTGAGTTGGTGTCATGTGCAGATGGCTAGCGGAGTTCGATGGAATTCAGGTGTTCGTTCAGAGCAGTACTGAGATAGCTGGATTGGAGCGATAATGTCGTCTTCTTTAGTCCGATCGGTCGGATGATTTGTAGAGCACGGCCTGCTCGCACGGTCATACCAGTTGAGTAGATCGCGCTTTGCATCGGACCCCGGGTTCAAGGGATCGACCATATCGGCAGGACAGGATGCTTAACAGAATCAAACATAGATGAGTGGGCTCTTTCCCTTCTCATGCCTAATAATATGGAAAACACGTAAAGGCTTGAACACTTGGACTGAAACATTAGGAATCACTATACTGAGGCGTGCATAGAGTGTACATCGTTGCTTGGATAGGATTATGGCTTGAATTGATTTGCACGTATGGATAGTTGGAGCTAGAGTTGGATTATTACATTTGAGGCATTTGGTTGAATGATTGGGATTATGCTTGGACAGTTGGAATGATACATTGAGGCATTAGGAATATCGAGAATTCGGGCGAGCGAGCGTGCATCCGTGCACGAGTATCTCTTGGGCGCTTTGTCAAGCAAAATGAGCAGTTGTGGTTCGAAAATGAACAACTGCATCGGCGAGGGCATTGTTCCACTGTTGGGGCATTGTTCCATGGGTTTGTTCTGAGCGTGGGGTGTTGCACCTTTTGGAAACACTGTGTTGAGAAGAGGCATTGTGCCTATGGAAATAACTTGATATTTGGTGCCTCGGGCTATATGTTGGAAGAACGGTTATGGATGTTTTGGTTATGGATGCTTTGGTTGGATAATTTGTAGAACGAGTCTAGGATCGCTTGGTGGGGCAAGAATGTTCGATCCTCTCGTCATATCTACTTGGTGTCTGCATGTCACGGACAACCTGTGTTGTACAGGGTTTCGTTTCCTCGAACAAGATGGACTCCGGGGCACCGAGACCGTTCTGCCATGGAGGAGACACGGGTATCACGTCTTGGGCGCGGTGCTTGTAGTCCGATACCACCAGGAGGGAGTAGCTGCCCAGTCCTGGATCGGGTAGGACTGCCTATTGATTAGTCCGATCAATGTTCTTTATGGCTTGGCCAGTGACTTCATATAGATAAGAGTTGGTTTGCTTTACTTTGGTTGGTTTGTGCTTCGTGTAGGCGCGGCCACCCTGCCTCGGCAAGAGTGTGCACTTTGAGATTGGATTGTAAGTTTTGGTTAAGGATGGATAATTGAGGCATTGGATTGTTGGTTCGATAGTCGCGTTGCTTGGGCTTTGAGTATGACGGTTTGTATGCTAGTTTCCTTCGAGTTGGTTGAGTATTGCTTGTCGTTTAGATTGAGTTGAATGTTTGCATTCTTAAACTAGTTTACAGCTTTCTTTAACATGTTATCCCTATGCCATGAAATGAATCTAGGATTCAACAAGAAAAATCACCATTTAACTATTTGCATTCACTATTTACTTAGTGTCATCTTAGAAGAGTGGGTTACCCCGCTCACCAGTACGGCTGTGTACTGACCCACGTTTGTGGGCATTATTTCAGGTACACAGGTGTAGTGGCGCTGCTTGGATATACGGGACATGATGTATAAACTGTAAGTACCTTTGTGGGCTTGAGAAAATAGCCAGAGTATTTTATCGCCTTCATGGCATTGCCTTCGTGGCAGTTCATTTGGACCCTATCGAGAGCTTCGCTGCGTATTACTCTGATGTTTGCTTGGTACACAATACTTGACTTTCATTGCAACTTGGTCATTTCGATGATAACTTTGGTGTTTTTCAACATTGCCTTGTACGAGCGCAACTCCAGGCTCGTAAGGCATCACGTCCCGATGAGAACGATTGTTCTGCGGGAGAGCTGCAACGTAGTGATTCACGTTCAGCGAGAACTATTGAGCTTGCAGGAGATTGGGGCATGACAACGGATACCTTCATAGTTGGTCAGTGATCGTGGCCTAGAGTGGTTGGATGTGATGTACAATAATTATTGTATTATGCTCAGGACGGATCTGGGTTGGAACCGACGAGAACCAATATGGATTGGCACTCAACGAACCCGTACTGCGGTACGATATTCTAGGATGATGAAGATTGTGTGACCATAACACGAGATTCTATATAACTATATGGTTAATCAAGTAACTAAAAATTGGTATAAGCATTGGGAGAAAACGGTATCATGATATCATGCATGACAGATTTTACTCGAATATTACATTCGAGGATGTTGGCTGGCCCCCACAGATAATGTATATCATCCGTACTAGTGTAGTGCAGTATCTGATTACTATATGTGATATGTGTTCTATGTGATCTTAGCACGATGGCCTTACGAGGGACCGGTGCATATACTATGTGCTACGCGACCATTTCTTGGTTCGGCTAGCCTGCTCGATCATAGCATGATATGAGGATTCCTATATTGTATTACTGGGGTAAGCCAGACTTCACATAACAAGTCGTAGGTATTTGATGGACCGTTTATTCATATAATTGTATGGTGTATTGCTTGCTAGTCGGCTGGTATATAGCCTATCACGGTGTAGTAATTTATTCCCTTTGTCCTGGTTTGGTGTAGTGGTGGATTACTGTTTCGATGATATATTACGGACTCCAGTTGGAGATACAGGTATTATTAGATGATATGATGATTATGATTGACCGTTGGTCCCTTATCTGCATTAATTGTTGATTGATGCTTTATAATCAATAATCGTGCATTAGTACTGCACGATTCATTTTCCATGTTTACTGCTATTTTTATATTTTTATGTTATATGCTTCTTGTTGGGTTTTATTCGCCCGTCCTTGAGCCTTCCTTTCTAGTACTTGTTGCGGTTGGCCTAACCAACCCTGGATTGTTCCCAGATTGCCTGTGACCGACCCTTTGGATCTTTCAGACCTGGCTTGGTGGATACGCTTTAGTTTCCAGATCATATTGGGAACTGTATGGGAAGGTACTCTTTTTTACATCTTTTTTTGATGTAGTCTTCCTGATTATCATCAGTATTTTGAACGTTTGGTCTTACATAATTTCTAGTTGATATCATTCTTGCTGCTTATTTCATTCTAATTTCCTGTGGATATGAGATCAGATTTAGGCTATAGAATATATTGCATGCTAGGATACCCAATATGAATGACAGCCTTGACCGTCGTACGATGTTTTATACCTTGTATGCAGTAGCTGGCCATGTCCGTCCCCGTATTTACTCAGTATTTCGGGAGCGGGGCATGACAACATTATTAGTGATTTCAATGTTCCTATACTGAAACTGTGGCTCGATATTATTTATAATAGGTCAGATACTGCACTCCACTAAGGCAGAAGATATGTAGTAACTGTGGTAGCCAGCCCACATCACACTAAAATAAATCTCCGTAGGAAGGTTCGTTGACATGATCTCACGATATCGTTTTCTCATAATGTTACTACCATTTTTAGTTGCCTAGTTAACCCAATATTATTTTAAAATCTCAAGGCGTTGCTACATAAGAATTTTTCTTAAGATGTCGTACAAAGTACTGGCACGCTAGATACGAATCCATGGAAGTTTAATTTGGATTCATCCGAGCGTGTATGCATCATTCAACAATCAAAAACCTAGCTACACTTTGGTACTTGACTCGCATATCATACCCGTGCTAGGGAAAAGTATATATATAGTATCACGATATTCAGGAATTTGGAGGCATTCTCGATGAACAACCTAAATATAAATCACTTAACACGTAACACGGTATATTGTACCTCGGTGCACAGATCATGAATAATATCAGGCAGTAATTGTATCAGCATGGATATGGTATTCGAGTCCAATTACCAAGATCATAAGCATGAGTTCTAGCACATAGTCGGGTTGCTGAGTCCATTCTTCCTTAGAATCATAACACAAGCAATAACCAAAATCAACCACATAGAGGATGGTAAAAAATATTCCAAATAAAATAAATAATCCCAACAAGAAAGTACTACATATACCCAGGGAGTCACTAAGGGTAATACGTGTCTAAGTCATGCACAAGAAGATCAAGCCGCATGAACCAACCGGCCACATGCTTCTCTAGGCCGCATGCTCCTCCAGGCCGCATGCTCGGGCAAAAGTCCACTAATAGGGACAAGTACCGAAGTGATGGAAAATAAATAAACTGTCAGGAAAGTGACATAAAAATTGATGTGATAGGGTATAAGTGTCAAAGAAAAAAGAAAAAAGCATAAAAAGTCATGTAGAGGCATGTGCCCGAAAAGAAGGAACACATGGCTCGAGGCCGCATAATCTCTTGGACGCATGGAGTCAAGCCTTAGTGAATTTCCATGCGTTCAAGGTACTATGTGGCCGACTTTTGAAAGCACACACAAAGCATACTTGCGTCCAATAAGATGGGCGCATGCTGGAGAGGGAGCTTGTTGCTGGGCCGCACGATACTCCATTGTCCCATAACAGCAAGTTTGGAAATGAAAAAACTCCATGAATTCGAAAAGAATATATCTGCCATAAAATCTTTATCTTAACTCCAAATCAAGTGGTTCAAAAGCCAAACTACTTGAAATAAAGAGCTCCATCACATAGAACAATAAGTTTTCAAAAACATTAAGTTTTTGAAGATCAAAAATAAGAAAATAACTCAAGAACGTCCATACTCATAAAAATCTATATCTACACCATTCCATCTACCAAATCCGAAAATACCAAGTTCCAAACATGCTGAAAATCATACAATAAACATAATAGACCAAATAATATAGAGGGTTTCTCCCTTTCTTACGCAAGGTGTACTTGCCTTGGAGGGAGGAAAAACCTAAAAGAGAAGAAAAAGAAAGAATGAAGAGAGAGAGAGAGAGAGAGAGAGAGAGAGAGAGAGAGAGAGAGCTAGGGTTTAAGATTTAGACCATGGGTTCAACTCATGACCAAACCAATCCAAACCAAACCAAGACAAACCAAAGAATGGGTCTAGTCTCATGCAACCAAATAAATAACATGCAAGTGAGAATAATATGCCCCCAATACGTATATTGGGAATGAGGAGTGATAGTTAACTTTGTAGGACCGTTAGGGAAACTCTAGAGAGGGGTGAATAGAGTGTGTGTATGCAGCAGAAATAATAAATCCTAATTAAAAATTAAGCTACGTAAAGGCAGTATATGTACCAACAGATATATCAATTATGAATATGCAGTAAAGTAAGAATTGAGAAGAGCAAACGTAAATACAGCAATTTTATCCTGGTTTTTCTCTGAGAGTACTAGTCCAGTCCCGAGAACTCTTGCTCGGAGTTGTATCCACTGTCACCCTCACTTTTCAGATTAAGGGATTTTCGTCTTTTCGTAATTAATGTGTAATGATTGCATGATAATTAATTATATCTAAATAATTATGATTGTTAATTGATTGTTGCACTTTACCGTTGTTCGATAATTAGAGCGCCACGCTAGCCATTGTCTTCCAAAGGATTCACACCCTTGTCCTAGACGTGCTAGTCTGTAAATTGATGCTTGTGTCCCACTTAAATTCAGTCCTTTGTACTTCTAATTGATTTTAGAACACCCCCTTGCAATTATTTAATTAATTAAACAATAAATATATTCTGTACAATTTTCCAATTGTTAGGCACTCTTATGCCAAAGTGTATTAAGGTGTCCACCCATTGGACATGACACCCGAACAAAATCCATTTCTCCTTCATTATATTTTTCCATGATTTTTAGGAGTGTGTAATTTAACATCAACCTTTTGAAACCATGGCCTCCAAACCCTTAAACCAATGCAATTCTCGCAATTTTATTAAACCGATTCGAAATCTAGCCCATTGAAATATCTCCATAACAAGCCAAGGCCTTTTTCCTAGTGTTGACCAAAGTCAAAATATTCTAGGTCAAACCCAACATCAACATATATATATATTCCTTTTCCCTTTTTCTTTTTCCTAAACCCAAAAATTAATCCTAACTCAGCCGATTCCCTTCCCATCACTGTTCAACACCCCTCTCGGTTTCTGCCGCCTCTTGACCGGAGACTCGCCGGAGTTATGCCTGAGACCGCCGTCAATCCCTGTCAACCCTTAGTGACGACCGGTGATCCACAACTGACCCGAGCACCTGCACTCGCCGTCCCCCGGCTCGTCGACCACCCGCGCCTGACTGACCCGTCGGAGCCGCAGTCCCTCATTGAATACCCCGACCATCTTGTTCCTTCTCCACCTCGCCAACTCTGGTCGCCCCCTCATCAACGGCACACGACCGGAGCAGCAGCAACTCGACCCGACTACTCAGACCATCGCCTGGAGCTTGACCCCGCACCGAACTGAATGCCTGCACCACTGCTGAAGCCGGAGACCGCCGTGTTCGATCAGAGTCGAGCAGCCCTGCCATTGCCTAAGATCGGACCCTCGTCCCTGTTTGATAATAAATAGAAGAAATAAAACTAGGTTTATAGAAAACCCTTTCTTAGGTTTACAAACAAGAAGTACTATTAATCCTATACGAGGATGTTAAGTACAAAATTTAATTTGGGTAAATATTACTATAGGAGTCTGATCTACAGTCGATCACTTTGTCCCTTGGACCACACGATGATGAAGAAGTGCTGTAAAAGAAGGATATGATTTAAAGATTGCAAAGGGGAGTGGATGCTTGATGCCAAAATCGTCGATCACTACTCTCTGTCTGTGCTCTGGATTCTTCTCTCTAAAAAAAAGTCAATTTCCGACCTTAAGTTCTCCAGTTCCAAATCTTCGACCCTGATTCTTCAACTCTAGAATTTACGACCTTGGACCTCTGTCAATAGAGGTCTCTATTTATAGGGTTTTAGTGACAGTAACCGTCCAGTCGGCATAGAAGTCGGACAGTGGAGAGTGTGGCACTATTTACGTTGCGGTTATAATAACTGCCACCCACATATAGATGATCTTCTGAATTTGCGTGTGACGTGTGTCCCATGATGAGAAAATGCGTATAACTGCTACGAAGATCACGGCATGCAAGCCACGTAGGTAACTGCCCCTTGCGTAGAAAAGGTTGGCGTAGAAGCCAATAACTATCACCATGGCGTAGAAGCCAAATAGTTGTCAAGTTGGCGTAGAAGCCAAGTGGTTTGTCGACTCGGCATAGAAGCCAAATAGACGTAGAAGCATGATACTGCATGGATAGGTAGCTAGCGTAAAAAGATAGCTGATCCTCCTTTCTTGACTGAGGTCTTGAGCGTATTCTAGACAAAATAGCCTTATCACACGCCAATGCAAATATAGCCTGAGTTGGCGTATTCCAAGGAGATAGCGTACAGCGTGCTCCTATAGCTAAAAATAGCCCGATGGCGTATTTCAAGGAGATAGCGTATAGCTTGCTCCTATAGCTGAAAATAGCCTGATGGCGTAATGTGCAAAGGTAATGATGTGGACGTATTAGCCGTAATTATGGCTAGCCCAGTCTTTGGAGATATAACCAAATCTCGTGCATTAAATGTAGAGATCTGCCCCCATTCTGTGCATTAAATGCAGAGACGTGCCTCGAGCTATGTACGAAGAGCAGCTTTTGACGTGACAGTTTGTTTTGTCTTCTGCTGAGCATAAAATCTCACATCTGCCTGTGTAAAACTAGGCAGCGTATTCCCTTGTATGCGTAAAAGCACTTTATATCAGGAAAATGTCACTAAACGACAGTCTGGATCTCTGTGCCGCACCATCATTACAGCCGTTGTCTGGATAGTTGTGCAGTACTCGTTGTCAGGAGTCAGGTTTACTGCATGATCTGACAGATTCATTCGAGGAAAACGAAGCATTCACCGTACAACTTCCTACCGCATTAAAAGCGAGTAGGTTTTACGCCAAAGTGGCGATGTAACTACCCTTTTACGATGAAGCAGCCTGGAAATACTGCATTATGCGGTTTGTCTGGGAGCTTATATTTTATGTTGTACTAGCGATAAAGCTCTGTTTGTATGCCAATGGCTCTGAAGTCACGTCTTCCGCCACCCAGCACTGAAATACTGCGTAAAACTCTACAGCGTATTTTTTATGCTTCTACAAGACCCCCTTCAAAGTTTTCAAATTCCTCGTAATTTGAAACACTTTGAATGAAGCATGAAACGGTCAAATCTGACTCGTTCCTCGAGGCTGATTTATTGGCGGATTTTTGGGGATTTTTTGGGATTCAGTGTGTTCTCTTTTGCCTATATAAAGGCTGAGGAGTTAACCTGTTCTTCCTACATTTCCTTCACCACACTGAGATGATTACCAGAGTTCGTCGATTCGACTTAATTAAGAAGAAGATCATGCTCTTCCAGCATGTAAGAAGCCGAAAAAGAAGGCGTCTTCGAGCAAATATCCTCTGCAATGATGGATCATGGAAGGATATCATAGCTTCCTTTGCTCGGGATAATCAGCAACTTCATATGGAAATTCGTCCAGGAGAGAGGAATGGTCACATTCGACCACACAGCTTGCAAGCTATATTTTCTTCCGTTGTTCGTGGACGAGGGCAGATAAACTAGCCCTGTCCTCCAGTACTGATTTGGGTCTAACACCTTAACTCAATCTGTCATGGCGTATGGAGGATGGGTTCTTGAATAATTTATACAGGCCCAATTGTGTATCCTCCCGCCATTAATCATTTTTTTGTTCATCGACTGTGGAAGTCGATGAACAGCTGTAGAAGACGGATAAAGATCTCCCCCAATGTGAGAACCTGACAGAACAGATTCTGGACGTGATCTTTAAATAAGGATGAGAAACCCTTTGTAGACGGGATTTCCCTCATATGTAATCATGATTAATAAAATCGTCTTCTTTTATGCATATGATGATTTGCCATATTCTTTGCTATGAAGAAGTCTAAATATGAGTAGTTTTGCCATGTCTGAATAACTTTACGCTGACTCTGATAAAAAGAGTATTTGGTCCCGTCCTGTCTTTTACGCGTAACTGAGGACGCGTAGAAAACTGCTTAGCATTTAAGTCGAATATCCGAACTGTTATGCTGTTTTGAACGAGGAATTGCGTAGAATTCTGAACTTGTCACTTCTCTGATAAGAAAATTTTTTGTTCAGACTATCATCTTCAAGAATGATTTCCCGAAAACCCCTTGAAATAGGGCGAGAAATGGCTGTCGAAACTGAGTCGCCATCTTGAACTGTAGAGAAAATATTCAGACTGGATTTTGGATGAACTTCCAATCGACCCAAGAAGAAGAGTTATTTTTATGCTGAACTCTGTATACTTTGGGTACTTGGGATATTTTGAGTCCAAGAAGGAGTATCTTCTGCGTGAACCCTTGCAATTGGCCGTCTTGAGATTTGTTCAGATATACGCATACTCTGGCCTGCGTATTTTAAGATATGCGGAAAGTCATAGATCCGTAGTGTAGATGAGCGTAAAATCGTAAGTTTGTAGCCTCTCGAGCATAAAAGCTGCTGAGCATAAGAGCATCCGGGCATAGAACTGTAGATTTAGAGCCTCTGAAAAGAAAACTTCCGAGCGTGAAGTCTAGATTTGTCGCCTCTGAGCAAAAAAAAGCTTCTGGGCATGAAATCGTAGATTTGTAGCCTCTGAGCGTGAAGTCGTAGGTTTATAGCCTCTCGAGCGTAAAAGCTACCGAGCGTAAAAGCATCCGGGCGTAAAACCAAGACTTATAGCCTCTGAGCGTAAAACCGTTGATTTGTAGCTTCCCGAGCGTAAAAAGCTCCTTGGCGTAAAATCACGAATCTGCTCTGCACGAAAACTTTTTGAATTCGCTGACTGTCCGCCTTCCCTGAGTAATAGGCTGACGTAGTCCCCAATCATAACCGAAATATTAAATATTAGATTTGGTTATGGATTCGAGGAGTCCATCTGAACTCTATAAATACCCCAAGGCTTTCAGAGAGAAGATTCTTCACTTGTCTTTTGCAAAAGAAAACCTTCGTCTCTTTGAGTATTCTCCTTCGTTTCTTCTCTGAGTATTCTTAGTTTTTAGCAATGGCACCAAAACCAATCTCCTCCTCTATGGGAAAGAAGGCTGCCTTCTCTTCTCGCTCCTCTGCCCAAGCAAGAGCGACTCCCATCGGGCAGGGCGAACCCCGCTCTGAACGAAGTGTCCCACCGACGAGCTGTGCACTAGGCGTTATAGGTAAAACTTTTGGGATGACAAGAACGAAGAAAACCCTTCGCACACGATGTACGTGAACGCGCTAGGTCATCTTCTGTGCTGAATGCCTCTTCGAGGAAGATGATGCACAGAGATGTTTCATATTTTACGCCCACATTTCTAATGTGTCAGCGTAAAAATTCCATATTTTCGCAATCTAGCGTAAAAGCTTTGACTGTCGAAATTTGGCGTATACTACAAACTTTGAGTGTTACGCTCTGGATGAAAAATTTGGCATAATAATTCGAACTTTGGCAGTCTGGTGTAAAACACAGACTGTCAGATTTTTGTGTATACTGCCAATCTTGAATTTTACGCCTTGGAATGAGATTCCAGCGTAAAAACTCAAGTTTTTACAGTCTTGGCGTAAAAGCACCGACTGTTGCTTTTTGGCATAAGCTGCAAGATTGTGAGGTCTAGTATAGAAACTGATGTGTTTTTCTTGCACTTTGTAGTTAACTTGCATATATCTCCGTTGGCTGAGGTGATGGGTTCTGCTGCTGGGATGCTGCACTCCAATTACCTGGAGGATTTGTCCCATGTGACATTTCCGATTTCCGGACCCCAATATCCTGAAGGAAGGGGAATCCTGATATCGTCTCAAGGAGAGCGAATGTTGTTGAGCATGATCAACGGAGAGCCCCTGGCATATATAGACGGGGCACAATACATAAAACCCGCTTTCCTCTTCGGGGATATGATCGATAAGCAATCCCAGATGAAACCCAAGAAAGAAAACTGAGTTTTTTCTGCCGAGGGCCTGGTCCTGTATCTGACCAAGATGCTGAGAGATTGCCCCATCTCGGCATTCTTCCATGCCACGCATCCCAGGAGGATGTCGTGGACCCTGACTCCCAATCTTCACGGCCAGCCGGGGAAGATATTTTACCAGAAAGGATCCGACAAAGGGTCATTTGTAAGCCGCCCTTCCGGCCCGGTCATGTCATTCATGGGATTGTATCCGGGCAGTGTCCCGAGTGAAGACACTTCACTGCTCCAACCAGTCCAATTATCGACTTTCTGCAATGACTTCATGGGGCATGGAGGAGTATACCCCAAGGTTAATCCTCGGACCAATTGGTGGGTTCCCCTACAAATCTTCGATGGGATCGTTTAGCTGCCTGGGCCCTAAAGCATTTTCAGACTGAGCTGGAGAGCATTGGTCTGTACGCGGATGTGAGTGCTACCAGTGTTGGGTTACCTCTCAACCCCAACCTGTTTCTGGCTCTAATAGAGCGATCTATCTCGCTCACTGGGACTTTCGCCACTCCACTGGGGGAGTTGGGATTGGCCCTTCACGAAATGGCAGAGATTTTAAGACTGCCAATGGGGGATACTCCTTATGAAGAGTATGTTTTCACAAACCGGGAGCTGGGAGATACAGACCCTCGGGTAGTGGCAGTGTACCAGGAGCTGATGTGTCACTATTTAGCGTGCACCGCCTTCTATAATGAGCCCTCTGATTTGGCTCATACCAACAAATGGGCGTCCAACCTCTTCTTCTATCAGGCCAGGGCTGCTAAGCCAGACAAAGTCGTGGATAGCAGGGATAGGCCTTTGAGCTTTCTGAGCGTGCTTAGTGCTCAAGTAGTCGATGACCTTATTGAAGACGCTGGGGCTTCAGATCAAATCTTCGACGAAGGGATAGGGAAATATCCTGCAGGCACTAAAGCCTACAGTTATTTGAGGCATTGTCGCAGGGCTCTGTCCAAGGAAGCTCAACTGGCTGGCTTCCTCTCTATATGGCTCCGCCGACTGGTAGTACCAGGTATTGCATCTTCGGATCGCATTTACCGTAACACCTTATTGCCTGCAGTGCGTCTGGTGTTCGGGGCAAGACTGGGCTTGCTCCCTGCCATGGTATGCTGCATACAAGCTGGCCTGAGGGCTATTACTGATGGGCTGCTTGCCGATGAAACACGGCGTGATAGCTTTCCCAGGGTAGAATTACCGTTCCTGTATTTGATGGGATGGTTAATTCTCCATAATCCCAGGGTGATGTCTCCCGGCTCTGGCAGTAGTTCGGGGAGTAATTTCTTGTTGAATTACAAGAATTCCACCTGGAACGTGACCACAGTTTTAGACTGTCGGCGAGCGTTAAATTTTGCTCACAGCTGGAAGCTCTTCTGCACCGTCCCCTCTGTATATCTCAATCAACAGGGGAGCAGGCTTCAGGACACAGGTGAAGGGCAGACCATTCTTTCTCCTGAAGCTTTTAATTGGTTGGTCTGCATTAAACCTTCCCATTTATTGTACAGAAGTGAAGACCAGTGCTTCTTGGAGCCCTACCTGCCTAGTCGGTTCGCCAGGCATTTTGGGTATAACCAATTGCACGTGGGCAATGCCGTCACCAGCTTCAAGTCCAGGGGCAGACTTATTGATGGAGCGAGAGGATGGCGATACTTCATAATGGGTTACACTGAAGCAGCTTTTACTGTGCCTGCGACTTTATTCTCCACAGAGTTGTGCATCCTCCATTCGTATGCCCAGTTTTATGTGGCAACCAATACCTTCCATCGCAATTTTGATATGCGTGGAAGTTCTAAGTCCGTGGGAAGAGATAAAATCCTATCAGTTTCCTTTGACGAGGGTGAAGATTCTGTCAATCCAGATGAACCTTTGTTGGCAGTACCGAGAGGCGAAATACCTCTGCCTACAGAGCCTCTGGTTATCTCTGGTAAGCGAAGGGCTCCTGTTCTGAAGGAGACTTTCCCTCACAATAAAAAGAAGACTGTTAGTGGTCCTGATAGGACTTCCAGTCATGAGGCTCCTAGAAGTGAGCCTGCTGTTTCCCCTGTTGGGGACGATCCTTTGATTAGAGGTTCCTCGCATTTTAGAGAGGGAACCTCCACAGTTCCGGCCGGCAGTGCCGGAGAATCTTTGCTCGAGGCTGCTATCGCTGCTACCGCTTCAGGCAGTGGTAGGAGATCGCCTTCGAGGCTGAGCCAAATAAGGATATCTTTATCTAGATCAGCAACGGAAGAAACCCCTGCCGCGTCTGTAAGTATACCCAGCGAGATTCCACCTGATGAATCTCGATTGGATCTGAGTGAAGACTTGGATGACTACCCCCAGTCGTCATTTGATGGACCCTCCTCTCCAGGTATGACAGCTCGCTTAGCATCATTAAGAAATGATTTAGCTGTACTGGCTGCAGACGCGATATATACACCATCGGCCATGGGTAAATGTCGTCTTTAGGCCTCTTTTTAGAAAAATTAACATCAGATTGATATTAACTTTCTCTTGTCTTCTTTTCAGGGGAAGACATCTACGGGGAGGACAACTTTGACGCAACTTTCGGCTTTATTTTCGCTCCTGTCTATGACACGGAGGTGCCTGACTTTGGAGAGGAAACATTTTCGGGTGCCGGCTCTCCCGAAATGGTTCTGATATCTCGAGAGGAGGATGAGCCTATCATTACGACAATGCCTCATTTGAGTACGCCGGCCACTTCGTCCGTTGTTGGCTCTTCTTCTTTTGTCGAACCATCTGTTGAGGCGACGACTGTGGCAACATCGTCTGCAGTCATTCCTGGAGAATTCATCGATATTGCAGCCACTCTCAGCGTCCATTCGGATCTCGCCATGCTAATTGAGCAGTATACTAGTATTTTCTACACCATTTTGAAAATGCTGATTTCAATGGTGCTAGAGAAGAATCTAGGCTTCGAGGCTCTGAGGAGGTCCTTCCAGTTTGCGATAGTGTCGATCAGAGATTTCAACGACGCTGGGAGAGCTGATGCACTGGAGCAGATAGTTAATGGTTTGGAACAACCCATTAACGATTATTTGCAGCTATCTTGAGGCAGCATTGACGGTCTCGTTCAAGCTAGATATGACTCCTTAACTGCAAAACTTGCTGGGCAAATAGAATCTCTGAACAAATCCGTCTAGGAATAGCAGCAGGAGATGGATCAAGAGCGTGCCAAATTGGAGTATGTCATTCCTCAGCTGACTCAGTGCGAGGCCGAATATGAGGAAGAGGCAGCGAGGGTCCGCAAATTGGAAGATGACCTCGCTAAGGCCAAGAAGAAGGCTCTCTCTTTATCAACCGCTCGCGACATGTTGAAGGATCGAATGGAGACGACTCAGAAGAACCTGACACATGTGGGTGTCATCCACGCAGGTTTTGTACATGCTCGGTCCGAGCTATCTGCTTTGAACAATGAGGCGGCAAGGTTGGAGCGGGCTCGCGCCGACGTCTTGAACTCCAGGGATGAGAGGATGGTTACTCTGGCACAGCAGATTCGCGACTTAACTGCTCCCCCCAAATGATGTACTTTTTTGCTTTTCTATGTAATTTGCTCTTTCTGGAGAAAATAAAGAGGCTTTTATCTGACTTTTGGTGGACCTATCATTTTGGAATATAAATGATAGGCTAGAGTGAAAGTGATATCAGAGGTAATATGGACGTGATATACTTTCGGTAAGCTTCAGCTGGACATATCTATTCAGAGGTTATAAGGACATGATAGAATATGATCCAACTAGAATTTGTACACAAAACACTATCAGAGGTAATATAGACGTGATAGGTTTTGAAGTTCCAAATTAGTTAAACATATCTATTCAGAGGTTATATGGACATAATAGAATATGATCCAACTAGTTCTTTGGAAGTAGTGTCAGGATAAGATCTTCACCATACTCCGTTGAGCAAAGGAGATTAAGCATAGTACCTCTTCAGAAATTTATCGTTGATAGGGGCCATTAATAAGTCTCCATTAGGCTTGGCTAATCTGTAAGTGCCGTTTGAGAACGTCGTCTCGATCACATAAGGGCCTTCCCATTTGGGCTGGAATTTACCCTTACTCTTGTAAGTAATAATCATCGGCCTTCTTACGGCTAGAACTAGCTCGCCAACTTTGAACTCTCTTTCCTTTACTTTTTGATCAAAAGCTTTGGAAATACGTGCCTGGTAGAACGCAATGCGCTGTTGGGCTTGAAGGCATTTTTCATCTAATCCTTCTAGCTCTTGAAGCCTTAATAGGTCATTCTTTTCCTGAGTCAACTCATTAGCCACTGCTATCATGAGTGACGGAATTTAAATTTCGATGGGGAGAACAGCTTCACTCCCGTAAACCAGTGAGAATGGGGTACAACCCGTCGGTGTTTGTACCGTTGTGCAGTATGCCCAGAGACATTCTCCTAGATTCTTATTCCAATCTCTTTTGTTCGAAGAAACGAACTTTTTCAAGAGTTTGATAATGGTTTTGGTGAAAGCTTCCGCCAGACCATTACCAGCAGGATTGTATGCCGTAGAGGCCACATTTTGTATCCGATTTTTATCGCAAAATCGGTGAAATGCTTGGCTGATGAATTGAGGCCCGTTGTCATGAATTATCCTTCGGAGAATCCCAAAGCGATAAATAAAGTGATGCTTAATAAAGCTGATCACGTTAGATGTCTTCACCTTAACAAGAGGGATCGCCTCTGCCCATTTGGAGAAATAATCCGTAATGGCTAATATGAACCGATGACCTCTGGAAGAAGACGGGTGAATAGGACCAATGATATCCATACCCCATGCTTCAAAAGCCTAGGATGCCACCGTAGGATGTAAATGTTCAGAAGGTTGATGTATAAAATCTGCATGAACTTGGCAGGCTTTGCATTGTTTTGCATATTTTATTGCATCTGTGATCATAGTAGGCCAGTAATAACCTATCCTCCTGATACGATCCTGTAGCTTAGGACCGGGTTGATGTGCTCCGTATACACCGTCGTGAGCTTCACAGATAATCCGTTGTGCTTCATCACCAGGTAGACATCATAGTAATAGTCCGTCATAAGTCCGGCGATATAGACATTGTGAAGACGCATCAAAATAAAAGCGTAATGATCGTCTTTTGATGGACACTGCTTCTTTAGGATCCTCCGGTAAGATTCTGTATGCTACGAAATCTATAAAGGGACTTCTCCAGTCTCTCTTGGGAAGATCTGTGTTCAAAGCGTAACTGCGATCTATGTGAAAGTTATTTTTCACGCAGAATAAATCTCTTTTAAAAAGGATCACCAAATTCTGCCTTCTTATAGGAATAGCTAAATCTGCAGCTAGACTGGCCAGGGCATCAGCTTCCAGATTCTGAGATCTAGGCACATGCTCTAGGAAGAACCCTTTGAAAGACATAGCTATTTCGATCATTGCTTGATGATAAGGGATGAGGTCTGAATTCCAGACTTCATATATTCCTCTGACTTGATTGACGATCAGCAGAGAATCACCGAAAGCTTCCAAGTATTCGACGTCCAACTCTTTAGCAACTTGGAGCCCGATTAGTAAGGCGTTATATTCTGCCACGTTATTAGAGCAGGGTTCGCTAAGAGAATATGATCGATAGATGACGAGTTTCTCAGGAGTAACCAGGACAATTCCTACTCCTGAAACTACGTTTCTCCTGGGACCAATCCTGGAGGCACCATCGAAGAATAATTGCCACGTAACACTCTCCATCACAGAATTACATTCTGCAACTTCGTCGGGAATGTCCTCGTATAGTTTAGAGGTTTTCGAAATCGGATGAGCAGCTAGGAAATCAGCCAATGCTTGGCCTTTGATGGACTTATGAGGGACGTACACCATATCATACGGTGTTAATAACATCGCCCAAGTCGCGAGTCGGGAATTAAGAACGCTTGGCTTGTTCATTAATACCCGAAGAGGATTGATCCTGGAGATGATATGAATAGTCTGGCCTGTGACATAGTGTCGCATTTTTTGAATGGCGAACATTAGGGCCAAACATTCTTTTTCCATTGGATTGTACCGGTGTTCAGCTCCGATCATCATCCTGCTTAAGTAGTAGATAGCATATTCATGACCTTCATCGTTCTTCTGTGCGAGGAGAGCTCACAAAGAATGATCCATTGCTCGAACATACAGCAAGAATGGTCTTCCTATGACGGAAGGCACCAGAATTGAAGGATTAGTGAGGTAGCGTTTGATATCATTAAATGCTTGCTGACAGGCTTCATCCCATACGAAGGATACACCTTTCTTCATGAGACGAGAAAAAGACTGACATCTCCCCGAGAGGTTGGATATGAATCTCTGGATATAAGCCAGACGACCTTGAAACCCCCTGAGTTCTCTCAGATTACGGGGTGGTCGCATTTCTAAGATGGCCTTGACTTTATCAGGGTCCACTTGAATGCCTTTGGCGGTTATGATAAATCCCAGGAATTTGCCACTGGATACACCCAGAAATGACTTTGTAGGATTTATTTTGAGTTGATGTTGGCGCATCAACTCGAATACTGTCTTCAGGTCTTAGATATGATTATCCTTGCGGCAACTTTTGACAGCTATATCATCCACGTAATATTCCACTATTTTGCGTAGGTGCTCATGGAATATGTTACTCATAGCTCGTTGGTACGTAGCTCCGGTATTTTTCAGTCCGAAGGGCATGAACGTATAGCAATATACCCCCAATGGTGTTCGGAAGGCAGTATGCTTCTCGTCTTCAGGATGCATCTTGATTTGATTGTATCCTGGAAATCCGTCCATGAAAGACATGGTTCAAAATCTCATGTATTATCAATCATGACGTCTGTAATGGGAAGAGAAAACTCATCCTTTGGGCAGGCTACATTCAGATCTAGATAATCGATACAGATACGTACTTTCCCACTTTTCTTCATGACTGTTGGCGACCCAGTCGAGATGTTGTTCTTCCCGGATGAAGCCGTAGGCTATCAACTTCTTGATTTCAGCTTCAATGGCGTCCATCATGTCTGGACAGAACCGACGTTGATGTTGCTTCACTGGCTTCAAATTGGGCAATATATTGAGCTTATGAGTAGCCACTTTTGGATCGAAACCTGGCATATCCTTATAATTCCACACAAAGACGTCGATATATTCTCTTATCAGCTAAATTATTTCTTTCTTTTCTTCTTCGAAAAGATTGTTACTGATAAATATCGGCTTTGGTGAAAGTTTATCCCCAACGTCAATCTGGATAACTTTATCTTCAGTGGGGGGTTCTCTCTGCTCGAACCTGAGTTCCCACTGTGTATCCATTTGTTGAGCCCAAGAGTCATTCTCAAATTGTTCAGATTCTTGTTCGTCTGCTTTAAGAGAATCTATCAATACTATATTTACTGATAATGCTCGTTCGAGATCATCATATGATGAGCCGGAGGCCGGTGAGCCATCTTGAGAAGAGGAAGAGATATCCTCATTTGACTCAGAAATTGCAAGGGAGGTGGTATACCCTAACCCAAAATGAGTTCGTTGACAGTAGAAATTTTAGTACAATGGCATTCGCCTACCTTTCCCGTAGTTGAGGCCTGGTTCCAGCTTCAAGTCATAACCCATACTTTGCATAATCTTCAAAGCTTGTGGGCTATATCTGTGAACCTACATTTTACCAGCATCGTCATTGGGAGAATCTTCTAGTACAGTCGGTTTATTGCACATGCGATCAAAGACCATTGAACGCTGACCGCTGTGAGTAGGTGGGACAATAAAGATAGAGTCCTCATATGGCCCATATGTCGTGATGACATTAGATGGTGACGCTACTTCCCACACATACGGATGATAGGAATCTATAGATTTCAAGAATCTTTGTGCTATAGGTTCTATATCGTTGTGGGGAGAGGATTCCTGATCAAAAATTTGAGCGTCAATGTACGGGAAAAGAGGATCTTTATTATCATCAGAAACCACATTCCTGGTTGTATTTACATCAATCGGAGGCTTGTTGAGCCAAATGTTGATGACCAAGGGTGGAGGCTTCTGGTTCAAAGTGATCACTAGAGGATCACCTCTGTTTCCTGACTTGGTTTTGTTCAGGTGGATAGCCAGGGGTTCTATGACTTTCGGACGAGTAGTTCGCCCTTTCACCTTGATTGACAGACGTTGTTCGATAGAGGGTTCTTTTGGCTCTCGGTGGGATTTCTCCTCTGTCTTGCTTGACACCTCTTCCATGTAGTCTTGGGTGTACAACATGGCATCGGAGTAGTAAGACTCTACTCCTTTAAACGGGTTAAGATCAGCAAACTCCGTTTGTACTGTTCCTTGGGCATCTACATATTTAAAGCATTGATGTAGAGTCGAAGGAACGATGTTGTGGTCGTGGATCCATGGTCTGCCCAGCAGAATGTTGTAGGATACCTCTGAATCAATGACATAGCACGTAGCCACTGATCTGAGGTCGCCAATCTGGATCCTCAGACGAATCTTCCCCAACGGCTTACTTTTCCAAGCGTTGAAACCCATGATTGTAGTGGTAGTGTAAGCCAATTCACTGGTAGGAATCCTCAGCGGTCTGAGCAGACTATGAGGAATGATGCTGATCGATGATCCTGGATCTATGTGAATTCGGTCAACCTCTATGGAACTGACATATCCGGTGTAATAGAGGGGTCTGTCATGCTTGTTGTGTTTCAACAGCATGTCATCTTGAGTGAAAGTGATATTCAGGACCACCTCCATCACACTATGGAATTGAGGACATGCCACAGGTTCTTCATCAGAGGACTTGAGCTGGGTCAAGTATGCATCCGCCTGTATTAATGCTTCACTCAGAGCTTGACGAGTGTCTTTAGAGAGCCTGAGTAATTCAAAAATGGACAATCTGGCTGGTGTATGAGCCAACTGGGCCAGGATGTCAAAGTTATACGGCTTCTCTGAACCTTTGCTTTGAATATTCTTCAAAGGTTTATCGAAGCGCACTTATTTTTGCTTGCCCTTGTCCGCCAAAGTTGGTCTCGGAGGACCGACCTCTGGTATGGCAGGTTCCTATTCTGAAGGCTTCGCAGCTGAAGCGTCTGCCGATGCTTCTTCTTGACTTCCTCCATAGTCCTTGAGGTAGGCTTTTCCTAAACGGGTTCCAGTGGCCAAAATCTCTTCTTCTGATGTCGAGGATACCGCAACCATATGACATGGTTTGCGCTTCGAGGTCTTCTTAGACTTAGCCTTAGGAGCTTGAGTCTCTTCCTCGATCTCTGACACCAGATCTGGATGAACCCACATAATCTCGCCCCGCTGGGTGGTTAGGGGTACCAGGTCATGATTTTGACCCCTAGCTGGAGGAAGATTAACGATGTTTATCGTTGTCCGGGAAATAGGTACAATACCTCCGAAACTTCTTGAGGAGGCAGATTGCCAAATTGGAGAGAGATCATGTTGGCTGTGACCGTCTTCTCGCTGTTGTGCAGAGTGATGGCCTTAGCATTGATCAACTCCTGGATTTTTCTTTTCAGTACATAACACGCCTTTGTGGGGTAATTTATGTACCTATAAAAAATATAGTACTTGGGGTTATTGGTACTGCCAACTTTATTAGGCCGCTTCACCTCAGGGAGGGTAATCTTGTCGCTTTTGACAAGACACTCGAATATGCTCGGAATATCGTCGTCGTCAAAAGAGTACACTTCAATGGGCCTGGAAGTCTCCAGTTTCGTCTGTGTGGTTGCCGCAATCTTTTGCCTGGACGTATTGATCACCAGAGCTTCTTTTCCTTTGGAACCATGGGGATGGTCGCTGTTGGAAGATGACCTCTTGCCTCTATCAGAGGTAGATATCATAATTCCATTATCACGCACCTTCCGACTATTGTCTTCAACGGCTACCGATGAGATGATAAATGAGGGCCAATCATGGAACAGATATGGTCCTATAAATATCGAGATCATTGGAAGAAGATTCTTCCTGCAAATGTCTACCAATGCTGAGTTTGGAACTCCCGGAGGCATTTGTAAAGTGGCTTGACGAAAACGTTCGATGAAAGTGCGAACGTTCTATTTCTCCTTCTGCTTTACTTTGATGAGAGAGGACATAGACATGTCCATCCCTCCTTCATAGAATCGCGCGAAGAACAAAGTCTTGAAATCTTCAAAGAAAGTAATACAGTTGTCCGCAAGACTACGGTACCACTGATAAGCCACTCCCGAGAGACAGCCTTTGAACACTCGAGTGAGAAGGGCGTCATTCCCTTACAATAACACCGTCATCATACTGAAGTAGTTCATGTACTGGCTCGGTGATGTTTTTACCTCAAACAAAGTCATAGTCTGTGGTTTATATTTAGGAGGGAAAGGGACTTCATCCCAGATAGCTGGGTAAGGCTGGTTGATTCCCAATTTCTTTAACTGATCCTTATGTTTTTAGGCATCAAATTGGGTTTTCAATTCCCGCACTGCCTGCATTGGATCTTCAGCAGGTAGAGGGACCGCAGAGTGGTAAGAGATCGATTGTATTGCAGCTTTAACAGGAGGCAATACATTCTCTGAATTAGGAGGGGCTGCTGATTCTTGATCTAGAATAGGCTCCTTGTTCGCGTTGGATGGTGGTAAGTCCACCCCCACATGTATTTGAGTCGGAGGGACCGATGCTTGAGCTATAGCAGCTGTGTGTTGAGTCAGCATCATCTAGTGCATATTATCCATCATGGATTGTATCTCTTTCAGAGATGTCTCCAGTACAGCAATGCGTTGCTCAGTACTTCCTGACGAGGAAGCCTTTTCGTGCTCATCTTCAATGGCATAGACCCCCATTTCTCTGGATGTCATTGAAGGGCTAGTATAGGTCTCTGTAGAGAATGACTCTATACTTTCAGCATCTGATTTAGGAGATTGGCGACCCCCAGTGTCGGAATCAGAAGAATACGAAGCCGGTTGTCATGACCTCGAACGGGTATTTCGGAACACCCCAGCTTCAATGTTCTCAAAGAGTTTGTTGAATCTCCTTTGGCTTAGAGTTCTAGAGGGATGACATCATGAATTCGACCTTCCTCTAGGAACGTGTGAAGCCATGTTCACTGATGCATGTGCAGGCTCTTCTTCCTGGAAAGACAGAGAGTAGTTCAACCGGTCGAAAATTGACCGTTTTGCTTCAGAATAGCAATAATTAACTACAATCCTATGACTATTATAATAGTGCTCCCTAGGAGGCATAATAGACATGCTGGAAGATCCCTTATCCTTGCGTTTCTGGATCAGATATTCACGCAAGTTAGGAGGATTTACAGAAGAAGAAGAAGAAGAAGAAGAAGAAGGCTTATTCCTCTTGTTTACATTAGTTGGCATGCGGATATTGGGAACCATAACTTTTCCTCTGCCACCTGTATACAACATGTTAGCCATCTGAGTAGCAGATAATCCCTGAGGAGTGTGTCTCTCTGTAAACTGGGCTTTTTTTATGCTGAGGGGTTTAACCTGGCATAAATTGGAACTTTGCTCAGGTTGGCATAAAAATGAGGAGGCCTTCAATCAGCCATCAGCTTCTCGCGTAGTCTGGAGAGCGGGCAGATTCTTCTTTTGCTGGCGTAAGGGCCGAGAAGTTGAGTAGTCCGCCACTTGTTTTTCCTTGCATAAATTGCAGGGACCATTAGCTTTTCTGCGGAGGGCAGATGCATTCTTACGCGTAGAGCGCGTTTGAAATTTCTGATTTGGCGCTGAGGCATTATCAACAACCTTGTCTGCCACGTCACAGACGGGAGACTGAATTTTATGCGTAGAGCGCGGAGTAGACTTTTGGATTAGCACTGAGGCATCACCAGAAGTTTTATCTGCCACGTCACAGACGGTAGACAGAGTTTTACGTGCGGGGTGCGGAGTAGACTTCTGGACTAGCACTGAGGTATTGTCAGAAGTTTTGTCTACCACGTCACAGACGGGAGACAGAGTTTTACGCGCGGGGTACGGAGGTTGCGAAGCTACAACCTTGTTGGTCGGAGAAACCAGAGAGTCGACAAGAACGGTAGGGGATGTCCGGGGCATCCAAACCTTACGCAATTTACTGTTGCCTTGGACAGAGAGAAAGTGAGAGCTACCCCCTGCTCGAAGCATATCTTCGTAGGCAGACTGGTCGAACTGGACGACCAAGGTCTTCTTCATTGATTCTACTGATACTGCATCGTGTTGAGCAATTGCTTTCTCGTCAGATGAGAAAGAGGTCCCCAGCAGGGTCGCCATCTTGTGTTTGATAATAAACGGAAGAAATAAAACTAGGTTTATACAAAACCCTTTCTTAGGTTTACAAACAAGAAGTACTATTAATCCTATACGAGGATGTTAAGTACAAAATTTAATCTGGGTAAATATTGCTATAGGAGTCTGATCTGCAGTCGATCACTTTGTCCCTTGGACCACACGATGATGAAGAAGTACTGTAGAAGAAGGAGATGCTTCAAAGATTGCAAAGGGGAGTGGATGCTTGATGCCAAAATCGTCGATCACTACTCTCTGTCTATGGTCTGGATTATTCTCTCTCAAAAAAGTCAATTTCTGACCTTAAGTTCTCCAGTTCCAAATCTTCAACCCTGATTCTTCAACTCTGGAATTTGCGACCTTGGACCTCTGTCAATAGAGGTCTCTATTTATAGGGTTTTAGTGACAGTAACCGTCCAGTCGGCGTAGAAGCCGGACAGTGGAGAGTGTGGCACTTTTTACGCTGCTGTTATAATAACTGCCACCCACGTATAGATGATTTTCTGAATCTGCATGTGACGCGTGTCCCATGATGAGAAAATACATATAACTGCTGCGAAGATCATGGCATGCAAGCCACGTAAGTAACTGCCCCTTGCGTAGAAAAGGTTAGCGTAGAAGCCAATAACTGTCACCGTGGCATGGAAGCCAAATAGTTGTCAGGTTGGCGTAGAAGCCAAGTGGTTTGTCGACTCGGCATAGAAGCCAAATAGGCGTAGAAGCCTTGTAGGCGTAGAAGCCTG
Source organism: Iris macrosiphon (assembly GCA_036927795.1). Classification (NCBI taxonomy): domain Eukaryota; kingdom Viridiplantae; phylum Streptophyta; class Magnoliopsida; order Asparagales; family Iridaceae; genus Iris; species Iris macrosiphon. Next base: position 159,948,267 of record JAYESA010000012.1, read on the forward strand.
ATACTGCATGGATAGGTAGCTAGCGTAAAAAGATAGCTGATCCTCCTTTCTTGACTGAGGTCTTGAGCGTATTCTGGACAAAATAGCCTTATCACATGCCAATGCAAATATAGCCTGAGTTGGCATATTCCGAGAAGATTGCGTATAGCGTGCTCATGTAACCTCCGTATCCTGAAATTCGTGCTTAAATGTTGTTATTAGGTTAATTTGGGGCTATTGGGATTTTTTCATTATTTTTAGTTAATTAAAAACTAGTAACCCTAATTTTTTAGGACTTTGAAGAATTTATTTTAGGATCAAACTTAACTAAAAATATTCCAAACTTTTATTTTAGGTTCTAAATAAAAAAATATATTTTCTAGAATTTTTTGGGAATTTTTTGATTATTTTTAGCATTTATTTTGAGTTAATTCTGAAAAACTGAATTAAAAACTAATTTCTGAAAAAGGAAACCCAAAAAGTAATTAATTTTGCCCAGTCAGCAAACATGGGGCCCACCTGTCAGCCTCCCGCAGCGAACAGTGCCGGGCCTGCCTGTCAGTGACCGCGGGGTGGGTGGAGCCGAGCCGAGCCGACCTCGAGCCGAGCCGAGTCAGAGTTCGACTCGGACTCAGCTGAGCCGAGCCGCGCGGATCTACGACCGTTCGATTCGTGCGGGGCTGCGCGGATGGCTGCCACGTGTCTAGATCTGAGCCGCGGCTTCTCTCTCTCTCCTCTATATATATAATAGTTTAGTTATTAACTTCTAGGGTTTTCCTTGAGCCAATTTTTGGAGAATTGTCATCTAGGGTTCGTTCATCTTCCAGAAGCCATTGCACATAGCTCCGGACTCCAAACGAGGCCTAGTTTTTTGTGTTAGAATGATATTAAGGTTAGATTTATGATTATATAATTTATTTTACGAAATTATGAGTATTAAATTTTGGAAAATTCGTAGAACACAGCACGTCTGAAAATAAACATGTTTCGATGTTTTCGTGATTCCGGGAGAACCAGGAATCATAATCATGAACCATTTAAAGTTTCGGAAAGATAATGTCGAGATAATTGACATATATTTTTTCTAGAATTTAATTCGAAGTATTTACATACTGTTAATTCTGTAGAACTTCTAGGTTAGAATTTAACCATCGGTGCACGATACGAAACTTGTATGTGCCATAATTCCCAAACAAATTTAAATTCGGACGAGCCGTAAATTCTAGCATATTATTGTTGCTGAAATCTACAGGAAATCATGCATGAAACTCGAGTTTTGTGTCGGTTGACTTTTTGGTCAACAGATCACCTCGATTTGCGTGCCATGAGTCTCGAGTTGATAAAATTCAGTTCCTTTGGACAAAATTTAGGAATTAACATAAAATAAGAATAATAAGATTAAAATAAGATTTTAGAGTAATTATTCTAGAATTAAATAAATTAAAATAAATTATCTTTTGACATGGTAAGTTTGTAATACATAGGCTATTTGGACTGTGACTTGGACTCTGATTCATACCAGCTAAGGACCACAGGTGAGTACATTCTCTGACAGTTTCTATTATATTGATTATCTCTATAACTCTTGTTGTATAGCGTACATGACTGACACTATTGTTTACACGAGTTGGCATCATTGAGACCTGTCACGAGGAGTCGTGATTGGAATCCATCGTGCTAGCTGGGGATAAATGGGAAAATATTAGTAGCTTATGTGATCATACCCAACTTTACATACATCATAGCTCACCCACACCTCACGTCGGTGTAGCCTGACCATTACATGCCTCATCACTGTTACATATGGTTAGCCGGACTTGTTGGGGATGATCGCTAATCAATGTAATGAGTCATATAGTCCCAAGCCAATCACATGATATACTGATGTTTCACACACTTAGTTAGATGATTCTTGACATGTATCTCTAGTATATGGATCTAGCATCTCCACATGTTCTAGTTATTGTTCTTGTACACACTTATATACCAGTTCATTGTTCTTGCGTGTACTTGTATTTCTATTTCATTGCTAGATATACATTGATGATGACATGCTCCAGTATCCATTTATTCTAGTATTTCTATTTCTAGTATATCTATGCTTGTTAGTATTTCTTATTGCCAGTATTCCTATCTGTCTTATATTTCTTTACACTGTGCTATAGATTTTGTCAATATATGTGGAACTGCTGTTAGAGGTGTATTTCGTTCCAATCCTGACTGGATATTTTTTCCAGACTGTGACATAGAGGACTTGTTTCCAGTATACTTGGAGATTGGATGTTATTTATTGCAGGTTAGATTATTTATTGTTGTTTATACTTGTCTCATATTTTATTTGTTTGCTTCGATATCTCATCGTGCTCTAGTTTATGTGATTGAGTATTCCATATTATTTTGTGATATCTGCGCCTCCTTATGGAGTTGGATATTCATGTGAGATTGATTAGATAGTTACATAATCTAGACAGCGTTCTACCGCCGATGCTGCGGCGTAGGCTGGACGTACCCACGCTCTCGTGCCCCAAAATCTGAGTGTGGGTCGTGACACGTTTTACTGGTGGCCCATGCAGGTCAGACTTCGCAAGTTATGCGATATCGTGGTAGTGCGACGTCTTAGTTGTACTACTGCGTGCCTGCGATATGATACATAACATAGGATACTATGATGAGAGAGGATACTCAAACACAAGTTATTTGAGAGATTCTTGGGACGATCCCTTGAGAATCTTATTATAATTTTCAATTTAAATATTTTCCTTGTTTCCGTCCGCTCTCGCTTGTTGTTATTGAACTTGATTCTTGTTGATTAGTTTTTAAATTAAAATATTTGTATCATTGTTGAGTTTGATTCTTGTTGACCAGTTGTTAAATTTAATTCTTGGTATCGTTGTTGAGTTTTAATTTTATATCGAGATAAATTTTATGGACTAAACTTTACGGTATCATCTGATGACATATATTGATGAGGACAGTGAGAAAGGTAAAAAGTCTACTTTGGTTATGGAACCTAGAGTTTATCGCAGCCATATTAGCTGTCGTGATAAGAACGTAGGAACCAGACTTGGATGTACATACTGTAGTTATGAAACTTAGAGTCTCTCGCAGCCATACCGGTTGGCGTGGCGAAGATTCTAGATGACATGATTATAGAGTTGCATACCTTAGTTACGGAACCTGTCGTTTATCGCATCTATGCTTACTGGCATGGCGAGGATTCTGAGTGTCATAATTTCTGACAAACGTGTATGATTATCAAATTGTATCTTAAATTGGTTCTTAAAAGTATCATCTCAATACTTATTTATTTTCGTTATTATATGACCTTGTTCCATCGCTTCTTTTTTTACTAGCAGTAGAATACCTTCAGTCCTTATTCAGTTCCTTTTTGAGCTTCTTTTCTTTGAGGATTCCTTATTAGTATGATAATTAGTGACTTACAATTTTGTTTGTGTCTTGTATTAGTGTTGACTGGGTGTGACTTATGAGTTTGTAAGTATTTCTTAGTTGGATATATGAACAGTAGGCATTAATCTAGAGTTAACCCATAGCGTAGTGCCTTGTAGCAATAGTTCTATGATAGGTGTTATTATAATTAGTATTTGTATTATAGAAAGAGGAGTAAGAGTATCAGTGAAGGTTCCAAGAGTAAGTATCAGATTCATCATGCCAGTCCTGGATAGTCATTAAATTATGTAATTGGGTGATCTATGTAAATAATTAAGTATCAAGGAATTGTGTTAAAGATTAATGGAGCATGATGTTCAATTTGATGATTGATACTGGGTGTATCAAGAGTAAAGAAATGTATATGCATAAAGGGTTTTAATGAGATGCCATGAGTAGAGAAATATCAAGATTGGTAATAAAAGTTGTGAAATATATCACAGATTAGTTTAACAGGCTGTAAAAGGTTTAAGAGATATGCTTATACATCAATCGAGATATGGAACCATATGCCTGCCCTTGAGATTGAAGTAAAGCATGGGTATTATAGAAAGTGCAAGTAATCGTGAGTTGTAATAAGTTTGATGAGATAATCTAATGATGAAGCTAGTGTTACCATACCAATAGTGCTAGTGATTCTATATCAAAGATTTGTTGAGCAAGGTGCTAATGACAGTAAGTACTTCGTGTGATGATAATTAGATTGGTGTATCAATTAATATAGATAGAAAATTATTAAAGAAAATATGTGTGATGATAACTTTGATTATTGGAAGTAATATTACAAGTAATCCGGGCAGTACAAATTTCAGAACACAGTTAAGAATTGTAGATAATTGGTGTATTGTGTGCACCTTGAGTATTAGAGACTGTGAGTATTATATGTATACTTGTGGATTTAAATTTATAATTTGAAGAGTGGGAATGAATTTTAATTTTTAAAGAATTTTTGAGGAGTTAAGATTTTATGTTATTAAAATTTTGAGGATTAAAATTCAATTCAATAAACATAGTCAAAGCTATAAAGATTTTGGAAGTGATTAAAAATTTTATTTCGATATTTGAGCATTTGACTTTTGAGGAAAGTATATGCATTTTATTTTAAATCATTCGAGAAGTTAAATTTTGAGGATTTACTTTGAGGATAAAATTTTATGGTAGGTAAAAAATATAAATTTGTATAAGAGTAGATGATGTACATGTGTAAGGATCTATTGGCTTGAGCATGTTTGAGATGGCACTGCAATTAGACTTGGGTGTCCATCTAGAGTTGTATTAGAATGAGTAGTACTTAGTATAGTGTGTTGCACTTAGTGTGCCCTTGAGTGATAAGAACAATTAGTATGAACAATTGCAGTTGGTACGAGAGCTGGCAGTGGATGTGCTAGTAGTACAAACAGTGGTACCTAAAAGGATAAGGGTATCAAACTTTGGATGCATCATTAAACCTATGGTTGTGTTAGAAGGCTATGTTCTGTTCTTTTCTTCTCTTCCTTTTCATCTGTTTTATTGATTAATTTCCTAGTACCATAGTCTATATCAATGATCTTCTTGCTAGAATGTAGCTAGTAGTACACCCCGACAGAGACTGTAATACCATGACAAAAGTAACCATAACCATGTATGTTTTCTCTAGATTGCGTGTTGTATTACGTGTTGTATGACTATAGGTAGGATTCTCTTAGACTTTGATTGTTGAGAGTTTGACCGTAGTGAAGAATTGATGAAGAGGTTATGACTTGACAAAAAGAGACAATGTGCCTTAAATTTCGAGGAGAAATATTTATTTAAATAAAGAAAGTTGAGAATTTAAATGACAGAATTGACGATTTGTTAAAATCATAAATTTTTATGAAGATTGTGGTATGATTGAATGTCACTAACATTCGAGGAAATTAAGGAGATTATCATTATATTCATTGGACTGCAAGTTATGAACTTATATTGAATATGGTATTTGAAGATTTCATAACTAATACATTATTTGATTTTGTGTGGAAAAAAGGAATCGAGGATTAAGATCACTAATGGATTAGTGTTGAATTCGAATTTTGGGATAAGATTTTTAAATTTTTTAAATATGCATTTACTGGATTTCAATTAAAGGATTGGATAGTAAATTTTGTATTTAGTGAATTACTCAAGATTTGAGGAGTAAGATAATTAATGGGTTAGTGTTTGAATACAAACTTTTTGGATGAGATTTTAACTTTTATAAATGTACATTGATTGGATTTAAATTAGAGGATTGGATATTAAATTTTTGAGTATTTAATTATTAACACCAAATTTTGAGGAGATTGTGATACGAATGGAATTCGAATTTTAAATTTGAGAATTTTTCAGAAATATGATATCTATAGAATTATGAATGTTTGTGAAATAACAATATGAATTTGCTTCATGATTATATGGTTTGATGATTAAAATTTTGATTATAAAATAATATAAATGAATACATACAACTATTGAGGATTTTAAATTTCGAGGACGAATTTTTTAAGGTGGGTAGACTTGTAACCTCTGTATCCTGAAATTCGTGCTTAAATGTTGTTATTAGGTTAATTTGGGGCTATTGAGATTTTTTTATAATTTTTAGTTAATTAAAAACTAGTAACCCTAATTTCCTAGGACTTTCAAGAATTTATTTTAGGATCAAACTTAACTAAAAATATCCTAAACTTTTATTTTAGGTTCTAAATAATAAAATATATTTTCTAAAAATTTTAGGAATTTTCTGATTATTTTTAGCATTTATTTTGAGTTAATTATGAAAAACTGAATTAAAACTAATTTCTGAAAAAGGAAACCCAAAAAGTAATTAATTCTGCCAAGTCAGCAAACATGGGGCCCACCTGTCAGCCTCCCGCTGCGAACAGTGTCGGGCCCGCCTGTCAGTGACCGCGGGGTGGGTGGAGCCGAGCCGCGTGGATCTACGACCGTTCGATTCGTGCGGGGCTGCGCGGATGGCTGTCACGTGTCAAGATCTGAGCCGCGGCTGCTCTCTCTCTCCTCTATATATATAATAGTTTAGTTATTAACTTCTAGGGTTTTCCTTGAGCCAATTTTTGGAGAATTGTCATCTAGGGTTCCTTCATCTTCCAGAAGCCATTGTATATAGCTCCGGACTCCAAACGAGGCCTAGTTTTTTGTGTTAGAACGATATTGAGGTTAGCTTTCTGATTATATAAATTTTTTCACAAAATTATTAGTATTAAATTCTGGAAAATTCGTAGAGCACAGCATGTCCGAAAATAGACGTGTTTCGATGTTTTCGCGATTTCGGGAGAACTAGGAATCAGAATCATGAACCGTTTAAATTTTCTGAAAGATAATGTCGAGATCATTGACATATGTTTTTCCTAGAATTTAATTTGAAGTATTTACATACTGTTAATTCTGTAGAACTTCTAGGTTAGAATTTAACCATCGGTGCACGATACGAAACTTGTATGTGCCATAATTCCCAAACGAATTTGAATTCGGACGAGCCGTAAATTCCAGCATATTTTTGTTTCTGAAATCTATAGGAAATCATGCATGAAACTCGAGTTTGTGTCGGTTGACTTTTTGGTCAACAGATCGCCTCGATTTGCGTGCCATGAGTCTCGAGTTGATTAAATTCAGTTCCTTTGGACAAAATTTAGGAATTAACATAAAATAAGAATAATAAGATTAAAATAAGATTTTAGAGTAATTAATTCAGAATTAAATAAATTAAAATAAATTATCTTTTGACATGGTAAGTTTGTAATACATAGGCTATTTGGACAGTGACTTGGACTCTGATTCACACCAACTAAGGACCACAGGCGATTACATTCTCTGACAGTTTCCATTATGTTGATTATCTCTATAACTCTTATTGTATAGCGTACATGACTCTGACACTATTTTTTACACGAGTTGGCATCATTGAGACCTGTCACGAGGAGTCGTGATTGGAATCCATCGTGCTAGCTGGGGATAAATGGGGAAATATTAGTAGCTTATGTGATCATATACAACTTTACATGCATCATAGCTCACCCACACCTCACATCGGTACAGCCTGACCATTACATGCCTCATCACTGTTATATATGGTTAGCCGAACTTGTTGGGGATGATCGCTAATCAATGTAATGAGTCATATAGTCCCAAGCCGATCACATGATATACTGATGTTTCACACACTTAGTTAGATGATTCTTGACATGTATCTCTAGTATATGGATCTAGCGTCTCCACATGTTCTAGTTATTGCTCTTGTACACACTTATATACCAGTTCATTGTTCTTGCGTGTACTTATATTTCTATTTCATTGCTAGATATACATTGATGATGACATGCTCCAGTATCCATTTATTCTAGTATTTCTATTTCCAGTATATTCATGCTCGTCAGTATTTCTTATTGCCAGTATTCCTATCTGTCTTGTATTTCTTTACACTGTGCTATAGATTTTGTCAATATATGTGGAACTGCTGTTAGAGGTGTATTTCGTTCCAATCCTGACTGGATATTTTTTCCAGACTGTGACATAGAGGACTTGTTTCCAGTATACTTGGAGATTGGATGTTATTGATTGCAGGTTAGATTATTTATTGTTGTTTATACTTGTCTCATATTTTATTTGTTTGCTTCGATATCTCATCGTGCTCTAGTTTATATGATTGAGTATTCCATATTATTTTGTGATATCTGCGCCTCCTTATGGAGTTGGATATTCATGTGAGATTGATTAGATAGTTACATAACCTAGACAGTGTTCTACCGCCGATGCTACGGCGTTGTCTGGACGTACCCACGCTCTTGTGCCCTAAAATCTGGGTGCAGCTTTTGACGTGACAATTTGTTTTGTCTTCTGCTGAGCGTAAAAGCTCACATCTGCTTGTGTAAAACTAGGCAGCGTATTCCCTTGTATGCGTAAAAGCACTTTGTATCAGGGAAACGTCACTAAACGACGGTCTAGGTCTCTGTACCGCACCATCATTACAGCCGTCATCTGGATAGTTGTGCAGTACTCGTTGTCAGGAGTCAGGTTTACTGCATGATCTGACATATTCATTCGAGGAATACGAAGCGTTCCTCGTACAACTTCCCACCGCATTAAAAGCGAGTAGGTTTTACGCCAAAGTGGCGATGTAACAACCCTTTTACGCTGAAGCAGCCTGAAAATACTGTATTACGCGGATTATTCGGGAGCTTATATTTTACGCTGTACTAGCGATAAAGCTCTGTTTGTACGCCAATGGCTCTGAAGTCACGTCTTACGCCACCTAGCACTGAAATACTGCGTAAAACTCTACAGCATATTTTTCATGCTTCTACAGTCCCCACTGTACTTGAGCCCGCTTGGATCCCGACTCGCCGGAGCGCCTGATAAGCGCTCCCGTTGCCCATTCTGACTGTGCACCACCATGCACGACGATCAGCCCCGTCTCGTCATCTCCACCCCGTCCACGCATGCAGGTTTGACAGGAACCTAATCTCGAAAGAGTACGCATACGCATGTACATATGTTATGCATTAGTATATGTATGTATCGGTATATGCATGTATGTACATAGTTGCATACGTATAGGTATATAGATATTATATGCTCTCAAACAATATCTTTACTTACGTATATATATGTATTATAAGTATCCCTAGTATGCATATTTAATATTTGTACTCATAGTATAATTGATTAGTATGTATAAGTATACGCATATAAACATATAATATAAACTCTATAAAGTAGCTAAATGCATATATCTATTAAAATTGTAATTAGTGGTATTAATGTTTATGATAAATAATAATAGGCATTATATGCCCGTACACTAGGTGACCCTAACAAAATTATGGATACCCGTAGCTATCTTGACCTGTGACACTGTGGCATGTTAAAAGACTGCCATATATACATCGACGTACTGGCAAGACTCGTATCACGGACTGTCTGATTGCACAACATTTGTAGACACGACACTCGTGCAACTTGACGCACACTTGACCTTAGTTGACAAGAGTCATACCTAGAGTAGCCTTGAGTTCAGTATATTATGTTGATTGTGTGTTAGTGTGATGTCTGATGCAGTATTGTGTTATATGATGTGTCTATAGGACCGGTGGATCCTTCAAACGACACCTTGGAACCCGGACATTGGTATTGCCAGCTAAGGACCACAGGCGAGTACATTCTCTGACAGTTTCCATTATATTGATTATCTCTATAATTCTTGTTGTATAGCGTACACGACTCTGACACTATTGTTTACACGAGTTGGCATCATTGAGACCTGTCACGAGAAGTCGTGATTGGAATCCATCGTGCTAGCTAGGGGAAATGGGGAAATATTAGTAGCTTATGTGATCATACCCAACTTTACATGCATTATAGCTCACCCACACCTCACGTCGGTGCAGCCTTACCCTTACATGCCTCATCGTTGTTACATGTGGTTAGCCTGACCTTGCAGGGATGATCGCTAATCAATGTAATGAGTCATATAGTCCCAAGCCGATCACATGATATGCTGATGTTTCACACACTTAGTTAGATGATTATTGACATGTACCTTAGTATATTGATCTAGCATTTCCACATGTTCTAGCTATTGATCTTGTACACACTTATTTACTTACCAGTTCATCATTCTTGCGTGTACTTGTAGTTTTAGTCATTGCTAGATGTATATTGATGATGATGTTCCAGTATTTCTTATTCCAGCATTTCCTTTATTTCAGTATTTTTTATTGCCAGTTATTCATATTTGTCTTGTATTTTTTACATTGTGTTATAGTTTTTGTCAATATATGTGGAACTTCTGTTAGAGGTGTATTTCGTTCCAATCCTGACTGGATATATTTTTTCAGAGGATCTTGAGGAGTTCTGTACCACATACTACGGACCAGGTATAGATGCAGACTACACACCAGAGATCCTAGAGGAGACTATGCCTTTAGATGAGACATTACCTGCAGCTATCTAGATAGTATTTATATTATGCATCTGAGACTTCTGGAGGTTATTTCAGTTTATGTTTAGACTTTTGTTAAGTTAATTTGAGACTTGTGGAGATTTTATGTTAGACAGCTAGACTGTGATTTATCTTTATGTTGAGACATGGTGTTTTACTATGTCACTTCTCTTATCTTTTATCTTGCCTTATACTTTATAGTTGTTGTGATTGAGTTATATTGTGAGATATTATAGAGATGTATATCATTGACAGGTGTTTAGTTATATAGTATTATTGTGACCTAGACAGCGTTCTACCGTCGATGCTGCTGCGTAGGCTGGACGTACCCACGCTCTCGTGCCCCTATACCGGGTGCGGGTTATGACACATTTTTAGTGGTGGCCCTTGCAGGTCAAGTTTCACAATTTGTACGATATCGTGGTAGTGCGACAACTTAGTTGTACTGCTACGAACCTGTGCTAGGATATAGGAAATAAGATTTAGGATGAGAGTATGCTCAATCACACTAGGAAATTCTGAACTTCATATTGCTATTCTAATTGATTGCTTCCTTAACATTTTACTGTCCTTCCTTGATAATATCGTATCACCTTAAATTGATTCTTTTGATCTGTATTCAGGATGCCGCCGAATACTAGATCCATGAGAGTGGGAGCAGCAACTTCAGAGAGGTCTGCCACCTCTCAACCTGACAAACAAACACCTGGAGTTCCTTCTACATCTCCTATTCGTGTGGGAGTTTCTGCAGCTAACGGGATTCCTCCTCCACCTATCCAGAGGATTGCCCTAGCCATGACAGACAACCTTCCACCACCAGTGACACTGATTCCCGGAGAAGTGCCCACTGACGAGGCACAGATGTTCGTACTGATCCATGAGAGTAACAGCAGAAGCTCAGCATGTTCAAGCTGAAGCCCAGAGAGTGCAAGCAGAAGCACACCAGGCGCAGACAGAACTGATGAGAGAGAGCATGGAGAATGCTCATCAGGTGGCTCTCCAGGCTGTGGAGAGAGTAGCACGACGACCCCAGCATCCTGACCAGCAACCACAGAGGCCAGGCACTATAGTGGACTTTAAGAGGATGATGCCTCGGGAGTTCAAGGGCATAGAAGGAATACTCTATGCTGATGAATGGTTAGAGGACATAGAGAGGAACTTGCGCTTATCACAGATCCCGAAGATTCTTCAGATAGAGGCCGCTGGCAGTCAGATATTTGATATCGCACTGACGTGGTATCGTACACAGCCGAGACTCGCTGCTGAAGGACTTACTTGGGAGGACTTCAAAGAGCTCTTTAAGGAGAAATTCTTTCCTGACGTGGCCTTGGGAGCATTGGAAGGTCAATTCCATGACTTAGTCCAAGGAGGCATGTTAGTCGACGAATATGCCGCAGAGTTTTGTCGTTTGAGTCAATTCGCACCGTCGATGATTTCAGACCCAGGAGACTGAGCACGGAAGGTCAGAAAGAGATTAAATAGGGAGATCAAGTCTCGTACTTCGGGACGACGTACTGCTACTTTTGATGGTATCCTGATGGATGCCCAGATTGCTGAAGATGACTTGGACCTCAGGCCCAAGAGAGGACACGACACATCTGGAACAACAAGAGGTAACACAGGACCGGCCAAGCGCCCACACTTTCAACAACAACAACAACAAAGGCGGTACCAGCAGCAACACCAGCAACAGGCACCAGTTCGAGGACATGTTTAGCAACAACAACCACAGAGACAGAATCAGCTCGTCGCCACATGTTCGTATTGCGAGAAGATGGAACATACAAGAGACATCTGCAGGAAAAGGTTGGGCACTTGCTTGTCATGTGGATCAGCAGCACATCAGTTGAGGGACTGTCCAGCTGTTCAGAATCGCCAGGGAGGAGCAGCAGCTCAAAGAGGACCAGCCAGAGCACCTATTGTACCATGAGGCCAGCAGAGAGGACCTCTACTTCCACCACAGCAGTAAAGGTTTGCTCAGCACCAGCAACAGCAGAGAGGAGCACCACTGGGACGAGCTTACTCCATGACTACTAAGGAGGCCGAGCCAGCTGGAGACGTGATTTTAGGTTCAGTTTTACTCGATTCTATTCCAGCACTTGCATTATTTGATTCTGGCGCTTCCCATAGTTTTGTATCTGTATCTTATGCCCTTAAGCATCATTTGGAAACAGAACCATTATATAGGACTTGCAAGATCACGACAGGAGGAGGCATTATCCTTGTCCGTGATTGTTGCAAGGATCGGAGAGTGTCATTGGAAGACCGAGATTTGAGCGTGAGTTTTCTCGTCATGCCACTTCCGAGATACGATATTGTACTCGAAATGGACTGGCTGAGTAAACACCATGCTTCTATAGATTGTCATGAAGGTAGAGTAGTATTTCGACCACCAGGAGAGCCAGAGTTTGAGATCGCCAGAGGAGCAGAGGAGCGGAGCATAGGCACTTTTTTGCGGAGTCAGGATGGAAGAGGAGTTACCACATCCACTTATAGCGGAGTTCCTGGATGTATTTCCAGAGGAGTTGCCAGGTTTGCCGCCAGACAGAGATATTGAATTCTCCATAGACTTGATACCAGAAGCGGAGCCTATTTCGCAACATGTCTATAGAGTTAACAACAACGAGTTAGTAGAACTGAAGAAACAAGTAGTGGAGCTGCAAGACAAAGGTTTTATTAGATCCAGTTCATCGCCATGGGGAGCACCGATATTATTCTTACCGAAGATGGATGGCACGGTACGCATATGTATCGATTATAGAGCTTTGAATAACCACACTATCAAGAACAAATACCCGCTGCCGAGGATAGAAGATCTTTTCGATCAATTGAGCGGAGCAAAGGTGGTTTCAAAAATAGACTTGAAGTCAGGCTATCACCAGGTAAAGGTGAAGAAGGAAGACATACCGAAGACAGCCTTTCGGACCAGATATAGCCAGTTTGAATTTACAATAATGTCGTTTGGTTTAACCAACGCACCAGCCGCATTTATGAACTTGATGAACAAGGTATTCCACCAGTACCTTGACAAGTTCGTAGTGGTGTTTATTGAAGACATTCTAATATATTCGAAGACCCCAGAAGAGCATGAAGAGCACCCGAGGATGGTCTTAGAGACTCTCAGGAGAGATAAGTTGTATGGGAAGCTTTCAAAGTGTGAGTTCTTCCTTGACAAGGTAGAATTTCTTGGACATATGGTGACAGGTAATGGAATCTCAGTTAACCCAAAGAAGATAGAGGCAGTGGAGTCATGGGCTAGCCCTAGTATGGTAGCTGAAATCAGGAGCTTTCTCGGACTAGCAGGATACTACAGAAGATTTATACAAGACTTCTCCAAGATTGCAGAGCCAATGACTAGGCTGACCAAGAAAGATGTGGAATTTGTCTGGACAGAAGAATGTCAAGCCGCATTCGATGAGCTAAAGAGGAGATTGACGACAGCACCAGTTTTGACGTTGCCGTCAGGGACAGGTGGATTCACTATCTACAGTGATGCTTCAGGAAAGGGTTTGGGATATGTTCTTCAACAACATAAAAAAGTAATTGCCCATGCTTCAAGACAATTATGCCCCCATGAAAAGAACTACCCCACTCACGATCTGGAGTTAGCAGCAGTTATCTTTGCCCTAAAGCTGTGGAAGCACTATCTGTACGGAGAGCGTGTAAAAATCTTCACAGACCACAAGAGCTTGAAGTACATGTTTACGTAGAAGGAGCTGAACATAAGATAGAGAATATGGTTAAAATTGATGAAAGACTTCGATATCTCATTACAGTACCATCCAGGAAAGGCCAACGTAGTCGCCGATGCCTTGAGCAGGTATCCAATGGCTATGTGCTTGACTTCGGATAGACATTTATTAGCTGATCTTGAGAGCTTGGGAATTGAAGTACTAGTTCCAGGAGTTGAGATTCAGATATGGGGATTGCAGATACAACCAGAGCTGATGGACAGAATTAAAGCTGCGTAGTACGAGGATGAGACTCTAAGGAATATTATAGCACAAGTTCGGACAAGATTGATAGACGACTTTACTATTGCGGATGATGGATCCTTACGACATGGCACGAGGATGTGTGTGCCAAGTGGAGAGCTGCAAGAAGAAGCTTTGCAAGAGGCACACTGCTCTAAGTACTCGATGCATCCCGGAGCCAACAAGATGTATCAAGATTTGAGGGAGCACGTATGGTGGTATGGTATGAAGCACGAAGTAGCAAGCTTCGTATCCCGATGTTTAGTGTGCCAACAGGTGAAAGCAGATCGACAGAGGCCAGGGGATTGCTTCAACCTTTACCCATTCCAGAATGGAAGTTTGGGTCATCGTAGATAGGTTAACCAAATCAGCCTACTTCTTACCTTTCAAAGTGGGTACATCGATGGAGAAGCTAGCAGAGATGTATCTACAGCAGATTGTCAGATTACATGGAGTTCCTGTGAGCATTGTCTCCGATCGGAATAGTCTTTTTACTTCCTATTTCTGGAGGAGTCTGCAGTCTAGCTTGGGCACTCAGCTCAAGTTTAGTACTGCGTATCACCCTCAGACAGACGGGCAGTCTGAAAAGACTATTCAGACTCTTGAAGATATGCTACACACTTGCGTATTGGATCTCGGAGGTTCTTGGGAGGATCATCTATACTTGGTAGAGTTTGCTTACAACAACAGCTACCAGGCCAGCATTGAGATATCACCATTCGAGGCTTTATCTGGACGAAGGTGTCGTACACCTTTATCTTGGGATGATGTTGGAGAGAGAGCTTTGTTAGGACCAGAAATGATCGTGGATGCAGCAGAAAAAGTAAAACTTATCAGAGACAGACTGCGAGTGGCGCAGGACAGACAACAATATTGGGCCGATAGCCACCATAGACCCCTAGAGTTTCAGGTATTGGTTTGATTCGTTTTGGTTTGTGATTGTTTTGTTTAGTTTGCGTGTTAAGATTATTTGTTCTAGGTTGGCGATTTAGTGTTCCTACGGATTTCTCCGACACGGGACGCGATTCATTTTTGCAGAGGCGGAAAGCTTAGTCCACGATACATCGGGCCTTTCAGTATTCTTGCAAAGGTCGGTACAGTGGCCTATAAACTTGACTTGCCGCCTGCTCTAGATGGAGTGCATGACGTGGTCCACGTGTCACAGCTGAGAAGGTACGTGGCCGATCCTAGTCACGTACTAGATCACTCGGAGATCGAAGTTGGACCGACACTCAGCTATCTTGAACAACCCGTTGAGATCTTGGATCGTAGAGAGAAGGCATTGCGGAACCAGACTATCCCTTTGGTTTATGTTGCATGGAGATATCACTCTCCATGAGAGTCAACTTGGGAGAGAGAGGACGAAATGCGCGAGAAGTATCCGTATCTCTTCGAGACTTGAGGTATAATTTATTATTGATTGATTGTTCTTGTTCTAGTTTATTTTAATTTTGAGGACGAAATTCTTTTAAGGAGGGTAGACTTGTCACCCTCACTTTTTAGATTAAGGGTATTTTCGTCTTTTCGTAATTAATGTGTAAATAATTGCATGATAATTAATTATATCTAAATAATTATTATTGTTAATTGATTGTTGCACTTTACCGTTGTTCGATAATTAGAGTGTCACACTAGCCATTGTCTTCCAACGGATTCACACCCTTGTCCTAGACGTGCCAGTCTGTAAATTGATGCTTGTGTCCCACTTAAGTTCAGTCCTTTGTACTTCTAATTGATTTTAGAACACCCCCTTGCAATTATTTAATTAATTAAATAATAAATATATTCTGTGCAATTTTCCAATTGTTAGGCACTCTTATGCCAAAGTGTATTAAGGTGTCCACCCGTTGGACACGCCACGTGAACAAAACCAATTTCTCCTTCATTATATTTTTCCATGATTTTTGGGAGTGTGTAATTTAACATCAACCCTTTGAAACCATGGCCTCCAAAGCCTTAAACCAATACAATTCTTGCAATTTTATTAAACCCATTCGAAACCTAACCCATTGAAATATCTCCATAACAAGCCAAGGCCTTTTTCCTAGTGTTGACCAAAGTCAAAATATTCTAGGTCAAACCCAACATCAACATATATATATATATATATATATATATATATATATATATATATATCTTTTCCCTTTTTCTTTTTCCTAAAACAAAAAATCAACCCTAACTCAGCCGATTTCCTTCCCATCACTGTTCATCACCCCTCTCGGTTTCTGCCGCCGCTTGAACGAAGACTCGTCGGAGTCGTGCCTGAGACCGCCGCCAATCTCTGTCAACCCGTTATGACGACCGGTGATCCACAACTGACCCGAGCACCTGCACTCACCGTCCCCCGGCTCGTCGACCACCCGTACCTGACTGACCTGCCGGAGCCGTAGTCCATCGTTGAATACCCCGACCATCTCGTTCCTTCCCTACCTCGCCAACTCCGGTCGCCCCCTCATCGACGGCACACGACCGAAGCAGCAGCAACTCGACCCGACTGCTCGGACCGTCACCTAGAGCTTGACCCCGCGCCGGACTGAACGCCTGCACCACTACTGAAGCCGGAGACCGCCGTGTTCGATCAGAGTAAAGCAGCCCCGCCATTGCCTAAGACCAGTCCCTCGTCCCCGCTGTACCTGAGCTCGCCTGGATCCCGACTCGCCGGAGCGCCTGAGCAGCGGTCCCGCTGCCCATTCCAACTGTGCACCACCGTGCACGACGATCAGCCCCGTCTCGTCATCTCCACCCCGTCCACGCGCGCAGGTTTGACAGGAACCTAATCTCGAATGAGTACGCATGTACGTATGTTATGCATTAGTATATGTATGTATCGGTATATGCATGTATGTACGTAGTTGCATACGTATAGGTATATAGATATTATATGCTCTCAAACAATATCTATACGTACTATATATATGTATTATAAGTATCCCTAGTATGTATATTTAATATTTGTACTCATAGTATAATTGATTAGTATGTATAAGTATACGCATATAAACATATAATGTAAACTCTATAAAGTAGCTAAATGCATATATATATTAAAATTGTAATTAGTGGTATTGATGTTTGTGATAAATAATAATAGGCATTATATGCCCGTATACTAGGTGACCCTAACAAAATTACGGATACCCGTAGATATCTTGACCTGTGACCCTGTAGCATGTTAAAAGACTGCCATATGTACATCGACGTACTGGCAAGACCCGTATCACTGACAGTCTGATTGCACAGCATTTGTAGATACGACACCCGTGGAACTTGACGCATACTTGACCTTAGTTGACCAGAGGCATACCTAGAGTAGCCTTGAGTTCAGTACATTATGTTGATTGTGTGTTAGTGTGATGTCTGATGCAGTATTGTGTTATATGATGTGTCTATAGTTCCGTTGGATCCTTCAGACGACACCTTGGAACCCGGACATGGTATTGCCAGCTAAGGACCACAGGCGAGTACATTCTCTGACAGTTTCCATTATATTGATTATCTTTATAATTTTTGTTGTATAGCGTGCATGACTCTGGCACTATTGTTTACACGAGTTGGCATCATTGAGACCTGTCACGAGGAGTCATGATTGGAATCCATCGTGCTAGCTGGGGAAAATAGGGAAATATTAGTAGCTTATGTGATCATACCCAACTTTACATGCATCATAGCTCACCCACACCTCACGTCGGTAAAACCTTACCCTTACATGCCTCATCGCTGTTACATGTGGTTAGCCTGACCTTGCAGGGATGATCGCTAATCAATGTAATGAGTCATATAGTCCCAAGTTGATCACATGATATGCTGATGTTTCACACACTTAGTTAGATGATTATTTAGCATTTTCACATGTTCTAGTTATTAATCTTGTACACACTTTCATACCAGTTTATCGTTTTTGCGTGTACGTGTAGTTCTAGTCATTGCTAGATGTATATTGATGATGATGTTCCAGTATTTCCTATTCCAGCATTTCCTTTATTTCAGTATTTCTTATTGCCAGTTATTCATATTTGTCTTGTATTTCTTTATATTGTGTTATAGTTTTTGTCAATATATGTGGAACTGCTGTTAGAGGTGTATTTCGTTCCAATCCTGACTGGATATATTTTTTCAGAGGATCTTGAGGAGTTCTGTACCACACACTATGGACCAGGTATAGATGCAGACTACACACCAGCGATTCTAGAGGAGACTATGCCTTTAGATGAGACATTACCTGCAACTATCTAGATAGTATTTATATTACGCATCTGAGACTTCTGGAGGTTATTTCAGTTTATGTTTAGACTTATGTTAAGTTAATTTGAGACTTGTGGAGACTTTATGTTGGACAGCTAGACTGTGATTTATCTTTATATTGAGACATAGTATTTTACTATGTCACTTATCTTATCTTTTATCGTGCCTTATACTTTATAGTTGTTGTGATTGAGTTACATTGTGAGATATTATGGAGATGTATATCATTGACAGGTGTTTAGTTATATAGTATTAATGTGACCTAGACAGCGTTCTACCGCCGATGCTGCGGCGTAGGCTGGACGTACCCACGCTCTCGTGCCCCTATACCAGGTGCGGGTCATGACATCCACTATAATCACCAATAGTGAATCACAAGATTTGATCTAAAGGCTTGCAAACTTCTTATAACATCGAGCTTTGATCCGAAGGCTCGAAAGACTTCACACGTATGTTTGATCTGAAGGGCACACCGACTTTAAATACTAGAGAACTTGACAAACCAAATTTTTCATAACTCAAGCATAGTTAGTCGATTATCGAAATCGAATTGACGGTTACCCATTTGTGCCAACAATATCTCCTATTTTGATAATTAACAAACTGTGATCGATACATCAATATTTATACCTGGGCACAGATCTTTAAGAAGTACAAGGCTCCCCCATAATTCCTGAATGATGGTATAGGTGCATCATCGGTCCTTGTCTTCTTATGTATTGCTTCTTCCGTCTCCTTGTCTTCTCATGTATTGCTTCTTCCGTCTCCTTGTCTTCTCATGTATTGCTTCTTCCGTCCTTTTGTACTTGTCTTGCTTATCGGTCATTTTTTCCCCCTTTGTCATTTCATCAAAATGATATAGCTCATAGAAAAAATATAGACAACATATGAAACACAAAGTAAAAAAAAAAGAAATAATTATAAATTATAGATACTATTTAATGACATAAATGAATAAATTTCTGTCAAAAGTTATTAAAAAAAATCTATCCGAGTATCCATGATTTATGCATTTGAACTCAATTACTTTAGCATGTTATATGAAAATTCTTTAGATAAACATGAATGTAAAGGAGAGAACCAAAATACTTGAAAATAAAATATTCAGATGACTTGAATGCTCTCCTACAAAGTATGACCTATCTAAATATAGATAATCATGAACTTTTACAGATACTCCACATACTATGAATAAAATCAAAAAAAGCTTTCATAGTGCAGAATATAGGTAAGATATAGCCTAGAAAATATACCAATTGTAACTAGAATATCATCATCATCAATTTCTACTAAAGACCGGGCCAATAACTATTGATCGTCACCAGTAATTTTAAACGCCTAGTTAAAACTAGAAATTCTAGTTTTTGACGATAACAGTTGCCAACTTTAAGTCAAAAAGTAGACATTGAATTCGTTGTTGTCTTCGAAACAATAAATTACAGAAAAGACCTTAACAAATCATGATTCTATAAAGTACCGATCATCTTGGGTTAGCTGTAGGGGCCGGATCCCAGCTAGCAGTGGTCCAAAGATACTTAAGTACCGTGTCGCTTAGGCTATTTACGCATTTTTGACAGAAGGGCCCTTTCAGCTTATACCCAAAATAATTTTTACTTTTATAGAACTTAGATTTAAAAGAATTTCAAGCAATTTAAGTCTTCGTACATCATACAAATTTAGAGACAATACTTATCTAGGGGATTAGTAAAGATATCAGCAAAATGATGTTCAGAGTTAACAAATAAATTAAGCAAATATCGTAAATCTTATTTCACAAAGATGAAAATATATATATACTTGAAAAATATGCACTAAATAAATAAGGTGATAAAAGATTATATGATTCAAATCCATATTTAGTCATGTGCATAGTCAATAAAATATCTAAAAATACTCAACCACTAGTCATGCTAGATAAAATAATAAGAATTAACTAAGTATGCTAGTATCATAAGTCTCATGTTAACAATTGAAAAATTAAAGACATGCTTGATTCTATAATTTAGCCAGTTAGGGAGGAAACATTATTTTATGTTACCAAAGAAGCTTTCGTTGTTATACTTATATTGGTGTAATTGCTTGAAAGATGACATTTGTAGCTTTGCAACCACCAACATTCTTCTAGGTGCTAAATCCCGACACAAGGAGTTCTTCCTACATCATTTGGCAAAAACTTTGGTATCCAAGATTTGCATCCATATTTGTTAGCTTTTGGTATCCACATAAACTTCTTCATACTAACCAACTGTTTAATATTACACTGTTATGAAATGTGTCCTTGTAGACCACAGTAATAACATGTAGCATGGACATAAGTGTTAGAAACAGTATGGTGAATATGACTATTTAAAGTGATGCATTATGTATTGTGTGGATATTTGTAATAAAATGCATGATTAGAAGGTTTGGCCTTCTGGGGGCTGTGTTTTATAAGTGTCCTTTGGATTTGAGTTACATGTGTTAGATTGGGAAGCAGTCTGTACAAGCTATTTTTTTAATCTAATTTCTAATTTTTTGGATGTGTCATATAACTCAGTATATCTATCAGTCAAGGCATCTAATCTAATAAGAGCACAACTATTTTTCTTCATCTCTATCATAAACTCTTCCATAAGCTTGGCATAGTCCTTATCTTTCTGTTCAATACTCAGTAAAGCTTCATGCAAGTTTAATCTAAAAATCAGGCAATTCATTTGTGTCACTAGTAGATTGTGTCTCTCTAATATCATCTAAAAGTGTAGACAATTTATTAATCTCCTGCTTGTGTGCCTTGAGTTCCTTCTTCGAGTCCTTATGTTTATCCAAAAGTGTCTTGTGGTCATTAAGAAGATCACTAAAAGCATCACCCAATTCATCAAAAGTAAAGTCATCATATAGGGGGTTCGTAGATACCTGATCGAATGCCATTAAGCATACATTTGCAGAGTTCCAAGAATTCTCTTCTTCTTCAGAATTGCTTGTTTCACTTTCACACCATATACTTGTGTTGGCATGATTCCTTGAAGATGTTCTCATTTTGCTTGAGTGTTCATTGCGATTCTCCCTTTTTGCTTTAGGGCAATCTTTCATCTTGTGGCCTGTTCTTCTACAGTTGTAGCAAACTGGTTCTTCTTCAAGATATTTCTTCTTTTGGTTTGATTTCCCAAACTCTAAGAATCGTCTGAATTTCCTCAAAATTTGGTCCAACTTCTCATCGTCTGAATCATCATATGTTTCGTCATCTTCAGAAGTATTGACAGAAGCTCTTTTGTGATACGCCTTGAATGTGATGGCCTTCTCTTTTGGCGTTGATTCTTTAAGGTCTTTAAGATCCAGCTCATATGTCATCAGCTTTCCCATGAGCATTTTCAGCGATATTATGGTGAGATTGTTTCCTTCAATTATTACAGTTGCCTTGGGGTTCCAGTTCTTGGTGAGTCCCTGAAGTACCTTGCCGATCTTTTCATGATTTGTATACTTCTTGCCAACAGATGAAAGAGGATTTATAATATCCATGAAGCGAGTAAAAATTTGGGTGATTGTCTCGTTTGGCTTCATCTTGAAAGCTTTATATTCTTGTGTCAGACAAATGATCTTTAATTCTTTCACCGGGGTAGTTCCTTCGTGATTGTCTCGTTTGGATTCATCTTGAAAGCTTTATATTCTTGTGTCAAACGAATGATCTTTGATTCTTTCACCGGGGTAGTTCCTTCGTGAGTTACCTCAAGAAGCTTTCAGTCTTCATGTGAAGTTGTACATGTTGATACTCTGTTGAATTTAGTTATGTCTATAGCATAGAATAATGCATTAATAACCCTAACATCAAGACTAGTATATTTTTTTTCCAAATCAGTATATCTATCATTGGGTTTTTCAACAAAATTTACATCAATAACTATTATGGATATCTTTTTGTATCCATCAGTGATAATTATCCATAGATCAAAATTAAAATATTTTAAATAAAAGCTCATATGTGTCTTCCAATATGTGTAATTGGTACCATCAAATAGGGGTGATCTATTTGTAGACTGGCCTTCACCATTATTGGTGTACAAGGGTCTCAAGGTTGCCATATAAGTATACTAGGAGTTTAAGCCTGTATCAAGAGAGTACCTGCTCTGATACCAATTGTATGAGCAATTAGGATCAGAAACCAATTCAGAGAGTACATGCTCTTATACCAATTATAGAAGTAATTGGGATAAGAAACCAATTCAGAGAGTACCTGCTCTGATACCAATTATAGAAGCAATTAGGATCAGAAATTAATTCAAAGAGTACCTGCTTTGATACCAATTGTAGGACCGTTAGAGCAACTCTAGAGGAGGGTGAATAGAGTGCGTATGTGCAACAGAATTAATAAACCCTAATTAAAAATTAAGCTACGTAAAGGCAACATATGTACCAACAAATATATCAATTATGAATATGCAGTAAAGTAAGAGTTGAGAAGAGCAAATACAAACCAGGCCTGAGAACTCTTGCTCAGAGTTGTATCCACTATAATCACCAATAGTGAATCACAAGCTTTGATCCGAAGGCTTGCAAACTTCTTATAACATCGACCTTTGATCCGAAGGCTCGAAAGACTTTACGCGTGCGTTTGATCCGAAGGGCACGCCGACTTCAAACACTAGAGAACTTGACAAACAAAGCTTTTTATAACTCGATCAGACTCCTAAATTGGAACCGCGTTGGCACTAGAAGGCTAGGAGTTGATATTGGGAATGAAGAAGGTTTATAGCTCAGGAAGATAAAGATATGAAAGTGAGTGAATGAGTTATTAAGAATGTGGAATTTAATCTCTTTTTATAGGGTTTTTCTTAACCGAGTTTGGGCCGAGTTTGGATGCCCAACATTCAAAAAATCGAACGTTAGAATCCTGGTCTCACGGAGTAACATTGCAAACTGGGTCTTAAGGTAACCGAGTTTGCCCCGAGTTCTGTCTGAACTTTGTTGGTCTATTTCAGAATGTTGGGTCCATGTTTTGCTTGGTTTGGTTTGGTTCAGGCTATTTTGAGTGGACTAGGTTCTGGTTTAATATGGGTTTGAGTTTCCTAGTGTCAATACGAACCCGATGTACATTTTATCCTAGACTAAATGAATATAAAATATAAACTCAATAATATAGCTTGTAGACTTGTTGCAGCATGTCTTCAGCGAAGTAACGGAGATGCAACTATTTTTATCTTATGTGCCGTATTGAGTCATATCAGATCATAGTTGTAGTGCCCCGCTCCGCATATCTGTTTGCTGACTCAAAAAAAAAACCTTCTTGGAGAGCTCCTTATTGAACCATAAGATGACTGATCTAGGTGAGTGGGTTAAACTTCATTCTCTGATTCTTGCACTCCTTGATAATGAATCTAAATTTTTGCAATGCATGTTTGCTTAATAAGATAACGATAGCATAAGAATGATAGAACGAGAACCTGCATGCTTAACTAGAGAACTTGTATGCTTGTCTAAAAGAGAAAGAACCATTGCCATACTAAGTTAAAGAATAGAATGTTGCATGCTTAGTTACATGAACATCGCTATCGTACGAACCGTTGTTATGCTAATAAATAAGAGTAAAAGAATATTCATATATTTTTATCGTATGCTAAAACAAGAGTAGAATTGCATGCTTAACTAAAAAAGATAGAAGAATTATGCCACATTTTGCTTGTCATTGATGCTTGAAAGATATAAATGTTTGAATTACTTGTATTGTATGCTATTAAACCTATCGAACCTATCAAAATGATTGAACCTATCAAATTGATTGAACTTATCGAACCTATCGAATTGATTGAAAGAAGAGAATTGAGAGCTCTGGCTCTATCGTTTGATATCTTGTTTTCTTATTTACGGACATGTGCATTATATAGTTTTTATCTCATAGAATCGCATTCATCACATCGGTATTTGGATAACTTGTGCACAATGTACTGTCTCTCGAGCGTTTCCTGGGACACTAGGAATCGTTCGGCCTAGGGGAGATAATCGAAGCACCCTGAGGCTTGTAGTCCTCGCGATTAGGGGGGTGTTATGTCTAATAGTTAGCCTAGGCTTGTAGTTCCAGCTGTTATTCATGGATTTCCCGTGGACTATCGTATAGTTAGGGCGTATGCTAGGCTAGCCTTCTTGCATATCTAACTGTTTGATACAGAGACGGACAGAAAAAGAGAACCTTATTTATATATGCATATATTGCTAACTTGTATGTCTGCTGCAGGAATAACCGTTCGACAAGGGGTAAGAATCACTATATTAGTGATATGTTGTTTTGCATATTATCTTGCATCATACTTAGACTTGCATGATTGCTTGAATATGATGATCGTCTTGAATAGAATAAAAAAGATAGTCCACTAGATGCATGCTAGAGTCTTTAAAGAAAGAATATGACTCACTTGAAATACTGCGCACACCCTGATTGTATAAGAATTGGCATACCGTGCATGAACTGCTTGCCTTGCCTACTTGCTTGTAATCGAACATGAAATCTGTTTTCAAAGATGTTTTCAAAAGAAGTAATATGACTCCATTCCTGTACTGCATGTAACGAACCTAGGTAAAACTAGAAAGATCACCAATAATGTAATATTTTATAACATAATTAGTTAGTGTTGGTTTTAGTGAATGTTTCTTCTGTTCGTTGATTTTATACTCACCAGTACTTTCTCCAAAGTGCTAATCTACCAAAAATTTGCTTTTTCGTAGGTGCTGGATCATCCGAGGAAGCAATAGCCGTACCTCATCCCCAGGACCCAAAAATCTGGTATCGATGCCTTGAGCCATATCGATTGTTTTGAGCTGCTTTTGTATAGAGGGACGTAATGTATAGAACGATGCCATTGTATTCAGAGAACCTTGTGCCTTGATCTTTGTCCCGTATACTCAGATGGATTATTGTTTGTAACAATGTCCCTCCACTGTGTACTCGATCGGTTCGATGATAGCCAAAAACATTAACGATGTTGCCTTGTGCGGGCGCAACCCCAGGCTCGTACGGCAACACGCCTCGATGGCAAATGACTTACGTCCCACGGGAGCGCTAGGGTATGGTGATTCGCGTCTGGCGAGGGCGTTGTTGGGACCTTCGAGATCAGGGCATGACAATAGTTAGTCGATTATCGAAATCGAGTTGACGGTTACCCATTTAGGCCAACAAACTTGTTATTGTAGACATGAATATTTATACTGTTGTTATAGACATGGGTTATTATACTACTGATATAGAAACATGGTTAATATTGAAATGTTTTTATGTTATCACCTAGAATATTGAAATGTTGTTATGTTATCTCATGGAATATAGTATTACTGTTCTAGAGAAATAAAATTCTGGAAACAAGTTTGGGACTGTTGAGTCACCAAGGTAGAAATCCCTGGAATAGGTAGTATGAGTAATATCTTGAGGAATATGGGAGTAGAAAAGATAATGTGTTACATAGTTATTTCAAGTTTTATGTTATCATGCATGTTATGTATTTAATAGCTAAGTTTCTTAGGCATGCATGGTCATGGACAACTTGTGCACAAGGTTTTAATTCCTCGAACGGTTGTTTGAGGCACCGAGGCCGGTTTGGCCTAGCGGGAATAAGCGTTGACGTACTAAAACATGATAATTTGGAAAATTTTAGGGGCTTGCTACCTAGACTAAAAGGATCATCGTCTCACTAGAAGCCTAAGATGCTATGTATTTACTAGTAACCTTTATATAGTTAGGTTGCATGCTAATGATAATATGTTTATAGGCTTAACAAGTTGGTTAAAGGGATAAAGTCATGACATATTTATATTTTATGAGGGCTAAAAATTGATGCAAGGACACATATATGAAATATTTATATATTATAAATAATAGCATTGGTTATAGGGAAGGATGGTAGCCTTTGGTAAGCTTCACTATGTCAAGTAACACACTTATGTTCATATATATGTGGCTATGAAACTGTTAACCTATGGCACCTTCTGCTTTATATACATACTTATGAATTTTTAAATGAACCTAAGACATGATTAGAAAGATCACTTAATAATTTTATCTATTCTTACATGATTACCGTACTGGTTTAGGTGAGTCAGCTAGAGATCCTCAACAGTATATTTCCCAATGTTCTGACCCTCTCCTCCATATGTACGAGAAGTCTCTTGGAAATACCGATACGTTGGAGCTCATTTAGCAACATAAAGTTGATCGGCTAGAGGATGTAATTATTTTGTATATAAATGACATAATGTTTAGTTTTACAAGTTTTAAGCCTTGTAGTCTCGTTTACCATAATATGAACCACTATTTGTAATTGAGTTGTTTCTTTGACCTAGAGCTATATAAATTCTAGTGTAGATTATCAATAAAGAGAATTATATTTTTTTTATACATTTTGTGTCCATCAACTTTTTTGCTTATATTTTTGTCACAATGACTTTGTAACTGAGATATTTCTATCGACTGTGTTTGTTCTTTTCTTGTACAAGTGCAATTTAGACTTACGATATCACGTCCAGTGGTGACTTTTTGATTTTGCATAATCAAGACGTCATATTATGGTATCAAAGCACGAATTTACTTTCTTGGACCCTTAATTGATCTTTAACTCTAAGTTACTTCCTTGATCAAAGTCTTTTGACCTTACTTGATGTTCTGGTGAGAGTTCTATATAATAAATCTAGATATGTTATCGGTATATGTTGATTAGTAATGGATTCAAAGAGAAGGAATAAATAGTTTGATATGATTGTAATAATACGATATTTGGAAAAAAAATTAAATGTTGGATGATCAATAGGATATAAGTAGAGGTACTTATGAGTATTGAAGGAAGGGTGCCTAAACTTCAAGAAATGGGAATTAGTTAAGTTATTCAAGTATAATTGTTACCGTTTGATTTTAAGTAATTACTGTGTGAAAGTAAAGTGGATATTATTTTTTTGTCATTGAAGCCACCATGGTAAGGATTTTTCGCAAGGGATGCTAACTCAATGTGTAGAGAAGAATATTTGTGTACTTAATGGATTAGTTCCATGGTAAGAATTGTCCCTAGGAGTTTATGCTTGATTTTGTGAGATTGACATCGGTAAGCCTATTAGTATTGGATGGGGGTAGTACAAAATTGCATTTCAGAGTTGTGGCTGGATAGATGCAATTTTAAATACCCGTTATTAAATTGGTTTGGTTGGTCAAGAATAATTTTTGCAGATTAAGTTAGTATTATAGATGAATTCATATTTATGGAATGGATGACTCGGTTAGAAAGTTAATGTGGAGTGTGTATTGAATTATGGCTTGAGTCGATTGGATTGAGTTCTAAGTTGTGTGTAAGGAATTTGTGGAGCAACTAAAAGTTTATTGGAGCATTTGATGATGATCCTAAAGATGTATAAATGGTATTGCTCGATGACTTAAGATAGTCTATCTTGTATCTAGTTTGATATATAGCATTGGTTGAAATAATTTGAGTTTAACGAATGGATAATTTTTTGGTTATGTATAGTTGATGGGATTGAGGTGTATTAAAGATCGACATATGTTAACTCAAGAATATTGTGTATGCACGAATGATGATTATATAATATGTTGAATCGTTGAATTATATTGTCTTAATACATTCTAGCTTTATGGACTATAGATGGATTCAATAGTATTAAAGTTTGATATGACTTGGTTAAATTACCCTAAACATGACATGAATGGATATTAGTTAAACTTATCTTAGCGAATGTTGGAATTATTTATAGTTGATTTAATTAATTTGGGATGGCAAGATTGATGGGTTAGAAGAATTTTTAGTCAGTCTATATATTTGGACGAAATAGATTTACAAGATTGAAACAATCGGTGACTGCGAGAATTGCTTTGACGTGTTGATTGATTTTAAGTTATTTTTTGACTATACAAGTGAGTTAGAAGCATAGAATTTGAGTACTATTGGATTGGTAATTAAGATTTATGACTTAGGATTGATGGAATTTGTTGTACGAATTTGGGATTTAGGCTTTAAGAGTTTCTCGGATTGATTTCATCGATTATGATATAGTCAAGATTTATGGTTAGGATAGATACCCTAGGAAATGACTTCACTAGATAGACTTCGACCCTTGGATTCTTTTTTTATTTTGTGCTTATGTTAATGGTCTAGTCTAAATAGGTTCCTTAGCCGTTTTGAGTTATAAGTGTTTCTCCCAGTTTGGGTAGCACCCTTTAGACTTGTTGGGCAAGGTTTAACCCTAAGACATATGATGGGTACAATAATTTTTAGTTGTTCGTTGGAGATGGATTATCAAGTTGTTTGAGTATAGCCTATGAGTTAGCTATCCTTAGTGGTTAGGCAGACATCCCATTGTTGAGCACTAAAAATTGATAGAATAACCTTAAAAAGAGCTTGTCTTAGTAGATTGTGATAAGAATAGAAGTGAGATCATGCCTATTGGGAGATAAGCCTAGGAGAGTATTTAGTTCTTGACAATTTTGTTAGATTGTTGCGATTGGAATAACTTTAGATTTAGTGGCTTGATTACTTATTACTGTATCGTCTTAGATGATTATAATCAAGTTTAGGGGATGGATAAATTTTAACTTGTTTTTGAGATTAACCTTAGGAATTAATTGATGATGATTTTTTATTTGACTGAAAATTTTATATAATTAGTTTCGTTGGCTAGATTATGATGTTGTTGAAAGTAACTTTAGTTGTAGATAGATTCTCTAGAATTTGAAACGAGACTAAAAATTGGACGATATTAACAGAAATTGTGATTATATTGAAAAGAGTACAATCGATGTATGAATATTAAAGAGATTCAGATTTATTATTACCTTCTTTGATTAAAAATTTCTTGGAAGATAGAGCGTGGACTGATTCAATAGTAAATTCTCATATAGTGAGATTCTTCTAGAACTGATCATGGATGTATAATTGTGATTGGGACTTTGATGTAGTCAAGTTATAAAATTTGGTTGATATTTAGATTTGATCTTTTCAAGATATTTGAATTGCATAAGATGCAACACTTGGAATTTTAATGGATATATCGATTGGTTTTGGTTGTAAGTATATTGATATTAGATGGACAAGTCTATATAGTATGATAAGTTTGTTGAAATACTTATATGGATTTCAGATAGAATGATATTGATGAATAATTGTAATATGAATAGATCCATAGAAATTGTATCTAGTTGGTTTTGGCTATGTCCTTTTGAGTCAAAATAGAATGGTGTAGTATGTGGGTAAATCTGTCTTAGTCTGGATTTTTTTTCCTGATTGCTTATGTGTCTGCAACTTATGTTTGCTATTGATATCTAGCCAATCGAGTTTTGGATGTTTGTTTCAGTACAAGGGAAACTATTAATAAAAAAAGAATGTTGGTGAAGTTTTAGAAATGGTTAGATCGATTTGGTGGTATAAGTTGTTCAATTGATTTGGCTAAGGTGAATACGTTTATATTTGTCGAGAAATGATGGAAAGTTATGCAAGACATTTTTAATATTGGATAACAAGATTCTTTGTGCAGTTCATTTAGTTCATCTATTTGAGTATTTGTCACATCTATGGATTGAAATAGAAGGTATATGCATAAGTGGAGAGAGTTGTTATAGTTGTATTTGTTATATGCAAAAGGATTTGCTCAAGTGTTAGTTAGAAATAGAAAGTGTTTCGTAATTGTTTTGGATTTTTTATTTTTGTGCTTTGGTATTCATTTAGTTTTGGAATCATCATGGGAGTTTGAATCGGGAATGGTGTAAAAAGTTTCTTTATTGGTTAGTTAATGTAGATGGAGGAGTGTTTTTTTTTAAGTTTTGAGGATAATTTTTTTTTTATTGGTATATTACATAATACCTTATTCTATGCGGTACATTGTACTGGTTGTTAGCTCAAAGGGGCCTGATTGAACTTGAATTTATACGAAGGAATCTTACAAATATCTATAAGTTTGGTGTTATACATTGTACTGTGCGAAGGCATTATGTTGGCTTAATAGATTGTATAGGCTGGTTGGATTAAGTTGTACAAGAAATTACAGGATCTGAGCGGTGATTCAGACTTGCATAATTGTGTTGAATTGGAAGGTTTAAGAAGCAGAGATTTCTTGTATAGTTATACCAATTAAGAATATTGCACATCACATCAAATTATATTTTTAATAAATTATTCGATATATGCTCAGTCGAGGCAGAAGTGTTGGGTCCAGTCTGGATTTGGTGAATATTTGTAATCTCTTTCTTTTCTTCTTGAGTGTGGTGAGGGGGTTAAATCTATTAGGGCAAAAGGTTCAACATTGATTTTGTCAATCTTGTAATTTTACTTGAGTTATAAATGTTAGAATTTTTTTAGGTGATGTAGTCACTGCCATATACTTGTATTTGTCTGTGCTTGGTGTTCGTTAGACAGGGGTTGGTTATCTCAAGTGGATTGACCTAAAGTTTTTGCTGCGGACACTCTCAGACACGGTGTCGGAACGCTTGCAGGGCGTGTCCGATTTTTAACCTCTGGTATCAGAGCTACTGGTTTTGGTTCTGGCAACTATGTCTACGGAGCAGATGAACACTCGTATGATCACCCTCACAGGAAGAAATTGGGCAATTTGGAAGCCAAATATGGAGGATCAACTATGGTACAAGGACTTGCATAGTCTGTTGGAGGGCGACAATGCTAAGCTATCGTACAAAGCTAATAAAGACTGGAAATGACTGGATCGGAAAGCCGCTGGATTCATTCGCCAATTGCTGGACGACTCGATGTTTCACCACGTGTCCATGGAGAGTTCGACAAAAAGCATTATGGGAGACGCTGCATTCATGTACAAAAGGAAGACGGCTGGCAACAAGGCATTTCTGGTTCGCCAACTTGTCAACTCGAAGTACACGGAGGGTGCCCCAGTGGCACAACATCTGAACGAGGTTTAGGGTATTATCAATCAACTGTCTATGATAAAGATGGTGATTTATGATAAGCTTCAGGCCCTTTTGCTTTTGAGCTCTCTGCCGAAAAGCTGGGAGATGTTGGTGGTGTCGGTGAGAAACTTCGTGCCTGGTGGAGTTGTCATGATGTAGGCAGTCAAAAGCAGCTTGTTGAACGAGGAGATCCGGCGTAAGCAAGTAGAATTGTCGTAAAAATCTGCTATGATGGCTTCCTACAGGAAGAGAAGACCCAAGTCACAGGCGAGGAAGGGGGGATTTATCAGGATCTTGCGATTGTGGACCGCAAGGAGGACTGCTATCATTGTGGCAAAATGGGTCATATCAAGAGGAACTGCATGAAGATCAAATCTTAGAAGGCCAAAGGAAAGGATAATCAGGAGGATCTTATGGCTATGGAAGATCTCATCATAGCAGCAACCGACGCAGAGGAACCTTATGGCATGTATCATGATAACAATTAGGTAATGGATACGAGGGCATCATATCACGCCACTCCATATAGGAGGATCTTCACGTCATACCCCAGCGGCAGGTTTGGACGTATGAAGATGGGCAACAAGGAGATGGCTGCAGTTATAGGCATCAGTGATATGCGCTTGATAATGGAGCTTGGTGAGAAGCTCGTTCTCAAGGATGTGCGACATATACAGAGTTTGTGCTACAACTTTGTTTCGGTAGGGAGGTTGGCAGATGATGGCTGTCATATTTTATTTGGGGACAAAGATTGGATACTTACGAAGGGTTCCCAACAGCTGGATCGAGGAGATTTATGTTATGGCATGTACAGGCTCAAGCCGCTGAGTTGTACAGGCAGGCCACAGACATCGGATGGAGGCTCGAAGGATATTTGACAGTAGTTGGATCATCAAGAACTCGCTGAGGAGGGGCTTCGAGATACTTTAAGGATTACGGAGGATTCGATTCGTCGAGAGAAAGAGACGAATGGTGATCAGCCAAAGATTGAGGGTCAGTATATCGGTCCCATGACAGCTGGTCGGTCTCCAGGTGGGGGTTGCTTTACGGATCCGATTTTGGCGACGGGTGGTTTACCAAAGCTTCACGGAGCGATATTGGTTTTAGCATTTCAAGGCCAGGGAGGAGATCAAGGTTTGCAGCAAACTCAATCTGAGGCGGGAGCGTTATCATTCACACAGTTCCGGAGGAGCTGTGGGTCATCAACAACATACACAGTACGTAATATTTTGCTCGAGAACGCATGTATATGGGGAAGCTTCAAGATCTGACACGAAGGTGAGAAGATTCAGGAGTTTGAATCTCGGAAGAATCGCACCGTCCGCTTGGTTGGGCCAGCCAAGGGTGAAGAAGCTCGTCGGAATATTAACACATTTTGGTGGAAGACAAAAGTCGGTGACAAGCAGCCAAGACTCACGGTGAGACTGATAGTCAGGAAATTTGGTCTCAGCCGTGTCATTGATGTCGGCAGGATCATAGTGGTACAGAACGTGCTACGCATGGTAGCTAGCGTCGACGTGACGGTCAAAGAGCTGGAGACGAAGGAAGATGCAAAGCAACTCGGGGATCGAAGATCGGTGGCATGGGGGAGCAAAAAATCTGTCGTGGGGCGACAGCCATGGAGTCCAGTTGAGAAGCCATGGGGTCAACACCCTCTCATCAGACTGGAGGGAGAGATTATTGGGGTCCAATGTGAATTTGGTAAATTTTGGAGCCCAAATATGGTCAAAGATTTGATTTGGTATAATATTGAAATCTATATTAAATGTTAGTTTTGATTAGATTTCAAATTTGTATTAAATATTTAATTTGACCATATTTGGACGTCCATAATTGGTGTTGGGCTATTTTAGATGGAATATGATTCTTATTTTATGATTTTCTATTTAAGAAATCCTATTATGACCTAAAATATGATTTATCATCCTATAAATATAGGAGGAGGGTGGAGGCACAAAGTATAGCACAAGTTGGATATTCGGGGTGCTCGTCCATAGAAAATCTAAGAGAAAGCCCATGATTTGCTCTTTGGACTTTGCCATCCAAGACAGAAGGAAGAAAGAGATCTGATCGAGGAGTCATCGCTTTCGCTCAAGGAGATTGCTACGGTTGGTGAGTGAGTTCAATAATAATCTCTTTCTTTTCTTCTTGAGTGTCGTGAGGGGATTGAATCTATTAGGACAAAGGGTTCAACATTGATTTTGTCAATCTTGTAATTTCACCTGAGTTATAAAGGTTGAAATTTGTCCAGGTGACGTAGTCACCCCCATATACTTGTCTTTACCTGTGCGGTGTTCGTTAGACAGGGGTTGGCTATCTCAGGTGGGTTGGCCTAAAGTTTTCGCTGCGGGCACTTTCAGATACGGTGTCGGAACGCTTGCAGGACGTGTCCGATTTCCAACATAAGAATATTTTTATGGTGGATAGTTTTGATTCTTCTCTGCTTTACCATCATACTTAATAAAAATGAAGTTTAACATTGTACCTATGTTTCGTACGATTATAATGCTAAGTGGTTAGAGAAGAAGCATACGGCCTAGGAGGTCGGATGTTCGACTCCTAGTGGAAGGGTTCACAGGACTATTTACCAAGGAAATATATATATATATATATATATATATATATATATATATATATATATATATATATATATATATAAATCAGTCCAAGGTCTACTAACCCGGTACATATCCTGGCCCTCATCCTACTTGAAAATTAAAGTACTTTTCCCATATATATATATATATATATATATATATATATATATATATATATATATATATATATATATATATTGTCCATTCTCGTGGCTTGGAACACGTAGCACAAAGCCTCCCAGCTGACTCCACGTGGGGTTCGAACCCGTGCAACCCCCACGGGTGCCCAACGTCTTAACCATTAGGCCAAGACCCGCGGACACCCACACACCCACACACACACACACACACACACACACACATATACATATATATATATATATATATATATATATATATATATATATATATATATGTTCGGTCGAGACAAAAGAATATTTTTTATGATGGACGGTTTCGATTCTTCTCTCATTTACCTTCATACTTAATAAATGATATTTTCTTAGTCATTATTTCTATGTTTCGTATGATTATAATGCTAAGTGGTTAGAGAAGAAGAAAACGGCCCGGGAGGACGGATGTTCGACTTTTAGTGGGTTCATTCACAGAACTATTCACCAAGAATATATATATATATATATATATATAACTCAGTCTAAAGTCTACTAACCGATACGTATCATGGCCCTCATTCCACTTGAAAATTAAAGTATATATATATATAGACTTTAGACTGAGTTATATATATATATATATATATATATATATATATATATATATATATATATATATTAGAGGATTCATATATATATATATATATATATATATATATATATATATATATATATATATATATATATGAATCCACTAATTTTTTTTATTATTATATATATATACACACACAAAATGAGAAACAAGCAGCAATAACACATCAGCAAAAAAAATGCATGATGTGTGAAGTAACAATTCAAGCAGCACATCAAGGACTAGATGCTAACTGATCACTGGAATAATATACAAGTCACGATAGAAAGTAGCTCATATACTACATATTACTCAAACTACTGTCATTGAGATTATTTTCTCAAAAATCAAATCCTCAAAAACATTGAGATATTTTCGAGTAATGCCACTGATTATTTTGTTAGAATGAAACTTAAAAAACTGTTATCATAAACCAAGAGACTTACAAAATTAATTTTTCAAAACTACAAAGAAATTATAACGCAAATACAATTACTTTTTGACGTAAACTCCTTTGCCGAAAAAATTACAGGACGATCGGAGTCAAATCCTAAAAAAAAACCTTCAATAATAAAAAAGAATATTACACCTTCTACAAACTTCTCCACCCGATCCAAACGGAGAACCACAATGACTTAAAGTAATAAAAAATATTACAAAAAATTACCAAAGATGAGATGACGAGAACCAATCACTGATTATCTTCCGTGAATGATCTCTCTTCGATTTATTCTATTAGTTTCCTTTGCATTTTTATAATTTTTTGGATTAAAAATTTACTAGTCAATTTTGACATAGTTGTCCCTAAATCATGGCTACGCCACATGACCCCACTCGCCCCCTTCTTCCTCTGCCAATGGGTGTGGTGCTAGTGTGGAGTTGGTGCGGTGCGGCTGCGTGAGACCTTCGGACGTGATACCTTCGGGCAGGAATATATATATATATATATATATATATATATATATATATATATATGCACTCGCATCGTATCCGTGCATCACCCGGGTCACGCCGCACCGCTTCCATCTCCTATATACCGCATCTACATTGTTCTCATAAACCAAGATACCTACAAAATTACTTTTTAACGTAAACATATTTGCGAAAAAAATTACGAGACGATCGAAGTCCAAATCTAAATCTTCACTAATGAAATACAATATTACACCTTCTACAAACTTATCTACCCGATCCAAACGGAGAACCGCAATCACTCAAAGTAATAAAAAAAAATTATAAGACGTTACCAAAGATGAGATGACGAGAACCAATCACCGATGATCTTCCGGAAAGGATCTCTCTTCGATTTATGCTATTAGTTTTCTTTGCATTTTTATAATTTTTTTGGATTAAAAATCTAGTCGATTTTGACCCCGATGTACCTAAATCATGGCCACGCCATTGTCTGGCCCAGCATCGCAACCGCACACCAACAGGGTCGCACCGTACCGCTCCTGCCTCCTATGGACCGCATCTACACTACACCTACCACCACCCCACTTAATTCTCCCTAAAGGGAATTAATGCCCCCGTTACTCAAACTAGCAACCTCCTGTGGCGGGTTCTTCCATCTTAACCGTTAGGCATGACCTCATTGGCACAAGCCCACACAAAAAAATAATATATATATATATATATATATATATATATATATATATATATATATATATATATATATATATATATATATATATATTGTGGGAGTGGGTGGGGTTCCCAACCAATGTGAAAAATACCTCGGAGTTGGATTGAGTATTCCTACATATAATAGAAATATGTCAATGGATTTAGATTTGGATTGGATATTCCTACATATAATAGGAATATGTCAATAGATTTGGATTTGGATTTGGATTTGGATTTGTATTCCTATATATAATACGAATACTAGTTGTGAATTTGAGGCTATATATATTATGTGTTTCCTAGCCCTAAAATATATCTCATATCTCAAAATTATGCAAAAGGAGGCAATAGTGCTTTTAGAATATTTGAAGGAGAGAGAGGAAAAGAATGAAGGCTATTTCGAAGAGGAGATCAGTTTCGGGTAATTCTTTTTCTCATCATCTTCGTTCTTCGTTTGTCTGTAATCTATTTTCTATTCCAAAGAGTTATGGTGATCTGTTTGGATCGGTGATAAGTTTGTAAGGAGTCGGTGTATTTCTTATTATATTAGTTGAGGCTTTTCAGGGTTGGACTCTGATCGTCCCGTAGTTTTTTTATTTGGATTTTTCACGTAAAAATCTCTGTGTCTGCGATTTATGTTTGGCATTTTTGTTTATGTGCTTTTGCTCGGTTCTTTCGTGTCACAACCCGCACCTGGAATATGGGCACGAGTAGTGAATAACGCCCAGCCTACGCTGCAGCATCGACGGTAGAATATTGTCTGGGTCAATATAACTATCTACACATCTCATATAATATATAAAATGGTATATGTCATGTTATCTCAACTCCAAAAGGAGAAACAATATGGTCTATGATAATGGTAAACAATACTCAATCACAATATAAAATTAAAGGAGGATGAAATCACGATATAGAATAAAAGAGATAAAATAAGAGTCACAATACATCCACAAGACCAAATCGATAAGTCTAGATATAGCTACTCCCAAAATAATATATACATGCAATGAGTCTAGAAATGATACTAATTCATAATCCAAAATATATAACTAGGCCTCCTCGATCACTGGCACTAGGTTCTCCTGCTCTAGGGGAGTATCCTCTAATGGCTCACCATCCTACAGCTCGTAATAAGTGGGACACAGCTTCTCTAGCCAATCATCTAAAAATATATCTAATCAGTAAAGGAGCGAAGTACAAAACTCTGAAAGCAGTTCCAAATACATGGTAGAGCATATATGACAAATAATAGAAAAGAATACAAGATAACTAGCAATATAAAATAGAAATGAACTAGAGTAAACAGATAATGTACTGAAAGTAAAGAACAGACAATAGAGAATGACTGGAAGTAAAGAAAAAGATAACACTAGCTAATGTGCCTTGGAGTACAAGTTTATTATGTGATCGGTTTGGATTGAACACGAATATATATAATATGGCAACTCGATTACACGTTTTATATGTAATCGACATATACATGAATTCACTTGGGCTTGATCACATAACCAACTCCTACTCCCCCGTCCCTAACCAATACTCATGGATCCAATCACGACACGTTACGAATATTAATATAAGCATATTGAACACGAGCAGTATGTGAACACGAATTACACGATAATCAATACCCGATACACACAATGAATTACATATGAAAGAGTACCCGCTGAACACGGTAGGAGATAACATCCCATGATATGATCAATTTAGTACCAGTCCGTGTAGCCACTGTATCAGGATCAAGTAAACAATTCTAGAACAAGTGATATATACACTATCATGAAATAAAAACTAACAGAAAGATGTACTCGCATCTGGTCCTGAGCAAAGGGTGTCTCTCGAAGCCCAAGCTGGTGTCACACAATCCTATTTAGGAAATATCAAGTTAATTGGTGAATAAAGAGAAATGATGCTAAAATGAGCTACATAATGATGCGGGTCGGGCGGCGGCGGATCCGACTCGACCCGCTGGGCGGGTACTGGGCCGGGTTGGGCTGGGCCGGGCCGGCCCAACGGGCCGCGGGCCGGTTGAATTTATTTAAATAAATTAATAATAATAATAATATTAATAATAATAATAAAACATTTAATAAATAATTAATTAAATAAATAGTTTTTAGGTATTTAAAAATAGGTTCGGGGTCCGATAAATTCCAGAAAAATTGCCCTAAGTCCAGTTTTTCATTTTACATCCAAAAATATTATTTTCATAATATTTTAATATTGTTTAATATCAATTAAAAATCATTGAATAATTAAACCCTGTTTTTAAATTACAGAAAATTCCCAGAAAATTCCAGAAAATTATGAAAAATCCAGTTTTGAAAATTTTGAAAAAATCAGGGAGTTTACAATCTATCCCCCATAAGAGGATTGCGTCCTCGCAATCAAAGAATAACCGGTCAACAGAGATGACGCGGTCGCAAGCATTGTTCAAAAACACATCACAAGATAC
Source organism: Iris macrosiphon (assembly GCA_036927795.1). Taxonomy (NCBI): domain Eukaryota; kingdom Viridiplantae; phylum Streptophyta; class Magnoliopsida; order Asparagales; family Iridaceae; genus Iris; species Iris macrosiphon. The sequence goes on from JAYESA010000012.1 coordinate 159,987,157, forward strand.
TTAGGGAATACCGTTTCCCTAACAAATTGAAAGTTATACACTTTCCAGGAAAATCTAGTTAAAACTATAACTATTATGAAAACCAGGTTATGATTACAAGTTGCAAATTACTAGGTTGGGGCTGAGGTCACGAACCAATAGGCACGAACTACGATAAGACTAAAAACGGATAACTATAAATCACTTACTCGCATCGGCTTCCTGCACGGCTATCGCGTAGGCTTGTCCTCGTCCTTGTGGTGGATTCCTCTGCTGCTGTTGGGCTTGCTGGAAGAGTGTCGCCTGAGGTGCCAGAGGTGGCCTCGGTGCTGGCAAAGCTGGTTGGTTTGCCCTTGGTGCTCCATCTCGATGCTGGGGACAGTCCTTGGCTATGTGTTGATTGGTGCCGCAAATCAGGCACAATCCCAACTTGCGTCTGCAGTCCCTCTCGACATGGCCTATCTTGCCGCAGTAGTGACAGGTAGAAAGGGTCTGCGAAGCTGTCCTCGGTGGCTGGTTCGTGTGAGATCTTTTTGCAGATTCTCCTGGCGATGTTCTGTCTGGTGCTGAGGCGATTGGCCGCTTGTGGCGAGACTCCCTCCTGGTGACGCGTTCCAGGCGTCGGGCTGCAGCGAGAACATCTGAGTAGGATGTAGGTACGACGGATCCGATGAGTCTCTGTAGCTCAAAGTTCAGTCCGTCGAAGAACTTCTCGGCCTTCTCTTCCTCTGTCGGGATCAGGGTTGGGGCGAAGTGGCTCAGACGAATGAATTCTGCGTTGTACTCTTCCACCGTCATAGAGTCCTGAGTGAGGCGATTGAATTTGTCCCGCAGTTTGGATCGTGCAATAGCCGGAATGTACATCTCTTGGAAGAGCCTGGAAAACTCTTCCCAAGTGACTCGGTCTGGTCTGAGTCGCATCTCCTCAGACAACCACCAGTGGTGCGCGTTGCCTGTCAATTGCATTCGGACGGCAGTCATCCAGCGTTCCCGTGGAAGCTCAGCTGCTTCAAGTTGATGCCGTATGTTGGTGAGCCACTCATGAACTTCTGTGGGCTCCTCTTTGCCGAAAAAAGTGCGGGGCTTCAGTTGGCGGAAATCAGTGATAGAGCCTGTAGATGGACGTCGAGCTGGTAGGTTGGCCTGCTCCAGTACAGTTACGATGTTGTCCCTCCAGAAGTTAGCTTCGCGACGCTGAGCCTCGTGTTGGACTTGTTGCTGCGCCTGCATCATCGCGTAGATCATTTGGAATATCTGCTGCCCGTCAATTGGCTGCCCTGGTGGGAACACGGGCGTTGGTGGAACGAACTGCGGCGGAGGTGGAATGTCATCGCGTCGGAATCGGGAGGTAGGTTAACCTGCCTGCTGGCTTTGTTGAGTTGAGGGAACTCCCCCGACTGGTGTCACTTCGTCGTCATAGGTGACACCTGTAGCTTGTGGTGTTCCGGCGGGAGTCTCGTTGCATTCTTGTGGGTCCATTTCCCTGTACCCAAAATAACCAATAAGAGGCGCACAGGAATCAAGGCAAGATGCAAATTCAAATTAGTTCGAGTACGATACAGATATCAAAAACAATTCAAGCAAGTGGATGAGATTCTAAAAACTTATCCTATCTTATTGCAGGCCTGTTCGGTCCCTAAGTTGAAACCGAACAATTTAGTCGTAGACCTGCATGGGCCACCACAAAAACCATGTCACACCCCAGTCCCAAAATAACGAGGGACTGGAGAAGCGTGGCAATGGCCAGCAGCACGCACCGATGGACAACCCAATTTAATGGATCCATCAGGGCATGCTTAAGCTGTAGTCTAGCAGGACTAAGTACAAGTCTCAGGTATTACTAATCTCATCCACAGAATAACACAGATTAATTGCCAGAAATAATGCAATGGAAATAAATATGCAATAACAAATAAGGTTGTCTCGGAAAATAAATCCGAGAATTATTCTGTTACAATTAAGAAAAAATAGACAGGAATTGAAATGCTAAAAATGGAAATACTGTGTTGTTGCAGCCGGTGCTCAGGAGAAATCTTCGGCCACTACTTCGTCCTCTGTTCCTTGTTCTGCTCCAAGGAGTGCTCCGGTACCGTACACCTCTGGGTAATTCTCTTCAACTGTACCTGGGGACATAATCCGGATCCAGGTCCTCAGGGGACAGCAAGGTACAGAAAATACAAGCCAAAATAAATATGGTGCAGCAGATAAAATAATTATCAGGGTAAACTAAGTAACCAACTATGTGATATGCAATATGAGAGCAGCACTAGAACTCAGGCTGAAGCCACTACAAGCTCTGTGTCGGGGAGCCGGGTAGCGGCAATAACTATGAATTACACTATGATATATACTATATTTTTATATATAATATCAGCCTGTAGTCTGTGTGTCTCTCCCCACCCAATATAATCCCACGTCTCATGTCCACGATGCCTCATGTCCATGTCACGCACGATTATAACTAATGCAGCAAGTCTGATAGCTATGAATCAAATGTCTAATAATGTAAAGTCTATGTCATAAAATATGCATCCTATACAGAATTACCTCGAATGTCTCAGGAAGACTCTGTCTCATGAAATAGTGTCAAGTGTCCTGGGTTCTGGTGTACTTGATAGGACAAGTACGAGAATAAGGGTGTCGATTGTCCATCTCTAATGACGTACCCAACACCGCGTATGGGGTTGGCACCCGACTATGATCGGACACTAAGCACGTCACACGTTTCCTAGGTTAAGCAGTTAAAACAAGTTACATATGGATCTACCAGAATTCAAGTAAAATACTATAACAGAAATTACTGAGAATTTACAAGCTCTATGTTCTCACTGATGCAAAATTAACCAAGAAAAATATATAGCAAGCTGCAGCGTTTGGCAAGGTACACTTGCCTGTGGTTCCGGCTATGTTCGCGGTTCTGACTTCGGCGGGAATTGCGGGCGGTACTCCGGTTGCTGAAACAAACATCACCATCAGTTCCAGAAAATATCAATCAGCTAGAAATGCCTGTCCTTGGGTCCAATTTGGAGACAAGGGCAGAAACGACAGTTTCGGGCCAAAACGGGGTCCACCGGTGGGCCCGCTTTGCACCGAAAAACGCGTCCGGGTCAACGGTCTCCAAATTCACTAAAATTAGTGTCAACAGGTCAGGAACGATGATACGAACCCAACGGAACTTCCAGAATTGGATTCCGATGAGCCGATCACAAAATCGTCCGTTGAGCGGGGCTTGTGGGGCCCACGACACGCGATTTCGTCAACGTTCTCAGAATCGAACCAAACTTGACCCACAGGACCAGCGTATCGCTACGAGTCCGATGGCACAAGTTTCGTCTCGATCCGACGTGTGTACACAAAGTTAGGGCACATTCCAGAAAGTACGGATACGGGGCGATGTCCGCGGATACGCGTTGATTCCGGTGTGCACGCACACCCGAATCAGCTTCCGCGAAATCCCACACATCCGTATCGACGAGGCGCACGTATCTGTGAAGACCGCGCGCGACCAAGTCGTCCCGTTTGGCGGGACGTACTCAGTTCCGAGGTGAATCGGGGTCTAGTTTTTTCCTATTTTTGGATCGCGGTGTGCGATCACCACAGGACACGATGCCCCGAACAGTTTGTCCGAACACCGAGAGGGTCATACAGGCTTCGCAACGCAATTTGCGGAATCAAAAACGGAGCTACGAGCAAAAAGATACACGCACCTGAAGGGGACCCGAAAACCAGGGCCAAATCGTGTCCGACTCGTGTCGGACACAGGAACCGAGAATTAGGGTTAGGGTTTGGCCTTGGGGATCCGGCGAGGGGCGGCGGAGACGGCGGCGCGCTGCGGCGGAGGGGCCGGGGGCTTCACGGCGGCGCGCTGGGGACTCGCGGCGGCGCTGGAAGAGGCGCGGCGGCGGCGCTGGCTGCTGCGGTTGCCGCTGCTGCTGGGGAAAGGGGGAAGTCGGCTGCGGCTCTGCTGCGGGAGGAGGGAGGAGAAGAAGTCGGCGACGGTCGGCGGAGACGCAGCGGCGAGCGGTGAGGCGTAGCGGCGCAGTGGCGGTGGTCGTGGCAGTGGCCGAGAGGGGAGGGGGGTTTTTAAAGGCGGCAGGGGGAGGCGGTCGTGGCCGTGGGAGGCGGAGGAGGGGCGAGGTGGCCGGGGTCGTGGGCGAGGGTGGCGGGCTGGGCGCCGCGTGGCGGGCGGAGCGGCGCCGGACGCGGGCGCCGCCGGAGAACGCGGGGGGGAGACGGGGTCGTGGGTGCAGGCGGGTTGGCGGGTGCGGGTCGGGCGGCGGCGGATCCGACCCGACCCGCTGGGGCAGGTACTGGGCCGGGTTGGGCTGGGCCGGGCCGGCCCAACGGGCCGCGGGCCGGTTGGATTTATTTAAAAAAATTAATAATAATATTAATAATAATAATAAAATATTTAATAAATAATTAATTAAATAAATAGTTTTTAGGTATTTAAAAATAGGTTCGGGGTCCGATAAATTCCAGAAAAATTGCCCTAAGTCCAGTTTTTCATTTTACATCCAAAAATATTATTTTCATAATATTTTAATATTGTTTAATATCAATTAAAAATCATTGAATAATTAAACCCTGTTTTTAAATTACAGAAAATTCCCAAAAAATTGTGAAAAATCCAGTTTTGAAAAATTTGAAAAAATCAGGGGGTTTACACAAATAGCAGTCACACCACTATCCTTCACAAAGCTCTACACTCACATCATCTACCATATCAACTGAAACATTCCCCCCTAGTCACTGTGATTGATACATATGCTAACACACACACACACACACACACACACACACACACACACACACACATATATATATATATAAATATATATATATATATATATATATATATATATATATATATATATATATATACTCAATAAAGTATCCAAATTCATAATTCACCACTTTAAATCATTGCTCCACTTAATTTACATATAATAACATCTATTGAAACTAGCTATAAAAGAAATTAAGGGAAATCATACAAATTATACAAATTGGGCCCCGTATTACCCCATATCATACTATATCGTGATACGGCCTACTCGTATCCATTTTTGGACATGTAACTAGTACCCCAACCCTGATCTAAGTCCAATTAGACTAAATTGGTCTCATGACACACTTGATGTGTCAATCTCGTAATTTCCCCAAAATGGACACGAATCACCATGTAAAAATTATAATACACCACCAATTAGCCTAGAACTTATTCCTATAGATATTCTTATGCCATTGGGGTATTTCTAAATGCGTGATTTAGAAGCTAGAATAAAGGAAAATTCAGATCTATACTTATTGGGAGATAAATTTCCAATAAAATATAAAATGGACACGATCTAGACACGATCTTCTTGCCACAAGCTTCTCTTTCTAGTGCTCCTTACAAATCCAAGCTCCAATGCTCCTTGATAGGTGAATTTGAGAGAGAATGAGAGTGAATTGAAGGTCAATTGATGGAGGGATAAAGTAAATTGGGGATCTAGAGAATTGGAGATCTTAAAATGAATGCAAATGAGGAGAGAGAGAGAGAGAGAGAGAGAGAGAGAGTGACCTTTATGTGGTCGGCCCCCTTCCCCCTTCTCCAAGTCACAACAAAAGTCTAAGTTGCCCCTACATGATGAATTATGGAGAGTAATTAAGGAGGGCTATTTTGGAAAGTCTCTAAACTAATCCAAATTAATCTAATCATCCTAATTAATTAGAGGGAATGGGTCCAATAGGTTTAGTCTATGTTGGGCTCAATAAATTATTATGACAAGTCTAATTGAGTTTACAAGTGTCAAGTCTATTTAATAGGCTAGCCCACTAACTATAATAAATAATACAAATCACAAATAATTATTTATAACACTCTAATTAATATTATGATATATAAAAATAAAATAACTAGGCCAAATTAATAAATTATCTCTAATTGGAAAAGTGAGGGTGACAACTCGCAGGGCTTCTTGGTTTTGTGAACGATTTCTGCGCTTTCGTTTCCAACAAAGTAGTATCAGAACCAGGTTCTGGAGTTTAGAGAGGTCAGGAGTTGACAAGAAAACTAGAAAGGAGAGATGGACGTGAAACCGGTGCACATGGTAAACCTAAACTGTACCAACTATCATTATTGATGGAACAAGATAAAGGATTTAATGTTCGTCAAGAAACTTTATCTTCTTGTATTTACGTCTGAGAAGTCCAGTGACAAATCCAAAAAGGAATAAAAGTTCGAGCATATACAGGTGTATGGATATATCAGGCAGTTCATTGACAAAAACGTGTACAATCATGTTTCCAATATTGAGCAAGCGAAGACTCTATGGTATAACCTGGAATATGCGAAGAAGATTGGGGTAAACAAGCTGTTCCAGATCCGAACGATAATGGATCTGCGGTACAAAGATGGTGCATCTATTACGGATCACTTGAATGAGTTCTAGGGCATGGTTGACAAGCTATCATCGATGGGAGTCAAGTTCGACGACGAGGTTCAGGGATTTTGGTCGCTGTGTACATTGCCAGACTCGTAGAAAATCATACAAGTGTCTATGATCACTTCTTCTCCGGAAGGCATGGTCAGTCTGGAGTTTGCCAAGAGCAGGATACTGAGTGAAGAGATGAGAAGACGTTCTCAGGGTACTTCATCCACATCCCACTCAGAGGCGCTAGTTTCAGAGAGTCGTGGAAGAAGCAAGAGCAGGGGTCCAGGTGGTGGCAGAGACAAAAGCAGGGGCAAGTCCAAGGGTAGGTATAAGGACTCAGAGTATTACCATTATGGCAAGAATGGCCACATCAAGTAAAACTATTTCACTTGGAAGAGGGAGAAGAAGGGCGACAAGGGGAAGCAAAGTGAGAAACCTACAGCGGTGGCCTCGGCACATGGAGGCTACGTGATTATTGTAGGTAATGAGGTAGTTATGAACCTCGCCTGTGATAAAAACTCTTGGCTGGTGGACTCAGGTGCTTCAGTGCACGTATCTCATAACAAGATACTATTTGCTACTACACAACAGACGAATGTGGAGTGTTGAAGATGGGCAACGGAGATGTGTCAAAAGCTGTTGCTATTGGAGATATGCATTTGAGGATAAAGACGGATAAAGTTCTTGTTCTCAAAGATGTCTGTCATGTCCCTGATATCCGTTTCAACTTGTTATTGGTTGGCAGGTTGGATAAAGAGGGTTTCTTTAACCTCTTCAGGAATGGTCAGTGGAAGCTTTCCAGAGGTTCGATGGTGATTGTCAAAGGAAGAAAGAAGTCCGGACTCTATTATGTGAAAGGAAGCACAAATGGGGCACAAGAGGTGAACGCAGCTACTGATGCGTCTACTGAGTTATGGCATAGGCGGCTCAGCCATATCAGCGAGAAGGGGATGAGCTACTTGGTGAACATGAAGGTGATTCCAGGGCTAAAGTCAACAAAATTGGAGAGATGTATGCACTGTTTGGCAGAAAACCAAAATAGGGTGTCTTTTCAAAGTCACCCAAGTTCAAGGAAACCGGCATTGCTCGAGTTGATTCACTCAGATGTATGCGGTCCTATGAAGGTAAAATCCATTGATGGTGCTTCTTTGTCACTACCACATTTTCTAGGAAAGGGTATTTTGATAATTTCCTATTTAAATAAATATTGTGCATGATAAATAATTATTTGTTGTATTATTTAATTGTTGTTAGTTATTATTTAATTATTTTAGACTTATTTTAGTGGACCCAACTAGTTTAGTTTGGACCCATGGACCAACATGAATTAATTAGTTAGACTTGGCCCATTTAGAAAGCCCATAGTTAAGGAGATGGATTAAATTAATTAAATGATTAGACTAGAAGCTTCCTTCCTTAATTATTTCTTCATGAGAGGCCCCAAGGGGTACATTGGACATTTTACAATTGCTTGGGGGAGGGGCTATGGTCGGCCTATTAAAGAGGGGGGGAAATTTCTCTCTCCTCTCATCTCATTCCAAATCTAGATCTAGAATTCTCCCACTACCAAATTCCCTCCATTCCCAATCCAATTCCCTACCAAATTCATTCCAAATTCTTTCCAATTCACCATTAGAGAAGGAGGAAGCAAGGATCTAGAAGAAGGAAGCAAGGATCTACAAAGAGGAGCAAGGATCTACAATTTGGAAGCAAGTTCATCTCAATTGGAGGTTTCATTGGGAATCCATCTCCCAATAGGTATAATTCAGATTTTTCCATTTAAATAGCTTCTAAATCTGAGATTTAATCATGTAAAATTAACCTATATGTATGTACTACCCATAGGACTTTGTTTTGTGTTCATAGGAGACCCATGGAGAAAGTTATGGTGCTTTTTGTGTCAATTTTGTTGGAATTCCGAATTTACATTTTTGTGTGTGTCAATTGTTCCTATAGATCAATTGGACATAAGATTTGTGTTTGAGGCTAGTGTCGTGTCCATATTGGGATACTTGTGGTTCGTATCCCAACTATTTGGTGATACGTGTCATTTGGGGGTTTTCCTCCGACACGGGGCTTTGAACATGTCGTATTTTGACACGGACATATAGATCTACTTTTGACGCTTTGATTTGTTCATAAATATTATTTGTGATCTGTTTGTGTCCTTCGGGGTGCATTTAGTTGTGTGTTGGACTCGTGTCGCATGCGTATCCTAGATCTAGTGGGATACGGTGAGATACTCTCCAATTGTGTGTATTTTTGTATAGATCTAATTAATTGTGGTTCAATTCTTCATTTATAATTAGTATATATATATGGATATTAAATATTTATTTTGTGTATTTATTATAGTAATTATTGTAGCATAGATCTATATTTTGGGTGTGCTAATATAATGTACAATATAATATGTAGCTTTCTTGCATGCAAATATATATGTTACTACTTGTTAAATAATATAATTTATACATAAAATGTTTTATAAAATATATTTGTATGTTTAATTGTGTAATTATATTATTTATAACTATTATATAATTATTTGGATATTAATGTAAATATTTTAGGTGTGCTTCTAGCCATGTAAATTATATGTTCTTTGTTAAATATTTGAAGGTATAAGTTTATGTGTATATTAATATATATATGTACATTTTTGTATTAATGGTTTATATATATATATATATATATATATATACTGTTTTATATATTCTGTTTATATATATATATATATATATATTGTTTTATATATTCTGTTTTTATATATATAATTATATATATATAACTTGTTTTAGTGACAGTGAATTAATGACAGTAAAAACTGTCATTAATTAGCCGACTAATAGCAGCCGCTGTAGCCTTCGGGCAATTAATGACAAACCTGTCATTAATTGCAGCAGCGGGAAACAGCAGCTTTTCTGCGACGCTTTTCCGCGACAGTTTAACTGTCAGCGAAAACCAAAGTAGTGGCAGTTTATTATTTGGGTTTCGGTGACAGTCCTTCGGTGACAGTCCCGACTGTCACTATTTAAACTGTTTTGATTTAATTCTATTTTATTCACTGTTTTTCAATGACGCTTTGACAGATTTAATGTATATATTATATATTATAATTGTATATATATATATGTATATATATATGTGTTTTGTGAGGAATAATAATTGTAATAATATATTATGTTATTTATATAAATGTTGGGTTGTATATATTATTTTAGGGTATATATTAATTGTATTATTAGTATACTTTGTGTGAGTTCTTTTTGAATCTAATTTGATTCCTAAATTATTGTAGTTTATCTCTATATTATTTTATAGATGTCTTGTGAGGTTGACTTTGGGTTTGACCATGTTTGACTTTAGTGGACTTTAGAGTTGACCATAGTTGACTTTTACCTTAGAATTGAATTATTGACCTAGAAGTTGCCTAGTTTGACTTGTTCTCTTTCCGGGACCTTGTATTAATGTGGTATTCCATATCTAGGTCTTCGAGGCACCGAGTCAGACATTTGTGAGACTGTTCATTGGACTTCAGGCGAGTACATTCTCTGATAGTTTCTCATTTATGATATCCTCTATGTTCGTTGTATCTAGTGTAGATATACATGTTCTCTTGACACTATGGTTACACGGATTGGTATATCCGGATCTCGTCATGAGATGTTATTCCTTGGTATATGGTGTATATGGTGTATATGGTGCAAGTATTGTTTCATTGGTTATCTTGTACATGTACAGACACCGATTCTCGGGGAGACTAGCTATCTTCTTGGGGAATCTAGTGCCATAACGTACCGTGGTTGGATCTATTATACCAGTCGGGGTGGGGAGTATTTTAGTGTAGATATGTGATCATACCCTCCTTGTGCATGTCTTGTTCCTTGTGAGTGTTGATCATACACCGCACGTATAATCAGCCAGGCCATCATACTCTTGTGCAAGTTCCCAAGCCGATCACATGTTAAAGCTAGTACTCACACACTTAGTCATTAGTATTCTTGTTCCATCAGCATATTGTTCATTATTGTATTTCTTTCCAGTATTTCCTTATTGTCTATACATTCTTGTATCTATTTATGCATCTTGTTTATCCACAACTATTTACTGTTACATAGTTTTTATCATTATTTGAGAACTGCTGTTAGGGTTGTACTCTGCTCCTTTCCTGACTGGATATATTTTTCCAGATGACACTGAGGAGTACCCTACCTATTATGGACCCCAGGATATTGTGGGTTTAGATTCTGAGACCCTGGCTCAATAGGGACTTATCCCAACTGAGACAGTTGACCCTGGAGTTGTAGCTTTATAGTTTTGTAGTATTCTTTGTACTGGATTTGTCTCCAGCATATTTTTGTAATTTTTTTCAGACTCATTGATGTATTATTTTAGACTCATGAGTTGTATTATGACTATTCTATTCTTTATCTGATTCGTGCTCATTCTATCTTAGTTCTGTGATTGAGTATACTATCATTATTGGTGGTTCATTATATTGTTAGATAGACTATCTAGACAGCGTTCTACCGCCGATTCTGCGGCGTAGGCTGGGCGTTGTTTCCGACTAGTGCCCTTACACCGGGTGCGGGTCGTGACACGTTTTTGGTGGTGGCCCATGCAGGTCTAGCTTCACAAGTATGTGATGTCGTGGTAGTGCGACAACTTAGTTGTACTACTGTGAGCCTGCGATAGGATATAGGATATAGGCTGAGATACTCAATCACATCTAGGAAAATTCTTTTGATTCAACTATTCTCCTTTGACATTGATACTTGATCCCTTAAACTGTCCTTTCCTTGATATCTTACATCTTGTGCCATATTGATTCTTTCTTTCGCTTTGTCTCAGGATGCCGCCTAAGACTAGATCACAGCAAGGGAGAGCAGTTTCTGAGAGGTCTGCGACATCCTGAGGGCCTGCACCAGTCACTTCTCCGGTGATTGGAGTGTCAGCTGCTTTCGGAGGTCCACCACCCACTCAGAGGACTGTGCCAGCTGTATCTGAGGGGCTTCCACCTCCACCTCCTGTGCCAGCAGAGGCGTCACAGATGTTTACTCTGTTTCGTGAGATGCTCGAGGCACAGAGGGCTCAGTCAGAGGCACATCAGAGGCAGACCGACGTTCTACGGCAGGGCATCGAGAGTGCTCATCAGCTTGCTCGTGCTGTAGTTGAGAGAGGAGTTTCGATCCAGCAGCAGGTTGTTCCTCAAGTTGCTCAGCTTCGGCCAGGCAACATTCAGGACTTCAAGAAACTGGAGCCTAGAGTTTTCAAAGGGACGGAGGGCATCGTCTATGCTGATGATTGGCTCGAGGACATTGAGCGTCTTATGAGGGTGTCCCGTCTTTCTGAAGATCTGAAGGTTGAGGCGGTAGGACTTCAACTGTTCGACGTCGCTCGCACTTGGTTCAGGAATGAGCCAGTTCTGGTTGACGCAGGACAATCTTGGGAGGTATTCAAGGACCTTTTCAAGAAGAAGTTTTTTGTCCGGATAGACAGGCTTGATTTGGGGAGACAATTTGAGAGTCTCATTCAGGGAAGCATGTCTGTGGAGGAATACGCTGCAGAGTTCGGTAGGCTGAGCCTATTTGCAGAGTATCTGGTGAGAGAGCCGGAGGTTCGAGCTATTCGTTTCCGTGAGGGTCTAAACTGGGAAGTGAAGATTCTCATTCCGTCTTTTTATGAGACATACTCGGAGATACTTGCGGAGGCACGCAAGGTTGAGCGGGATCTGGGTTTGAAGACCAAGAGAGACCGTGATTCTTTTCTGGGGGCCAACGGCAGTGCAGTATCTGCCAAACGTCCTCATTTCCAGTCCAGACCTTTCCAGCAGCCACAGCAGAACCAGACTCCAGCTAGAGCGCCTTTTCACCAGGCACCTCAGCAGTAGAGGCAGTTACAGCAAGCTCTATGCAACTTCTGCAAGAAACCCGGCCACATCTGGGAAGTTTGCAGAAAGAGGCTAGGAGTTTGTTTGTATTGTGGTACTGAAGGGCATCAATTGAGGGAGTGTCCTCGTCGTGCAGTTCAGGGAGCAGCTCCAGCTCCGAGGGCACAGATGAGACCACCTGCAGCACAACCGAGGGGACCGCTTCCGACACAGCAGCAGCGTTTTGTCCAGCATCAGCAGCAGGGAGGTGCTCGACAGGGACGAGCGTTTGCTATGACAGTCGAAGAGGAGGAACCCACCGGAGATGTCATCGCAGGTTCTATTCTTCTTGATTCCATTCCAGCTTTAGCTTTGTTTGATAGTGGTGCTTCCCATAGTTTTGTATCTGTTTCTTTTGCTCTAAAGCATGGTTTGGTAGCTGAGTCTTTGCTTAGGACTTGCAAGATCATGACCGGGGGAGGCATTATCCTGGTTAATGATATTTGCAAAGATCGGAGAGTTACTCTGGGAGGCCGGGAGTTGAGTGCGTGTCTACTTGTAATGCCACTTCCGAGCTACGACATTGTACTCGGGATGGATTGGTTGAGTAGGCACCGTGCTAGCATAGATTGTAGAGGAGGTAGAGTTTTGTTTGGTCCGCCAGGAGAGCCAGAGTTCGAGTTTGCTAGAGGAGCTGCGGAGCAGGAAGAAGGCATTATTTGTGGAGCTATGGTGGAAGACAAGGAGTTGCCACATCCGTTGATAGCAGAATTTTTGGATGTGTTTTCTGAAGAATTGCCAGGATTGCCGCCAGATCGAGATATTGAATTTTCTATAGACTTGGTGCCAGGTGCAGAACCGATTTCACAGCATGTCTATAGAGTAAACAACAGCGAGCTGGTCGAGTTGAAGAAGCAGGTGGACGAATTGCAGGATAAGGGGTTTATCAGATCGAGTTCTTCACCATGGGGAGCCCCGGTATTGTTTGTACCAAAGAAGGATGGATCGGTGCGTATGTGCATTGATTACAGGGCTTTGAATAATCTTACTATCAAGAATAAGTATCCTTTGCCACGGATTGATGATCTGTTTGATCAGTTGAGTGGTGCGAAGGTGTTTTCTAAGATAGATTTGAGATCAGGCTACCATCAGGTGAAGGTGAAGCCGGAGGACATACCGAAGACTGCTTTTAGAACTCGGTATGGTCAATACGAGTTTATGGTGATGCCGTTTGGTTTGACTAATGCACCGGCGGTATTTATGAACTTGGTGAACAAGGTGTTCCACCAGTACCTTGACAGGTTCGTGGTGGTGTTCATCGACGACATACTCATATACTCGAGGACACCAGAGGAGCATGAGGAGCATTTGAGGATTGTGTTGGATGTGCTGAGGAAGGAGAAGCTGTATGGGAAGTTGTCCAAATGTGAGTTTTTCTTGGACAAAGTAGAATTCTTGGGGCATGTTGTGACTGGTGATGGTATTTCAGTGGATCCGAATAAGATTTCAGCAGTGGAATCTTGGAAGACTCCGAGTTCAGTAGCAAAGATCAGGAGTTTCTTGGGATTGGCAGGCTATTACAGGAAGTTTGTGCAAGATTTTTCGAGGATTGCCTAGCCGATGACCAGACTCACAAGGAAGGATGTGGAGTTTGTTTGGACGGAGGATTGTCAGGTTGCTTTTGAGGAGTTGAAGAAGAGGTTGACGTCTGCTCCTATTTTGACATTGCCATCAGGGTCCGGAGGTTTCACTATTTATAGTGATGCATCGGGAAAGGGTTTAGGTTGTGTTCTTCAGCAGCATGGGAAAGTGATTGCCTATGCATCCAGGCAATTGCGTCCTCATGAAAAGAACTATCCTACCCATGATTTGGAGTTGGCAGCCGTCATATTCGTTCTGAAGTTGTGGAAACATTATTTGTACGGAGAGCGTGTAGAGATCTTCACAGACCACAAAAGCTTGAAGTACGTTTTCACGCAGAAGGAGTTGAACATGAGGCAGCGTCGGTGGTTGGAACTGATGAAGGATTTTGATATCTCTTTGCAATATCATCCTGGGAAAGCCAATGTAGTTGCCGATGCTTTGAGCAGGTATCCGGTAGCTATGTTCTTGACGCAGGATCGATATTTGTTGGAGGACTTGGAGAGCTTGGGCATTGAGGTGATTGTTCCTGGTAGTGCTATGCAAATGTGGGGATTGCAGATACACTCAGATTTGATGGACAGGATCAAGGCAGCACAGTATGATGATGTATCTCTGAGGAGTATCAGAGCTCAGGTGAGAGCAGGATTAGAGGATGATTTTACTATTGCAGAGGATGGATCTTTGAGGCATGGAGTTAGATTGTGTGTGCCTAGTGGGGAGTTGCGAGAGGAGATATTGCAGGAAGCGCATCGCTCTCAGTATTCCATACATTCAGGTGCTAACAAAATGTATCGGGATATGCGAGAGAGTGTGTGGTGGTATGGCATGAAGAGGGAAGTGGCACAGTTTGTATCCAGATGCTTAGTGTGCCAGCAGGTGAAAGCCGAGAGGCAGAGGCCAGGAGGTTTACTTCAGCCATTACCCATTCCAGAGTGGAAGTGGGAACACATTACTATGGATTTTGTGTCCGGACTACCACGATCTCCAGGAGGGAAAGACGCAATTTGGGTCATTGTTGATAGGTTGACCAAGTCGGCCCACTTTTTGCCTTTCAAGGTGGGTTTGTCTACGGAGAAGTTGGCAGAGATGTATGTGAGGCAGATCGTTAGGATACATGGAGTTCCCGTCAGCATAGTCTCAGATCGGGATAGTCGTTTCACTTCTCATTTCTGGAGGAGTTTGCAGGAGAGTTTGGGCACTCAGCTCAAGTTCAGTACTGCATATCATCCCCAGACAGATGGGCAGTCAGAGAGGACTATTCAGACTCTCGAGGATATGTTGCGCACTTGTGTACTAGATTTCGGGGGTTCTTGGGAGGACCATCTCCATTTGGTAGAGTTTGCTTACAACAACAGTTACCAGGCCAGTATAGAGATGTCACCTTTTGAAGCTCTATATGGTCGGAGGTGTCGTACTCCTTTGTCTTGGGACGATGTTGGAGAGAGAGTTTTGCTTGGGCCAGAGATGGTTGTGGATGCAGCAGAGAAGGTTCAGTTGATCAGAGATAGACTTCGAGTGGCGCAGGACAGACAGCGGCATTGGGCCGATAGCCATCGGAGACCTTTGGAGTTTGAGGTATAGTTTAGATTTTATTTTGTGTGCTTGTTCTTGGTTGTTTGTTATAGATAAGTTCTTAAGGTGGTATTTTGTTCTAGGTGGGTGGTTTGGTGTTTCTGAGGATTTCTCCGACACGAGGCACGATTCGCTTCGGTGGAGACGGAAAGCTTAGTCCGCGATTCATTGGACCTTTCACTATTCTAGAGAGGGTCGGTGCAGTTGCTTATAGACTAGACTTGCCACCTGTATTGGAGGGAGTGCACAACGTGTTTCATGTGTCGCAGTTGAGACGATACGTGGCAGATCCTAGTCATGTATTGGATCACTCAGAGATAGAGGTGGGCCCTACTCTTAGCTATCCAGAGCAGCCAGTTGGAATTCTGGATCGGAGAGAGAAGGTGCTGAGGAACCAGACTATTCCTTTGGTGCGCGTCGCATGGAGGCATCACTCTCCGGGGGAGTCTACCTGGGAGAGAGAGGATGACATGCGAGAGCGTTATCCTTATTTGTTTGTACCTTGAGGTATGTTATTTCTAGTTATGTTCTGTTCATTAGTTAGTTGTGATTCTTTAGTTCTGTTCTGTGATTTTCTGGGGGTAGTTTTAGTCTTTGAATTTCGAGGACAAAATTATTTTAAGGAGGGTAGACTTGTCACTACCACATTTTCTAGGAAAGGATATTTTGGTAATTTCCTATTTAAATAAATATTGTGCATGGTAAATAATTATTTGTTGTATTATTTAATTGTTGTTAGTTATTATTTAATTATTTTAGACTTATTTTAGTGGACCCAACTAGTTTAGTTTGGACCCATGGACCAACATGAATTAATTAGTTAGACTTGGCCCATTTAGAAAGCCCATAGTTAAGGAGATGGATTAAATTAATTAAATGATTAGACTAGAAGCTTCCTTCCTTAATTATTTCTTCATGAGAGGCCCCAAGGGGTACATTGGACATTTTATAATTGCTTGGGGGAGGGGCTATGGCCGGCCTATTAAAGAGGGGGGGAAATTTCTCTCTCCTCTCATCTCATTCCAAATCTAGATCTAGAATTCTCCCACTACCAAATTCCCTCCATTCCCAATCTAATTCCCTACCAAATTCATTCCAAATTCTTTCCAATTCACCATTAGAGAAGGAGGAAGCAAGGATCTAGAAGAAGGAAGAAAGGATCTACAAAGAGGAGCAAGGATCTACAATTTGGAAGCAAGTTCATCTCAATTGGAGGTTTCATTGGGAATCCATCTCCCAATAGGTATAATTCAGATTTTCCCATATAAATAGCTTCTAAATCTGAGATTTAATCATGTAAAATCAACCTATATGTATGTACTACCCATAGGACTTTGTTTTGTGTTCATAGGAGACCCATGGAGAAAGTTATGGTGCTTTTTGTGTCAATTTTGTTGGAATTCCGAATTTACATTTTTTTGTGTGTCAATTGATCCTATAGATCAATTGGACATGAGATTTGTGTTTGAGGCTAGTGTCGTGTCCATATTGGGATACTTGTGGTTCGTATCCCAACTATTTGGTGATACGTGTCATTTGGGGGTTTTTCTCCGACACGGGGCTTTGAACATGTCGTATTTTGACACGGACACATAGATCTACTTTTGACGCTTTAATTTGTTCATAAATATTATTTGTGATCTGTTTGTGTCCTTCGGGGTGCATTTAGTTGTGTGTTGGACTCGTGTCGCATGCGTATCCTAGATCTAGTGGGATACGGTGAGATACTCTCCAATTGTGTGTATTTTTGTATAGATCTAATTAATTGTAGTTCAATTCTTCATTTATAATTAGTATATATATATGGATATTAAATATTTATTTTGTGTATTTATTATAGTAATTATTGTAGCATAGATCTATATTTTGGGTGTGCTAATATAATGTACAATATAATATGTAGCTTTCTTGCATGCAAATATATATGTTACTACTTGTTAAATAATATAATTTATACATAAAATGTTTTATAAAATATATTTGTATGTTTAATTGTGTAATTATATTATTTATAATTATTATGTAATTATTTGGATATTAATGTAAATATTTTAGGTGTGCTTCTAGCCATGTAAATTATATGTTCTTTGTTAAATATTTGAAGGTATAAGTTTATGTGTATATTAATATATATATGTACATTTTTGTATTAATGGTTTATATATATATATATATATACTATTTTATATATTCTGTTTATATATATATATATATATATATATATATATATATATATATATATATATTGTTTTATATATTCTGTTTTTATATATATATAACTTGTTTTAGTGACAGTGAATTAATGACAGTAAAAACTGTCATTAATTAGCCGACTAATAGCAGCCGCTGTAGCCTTCGGGCAATTAATGACAAACCTGTCATTAATTGCAGCAGCGGGAAACAGCAGCTTTTCTGCGACGCTTTTCCGCGACAGTTTAACTGTCAGCGAAAACCAAAGCAGTGGCAGTTTATTATTTGGGTTTCGGTGACAGTCCTTCGGTGACAGTCCCGACTGTCACTATTTAAACTGTTTTGATTTAATCCTATTTTATTCACTGTTTTTCAATGACGCTTTGACAGATTTAATGTATATATTATATGTTATAATTGTATATATATATATGTATATATATATGTGTTTTGTGAGGAATAATAATTGTAATAATATATTATGTTATTTATATAAATGTTGGGTTGTATATATTATTTTAGGGTATATATTAATTGTATTATTAGTATACTTTGTGTGAGTTCTTTTTGAATCTAATTTGATTCCTAAATTATTGTAGTTTATCTCTATATTATTTTATAGATGTCTTGTGAGGTTGACTTTGGGTTTGACCATGTTTGACTTTAGTGGACTTTAGAGTTGACCATAGTTGACTTTTACCTTAGAATTGAATTATTGACCTAGAAGTTGCCTAGTTTGACTTGTTCTCTTTCCGGGACCTTGTATTAATGTGGTATTCCATATCTAGGTCTTCGAGGCACCGAGTCAGACATTTGTGAGACTGTTCATTGGACTTCAGGCGAGTACATTCTTTGATAGTTTCTCATTTATGATATCCTCTATGTTCGTTGTATCTAGTGTAGATATACATGTTCTCTTGACACTATGGTTACACGGATTGGTATATCCGGATCTCGTCATGAGATGTTATTCCTTGGTATATGGTATATATGGTGCAAGTATTGTTTCATTGGTTATCTTGTACATGTACAGACACCGATTCTCGGGGAGACTAGCTATCTTCTTGGGGAATCTAGTGCCATAACGTACCGTGGTTGGATCTATTATACCAGTCGGGGTGGGGAGTATTTTAGTGTAGATATGTGATCATACCCTCCTTGTGCATGTCTTGTTCCTTGTGAGTGTTGATCATACACCGCACGTATAATCAGCCAGGCCATCATACTCTTGTGCAAGTTTCCAAGCCGATCACATGTTAAAGCTAGTACTCACACACTTAGTCATTAGTATTCTTGTTCCATCAGCATATTGTTCATTATTGTATTTCTTTCCAGTATTTCCTTATTGTCTATACATTCTTGTATCTATTTATGCATCTTGTTTATCCACAACTATTTACTGTTACATAGTTTTTATCATTATTTGAGAACTGCTGTTAGGGTTGTACTCTGCTCCTTTTCTGACTGGATATATTTTTTCAGATGACACTGAGGAGTACCCTACCTATTATGGACCCCAGGATATTGTGGGTTTAGATTCTGAGACCCTGGCTCAAGAGGGACTTATCCCAACTGAGACAGTTGACCCTGGAGTTGTAGCTTTATAGTTTTGTAGTATTCTTTGTACTGGATTTGTCTCCAGCATATTTCTGTAATTTTCTTCAGACTCATTGATGTATTATTTTAGACTCATGAGTTGTATTGTGACTATTCTATTCTTTATCTGATTCGTGCTCATTCTATCTTAGTTCTGTGATTGAGTATACTATCATTATTGGTGGTTCATTATATTGTTAGATAGACTATCTAGACAGCGTTCTACCGCCGATTCTGCGGCGTAGGCTGGGCGTTGTTTCCGACTAGTGCCCTTATACCGGGTGCGGGTCGTGACATTCTTATTTTGTAACATTTAATGATGACTATTCCAGGAAGTTTTGGGTCTATGCCATAAAGACTAAGGATCAAGTGATGCCCACTTTCAAAGAGTTTCAGGCCTTTGTTGAAAGAGAGACGGGCAAGAAGCTGCTATGTGTTCGATCGTACAATAACGACGAGTATATCGGTCCCTTTGATGCTTATTGTAGAGAGCAAGAGATACGACACCAGAAGACTCCTCCAAAGATACCGTAGCTCAACGGTGTAGAGAAGAGCATGAACATGACGCTGATGGAGAGGGTACGGTATTTGCTGTCAGAAGCAAACTTGTCGGGCAGCTATTGGGGTGAAGAACTTTACGCAGCTTCTTATGTTGTTAATATATCTTCTAGTGCTCCTTTGCAGGGTGATGTGCCTAACAAAGTATGGTACTGCAAAGAGCTTTCATACAATAACCTACGAGTGTTTGGTTGCAAGGCCTTCCTGCATGTACCGAAGGACGAAATATCCAAACTTGAGCCGAAGATGAGGCGATGCATCTTTGTCGGCTACGGTCACGATGAGTTTGGCTATAGACTCTACGATCCAGTGGAAAGAAAGCTCTACAGAAGCAGGGACATAGTTTTCGTCGAGGATCATACCATGACCAACACTCGGGATTCTGAGATGCCTTCTGAAGCTGAGGAATTGCCTGAGTTAGAGTCATTTTGCTTCGAGCAGTTTTCAGAGGATATCACAGAGGATCCAGTTATGGGAGAGCCATTACATGGAGTTGCTCCCAACCTTGATCATCAGCCTACTGATGGTGGTCAGGGTGACCCTCAAGAGCATGAGCGTGCCAGGAGGCAGTTTCTAAAGGGGAGGAGGCTGTTGATATACAGCCAGCACTAGTGGTTCCATTGAGTAGGAGCGATAGAGCGTCGACCATCTACAAGATACTCACCAAATGAGTATTTGCTACTAACTGACGGGGAAGAGCCCAAATTTTTTGCAGAAACTATGGAAGACGAACATAAGGAGTAGATGAAGGCTATACAGGAGGAGATGAGTTCCTTACAGGCCAACTCTACTTATGATCTGGTGTGGTTGCCAAAGGGCAAGAAGGCTTTAAAAAATCGATGGTGTTCAGAGTGAAGAAGACAGATGATGCTACTCGCCCTCGATACAAAGCGAGGCTGGTAGTTAAAGGCTACGGTCAGTGGAATAACGTAGATTATGATGAGATCTTTTCGCCAGTCGTCAAGAAGTCGTCTATTCGGGTAGTGCTAGAATTGGCAGCCAGTTTCGACTTGGTGGTCGAGCAGATGGACGTGAAGATGATATTCCTCCGCGGTGATCTTGAGGAGGAGTTGTACATGGAGCAGCTATAGGGATTATGTGAGAAGGGCAAGTCACATTTAGTCTGCCGTTTGAGGAAGATCTTGTATGGTCTAAAGAAGGCTCCGAGGCAGTGGTACAGGATGTTCGAGCCGTTTATGGGGGAGCATGGTTATGCACAGATGACGTTGGACCACTGTGTATTTGTGAGGTACTTTGCCGAGGATAATTTTATCATTTTACTGATCTATGTTGATGATATGCTTCTGGTGGGTCGGAATACCCCTAAGATAGCGGAGTTGAAGCGCCAACTGGGCGCGGCCTTCTCTATGAAGGATTTTGGCGCAACGAAGACTATTCTTGGAATGAAGATCAACCGAGAGAGAGAGTCTAAGCTGCTACACTTGTCTCAAAAGAAGTACATTCACCGGATACTTCAGCGTTTCAGATGGTCGGGTCAATAAAAATGAGTAACCCCCTTGCGGCTCACTTTAAGTTCACTGAGGAGCAGTGTCCATCTACCGAGGACGAGAAGGAAGATATGGAGCGGGTTCTATATGTCTTAGTTGTGGGGAGTCTCATGTATGCTATGGTGTGTACAAGGCCAGACATCGCTCACGCAATTGGCACAGTTAGCATGTACACTTTCAATCCTGGAAGGGTACATTGAAGTGCGGTCAAGTAGATTCTATGATACCTCCAGGGCACTGCCCATTGGAAACTTTCTTTTGGTGGTGACGAGCCAAAGTTGGTTGGTTATACCGATGATGATATGGCTGGAGATGTAGATACGAGAAGATCGACTTTGGGCTATGTGATGATGTTTGCTGATGGAGCGGTATCGTGGCAGTCGGGGCCGCAGAAGTGTGTTGCCTTGTCGATGACAGAGGCAGAGTACATTGCGACGACGGAGGCTTCCAAGGAGTTGTTGTGGATGAAGAAGCTGCTGCAGGAAATGAGACTAAAGCAAGATCAGTACCCTTTACTTTGCGATAGTCAGAGCGCAATTCACCTTGTAAAGAACCAAACATTTCATAGTCGGTCCAAATACGTTGATACCCGGTATCATTTGATACGGGATGTGGTTGAAAAAAAGCAAACGGCGCTTGAGAAAGTTCATACGGATGACAATAGAGCAGACATGTTGACAAATTCTTCCAAGAAGAAAGTTTGAGTACAGTAGGCAGATCGTCGGGATGACGACCCCCTCCACATAGTTGTGGGAAAAAAAATTTGTTGGAGTGGATGGAATTCCCAACCTCTATATATATATATATATATATATATATATATATATATATATATATATATATATATATATATATATATATATATATATATATATCACTGAATATAGTTCCCTCCCTAGCAACACTACTTAATTAACTCCAGTATAACTTTGAGCAATTTGGTTCACTGAACAGTTGGGACCAAAAGAAAACGAGCAATTCACTGATGGCATAAAATTATTCTGCATTATGTGCTTCAAAGTATATGTTCATATATGTTAATTAAAAAAAAAAATTATTCTACTTAAAAAAAAACAGCATAACCCTATGGTCATATGAAAACTCAGCTCACACATGAAGTTTGTGTTTTCTTAGAAGCTCCTCTATTTAAGTACGGTCTTAATCAAATGTGGTAGCTAAGAAAAGAAAAAGGTAAGCACACTTTATTGCAAAGTCGATGCTTTCCCCTTTGTCAATTCAGAAAAGGAGACATCTTTTGGTGCTTCTGCACCACCTTTCCCAATAAGATGTTTGCATAGTGGCCCATGAAAGAGAAGAAAAAGATGCTCAGGGCCTGTTTGGTTCTTATTTTAAACTCGCTTTTTAGAGTTTAAACGGAGATACAGGTCTAAACACTGTTTGGCTGCACACATTCTGAGTACCGCTTTCAGAAAAAAAATTCCAAAAACAAAGTTAATACTTTGTTTTCAGAAAGCAGACAAAACCAGTTTTCCAAAAATATTTTCCCCATACACTCCTCTCTCTCTCTCTCTATCTCTGAGATGGCCAGAGGAGAGCTGGACGACGGTGGACTCAACCTCGTCGATGACCGACGACGATGTTGCACTCAACGTCGTCGACGACCGACGACGACGGTGGGCTCGACCTCGTCGTCGACCGACGACGACGGTGGGTTCGACCTCGACGACGACGGTGAACTCGACCTCGTCGACGACCGACGACGACGGTGGGCTCGACCTCTATGAGGGTCTCGACCTCGACGACGGCGGCCCTAGTCATCCATCGATGCCCTCCCCGTCGTCCCCGTGGAGGAGAGCTCGGTCTCGCGGGTGGGGAGGGGGAAGGGGTTGGGGTGGTGTTGAGGGATCAGATCTGGTCGTCAGAGTAATTCCTCATGGGGTCGACGCGGACGGCGGAGGCGATGGGGAGAGGGAAGGGCCGCTTGCGGGTCGACGACGGACGGGAGAGGTGGTGGGGATGGGTCTCCGGCGGACACAAGAGTCGTATTGTTATACTAAATGTCAGAAAGTGTGTCCCTGTGTCGGACACAAAAGTTGAATTTGTTTATACTAAATGTGTAATACGGATGTGTTCTAAAACTATTTTAACCAGAAATTTTACTATACATAAAATATTTTTAAATAAATTAATTATAACGAAATTATTTAAAAAATTTAAACTAATGATATTGGCGAAAATTGTTTGGCAAAAATTCAGCACTTTGACCCGCGGGTGGGTAGGTGAGGGTTGGTTCGGTTTCAATATTTGGGTGAGTATTGATTTTTTTTTTTTTCAATTAGTATTTTTTTTTTGAAAAAAAGAGTGATTTGGTTTAGTTTTATTTAGATTTAGTTCTTTTAAAAATAAATTTAATAATAATTTTTTTAAATAAATTAAGAAAAAAATAAAATTTAGCATCCAAAATAAAATATGCTATCATGAAACATCCAAAAATTTAAAAAAATTCTACCGTAAGAAATTTACGTCTGCCGTCGAGCAGACTTCGAACGGCCATAACTATTTGTTCGGAAATCGTTTTTCGTTAAACAATAGGTCGATTTGTATGTAATCGATGGGAATAACACAAGTGTAGAAATAATTTTCATCCGAAGCAAAACGCACATTTTACAGGCAAAATTATAAAATTTTAAATTTTAAAGTATCATAACTTTTGATTGAGAGATCAAAACGAGGTCCAGTTTGTGCCAAAATAACTGTAGCAAAAAGTACTATGGGATAAACGTTTCAGAGTTGTACGGACTTCGAAAAATTTTAGAATCGCAAAAAAATAATTTTTCGATCTCCAAATTTTACTTTGGGTAAATTTATTTTCGAATTTTTTTCAGTAATTCGATAGTAACGAGTAAAAAATGGTGTCTCCGGACTCTCATACGTTATCATATAATATATCAGTGTGAAGATGATTAAAAATGGGACGAGAATATATTTTTTATTTTTTTAAAGATAAAATTGTCTATTTATAAAATATTTTACTAATCGCAGTAAGATCGATTTAACTTTCGATTACGGTAGAAACTTTTAGGGTCTGCTTGACAATTGTGGGAGTAGCGGTTATGAGATATTTTTAGAGTACCGATTATGAACGGTTATAAGGTGTTCGATTTTGAATGATTCTATGTAGTGACTTTTATACCAATCCAATCGATGATTGGTAACAAGCTATTCTGAAAGTTTTTTTTTAATAAGAATAAATAAAATAACATAATTTGGGATTTTCGTAAACAATCCAAGGTTTTCATAGATAAAATAATAAAATCCCTCAAAACCAACACACAAAAAACCAAATCCAACTATCCCAAAAAATAACACAAAAAAAACCCAAAAAAACAAACCAAAACAAACTCAAAACAAAAAAAACAACAAGAAAAAAAAAAATCCATAGTCATATTTTCGTCAACAGAGTTGGCGAAAATATTAAAAGAACAAAAAAATTAATACGAAAGCTTTCGTAACTTCATTTTTTTCTGAAATACTTTCGGTTTACCTAATTTATTTAAAAATATTTTCTAAAGAACAATTTTTTATACTTTAACAAACAAAAAGTTAGAACTTTTTTTTCTTAAAATTATTTTTCAGATAAAAGTAATCAAATCCAAATTTAAAATTTTTATACTCAGAAAATAACATTATAATTTACTTTCTTAAAATTGTTTTCCGAACCAAAATTTAGAAAACTTATCTAAATTGACCTCAGTCTTTCTGTGGCAGGAATTCATGGTTATCTGCTCAAAGGTGATGAGATGTCCCTACATAGCTAATAAGATAGAACTTTCTTTTCTTTTCTTTCTTTCAAGCAACAGTACTGTGCTGCCTTTTTCCTGATCACTTTACTCTGCACTTGAATTATTTGGAGCACAAGAAAACTGAGTGACCTCCACAACTGAACTGATCATGTTCATCATTCATACCAAAAATGGATTTACTCCTCGATATTTTTCAAGGTACAACTGTCCTTGCGTAGCATGTTCTAGTCATTCTGTGTTCACTTCCATTTTTTACAAGTTTGCTTAGTACTGCAAGAGTACACCGGAACCAAAAGTAGATCAAGCATATGCAATCTTCCAGATTTAAGCTTCTCACAGACACTGACACTCAAGTTTGGTGTGTCCCAATTTATTTTGGAGTATCTGGATATTAACTGATACATAAGCAATATCTGTGCAATTCAACACGACATGATCTAGATTTTTGAAGTATCCGTATGTATCCATTAAGAGCACATATTATCATATTCCTTCTTTGTTTGGTCTGAAACATTACAGGTTTGTTAAGATCTTCAGATTTTATATGCAACAGGAAGTAAAGATTATGCTGTCCTATCTGAGAAAAACATTTCCGTTATCATTAGAATGTATAAATTCTTTGACTTCTTAAATTAACAAGCAAAATGTAAATCCCTATGAAGAAACACCCAAGTATTCACAAAGTCAAGAAGCAGCTTCAAAATACTCTCAACAATGAAGCTACAAAATGGGAATCCTAATTTGGGGACATTTATTTCTAGTATATCTGCTGCTAATCGATCTGTATTTTCTCACTAGATATGTACACATGCATATAACCTCGCAAACAATCAGAGCATGCTAGAGATGGTTTCTTTCGATGAAACAGCGTCGACCGCTCTCACCATCTTCCTGAAATTTACATTACCAATTTACAAGACATCGGCAGCCTCGGCTTGACTCGCTCTTCAACTGCTCTCCTGGAAGCTGACGGACCGCGACAAGGCCGCAGGGTTAGCATGCAAGGCCTGAGAAGCCTCCCCCAAGTAAGTCCTGCTCAGCTCGCCCTTCGTCTGGAATCCCTTGAAGAACCCCTGGCCGCCGTTGGTCTTGTCTTTCTTGAAGCCCATTGTTGCCCATACCGAGCTGTTTGCAGCTTCTTCGGGATCATGAATCCTTAACGTTTTCGGTATCCATAGGCGGCATCCTTCCTGATTGCTCTGCTTGACAGTTCTATCTGCTTTCTCCGAGCTGCTATCTTTAGGAAGGACTTCCTCTTCTCTCGAATGCTTGCCTAAGGCCGGAGAAGTAGGCCCTGACCCTGACGTTACGCTGGTTGAAGAAGGAGAAGCCAGAGGTTGCAGCCAAGGCAAGTTCCACGGCGTGCAACCCCAATACGCTGCGGCTGGATAGAATGGCATCGGATAGGTTGGAGCACAGATTGCAGGAGGAGGATTCCACGGAAATGGCCAGGGAGAGCCATTCGGATACGGGACCGGAGGAGCGAAACCTTGGCAATTTCGAATAACCGGCTCACTCGCATTCGCTCCAGCTCCCTCGTCGTTACAGTTTGAAGGAGTCACCGAAGACACGGTCGACTGCTCCTCCATCTGCTCTTCCGCACGGTGGAATCCGTTCGGCCGGTGGCAGATCTTCGTAGTCTTCTCTGCGAGATTCAGAACAGAGTCCATGGAATCGTACAGCGGCGCTTCAGTACCGAAACTAAGAACCGTGTCGTTGGGCTTAAGCGGCGGATGGTGAATCTGGTCAGGGATGGCCAGGAGACTGACATTGGACACGGCCAGGTGGCGGTAGTGGGATACGAGGGAGTTCTTGTTCTTGCGCTGTCCTGCTCCCACGGGCACATTCCTCATGGTGCCGCCTGCGGTCCAGTACCGCTGGCAGCTCTTGCAGAAGTGGCGGGGCTGGTTGACATTGTAGTTGTTGTAGTAGCAGAACTTGGTTTCGAGGCTGTTGCATCGAGGGCACGGGAGTATCTTGTCCGGCTTCTTTAGTGTCTTCTCTTGTTGATTGTTTGAGTCGTTCTGTTCTTCTTCGTGGCGGTTCGAGTTCTTCTCGGGTTCGGCCTCTTGTTCATCAGAACAAGAATCTTTGTGGTTGTCATCTGCTACTGAAGATACAGGCTCACTTTTCTCTTCTGAGCTCGGAGATTCTTGTTCTCTGTTCTTGGATGGTACGGTGTTTTCCTTATTTGGAAGACCCTGAAATCCATGAAATATGTTAGAATGTTAAAAGATAAAAGTACTTGAGAGTGGCAAATGAAATATGTAGCATATGTTCAAGTCATAACCAACCCTTTGCTAAATATTCATAATAAGTTAAAACTTTTCCGTCAAAATTTTTATAGTATGTTACAAATATACAAGGATGATATTAAGAAAGGCAGCAGTAAGCAACATGAACAATATTCTTTTTACTTAAGATAAATGTACTAATTATGTCTGCCAAGAGAATATATTAGACAGACATCAAGGAATTCATGAAGGATGTGAGCCTAAGGTCAAGTTATCTATATTGCAAGCTTATTACACATCAATAACTTGTGGGTACAGATACTTCCTAGCTGAGTACATAAGAGCCACCAGTAATTTTCCCTCTTTGAAAGAAAGACGGTGAAGACATGGCCAGGATTCACCTGAACAACTCTCCAACCAAATTCAAAGAACCAATGGTTAAATATACAAATCTAGAAGCTAATGAAGCCTACTATTTTATATCTCCTAGATCTCTCGAATTCAAGATTTATATAAATTAGAAAAGCAAAAAAAAAAAAAAAAATCATCTTACGAATACACTTTTCTTAGATATAGAATGAAAAAGGTTCCTGTGAACTCTAAAACTCTAAAAAAAACAAAACAAAAAACAGAGGTACTTAAAACAAACCTACAAAGTCAACCCATTGTCACGGGAAACAGAGCATTCAATTGATTTATGTTTGTGACTCTTCTTCCACAGACACGTCCGATTCTAATTTAGTTGGAGTCTGTTTTCTTATTTGATCTTTTATTAATATCAATCATCTTTAATGAAACGTAGTAGAAATTTACTCTCACAGTTCTATCTATCTATCTATATACATATTTAAACAAAGAAAAGTTTCATCTCGATAGAACTTTGAAACATTGAACTCATAGAAAAGAGCATCAAGAATTACCTTGTCCTCCTCTCCTTCACCGCCACCGCTATCGTTCGCCGGCAACGCAATCGTCTTCCCGAAGAGCTTGATAGCGGGGTCCCTGATCTCCGGCATGGTCCTCCAGTAGTATCGGCCGATATATCCGAGATATTTTGTTGGTTTCTTCTGATATTCTTCTTGCTTTGCTTGCTTGTTGAATATATTTATTCTTCTTCTCCTTTGTGGTTGTGTTTTTTTTTTAACAGTAGGGGAATACACGTCAGGGGAGGTGGGGAGGGGTTATGTGAGCCAGAAGTTCTCTTTGTGGCCTTGGGAGGGCGTTATTTGATTCATTTCCCTTTAAATAGTTCACAAGTCCCTTCCCATCCTACTCATGATTGCCCAATATCACTCATTCTTTTTTCTTTTTCTTTTTCTTTTTCTTTTTTCCTTCTTCTTTTCCCACCACTCTCTTCTACTCCTTTGTTAACCCTCGTCTTTGACACGATAAGTTCTTGAACTCTTTGAGCTTGGTCCATATGTCACTGTAACATATGGAAGAGTATAGAAAGTATTGCTCTTTCTTTATTACTCTCTGTGTGGCCCATTCATGCTTTATATTTATCCGCGAATTGGTAGGCACACTTCTTATAGTTTTCTAAAGAACATTTCGAGTTCTCACAAATTCACATTTAGTAATGACACTTCCATCATGCTTTAATCAGGATAAGTATTTATTTAATTTTTATTTACTTATTTGAGACTATTCATGGGAAAAAAAATATTCCGCGTAATATAGAGCTGTGCTACAATATACAAACACAAACTAAAACAAAGACCAAATGATGTCTCCAAGCCACAGCTTGCGGACTAAAATTTATGGTCTTCATTGACATAAAATCGACCCTATTGTTTATAACTATAACTTTTATGTTGACTTTAATGCCTCTCTTCTTGACAAATCTCCTACATAACACGATAATCTTGTTGACACAATTCTCCTAGTTCAGATGACAAACCACCGTGACCATTGATGCTGCCACAAACTCATTGGGTCGAAGATTTCCCTTCCCATGACGTGTTGCATCCTATTGGGTGATGCTCCTCACAACCAGGAATTTAACTAATATAGGACCTAAGGGGACCATGAATTGTGTAAATTTACATTACTGAATTCTACAATGGTTCTTGCTCAGAAACCACCGCACACCTCGTAGCCGCATACTACTTCTTTCTCATGGCTTTTTTTGTGTTGCGAACGAAACGTGGAAACCGTTCATCAAAGCAGAGAGTACCTGCGAGAGAATCGAGCAAAACGTACAAAAAAAAAAAATACTAAACACAAATCACAGACACAAATATTTTTACGTGAAAAATCCATATGACAAAAATCACGGGACGATCGGAGTCCAACCCTGAATAACCTCCACTAATGGAATAAAGAGATTACACCCTCTACAAGCTCCTCACCGAGCCAACACGGATCACCGCAAATCTTTGGAACAGAAAATATATTGCAATTACGAAAAAAAAAGACAATGAGAAATACCCAAAATTGATATCATTCTCCAAAACGGCTTCCAATTCTTCTTTCTCCTCTCCGAAGTTGCAATGACACTCTTGTCACCTTTTTTCCTCTCTCGTATTTTTTTCTCATGTTGTTGTATATTGCATGAGCCTTTATATAAACCCTTGTATGAATTAGGTTTCCATATGAAAATCTATATATGGAAGGCAAAAATATTTATGAAAATTCAGTTACATTCAATCATATATTTAATGGAAATCAAATCATAAATTAGCTTACCTTAAATTGAAAATCCAATTATATGAAAAGTTAATATATGAAAGATCCAATCATAAATATATAATTAAGGTCAAAGATAAAAATCTAATATAATATTTGCTTACCATAAATGTTCCAATACACGGCGCAGTACCTGGTGAATATACTTCTTTTGGGACACGTGTAGCATCTTGGACTCTCTCTCTTGGCTGATCTCCATCCTAAGAATAGTCTTCGATTAGTCCAAATCCTTCACAGAGAAGGCCGTGCCCAGTTGGCGCTTCAACTCCGCTATCCTAGTGGCATTCCGACCAACCATTAGCATATCATCAACATAGAGCAGTAAAATGATAAAATCATCCTCGGCAAAGTAGCTCACAAATACACAGTAGTCCGACCTCGTCCGTGCGTAACCATGATCCCCATAAACGACTCGAACTTCCTGTACCATTGCCTCGGAGCCTACTTCAGAACATACAAGCTCTTCCTCAACAGACATACCAAGTGTGACTTGCCCTTCTCACATAATCCCTCTGGTTGCTCCATGTACAACTCCTCCTCAAGATCACCATGGAGAAATATCGTCTTCACGTCTATTTGCTCGAACTCCAAGTCGAACCTGTAGGATCGAAATATAACAAAACATACTCTATATGGGGTGAATAGACTATGCAGCAGAATTTAGCAATTAAAAAAAACTTATATCAAGTTATACAAGTATCATGACTGGTATATATGTGTCACATATATAAGTAAGTGTCAGAACTATAATAACAATCTAGCAATAGTGTTGCAAGTATGTCACAGCTATCACAGTATAATCACAAGTAAAGTAAAGAGTGAGAAGGCAAACACAAACACAGCGATGTATCCTGGTATCCCTCAATGTGAGGACTAATCCAGGCGGAAGGACTCTAGCTCCCAGTTGGAATCCAATATAAGAATGGAACACAAGCTTTGATCTGAAGGCTTGCCGACTTCTTACAGACACGAGCTTTGATCCGAAGAGTTCAAAGACTTCAAGTATAGAGCAGAGAACTTCTGAACAAGCTTCAGATTACAACTCTCTGAACTTCTAGACCGTACCGTACTGGCAACTAAGACTAGAAAATTGTAACTGGTTTAGGATGTGAAAATGAAGACTTTTTAGAACTCGTATACCAGAAGAGAAAAGAAGATTGAAAGTGAATTAATGTTTAGAAATGTGAAATATAATCTCTATTTATAGTATTTCTCACAGGAGAGTTCGGACAGAACTCGGCCAGAACTCGGCTAGAGTTCGTTTGCAAAATATCAGAAAATAGCCGTTGTATCCGAAACATCAAGGAGACCAAGTTTCTGAACAAAACGTCCACTAAGACCGAACTCGGGCCAAGTTCTGTTCCCTTAGTTCAGGGCCAGAACAGAAACTGGGTTGAGTTTTGGGTCCAACTTAGCTATTTCAAGATAGGCTATTATTTTGAAAACAATTTAGGGTAGCCTAAATGCTAGTACGACGCGGTGCGGTGTACAGTATATTCCTAGACTCATTGAAATGGAAAATTATATTGCATACAGAAAATAAAGACAAACCTAACCATGGAAAGCAGCTCTGAACAGCTGATTTTGCAGTCGTCGCAGTACATCTGAAAAGCGTCGCAGTGGCTTATATCGAGTCCATGTTAGATCGATTATCAAAATCGGTTCGACCATGACCAATGGGCCAACAATCTCCCCCATTTGGACAATTGACAAACCTTGACAGATATAACATCTTGATCGAACTGATTTAAAAATCAATTAAACTTTTCTCACCAAATATTGTGATGTTGTATCTTTTTCTCCCCCGTTGTCATTTAGCAAAATTTCTAGGAGAAGGAAGCTCCCCCGCAAAATATTCTTATAAAAAAAGACAGACAAGTGAAGAAAAAAATAGATTGCATATATTTCACAGAAATAGAGCATTTAATTAAAAATGTAGTAGCTAAATATGACTGTTAAGCGAGACAGAAAAGATAATATGCATGTAAATAGAATGCAACTCAAATAGATAAACTTTTGATTACATCTAACTGAAAGAGTTTCACCATACACAAAGTACTATAACTGAAAATGCATGAATAAAATTTAATCATTGGAATGTAGAAGATATTTCCAAGATACATAGACATAAAGAGAAAAATTCTCACTAAAAATATCATTCAATTCAACTTTTTCATTCAAAAATTATTAATTTTAAATTTTAATAAATATAATTAAAATTATTTTATGGATTACTTTTCGTATACCGTGATTGTCTCGGATTAGCTGTAGGGGTACTGTCCCAGCTAGCGGGGGTCCACCGGGGGACACTTAAGTTCCGTTTCTCTTTAGCCGTAGCCGTGGTGACAGACAGATCCTTTGTAAGCTTGTCTCCAAAATAATTTTTGTATATTAGAAGTAATTCAATAAGATAAGATTAATTAATATTATTGATATCTAAAATTCCTAATTCTCGACGTAAGTAGTTGAATCTATCTTCTGCTAAAGGTTTAGTAAAGATATCAGCTAATTGTTTTTCCGTGTCTACATATTCTAAATTAATGTCTCCATAATGTTGATGATCTCTAAGAAAATGATGTCGAATCTCAATGTTCTTAGTGTGTGAGTGACATACATATTTTTTAGTCAAATTAATAGTGCTAGTGTTGTCACAGTAAATGAGAATATGTGAATATTGCAAGTTGTAGTCTTCTAGAATTTGTTTTATCCAGAAATTTTTTGCACAAGAACGTCCTGCTGCAATATACTCAGTCTCAGTAGTTGATAATGTGACAGAATTTTATTTTTTGCTAAATCAAGAGACTAAAGCTTTGCCTAGGAAATGACATGTACCACTAGTATTTTTTTTTGTCTACTTTCCATCCAGCAAAATCAGCATCTGAATAATTGGTTAGGTCAAAGGACGTGGTTTTGGGATACCACAAGCCAACAGAAGGAGTACTCTTTGTCACGCCCCGATCTCCCGCAGGCAAATCGGCCGTTCCCGCTAGGCGGAAATCACCCTCGCCAGCGCTCCCGCGGAACGATCGCTTAACCCATCCGGGTGTGATGCCGCACTAGCGTGATCCACGCCCGTGCAAGGCCATGGTTCATTGGCAGGCGGCAAGAGTTCTAAGCCACAGAGTCGCACAAATTGTCCGAGTGCAGCGGAGTCATGAACGCATAGGCGATCGGTAACAGGTTCACTGAGTTGACAAATATAGCGGAAGCATTGAAACACAAGTTGAAGTAAAGCAAGCTCTTTTATTGATATAAACTTGTGTTACAGGCGGCGTATAGCCGAGATTACAAGTCGCTCAAGCCTCTCTCTCTGAAACAGTAAAAGCGTGCCAAGTGGCTACAACTGTGGAATGAATGTACAGGCGATGGTCAGGCGATGTTCACAACTTATGTCTTGTATAAGCGCTTCAGTCCCGGACGCACCGTTGCAAGGCTTCAGAGGGAACTCCTGACCTTAGCACGCACGAAGGAGGCGTTCGCACCGCACGAGGTTCTCCCGCACCCTGCATATCAAACTGGTGGATTATCAGTACATTGAATGCACTGGTGGGGAAGCTACTCGCCCGCTCGACAAATCCAAACACGTAATACAGGTTCCGTGCACAACTATTAAGTTTTCTTTCTAGTTGCCTTAGGATCAGTTTCATGCAAATATTGAATAGCTTATCGTGTCGGCCAGTGCGTCGTACGATGTTTGAGGAAACACGGCGAGACTTACCAACTTACCATTTATCCTTTCCTGTCCAAGGCAAACATGATTAATTCAAGCACGGTAAGTATAAACATTCATGAGGCATAGCATATACAAACATGAGGGTTCTTATAACATGATCGTTCAGGTGTTAAGTTATTCATTGATGCTATGCAATGACTCGCACGCGGATAGCCGCTAAGCGAGGATGACTTGTTATCTTTTGTTTCACAGGCAAGCACGCAACAGGTTAAATACACACGATAATCACACGAGCACACGAAAAGCAGTAATGCATGATTCATTTAGCTATTGGATATGCACAGTCTCCTGGGCTGCTGTAAGCCCGCACAGGAGGAAGACTTACAGGGAGATCCGAATACCTAAATGAGTCTTGCCACTGGAGTATGATTCATTTAGCTATTGGATATGCACAGTCTCCTGGGCTGCTGTAAGCCCGCACAGGAGGGAGACTTGTAGGGAGATCCAAATACCTGAATGAGTCTTGCCACAGGAGTATGATTCTTTACTTGACATGATGCAGTCTCCTGAATTAGGAACTGCCTTGGCGACCTAACGGTCCCGGATACTTGCAGGGTTATTCAGGCACGGAACGACTACGTAGTAGTCTCCCGAGGTTTGGATGAAAACACGGTAACATTCAAGCAGACAAGCATGCGTTTTTAAGGAACATAAACAGGCACGTTGCTCGGACCCGAAGGTAAGCCGAGAGTTAAAACCGTTAAGAGAATTAGCATGCGAGGGTCTGAATATAAGCAGTATTTCATTTCCATGTTCTAGCAAGCAATATGAGTTAGGATTATTCCCTTAGCTAGGTGCGTTGGATTCATTAGCATGCAGGGGGTGATTCACCTAGCGACTAGCATATAACATTCCAGATTTTTATGTGTGCGGCTAAGCAAAGACAAGTTCATCGTAGCCACCCACCTTAGCGATGATTCGCCTCGGTAGAGCGATACGTCTGAGCGAGCCTCTGAAAGCCTAAGCCGGATTCCTGTAGGGACAAGTCTGGATATCCTTTGCTTCTTGATCGAGGCAAAGCAGGTCGGGACAGCTGCACGATTGCCGATTGAGATGGCAGTCCGCTTGAACGGAATGGGTGTTACATCCTACCCAACTTAGAAAAAGTCTCGTCCTCGAGACTTACTAAGGACAAGCAGTAATCTAGGGTTGAGGCAATCCTAGACAAGTCGTTTGTACTTGTTCATTTGGATCTTCACTTGCACAAGCTTCGAAATCAGTATATCGCTTAGACTGGATCGTGCGCACTTTCGAAGGTACCCTCTAGCGTGAACACGTCAACCAGCTCAGTGATAACGAAGTCTTAGCACTCGAGTTTTACCTTTTCTTAAGTCTTGGATGGTGCACTAGTTCAAGGCGTCCCTCGAATAGATGCATTCAACCAAACTTAGGGTTAGTGAAAATCGGACAAGCTACTAGCGATACTCTCAAGGGTTCGCACAGGTTGGCTCAAAGGCCACTCGCAGCATACAACCAGACAAGCAAGCATATCATTCAAAACGTATTTTGAAAGTATTTAGACTTATTGTTGGAATATCCCATCGAGGCATTGAGAGAGAGCGTGCACATAACCCACGAACGAGCTTTCGAAACAGAGATATCGAATCGAAGTCCAAAGGCGTAGAAGCCAGGCTCTGATACCAACCTGTCACGCCCCGATCTCCCGCAGGCAAATCGGCCATTCCCGCTAGGCGGGAATCACCCTCGCCAGCGCTCCCGCGGAACGATCGCTTAACCCATCCGGGCGTGATGCCGCACGAGCGTGATCCACGCCCGTGCAAGGCCATGGTTCATTGGCTGGCGATAAGAGTTCTAAGCCGCAGAGTCGCACAGATTGTTCGAGTGCAGCAGAGTCATGAACGCATAGGCGATCGGTAACAGGTTCACTGAGTCGACAAATATAGCGGAAGCATTGAAAAACAAGTTAAAGTAAAGCAAGCTCTTTTATTGATATAAACTTGTGTTACAGGCGGCGTATAGCCGAGATTACAAGTCGCTCAAGCCTCTCTCTCTGAAACAGTAAAAGCGTGCCAAGTGGCTACAACTGTGGAATGAATATACAGGCGATGGTCAGGCGATGTTCACAACTTATGTCTTGTATAAGCGCTTCAGTCCCGGACGCACCGTTGCAAGGCTTCAGAGGGAACTCCTGGCCTTAGCACGCACGAAGGAGGTGTCCGCACCGCACGAGGTTCTCCCGCACCCTGCATATCAAACTGGTGGATTATCAGTACATTGAATGCACTGGTGGGGAAGCTACTCGCCCGCTCGACAGATCCAAATACGTAATACAGGTTCCGTGCACAACTATTAAGTTGTCTTTCTAGTTGCCTTAGGATCAGTTTCATGCAAATATTGAATAGCTTATCGTGTCGGCCAGTGCGTCGTGCGATGTTTGAGGAAACACGGCGAGACTTACCAACTTACCATTTATCCTTCCCTGTCCAAGGCAAACATGATTAATTCAAGCACGGTAAGTATAAACATTCAGGAGGTATAGCATATGCAAACAGGAGGGTTCTTATAACATGATCGTTCAGGTGTTAAGTTATTCATTGATGCTATGCAATGACTCGCACGCGGATAGCCGCTAAGCGAGGATGACTTGTTATCTTTTGTTTCACAGGCAAGCACGCAACAGGTTAAATACACACGATAATCACACGAACACACGAAAAGCAGTAATGCATGATTCATTTAGCTATTGGATATGCACAGTCTCCTGGGCTGCTGTAAGCCCGCACAGGAGGGAGACTTGCAGGGAGATCCGAATACCTAAATGTGTCTTGCTACTGGAGTATGATTCATTTAGCTATTGGATATGCACAGTCTCCTGGGGCTGCTGTAAGCCCGCACAGGAGGGAGACTTGCAGGGAGATCCAAATACCTGAATGAGTCTTGCCACAGGAGTATGATTCTTTACTTGACATGATGCAGTCTCCTGAATCGGGAACTGCCTTGGCGACCTAACGGTCCCGGATACTTGCAGGGTTATTCAGGCACGGAACGACTACGTAGTAGTCTCCCGAGGTTTGGATGAAAATACGGTAACATTCAAGCAGACAAGCATGCGTTTCTAAGGAACATAAACAGGCACGTTGCTCGGACCCGAAGGTAAGCCGAGAGTTGAAACCGTTAAGGGAATTAGCATGCGAGGGTCTGAATATAAGCAGTATTTCATTTCCATGTTCTAGCAAGCAATATGAGTTGGGATTATTCTCTTAGCTAGGTGCGTTGGATTCATTAGCATGCAGGGGATGATTCACCTAGCGACTAGCATATAACATTCCAGATTTTTATGTGTGCTGGCTAAGCAAAGACAAGTTCATCGTAGCCACCCACCTTAGCGATGATTCGCCTCGGTAGAGCGATACGTCTGAGCGAGCCTCTGAAAGCCTAAGCCGGATTCCTGTAGGGACAAGTCTGGATATCCTTTGCTTCTTGATCGAGG
Organism: Iris macrosiphon; assembly: GCA_036927795.1. Lineage (NCBI taxonomy): Eukaryota > Viridiplantae > Streptophyta > Magnoliopsida > Asparagales > Iridaceae > Iris > Iris macrosiphon. The sequence goes on from JAYESA010000012.1 coordinate 160,024,362, forward strand.
CAAAGCAGGTCGGGACAGCTGCACGATTGCCGATTGAGACGGCAGTCCGCTTGAACGGAATGGGGTGTTACACTCTTAAGGTATCGAAAGATACGCTTAACAGCGCACAAATGTGATTCCTTAGGGTTAGCTTGAAATCTTATACAAATGTAAACACTAAACATGATATCGGGGCGACTAGCAGTTAAATATAATAAACTACCGATCATACCTCGATACTTATGTGTGTCGACTAGTTTGCCTTGTTTATCTAAATCAAGCTTAGTTGCGGTTGCCATCGGAGTTCCAAGTGGCTTGGCTGACTCCAGATCATACTTCTTTAGCATATCCTTTGTGTACTTGGCTTGGTTGATGAATGTCCCATTTGTGTTTTGCTTGATTTGTAGTCCAAGGAAGAACTTCAATTTCCCCATCATGCTCATCTCAAACTCACCCTGCATACACTTAGAAAATCCTTGAGAAAGAGATTCATCAGTAGAACCAAAAATAATATCATCAACATAGATTTGAATTAGTAGAAGATTATTATTCAAAAAAATTATAAACAATGTTGTATTAACATTTTCTTTTGAAAAACCATTTTCAAGTAGAAAAGAGCTTAGACGGTCATACCAAGCGCGAGGGGCTTGTTTCAGTCCATATAAAGCTTTCTTCAACTTGAAAACATGATTAGGATTTTTGAAATCTGTTAATCCAGGTGGTTGAGTTACAAAAACTTTTTCTTTTATGAAGCCATTTAAAAAGGCACTTTTGACATCCATTTGAAATAATTTAAAATTATGAAAATATGCAAATGCACATATTATGCAAATGGATTCTGAACGCACAATTGGGGCATAAGTTTCATCGTAGTCAATACCTTCATCTTGGTTGTATCCTTGAGCTACGAGTCTAGCCTTGTTACGTGTAACTAAACCATTCTCATTTAATTCATTTCAGAATACCCAACGGGTGCCGATGACCTGATGATCATTAGGCTTGGGAACAAGTTTCCAAACTTGATTTTGTTCGAATTGGTTTAATTCCTCTTGCATGGCTTCTATCCAGTAATTATCACTATCTGCTTCTTCAATATTTTTAGGCTCAAGCTGTGAACAAAAGCTACACTATATACAATATCTCTATTAGAGGAACGAGTAATTACACCTTTTGTGATCTCACCTATTACCAAGTCCTTGGGGTGATCGGTCATGAATTTCACCCTCTTTGGCAGATTCTCCAAGTAGTTACTACTGGATTCCGTTTTGACTGGTGCTTTGCTTGATGTAACGATATCTTCATCGTCACTATCATTGTTCGTTTCATTGTTCATCTTATTGAAGGTGATGTTAATTAATTCTTCGATCGTCATTGACTTCTTGTTGAAGACTCGGTATCCTTTGCTCTTGGCCACATAACCAAGAAAAATACCTTCATTGACCTTTTTGTCAAATTTTTTAAAGTTATCTTTGGTATTAAGAATGAAACATTTGCATCCAAAGATCTTAAATTAGGAAATATAGGAAGTTCTATCAAACCATAATTCATAGGGAGTTTTCTTCGATTTAGGTCGTGTAAACCCCTAGAATTTTTAAATTATTAAATCTTGGATTTTTCCTAATTTTCGGAAATTTTCTGGGAATTTTCTGAAATTAAAATCAAGGTTTTAATTAATAAATAATTTTTAATTGTTAATAAATAATATTAAAATATCATGGAAATAATATTTTTGGGTGTAAAATAAAAAACTGGACTTAGGGTAATTTTTCTGGGCCTCAGACCTATTTTTAAATGCCTAAAAACAATTTTTATTAATTAATTAACTGTTTTTAATTAATTAATTATTATTATTATTATTTTTATTATTATTATTTAATCCCGGCCCAGCCCGCACCCTGGCCCATTGGGCCGCGGCCCAGCCCGCCTTAACGGGTCTGGTCGGGCTCACCCGAACCCTCCCGCTCCGGCCAGCCCGACCCGCACGCCAGTTCCCCCCAGCCCCCACGTCGCCCGACTCCACCGCCGCCCTCCGCGCGCAGCGCCGCCCTCTGCGCTCAGCGCCGCGTCCACCGCGCCACGCCCCCTCTTCTCCGCCGTGCTCGGCCTCCCCCTAACCGCCTCCTCCCCTATTTAAACTCCCCCCTTCTTCTTCTTCCTCCCAACTCCGGCCGAAACCCTAGCCGAGCTCCGCCCTCTCCTCCGCCACCTCGCCTGAGACCCCCGGCCAGCCCAGCGCCGTCCTCCTCCCTCGGCGCCGCCTCCTCCTCATTCCTCCTCCGTCTCCGGCAGCAGCAGCCGGCGCCGCCTCCGCCGCCTCCCAGCGCGCCGCCGTGCTGCGCCGCCCTCCGCCGCAGCACCCCCAGCCATCCTCGGCCTCCCCGCCGCCGTGCCGACCACCGGCCACCGCCGCAGCAGCCAAACCCTAACCCTAGCCCTAATTCTCCTTCCCGTGTCCGACACGAGTCGGACATGACTCGACCCTGATTTTCGGGTCCCCTTCAGGTGCGTGTAACATTTTGTTCGTAGCTCCGTTTTCAATTCCGCAAATTGCGTTGTGAAGCCTGTATGACCCTCTCGGTCCCGGACAAACCGTTCGGGGCATCGCGCCCTGTGGTGATCGCACACCGCGATCCAAAAACAGGAAAAACCAGACCCTGTTTTACCCCGGAACTGAGTGCGTCCCGCCAAACGGAACAACTTGGTCGCGTGCGATCTTCACAGATACGTGCGCGTCGTCGATACGGACGTGTGAGATTTCGTGGAAGCTGATTCGGGTGTGCGTGCACACCGAAATCAACGCGTATCCGCGGACATCGCCCCGTATCCAACTTTTCGGTATTTTGCCCTAACTTCTTGTACACTCGTCAGATCGAGACGAAACTTACGCCATCGGACTCGTAGCGATACGCTGGTCCTGTGGGTCAAGTTTGGTTCGATTCTGAGAACGTTGACGAAATCGCGTGTCGTGGGCCCCACAGGCCCCGCTCGACGGGCGATTTTGTGTTCGGCTCACCGGAATCCAAATCTGGAAGTTTCGTTGGGTTCGTATCAGCGTTCCTGACCTGTTGACACTAAGTTTGGTGAATTTGGAGACCGTTGACCCGGACACTTTTTTCGGTGCAAAGCGGGCCCACCGGCGGACCCCGTTTTGACCCGAAACTGCCATTTTTGCCCTTATCTCCAAATTGGACCTAAGGACAGGCGTTTCTAGCTATTTGACATCTTCTGAGCGTGATGGTAATGTCTATTTCAGCTTTTGGACTCATCTCTGGAAATTTCCCCAAGAACCAATTAATCAGATCCAAACAACAAGCAAGTACCTGCACTTCAAGTTAAATCTTTATATTGTGATAATTAATTCCCTGCTTTACTAGTACCCTTGATGATTACACCTAGTGTTAGAAATGCTGGATTTTATGTCTTGAATATTGGAGTTCATGTCTTATTTTTCATGTCGGGTGGGAGAATACTAGAAGGCATGTAGTTTACCCTTTCCCCTGCCATGTTTAATAGCTGTTGGTACACGACGGTACCTCAGCCGGATCTCGATTTCCCCTGTTTAATAGCCGTTTATGACGGCCGGATTAGCCTTATAAATCCCTACAAGCCAACTATGTATTCTAAAAATAAACACAAGTTCACACAGATAGTTTCGGGTCATGTTATATTTCTTGCTGACTGTTGTAGTTCACTTCCTGTCTTATTTATTTTTGTTTTCTCATATTCATGTTTACAGCATTAACTCTGAGATATTGATGTTCTTTCATGCAGTTTCTCAACATGATATTCATTTTAATTATCATAAATATTTAGTTTAATCTTGTTGTGCACTGTGTACTTTGCTCCTTTCCTGACTGGATCTGTTGATTTCGGCGATAATGAGGACCTTGCCCCTACATATTATGGTCCCTATGAGGGTACAGATAATACTTATGAGGAGCCAGATCCCACCCAGGAAACCCCTGCTGCAGAGTAGCTAGCAGTAGCTATCTTTTATTTCTGTTTCTTATCTTAGTAATCGGGTTTGTCCCCGATTTCATTCTGAATTTCTGTACTAAAACATTTGAATCTGTTGTCATATTTATTTCAGTTGCAATCTTAAGTTTCTGTTCTCATTAGTATTTTGCCTATGTTAATTGTGAATGAGCTAGTTTAGTAAATCTGGAATTGACCTAGACAGCGTACTACCGCCGACTCTGCGGCGTAGGCTGGACGTACCCACGCACTCGTGCCCGAATTTCCGGGTGCGGGTCGTGACACGTTTTTATGGTGGCCCATGCAGGTCCTATCCTTAAATAGGGTAATACCCTAGGACAGGGTATGGAATAAGATTGAGGATTCTAGGAAAAGCTCATTCACAGTATAGGGTCCTTATTTCAATTCTTGATATCATTTCTGCTCAATTTTCCTATCGCCTTTGATTTTCAAGTAATCTATTCTGATCTTCCTATCCCTTAATCTTTCAGAATGGTCCAGACAAGGAACACAGTAGTAGGCACATCAGAACCAGCTGAGCAGAATGTGCCCGAGACTCTTGCACTCCCGCCGCCTCCATCTGTTCCGGCAGTTACTCTGGATGGGGCACAGCTACTTGGAGTGTTCCAGGGATTGGTGGAATCCCAGAAAGAACAGACTGCACTCCTGCGGACTAGTCTCTCAGAAGCTCTTAAGTCCCAGGAGTCGTCACTCAATAGGCCAGGGAGTGCTAAAGACTTCAAGAACCTTAGACCCCTGGAGTTCTACGGAACTGAGGGCATTCTCTATGCCGATGAGTGGATAGAGAATGTCGAGAGACTCCTGAAGACTGCTCGGGTTCCTGATGATCTCAAAGTGGAGTCCGCAAGCCTGCAACTGTTCGACATTGCTCGAACCTGGTTCAGAGATGAACCCCAACTATCTGCTCCTGACCTCACCTGGGAGGACTTCAAGAGGCTATTCAAGGAGAAATTCTACCCCGAAGTGGCTCGGGAAGCTCTCGAAATCCAATTCGAGAGACTGGAACAAGGTAACCTGTCTGTTGATGAATATACTGCTGAATTTAGCAGGTTAAGCCACTTTACGGAGTACATGATTCGTACCCCAGAGGACAGAGCCCGTAGATTCAAGAAGGGGCTGTCTCCAGATATTTGCCTTGCTGTCACCACCAGCCGAGCTCGCACCTATGAGGAAATCCTGAGCGTGGCACAAGGCGTTGAGAGAGATATGGGGCATAAACTGAAACGAGAGAGAGATACCGGAAATACGGGACCCAACAAACGCCATTTTCAACAACAACAACAACAGAGGGCCCCGCAGCAAACTCAGCGTCCTCTCCCTCGAGCTCCAGCACCCCAATACCAGGCTCAGGGACAGAACCAACAAGCTGCTGCTTGTAACTTTTGCCAAAAACCAGGTCATACTTGGCAAGTCTGCAGGAAGAGGCTAGGTGCCTGCCTCTACTGCGGCTCAGCAGCACATCAAATGAGGGACTGTCCAGCTGCTCAAGGACGCACCGCTGTACCAAAGGCTCCAGCCCAGGCCAGGGCCCCAACAGTACAACAGAGGGGACCCCCGCTTCCAACACAACAACAACGCTTTGCTCAGCACCAACAGCAGCAACAGAGGGGTGCACCGCAGCAAGGCCGTGCTTATACAATGACTCTGGAAGAAGCTGAAGCCACAGCAGACATGATCACAGGTTCTGTGCTTATAAATTCAATACCAGCTATTACTTTATTTGACTCTAGAGCTTCACATTTATTCATGTCAGTAGATTTTCTTATGAAGCATAGCTTAATCACTAAACCCCTTAGGAATTGTTATAAGATCATTACCGGTGGAGGAATCATCCCGGTTAGTGATGCCTGTAACAATTATCCTATTACATTATTTGAAAGAGAACTGTATGCTAGGCTACTTGTAATGCCAGTTCCCAGTTTTGATATTATACTGGGTATGGATTGGTTAAGTCAACATCATGCCACTATAGACTGCCACAGAGGTAGTGTAATCTTCAGGCCCCCTGACAAGCCAGAATTTGAATTTGCTAGAGGTTCTAGAGAAATGGGTAATAACAAAATTTGTGGAGCCCTAGTAACAGAAGAATTGCCACTACCTATCATCTCTGAATATCTTGATGTCTTCCCTGAGGATCTCCCAAGCTTACCCCCATACCGAGAAGTTGAATTCTCTATTGACTTAGTGCCAGGAGAAGCACCAGTATCTCAAAATCCCTACAGAATCAACAAGAAGGAGATAATAGAACTAAATGAGCAAATCAAAGAACTAGAAGACAAATGCTTCATTAGGTCTAGTGTCTCACCCTGGGGAGCTCCAGTATTATTTGTGCCCAAGAAGGACGGAACATCCCGAATGTGTATTGACTATAGGGCCTTGAATGCCTTAACAATTAAGAATAAGTATCCCCTGCCCAGGATAGATGACCTATTTGATCAGTTGAGTGGAGCTCGGGTATTTTCAAAGATTGATTTGAGGTCTGGTTACCACCAAGTAAGGGTGAGAAAGGAAGACATCCCTAAAACTGCTTTCAATACCCGGAACAGACACTACGAATTCTTAGTAATGCCGTTCGGGTTGACGAATGCTCCAGCAGTTTTTATGAACTTAATGAATAGAGTTTTCCAGCCATACTTAGACAAATTTGTAGTGGTCTTCATTGATGATATTTTGATCTACTCCAAGACCCCCGAAGAACATGAAGAACATTTGAGGTTAGCATTGGAGACTTTGAGGAAGGAAAAACTTTATGGAAAATTATCTAAATGTACTTTCTTCCTAGACAAAGTATAATTCTTGGGACATGTTGTGACTGGAGATGGAATAGCAGTAGATCCTAAGAAGATAGCGGTAGTAGAATCCTGGCCCACTCCAGACTCTGTAGCTGAGATTAGAAGTTTCCTGGGACTAGCTGGCTACTATCGGAAGTTTGTGAAGGACTTTGTAAGAATTGCGGAGCCCATGACAAAATTAACAAGGAAGGATGAAGAGTTCACCTGGACTGATGAATGTCAGCATGCTTTTGAGGAATTGAAGAAAAGGCTGACTACTGCCCCTATTCTGACCTTACCTTCTGGAACCGGAGGTTTCGCTATTTATAGTGATGCTTCTGGAAAAGGTCTAGGTTGTGCATTGGAGCAGAACAAGAAAGTAATAGCATATGCCTCTAGACAGCTTCGACCTCATGAAAAGAACTATCCAACTAATAATTTAGAATTGGCAGCTGTCATTTTTGCTCTTAAACTATGGAAGCATTATCTTTATGGAGAAAGGGTGAAAATATTTACGGACCATAAAAGTCTAAAATATATCTTCACTCAGAAAGAGCTGAACATGAGGCAAAGAAGGTGGCTGGAACTAATAAAAGACTTTGATATCACCCTTCAATATCATCCTGTAAACTCCCTCGACCAGATTTCAGTAATTTAGGATTAATTTAGACTAATTTGAATTTGTGCAACTTTTTAAAAATTTTATTTATTATATAATCAATTGATTGTGCACTTGTTTGCTACACAATTAATTAGGGCAACACACTAACTGTTAACCTTAAACAAATTTCACATCCCTGCTCAAGACTTGCTAGACTACATTTTCTGTATTTTTAGCAACTTCCAGAAACCTTGTTTGGTGCCTCGTTTTATTTAATTCCTATTTAAAATTCTGCTCTTTACCCATTCTTGTACCCTAGTGATTTAAAAGACCAGTAGGCACCTATTTTTGCCAAACAAAAATACGATAATATTCTACTCTAATTGTATTACGATTATCGTATTGACACCGTAGAAAAAATTATGACCCTAACAGCCTCAGAATAATTAGTGAACACCGTGCGCAGTATTTATTAAATAATAAATACGATGACCGTATCATCTGAAAAATCAGACCCTGCCTCTGCCCAGACTCACCCCACACTGTCCAAAATATTTTCCCCAGCTATTTCCCCCATTTTTGTACAATTTAGAATTTCGGGAAATCAGTATTTAAAATCAGGTAAATTGCGAAATTACGCAAAATACCAATTTCATGCATTTATGCAATTATTGAAAAGTTAGGGTTTAAAATGCAAAATTGCATGCTAGGTGGCCTAACCCTATTGGCTAGACCATAGGTGGGTGGGACCCACCATAAAATCCAGACATTTCTGCTGGAAAATATCCTAAAAATATCAAAATACCAAAATACCCCTGAACTTCTAGGTATTTACGAAATTGCCATTAGGCAAAACCCTATATAAACCCTAGTATTCCTTCATTCAAACCTACAACCCTTCCCTCCGGCCAGCTCCGACCACCGCCTCCGGCCAAACTCGGCCCAAACCTTCGCCATCCTCCCCTCTTCCCTCCGGCCAAACCCCACCGCCGGCGCCGCCTTGCTCCGCCGGCTACAGCCCCCGCAACTCCCTCCTCTCCTCACTGTCCACAGCACCACCTCCACCCGAACCACCTTCCCCCGCCGCCTACGGCCGTCGCCGACCACCGCCACCCTACCCAAACCCTTCGCCCCGACCTCCCCTACCTACCACCACCACCTCAGCCCTCCACGTCACCGCCTCCGGCCGCCCTAGCCCCCGCAGCAGCCACCCTTCCCTAACCCTAGCTGCTGCTGCTGCTCTCCCCGACGCCTCTACCCGCCACCACCACCACCGTAGACCCCCGCCACCACCGCCAACCTCACCGCCGTCCTCCCCTCTCCCGAACCCTCCGCCTGCCCGGCCACCTCCGCCGCTCCTCCGCCGGCCAGCACCCCCGCAAGCTGAAACTGCTGCTGCTGCTGCCAGTGTACACTGCTACTGCTGCTGCTCCTCCGACCGCCTCCGGCCAGCTCCGCCGCCGTCCTCCCGCCGGCGACACCACGTGGGACCCCCCTTGCCACCTGTAAAGGTATATTATACTATACTATACTAAATACATAATTATTCTACAATACATGAGTATATGTATATGTATATGTATATATATGTATATATATGTATATATATATATGTATATATCTATGTATAATTAAATGTATATATGTGTATTTATATTTATATATTATTCTATAATATATAAATATAATATATAAAGCTATTATACAGTATAATAATACTGTATATACTAGTATTATATATATAATCATTATATACATATATGTAATGTATATATTTACTATATAATATTATGTAATTATATATATCTCTATTGTATATATATATATGAATATATATTTATAATATGAATACTATATGATATATATTATATATATAATTATATAACATATTTACATGTTATATAATTACTAGTATACTTGTATTTTTCTTTTATTTATTTTTTTTCTGCAATTAAATTCCTGTACCTATATATATATATATATATCTATATATATATATATATTATCTATATATATATATATATCAGCTGGATAATACAGCTTATTATAAATATGTAAATTTACATTTCTGCAATGTCATTTATTTATACTATATATATAATATTGTACTGGATAATACAGTACCTATACTTATGTATTTAATTCCTGCATTGTCTTTTATTCCTTATATATTTATATATAAATATATTATATATATGTATTAAATTCTTGCACTGTCAATTTCTTTTTATTATCTATATACTATATACTATAATACATATATTATATATATGTATTTAAATTACTGTCCTGTCATTTCAATTTACCTATATATATATATATCAATCAGTGGATATACCCTGAGTATATATGTATTTAAATTACTGTCCTGTCAATTCAATTTATTTATACTATTATTATATCAGAGGATATACCCTGATAAATACTATATTTATCGCAGTGGATATACCCTGCTACTATATATTATTGCCTGTATTTATCTGTTCTATATATATATATACTATTATATATATTATATTTATGCCTACTATATATATATCTATACTATATATATGTATATAAATATGTTTTATATTACAGCCTGGATATTTACAAACCCTGTCTATTCTAACAGAAATCAACTTCAGCACTGCCAGTGACCCCCTGTCACCAACACCTTCACAACTGACTGTAAAATCAGGGTTTCAACACTATCAAGGAGTAGGCAAGTATACCTTGCCAAGTTATTGATTAAATTAAATTATTGATATCTGCTTTGCTCTGAAATTCATATACCATGATCACCTGAGACTGCCTTGGGTACAGTCAACTGTTATGTTGACACGATATTACAGACTCACCAAACAGCTGAGAGAATATCCTAATATTCTCCTAAACCCCATCACGGGAACACGCAACATAGTTGCATTACATATATGGATGTGAGCTGCGTATTTGATTAGCTACCAGTACGTGTGACCCGCATCACGGATCAGAATAACTCAGGAAATGTACGACTTGACATTTAGTTTCATTGGGATGGGAAAGATAACTAGTAAACGTATGGGACACCCCCTCCAATAATGTTTTATACCTTCGTACCAGTGTTGGTCGATTGCAGAGTTCCCTGAGTCGGGGGCATACGACACCTATACTAGCCAGTCGCCACGATTGGTGAATTACGTCAGCGTATGTCTAGCCACACATTCCCATGCGTACTACTGGATCTTTACTTGTATTTTCACTTAGTATGGTTAGCACCCTGTATTTATTTACCTTATTTCAGTATTTACATACATGGCATGTCATTTCCTGTATCTTGTTACGTCCCACTGAGGACCTGGTTCCCTGCCAGATCTAGACGAGGCTTTCTACCCCACTGTGTACGGGCCTGATCAGGAGGCCAGATGTGCTACAGAGGAGGAGCTCGAGGAGACACCCTCAGAGTAGGCTTGACCCTAGATGCTGCTACCTGGAGCTGGAGATGTTTTGCTCAGATAGACACTACTTAGTCTATCTGATTTTTCTGCGCTATTATCAGTTGTTGTAGTAGGCTTGTATTCTCACCATTTGTGTACTATATCAGACTCAGTTTATATATATTAGCACTTGCTTTTCTGACATTTTCCTGTGGATGAGATAGATTTGACTGTGTTATACTTGTAGTATTTTAGGACAGCGTAGCACGTTTCTTTGGGTCCATTCAAAATGGATTAAGCCCTTAGTGACGTGACAGCTGGCCAGTGACACGTGGCCTAGTTCCTGACATTTTGGGACTGGGGCGTGACACAGTTTTAGTGGTGGCCCATGCAGGTCTCTTTTTATTGCTAGTGGTATGATGACATGCCCAGCAAGCCTGCAATAGGATAGGAATATTAGGTCTCATCCACATTGACTATATCCATAAAAAAAAAAATTTTATTTTATTTATTTTGCATATTGCTTGATTATCATCTATTACTTCCTTTGTGTTTTCTAATTATTCTATTTTTCTCAGAAATATGGACATACCTGAAAAATCTGCGAATAATGGGGCTACCCAAGCAACAGAACCTTCGCCAAGTGTCCAAGGAACACCGTCCAATTATCAAAATTCTGGCCAGGAGACGACCCCAACACCGCAGGCGGAGACACCTTTGCCTCCACCTCCAGCCTTGCCTATCCTGATGCCACAACTTGAGGGTCAACCTCAAATGTTGTAGTTTCTCCAGACGATGTTGCAGAACCAGTGGCAACAGACTGAGGCCCTGAGACAGTCTCAGTGGCAGCAGACTGAGGCACTGCGACAGACTCTGATGACGGCCTTGGAGAGAGCTACTACTCCGGCACCAGCACCTGTCCACCCAGCGGGCACAGTTCGAGGCTTCCGCCAAATGAGCCCGAGAGACTTCAAAGGCAACGAAACTCCTGAGGAGATCTCCGACTGGATCTCCAACACCGAAATGCTGCTGGAAGGATCGTAACTCACTCCCGACCTATGGATGACTGCTGTGAGGGGCCAACTTCTTGGCAACGCCCATCACTGGTGGGAATCCATAGAGCGCAGCGTCGGCAAAGACCAAACTTGGCAACAATTCTTGGAGCACTTCAACGCCAAGTACTTCCCAGCGACAGTCCAGAATGCTCTATACTCCCAGTTCCTGCACCTGGAGCAGGGAAATATGACTGTCGATGCTTATGACGCGGAGTTTAGCCGATTGAGTCGTTTCGGGGCTGATCTGATCCCGAATGAGCTGAAAAAGGCTAAAAGATTCTACCATGGCCTCAACTACGAGCTCCAGAAGTACACCACGACGCAGTCAAGAATCTCCTACAACGAGGTTCTTACTGAAGCCAGGGAGCAAGAAGCCATTGGCCGAGGAGCTAGACGCTCAAATCCAACCTTCTCGGCCAAGAATCAGCAAGGATCAGGAGGACCTATACGTCGTCCCCAATATCAGACTCAGCAGACGACGGGGCCTTACCAGAAGAAGGAGCTCCCGACTTGTCACTATTGTGGCAAGAAAGGACATTGGGCTAGTGACTGCAGAAAGAAGCTGGGATTATGCCTGCTATGTGGAGCTAGAAATCATATGGCCAAAGACTGCCCACAACGCAGAGATGTCGCACCTCAGCAAGGGCAGAAGCCAGGAGCCCAAGCTCAGAAGATGCTTCCCTCCACATCAGGAGGATATCAGAGAGGAGCACCTCTGCCTACTCAGGAGGCCCAGTTCAAGGCCAGACAACAAGAAGAAGGACAAAGGCGCGGACAAGCCTTTGCGTTAGCTGCTGTTGCAGAAGAACCTGAAGGGGAGACCATAACAGGTACCATTTTAGTTGCATCATTACCTGCAACTGTGTTATTCGATTCTGGGGCTACTTTGTCTTTCATATCCAGTAGATTCGTAGCTATGCACAAACTATCTACTTCGCCGCTACCCAAGTGTTAGAAAATACTTACTGGAGGAGGTATTATTCCAGTTACCAACATTATCGAAACCTGCCCAGTAGTTGTCTGTAGTCGAGGACTAAGAGCGCGATTTTTGGTACTCCCAATGCCAAATTTCGACGTTGTCTTAGGCATGGACTGGCTAAGCCAGAACGATGCTATCCTAGACTGCCGGAAGGGTAGTGTTATTTTTAGACCCCCAGATCACCCAGAGTTTGAATATGTCCGAGGAACCATTGAGCAAGGAGTAGGCCAGACTCCTAGAGCTTACATGGCGATGGAGACAACACTTCCATCAGTTGTAGCAGAATTCGCGGACGTATTTCCAGAAGAATTGCCAGGCCTGCCGCCTGACAGAGAAGTGGAGTTCATTATTGAGCTAATTCCCGGAGCTGCACCAGTATCCTCCAACGTATACCGACTGGCGAAGAAGGAGCTTGACGAGCTGAAGCTTCAACTGGAGGAACTTCAGATCAAGGGATTTGTTCGTCCTAGTGCATCACCCTGGGGAGCACCAGTGCTGTTTGTACCTAAGAAGGATGGAACATATCGCATGTGTATTGATTACAGAGCCCTCAACGCTCTAACAATCAAAAACAAGTATCCCTTGCCGAGAATTGACGACCTGTTCGATCAACTAACAGGAGCCGTGGTATTCTCGAAGATAGACTTGAGATCAGGCTACCATCAAGTCAAGGTACGAAGAGAAGACATTCCAAAGACAGCATTCAGAACTCGTTATGGTCATTACGAGTTTCTGGTGATGCCGTTTGGATTGACTAATGCACCTGCTGTATTTATGAACCTGATGAACCGAGTCTTCCATCAATATCTGGACCATTTCGTGGTAGTCTTCATCGACGACATTCTGGTGTATTCAAAGAGCCACGAGGAACATGAGGAGCATTTAAGACTGGTACTAGAGACGCTGAGACAGGAAAGCCTTTATGCCAAGATGAGCAAGTATGAATTTTTCCTTGATCGTGTTGCTTTTCTTGGGCACGTGATCACAGGAGAAGGCATCTCGGTGGACCCTGCAAAAATTTCATCCGTGGAGACATGGCCAACTCCGACCAATGTCTCAGAGGTGAGAAGCTTTCTAGGACTTGCCGGATATTACCGGAGGTTCGTAGAAAACTTTACAAGAATCTCGGAGCCGATTACTCGCCTTACCCGCAAGGAGCAGGAGTTCTTATGGACTGAAGAATGCCAGATAGCTTTTGATGAGTTGAAGAAGCGTCTGACTACAGCACCCATCTTGACTATACCCTCTGGATCCGGAGGTTTCGTCATCTATAGCGATGCATCTGGAAAAGGATTTGGTTGTGTCTTAATGCAACATGGGAAAGTCGTAGCTTATGCCTCACGACAACTAAGGACTCATGAGAAGAAGTACCCCACTCACGACCTGGAGCTTGCTGCAGTCATCTTCGCCTTGAAGCTATGGAGACACTATCTATATGGCGAACGAGTGGAGATCTTCACCGACCACAAAAGCTTGAAATATGTCTACACCCAGAAGGACTTAAATCTGAGGCAAAGACGATGGCTTGAAGTGATGACGGATTTTGAGATTGATCTGCAATACCATCCTGGGAAAGCAAATGTAGTAGCAGATGCTCTAAGCAGAAGACCCTCGGCATTCTTTATGATCACCCAACCAGACCTGCTGAAAGATCTAGCAAAGTTGGGAATAGAGGTCATTGTGCCAGGACTTGACGGCCAGTTATCAAACTACCAGCTGCAATCAACCTTAGTGGAAAGAATCAAAGCTGCTCTACCAACAGATGCAAGATTTCAGAGGCTTCGACAGAGAACAGAGGCTGGACTCCAGACTGGTTGTCACATACACGAAGATGGGACTTTAAGATGTGGCAATCGTCTTTATGTTCCAAATGGAGAACTTCGTAATGAGCTGATGTCAGAAGCTCATAGCTCAGTATACTCTATACATCCTGGAGGCACAAAGATGTACAGAGATCTGCGGCAATACTACTGGTGGCATGGAATGAAGCGGGAGATAGCACGCTTTGTGGCCAAATGCCTGGTGTGTCAGCAAGTCAAGGCTGAGCATCAAAGATCTGCCGGTCTACTTCAACCCCTCCCAATACCCGAGTGAAAATGGGAACACATTACGATGGACTTTGTTACGGGCTTCCCAAGAAGTCCTAGTGGTCGTAATGCTGTCTGGGTGATTGTAGACAGACTCACTAAGGCTGCTCATTTTCTACCATTCAGAGTCGGGCAATCCACAGAGGTCTTGGCAGATATGTATATGAAGGAGATAGTGCGTCTGCATGGAGTACCAGTCAGTATAATATCTGACCGGGATACGAGGTTTACATCATACTTTTGGCGAAGTATGCAAGAAAGTCTTGGTACCCGCCTCAAGTTCAGCACCTCGTATCATCCGCAGACAGATGGCCAGTCAGAGCGCACCATTCAGACTCTAGAAGATATGCTGAGAGCCTGTATGCTTGATTTTAGCGGATCCTGGGAAGATCACTTACATCTGGTGGAATTTTCCTACAACAACAGCTATCAAGCGAGCATTCAAATGGCTCCCTTTGAAGCTTTGTATGGAAGGAAATGCCGTTCCCCAGTATGCTGGAGTGATGTTGGCGAGAGACAGATTCTGGGGCCAGAACTAATTATTCGTACGGTGGAGAAGGTGAAGAAGATCCAGGGACACCTACGAGCTGCACAAGATAGGCAGAAGCACTGGGCCAACATTCATCGCAGACCTCTAGAGTTCCAAGTAGGGGAGCATGTGTTCTTGAAGATCTCACCTACCAGAGGAACTATCAGATTTGGAGGACGAGGGAAGCTAAGTCCAAGGTACATTGGACCCTTCGATGTGCTAGATCGCGTCGGAGAAGTTGCTTACAGGCTAGCTCTACCTCATACTTTGGAGGGAGTACATGACGTCTTCCATGTATCTCAGCTAAGGAGGTACATTCCAGACCCGAGTCATGTGCTAGACTACTCAGAGATCACTATCGGGCCGAGCTTATCTTATCAGGAGGAGCCTGTAGAGATCCTGGACCGTAGCGAGAAAGTGTTGCGTGGCCAGACTATTCCTCTCGTTCGTGTTGCATGGAGACATCATACACCAGGTGAATCCACCTGGGAACGAGAAGAGGATATTCGTCAGCGTTATCCCCATCTATTTCCAAACCAGGGTATGTCCAATATTTCAAATTCAAATTTTCTTTATGTCCTTAAATAATTTTTTATTTTCATTATATGGTTGTTTTTATTTCGAGGACGAAATATTCTAAGGAGGGTAGATTGTAAACTCCCTCGACCAGATTTCAGTAATTTAGGATTAATTTAGACTAATTTGAATTTGTGCAACTTTTTAAAATTTTTATTTATTATATAATCAATTGATTGTGCACTTGTTTGCTACACAATTAATTAGGGCAACACACTAATTGTTAACCTTAAACAAATTTCACATCCCTGCTCAAGACTTGCTAGACTACATTTTCTGTATTTTTAGCAACTTCCAGAAACCTTGTTTGGTGCCTCGTTTTATTTAATTCCTATTTAAAATTCTGCTCTTTACCCATTCTTGTACCCTAGTGATTTAAAAGACCAGTAGGCACCTGTTTTTGCCAAACAAAAATACAATAATATTCTACTCTAATTGTATTACGATTATCGTATTGACACCGTAGAAAAAATTATGACCCTAACAGCCTCAGAATAATTAGTGAACACCGTGCGCAGTATTTATTAAATAATAAATACGATGACCGTATCATCTGAAAAATCAGACCCTGCCTCTGCCCAGACTCACCCCACACTGTCCAAAATATTTTCCCCAGCTATTTCCCCCATTTTTTTACAATTTAGAATTTCGGGAAATCAGTATTTAAAATCAGGTAAATTGCGAAATTACGCAAAATACCAATTTCATGCATTTATGCAATTATTGAAAAGTTAGGGTTTAAAATGCAAAATTGCATGCTAGGTGGCCTAACCCTATTGGCTAGACCATAGGTGGGTGGGACCCACCATAAAATCCAGACATTTCTGCTGGAAAATATCCTTAAAATATCAAAATACCAAAATACCCCTGAACTTCTAGGTATTTACGAAATTGCCATTAGGCAAAACCCTATATAAACCCTAGTATTCCTTCATTCAAACCTACAACCCTTCCCTCCGGCCAGCTCCGACCACCGCCTCCGGCCAAACTCGGCCCAAACCTTCGCCACCCTCCCCTCTTCCCTCCGGCCAAACCCCACCGCCGGCGCCGCCTTGCTCCGCCGGCTACAGCCCCCGCAACTCCCTCCTCTCCTCACTGTCCACAGCACCACCTCCACCCGAACTACCTTCCCCCGCCGCCTACGGCCGTCGCCGACCACCGCCACCCTACCCAAACCCTTCGCCCCGACCTCCCCTACCTACCACCACCACCTCAGCCCTCCACGTCACCGCCTCCGGCCGCCCTAGCCCCCGCAGCAGCCACCCTTCCCTAACCCTAGCTGCTGCTGCTGCTCTCCCCGACGCCTCTACCCGCCACCACCACCACCGTAGACCCCCGCCACCACCGCCAACCTCACCGCCGTCCTCCCCTCTCCCGAACCCTCCGCCTGCCCGGCCACCTCCGCCGCTCCTCCGCCGGCCAGCACCCCCGCAAGCTGAAACTGCTGCTGCTGCTGCCAGTGTACACTGCTACTGCTGCTGCTCCTCCGACCGCCTCCGGCCAGCTCCGCCGCCGTCCTCCCGCCGGCGACACCACGTGGGACCCCCCTTGCCACCTGTAAAGGTATATTATACTATACTATACTAAATACATAATTATTCTACAATACATGAGTATATATATATGTATATGTATATATATGTATATATATGTATATATATATATGTATATATCTATGTATAATTAAATGTATATATGTGTATTTATATTTATATATTATTCTATAATATATAAATATAATATATAAAGCTATTATACAGTATAATAATACTGTATATACTAGTATTATATATATAATCATTATATACATATATGTAATGTATATATTTACTATATACTATTATGTAATTATATATATCTCTATTGTATATATATATATGAATATATATTTATAATATGAATACTATATGATATATATTGAATACTATATGATATATATTATATATATAATTATATAACATATTTACATGTTATATAATTACTAGTATACTTGTATTTTTCTTTTATTTATTTTTTTTCTGCAATTAAATTCCTGTACCTATATATATATATATATATCTATATATATATATATTATCTATATATATATATATCAGCTGGATAATACAGCTTATTATAAATATGTAAATTTACATTTCTGCAATGTCATTTATTTATACTATATATATAATATTGTACTGGATAATACAGTACCTATACTTATGTATTTAATTCCTGCATTGTCTTTTATTCCTTATATATTTATATATAAATATATTATATATATGTATTAAATTCTTGCACTGTCAATTTCTTTTTATTATCTATATACTATATACTATAATACATATATTATATATATGTATTTAAATTACTGTCCTGTCATTTCAATTTACCTATATATATATCAATCAGTGGATATACCCTGAGTATATATGTATTTAAATTACTGTCCTGTCAATTCAATTTATTTATACTATTATTATATCAGAGGATATACCCTGATAAATACTATATTTATCGCAGTGGATATACCCTGCTACTATATATTATTGCCTGCATTTATCTGTTCTATATATATATATACTATTATATATATTATATTTATGCCTACTATATATATATATCTATACTATATATATGTATATAAATATGTTTTATATTACAGCCTGGATATTTACAAACCCTGTCTATTCTAACAGAAATCAACTTCAGCACTGCCAGTGACCCCCTGTCACCAACACCTTCACAACTGACTGTAAAATCAGGGTTTCAACACTATCAAGGAGTAGGCAAGTATACCTTGCCAAGTTATTGATTAAATTAAATTATTGATATCTGCTTTGCTCTGAAATTCATATACCATGATCACCTGAGACTGCCTTGGGTACAGTCAACTGTTATGTTGACACGATATTACAGACTCACCAAACAGCTGAGAGAATATCCTAATATTCTCCTAAACCCCATCACGGGAACACGCAACATAGTTGCATTACATATATAGATGTGAGCTGCGTATTTGATTAGCTACCAGTACGTGTGACCCGCATCACGGATCAGAATAACTCAGGAAATGTACGACTTGACATTTAGTTTCATTGGGATGGAAAAGATAACTAGTAAACGTATGGGACACCCCCTCCAATAATGTTTTATACCTTCGTACCAGTGTTGGTCGATTGCAGAGTTCTCTGAGTCGGGGGCATACGACACCTATACTAGCCAGTCGCCACGATTGGTGAATTACGTCAGCGTATGTCTAGCCACACATTCCCATGCGTACTACTGGATCTTTACTTGCATTTTCACTTAGTATGGTTAGTACCCTGTATTTATTTACCTTATTTCAGTATTTACATACATGGCATGTCATTTCCTGTATCTTGTTACGTCCCACTGAGGACCTGGTTCCCTGCCAGATCTAGACGAGGCTTTCTACCCCACTGTGTACGGGCCTGATCAGGAGGCCAGATGTGCTACAGAGGAGGAGCTCGAGGAGACACCCTCAGAGTAGGCTTGACCCTAGATGCTGCTACCTGGAGCTGGAGATGTTTTGCTCAGATAGACACTACTTAGTCTATCTGATTTTTCTGCGCTATTATCAGTTGTTGTAGTAGGCTTGTATTCTCACCATTTGTGTACTATATCAGACTCAGTTTATATATATTAGCACTTGCTTTTCTGACATTTTCCTGTGGATGAGATAGATTTGACTGTGTTATACTTGTAGTATTTTAGGACAGCGTAGCACGTTTCTTTGGGTCCATTCAAAATGGATTAAGCCCTTAGTGACGTGACAGCTGGCCAGTGACACGTGGCCTAGTTCCTGACATTTTGGGACTGGGGCGTGACACATCCTGGGAAGGCCAATGTAGTTGCTGATGCTCTAAGCAGATATCCTATGGCGATGTACTTGACTATGGACAGACACCTGCTAGAGGACTTGGAAAGTTTAGGTATTGAAGTAATTATCCCAGGAAAAGAAGGCCAAATGATGAACTTGCAGATTCAGTCTACTTTAATAGACAAGATCAAGGAGACTCAGTTTTAAGACGAAGGCCTGCGAAGCCTTCGAGGACAAGTGCAAGCTGGATTAGTGGAAGATTTCAGAATTCATGAAGATGGATCACTGAGGCATGGCGATAGATTATGTGTACCTCAAGGAGACATAAGAGAAGAAATTATGCAAGAGGCGCACAGATCGCAATACTCTATACATCCAGGAGCCAACAAGATGTACAAGGACCTGAGGACGCATGTTTGGTGGCATGGCATGAAAAGAGAAGTAGCCAGGTTCGTATCTCGTTGTTTAGTGTGCCAGCAAGTCAAGGCAGAAAGACAAAGACCTGGAGGATTGCTTCAACCACTGCCCATTCCGGAGTGGAAGTGGGAACATATCACAATGGATTTTGTTTTCGGACTTCCAAGGACACCTAGTGGAAAGGATGCAATTTGGGTGATAGTAGATAGACTGACCAAGTCTGCACATTTTCTACCTTTCAAAGTGGCGCTATCTACAGAAAAGCTGGCAGATTTATATATCAGACATATTGTTAGGCTGCATGGAGTTTCAGTAAGTATTGTCTCCGACCGAGATTCAAGATTCACCTCTCACTTCTGGAAGAGTTTACAAGCCAGCTTGGGGACGCAACTCAAATTCAGCACAGCTTATCATCCCCAAACCGATGGACAATCAGAACGTACAATCTAGACACTTGAAGATATGCTCCGTACATGTGTTCTAGATTTTGGAGGATCCTGGGAAGACTACCTATATCTTGTGGAGTTCTCTTATAATAACAGTTACCAAGCAAGTATTGAGATGACTCCATTTGAAGCTCTGTATGGACGAAGATGTCGTACCCCGCTATCATGGGATGACGTTGGAGAAAGAGCCCTACTGGGACCAGAGATGGTGATCGATTCAACTGAGAAGATAAAGCAAATAAGGGATAGACTTCGAGTGGCTCAAGACAGGCAACGACATTGGGCAAATAGCCACCGAAGGCCCTTGGAATTTGAGGTAATTAAATTTATGAAATTCAAGTCAATTTAAATATTTTGATTATGGAACTAAGACTTGATTATGACTTTGTTAAAGGTTGGAGAACTGGTATTCTTGAAGATTTCTCCGACACGTGGCACCATTAGGTTCGGAAAGAGTGGAAAACTCAGCCCAAGATTTATTGGACCTTTTGGCATTCAGGAGAAAATCGGAGAAGTGGCATACCGACTGGCATTGCCACCCTCTCTGGATGGAGTCCATAACGTCTTCCACGTGTCGCAGCTGAGAAAGTACATGTCAGACCCCAGCCATATTTTGGATCACTCAGAGCTCGAAGTAGGCCCAAGTCTGACTTACCAAGAGCAACCCGTAGAGATACTGGATCGATCGGAGAAAGTTCTACGGAACCAGGTCATTTCCCTGGTTCGCGTAGCTTGGAAGCACCATTCTCCTGGCGAATCCACCTGGGAGCGAGAAGACGAGATTAGAGAGCGATACCCCTATCTTTTTGAACCCTGAGGTATATTTTAATTCTCGGCCTTTTCCTTTCGTGCCTTTGTTATTCTTAAATTTCGAGGACAAATTTTTTATAAGTTGGGTAGGTTGTAAACCCCCAGAATTTTCAAATTATTAAATCTTGGATTTTTCCTAATTTTCTAGAATTTTCTGGGAATTTTCTGAAATTAAAATCAAAGTTTTAATTAATAAATAATTTTTAATTGTTAATAAATAATATTAAAATATCATGGAAATAATATTTTTGGGTGTAAAATGAAAAACTTGACTTAGGGTAATTTTTCTAGATTTTTCTGGGCCTCAGACCTATTTTTAAATGCCTAAAAATAATTTTTATTAATTAATTAACTATTTTTAATTAATTATTATTATTATTATTATTTTTATTATTATTATTTAATCCCGGCCCAGCCCGCACCCTGGCCCATTGGGCCGCGGCCCAGCCCGCCTTAACGGGTCGGGTCGGGCTCACCCGAACCCGCCCGCTCCGGCCAGCCCGACCCGCACACCAGTTCCCCCCAGCCCCCACGTCGTCCGACTCCACCGCCGCCCTCCGCGCGCAGCGCCGCCCTCCGCGAGCAGCGCCGCGTCCACCGCGCCACGCCCCCTCTTCTCCGCCGTGCTCGGCCTCCCCCTAACCGCCTCCTCCCCTATTTAAACTCCCCCCTTCTTCTTCTTCCTCCCAACTCCGGCCGAAACCCTAGCCGAGCTCCGCCCTCTCCTCCGCCACCTCGCCTGAGACCCCCGGCCAGCCCAGCGTCGTCCTCCTCCCTCGGCGCCGCCTCCTCCTCCTTCCTCCTCCGTCTCCGGCAGCAGCAACGAGCAGCACCAGCAGCAGCAGCCGGCGCCGCCTCCGCCGCCTCCCAGCGCGCCGCCGCGCTGCGCCGCCCTCCGCCGCAGCACCCCCAGCCACCCTCGGCCTCCCCGCCGCCGTGCCGACCACCGGCCACCGCCAAACCCTAACCCTAGCCCTAATTCTCCTTCCCGTGTCCGACACGAGTCGGACACGACTACACCCTGATTTTCGGGTCCCCTTCAGGTGCGTGTAACTTTTTGTTCGTAGCTCCGTTTTCAATTCCGTAAATTGCGTTGTGAAGCCTATATGACCCTCTCGGTGCCCGGACAAACCGTTCGGGGCATCGCACCCTGTGGTGATCGCACACCGCGATCCAAAAATAGGAAAAACCAGACCCTGTTTCACCCCGGAACTGAGTGCGCCCCGCCAAACGGGATGACTTGGTCGCGTGCGGTCTTCACAAATACGTGGCGCGTCGTCGATACGGACGTGTGAGATTTCGTGGAAGCTGATTCGGGTGTGCGTGCACACCAAAATCAACGCGTATCTGCGGACATCGCCCCGTATCCGACTTTTCGGCATTTCGCCCTAACTTCTTGTACACTCGTCAGATCGAGACGAAACTTGCGCCATCGGACTCGTAGTGATACGCTGGTCCTGTGGGTCAAGTTTGGTTCGATTCTGAGAACGTTGACGAAATCGCGTGTCGTGGGCCCCACAAGCCCCGCTCGACGGGCGATTTTGTGTTCGGCTCATCGGAATCCAAATCTGGAAGTTCCGTTGTGTTCGTATCAGCGTTCCTGACCTGTTGACACTAAGTTTGGTGAATTTGGAGACCGTTGACCCGAACACGTTTTTCGGTGCAAAGCGGGCCCACCGGCGGACCCCGTTTTGACCCGAAACTGCCATTTTTGCCCTTGTCTCCAAATTGGACCCAAGGACAGGCATTTCTAGCTATTTGGCATCTTTTGAGCGTGATGGTAATGTCTATTTCAGCTTTTGGACTCATCTCTGGAAATTTCCCCAAGAACCAATTAATCAGATCCAAACAACAGGCAAGTACCTGCACTTCAAGTTAAATCTTTATATTGTGATAATTAATTCCCTGCTTTACTAGTACCCTTGATGATTACACCTAGTGTTAGAAATGCTGGATTTCATGTCTTGAATATTGGAGTTCATGTCTTGTTTTTCATGTCGGGTGGGAGAATACTAGAAGGCATGTAGTTTACCCTTTCCCCTGCCATGTTTAATAGCTGTTGGTACACGACGGTACCTTAGCCGGATCTCGATTTCCCCTGTTTAATAGCCATTTATGATGGCCGAATTAGCCTTATAAACCCCTACATGCCAACTATGTATTCTAAAAACAAACACAAGTTCACACAAATAGTTTCGGGTCATGTTATATTTCTTGCTGACTGTTGTAGTTCACTTCCTGTCTTATTTATTTTTGTTTTCTCATATTCATGTTTACAGCATTAACTCTGAGATATTGATGTTCTTTCATGCAGTTTCTCAACATGATATTCATTTTAATTGTCATAAATATTTAGTTTAATCTTGTTGTGCTCTGTGTACTTTGCTCCTTTCCTGACTGGATCTGTTGATTTAGGCGATGATGAGGACCTTGTCCCTACATATTATGGTCCCTATAAGGGTACAGATGATACTTATGAGGAGCCAGATCCCACCCAGGAAATCCCTACTGCAGAGTAGCTAGTAGTAGCTATCTTTTATTTCTGTTTCTTATCTTAGTAATCGGTTTTGTCCCCGATTTCATTCTGAATTTCTGTACTAAAACATTTGAATCTGTTGTCGTATTTATTTCAGTTGCAATCTTAAATTTCTGTTCTCATTAGTATTTTGCCTATGTTAATTGTGAATGAGCTAGTTTAGTAAATCTGGAATTGACCTAGACAGCGTACTACCGCCGACTCTGCGGCGTAGGCTGGACGTACCCACGCACTCGTGCCCGAATTTCCGAGTGCGGGTCGTGACAGGTCGAATCAAAATTCTATTCAAAATATAGCACGTTGTATTGACAGCTTCTGCCCAGAAATACTTAGGTAGGCTGAATTGGTTTAACATTACTCTAGCCATTTCACTAAAGTTCTGTTCTTAAGTTCTACAACGCCATTATGTTACGAATTTCTAGGACAAGGGAATTCATGCAAATAACTGTGTGTTACAAAATTTCTCAAAGTCTGCATTTTTAAATTCGTCGCCATGATCACTTCTATTGCGAATGATCATGAATTATTTCTTATTTTGTACCTTTTTACAAAATATGACGAGTTCTGAAAGTGCATCATTCTTGTGAGAAAGAAAATATACCCACGTGTATCTAGAGTAATCATCTACAATTACAAATGCATACAACTTACCATTTAGACTAGCAACTCTGCTGGGTCCAAACAGATCCATATGTAATAATTGTAGAGGTCGAGTGGTACTTACAGCGTTGATCGATTTAAATGTTGATTTTGTAGCTTCGTTCTTTTCACAATCGCTACATACCATATTTTTCTTGAAGGCGATCTTTGGTTGTCACGCCCCAGTCCTAAAATACGTAAGACTAGGAATACGTAAGCATGCCAGCCGTATGTATATGGCAACTCCAATATATGGATACCATAATACACACGTACGTTGTAATATGAATGTTAACTCACATGTGGTATATATATTGTCACAAGTCACAGGGCATAATTAGATCCCATCCACAGAATCAAATAACCAATCAACTATATAACTGAATCAAGTATAAAATGCTTGATAAGAACAAGTAGTTGGGTGGAGACAAATCCACTACCAAACTAGAATATTAGAGAAATAAAATAGGTACATCTAATGAACCATGAGGCTCGAAGAGAAGACCTCCTCGAAAGATAGAGAAGTAGCAAGTCCTGATCCGTGCTCTTGCGAATAGTCAAGATCGTCTACACCTGGAAAGGGACCAGGTCCTTAGAGGGACGTAACAAGATACATAGAAGCATGCCAATTGAATACAGTAAAATATGCATAATAGACAGAAAATATATAAGTACGCTGTACTAGACAATCTATATAAAAATGCATAGTGAGGACAACCTTTCGACATATGGATAGGTGTAGGATACTATATCTATCTCACAACTCACACACACGTCCATGAGCATCATCAGCCGTCATACCGCGAGGGTAGCGACCATCGTGACACCATCAGCCGTATGACCGGCTGAATCGATGCTCCATCGGAACGACTCGTGTGCTGCAGTTCGTGAGATAGATATAGTATCCCTACACCTATCCATATGTCGAAGGTTGTCCTCCCCTCCCATGATACTATGTGTCAAGTGTGTGTCAACATATATAGTATATAATTATGACTGAAAGAAAACACATATAATGAATATATGAAAATATGAAAATATGATAAGCATGTATAGTACTGTAAGCAATTTGGCAATGTATACTTGCCTGGTCTGAAAAAGAATGAAGTCCGAACTTAAGGCGTCGTCCGATCTACCCGTCACATAAATTAAACAAGTTATGTTACAAAAGTGGGTGAATAGGTTCCTCCATTTTAATCTATTTTAATTATGAATAAAATAACCTAAAATAATATTTTTAATCTTATTATAATCTGATTTTATTATTAAACCCTAATTTTGGTCCAAAGAAAGTCAACTTTACGGATTTGTGATCCATGACAACCAAATCGAGGCAATCCGTTGACCAAAAAGTCAACCAACTCAAATCATTGATTTGTGTGTAAAATCCTATAGAATTTAGCGCTACATGAATGCCGGAAAGTTTCATAAAATTACAAGTCGGTAAAGAGTTATGGCCACAAGGGCGCATAGATGACAGTTTTTGGTAATTTTTTATTTACGCCTACGTTGCACGAATTTTACAGTAGATTAACTTTATATGTTAAATTCTAAAAATATTATTTTATGTAATTCATCATGTTATCTTTCTGAAACTTCAAACGGTTTATAATTCCGAATTCGGGATCTCCCGAAATCTCGAAAACACAAAAATACGTCTGATTTCGAATATGTGGCACTTTTAGAATTTTTTATAAAAATAGGTTCATAAATTATTAAAATAATTTATATATTCAGAAAACTAACCTTGATATGGTTCTAACAAAAAAACTGGAGCGCGTTTGGAGTCCGGAGCTAGGAGATATCGTCTTTTTAAATCGTCATAACTATTAGAAAATGAGGCTGAATTTATGACGAATTTTGACTATTTTTGGATGAAAAAGAGAAAGAAAAATATGAGTTTATTTCATAAGTCTAATAGGTATTTATAATGGTGAAGACTAATTAATTGAATACAATTAGGATTGGCTAATTTGGATATGATTAGGATCAGTTTAAATAAGGATAGGTATGCATAAAGTTGCTTTCCTAGTAGGCTCATGATTTGAATTAATTTAAAATAGAGTTTGAATTTATCTCAATAATTTATAATCTTAAATAGAATTAAAGATAATACAAATAATTTATATATAATCTTATTAATATCTATTAACACTAAATTAGCATCTAATATTAAGACTATATATATCCAAATAAATCCTAAATAATTTCAAAAATCTAAATAAATTTCTTAAAATTCTTAATAAATTACAGAAAAATATAATTAAATATTTTAACCTAAAATAAATATTTAGTAGGAACAATATGCAAGTATGATCTTATAGTAAATCATGGAAGTCCTAGAAATTTACGTTCCCTATGTTTTAATTACCTAAAAATTCTAGAAAAATCTCCAAAAATCTAAAATAGCCTAAAAATGATTCTAAATAAATATTTATATAAGTAAATATACTAAGAAATTTATTTTCTAATTAACTAAGAGAATACTCTAAAGTAATTCAATATTTAAAATAATCTATAATAAATATACTAATATAAAATACACATAAAATACCTATTTTGGGTGAGGGGGTTTACAATCTACCCAACTTACAAAAAATTTGTCCTCGAAATTAAAATAAAATATGATTTGCTAAATCCTTCACATTCGTATATAAGGCAAGCCTATCGCAATCTCTTTCAAAAAATTAAATAACGAAATCTATTCAAATCCATTCAATCACTTCAAAATTAAAATAACCATTGTTTAAATCAAAATTCAACCTATCGTAATCTCTTCTCAATTTTTAAATAATCAACATCCAAATTTAATTCAAATCTATATGACATCTTCAAGATTTAAATAACCCACATTAAATTTTACATCACGATTTTTAACTATCATAATCTCCTATAGATTTTAAACAATTCTAATCAAATCTTATTCCTATATTTTAACTTAAGAATTTTGTACACTTCAAATTTAAAATTAAATTTCTATTATCAATATTTCAAATAGGTGATCCAAAAATCAAAATTCAACTTTTAATTCAAATCATCAAATTATAAAATTTTGAATTCAATCCATCAATGTTCATGTTTAGAGTTCTATATTTTTTTTCTCAAGATTTAAATCGTTAATTCAATCTCCAATATTCAAAATTTAAATCATGTGCTTAAATTATAAATATTTGGTCTGCAATATTAATGTTTTAAAATTTATTCTATAAGGCATTCTTATCTTTAAAGTTAAATCATCATAATCTAAATCATTCTTCTAAAAATTCTTAAAATTAAAATAACTTAAATCTCTCAATCTAATCTTACTTGATCACGATCTAAATTTTTTTTACCTCAAGTTGACAATGCAACTTCTACCCAACTTAGAATTTACCGATCTATTAAGAAAAACGTCCTCAAATTATTTAATCGCGTTATTCAATCAACAAAATATCTCACATATTTTATGTCCTTAATTACAAAAGATAGTCACCAAGTAATGTGATTGGCCTATAGGGTATACCTAGTACTCTCCGTATATCAAACTTATACCAAGCACGAACGTTCGTCTTTCCGAAATAGGGGAAGACAAAAAACAATAATAAAGAATTCAAGGAGGAGATGATATAATACAAGTATGGGGTTCAAGGCGATTAAAGAATTAAAAAAAAGAGTTCTCAGGGCAATTGTGGATTAAAATCTTATTTTGGATAAATTGCTATTTGCATGCTCATATCAGTACAGTTATGTAACCGATATGATATGCTCGAACATTGTCACGCCCCAGTCCCAAATACGTAGGACTAGGAACACGTAAGCATGCCAGCCGTATGGATATGGCAACTCCAATATATGGAAACCATAACCCATACGTACGCTGTAATATGAATATAAACTCACATGTGGTATATATAATGTCACAAGTCACAGATATGCTAATCTCATCCACACAACAAGTCATAGAAAAGAAATACTAAACTAGAATAAGGAGTCTGAAATATCCAAAATAATAGTCGGGTGGAGACAAATCCACTACCAATGACTATAACCAAAACTAAAATGAGAGAGGAGTATAAAGTCTCCAATATAAAATAATATGAAGACAGAAGTGCATCAGCGAAAAGAATCCATCGCTAGATAATCAACGATGCTCATAAGGTAAGACCTCCTCGACAGAAAAGAATGCGTCAGGTCCAGGCCCGTACTCCTGCAAATACTCAAGAGCAGATACACCTGGCAGAGGACCAGGTCCTCAGAGGGACGTAACAAGATACAGAAAATACGAGCCAACTTGAACACAGTAAACATGCATATAATTTGAAAATAAATAAGTACGCTGTACCAGACAATCTATATGAATGCAAATAAGGACAACTTTTTGACGTATGGGCAAGGGTAGGCTACTCGATCTACCTCACAACTCACACACACGTCAATGGACATTAGAAATCGACATACCGCGGGGGTAGCGACCAGCGAGACTCCAGAAATTGATATACCGCGGGGGGTAGCGACCAGCGCGACACACGCCCGTAGTGCGAGCTATATACTACGGTTTACCAGAGTGGTTAAAAGCCCATACGCCTAATGATTGTCCTCTATGATACTAGGTGTCAAGTGTGTGTCAACATATCTAATATATAGTAATGACTGAAAGAAAACTACACATGCAAGAATAAACAGAAATACAATAAATATAAAGAAATATAAATAGCATGCAAAAGTACTGTAACAGTTTGGCAAGGTATCTTGCCTGGTAAGAAAGCTGCAAGGTGTACTGTCCAGAAGTCAAACGCACAGGATCAAAAGCTATGACCGCAGAACAAATGTATCCGGATGCTGAAATAAATATCACCAATGTTCCCAGAATAAGCAAAATAGCTAAAAAGCACTTCCCTTTCGTCCAATTTGGACACAGGGGCAAAACGGTAATTTCAGGTAAAAGTGGGGTCCACATGTGGCCCACTTTGCACCGAAAGGCATGCCAAGGGTAACAGTCTCTAAATGGGACAAACTATAGGTCAAACAACTCTAAATGTCAATACGAACCCAACGGTATGTCCAAATATGAATTCCGATGGGCCGAACACAATTTTGTCCAAAAAGTCAACTGTGGGGCCCGCTAATTGGCGATTTGGTCAACCGTCTCAGAATTGCGTGAAAATTGGGTCACAGGACCAGCGCGTTACCACGAGTCCAGTGGCACAAGTTTTGTCACAATCTGACAAGCGTGCACAAAATATGTACGAGTTCCACAAAAGTTGCGACACGGTGTGTGTCTGCGGATACGGTCTGATTCCGGCGCGCACACGCGTCCGAATCAGTCCCCACAAATTTTCACGTGTCCGGTTACGCTGCGTACACCATTCGGTACCCTTGGCACACGGCGTGGCGGTCCCGTTTGGCGGGGCGCGCTCCGTTTTCTAACTTTTGGAATTCTGGAAAAAGTGGATGCGCGCAGTTTTGTGACGAGTATAATTATGTCCACAACAACTAATAGCATAGGGTTATTTTACAGAAAATAAACTAGGTCTGATATTCTACATGTATCAAAAAGAATTACCGAATTCGGATCTCTGTGGTGGGAGATACGAACTCGACAATATGGGTGGTCATTCTGGAATTCTGCGATTCCAGAATTCTGTCTGCTCGCCCAACTTGGGCGCTATTTTTCACCTAGGGGCACATGTTTTTCGAGGTTGGCTATAAAACAAATATTGGAGAGGGTTGAGGGATGATCATACCTATGAAGACGGAACAACGTTTGGTCGAGCGAGTCGACAGAAAATCACGCCGGAGCGAAGGTGCCTCGAGTGGGAATCTGCAGACGCGAGGTCGGAGTCGACGGAATGGTTGGATGGCTTGGCGGGGCTTCTCTGGCTGCGGTGATGGCTCTAGATGGGAAGAGGAGGTCTGGAGATTAGGTTAGGATTTTTTGGAAGATAAATATATATATATATATATATTTAAGATAGGAAGAGAGAGGGTGTTGTTAGGTTCGGCCAAAGGGGGGGGTTCGGTCCCTGGGATGCAATCACTAAAGGAAAGAAGGGGGCGGGTGGTCTCTGGAAGCAACTTTTGCTAGGATGGGAGGTCCTAGCAGCAAGTAAGCTGTGGTTGGGGATATAGCAAATTCCTAAGGATAGCAAATAGTTGTTTTGTTTGTTATCATTGTTATTATTATTATTATTATTATTATTATTATTATTATTATTATTATTAGTTACTATTACTAGGTGGGTCCCTGGGTATATGCTGAAGTAATGGTCACAGCAAGTTGCTGGAGCATGCTCTCTTAGCAAATTTGCTAAGGAAGAAATAAGCATAACATTGTTATTATTATTATTATTATTATTATTATTATTATTATATTAGATTCTTATTTAATACTTTTTTTTCTTAATCTTTTCTTAATCTTTTCTTTTCCTATTAATATATATGCATATATATATATTTGTATATATATATAATATATATACTCATAGGAAAAAATTCTAGATTATAATGCATACTATTAAGCTAGCAACTGCTCAAGGGGTCTCCTACATGAAATAAATTCCAAAAAAATTCCTGATGGTCCCATAAGTCCTCTAAGTGCCCGAACATCTAAAATAAAAATTAATAAAAATTTATTTCTCCTATTTAGTCACTAAATACTATATTTAAATTATTAATTAATAATAAAAAATAATAAATACGGTTTTTAGAAATAGGGGTTTTACAAACATGTCTAGAGGGCAAGTATATTCGTCTAACATGTTGAGTCAACTATATCTCTATCCACGTAAAGTAGTTATGAGAAGAGCGAACCAAGCGCACTAAGGTTGATCAGACCATAATACACTGATTCTGATTAAGACGATGTATTAGTGGGCATCCCCAATAACACATATCTCATGAACAAGCTCGATAAAAGAATAAGATTGCAAAACTAGGCTATAAAATAGCAGCATAAGTCGAGGTAGTCCAGAAAATATAAGTACGCTGGATGATGATGAAGGAAGGTACAAAAATAATTCAAGTTCACCAAGAAGATCAGTGTTGTGCCTCTACAGTTGCTATACTAACTTCTTATCTAAGTCTCTGGTCGACCAAATGGGGATATGGCCTCTAAGTTCTATAGTCAAGATAAACATTATTTTCTTATACAAGTCTATAGTTGGTGTCATTCAATTACAATTCATTAATGGATTAAAATGACTATATGATACTAGGTTATGAGGCATACTACACAACTTAAAAGAATTTAACTAATAGTGTTATTGAATAATAGAGTGTATATACCTAGTATAAGTCACCTTCCTAACCCCTATCAAGCACGAAAGAAAACATAATATTGACGTTGTGAAAGGATCAAGCAAGATGCAATGCAAGCAATCAAATAAGAATACGAAATAAATTCAAGGGAGGTGATTAAATAAGTGGATGAGATCCTATCTATGCGCAGGCTTGCTCGGTAGAGTAACGTAACCGAGACAATATGCTCTTGACCTGCAAGGGCCACCACAAAAATATGTCATACCCCAGTCCTAAAATACATAGGACTAGAAATACGTAAGCATGTCAGTCATATGTATATGGCAACTCCAATATATGAATACCATAATACACATGGATGCTGTAATATGAATGTTAACTCACATATGGTATATATATTGTCACAAGTCACAGGGCATAACTAGATCTCATCCACAGAATCAAATAACCAATCAACTATATAACTGAATCAAGTATAAAATGCTTGATAAGAAGAAGTAGTTGGGTGGAGACAAATCTACTACCAAACTAGAATATAAGAGAAATAAAATAGGTACATCTAATGAACCATGAGGCTCGAAGAGAAGACCTCCTCGAAAGATAGAGAAGTAGCAAGTCTTGATTCGTGCTCCTGCGAATAGTCAAGATCGTCTATACCTGGAAAGGGAACAGGTCCTCAGAGGGACGTAACAAGATACATAGAAGCATGCCAATTGAATACAGTAAAACATGCATAATAGACCAAAAATATATAAGTACGCTGTACTAGATAATCTATATAAAAATGCATAGTGAGGACAACCTTTCGATGTATAGGTAGGTGTAGGATACTCTATCTACCTCACAACTCACACACACGTCCATGAACATCATCAGCCATCATACCGCGAGGGTAGCGACCATCGTGACACCATCAGCCGACATACAGCGAGGGTAGCGACCATCGCGACACAACTCCCATAGTGCGTGCTAGTTACTATGGTTTACCAGAGTGGGTAGCCCATATGCCTACTGATTGTCCTCCCCTCCCATGATGCTATGTGTCAAGTGTGTGTCAACATATATAGTATATAATTATGACTGAAAGAAAACACATATAATGAATATATGAAAATATGATAAGAATGTATAGTATCGTAAGCAATTTGGCAAGGTATACTTGTCTGGTCTGAAAAATAATGAAGTCCCAACTCAAGGCGTCGTTTGATCTACCCGTCACATAAATTAAACAAGTTAGGTTACAAAAGTGGGTGAATATGTTCCTCCATTTTAATCTATTTTAATTCTGAATAAAATAACCTAAAATAGTATTTTAATCTTATTATAATTTGATTTTATTATTAAACCCTAATTTTGTCCAAAGAAAGTCGACTTTACGGATTTGTGATCCGTGGCATGCAAATCGAGACAATCCGTTGACCAAAAAGTCAACCAACTCAAAACATCAATTTTTGTGTAAAATCCTATAGATTTTAGCGCTACATGAATGTCAAAATTTACGGTTTCATAAAATCACAAGTCGGTAAAGAGTTATGGCCACATGGGCGTACAGATGACAGTTTTTGGTAATTTTCTATTTACGTCTACGTTGCACAAGTTTTACAGTAGATTAAACTTACATGTTAAATTCTAAAAATATTACTTTATGTAAGTTCATCATGTTAACTTTCTGAAATTTTAAACGGTTCATAATTCCGAATTCGGGATCTCCCGAAATCTAGAAAACACAAAAACACATCTGATTTCGAACAGCTGGCACTTTTAGAAGTTTATGGAAAAATAGGTTCATAAATTATTAAAATAATTTATATATTCAGAAAATTAACCTTGATATGGTTCTAACAAAAAAAATTGGAGCGCGTTTGGAGTCCGAAGCTAGGAGATATCGTCTTAAGTCTTCAAAACTTCTAAAAATGAGGCTGAATTTATGACGAATTTTGACTATTTTTGGACGAAAAAGAGAGGAGTTTGGGGAAGAAAAATATGAATCTAATAGGTATTTATAATGGTGAAGACCACTTAATTGAATACGACTAGGATTGGCTAATTTGGATATGATTAGGATCAGTTTAAATAAGGATAGGATATGCATGAAGTTGCTTTCCTAGTAGACTCAGAATTTAAATTAATTTAAAATAGAGTTTGAGTTCATCTCAATAATTTATAATCTTAAATAGAATTAAAGATAATACAAATAATTTATATATAATCTTATTAATATCTATTAACACTAAATTAGCATATATCTAATATTAAGACTATATATATCCAAATAAATCCTAAATAATTTTAAAAATCTAAATAAATTTCTTAAAATTTTAAATAAATTACAGAAAAATATAATTAAATATTTTAACCTAAAATAAATATTTGATAGGAACAATATGCAAGTATGGTCGTATAGTAAATTATGGAAGTCCTAAAAATTTACGTTCCCTATGTTTTAATTACCTAAAAATTCTAGAAAAATATCAAAAAAATCTAAAATAGCCTAAAAATGATTCTAAATAAATATTTATATAAGTAAATATACTAAGAAATTTATTTTCTAATTAACTAAGAGAATACTCTAAAGTAATTCAATATTTAAAATAATCTATAATAAATATATTAATATAAAATACACATAAATACCTATTTTGGGTGAGGTGGTTTACACTGGTAAGCCTCGTACTAATTTCTTTGTGGATAATCTCAATATTGTATCCATATTCGCATGTCCTAGCCTCATGTGCCATAGTTGATTCTCGTTATTTTTGGCGTATAGGCATCTACCTGCAGTGTTAGTATCTTCTAAAAGATCGAAAACATAGATATTATCTTCACTAATTCCTTCAAAAATAGTACTGCCATTTGATCTATCAACTATAGTACATTTGTCTTTAACAAAGTTAATACCATAACCATGGTCAGCTAAATGACTTATGCTGAGTAGGTTATACTTTAACTTCGTTACTAGAGATACATCTTTAATCACCGGATAGGGAGCCTTACCAATATTACCGATACCTATTATATAACGTTTCAGATTATTACCGAAGGAGACGTGTCATTCTTTCTTCTTCGACAGTGTTGCAAACAAAGATGCATCACCGATAATGTGCCGTGAGCAACCGCTGTCGATGATCCATTTGCTTCTAGAATGGGTAGAATGCTCCACCTACAAAATAATTTGCAGATGAAACTTTTGGTACCCATTTCTTATTGGGTCCTGAAAAGTTAGCTTTAGGTATCCATGCACAAATATTCAAAGTAACTAATTTCTTAGCTCTACATGTAGGAGAAATGTGACCAATAGTGCCACATTAATGACATCTAGCATGCTTAGTGTTAGGTGAAGTACTTTGTGCTTGTTTGGTAGGTCTAGGGATTTTGGTAGGATACTTGTAGTAGAAGGTGTATCTTTGAGGATTTGTCCTCTTGGGCATAGATTTGATAGTCTTTGGTTGAACAGTATTCCTTTTGAGTAAGTAACACGTGATATGAGAGGAAGCAGTCTTCATCGGCTCATTTCCTAACCTAATTTCTAACTTTTTGGAAGTGTCAAACAATTTATTGTAATCAGCTATTAGGGCATCATTCCTAATCAGCGCATTGATACTCTTTTTTTCTCAATATAAAAATATTCTTGCAGCTGAGCTATGATTTTGTCTTTCTCTTCAAGGGTATGTGATGCTTTGTGTAATTGTAACTTGATAAAAGCTAACTCATTAGTCTCACTAGAAGGTTCAGATTCTCTAATATCTTCTAGAAGTAGGGTTAGCCTTTCTATCTCAAGTTTTTGTTCCTTGAGTACCGTCTTAGAGGTCTTATATTTACCAAGCAAAGCAACTTTCTATGATCTTCTAAGAGGTCACTAAAGGCATCACCTAGCTCATTGAATGTGAAATCATCATAGAGAGGATTAGTGGTTACCTGATCAAATTCTATTAGGCACACATTAGCAGCTTCTTGAGAGCTATCGTCTTCTGAGTCGTTGGCCTCACTTTCGTGCCATATGCTTGTCTTAGCATTTTTTTCTACTTTCATATCGCTAGATTCTTCTTCATGCATGTTCTCATAAGTAGCTTCAAGAAGTTTTCAGATCTCATATGAGGTTGCATAAGAAGAAATACGATTAAGTTCATTATTGTCTAAAGCAAAGTAAAGAGCATTCATAACTTTTGCATCAAGACTATCTAATCTCTTTTATTCTTCCGTGTAGTCATAATAAGGTTTGTTAACAATATTGGAAGTAAGAGAAGAAATGATAGTAGGTTTTATGTAACCTTCAATAACATTAGTCCATACGTCAAAACTAAGTGATTTTAAGTAAAAGCTCATCCATGTCTTCCAATAAGCGTAATTGTTTCTATCAAAACATAGAGGTCTATCTATGGATTGGCCTTCCTTCATGTTAGCCATGTGATATAAGTGACACTTAAAGTATATTTAGGAAATAAGCAAGTAAATAACAGTTAACTAAATAATAGTGAAAATAAACCTAAGCAGGATGATGATAGATATATAATCAAATTGATAAATGCTATAAAGCTACTCTGATACCAATTATAATTGTAGGAGCAATTGAGATCAGAAGCCAATTCAGAAAGAACATGCTCTAATACCAATTGTAGGAGCAATTGGGATCAAAAACTAATTCAGAGAGTACCTGCTCTGATACCAATTGTAGGATCGAAATAAAATAGAATATACTCTAGATGGGGGTGAATAGAGTATGCAGCGAAATTTATCAATTAAAAAAAATTCTAGCAAGTTATACAAGTATCATGACTGCTACATATGTGTCACAGATATGAGTAAGTGTCACAGCTATAATAACAGTCTAGCAATAGTATTGCAAGTATGGCACAACTATCACAGTATAAGCACAAGTAAAGTAAAGAGTGAGAAGGTAAATGCAAACACAGTGATGTATCCCGGTATCCCTCAATGTGAGGCTAATCCAGGCGGGAGAACTCTATCTCCCAGATGGAATCCACTATACAAATGGAACACAAGCTTTGATCCGAAGGCTTGCCGACTTCTTACAGTCACGAGCTTTGATCCGAAGAGCTAAAAGACTTCAAGTGTGGATTAAAGAACTTCTGAACAAGCTTCTGATTACAACTCTCTGAACTTCTAGACCGTACCATAATGGCAACTAAGACTAGAGAATTATAACTGGCTTGGGATGTAAAAATGAAGGCTTTTAGAACTAGTATACCAAAAGAGAAGAGAAGATTGAAAGTGAATTAATGTTTAGAAATATTAAATCTTTTCTCTATTTATAGGATTTCTCGAAGGAGAGTTCGGACAGAACTTGGCCAGAGTTCGTCTGTAAAATATCAGAAAATAGTCATTATATCCAAAACTTCAAGCAGACCAAGTTTCTGAACAAAATGTCCACTAAGGTCGAACTCGGCCAAACTGGGGCCAAACTCGGTCCGAGTTCTGTTCCTATAGTTCAGGGCTAGAACAGAAACTGGGTTGAGTTTTGGGTCCAACTTAGCTATTTCAAGATAGGCTATTTTGAAAACAATTTAGGGTAGCCTAATTGCTAGTAAGATGCGGTATATACTATATTTCTAGACTCAATAAAATAAAAAATTATAATACATACAGGAAATAAAGACAGACATGACCACGGGAAGCAGCTCTGAATAGTTGATGTTGCAGTCATCACAGTACATCTAAAAAGTATCGCAGTAGCTTATATCGAGTCCAGGTTAGATCGATTATCAAAATTGGTTCGACCATGACCAATGGGCTAACAATCTCCTCCATTTTGACAATTGACAAACCTTGACCGATATAACATCTTGATCGAACTGATTTGAAAATTAATTGAACTTTTCTCACTAGACATTGTGATATTGTATCTTTTTTCTCCCCCATTGTTATTTAGCAAAATTTTTTGGAGAAGCAAGCTCCCCCACAAATGTGCTTATAAAATAAGACAGACAAGTAAAGAAAAAATAGATTGCATATATTTCATAGAAACAGAGCATTTAATTAAAAATATAGTAGCTAAATATGAATGCTAAGCGAGACAGAAAAGTCAATATGCATGTAAATAGAATGAAACTCAAACAAATAAAATTTTGAGTATAACTAACTGAAAGAGTTTTACCATACACAAAGTACTATAACTGGACCCCTTACAAACTCGAGCAATGTTTTTTTGTCTCTGCCACCGCCTGGACCCCTGCTTTTACCCCTTCCGCGGATCTCTGAAATAAGCGCCTCTGAGTGGGATGTGCCCTGAGAAAGTCTCCGCATCTCTTCATTCAGTACCTCGCTCTTGACAAACTCTAGACTGATCACGCTTTTCGGAGCATAAGCGATTGTAGACACTTGTACGGTCTTCCACGAGTCTGGCGATATAAACTGCAGCCGTAGTCCATGAACCTCGTCGTCAAACTTGACTCCCATCGAGGATAGTTGGTCAACCATGCCCTAGAACTCACTCAAATAATCTGTAATGGATGCCCCATATTTGTACTACAGACCCATCATTATACGGATCAAGAATAATTTATTTAACCCGGTCTTCTTCGCATACAAAGATTCTAGCTTATCCCACAATGTCCTCGCGTGCTCAATACTGGAAACGTGGTTGTACACGTTCTCGTCAACGAACTTCCTGATGTATCCACACACATGTATATGCTTGAACTTTCAGTCCTCTTCGAATTTATTACTGGACCTCTCGAAAGCAAATTCTAGCAGATGCAGCTTCTTGACAAATAGCAAATCCTTCATCTTGCTTCTTCAGTAGTGATAGTTGGTACCGTTTATGTTTACCATGTGTATCGGCTTCGTGTCCATCTCTCCTTCCTGGTTTTCCTGTCAACTCCTGACACCCTTCTAAAATTCCAGAACCTGGCTCTAATACCATACTGTTGGGAACAAAATGCGAAAACTGTTCCCCAAACCAGATTACCTGCGAGAGAACCGAGAAAAATATACAAACCAAAAAATACAAACATAAATCGCAGACACAGAGATTTTTACGTAGAAAACCAAGATGGAAAAATTACGAGACGATCGGAGTCCAACCCTGAAGAACCTCCACTAATGGAAAAAAGAGATTACACCCTCTACAAGCTCCTTACCGATCCAACATGGATTCCTACAACTCTTTGGAACAGAAAATATATTACAACCACGAAGAAAAAAGACAATGAGAAATACCTAAATTGATCACCTTCTCCGAAATTGCCTCCAATTCTTCTTTCTCCTCTCCAAAGTTGCAATGACACTTTTGCCACCTTTTTTTCTCTCTTATTTTTTCTTATATTGTTGTATATTGTATGAGCCTTTATATAAACCCTTACATGAATTAGAGTTTCTATATGGAAATCTATATATGGAAGCCAAAAATATTTATGGGAATCCAATTACATTCAATCATATATTTAATGGAAATCAAATCATAAATTAGCTTAACATAAATTGGAAATCTAATTATATGGAAAGTTAATATATGAAAGATCCAATCATAAATATATAATTAAAGTCAAAGATGGAAATCCAATATAATATTTGCTTACCATAAATATTCCAATACACGGCTCTCGATGCACTTTTCGTGCTTTTCCGACACACGGATGGCGCTCGTCGCACTCCGGGGTATTCTTCACATAGGTTGGGAACCCCACCCACTCTAATATTTTGTAGGTTTTATTGTCCCCTTAAAAATTGCAAAAAAAGCAATATAGAAAAGAAAAAATAATATACAAGAACACACATAATTTAACGTAGTATTTTTCTCAGATCGAGAAGCTACATCCACGTTCGTTGCAGGCAAAATTTCTACTAAATTTTGAAGATAGTTTACAAGTTGCGCCCTAATACTCCTTTTATAGGTATAGGATATTAGGGCAACTTAATTACATGTGAAGCATCCAAACATATCCTTAATTACAGGTCGACTCGCCATCAAGGGGCTGAATGATCCAGTCACTTAAGTGATAAAATTGGGGGTGGGGGGTTCCAACCAATTAGGCTCCATACACAACTTAACAATCTCTCACTTGGAGACTTATTTGAGACTTATTTCACCATAGAAAGCTCTGAAACAACTTCATCATCTTCAGTCTTTATTAGCTTTCCCTGTATCGACGGTCCTCCACATCATCAAGTAACAAGGCCAACTGAAGTTGAGCACAACTCCAATTTCTCAATAGTGACAGCCTTCGTAAGCATATCAGTTGGATTCTTACTTCCTTGAAACTTCACAAGTTCTACGACACCATCATCCAAAGGTGACCTTATAAAATGATAACGAACCTATATATGCTTGGTTCTTGCATGAAAGAATGGATTCTTCACAAGGTGAATAGCGCTCTGACTATCACAATGCAAAACATTCTTCTGATTCTTTGGACCTGGATTCTCGAAGAACCCCTTGAAACCATATCATCTCCTTACTTTCCTCTGACACTGCAACATACTCTGCCTCTTTAGTTGATAAAATAATAATCTTCTGCAAGTGGGAGACCCAACTAATATATTTACAATTTTGTTTATTTTTTTGAAAATAGAATAACAAAACATTAATAAAATGATTAGTGTTATCGGTCTTCGGGGACAAGTATTTACGAAGCATTATCGTAAAAGATTATTCGAAGTCAATGTGCAGACTTCTCTCGAATTCCTTCAAGACATAAAACCCCCTTGATATTGATTGGCTTTCTATCACTGTACATAGCTCTGGTATAATGATACGCACTTAGCTTTTGTCAAAAATTAGAATGAACAACAGGAACAAAATGCTAGAGAAATAGAATAAAAATAGATTTTTGGTGAAGAAGGAAGAAAATAGAGATTTTTTATTCAATAATTGTAAACCCCCTGAATTTTCAAAATTTTAAAAACTGGATTTTTCACAATTTTCTGGAATTTTCTGGGATTTTCTGTAAATTAAAAATAGGGTTTTAATTATTCAATGATTTTTAAATGATAATAAATGATATTAAAATATTATGAAAATAATATTTTTGGATGTAAAATGAAAAACTGGACTTAGGGCAATTTTTCTGGAATTTATCGGACCCCGGACCTATTTTTTAAAGGCCTAAAACTATTTATTTAATTAATTAATTAATTATTAATTATTTACTGATTATTAATTAATTAAAATTATAAATTTTTTTTTTTAAAAATGAACCCGGCCCGCGGCCCATTGGGCCGGCCCGACCCAGCCCAGCACCTATCGGGTCGGGTCGGGTCTGTCAGCCACCCGACCCGCCCGCGCCCGTACCCGCCCCCACCCTCTCTCCCACGACCGCCGCTCGCCCGCGTTTGCCGCCGCCCCGCTCGGCCGCGCGTCCCCGCCCGCGTCGCCACGTCTCCGCCCCGCGCGGCCCCGCGACCCACGACCTCCATCCCGCTCGGCCGCGCGTCCCCGCCGCTGCCCTATATAAATCTCCACCCCTTCCACCACCACGTCCCCTCCGCCGTGCCCCCACCACTCGCCGCCGTCGCCGCCGCACCACCCCGACGCAGCCCAGCCCTCCTCCTCCGTCAGCCACCCACTCCTCGGCCACCTCACCCCGCAGCGACCACCGCAGCGAGCAGCCCCGCACCGCACAGCAGCTCCGGCAGCCGCCCGAGCTCGACGCCGCCGCCCCTCGGTCGCCGCCGCCTCCGCGAGCCGCGTCCGGCGAAGACCCGACCGCCCCAGCCGCCGGAGCCCCGCCGCAGAGCACCGGAACCCTAACCCTAACCCTAAATTCAATTTCGAATCCGACACGTGTCGGACACGTGTCGGACACGGTCTGACCCTGATTTTTGGGTCCCCTTCAGGTACGTGTAACTTTTTCCTCGTAGCTCCATTTTTGTTTCCGCAAATTACGTTGCGAAGCCTGTATGACCCTCTCGGTGTCCGGACAAACCGTTCGGGGCATCGCGTCCTGTGGTGATCGCACACCGCGATCCAAAAACAGGAAAAACCCAGACCCCGATTCACCCCGGAACTGAGTACGTCCCGCCAAACGGGACGACTTGGTCGCGTGCGGTCTTCACAGATACGTGCGCCTCATCGATACGGACGTGTGGGATTTCGCGGAAGCTGATTTGGGTGTGCGTGCACACCGGAATCAACGCGTATCCGCGGACATCGCCCCGTATCCGTCTTTTCTGTAATTCGACCTAACTTTGTGTACACACGTCGGATTGAAACGAAACTTGTGCCATCGGACTCGTAGCGATACGCTGGTCCTGTGGGTCAAGTTTGGTTCGATTCTGAGAACGTTGACGAAATCGCGTGTCGTGGGCCCCACAGGCCCCGCTCGACGGGCGATTTTGTGAACGGCTCATCGGAATTCAATTCTGAAAGTTCCGTTGGGTTCGTATCAGCGTTTCTGACCTGTTGACACTAAGTTTGGTGAATTTGGAGACCATTGACCCTGACGCGTTTTTCGGTGCAAAGCGGGCCCACCGGTGGACCCCGTTTTGGCCCAAAACTGCCGTTTCTGCCCTTGTCTCCAAATTGGACCCAAGGATAGGCGTTTCTAGCTGATTGATATTTTCTGGATCTGATGGTGATATTTTTTTCAGCAACCGGAGTACCGCCTGCAATTCCCGCCGAAGTCAGAACTGCAAACATAGCCGGGACCACAGGCAAGTGTACCTTGCCAAACCCTGCAGCTCGCTAATTATTTTCTGGATTTAATTATGCAATAATGGACAAGTAAAGCTTGCCAAATCTCAGTAATTCTTGACATAGTGTTTTAATGGATTTCTTGTGGAATTAAATATAAATATGTTTTAACTGCTTAACCTAGGAAACGAGTGACGTGCTTAGTGTCCGATCATAGTCGGGTGCCAACTCCGTACGCGGAGTTGTGTAACATCACATAGACATAGATATCGAGACCCGATAATGCTCGTACTTGTCTTATCAAGTACTTCAGAACCCAGGACACTTGACACTATTTCATGAGACAGAGTCTTCCTGAGACATTCAAGGTGATTCTGTATAGGATGCATGGTTATGACATAGACTTTACATTCTTAGACATTTGATTCATAGCTATCAGACTTGCTGCATTAGTTATAATCGTGCGTGACATGGACATAAGGCATCGTGGACATGAGACGTGGGATTACATTGGGTGGGGAGAGACACACAGACGACAGGCTGATATTATATATAAAACATAGTATATAACATAGTGTAGTTCATAGTTATTGCCGCTACCGGCTCCCCGACACAGAGCTTGTAGTGGCTTCAGCCTGAGTTCTAGTGCTGCTCTCATATTGCATATCACTTAGCTGGTTACATAGCTTACCCTCTTATTTAATTAACTGCTGCACTGTATTTATTTTGGCTTGTATTTTCTGTACCTTGCTGTCCCCTGAGGACCTGGATCCGGATTATGTCCCCAGGTACAGCTGAAGAGTACTACCCAGAGGTGTACGGTACAGGAGCACTCCTTGGAGCAGAACCAGGAACAGAGGACGAGATAGTGGCCGAAGATTTCTCCTGAGCCCGGCTTCAGCTATACAGTATTTCCATTTCCAGCATTTCATTTCCTGTCTATTTTTTCTTAAATGTAACAGAATAATTCTCGGATTTGTTCCCGAGATAACCTTATTTGTTATTGCATATTTATTTCCATTGCAATATTTCTGGCAATTAATCTGTGGTTATTCTGTGGATGAGATTAGAATACCTGAGACTTGTACTTAGTACTGCTAGATTACAGCTTAAGCATGCCCTGATGGATCCATTAAATTGGGTCGTCCATCGGTGCGTGCTGCTGGCCATTGCTCACGTGCTCAGTCCCTCGTCATTTTTGGGACTGGGACGTGACATGGTTTTTGTGGTGGCCCATGCAGGTCTACGACTAAATTGTTCGGTTTCAACTTAGGGACCGAACAGGCCTGCAATAAAAAAAAAAAAAAAGGATAAGTTTTTAGGATCTCATCCACTTGCTTGAATCGTTTTTGATATCTGTATCACATTCGAACTAAATTTGAACTTGCATCTTGCCTTGATTCCTGTGCGCCTCTTATTGGTTATTTTGGATACAGGAAAATGGACCCCCAAGAATGCAACGAGACTCCCGTCGGAACACCACCAGCTACAGGTGTCACCTATGACGACGAAGTGACACCAGTCGGAGAAATTCCCACAACTCAACAGAGCCAGCAGGCAGGTCAACCTACCTCCCGATTACGATGCGATGATATTCCACCTCCGCCGCAGTTCGTTCCACCAACGCCCGTACTCCCACAAGGACAGCCAATTGACGGGCAGCAGATATTCCAAATGATCTACGCGATGATGCAAGCGCAGCAACAAGTCCAACACGAGGCTCAGCGTCGCGAAGCTAACTTCTGGAGGGACAGCATCGTAACTGTACTGGAGCAGGCCAACCTACCAGCTCGACGTCCATCTACAGGCTCTATTACTGACTTCCGCCAACTGAAGCCCCGCACTTTTTCTGGAAAAGAGGAGCCCACAGAAGTTCATGAGTGGCTCACCAATATAAGGCATCAACTTGAAGCAGCCGAGCTCCCCCGGGAACGCTGGATGACTGCCGTCCGAATGCAGTTGACAGGCAACGCGCACCACTGGTGGTTGTCTGAGGAGACGCGACTCGGACCAGACCGAGTCACTTGGGAAGAGTTTTTCAGGCTCTTCCAAGAGATGTACATTCCGGCTATTGCACGATCAGAACTGCGGGACAAATTCAATCGCCTCACCCAGGACTCGATGACGGTGGAAGAGTACAACGCAGAATT
This sequence comes from Iris macrosiphon, assembly GCA_036927795.1. NCBI lineage: Eukaryota > Viridiplantae > Streptophyta > Magnoliopsida > Asparagales > Iridaceae > Iris > Iris macrosiphon. The sequence continues at coordinate 160,068,981 of JAYESA010000012.1, forward strand.
CATTCGTCTGAGCCGCTTTGCCCCAACCCTGATCCCGACCGAGGAAGAGAAGGCCGAGAAATTCTTCGACGGACTGAACATTGAGCTGCAGAAACTAATTGGGTCCGTCGCACCAACATCATACTCGGACGTTCTCGCTGCAGCCCGACGCATGGAACGCGTCACCAGGAGAGAGTCTCGCCTCAAACGGCCAATCACCTCGGTACCAGACAGAGCACCACCGGGAGAATCTGCAAAGAGAACTCACACGCACCAGCCACCCAGGACAGCTTCGCAGACCCTTCCTACCTGTCACTACTGCGGCAAGCTAGGCCATGTCGAGAGGGACTGCAGACGCAAGTTGGGATTGTGCCTGATTTGCGGCACCAATCAACACATAGCCAAGGACTGTCCCCAGCATCGAGATGGAGCACCAAGGGCAAACCAACCAGCTTTGCCAGCACCGAGGCCACCTCTGGCACCTCAGGCGACACTCTTCCAGCAAGCTCAGCAGCAGCAGAGGAATCTACCTCAAGGACGAGGGCAAGCTTATGCGCTGACTGTGCAGGACGCTGATGCGAGTAAGTGATTCGTAGTTATCCGTTCTAGTCTTGTCTAGCTCGTGACTATTGGTTCGTGACCTCAGCCCCAACCTAGTAATTTGCAACTTGTTAATAACAACCTGGTATTCATAAAAGTTATAGTTTTAACTAGATTTTCCTGGAAAGTGTAAACTTTCGATTTTAGGGAAATGGTATTTCCCTAAGTATCTTGTGATGTGTTTTCAAACGATGCTTGCGACCGCGTCATCTCTGTTGATCGGTTATTCTTTTGATTGCGAGGACGCAATCCTCTTAAGAGGGGTAGATTGTAAACCCCCTGAATTTTCAAAATTTTAAAAACTGGATTTTTCACAATTTTTTGGAATTTTCTGGGATTTTCTGTAAATTAAAAATAGGGTTTTAATTATTCAATGATTTTTAAATGATAATAAATGATATTAAAATATTATGAAAATAATATTTTTGGTTGTAAAATGAAAAACTGGACTTAGGGCAATTTTTCTGGAATTTATCGGACCCCGGACCTATTTTTTAAAGGCCTAAAACTATTTATTTAATTAATTAATTAATTATTAATTATTTACTGATTATTAATTAATTAAAATTATAATTTTTTTTTTTTAAAAATGAACCCGGCCCGCGGCCCATTGTGCTGGCCCGACCCAGCCCAGCACCTATCGGGTCGGGTCGGGTCTGTCAGCCACCCGACCCGCCCGCGCCCGTACCCGCCCCCACCCTCTCTCCCACGACCGCCGCTCGCCCGCGTTTGCCGCCGCCCCGCTCGGCCGCGCGTCCCCGCCTGCGTCGCCACGTCTCCGCCCCGCGCGGCCCCGCGACCCACGACCTCCGTCCCGCTCGGCCGCGCGTCCCCGCCGCTGCCCTATATAAATCTCCACCCCTTCCACCACCACGTCCCCTCCGCCATGCCCCCACCACTCGCCGCCGTCGCCGCCGCACCACCCCGACGCAGCCCAGCCCTCCTCCTCCGTCAGCCACCCACTCCTCGGCCACCGCACCCCGCAGCGGCCACCGCAGCGAGCAGCCCCGCACCGCACAGCAGCTCCGGCAGCCGCCCGAGCTCGACGCCGCCGCCCCTCGGTCGCCGCAGCCTCCGCGAGCCACGTCCGGCGAAGACCCGACCGCCCCAGCCGCCGGAGCCCCGCCGCAGAGCACCGGAACCCTAACCCTAAATTCAATTTCGAATCTGACACGTGTTGGACACGTGTCGGACACGGTCTGACCCTGATTTTTGGGTCCCCTTCAGGTGCGTGTAACTTTTTCCTCGTAGCTCCGTTTTTGTTTCCGTAAATTGCGTTGCGAAGCCTGTATGACCCTCTCGGTGTCCGGACAAACCGTTCGGGGCATCGCGTCCTGTGGTGATCGCACACCGCGATCCAAAAACAGGAAAAACCCAGACCCCGATTCACCCCGGAACTGAGTACGTCCCGCCAAACGGGACGACTTGGTCGTGTGCGGTCTTCACAGATACGTGCGCCTCGTCGATACGGACGTGTGGGATTTCGCGGAAGCTGATTTGGGTGTGCGTGCACACCGAAATCAACGCGTATCCGCGGACATCGCCCCGTATCCGTCTTTTCTGTAATTCGACCTAACTTTGTGTACACACGTCGGATTGAAACGAAACTTGCGCCATCGGACTCGTAGCGATACGCTGGTCCTGTGGGTCAAGTTTGGTTCGATTCTGAGAACGTTGACGAAATTGCGTGTCGTGGGCCCCATAGGCCCCGCTCGACGGGCGATTTTGTGAACGGCTCATCGGAATTTAATTCTGAAAGTTTCGTTGGGTTCGTATCAGCGTTTCTGACCTTTTGACACTAAGTTTGGTAAATTTGGAGACCATTGACCCTGACGCATTTTTTGGTGCAAAGCGGGCCCACCGGTAGACCCCGTTTTGGCCCGAAACTGCCGTTTCTGCCCTTGTCTCCAAATTGGACCCAAGGACAGGCGTTTCTAGCTGATTGATATTTTCTGGATCTGATGGTGATGTTTGTTTCAGCAACCGGAGTACCGCCTGCAATTCCCGCCGAAGTCAGAACTGCAAACATAGCCGGGACCACAGGCAAGTGTACCTTGCCAAACCCTGCAGCTCGCTAATTATTTTCTGGATTTAATTATGCAATAATGGACAAGTAAAGCTTGCCAAATCTCAGTAATTCTTGACATAGTATTTTAATGGATTTTTTGTGGAATTAAATATAAACATGTTTTAACTGCTTAACCTAGGAAACGAGTGACGTGCTTAGTGTCCGATCATAGTCGGGTGCCAACTCCGTACGCGGAGTTGTGTAACGTCACATAGACATGGATATCAAGACCCGATAATGCTCGTACTTGTCTTATCAAGTACTTCAGAACCCAGGACACTTGACACTATTTCATGAGACAGAGTCTTCCTGAGACATTCAAGGTGATTCTGTATAGGATGCATGGTTATGACATAGACTTTACATTCTTAGACATTTGATTCATAGCTATCAGACTTGCTGCATTAGTTATAATCGTGCGTGACATGGACATGAGGCATCGTGGACATGAGACGTGGGATTACATTGGGTGGGGAGAGACACACAGACGACAGGCTGATATTATATATAAAACATAGTATATAACATAGTGTAGTTCATAGTTATTGCCGCTACCGGCTCCCCGACACAGAGCTTGTAGTGGCTTCAGCCTGAGTTCTAGTGCTGCTCTCATATTGCATATCACTTAGCTGGTTACATAGCTTACCCTCTTGTTTAATTAACTGCTGCACTGTATTTATTTTGGCTTGTATTTTCTGTACCTTGCTGTCCCCTGAGGACCTGGATCCGGATTATGTCCCCAGGTACAGCTGAAGAGTACTACCCAGAGGTGTACGGTACAGGAGCACTCCTTGGAGCAGAACCAGGAACAGAGGACGAGATAGTGGCCGAAGATTTCTCCTGAGCCCGGCTTCAGCTATACAGTATTTCCATTTCCAGCATTTCATTTCCTGTCTATTTTTCCTTAAATGTAACAGAATAATTCTCGGATTTGTTCCCGAGATAACCTTATTTGTTATTGCATATTTATTTCCATTGCAATATTTCTGGCAATTAATCTGTGGTTATTCTGTGGATGAGATTAGAATACCTGAGACTTGTACTTAGTACTGCTAGATTACAGCTTAAGCATGCCCTGATGGATCCATTAAATTGGGTCGTCCATCGGTGCGTGCTGCTGGCCATTGCTCACATGCTCAGTCCCTCGTCATTTTTGGGACTGGGGCGTGACAATAATACAAAAAATATAAAATATATAGGTAGTCTCTCAACCGACAAATTTAATATAATTTAATAAAAATAAAATCCACATATTTAATAGAATAAATGGTTGATTAACTAGTTGTTTGAGCCATAACTATTTGCCAATAAAATTTTAATCGACAAAATAATAAAAATCAAAACGATTAGAAAAAGAAGAGTAAATAAAAAATCTTTCGGCATTCGCGCCCGCATATATGAGCACGTACTAGCACACGTTATGCACATCGAGTAGATTTAGTCGAGTCGGGCTGGGCCTGGCAGCAAAGACGACTCACGCATGTTGCCCACAGGTCTAGCTCACAATAAGTCACAAGTGAGCAAGGGTGAGGGAGTAATATAAAGACTAGGAAACAAGTTATTCTAACCAATGTGTGACTAAATGGGAAGTTGGTATTTTACCAAATAATATTATAATTTGCCATAAAAATCAAGTTTCGCAAACAAAGATAACAATATATAAAAGAATAATAGAATATAATTTTTTAGCAAATGAATACTATGTAATATGTGAGCAGGACTACAACCTTGAATCTCACTTAGTGACTATTGCCTTTATCTGAAGAAGTATATAATAGACTACTCATTGAATCAAATTTCTTGAATCAGATTTAGAAAATAGCACACATAGTACACTAGAGGTTCTTGGCTCTATCATGGTGGCACTTCTGATTGGCAATGCACACTCTTTTCTTATTCATGAGAGTTATCTGGAATTACTCTATCCTATAGTCATGGCCTTCATGATTTCTCTTATAGGTAAGTCTTTAAAGGGTTGGTCATTTGTGTCAACCATGCATAATAATACTTGGATCTATTAAGAGTTTTAAAACTCATCCTAACCATGTCACACTGGACATTGTCATCATAAGGACGGAGTATCTTTGTACAACTTCGTACAACCGCTTGGACATTAGTTTTGAGAATTTAATCCCAGGGTTAGTGTTCCATATTAGTCACCTAAATCCATCTTGTTTCTACCCATTGAATCTTCTTCTTGGATTCTTCAGCCAAACTCAGTTAGATTGTTACTGCTGGTGATTTGCTTATGGGCTTAACCCCACTCCTTCAATATTTTTAGGATTAACGTCCTAGACAAACCCTTCATCAAGATATCTGCAAGGTTTTTTGACTTTTTATATTCAAGAAGCACATATTTGCCTAATAAGCAATTTATTAACTCAATGCGCAGCTAAAGGTACATATTCATCTTAGAATTCATAGAATTATGCTTTGGCAGTTCTATAATAGATTTATTATCACTATTTATAGAATTTGACAGTACAAAAATATACTGAACATGTATATGCATAATAAAATTTCTGAGTCATTCAGCTTCAGTACAAGCAGTATCTACAACTATTATATCAGATTCCATGATACTCCTCGATATTATAGTTTGTTTACAAGAGCCACTTGAGATTACAATCCTCCCAGAGTAAAAATATAAAGTGAGTGTAGTTCTCCGCTCTTAGAGGATCACTACGAGATGCTCGTGGCTAGATGACCCAGTCGAAATTGGGTATTTGGGAATCCTTTCGGTATAATAGATCATGGGAAAAATATAATAAACATGTCCAACTCATGGATTGGCTTCTATTGGAATGAGTCCAAGAGTTTTGTTGGATGTTTTCGCTACTTGGTTTTGATGAATGCATTTTTGGGTTACTTTCGATGATTGATTTTTATTGTTTACTTTCATTGCTTTCCACATTCATTTCGAATCTTAAGAGAAAGATATCGAAGGATGCTAATCAAGTATTGGCACAATTTCAGGATGCATAGGTGAGAGATGATCATAGCGTAAAGTTCCTCTTTCTCTCTAATAGATTCATTTTGATGAGTATTTTTGTCCCTTCGATGAATTCTTTATCTTCACACCTTAACAAAAAATCTCTTATCTATGCTATTGTTGTGTTCCTACAATCAGTGATACCATAACAACAAAGATAATATAAAAAAGATGCATTATATGTTAAAACAAAGAACTGCTGCTTACTTGTTCCAAGATAAATAATTATATGTCCTTTATTGTATACTGTACAAAGAGAAGTATATAGAAAACCTCTTATGGTTTGAAATTGATCGATATAAAAAGAAGAGAAAAGATAAAAATGTATGCTTGTTATTCAATTGTTGAATAGTAGTATTTTATCTTATAGAAGTTGCATTCAACCATTGGTCTTGGACAACTTGTGCACAAGGGTGTAATCCCTCGATGATTACTGGAGCACTAGAAATCGCTCGGCCTAGGAGGGAACATGACACCCTGAGGCTTGTACGTCCTTAAGATCAGAGGGTGTCATTCTATTAGGAAGATGTGCTTGTAGGTCCCAACTGCTAATCATTGAGAGTCAACCATTGACCATCATGTAGTTAGGTCGCATGCTAGGATATCTTTCTAGCAAGCTTAACACTTTAATGTAGTGGCAAACAGTAATTTTTATACGTATATGCAAATTATGCTAACTCTTGTCTGTTGTTGGGATAGATAGTCGATCGTGGATAAACATCACCTTATAAGTGAGATTTCTATGGTTTTTGTTTCTTACTATGAATTTTTTTAAAAAGAATCTAGACTAGTAAGACATCACTTCATAATAGTTGCTAGCCTCACATGTTTACTTAGTATTGATTTCAGGTAAGTTCAGTTATGTTCGCTCACTAGTACACGATATGTACTGACACATGTTTTTTGGACATCCCCAGGTAACGGGAGACATGAGCACATTTAGATGAACTAGAAGCTCGTCCAATCTAGTGGAACCGTATTTGACGCCTCAAAGTTTCCATTTCAAGTTAGCAGTTTCTTTTGAAGGTGTTTTATCTTTTATTTTAGTAAAGGCATATGATGTATGAACGTCGTAGATATTTTCAAGTTTTAAAAGAGATGTAAGCCAAGTTTAACATTTTGTAATCGGCCTACACGAGTATAATGCAATCCCGTTTCAAGTTATCAATAAAAGAATTTAATTTATTCCTATCTCAAAGTATATTATTCAATTTTTTGTATTAAAGTTTTGCTGCTTCTTTATCTGTCACGACCCGCACCCAGTGTAAGGATACAAGTATGTGGGTAAGTCCACCCTATGCTGCAGCATCTGTGGTAGAACGTTGTTTAGGTCCATAATACTATCTAAATATCTCACACAATATATATAATGTACCTGTCATGATATCTCAACCCATAATTGGAGGACAATATGATAATATGATAATGGTAAACAATGCTAAATCACAATAATAAACTAGAGGAAGATATGGCACGATATAGAATATAAGAGAAGAAATAAAGTCACAATACATTACAAGTCCAAGTCTGAATATCAAAACAATAATCTCAAATATAATACAATAAAAAAAGTCTAATTGACATATACAATATCATAAATGAACTAGCTAAGTCTCATCGACTGTTGGTAATATCTCAACAGGCTCTACGGGTGTTATCTCAATAGGCTCGTCATCCTGTGGCCCATAGTGTGTAGGACACCACTCCTCTAATGAATCATCTGAAAATATATCCAGTCAGGATTAGAGTGAAGTACAACCCAATAGAGTTCCAATAATTGACAAAAATTATGAAACAACAATAACAATGGAAATAAATGATCAAAGTGACTAAACTAGCATATATTACGAGAAAAAAATATTATGGTAAATAATTACAAGAACTGAGAACAATATGGCGAGGAACAATAATATAATGAACTAGAATAAAGGAAATAATACAGTAAATGTGCCTTAAAATATTAGTAAGATAATGTGATCGGCTTGGGTCTAGCACGGGCTATATATAAAAGGTGAGCTAGCGTGAGAGTTTCATGGTCTGCTAACTATCACGGGCTATATATAAAAGGTGAGCTAGCGTGATCACACGAGAGTTTCATGGTCTGGTAACTATCATGGGATACACTAAATTACAAGATATAATGTATGATCACATATCCACAAATACTTTTCCAACCCCCGACTAGTACACGGATCAAAATTATGATACGTTATAACACGTATATCACTACACGGTCTATAATATTATATACTATGATCACGGTCTATATAATTACTAAGATATCATGGTAATTACTGAGTACTCACGAAGTACGACACGATAATCACTGAGTCATCACAACAATAACATCTCATGACCAAGATCCACATATACCAATCCATGAAACCATCGTGTCAGGAATCAAATATCTCAATACTAAATATATGAAAAGTAGAGACTATCAAATAATAAAACTATCAGAGACTGTACTCGCATATGGTCTAGAGCAAATGATATATGACGATATCCGAGCTGGTGTCACACACCTATATATTAATGACATGTCAATGGGTGTAAGGAATGAGAAATAAACTAAATGTACTAAATATGCTTTTCTAGGTCGAGACTAGGTTATACTAATCAAACTTGGTCAAACTAGCTATTTCTAGGTTGTATAAGTCCATCTCTAGGTTATTGGGTCCATACACTACTTTCTAGGTTATACTAGCTATATTAGGATACTACCTTGTCTTTGAACCATCTTGGTATCACTACCTAGTTACCCTCTTGACACCCACTACCCATACATAGAGATAAAGCCAATACCTAGTATTACCTTGGTGTATCTTAAGGTAATACTAGAACTAATATTTGTCCTAACTAATACTTATACTATATACTCTAGAGCCAGCACACATTCATGGCCATATGCACTACACTCAGGATTTTCCTCATTATACTTACCTTCATATTGCTGCTGACACTAGACTACTGCATTTGCATTATACTCATTATGCATTCCCACTCTACCCCTTTACTGGTTGCTACAACATCCAACTACCTTGGTGTTACTGCTGTTGCTTCTCTAACTTTAGTTGTTGTGGCAATTAAAGTTGCTGCGACATGCTATTGAGCATCCCCCTTTTCTTTGTGTACTGCTGCTGCTACATACCCTTGCTCCTTGCCACTGATACTCGATACCCCTCTCAAGTCTGGACTTTTACTTTTGCTACTTCATATTAAACCCGATACCCCCCTCTTTATTCCATCACACACCACACATTAGTCACAAATCCCCCACACATTAGCACTTATACTGCTGCTGCTGTTGTGATTTTTATTAAATCTGAGCCCAATCTAATCCTGATACAATACATCCTAATATGAATAATAAATCTCACCCAATTACACATCATCACAAGCTCCTCCATACTACTATAACACAGTCCCCTTCTCACTGCTACTACAGCAACTGCTCTACATGTTGGCCTGTTGCTGCTACTCTAATGATCTCGGTATCAGTGATACCTGAGCCCCCCTTCTAGTTGCACTAAGTGCAAATCTAATTGCTACATCTACTTTTACTCCTAATGCAACTTAAAGTTGCTGCTACTACCCCTATCCAAACTGCTATTGCTCTTGCTATAATTCCAACCCGAGCATAATCAACCATACCTTACACAAGCTTCACACAAACACATAGACACTTAGATAGACTTATATATACTCTATAATATATATATATACCTATATTCATACATGTAACCACTAATAATGCATCCATATATATATATATATATATATACTTACACTTACATGTATACAATTAGGCATTTTGACAAACACTTAGAGTGTAAAGTTAGGATACTCATGATACGTACCCAACCCAAGTATTAAAACCCACAATACATTACAAATACCTATAATACATATCAATTATTCTTATAAACAACTAATACAACTAGTTCGAAAGGAATTTGAAGGAAATTAACACAAATCACCTAAAATGAACCCGTATCACATCGTATCACAAAATACTATGATACGCTCTACTCGTGTCCAATTATGGACATGTACCTACTCCCACAACCATGACATAAGTCTAATTAGATATATTTGGTCTTATGACACACATTTGATGTGTCAATCACGAAATTCTCTCTAATTGGGCACAAATTACCATGTAGAATTCATAATATAAGTCATATGAACCTAGTTCTTGATCCTATGTATATCCTTAAACCAAGGAATAATTTCTAATGATTAAATGCATGAATTAGAGTCTATATTATAGAATGGATTCAGAATTTACCTATTGGGAGATAGATTTCCAATAAAATGATCATTGGACACAATTAGGACACAATCTCCTTGTCAATTCCTCCTCCTTCAAGTGCTCCTTGCAATCCAAGCTTTAATGCTTCTTAGATGATAAAATTAAGAGAGAATGAGAATGAATTAGGTTGAATTTGTTGGAGGAATGAGTCAATTTGGGAAAGAACACAATTGAGGATCTAGAATGAATGAACTAATAAGAGGAGAGAGAGAGAGAGAGAGAGAGAGACCCTCTTCAAGTGGCCGGCCCCCCTCTCCCCCTCTCGAAGTAATGTACAATGCCCAAGGTAGGGTACCTACTAGTTAGTCATAAGGTTTATTTAGGGAGGGCTATATTAGAAAATTTCTAATTCTACATGAAACAAATCTAATCTTCTTAATTAATTAAGTGAATGGGTCTAGTCTAATGTTGGGCTTAATTGTGTCATGATAAACTAATGGGTCCACTAATGACAAGTCCAAATAAAATAGGCTAGCCTAGTAACAAATAATTAAATAGTACAACTCAATATAATAATTAGTAGCACATAATATAAATATTTAAATCACTAAATAATAAATATGCTAAATGACAAAAATACCCTCATCTAGAAATATGGTAGTGACAAGTCTACTCTCCTTAGAAAAATTTTGTCCTCGAAATTTAAGAAGAACTAATATTACAACAAGCAAAAAAGAATGATATCTCACAGCTCAAAGAGATAAGGGTATCGCTCGCGCATCTCGGCTTCCCTCTTCCAGGTAGACTCTCCCGGAAAGTGATGCCTCCACGCGACGCATACTAAGGGAATCGTCTTGTTCTGCAGCACCTTCTCCATGTGATCCAGAATCTCCACCTGATGTTCTAGGTAACTCAGAGTCGGACCCACCTCGATCTCCGAGTGATCCAATATATGAATAGGGTCTGCCATATACCATCTCAAATGCGACACATGGAACACATCATGCACTCCCTCTAGTATAGACAGGAAGTCTAATATGTAGGCCACATCACCAACCCTCGAAAAAATACAGAAGGGTCCGATGTACCTTGGACTAAGCTTTCTGTCTCCACCAAAGAGAATTATGCCCCGTGTTAGAGAAATCCACAAGAACACCAGATCGCCAACCTAGAACAAAACAACCTTAACACTCAATCTAAAATAAAATAACCATAAGCAATATAAACAAAACCTATACCTCAAACTCCAAAGGTCTCTGGTGGCTATCGGCACAATATCGTTGTCTGGCTTGCGCCACATGGAGTCTATCTCTGATGAGCTTCACATTCTCAGTTGCATCTAGAATCATCTCTGGTCCCAACAAGACTCTATCATCAACATCATCCCAAGATAGAGGAGTGTGACATCTCCGTCCATAGAAAGCCTCGAAAGGTGACATCTAGATACTGGCCTGGTAGTTGTTGTTGTAAGCAAACTCTACCAGGTGAAGATGATCCTCCCAAGAGCCTCTGAAATCCAAAACACAACTGTGAAGCATATCCTCAAGAGTCTAAATAGTTCTCTCTGACTGCCCGTCTGGCTAAGGGTGATATGCAGTATTGAACTTGATCTGGGTGCCCAAGCTAGACTGCAAACTCCTCCAAAAGTTGGATGTGAAACGACTATCCTGATCGAAGATGATGCTCACAGAAACTCCATGCAATCTGACAATCTGTCGTACAAACATCTCCGCTAGCTTCTCCGTAGACCTTACTTTGAATGGCAAAAAGTGAGCTGATTTGATCAACCTGTCTACGATGACGCAAATTACGTCTTTCCCTCCTGGAGAACACGAAGCCCCGAAACAAAATCCATAGTAACATGCTCCCACTTTTACTCTGGAATGGGTAAAGGCTAAAGTAAACCACCTGGCCTCTACCTCTCTGCCTTTACCTGCTGGCACACTAAACATCTAGATACGAAGCGCACCACCTCCCGCTTTATACCATACCACTATACATTCTCTCTCAGATCTCTATACATCTTGTTGGCACCTGGATGTATAGATTACTGCAATCGATGCACCTCCTGAAGAACCTATTCGTGTAACGTCCCACTTGGAACACACAATCTTGTACCGTATCGTAGTGATCTATCCTCAACAAAAGTGAAGTCCTCAGATAATCCCATCCGAACATGTGCTCTGATGCTTCTCAGATACTCATCGTCATACTGCATAGCTCGGATCCTGTCCATCAGCTCTAACTGTATCTGCAATCCCCATATCTTTATCTTGATACCAGGTACCAGCACCTTAATACCCAAGATCTCAAGATCGGACAATAAATGTATGTCCGTAGTCAAGCACATAGCCACTGGATACTTGCTTAAGGCATCATCGACTACGTTGGACTTCCCTGGATGGTACTGCAATTATATGGCGAAGTCCTTCATAAACTCCAACCATCGCCGATGTCTTATGTTTAGCTCTTTCTGGGTAAACACATACTCCAAGCTATTATGGTCTATGAAGATCTCTATACGCTCTCCATAAAAATAGTATTTCCAAAGCTGTAGAGAAACAATGGTCGCTGACAACTCCAAATTGTGGTTATGGTAATTCTTCTTATGATGACACAATTGCCTGGAAGCATAGGCAATTACCTTCATATTCATCTATAAGACAAAACCCAAACCCTTCCCCGAAGCATCACTATAGATAGTGCATCCACCCAATCTTGATGGCAACGTCAATATTGGAGCTGTCGTCAACCTCTTCTTCAGCTCCTCAAAAGCGGCCTGACTCTCCTATATCCAGACAAACTCTACATCCTTCCTGGTCAGTCTAGTCATCGGCTCCATAATCCTAAAGAAGTCCTGTACAAACCTCCGATAATAACCTGCTAGCCCTGTTTGTGGTATTAAATAAAAGAATAAAGATGTATTCAATATGGGGTTTACACAGAACCCGTCTTCTTTTGTTTACAAACAAACTTGTACAATTTGATCCTATACGAGGATATGGGAGTAAAATTTATTTAATCTAGGTAGATATTGCTATAGGTGTCTGATCTGCAGTCGATCACTTTAGCCCTTGGACCACATGATGTTGAAGAAGTGCCGTAGAAGACAGGAAGCAGCTTCGAAGGTTGCAGGAGAGGGTGGATGCACGATGCCAAAGTCGTCGATCCCTACTCTTCGCCTGAGCTCCGGGTGATCTCTCTCTCTCTCTCGGGTTCGATCTTCCAATTCTTGTTGACCTGGTTCGATCTTTAAGTTTTCAGTTTTTTGACCTCGGATCTGATATTGGCTTTCTTGACCAAATTTCCGACCTTTTTCCTCATTGATAGAGGTCTCTATTTATAGAGTTTTAGTGATAGTGACCACTCTGTCGGTGTAACAACCGAGGAGTGGAAAGTACAGCACCCTTTTACACAACGGTTAAAGTAACCAATGCCTGCGTATAGATGATCTTTTGAATGAGCGTGTGACGCGGGTCCAACTAAGGGACACAACGCGTACTATTGCTACGAAGATCACAGCGTAAAAGCCACGTAGGTAGGTATCCATCGTGTAGAAGAGGTTGGCATAGAAGCCAAATGTCTGTCACCATGGCATAGAAGCCAAATAGTTATCAAACCGGCATAGAAGTCGAACAGGCGTAGAAGCCGAACAGGCGTAGAAGCCGAACAGACGTAGAAGCCGAGTGGTCGTAGAGGCCGAACAGGCATAGAAGCCGAGTGGTCGTAGAGGCCGAACAGGCATAGAAGCCGAGGGGGCACAGGGGCCGAACAGGCGTAGAAGCCGAAGGGGCACAGGGGCCGAACAGGCGTAGAAGCCGAAGGGGCACAGGGGCCGAACATGCGAAGAAGCCGAAGGGGCACAGGGGCCGAACAGGCGTAGAAGCCGAAGAGGGCACAGGGGCCGAGTAGGCATAGAAGCTGAAGGGGCACAAGGGCCGAGCAGGCGTAGAAGCCGAAGGGGCACAATTGCTGGATGGGCGTAGAAGCCGCTGCGTACCGTGCCACAGTGCTGACATGGACGTCTTAGCCGGAATTATGGCTTTTGAAGATATAATCAAATCTCTCGCATTAAATATCGAGATTTGCCATCATCCCGTGTATTAAATGTGGAGGCGTATTCTTTGACGGCCTGCAACCCTTTCTGTGCATCAGTCGCAGAGACGTGCCTCGAGAAACTGTCACCGCACTGTGCATTAGGCGAAGAGACGTGCCTCGAACCCCGTACGGAGTGCAGCTTTTGGCGTAGCAGGCGGTTTGTCTACTGCAGAACGTAAACAGCTCGCATTTTGCCTGTGTAAAACAAGGCAGCGTATCCCCTCGTGCTTTAAAAAAGCAGTTTATGCGAAGGGGATGGCGGTATTTGACAGCATGGGTGGCAGTGCAGTGCCATCATTATAGCCGTCGCTTGGGTAGTCGAGCCGTATCCCTTTGCCAGAAGTCCAGACGTCAGGTTCTTTGCAGGCTCTGACAGGTTCATTGCAGGATCTGACAGGTTCACTTCGGAGAATATGAAGCGTCTCTTGTACACCTCCATGCTGCGTATAAAAAGGGGATGAGTTTTAACGCCCTGGAGGCGATGAAGCACCCTGTTTACGCTGAAGCGGCTTGGACGTACTGCCTTACGCGGATGGTCCTTTGAGCTTTTTTATGTTTTACGCTCTGTTCTAGCGGAAAAGGGCTCTGTTGCACGCTTGATGGCTCTGAAGCCCTCTGCTTACGCTGCTCTGCACTGATATGCCGCGTAGTCATCCGGCGTATTTTTCATGCTTCTACAAGACACCCTTCAAAGCTTTCAAATTCCTCGGAAGTTGGAACGCTTTGAATGAAGCATGAACCGCACCTCGTGACTCAAAACGTTTCTGAATGGAGTGTTGAAACGGTCGATGCTGACTTTATGGCGGATTTATTGGGGACCGGTGTGACCCCTTTTCGCCTATAAAAGGCTGGGGGAGTTAGCCTGTTCTCCCCATATTTTCATCACCACGCAGAGATGATCGCCGAAGTTCACCGGGTCAATTTGAGGAAGAAGGAGATCATGTTCTTCCAGCGTGTAAGGAGCCAAAAAAGACGGCGTCTTCGAGCAAGTGTCCACTGCAACGATGGATCATGGAAGGATATCTTAGCCTTCCTTGCTCGGGATAATCTGCAACTTTATGTGGTGGTTCTTCAGAAAAGACGAAGAATCGTATTTCACCACGCTGTTTGCAAGTGGCGCCCTCTCTAGTTACTTCTGGTGACGAGAGGCAGACAGACCGGCCAGAGCGGCGGTAGTCTGTAGGAAAGCAGAGTTACCCTGCTTTCTTTTTGGAGGATGGGTCATCTGCCCAGTTTTGTATCCTCTTGCCACTGATCATCTTCTTGGAAGAAGAGGAAGACCATCACCAGTGCGAGACCCTGTCAGAGCGGCTTCTCGGTGTGATCTTCGGACGATGATGGGGAAATCCTTTGTAGATAGAGTTTTCCTCATATGTAATCATGAAGATGAAAAGAAAACCCTTGTAGATGGAATTTCCCTCATATGTAATCATGACTTTAATCTTTTAATAAAATTGTCTTGCTTCTTCATATGATCATTTTGCCGTACGTTGCTGTGAAGTCTGAATATGTGTAGCTTCGACACATCTGAATCTTTACGCCGACTCTGTAGAAAGAGTGCTAGGTCCTGTCCTTTACGCATAGCGAATAGTCCATAGAACGCTGTAGAGCATTTTGAATATTTTAGAACTGTCCTGTTGCTAGGACTGAGGAACCGCGTAGAGCTCTGAACTTCTGATAAACAGAATTTTTGTTCAGACTTCGTCTTCAAGAATGACTTCCCGAAAAAAATCCCTTGGAACAGGGTCGAGAAATGGCTGTCTAACTGAGTTGCCATCTTGATAGACGAGATATTCAGACTGGAGTCTGGATGAACCTCCAATTGACCCGAGAAGAGTAATTTCTCAATGTTTAAACTCTTGTATGCTTCGGGTACTTGGGATATATTGAGGCCAAGAAGGAGTATCTTCTGTATGAACTCCTGTAATTGACCGTCTTGAGTTCGGATATACGGAAAGTCAGATATCCATAGCGTAGATGAGCTGAAAATCTTGAGTTCGTAGGCCTATTGAGCGTAGAAAGCCACCGAGCGTGAGATCATTGATTTGGAGCTGCTAAGCGTGAAGTCGTAGGTTTGTAGCCTCTCGAGCGTAAAAGCTACCGAGCACAAAGGCATCCGGGCATAAAACCATAGACTGATAGGTTGCGAGCATAGAACCATAGATCTGTTGCTGTCGAGCGTAGAAAGCTCCTTAGCGTAGAACTGTAGATTTGTAGCCTGTGAATGAAAGAAATATTCCGAGCGTAGAGGTTGCGGATCTGTTGCCTCCGAGCGTAAACTAAGTGCCATCGAGCGTGAGATCATTGATTTGGTACCTGCTGAGCGTAAAAAGTCGTAGGTTTGTGGCCTCTCGAGCATAAAAGCTACCGAGCACAAAGGCATCCGGGCGTAAAACCATAGACTTGTAGCTTGCGAGCGTAAAACCGTAGATCTGTTGCTGTCGAGCGTAGAAAAGCCCCTTAGCATAGAAACCGCTGACCTGCTTTTGCACAAAAAACTCTTCGAATCTGACTGTCCGTCTTTCGAGAGTAGTGGGCTGACGTAGCACCCAATCATAACCAAATATTAATTTGTGAGATTTGGTTGGGGGTTTCGAGGAGCTGCCTGAGGATTCGAGGAGTCGATCCGAACTCTATATATATCCCAAGCTTTGGAGAGAGAAACTTTTTATCCGTCTTCTGTGAGAGAGAGCTTTTGATTTTAAGTTTTTTTCCCCTCGTTCTTTCTTCGAGCACTCCAAGCTTCCAGAAATGGCGCCGAAACAAACCCTCTCCACCAAGAAAAAGAGCATAGGCTCTTCTTCTCGTCCTTCTGCCCCGACGAGGGAGTCTTCGGTTGGGCAAGGCGAACTTTCCTCTGAGCCAAGCATTCTGCCGATGAGTAGCGCACCCGGCCTTAGAGGTATGGTCATTTGGGAATGACAAAGAACTATGAAAAATCTTTCGCACACGTTGAACGTGACCGCGCCAAATCGTCTTCTGTGCTGATAGCCTCTTTGAGGAAGATGACGCACGGAGACGTTTTCATCTTTTACGCCCACATTTCTAATGTGTCAGCGTAAAAAACTCCATGTCTTCGTAGTTATGAGCGTAAAAGCTCTGGCTGCCGAAGACTTCGGTGTATACTATAAAATTTTAGTTTTACACTTTGTATGGGACCTCCAGCATAATAACTAGATTTTTGGCAGTCTGGCGTAAAGCATGGACGGTATACTGCCAATTATGCATTCGGGATATGACTCCTGGCGTAGGAGGACCAAATTTTGTACAATCTTGGCGTAAAGCACCGACTATCGCTTCTTGGCCCTTATGTTGCAAGGTTCGTAATGACGTTTTTTCCTTGCGTTTTTGCAGTCGACTTGCAGGAGTCTTCGCTGGCCGAGGTGATGGGATCCGCTGTTGGGATGCTGCACTCGAACTACTTGGAGGATCTGTCGCATGTGACATTTCCTATCTCCGGACCCCAGTATCCCGAAGGGAGGAGGATCTTGATATCGGATCAGGGCGAGCGAATGCTGCTGAGCATGATCAACGGGGAGCCCCTAACGTACGTAGATGGGGAGCAGTACATCAAGCCAGCCTTCCTCTTTGGGGAAATGATAGACAAGCAGTCCCAGACGAAGCCCAAGAGAGAACCCTGGGTTTTTCCTGCCGATAGCGTGGTCTTGTATTTGCCCACGATGCCGAGAGATTATCCCATCTCGGCTTTCTTCCATGCCACACATCGCAGGAGGATGTCGTGGACGCTGACTCCTGATCTTCACGGGAAACCGGGAAAGATCTTTCATCTGAAAGGAGCCGACCGGGGGTCGTTTGTCAGCTGCCCCACTGGCGTTGTGACGTTGTTCAGGGGACTATGCCCGGGCAGCGTCCCGAGTGAAGACAGTTCAATGATCCAGCCGGTGCAATTGCCGACTTTCTGTAATGACTTCATGGTGCGAGGGGGGGTATACCCCAAGGAGAATCCTCGATGCAACGGGTGGATTACCCCAACAAATCTTCGATGGTCCTGCCTAGTTGACTGGGCTTTGAAGCATTTTTGGAGAGAGCTGGAAGTCATCGGACTGTATGCCGCCGTGAGCGTGACGAGTGTTGGGTTGCCTCCCAACCCTAACCTCTTTCTGGCGCTGATGGAGAGATACATTTCGCTCACCGGGACCTTCGCCACTCCACTGGGGGAGTTAGGGTTGGCCCTCCACGAAATGGCAGCGATCTCGAGACTGCCGATGGGGGATACCCCGTATGAAGAGTATGTTCCTACCAACTGGGAGTTGGAGGACTCGGATCCTCGGGTGGTGGAGGTGTATCAGGAGCTGATGTGCCACTACCTCGCGTGCACTGCTTTTTATAATGAGCCCTCTGACTTGGCTCACACCACTAAGTGGATGTCCTACCTCTTCTTCTACCGGGCCAGGGCCGTCAAGTCGGTGAAGGTTTCGGGGGACAAGCACGAGCCCGTGAACTGCTTGGGCGTGCTCAGTGCTGAGGTCGTTGTGGATCTTATGGAGGAGTCTAAAGCTCTAGATCATTTCCTCGCTGACGGGGTAGGTAAGTACCCTGAAGGCACTAAGGCCTATAGCTACCTGAGGCGCTGCTGCAGGCCTTTGTCTGAGGAAGCCAAGCTGGCTGGATTTCTCTCCATATGGCTGCGTCGAGTAGTGGTGCCTGGCACCGCGTCCGCGGACCGCATTCATCGGAAGATCTTGTGGCCCACCGTCCGTCTGGTGTTCGGGGCAAGACTGGGCTTTCTTCCTGCCATGGTGTGCCGTATACAGGCTGGCCTGAGAGCCATGACTGACGGACTGCTCGTCGATGAAGCTCAGCGTGAGAGTTTTCCCCGGGTGGAACTACCATACCTGTATTTGATGGGATGGTTAATTCTCCACAACCCCCGGGTGATGTCTCCCGGTCCTGGTAGCAGTGCGGGGGTAGTTTCTTGCTGAACTACAAGGGCTCCCTCTGGAACGTAAACACAGTCGTGGACTGTCGGCTGATGTTGGGCCTTGGCCATTATTGGAAGCTCTTCTGCACTGTCCCTTCTGTATATCGTAATCAGTCGGGGATCAGGCTCGAGGATTTAGGCGAAGAAAAGACCAATCCTTCTCCGGAGGCCTTTAATTGGTTGGTCTGCATCAGACCCTCCCACTTGCTGTACAGAAGCGAAGATCATTGCTTCTTTGAGCCTTACTTGCCCAGTCGGTTCGCCAGGAAGTTTGGGTACGATCAGCTGCACGTGGGCAATGCCATTACCAGCTTCAGGTCCAGGGGCGGACTCATTGATGGAGCCAGGGGATGGCGGTACTTCATCACGGGTTGCACCGGAGCAATCTTCATTGTGTCGGTCGCCACCCTTTCCACGGAGCTGCGCATCCTCCATTCGTATGCTCAGTTCTACATGGCGATCAACACCCTCCATCGTGATTTTGACATGCGTGGAAGCTTCAGGGTGCCTTCTTCCAAGCCTGGGGGAAGAATCAAAGTCCCCTCGATTTCATCTGACGAGGGTGAGGAGTCCGTCATTTCGGATGAGCCTCTGGTGTCGGTACCGAGGTGCGAAGTGCCTTCGCCTGCGGGGGCACTGGCGATCTCAGGGAAGCGAAGGGCTTCTGTCTCGAAGCAAACTTCCCCTCGCAAGAGGAAGAAGAAGACGGCTGGCGGTGTCGGAGAACTCCTGCTTGAGGCTGCAATTGCTGCCACTGCTGCCACAGCATCTGGTAGTGGAATGAAATCGCCCGCATGGCCGAGGCAAATGGGAGAATCTTCCTCTAGGCCAGCAACGGAGGAAACTCTTACTGCGCCCGTAAGCATGACCAGCGAGGTTCCAGCTGACGAACCTCGAACACGTCTCGGCGGAGGCTTGGTGGAGCTCCAGGCGATGTCGGTTGGCCCACCTCCTTCTCCAGGTATGACAGTTCGTATTGCGTCATTAAGGCATGATATAGCTACATCGGCTGCAGGCGCGGCATATATACCGTTGGCTACGGGTAAAGGTCATCTTTATGTCTCCTCTTAGAAAGATTACTATCATATTGATGTCAACTTTCTTGTCCTCTTCTCAGGGGATGGCGCCCACGGGGAGTATAGCATTGAAGCGCATTCTGGCTCCGCTCGGGCTCTTGACGATCATACGGAGGCGTTCGACTTCGATGAGGAAGTGGCTTCGGGGGCCAGTACGCCCGGAGTAGTTTCGTCACCTCAAGAGGAGGACGAACCCGTCGTCGTGATCTCGCCTCTTGTGAGTATGGCGATGACTTCGACCGTCGTTGCCGCACCTTCTTCGGTCGCACCCCCTGTCGCGGCGGCGGCTGTGGCCACCTCGTCTGCAATCGTCCTTAGAGGGGAACTCGCCAATATCGCGGCCACTCCTGGCGTCCAACCAGATCTGGTTGCGCTGACTGAGCTGTATACCGGCACCTTCTACGCCAATTTGAACACGCTGATAACAATGGTGTTGGCGAAGAATCTGGATTTTGAGAGCCTGAAGAAGGCTTCCCAGTTTTCGATTGGGGCCGTCAGAGCGTTTGGCAATTCCGGGGTAGCTGACGCCCTGAAGGCGATGGTTAATGGGTTGGAGCAACCCATTAACGAATACTTGCAGCTGACTTAGGCAGTTTTGAAGCTGAAGTCCAGGCCAGATACGACTCCATGACTGCGCGGCTTACCAAACAGCTGGAGAGCTTGGATAGTTCCATCAAGGCGCATGAGCTGGAGAAGGATAAAAGAAAAGCCGTCGTGGAGGAGGCTCTTGCTGTTGAGACGCGGTGCCAATCCGAGCACGAAGGGAACGCAGCAAGGGTCAGCAAGTTGAAGGAGAAACTCGCTCGGGCAGAGGAGTGGGCTTCTCAGTCGCTGGCAGGTCTAGGCGTAGCGTCCGGTCGGCTGAGCACTGCTCGACGGGAATTGGACCGTGCAGAAGCTGCCCGACCTGGCTCTCTCCGGGCAAGGGCCGAGCTAGCCTTTACGAACAATCCTGAGGCACGGCTGGAACGGGCCCGCGCTGATGCCTTGGTTTCCAGGGCGAGAAGGTAGCTGCACTGGCGAAGTTGATTCGCGATCTGACTGCTCCCCCGCAATGATGTACCCTTCCTTGCTCTTAGCTTCCCCAATGTAATTCTGCTCTTTTTGGAAATAAAACGCATCTTTTCTGACTTTGTGGACCCATCATTTCGGAATATAAATAACAAGTTTAGGTGAGAGTGATATCAGAGGTAGTATGGACGTGATAAACTCTCGATAAACTTCTAGCAGGATATATCTATTCAGAGGTCGTACGGACATGATAGAATATGACCTAACTAGCTTCGTTGTGGAAGTAGTTTTGTCAGAATTGGGATTCCCGCCGTATTCTACCCTGGGGTAGAGGAGGTTAAGCATAGTACCTATTCAGGAATTTACCGTTGATAGGGGCCATTAATAGGTCTCCATTAGGCTGGGCTAACCTGTAAGCGCCATTCGAGAACGTTGTCTCGATCACATAAGGGCCTTCCCACTTGGGCTGAAATTTTCCTTTACTCCTGTGAGTGAGAATCATCGGCCTTCTTACGGCTAAGACTAGCTCGCCGATCTTGAACACTCTTTCCTTTACTTTATGATTGAAAGCTCTGAAAATGCGTGCTTGGTAGAGCGCGATGCGCTGTTGAGCTTGGAGGCATTTCTCTTCTAATCCTTCCAGCTCTTGAAGCCTTAACAGGTCATTCTTTTCTTGGGTCAGCTCATTAGTTACGGCTATCCTGAGCGACGGGATCTGGATTTCGATGGGAAGAACTACTTCGCTCCCGTAGACCAGTGAAAAGGGGGTACAACCTGTCGGTGTCCGTACCGTTGTGCGATATGCCCAGAGACATTCGCCCAGCTTCTCGTTCCAGTCTCTTTTGTTCGAAGAGACAAACTTCTTCAGGAGTTTGATAATGGTTTTATTGAAAGCTTCCGCGAAACCATTAGCAGCTGGATAATATGCCGTAGAGGCAATATTACGTATTCGATTTTTATCGCAAAATTGATGAAACGCTTGGCTGATGAACTGAGGCCCATTCTCATGGATTATCCTTCGGGGAATCCCAAAGCGATAAATGACGTGGTGTTTGATGAAGCTGATTACGTCAGACGCTTTTACCTCAGCAAGAGGGATCGCCTCCGCCCATTTGGAGAAATAATCCGTGATGGCTAGTATGAACCGGTGACCTCTGGAAGAAGACGGGTGAATAGGACCAACGATGTCCATACCCCATGCCTCGAAAGGCCAGGATGCAATCGTAGGATGTAGATATTCAGACGGTTGATGTATGAAGTCTGCATGGACCTGGCAGGCTCTGCATTGTCTTGCATAGCTGATTGCGTCTGTGATCATAGTGGGCCAGTAATAGCCCATTCTCCTGATACGATCCTGCAGCTTAGGACCGGGCTGTTGCGCTCCGCATACGCCGTCGTGAGCTTCCCGGATAATCTGCTGTGCTTCGTCGTCTGAGAGACATCTTAATAGCAATTCGTCGTAAGTCCGACGATATAGGCATTATGAAGATGCATCAAAGTAGAAGTGTAACGATCGTCTCTTGACGGATACTGCTTCTCTGGGGTCCTCTGGCAAGATTCCGTATGCGACAAAATCTATGAAGGGACTCCTCCAGTCTCTTCCAGGGGGATCTGTGTTCACAGCGTGGCTGCGTTCTATGTGAAGTTTGTTCTTCACGCAGAATAAATCTCTGTTAAGAAGGATTACCGAATTCTGCCTTCTTATAGGAGTGGCTAAATCCGCCGCTAGATTGGCTAGGGCATCAGCTTCCAGATTCTAGGATCGAGGCACATGCTCTAGGAAGAATCCTTTGAATGTCATGGCTATCTCGACCGTCGCTTGATGATAGGGGATGAGGTCTGGATTCCGGACTTCATATATTCCTCTGACTTGATTGACGATAAGCAGAGAATCACCGAAAGCTTCCAAGGACTCGACCTCTAGCTCTTTAGCGACTTAGAGTCTAATTAACAGGGCGTTGTATTTTGCCACATTGTTGGAGCATGGTTTGTTAAAAGAATATGCCCGGTAGATGACGAGTTTATCAGGAGTGACTAGGACGATTCCTACCCCTGAAACCACATTTCCCTGGGGACCAGTCCTGGAGGCGCCGTCGAAGAACAGTTCCCATGCGTCATCTTCCATTACGGAATTACATTCTGCAACTTCGTCGGGAATGTCTTCGTATAATTTGGAGGCCTCCGGGATCGGATGAGCAGCTAGGAAGTCGGCTAGCGCTTGGCCTTTGACGGACTTCTGCGGTACGTATACCATGTCATATGGTGTTAACAGCATCGCCCAAGTTGCGAGTCGGGAATTAAGAACGCTCGGCTTGCTCATCAGTACTCAAAGAGGGTTGATCCTGGAGATGATGTGGATAGTCTGGCCGGTGACGTAGTGCCGCATCTTTTGGATAACGAACATCAGAGCCAAGCATTCTTTCTCCACTGGATTGTACCGGTGTTCGGCTCCGACCATCATCCTGCTGAGGTAGTAGATAGCCTGTTCATGCCCTACATCGTTCTTTTGTGCGAGAAGAGCTCCTAGCGAATGATCCATTGCTCGGACGTACAACAAGAATGGTCTTCCCATGATGGGAGGCACCAGAACTGACGGACTGGTGAGGTAGCATTTGATATCCCCGAATGCTTGCTGACAGGTTTCGTCCCATACGAAGGATACACCTTTCTTCATGAGATGCGAAAATGGCTGACATCTCACCGAGAGGTTAGATATGAACCTCCGGATATAAGCCAGACGGCCTTGAAATCCTCGAAGTTCCCTCAGATTATGGGGCGGTCGCATTTCCACGATTGCCTGGATTTTATCAGGGTCCACCTGGATGCCTTTAGCGGTAATGACAAACCCAAAAATTTGCCACTAGATACACCCAGAAAGGACTTCGTAGGGTTCATCTTGAGTTGATGTTGGCGCATTAACTCGAATACCGTCCTCAGGTCTTGAATGTGATCATCCTTGGGGCGGCTCTTGACGGCTATGTCGTCCACGTAACATTCTACTATTTTGCGTAAATGCTCATGGAATATGTTACTCATAGCCCGTTGGTATGTAGCCCCGGCGTTCTTCAATCCGAAGGGCATGACCGTATAGCAATACACTCCCAACGGGGTACGAAAAGTAGTGTGCTTCTCGTCTTCAGGATGCATCTTGATATGATTGTATCCCGAGAATCCGTCCATGAAAGACATGCGTTCAAAACCGCAGGTGTTGTCGATCATGATGTCCGTGATGGGAAGAGGGAACTCATCCTTGGGGCAGGCTGCGTTCAGATCTCGGTAATCGATGCAGATACGTACCTTCCTATTTTTCTTCATGACTGGGACAATATTGGCGACCCAGTCGGGATGTTGTTCTTACCGGATGAAACCACAGGCTATCAGCTTCTTGACTTCAGCTTCAATGGCATCCATCATGTCCGGGCAGAACCGGCGTTGGTGCTGCTTCATAGGCTTCGAGTCGGTCAATATATTGAGCTTATGAGTAGCCACCTTCGGGTCAAGGCCCGGCATATCCCCATAATCCCATGCAAAGACGTCGACGTATTCCTTTATCAGTTGTATGATTTCTTCCCTTTCAGCTGGGGGAAGATTGTCATTGATAAATATCGGCTTTGACGAAAGTTCACCCCCAACATCGATTTGGATAACTTCGTCTTTGGTGGGAGGTTCTCTTTGCTCGAAGCGGAATTCCCACTGCGTATCCATTTGCTGAGCCCAAGAGTCATTCTCAAACGGCTCCGAATCCTGCTCATCTGCTCCTGAGGGATCTGTCACCACCATATTTACTGATAGTGTTTGTTCGAGAGCATCAGGTGAGTCGGGGGGCGACGAGCCATTCTGGGAGGAGGAAAAGATGTCCTCGTCTGACTTAGAAGTCGCAAGGGCGGTGGCATATCCTAACCCGAAACGGGTTTGCTGATAGCGGGGGTCGCCGCACGGCGGTGTTCGTCTGCCTCTTTCGTAGTTGAGGCCTGGCTTCTGCTTCAAGTCATAGCCCATGTTTTGCATGATCTTCAATGCCTGCGGGCTGTATTGGTAAACTTGCATTTTCCCAGTATCATCATCGAAAGGATCTTCTTGGTTAACCGGTTGATTGCGCATACGACCGAAGAATATTGGGCGCTGACTGCTGCAGGTAGGTGAGACAACGAAGATTGAATCCTCATGGGTTCCATACGTTGTGATGACGTTGGATGATGACGCTACTTCCCAGACATACGGACGGTAGGAGTTTAATAGCTGCCCGTTGCGCCGAAGATTGATGACCAAAGGTGGAGGCTTCTGATTCAGAGTGGCCGTTGGAGAATTACTTCCTCTTCCTGAGCTGGATTTGTTCAGGTGAAT
Organism: Iris macrosiphon; assembly: GCA_036927795.1. NCBI lineage: Eukaryota > Viridiplantae > Streptophyta > Magnoliopsida > Asparagales > Iridaceae > Iris > Iris macrosiphon. The sequence goes on from JAYESA010000012.1 coordinate 160,094,346, forward strand.
AGCCATAGGCTCTATGGCTTTTGGACGAGTGGTTTGTCCTTTCACTCTGATCGACAGCGGCAGTGCGGCAGGGGGTTTTCCTGGCTCCCGGTGGGATTCCTTCTCTGTCTCGCCCGATACTTCTTCCATGTGGTCTTGAGAGTACAATACGGCATCGGAATAGTAGGACTCTACTCCTTTAAACGGGTTTAGGTCGGCAACCTCCGTTTGTACTATTCCTTGAGGGTCTACATATTTAAGGCATTGATGTAGAGTTGAAGGAACGATGTTGTGATCGTGGATCCACGGTCTCCCCAGCAAAATATTGTAGGACACCTCTGAATCGATCACGTAACATGTGGCCACTGATCTGAGGTTGCCAATCTGGATCCTCAGGCGAATCTTCCCCAACGGCGTACTCCTTCGCTGGTAGGAATCCTCAATGGTCTGAGCAGACTGTGAGGGATGATGCTGATCGACGATCCCGGATCTATGTGAATCCGATCGACCTCCATGGAACCGACGTACCCGATGTAATAGAGGGGCCTGTCATGCTTGTTATGTTTTAACAGCATGTCGTCTTGGGTGAAGGTGATATTTGGGACCACCTCCATCACACTGTGGCATTGAGGACACGCCACTGGTTCTTCGTCGGGGGACTTGATCTGGGTCAAGCATGCCTCTGCCTGCATCAGCGCTTCACTCAAGGCTAGACGAGTGTCTTGGGAGAGCCTGAGTAGCTCGAAGATGGAGAGCCTGGCTGGTATATTAGCCAGTTGGGCCAGGATATCAAAGTTGTATGGCTTCTCAAAACCTTTGTTTGGAATGTTTTTCACAGGTTTATCAAAGCGCACTTCTCTTTGCTTCCCTTTGTCTGCCGGCGTCAGTTTTGAAGGGCTGGCCTCTGGTACGACGGGGCCTGGTCCCGAAGGTTTGGCAGTTGAAGCGTCCGCCGATGCATCCTCCTGACTTGCTCCACAGTCGTTGAGGTAGGCTTTCCCTGAACGGGTTGCAGCAAGTACCTCGTCCTCGTCTGATGGCGAAGAAGTTGCGACCATGTGGCATGGTTTGCGCTTGGAGCTTCTTCTAGACGTAGCTCTAGTAGCTTTAGTCTCTTCTTCGAGCTCTGACACCAAATCCGGATGAACCTACATAATCTCGCCCTGCCGGGTGGTCAGGGGTACCAGGTCTTGATTTTGATCTCTAGATGGAGGGAGATTGACGATGTCCATCGTAGCTCGGAAAATGGGGGTGACACCGTTTATGACCTCTTGGGAAGGCAGATCGTCGAACCGTAGAGAGATCATATTGGCCGTGACCGTCTTCTCGGTGTTTTATAGAGTGATGGCCTTAGCATCGATCAACCCCTGGATCCTCCTCTTCAGTATGTAACACGCCTTTGTTGGGTGGTGTACGTATCTGTGAAAGATACAGTATTTGGGGTCGTCAGTACTGCCGGCTTCTTGGGGCCACCTTAGCTCCGGAAGGGTGATCTTGCCGCTTTTGACGAGACACTCGAATATACTAGGAATATCGTCATCGTCGAAAGAGTAGACTTCGACGGGCCTGGAAGTCCCGGGCTTTGTCTGCGTGGTCACCGCCGTCTTTTGTCTGGACGTATTGACTATCAGAGCTTCTTTTCCCTTGGAGCCGCTGCTGGGAGATATCCTTTTGCCTCTATCGGAGGCGGAGATCATGATGCCATTGTCGCACGCCTTGCGACTGTTGTCTTCGGCGTCCATTGCCGAGACGATGAACGAAGGCCACTCATGGAACTGATATGGTCCTGTAAATATCGAGACTACGGGAAGGAGGTTCTTCCTGCAAATGTCTATTAACGCCGAGTCTGGAACTCCCGGAGGCATTTATAATGTGGCCTGACGAAAACGTTCGACGAAGGTGAGAACGACCTCCTTTTCCCTTTGTTTGACTTCGATGAGAGAGGACATAGACATGTCCATCCCACCCTCGTAGAATCGCGTGAAGAATAAAGCTTTGAAGTCTTCGAAGGAAGTAATGCAGTTGTCCACCAAGCTACGGTACCACTGATAGGCTACTCCTGAGAGGCAGCCTTTGAACACCCGAGTGAGGAGGGCGTCGTTCCCTTGTAGCAACACCGTCATCATACTGAAATAGTTCATGTATTGACTTGGTGATGTTTTTCCTTCGAACAGAGCCATAGTCTGAGGCTTGTACTTCGGAGGAAAAGGGACTTCTTCCCAGATAGCTGGGTAAGGCTGGTTGATTCCCAGTTTCTTAAGCTGATCTTTGTGCTTCAAGGCGTCAAACTGGGCTTTCAACTCCCGCACTTCCTGCATCGGATTTTCAGTTGGAAGCGGGGCTACGGTGTAGTGTGGAGTTGGTTGTATCGTGACTCCAACAGGAGGTAATATATTCACCGAGTGAGGAAGCGGAGGAACTGCTGACTCTTGATCTAGAGCAGGCTCTTGGCTTTGGTTGGATGGTGGCAAGTCCACCCCCGCACGTATCTGAGTTGGCGGGACCGACGCTTGAGCCATGGCAGTTGCGTGCTGAGTTAGCATCATCTGCTGCATGTTCTCCATTATGGATTGTATTTGTTTCAGAGACGTTTCCAGCATAGTGATGCGTTGTTCCGCGTTTCCTGACGGCGAAGCTTCCTCGCGTTCGTCTTCAATGGCGTAGACTCCCATTTCCCTGGGCGTCCTCGAAGGATAAATATAGGTTGCTGCAGAAGTCGAATCTATACTGTCAGCATCTGATCTGGGAGATTGGCGACCCCCAGCGTCGGAATCAGATGAGTACGAAGCCGGTTGCTGTGACCTTGCACGGGTATTTTGGAACACCCCAGCTTCAGTGTTCCTGAGGAGGTCTTCGAATCTTCTTCGGCTGGGAGGCCCTGAGGGATGAAGTCTTAAGCTCGGCCCTCCTCTAGGTATGTGAGAAGCCATGTTCACGGAAGCACACTCGGGCTCTTCTTCCGGGAAAGACTGAGAGTAGCTCAATCGGTCGAAAACTGACCGTTTTGCTTTAGAACAGCAACAGTCAATCACAATTTTATGACTATTACAATATTGCTCGCTAGGGGGCGTAATAGACATGTTGGAAGGTCCCCTCTCCTTACGCTTCTAGATTAGGTATTTGCGCAGGTCAGGGGGAGTAGCAACTTGAGCTTGCTTTACGTCGTTGGACTTTGCCTGGCGTAAATTGGAGATTCGCTCAGAGTGGCGTAAGGCTGAAGAGGTCCTCAGTTGGCCATCGGCTTCCCGCGTAATCCGGAGGGTAGGCAGATTGCTCCTTCGCTGGCGTAACGGCCGAGGAGTCGAGTATTCCGCTGCCTGCTTTCCTTCGCGGAAATCACGGCGCTTATCTGGTGCCTCGTAGAGGTCAGATGTCGTCTTGCGCCTGGAGCATGATTTGTACTTCTGTCCTGGCGCTGAGGCATCACCAGAAGTTCGGTCTGTACCGCGCGTAGCGGGAGACTGGTTTCTGTGCGTAGAGCGCAGTGGATACTTCTGGGTTAGCGCTGAGGCTTTGCCCAAAGTTTTGTCTGTACCGCGTGTAGCGGGAGACTGATTCCTACGCGTAGAGCGCAGTGAATACTTCTGGGTTAGCGCTGAGGCTTTGCCCGAAGTTTCGTCTGTACCGCGCATAGCGGGAGACTGAATTTTACATGCAGGGCACGGAGGGAGCGGTGCTACCACCTCATTGGTCGGAGAGATCGGAGAGTCCACAGGAACGGTAGAGGATGTCTTGGGCATCCACACTTTGTGCAGCTTCCTGTTGTCTTGGACGAAGAGAGAGTGAGAGCTACCCCCGGTTCGAAGCATGTCTTTGTAGGCAGACTGGTCGAATTGGACGACCAGTGTCTTCTTCATTGATCCCACGGATACCGATCGTGTTGAGCAATTGCTTCCTCGTCAGAAGAGAAAGATGTCCCCAGCAGATTCGCCATCTTGTTTGTGGTATTAAACGAAAGAATGAAGATGTATTCAATATGGGATTTACACAGAACCCGTCTTCTTTTGTTTACAAACAAACTTGTACAATTTGATCCTATACGAGGATATGGGAGTACAATTTATTTAATCTGGGTAGATATTGCTATAGGTGTCTGATCTGCAGTCGATCACTTTAGCCCTTGGACCACACGATGTTGAAGAAGTGCCGTAGAAGACAGGAAGCAGCTTCGAAGGTTGCAGGAGAGGGTGGATGCACGATGCCAAAGTCGTCGATCCCTACTCTTTGCCTGAGCTCCGGGTGCTCTCTCTCTCTCTCTCTCTCTCTCTCTCTCGGGTTCGATCTTCCGATTCTTGTTGACCTGGTTCGATCTTCAAGTTTTTAGTTTTTCGACCTCGGATCTGATATTGGCTTTCTTGACCAATTTTCTGACATTTTTCCTCATTGATAGAGATCTCTATTTATAGAGTTTTAGTGACAGTGACCACTCTGTCGGTGTAACAACCGAGGAGTGGAAAGTACAGCACCCTTTTACACAACGGTTAAAGTAACCAATGCCTGCGTATAGATGATCTTTTGAATGAGCGTGTGACGCGGGTCCAACTAAGGGACACAACGCGTACTATTGCTACGAAGATCACGGCATAAAAGCCACGTAGGTAGGTATCCATCGTGTAGAAGAGGTTGGCATAGAAGCCAAATGTCTGACACCATGGCATAGAAGCCAAATAGTTATCAAACCGGCATAGAAGCCGAACAGGCGTTGAAGCCGAACAGGCGTAGAAGTCGAGTGGTCGTAGAGGCCAAACAGGCATAGAAGCCGAGTGGTCGTAGAGGCCGAACAGGCATAGAAGCCGAGGGGGCACAGGGGCCGAACAGGCGTAGAAGCCGAAGGGGCACAGGGGCCGAACAGGCGTAGAAGCCGAAGGGGCACAGGGGCCGAACAGGCGTAGAAGCCGAAGGGGCATAGGGGCCGAGCAGGCGTAGAAGCCGAAGGGGCACAATCGCTGGATGGGCGTAGAAGCCGCTGTGTACCGTGCCACAGTGCTGACGTGGACGTCTTAGCCGGAATTACGGCTTTTGAAGATATAATCAAATCTCTCGCATTAAATGCCAAGATTTGCCATCATCCCATGTATTAAATGTAGAGGCATGTTCTTTGACGGCCTGCAACCCTTTCTGCGCATCAGTCGCAGAGACGTGCCTCGAGAAACTGTCACCGCACTGTGCATTAGGCGAAGAGACGTGCCTCGAACCCCGTACGGAGTGCAGCTTTTGGCGTAGCAGGCGGTTTGTCTACTACAGAACGTAAACAGCTCTTATTTTGCCTATGTAAAATAAGGCAGCGTATCCCCTCGTGCTTTGAAAAAGCAGTTTACGCGAAGGGGATGGCTGTATTTGACAGCCTGGGTGGCAGTACAGTGCCATCATTATAGCCGTCTCTTGGGTAGTCGAGCCGTATCCCTTTGCCAGAAGTCCAGACGTCAGGTTCTTTGCAGGCTCTGACAGGTTCATTGCAGGATCTGACAGGTTCACTTCGGAGAATACGAAGCATCTCTTGTACACCTCCATGCTGCGTATGAAAAGGGGATGAGTTTTAACGCCCTGGAGGCGATGAAGCACCCTGTTTACGCTGAAGCGGCTTGGACGTACTGCCTTACGCGGATGGTCCTTTGAGCTTTTTTATGTTTCACGCTCTGTTCTAGCAAAAAAGGGCTCTGTTGCACGCTTGATGGCTCTGAAGGCCTCTGCTTACGCTGCTCTGCACTGATATGCCGCGTAGTCATCCGGCGTATTTTTTATGCTTCTACAAGCCCCAGAAAACTTCTGATATCTGCCACTGAACTTTGAGTTGTCTATAACTCCACTGCTGAAATTTTCTTCCGGTCTACTGAGATTCCATCACCTGTAATCACATAACCAAGGAATTCAACCTTATTAAGGAATAACTCATACTTTGAAAGCTTGACATAAAGCTTCTCCTTCCTGAGAGTCTCAAGAACTATCCTCAGATGCTCCTCATGCTCCTCCGGGATCTTCGAAAATACCAGAATGTCATCAATAAATACCACCACGAACTTATCAAGATACTGGTGGAACACCTTGTTCATCAGATTCATGGATACCGTCAGGGCATTGGTCAACCCAAATGGCATCAACATGACCTCAAACTGACCATATAGAGTCCGAAAAGTTATATTCTTAATGTCCTCCTTCTTCACTTTCATCTGGTGGTAACTTGACCTCAAGTCTATCTTCGAAAATACCTTCGCTTCGCTCAACTGATCAAAGAGATCGTCAATCCTCGGCAGCGGATATTTGTTCTTGATAGTGAGATTTTTTAGAGCCCTGTAGTACAACTCATCCATATCGGAGTACCCCATGGTGATGAACTGGATCGAATGAAGCCTTTGTCATGTAACTCATCCACCTGCTTCTTCAACTCTACCAGTTTACTATTTTTAACTCTATAGACGTGCTGAGATATAGGCTCTGCGCCTGGCACCAAGTCTATAGAGAACTCAAAGTCTTGGTCTGGCGGCAAACCCGACAACTCCTTGGGAAAAATATTCATGAACTCTGCTATCAATAGATGTGGCAACTCCATCTCTTCCACCATGGCTCCACAGATGGCATCCTCGCTCTGCTCCATTACACCTTTGACAATCTCAAACTCTGGCTCTCCTGGCGGTCAAAACAAAACTCTGCCTTCACGACAATCAATACTAGCATGGTGCCTACTCAACCAATCCATCCCGAATACTTTGTCGTAGCTCAGAAGTGGCATTACGAGTAAGAACGCACTCAACTCTAGGTCTCCCATGTAAATACCCTGATTTTTCTAAAAAATTTAAAATATATTTTTCCCAATTTTTCTGTATTTTCTAGAAATAAAACTAAGGGATTTTGTGAATAAAAGATTTTTAAATGATATTAATTAATATTAAATTATTATGAAAATAATATTTTATGGTGTGAAATGGAAAACTGGACATAGGGTAATTTTCCGAGAATTTATTGGACCCCAGAAACATTTTAAAGCCCTAGAAACCAATGTACAATTAAACCGAATTAAACCCGTGCCAAACACCCAACATCCCCATGAGAGCCGAAGCCAAGCCCAAGGAGCATTGACCCAGCCCAAATTCTAGGCCCAAACCCAAGGGGATTGACCAAGTCAACTTCTAGGTAAAACACCCAACCCAAGTCAAACCTATATAAACAACTTTTCATCCCTTTCCCTTTTCTTTATTCCAAAAACCTAAGAATTTATTTCCAGCCGACACCCCCTTACCATTACTGTACATCCCCTCCATCCCGGTGGAACTCGACCCGACTTCGCCGGCCGATCGCCCACCAGAGCTCCGCCTGTGCACCGGCGCCGACCGCTCCGGCCTGGACTTCTTCCCCGCAGCGGTGGAGCAGCCCCCATCCGACCGCTCCGGCCTGGACTTCTTCCCCGCAGCGGCGGAGCAGCCCCCATCCGACCGCTCCGGCCTGGACTTCTTCCCCGCAGCGGCGGAGCAGCTCCCATCCGGCCGCTGCCGACCGACCGGCCTGTGCAGCCCCGGTCCCCGACCCTCGGTGCAGCAACCCCTGTGCACTCCGGTTGTGCATCCCCGTCCGGCCGGCTCCCCGCTCCTCACCATCCGACTTCATCATCACCACCACCCGAGCGCCATCCCTAGGCCGAGCCGCCCTCCGCCGACTAGTCGACCCCGCAGTGACCGGACACAGCAACTCGATACGGACACGAAATAGTATACAGACACGTGAAAGTCAGATTCACGGAGCCCAGTTCAGGTAGCGTTTCCTCTCTCCTCTTAATTCTGTTTTCAATTTCGTCTGTTGCAACGCGTAGATTGTGCCCTCTCGGTGCCCGTGCAACCTGCTCGGTGCATCGCGTCCTATGGTGATCGCAAACCGCGATCCAAAAATAGGAAAAAATAATGCCCTGTTTTACCCTGGAACTAAGTGCGCCCCGCCAAACGGGACGACTTGGTCGCACGCGGTCTTTACCGGAATCAACGCGTATCCGCCGACAACGCCCCGTATCTGTCCATTCTGGAACACGCTGTAACTTTGTGTATACACGTTGGATCGAGAAGAAACTTATGCCATCGGACTCGTAGCAATACGCTGGTCCTGTGACCCAAGTTTGGTTCAATTCTGAGAACGTTGACAAAATCGCGTATCGTGGGCCCTATAGGCTCTACTTGACGGGCGATTTTGTGATCGGCTCATCGGAATCCAATTCTGGAAGTTCCGTTGGGTTCGTATCATCGTTCCTGACTTGTTGACACTGAGTTTGACGAATTTGGAGACCTTTGACCCTGACACGCTTTTTGGTGCAAAGTGGCCCACATGTGGACCCCGCTTTGGCCCGGAAATGTCATTTTTGCCCTTGTGTCCAAATTGGACTTAAGGACATGCGTTTCTAGCTATTTGATATCTTCTGAGACTATTGGTGATGTTTATTACAGCTTTTGGAGGAGTACCTATAGGATCCACTGATACAGGGACGACTGTTGGTATTCGAACCCCAGGCAAGTGTACATTGCCAACTTTGCAGTCTTGTTACATATTTTCATTTATTTATTTATATTATTGTGCATGCTTGACCTAGGACCGTGTGACTTACTTAGTGTCCGATTATTAGTCGGGTGCCAACACTGTACGCAGTGTTGTGTATTGTCATCTAGAGATGGACATTCGTGACCCCTTTTACATTCTCGTACTTGTCTTACCAAGTACACTATACCCCAGGACACTTGACACTTTACATGAGATAGAATCTTCCTGAGATATTCATGGTGATTCTGTATAGGATACAGGTTTATGACATATACATGATACATGCTTAGACATTATATGACTTGCTGCATTAGTTTTGATCCTGCGTGTCGTGGACATGAGACATGAGATTACATTGGGTGGGGAGAGTATTACCATATAAAAGGCTGATTATATTATATATATATATATTATTGTCTGGAGGTGCTTTGGCATATCTACTGGAGTCGTGATACTAATACTGCTATGGGTTTCTCCGACACTGATCCTGTAGTAATCTCAGCCCGAGTATGACTAAAACTCTCACTTGCATATCACTTAGCTGGTTATATACTTACCCTATTTATTTCATTATTTGCTGCACTGCATTTATTTTGGCTTATATTTTCTGTACCTTGCTATGTCCCCTGAGGACCTAGATCCGGATTATGTCCCCAGAATTTGCAGACGAGATCTATCCCGAGGTATACGGGACCGGAGCAGAAACTGATACAGGAGTTGTACCGACACCCGAGGACGAGGTGTTAGCTGAAGACTTTTCCTGAGCATCCATGTTTTATGCTCAGTATTTATTTATTCTGTCATTTATATTTATGGTCTGTTGAACCATTGTATCAGATATTTATCGGATTGTTCCCCGAAGTACTTTGTTGAGACTGGTTAATGATTTACATTCCTTATATTCTGTGGATCATATTTATATCTTGTGTGGATGAGATTAGATGTGTCATGTTTTATAGCTTAAGTATGCCCTGATGGATCCATTAAATTGGGTTTGTCCATCGGTGCGTGCTGCTGGCCATTGCCACGTATCTGGTCCCTCGGTATTTTGGGACTGGGGCGTGACATCCCAGTACAACTCTTCGATCCTTGCAAACATCACTGACCAGGATAATGCTACCCCCAGTTATGATCTTGCAAGTCCTAGCCAAAGGTTCAGACTCTAAACGATGCTTATAAGAAAAGATACAGATACAAAAGAATGGGAAGCACCAAAATCAAATAAAGCATATGCTGAAATAGAATCAAGAAGAATCGAACCTGATATCATATCTACGACTAGCTCCTCCTCCTCAACTGTCATGGAAAAAGCTCACCCTCGCGGTGTAACTCTCTGCTGTTGGTGGTGCTAGAAAAAACATTATTGCTGAGTCGGTAAAGAAGGTCCCTTCTACTGTCCCACGGGTAGCCTCACTCTGGCCTGCTCGAACTGGAGCCACTAGACACTCCATCAACTTGTGGCCTGGATCTCAACAGTAGAGGCACACTCCAAGCCTCTTTCTACAAACCTTCCATTTATTTCCAATCTTCCTAAAGTGTGTACACTGCGGGGCCTGCTGTGTCGGTCTCGGGTCCTGGTATGCCTGTTGCGCTGGTGCTCAGAATGGTGCATGAAACTGCTCTCTGCGGCTGAAAGGTTCTCTGCTGCTGGAAGTGAGGTCATTTGCCTGGACCCGAACTACTGCTAGCTCCTCCTGATGTATCTCTCATCCTCTTAAATTTGAGCTCCAAGTCATCCTCATCCCTCTATTAGGTTAATTTGGGGCTATTGAAATTTTTTCACAATTTTTGGTTAATTAAAAACTAGTAACAGTAAATTTTCTAGTGCTTTCAAGAATTAATTTTAGTGTCAAACATAATTAAAAACATTTTAAAATTTATTGGGTTCTAAATAATTAAATATATTTTCTAGAATTTTCTGAGATTTTTTTGAATATTTTAGTATTTAATGGAAGTTATTTAGACTAATAACTAATTTTTTAGGACTTCTAGAATTTATTGTGCAAGCCCAGAAATATAGAATGAACCCACATAATTGTTTTAGTTTTTATAATATTATTATATATTTTCTAAAATTTATTTCAGAATTTTTGGAATATTTTTAATATTTATTTTTATTTAAATAGGTTAAACTAATTTTTAGAGCTTCTCATAATTATAGTAGAAAACTTATGAATATAAAATTATTCCAAGTATTTTTCTAGGGTTTTTAGGTTCAAAATATATTTTTTATAATTTTTTCATATTTTTATGATTATTTTCAATGTTTATTTTGAGTTATTTAGATTTAAAACGACTTAAATAATATTTTGATAAAGGCAAATCAAAAACAAATAATATAAACAAAATCATCCAATCAGATTCTGACACGTGTCAGCCTTTAATTTCTTACTCAGCCGCAGCCTATATATATATATATATATATATATATATATATATATATATATATATATATATATATATATATATATATATATATATATATATAATAACCTTAATTATCCTATTATTTTAGATAGAGAGATTTGAGAGGATGTCATCTAGGGTTTCCTTCATCTTCCAGAAGCCATTACTCATAGCTCCGGACTCCTAACGTGGCCCAGTTTCTTGTGTTAGAACTATATTGAGGTTAGTTTTTTGAATATATATATTGTTTCACAAAATTCTAAATATTAAATTCTGGAAAATTCGTAGAGCACATCATGTCCGAAAATAGATGCATCTCGGTGTTTTCATGATTCCGAAAAAACCAGGAATCTGAATTACTAACCGTTTAAAGTTTCGGAAAGCTAATATCGAGATAATTGACATATATTTTTCCAGGATTTAATACAAAATATTTCTGTGCTGTTAATTCTGTAGAACTTTTAGGTTAACAATCAACCACCGTTGCACAATACGATTTTAAGTATGTGCAATAATTTCCAAACAAATTTGAATTCGGACGAGCCGTAAATTTCAGCCTATTTTTTATGCTGAAATCTACAGGAAACCATACATGAAAGTCGAGTTTGCATCGGTTGACTTTTTTGGTCCATAGAGCGCCTCGATTTGCGTGCCATGAGTCTCAAATTGGTAAAATTTAGTTTCTTTGGACAAAATTTAGAAATTAACCTAAAAATCAGAATAATAAGATTAAAATAGAATTTTACAGTAATTATTCCAGAATTAAATAAATTATAATAAATTATCTTTTTACATGGTAAAGTTATAATACATAGGCTATTTGGACTGTGACTTGGACTCTGATTCATACTAGCTAGGCTAGTACATTCTCTGACAGATTTTATTATATTGATCATCTCTATGATTCTAGTTGTATAGTGTACTTGATTCTGACACTATTGGATACACGGGTTAGCATTATCGAGTCCTGTCACGAGGAGTCGTGATTGGAATCCATCGTGCTAGCTGGGGACGGAGAGATATTAGTAGATTATGTGATCATAACCCACTCTACATGCATCATAGCTCACCCCACACCTCACGTCGGGTGCAGCCTGACCATTATATGCCTCATAGCTTGTTATGTATGATTAGCCTGACTATTTCTCGCATCATAGCTAATTGGATGGTTAGCCTGACCTTATATGAATCATTGCTAATCATATGTAACAAGCATGATCTGTCCCAAGCCAATCACATGATAGACTGATATTTCACATACTAAGCTAGATATTCCGTTCATGTATTTCCAGTTCATTGTTCTAGCATGCACTTGTATTTCTGTTTATTGCTAGTTGAGTTATTGATGATGATATATTCTCCAACATTTCTTATTTCCATTATTTCATACTCACCAGTATTTCTTATTGCCAGTATTTATCTCCATCTTGTATTTTTTTACATTATATTATAGTTTTTGTCAATGTACATGGAACTGCTGTTAGTGCTTGTACTTCGCTCTAATCCTGACTGGATATTTTTTCAGACTGTGACTTAGAGGACTGGTGTCCAACATATTATGGACCACAGGGAGAGTAGATGCAGTCTTGGACCTTGTAGCCAGGTGTGATTTCCGGGAGGTCTAGCCAGGATCACTAGTTATTCAGTTATTTTCTTTTAGCGGTTATGGTACCGGATTTGTTTCCGGCATACTTTGAGACTTGGATGTTATTATTTTAGTTAGATTATTTTATTTAGACTTATGTTGCATTACGTTTGTTTTCTTCGATATCTTATCGTACTTTAGTTCTGTGATTGAGTATTTACATATTATATTGTGATATCTGTGTCTCCTTATGGAGTTGGATACTCGTATGAGATTGATTAGATAATATTTTGACCTAGACAGTGTTCTACCGCCGATGCTGCGGCGTAGGCTGGATGTACCCCAATACTCGTGCCCCTATATCGGGTGCGGGTCGTGACACGTTTTTAGTGGCGACCCATGCAGGTCGAGCTTTGCAATTAGAGCGATGTCGTAGTAGTGCGACATCTTAGTTGAACTACTGCGTGCCTGCGATAGGATATAGTACATAGGATACTTGGATGAGAGTGGATACTCAATCACAAATTATTTGAGAGATTCTTGGGACGACCCTTGAGAATCTTATTATATTCCAATTTAAATCTTTTCCCTTGTTTTCGTCCGTTCTCACTTGTTGTTATTGAATTTGATTCTTGTGGATCAATTATTAAATTTAATTCTTGGTGTCGTTGATTGAGTTTGATTTTATATCAAGATAAACTTTACGGGCTAAAATTATGGTATCATCTGATGACATATGTTGATGAGGACAGTGAGAAAGGTAAAACGTTTGCTTTGGTTATGGAGCCTAGAATTTATCGCAGCCATATTAGCTGGCGTGTCGAAAACATAGGTACCTGACTTTGGATGTATATATCTAGGTTATAAGATTTAGAATTTCTTGCAGCTATACTAGTCGGCACAGCGAGTGTCACGCCCCAGTCCCAAAATACATAGGACCAGGAATACGTGACACGCCAGCTACGCATTCGACCAGACTCTGGTCTGACTCGATTACGTATAAGCTGTAATATAAAGGGCACTATCTAGATATTCATAAATGTAAACCTCTATGTCTCAATCCACAATGTACATCAGTATACAAGAAAGAGCTAAATGTGCTAAGGTCGACCGCCCAATAACACACTAACTCGAATAGACTCGAGAAGAAGTATGAGTCTACAAAAACTAGGCTACAACAGCAGATGAATAAGCAATATAAACTAACCATAATGCCGGTAGATATAATGTGAGTACCTGGTACCATGCTCGCAAGATATGCCACTCCATCAGTATCTCCAAATGCTCCGTAATCGTCTATGCTGCAAAACTGGCAGGGAACCAGGTCCTCAGAGGGACGTAACAAGGTACAGAAATATAGCATGCCAAGTAAGCAGAAAGTACAAGTGCACGACAGGGTACTCTATCATAACCAAATAGTGTGACACAGTTTAAAGACAATGTTCGACGCGTGGGCTGTCCAAAATAAAACTGCAGCTTCGAACACAGAGACACACGGGTCGTACCGTAGCTCCGAGCACAGAGACACACGGGTGTTACCACTACACTATGAAATAGGATCACTACACTATGAAACAGGATCACTACATATACATATATAAGCGCGTGCAGAGTAGCCCAAACGTCTAGTAACTGTCTTCCCCTTCCCAAGCGGTCAACGATTGTGCGTTGAACCGGAACCTCTAACTACAGTCTCGACACAAGGAAAATAACTCCACAGACGCGACCCTAAGGTCGTCCTAGTCTCTGGTCATGATGTCAGTATCAGGATACAGGAATCTGGCACGATCACAGTGTATGTGTGTGTCCGGGGTATCGATAAACTCAGGTACGCATATCGAAATACTACGAATCATCCGACAATCTTCCTAGGATGCTACGACGTACGTCTTCACCCGGTTGTGAACCGGACGCGAAGTACCGAACGTCAACATAACTACGTGCACGATGTACATACGAACAACAAATATCTGTAAACTGAAATACAGGGTGGCAAGGTACACTTGCCTGCATGCGGCTGTTGATGACGGGGATCGGGTACTGCATCCAAGTCCTCAGGTCCCGCAATACCTAGAGAAGGGATACAAACCAAAAATCAATAATCTACTTAAGACAGACAGGTGTGCTACACACTGCTACGCCTAGACTCCGTCTCTGGAATTACCTCATATTTTTACCGTCCTCCATTCATTGTCTCGTGATCCGATATAATACCCATTCCGGAATAATTTACCTGCTCTCCATTTGCATGTATTTCATAACCTCAATCAATTTCTATTTATCCGAAAAATACTGGATTTAATTATCTATCTTCAACCATGTATTTTATTCATAACCTCAATTTGGATTTAAACCCTAACTTTACCATTGATCCTAAACTCATTGTCTCTCCTTCAAATCTAATGAATATATTGAAGACGATTAAACCCCCAAGTTTACCGTTAACCTCAAGTCATAATATTTACCATTCATTTTAAACCACATTGTTCCAGTGCTATACTAGGCTAACCATATTTTATGCCAACAATATATATCAAATCCTATCACTATATTCACGTATAATCCTCGAAACACCACCTTATGTAAACATCGATTTCACATTTCAATTGCCACACCACACTAGCCATTTATATCCACATCATATAACCAAACCCTAACTTTCTTTTCATACAAACATACATATTCAAAACACTACAACATATACCTCATTATAAACTAAGCCCTAGTTAGTAATAACACCTAAATATATGTAAGAAATTCCTATTTACAAACCATATATAAATCTGGAATTAAAAGAATGAGAGGGAGAGGAGAATCGACCTCGCCGAAGTCGATGCCGGGGTATGGCCGGTGGAGGGTGGTGCCGAATGGTTTAAATTAATTGGATTAAAATTCCAGGTAAATATCCTCTACTCTAAACCTCAATATTTTCTATCAAAAATTTCCAAATCCACTCTAACCATCTATGGAATAAATTGAGGGGGTTTACAGCGAGGATTCTAGACGACATAATTATAGAGTTTTATACCTATGTTATGGAATTTATCGTTTATCGCAGCTATGCTCGCTGGCGTGGCGAGGATTCTGAGTGTCATAATTTCGGATAGACGTGTATGATTATCAGATTGTATCTTAAATTGGTTCTTAAAGTATCATCTCAATACTTATCTACTTATATTATTATAGGACTTTGTTTCATTATTTTTGCTAGCAATAGAGATACCTTCAATCCTTAGCCCAGTTCCTTTTTGAGCTTTATTTCTTTAAGGATTCCTTGTTAGTGTGATAATTGATGACTTGCAATTAGGTCTGTGTCTTGAGTATTAGTGTTGACTATTGGGAGTATGGCTTGTGAGTCTGTAAGTGTTTCTTGGTTGGACATGTGAGCAGTAGGCATCAATCTAGAGTTAACCCATAACATAGTACCTTGTAGCAATAGTTCTATGATATGTGTCACTATAGTTAGTATTGGTACTATAGGTAGAAGGGGGAGTAAAGAGTATCAGAGAGGGTTCCAGGAGTTAGTATCAGAGTCAGCATGCCAGTCCTGGATAGTCATAAATTTATGTAGTTGGGTGATCCATGTAAACAATTAAGTATCAAGAAAATCGTATTAAAAATTAATGGAGAATGATATTCAATTTGATGGT
This sequence comes from Iris macrosiphon, assembly GCA_036927795.1. Taxonomy (NCBI): domain Eukaryota; kingdom Viridiplantae; phylum Streptophyta; class Magnoliopsida; order Asparagales; family Iridaceae; genus Iris; species Iris macrosiphon. Next base: position 160,110,480 of record JAYESA010000012.1, read on the forward strand.
TGATACTTGAGTGTGTCAAGATTAAAGAAATATATATGCATACAGGGCATTAATGAGTGTGCCATAGTAGGAGGATATCCATAAGTGTATAAGAGAATAAAAATACATTGTACTAAGTAGTGAGACTTGTGTTACAGATAAAAGTAGGGACTTGATATGTGATTTGATTTGAGTGTACCGATATATGACTAATGATGGATGTATCACCTGATATTGAGGCAAGTGATGTGTTGGAAGCAATAGGTGAAAGAAGTGTCTAGAAATTATGTGCAGGACGCACAGTGGGTGTTGAGTGTCAGTGTGGAAGTTCATGAAAGTGGAAGCATGATTATTAGAAAATTTCAATAGTGTGTCATAGGTGGAGAAATATCAAGATTGGTCATGGAAGGTATGAAGTGTATCACTGATTAGTGTATCAGTTTGAGGGAAGATACTTATACATCAATAGAGATATGTAACCATATGTCTGCCTTTGGGAGTGAAGTGAAGGATGTGTATTATAAAAGTTAATAACTAGTGCAAGTGATCATGAGTTCTAGTTAGTGTGATGAGGTAATCTAATGATGAAGCTAGTGTTACTATACCAATAGTGCTAGTATTTCTATACCAAGGATTAGTTGAGAAATGTGCTAGTAACTGTAAGTATCTCGTGTAAATGCAACTACGTCGACAATCGAGTGTCGCGTGGTATTGGCCCAATCAACTCATGCTAAGACGGTGTCATCGTCCAGACTTAACCTCAAAATAAATTCTCCTGTTCTGTTTACCACAATAATCCTTCAAAAGAAAAATTCCTTCTTGCCTAATGTATAATTTCTCTTCTCCTCAAGGTCTTCCCTAAAACTTTATTCCTCGAATTTCTTCTTTTCGTTATTTCTCTCTCCAAGTCTTAATTACAATTATAATAATGATGTCATCAATCATACTAATATACACATACTAAAGTTTCCATCATTTTATTTCCAAGTGAGAGCTTGAAATTTTATCTTCTCTAGTCCATAATATCATTCCTGGTATTGCTATCATATACAACCACTAGTTTCAATTATTAGGCTATGCATTCACATAAATCATTCTAGGTCATGTTCAACAATCCTTCTAGCTCTCAGTACTTCTAAGATCACTGTTACCTCCAGCACGGGTAGGGTACTACTGGGTCCAACTCTCTTGCCAACCTTCCATACTAGTTCTAGAATCCAAAGAACCCATCAATCTATCCTGATAAGGTAACAATCTTCTCCGAGAAAGGTATACGAATTCTGTCTCCTGTCGTCTGGTCTTCGATCTTCTTCTGGAGGGAAGTCATCAGTCACAAGCATTCGTCTTCCCGAATAATAGGGGACAAGAAACAAGGATAGCGATATTGACGAAGATTGAACGAATACAAAGTGAAAGTCCAAAGGCGATAATCACATACAAAGAGTTTTAAAATCGATTATGGATTAAGATTCTACTCAACAATCATAACATATATTCCTAATTTGCAGGCTCGCTTGGCACAGTCAGGTGACCAAGACAATTTAAAATCGGACCTGCATGGGCCACCACAAAAATATGTCACGCCCCAGTCCCAAAATACGTAGGACCAGGAATACGTGACACGCCAGCTACGCATTCGACCAGACTCTGGTCTGACTCGATTACGTATAAGTTGTAATATAAAAGGCACTATCTAGATATTCATAAATGTTAACCTCTATGTCTCAATCCACAATGTACATCAGTATACAAGAAAGAGCTAAATGTGCTAAGGTCGGCCGCCCAATAACACACTAACTCAAATAGACTCGAGAATAAGTATGAGTCTACAAAAACTAGGCTACAACAGCAGATGAATAAGCAATATAAAATAACCATAATGCCGGTAGATATAATGTGAGTACCTGGTACCATGCTCGCAAGATATGCCACTCCATCAGTATCTCCAAATGCTCCGTAATCGTCTATGCTGCAAAACTGGCAGGGAACCCGGTCCTCAGAGGGACGTAACAAGGTACAGAAATATAGCATGCCAAGTAAGCAGAAAGTACAAGTGCACGACAGGGTACTCTATCATAACCAACTAGTGTGACACAGTTTAAAGACAATGTTCGACGCGTGGGCTGTCCAAAATAAAACCGCAGCTCCGAACACAGAGACACACGGGTCGTACCGTAGCTCCGAGCACAGAGACACACGGGTGTTACCACTACACTATGAAACAGGATCACTACACTATGAAACAGGATCACTACACTATGAAACAGGATCACTACATATACATATATAAGCGTGTGCAGAGTAGCCCAAACGTCTAGTAACTGTCTTCCCCTTCCCAAGCGGTCAACGATTGTGCGTTGAACCTGAACCTCTAACTACAGTCTCGACACAAGGAAAATAACTCCACAGACGCGACCCTAAGGTCGTCCCAGTCTCTGGTCATGATGTCAGTATCAGGATACAGGAATCTGGCACGATCACAGTGTATGAGTGTGTCCTGGGGTATCGATAAACTCAGGTACGCATATCGAGATACTACGAATCATCCGACAATCTTCCTAGGATGCTACGACGTACGTCTTCACCCGGTTGTGAACCGGACGCGAAGTACCGAATGTCAACATAACTACGTGCACGATGTACATACGAACAACAAATATCTGTAAACTGAAATACAGGGTGGCAAGGTACACTTGCCTGCGTGCGGCTGCTCATGACGGGGATCGGGTACTGCGTCCAAGTCCTTAGGTCCTGCAATACCTAGAGAAGGGATACAAACCAAAAATCAATAATCTACTTAAGACAGACAGGTGTGCTACACACTGCTACGCCTAGACTCCGTCTCTGGAATTACCTCATATTTTTACCGTCCTCCATTCATTGTCTCGTGATCCGATATAATACCCATTCCGGAATAATTTATCTGCTCTCCATTTGCATGTATTTCATAACCTCAATCAATTTCTATTTATCCGAAAAATACTGGATTTAATTATCTATCTTCAACCATGTATTTTATTCATAACCTCAATTTGGATTTAAACCCTAACTTTACCATTGATCCTAAACTCATTGTCTCTCCTTCAAATCTAATGAATATATTAAAGACGATTAAACCCCCAAGTTTATCGTTAACCTCAAGTCATAATATTTACCATTCATTTTAAACCACATTGTTCCAGTGCTATACTAGGCTAATCATATTTTATGCCAACAATATATATCAAATCCTATCACTATATCCACGTATAATCCTCAAAACACCACCTTATGTAAACATCGATTTCATATTTCAATTGCCACACCACACTAGCCATTTATATCCACATCATATAACCAAACCCTAACTTTCTTTTCATACAAACATACATATTCAAAACACTACAACATATACCTCATTATAAACTAAGCCCTAGTTAGTAATAACACCTAAATATATGTAAGAAATTCCTATTTACAAACCATATATAAATCTGGAATTAAAAGAATGAGAGGGAGAGGAGAATCGACCTCGCCGACGTCGATGCCGTGGTATGGCCGGTGGAGGGTGGTGCCGAATGGTTTAAATTAATTGGATTAAAATTCTAAGTAAATATCCTCTACTCTAAACCTCAATATTTTCTATCAAAAATTTCCAAATCCACTCTAACCATCTATGGAATAAATTGAGGGGGTTTACATTCTTCCCAACTTAGAAAAATTTCGTCCCCAAAATTAAAAGTAAAGCACGATAATATCTAACAGAATTTAAAATAACCAGTAATTTAAATTGTCGTACGTAAATTCGTACCTTGCTTCTCAAATAAGTACGGGAATCGCTGCCGAATAGAATCCTCGCGCTCCCAAGTAGACTCGCCTGGTGAATGGTGCTTCCTTGCCACTCTGACCAGTCGAATCGTCTGTCCTCTCAAATTCTTCTCACTGCAATCGAGGATCTCGACTGGCTGCTCTACGTAAGACAGACTAGGCCCAACTGTAATCTCCGAATGATCAAGTACGTGGCTAGGGTCTGCGACATATCTCCTCAGTTACGATATGTGAAATACGTCATGTACTCCCTCTAATGATGGATGTAATACAAGACGGTAAGCCACTTCGCCAACTCGTTCCAGAATGTCAAAAGGTCCGATATACCTCGGACTTAGCTTGCCTCTGCCTCTGAATCTGATGGTACCACGAGTGGGCGATATCCTCAAAAATACGTGGTCACCCTCCTTGAACTCCAATGACCTGCGGTGCGCATCTGCCCAGTGTTTCTGTCTGTCCTGTGCTGAGCGCAGGTGGCTCTGAATCTGCTTGACCTTCTCTACTGTCTGTGTCTGTCACTACCACATTTCCAGATAAGGGCATTTGTGTAATTTTACTATTTTGAATAATTATGAATTTAAATTAATCTGCTGAGTTTTATAAACTATTTAAATATTGTTAGTTGTGATTGTTTTAGGTTAAACTCTAGAATTCATTAGGACAACCCTAATGAGTAAACCCTAATTGTAAACCTAATTCTAGAGAAACCCTAGAATTCAAATTGTAGGTTGAACCTCAAACCCTAGACTGACTAAACCTTAGTAGTTAAGTTCCTATTGACCTAACCTGGGGGTTAAACCTAGACTATGCATTAGAAACCCTAACTGGGCCTTAATATAAAAGAGAACCCTCTCTTTCTTCATGTAGAAAGGAGAAACCCTAGCCTCCATAAGAGAAAAACTATCTCCCCACGCCAGATTTTGAAACCTAACCCTAGGGCTTCCATTTTCCTCCTCCAAAGCAAGGAAAGCAAGGAACGTGGGTCAAGGAACCTTGGGGAAGAAGAACTTCCATTGGAGAAACCATCCCTGCAGGTAAAACCCTATTTTTATTCATTTAATTTCGGTTTTCTGATGTTAATGCCATTAGGAACCCACCCTTGCTGTGTAGTTCGGTTTTTAGGGTTTTGGATTGGGTTTTTGGTGACCAACATGGGATTTTCCCCAATTATCAGGAACCCTAACCCTAGGTATTTGTTTGTAGACTGATTTCACCCCCCTACGTGTAGGTTAGATATTGATTTAGGGTTTTGTTTTGGGTTTTCAGGAGTTCTTGTTGTGGTTTTCGTTTTTGCACATCATGTGTTTGGTGAAATGCTTCACAGGAGGAATCACCTATCTAATCCATTCTAATTTGATGTTTGATGTATATATATATATATATATATATATTTATACATATGTATATATAATTGTGTGTTTGGGAGAAGGAAATGCACCAAGGGGAAGAGGGAGTTCACTGTGCAGAATTCTGTGCATTGGTGAGTTCTGGGCAGTGTAGGTTCGGGTTGTGCTATGTGCACTGTGAGTTCCTGAGCAGTTGGGTTGGGGGCATTAGGTGTGAACTTAGCTGAGTACAGGTGTCTACCTGTGTCAGTATGATGGGAGAGAGGGGATATGTGTTTGAGTTGGGTATTACTACAGGCCAACTGATAATCGAGTATCAGTCCAGATGGGGTGGACTGAACAGGGTACCAGATGGTTAGAGCTTGGTATCAATGAAGGGGTAGTGGTATCAGACCATAGAAGAGGAAACCTTGTAGTTAGGGGGGGTGCATCACAGTGGATTTGAGTGCCAAGGTACTGGACTGAAGGTTCATGTGTGTCAAGTTGCACACATGTGCAGTGGAGATTTACCTGGTAGCAGCCTTGAGGAAGAACCTGCAGGCAAACCACATCAGTGTGCAGTATCAGTTGCACACTGACTCTCTATTCAAGTGCAGCATGGTTGATGGGGAGGTCGGGTTTTCCTGTAAGATATGAGGGTAAGTTCAGGTGTAGGGTTAGGTGAGGTAATGCATATATCAGTGAGATAAAGTATCAGTAATAGGGTATCAGAGTTCCCAGTGTGTCTGTGTACATGTCTGAGTTCAGGGAGCAAGTTATCTGTGTAGCAGTATCTGATGTGTGCGTGCATGTTGTGCAGATTAGTCCCAGTGAGAGTGTAGCCTATGTAAATTCCTATGTGTGTTTGTGAGTATTTCAGTGAGCCTAAGATAGGTAACCTGTGTGTGTTTTAGAACTGTGTGTGAGTGATCAGTAGATAGAGTAGTGTTAGCAGTGTGTCCCTGTGTAGGGAAGGATGGTTGTACTCAGACTGTGAGCCTGTATGTTTCAGTACATCAGTATATTCCCTAGTGTTTCAGTACAGAAAAATTATGTATCAGTGTATTTGAATTGGGGAAAAATCTGTTAAACTAGTGTGTGTGTGGGTGTTTATCAGTGTGTAGGGAAGTTCCTGATTCAGTGTGGGTAGAAAGGGATTTTGTGAGAAGAGTTAGGGCTGTGTCAGTGTTCAGTTTCAGTGGTGTGTGTATGTACCTATCTATGTGTGTGGATTCTGTGCAGTATAGGAAATTGAATATCAGTGTGTATCAATATGTGTGTGTCTGTGTGCAGAACAGTGTGCCTGTATGTGAATATTGTGTTAGAGTACAGTGAGTAAGGTAAGTTGAGTTGAGTATTGGTTTGGGTGGGGGATAGGTTTTGAGATACCAAGGTAAGAAGCTACTTGTTTCCTAAAGAGTAGATACTTATATACCCTAAGTTAAACTATTAGCTAGAGTAGTGTCATGTGTATACATTATATGGGTATGTATAATGTGATGCAGTGTATACAATATTGGTTAGTGTGGAAATCTCTACAAGTATTATATACATATTAGCAGTAGTTGATATAGTTGGCAATGACTAGTATGGTTAAGTATGGCATAGACAGCTCACCAAGACCTAGAAATGACCCTGTACCTAGCATAGAACTAGGTATGCATGTAGCCTTTTCAAAACACTTTTTGACATGAATATTGGATATTTTAGGTGATTGTGATTTCAGTGTGGACCTCGATCCTCACACCTTGCTCAGGACCACAGGCGAGTACATTCTCTGACAGTTTTCATTTTGTTGATTACTTCTATAATCTAGTTGTATTACATACTTGATTCCGATACTATGGATACACGGGTTAGCACCCTAGATCCCCATCATGAGGAGTCGTGATTGGAATCCATCGTGCTAGTTGGGAGATGGGGAACTATTAGTAGATTATGTGATCATATCCAAATCCTTTACATGCATCATAGCTCACCCCACTTCTCACGTTGGGTGCGGCCTGACCATCTTACATGCATCATAGCTGTTATATATGATTAACCTGACCACTACATGCATCATAGCTAACCATATGGTTAGCCTGACCTACAAGAATCATAGTTAATCATATATAACCAGCCTGATCAAGTCCCAAGCCGATCACATAATAAACTAATAATTCAAACACTTAGCTAGATGTCTATTTTATTCAGATTCACCTGTTCCAGTATTCACTACTTATTGTCTAGCATTCACTATTTATTGTTCATTGCTAGATGCTCTATTGCCTATTTCCATTTTCTCCAGTACTTTACATTTCTAGCATTTATTTCCCTCTTGTATTTCTTACACTGTTTATAGATTTTGTCAATTTAATGAAACTGTTGTTAGTGCTTGTGCTTCGCTCCAATCCTGACTGGATAACATTTTTCAGAGGACCTGGAGGATCTTTGCCCCACTCATTATGGCCCAGGATTAGAGGGTAATTTTACTCCAGAAACCCCAGAGGAGTTGCCTAGCCTAGAGGAGAACGTACCTGGCTGTTCTTAGATTATTTTTCTGCATTTATTGTTTTAGACTGAGACTGAGTTGTATTTATTATTTTGTGATTTTGTGAGGTCATTTAGACCCAGGATTTGAGTTGAACTTATTATGGTTGGTTTTTATAGAACTCTTTTCTATTCTCATCGTGCCATTATTCTTATAGCTTGTGATTGAGTATATTATAGAACTGTGGATAATTATCTTTGTCCTCCGTGCGGAGTTGAGACTATTGATAGGATATATTATATGTTGAGACCTAGACAGCGTTCTACCGCCGATGCTGCGGCGTAGGCTGGACGTACCCACGACTCATGCCCAAATTCCGGGTGCGGGTCGTGACAGTGTCACCAATTCTGGACCAAGTATCTGACGCTCTCCCACGTCACTCCAACAAACTGGAGACCTGCATTTCCTGCCATACAGTGCCTCATAAGGTGTCATCTGTATGCTGGCCTGGTAACTGTTATTGTAGGAGAATTCCACCAAGTGTAGATGGTCCTCCCAAGATCCTCCAAAATCAATCATGCACGCTCGCAACATATCCTCTAATATCTGTATCGTGCGCTCTGACTGTCCATCAGTCTGTGGATGATACGCGGTACTGAACTTGAGACGAGTTCCTAAGCTCTCCTGCATACTCCGCCAAAAATATGATGTGAATCTGGAATCACGATCCGATACGATGCTAACAGGTATCCCATGTAATCGTACTATCTGCCTCATATACATGTTAGCTAGTATCTCTGTGGATTGTCCAACTCTGAAGGGCAAGAATTGTGCAGACTTGGTGAGTCTGTCTATGACAACCCAAACTGTATCCTTTCCGCTAGGGCTTCGCGGAAATCCTGTGACGAATTCCATGGTAATGTGTTCCCACTTCCACTCGGAAATGGGGAGTGGCTGCAATAATTCTGCAGTCCTCTGATGTTCAGTCTTGACTTGCTGACAAACTAAATACTTCGCCCCAAACCTTGCAATTTCCCTCTTCATTCCATGCCACCAGAAATGCTGTCTCAAGTCTCGGTACATCTTCGTACCCCCGGGATGAATGGAATAAATCGAGCTATGAGCCTCGGTCATCAACTCTTGGCGTAGCTCGCTACTCGAAACATATAGGCGATCTCCGTACCTCAACGTTCCGTCTTCATGAATCCTGAGTCCCGTCAGCATGTCGGCTTCTGTTCTCTCTCGCAGACGTCGAAATCTCGCATATGTAGGCAAAGCTGTCTTGATCCTCTCAATAAATATGGACTGAACCTCGAGACTGGCCATCTGTTCACCCGTACCTGGCAATATAATCTCAATCTTGAGTTCCTAAAAATCCTCTAACATTTGGCGATGAGTCATAAACTACCTTCGCCTTGCCAGGGTGGTACTGCAACTCGATATCATAATCTGTCATCAACTCCAGTTAGTGCCTCTATCTTATGTTGAGCTCCATCTGTGTGTTGACATTCTTTCAAACTTTTGCGTTTTGTATAAATCTCAACATGCTCTCCATAAAGGTAGTGCCGCCATAGCTTTAGTGCAAATATCACCGGAGCTAGCTCCAAGTCGTGCGTCGGATAGTTCTTTTCATGAACTCTCAACTGTCTCGATGCGTAGGCTATCACCTTGTCGTGTTGTATCAGTACACATCCCAATCCGCTCCCTGACGCATCACTGTACACTATAAATCCTCCTGATCCGGAAGGTAGTGACAAAATTGGTGCCGATGTCAGTCGCTTCTTCAGCTCATCGAAAGCCGCCTGACACTTGTCTGTCCAGATAAACTCCTCGCCTTTACGCGTCAGTCGCGTCATAGGCGCAGCTATCCTCGAAAAGTTTTCCACAAACCTCCGGTAATATCCGGCAAGTCCGAGGAAACTCTGTAACTGATGTAGGGGTAGGCCAGGTCTCTACTGCAGCTATCTTCTCCGGATCCACTGATAGTCCATCCCCGGTGATTATGTGTTCCAGAAATGGTACCCTATCCAAGCAAAACTCACATTTGCTGAGTTTGGCGTACAGCCTCTCATGTCTCAGCGTCTCCAATACGATCCTGAGGTGTCTCTCATGCTCCTCCTGGCTCTTGGAATATATCAGGATATCGTCTATAAATACCACCACGAACTTATCTAAGTACTGGTGGAAAACATTGTTCATCAAACACATGAATACTGCTGGCGCGTTGGTTAAACCAAACAGCATGACTAAAAACTCATAGTATCCTTACTACATCCGGAATGTCGTCTTAGGAATGGCCTCTCTCCGAACCTAGATCTGATGATAGCTGGATCTGAGATCGATCTTCAAAATACATATGCGCCACTTAGTTGATTCAAATAAATCTTTGATTTGCGGCAATGGGTACTTGTTCTTTACTGTTACTGCATTAAATCCTGTAATTCGATACACAAACATACCATCCCTGAAATCAATACGCAGACGTACCGTCTCGTCCTTCTTCGGTACTATAAGATGGTTGCTTCTCATGGAAAACACTAGCCCGACCGAAACCCTTGTCTAAGAGGTCCTCTATTATGGACTTTCAACTCAACCAAACTCTGTCGGTGCTAGTCCAAAGACGGAAAAATAATCGGCTCGGCTCTTGGAGTCAACTCTGTAACAAACTCTTTCTGTCAGGTGGCAGGCCTAAAAGATTATCTAGAAAACATCCTCAACTCTGCTATAACATGGTGGTACACTGGTTCACCTCCTGAATTGTATACCCCTAAGGTAGATGGACACCATACTCCTAGGCTCCCTGAACTCAACTCAGGGTAACCTGGTGGCCTAAAAATATAAATGCAACTACGTCGACAATCGAGTGTCGCGTGGTATTGGCTCAATCAACTCATACTAGGACGGTGTCATCGTCCAGACTTAACCTCAAAATAAATTCTCCTGTTCTGTTTACCATAATAATTCTCCAAAAGAAAAATTCCTTCTTGCCTAATGTATAATTTCTCTTCTCCTCAAGGTCTTTCCTAAAACTTTATTCCTCGAATTTCTTCTTTTCGTTATTTCTCTCTCCAAGTCTTAATTACAATTATAATAATGATGTCATCAATCATACTAATATACACATACTAAAATTTCTATCATTTTATTTCCAAGTGAGAGCTTGAAATTTTATCTTCTCTAGTCCATAATATCATTCCTGGTATTGCTATCATATACAACTACTAGTTTCCATTATTAGACTATGCATTCACATAAATCATTCTAGGTCATGTTCAACAATCCTTCTAGCTCTCAGTACTTCTAAGATCACTGTTACCTCCAGCACGGATAGGGTACTACTGGGTCCAACTCTCTTGCCAACCTTCCATACTAGTTCTAGAATCCAAAGAACCCATCAATCTATCCTGATAAGGTAACAATCTTCTCCGAGAAAGGTATACGAATTTTGTCTCCTGTCGTCTGGTCTTCGATCTTCTTCTGGAGGGAAGTCATCAGTCATAAGCATTCGTCTCCCCGAACAATAGGGAACGAGAAACAAGGATAGCGATATTGACGAAGATTGAACGAATGCAAAGTGAAAGTCCAAAGGCGATAATCACATACAAAGAGTTTTAAAATCGATTATGGATTGAGATCCTACTCAACAATCATAACATCTATTCCTAATTTGCAGGCTCGCTTGGCACAGTCAGGTGACCAAGACGATTTAAAATCGGACCTGTATGGGCCACCACAAAAATATGTCACGCCCCAGTCCCAAAATACGTAGGACCAGGAATACGTGACACGCCAGCTACGAATTCGACCAGACTCTGGTCTGACTCGATTACGTATAAGCTGTAATATAAAGGGCACTATCTAGATATTCATAAATGTAAACCTCTATGTCTCAATCCATAATGTACATCAGTATACAAGAAAGAGCTAAATGTGCTAAGGTCGGCCGCCCAATAACACACTAACTCGAATAGACTCGAGAAGAAGTATGAGTCTACAAAAACTAGGCTACAACAGCAGATGAATAAGCAATATAAAATAACCATAATGCCGGTAGATATAATGTGAGTACCTGGTACCATGCTCGCAAGATATGCCACTCCATCAGTATCTCCAAATGCTCCGTAATCGTCTATGCTGCAAAACTGGCAGGGAACCAGGTCCTCAGAAGGACGTAACAAGGTACAGAAATATAGCATGCCAAGTAAGCAGAAAGTACAAGTGCACGACAGGGTACTCTATCATAACCAACTAGTGTGACACAGTTTAAAGACAATGTTCGATGCGTGGGCTGTCCAAAATAAAACTGCAGCTCCGAACACAGAGACACACGGGTCGTACCGTAGCTCCGAGCACAGAGACACACGGGTGTTACCACTACACTATAAAACAGGATCACTACACTATGAAACAGGATCACTACACTATGAAACAGGATCACTACATATACATATATAAGCGCGTGCAGAGTAGCCCAAACGTCTAGTAACTGTCTTCCCCTTCCCAAGCGGTCAACGATTGTGCGTTAAACCTGAACCTCTAACTACAGTCTCGACACAAGAAAAATAACTCCACAGACGCGACCCTAAGGTCGTCCCAGTCTCTGATCATGATGTCAGTATCAGGATACAGGAATCTGGCACGATCACAGTGTATGAGTGTGTCCTGGGGTATCGATAAACTCAGGTACGCATATCGAGATACTACGAATCATCCGACAATCTTCCTAGGATGCTACGACGTACGTCTTCACCCGGTTGTGAACCGGACGTGAAGTACCGAACGTCAACATAACTACGTGCACGATGTACATACGAACAACAAATATCTGTAAACTGAAATACAGGGTGGCAAGGTACACTTGCCTGCGTGCGGCTGCTGATGACGGGGATCGGGTACTGCGTCCAAGTCCTCAGGTCCCGCAATACCTAGAGAAGGGATACAAACCAAAAATCAATAATCTACTTAAGCCAGACAGGTGTGCTACACACTGCTACGCCTAGACTCCGTCTCTGGAATTACCTCTTATTTTTACCGTCCTCCATTCATTGTCTCGTGATCCGATATAATACCTATTCCGGAATAATTTACCTGCTCTCCATTTGCATGTATTTTATAACCTCAATCAATTTCTATTTATCCAAAAAATACTGGATTTAATTATCTATCTTCAACCATGTATTTTATTCATAACCTCAATTTGGATTTAAACCCTAACTTTACCATTGATCCTAAACTCATTGTCTCTCCTTCAAATCTAATGAATATATTGAAGACGATTAAACCCCCAAGTTTACCGTTAACCTCAAGTCATAATATTTACCATTCATTTTAAACCACATTGTTCCAGTACTATACTAGGCTAACCATATTTTATGCCAACAATATATATCAAATCCTTTCACTATATCCACGTATAATCCTCAAAACACCACCTTATGTAAACATCGATTTCACATTTCAATTGCCACACCACACTAGCCATTTATATCCATATCATATAACCAAACCCTAACTTTCTTTTCATACAAACATACATATTCAAAACACTATAATATATACCTCATTATAAACTAAGCCCTAGTTAGTAATAACACCTAAATATATGTAAGAAATTCCTATTTACAAACCATATATAAATCTGGAATTAAAAGAATGAGAGGGAGAGGAGAATCGACCTCGCCGAAGTCGATGCCGGGGTATGGCCGGTGGAGGGTGGTGCCGAATGGTTTAAATTAATTGGATTAAAATTCCAGGTAAATATCCTCTACTCTAAACCTCAATATTTTCTATCAAAAATTTCCAAATCCACTCTAACCATCTATGGAATAAATTGAGGGGGTTTACAGTGAGGATTCTAGACGACATAATTATAGAGTAGCATACCTATGTTATGGAATCTATCGTTTATCGCAGCTATGCTCGCTGGCGTGGCGAGGATTCTGAGTGTCATAATTTCGGATAGACGTGTATGATTATCAGATTGTATCTTAAATTGGTTCTTAAAGTATCATCTCAATACTTATCTACTTATATTATTATAGGACTTTGTTTTATTATTTTTGCTAGCAATAGAGATACCTTCAATCCTTAGCCCAATTCCTTTTTGAGCTTTATTTCTTTAAGGATTCCTTGTTAGTGTGATAATTGATGACTTGCAATTAGGTCTGTGCCTTGAGTATTAGTGTTGACTGTTGGGAGTATCGCTTGTGAGTCTGTAAGTGTTTCTTGGTTGGACATGTGAGCAGTAGGCATCAATCTAGAGTTAACCCATAACATAATACCTTGTAGCAATAGTTCTATGATATGTGTCACTATAGTTAGTATTGGTACTATAGGTAGAAGGGGGAGTAAAGAGTATCAGTGAGGGTTCCAGGAGTTAGTATCAGAGTCAGCATGCCAGTCCTGGATAGTCATGAATTTATGTAGTTGGGTGATCCATGTAAACAATTAAGTATCAAGAAAATCGTGTTAAAAATTAATGGAGCATGATATTCAATTTGATGGTTGATACTTGAGTGTGTCAAGAGTAAAGAAATATATATGCATACAGGGCATTAATGAGTATGCCATAGTAGGAGGATATCCATAAGTGTATAAGAGAATAAAAATATATTGTACTAAGTAGTGAGACTTGTGTTACAGATAAAAGTAGGGACTTGATATGTGATTTGATTTGAGTGTACCGATATATGACTAATGATGGATGTATCACCTGATATTGAGGCAAGTGATGTGTTGGAAGCAATAGGTGAAAGAAGTGTCTAGAAATTATGTGCAGGACGCACAGTGGGTGTTGAGTATCAGTGTGGAAGTTCATGAAAGTGGAAGCATGATTATTAGAAAATTTCAATAGTGTGTCATAGGTGGAGAAATATCAAGATTGGTCATGGAAGGTATGAAGTGTATCACTGATTAGTGTATCAGTCTGAGGGAAGATACTTATACATCAATAGAGATATGTAACCATATGTCTGCCTTTGGGAGTGAAGTGAAGGATGTGTATTATAGAAGTTAATAACTAGTGCAAGTGATCATGAGTTCTAGTCAGTGTGATAAAGTAATCTAATGATGAAGCTAGTGTTACTATACCAATAGTGCTAGTATTTCTATATCAAGGATTAGTTGAGAAATGTGCTAGTAACAGTAAGTATCTCGTGTAATAATATTAGATTGATGTATCAGTTAATATGGATACAAAATCATTGAAAGTAATAGTGCAAGTAATCCAGGCAGTACAAATTTTAGTACACAGTTGAGGGGTGTAGAAAATTGGTATATTTGTGTGTACCTTGAGTGTTAGAGACTGTGAGTACATATAGGTACACTTAGATAAATGTGGGTAAGAGATGTATATCAGTATATAAGTGGATGATGTGCATGTGTAAGGATCTGTTGGCTTGAGCATGCCTGAGATAGCACTGCAACTGACTTGGGTGTCCATCTAGAGTTGTATTAGAGAGAGAGGTACTTAGTGTAGTGTGTTGCACTTGGTATGCACTTGAGTGATAAGAACAACTAGTATAAAAAATTATAGTAGGTAAGAGAGCTAGCAGTGGGTGTGCTTGTAGTAGAAACAGTGGTACCAAAGGATAGGGGTATCAAATTTTGGATGCATCATTTGATCTATGGTTGTGTTAGAGGTTCTTGGTATCAGATTTTGGTATTAATAGACAGGTGTATGCAATGCGAATGTATCCATGGATATCTTGTGGACTAATGATTAGTTGATAAGGGTATCAGTGTATAGGGATAGGAATTAGTGAGTGAATATGCCAGAGTTAAGTGTAAGTTAGAGGATAAAGATGTCCAGGTGATGTGTTAGCAGGTTCTGTTCTTTTCTTTCCTTCTGTTCCTTTTTCGTCTGTTTGATTGATTGATTGATTCCTTAGTACCGTAGATTATATCAATGATTTTTTTGCTAGAATGTAGTTAGTAGTACACCCTGACAGATACTGAAATACCATGGCAAAACAGATCATAACCATGCATATTTTTTCTAGATTGCATGTTGTATGACTGTAGGTAGAATTTTCTTAGACTTTGATTATTGGGGGTTTGATCGTAGTGAAGATTAATGAAGAGGTTATGACTGGACAGAGAGAGACAAGGTGCCTTAAATTTTGATGACAAACATTAATTTAAATAAAGAGTTGAGAACTTAATATGGCAGAATTGACGATTTTGTTAAATCATTGATTTTTATGAAGATTACGATATGATTGAATTTATCATTAAATTTTGAGGAATTTAAGAAGATTATCATTATATTTATTTGACTGCAAGATATAAATTTTTAAAACTTATATTTTGAATGTTGTATTTGAAGACTTCATAAGTATTACAGTGTTTGAGTATTGTGTGGAAAAAGAATCGAGGAATAAGATCACGAATGGATTAGTGTTTGAATTCAAATTTTTGGGATAAGATTTTAAATTTTATAAATATACATTGATTGGATTTAAATTAGACGATTGGATACTAAATTTTTTTTTAGTATTTAGTTATTAACTTAAAATTTTGGAGGAGATTGTGATAAGAATGGAATTTGATTTTTAAATTTGAAGATTTTCAGGAATATGATATTTATAGAA
Source organism: Iris macrosiphon (assembly GCA_036927795.1). NCBI lineage: Eukaryota > Viridiplantae > Streptophyta > Magnoliopsida > Asparagales > Iridaceae > Iris > Iris macrosiphon. The sequence goes on from JAYESA010000012.1 coordinate 160,126,655, forward strand.
TTTTGAAAATTTTGTGAAATAACAATATGGATTTACTTCATGATTATATGATTTGATGAATTTAAATTTTGATGGTAAAAAAAAACATAAAAAATAAAATAAAAAATAAATACAACTATTGAGGATCTTAAATTTTGAGGATAAAATTTTTTAAGGTGGGTAGACTTGTAACCTTCATATCTTGAAATTCTTGATTAATGTTGTTATTAGGTTAATTTGGAGCTATTGAAATTTTTTCATAATTTTTGGTTAATTAAAAACTAGTAACAGTAAATTTTCTAGTGCTTTCAAGAATTTATTTTAGTGTCAAACATAATTAAAATATTTTAAACTTTTATTTTGGGTTCTAAATAATCGAATATATTTTCTAGAATTTTCTGAGAAATTTTGAGAATTTTTTGAGTATTTTAGTATTTAATGGAAGTTATTTAGACTAATAACTATTTTTTTAGGACTTCTATAATTTATTGTGCAAGCCCAGAAACATAGAATAAACAAACATAATTTTTTTAGTGTTATAATATTATTTATACATTTTCTGAAACTATTTCAGAATATTTGTAATATTTATTTTTATTTAAATAGGTAAAATTATTTTTAGAGCTTCTCCTAATTATAGTAGAAAATCTATGAACATAAAATTGTTCCAAGTATTTTTCTAGGGTTTTTAGGTTCAAAACATATTTTTTGTAATTTTTTTCATATTTCTATGATTATTTTTAATATTTATTTTGAGTTATTTAGTTTTAAAACCAATTAAATAATATTTTGATAAAGGCAAATCAAAAACAAATAATATAAACAAAATCATCCAATCAGATTCTGACATGTGTCAGCCTTTAATTTCTCACTCAGACGCAACCAACATATATATATATATATATATATATATATATATATATAATATAATAACTTTAATTATTCCATTATTTTAGAGAGAGAGAGATTTGAGGGGATGTTATCTAGTGTTTCCTTCATCTTCCAGAAGTCATTACTCATAGCTCCGGACTCCTAACGTGGCCCATTTTCTTGAGTTAGAACTATATTGAGGTTAGTTATCTGAATATATAAATTGTTTCATGAAATTCTAAATATTAAATTCTGGAAAATTCGTAGAGCACATCATGTCCGAAAATAGATGTGTCTCAGTTTTTTCGTGATTCCGGGAAAACCAGGAATCAGAATCACTAACCGTTTGAAGTTTCAGAAAGCTAATATTGAGATAATTGACATATATTTTTTTAGGATTTAATACAAATTATTTATATGTTGTTAATTTTGTAGAACTTTTAGGTTAACAATCAACCACCGTTGCACAATGCTATTTTAGGTATGTACAATAATTTTCAAACGAATTTGAATTCGGATGAGCCGTAAATTCTAACATATTTTTTATGCTGAAATCTACAAAAAACCATGCATAAAAGTCATGTTTTCATCGGTTGACTTTTTTGGTCCACAGATCGCCTCGATTTGCGTGTCATGAGTCTCGAATTGGTAAATTCAGTTTCTTTGGACAAAATTTAGAAATTAACCTAAAAATCAGAATAATAAGATTAAAATAGGATTTTAGAGTAATAGTCCAGAATTAAATAAATTAAAATAAATTATCTTTTGTTATGGTAAAATTATAATACATAGGCTATTTGGACTGTGACTTGGACTCTGATTCAACTAGCTAAGGACCACAAACGAGTACATTCTCTGACAGTTTTTATTATGTTGATAATCACTATGATTCTAGTTGTATATCGTACTTGATTCTGACACTATTGGATATACGGGTTAGCATTATCGAGTCTTGTCACGAGGAGTCGTGATTGGAATCCATTGTGCTAGCTAGGGACGGGGAGATATTAGTAGATTATGTGATCATACCCCAATCTACATGCATCATAGCTTACCCCACACCTCACGTCGGGTGCAGCCTGATCATTACATGCCTCATAGCCTGTTATGTATGATTAGCCTGACTATTTCTCGCATAATAGCTAACTGGATGGTTAGCCTGACCTTACATGAATCATAGATAATCATATGTAACAAGCCTGATTTGTCCCAAGTCGATCACATGATAGACTGATGTTTCACACACTTAGCTAGATATTCTACTCATGTATTTCCAGTTCATTTTCTAGCATGCACTTATATTTTTGTTCATTGCTAGTTGAGTTATTGATGATGATATATTCTCCAGCATTTCTTATTTCCAGTATTTCATACTCACCAGTATTTCTTATTGCTAGTATTTATCTCCATCTTGTATTTCTTTACACAGTATTATAGTTTTTGTCAATGTACATAAAACTGTTGTTAGTGCTTATACTTTGCTCCAATCCTGACTGGATATTTTTTTCAGACTGTGACTTAGAGGACTGGTATCCGACATATTATGGACCACAGGGATAGTAGCTGCAGTGTTGGACCTTGTAGCCAGGTGTGATTTTCGGGAGGTCTAACCGGGATCACTAGTTATTCAGTTATTTTCTTTTAGCAGTTATGGTACCGAATTTATTTCAACATACTTTGAGACTTGGATGCTATTATTTTAGTTAGATTATTTTGTTTAGACTTGTGTTGCATTACATTTATTTTCTTCGATATCTTATCGTGCTTTAGTTCTGTGATTGAGTATTTACATATTATATTGTGATATCTGTGTCTCCTTATGGAGTTGGATACTCGTGTGAGATTGATTAGATAGTATTGTGACCTAGACAGCATTCTACCGACAATGCTGCGGTGTACGCTGAACGTACCCACGTACTCGTGCCCCTATATCGGGTGAGGGTCGTGACACCCCCCCCCCGCACGCGCACAACTGCAGCCGTATGGCCCTCCTTCGCGCGCAGCCTCCGCCCTCCTCGCTCGTCTGATTCTTGTCTCATTTTTGCTGGTATGTTCACAACCTAACCCTCTAGGATTTCCTTCAAGTGCAAGGAATTTAGGCACCCTGGTTTGATCGAAAAATTGACCGAAAGTTGGTCGAAAAACTGTTCGAAAATAGTTCAGAATTTCAGTCCAAGTATCCCGGTTCATGCCCAATTTGCCACCAACCCATTTAATATTATCAAAATATAATTGAAGGGACTTCTTCACAATATAACCAAGATTTTTACTGTTCTTTTAGTTTTAATTAGTTTGCTATAATGATAAAATTATTCTTGTTCCAAAATGACCAAAAACTTATTTTTAAAATACCCAAAATTCTGTAATATGCGGTGTATCCCGCCAAACGAGGCAACTTCGTCATGTGCGAGTTATACCGAAAGGTGCGTATCATCAACGTGGACGTGTTAGCTTTCGCGGAACTTGATTTGGATGTGCGTGCACACCGAAATCAACGCGTATCCATCGAAAAGCATTATATCAGCCTATTCTAACACTCATCATAATTTTGTGTGTGCTCGTCGTTTCACAACGAAACTTGTGCCATCGAATTTGCAGTATTATGCTGGTTCTGTAACCCAAGTTTGGTTTGATTCTGAGAACGTTGACAAAATGTTGTTTTGTGGGCCCCACGATTTCACATAACGGGCGATTTTGTGATCGGCTCATCGGAATCTAGTTATGGACATTTCGTTGGGTTCGTAATGTCATTCTGGACTCGTAGACACTAAGTTTGATGAATTTGGAGAACTTTGTCTTCGGTACGTTTTACGGTGCGAAGTGGGCCATATATGGACCCCGCTTTGACCCAAAACTGTCAATTTTGCCCTGTGTCCAAATTGAACTTATGGATAGTCAATCCTAGCTATTTTTAGTATTTTGAGAACATTGGTGATGTTTGTTTCAGCATCCGGAGGTGTACGTGCAGATTCCACTTTCCAAAGAGTAGTTGACGGAGTTCAGAATCCAGGCAAGTGTACCTTGCCATGATGTATTACAGTTTCTTGCCTTTATTATATTATTTAGTTATTATAGTTATTTTATATGGTTGATGTGTGTGGTTACCCTAAGACCGTGAGACGTTTCTTAGCGTTCGAACAAGCTTCGGATGTGGACATCATACGCGGAGTCGTGTAACGTCAGTTAGAGAGTTGATTCCACGATCCTATTTTTACGTGCTTGCTTTACCAAGTACGTTATACCCTAGGACACTTGACAGTATTTCATGTGACAGAATCTTTCTTGAGTTATTCATGATGATTCTGTATAGGCTTACACGATTCGTGATATGAGACTTGCATATTATATGGATATTATTATGACTCGTTGTACTAGCTAGAGGTCATAATCTTGCGTGTTATGGACATGAGACGTTGTGGACATGTGACATGAGGTTACATTGGGTGGGGAGAGACACACCATACTACAGGTTGATTATGTTTATATATATATATATATATATATATATATATATACACTATGTTACTTGAGGTGCCTTAAACTTTGTCCCAGATCTTTGGCACATTTACTGGCCCTACGGGATATTACTTGCTGCTATGGGCTCCCCGACACAGAGCCTGTAGTTGTTTCAGCCTGAGTACGAGTGATGCTCTCACGTGCATATCACATAGATGGTTACAGTAGTTTACCCTTGAGTATGTGGCATTATACTATTTTACTTTTGACTTGTTGTTTCTTGTACCTTATTACGTCCCTCTGAGGACCTGGTCCCTGCCAGTTTTTGCAGCATAGACGGTTATGGAGCCTTTGGAGTTGCTGATGGAGTTGCTTGTCTTGCAGGCATTGGTACCAGGTACTTATATCATATCTACAAGAGTTATGGTTATTTATTCATATTGCTTATTCATCTGCTGATGTAGCCTAGTTTTATAGACTCATATCTTTTTCTCGAGTCTATTCGAGTTTGTGTGTTACTGGGTGGCCGACTTTAGCATATGTAGCTCATTCTTGTGTATTATGTTCTTTGTGGACTGAGGCATAGATATTTATATTTACTTGATTATTCAGATAGTGACCATTATAATACAGCTTATACGTATTCGAGTCAGACCGGAGTCTGGTCGAATGCGTAGCTGGCATGTTACGTATTGCTAGTCCTAAGTATTTTGGGACTGGGGCGTGACATATTTTTGTGGTGGCCCATGCAGGTCCTGATTAAATTATTTCAATTACTTTCTGGTACCGAGCGAGCCTGTAATCAGGATTAGCAGTATTAGTATCTCAATCCACAACTGATTTGAAAATTCCTTAGCAATTGATTATCGTCCTTGTACTTCATAATTGTACTCGTCTATTCCCTCGACATCTTTATTATTGTTTATCATCTCTCCCTATTTCAGAGAGATGGACGTTCGTGCATGGTGTTTCCTCCAGAAGCAGATCCTTGTCAAGACGAAAGAAGCCATGCTGGATATAAAGTTTTGAGAAGATGATTACCCTTAGTAGGGTAAATAGATAGGTTATTCCTATATGCTAGAGCTAGTATAGATTGTTAGCATGAGAATTCAATATAGTATTGAGTTTAAGGATTAGTTATATTACCCCCTCAACTACATCCCTATCCTTCCTATCAAATTCTTATCTTGTGTTGCATATATGGCCTCGTACTTTTGCAATAACGATCTTTCTAATTATAACAATGAGTAGATCCTTCCTCTTTTCCTAGTTGTGCCTTAATTATAAAATTAATCCCTTAGTTGGTACCACTCCTTGTGTTAATATCCATATCACCATAGGTATCAGTTCTTTTCTACTCTAACCCCCTTGATTTAGTCACCATGACTCGATTCTCCAAATACCTCCCTAATCGTGCCTTATTCAACCATGTAGACTTATCAAAAATTCTTCTTGTCGTGGCCTGAATTTTTGGTCTCTTCGTCATCAATGCCAATCAATGATCGAAGCCTCTCTACCACCTTGCCTTAGTTAGATCTTACTCAGTCATTTCTTCTGCCTTGTAGAAGCTTGACCTATATAAGAGCAGTAATTGATTGGTAGTAATTTCTCTTATAAGGTTGTTGATCAATAACGCTCTGATAATTTATAGGTTCCTTTAGAAAATCATTGATTATGGCCAGTAAATCCTAGAATTCTTGTAACCTTATTTAGAAAATAGGCAATTCCAGAAATCTTGTTAGCAGGACCATGACCTTAGTTTTGGATACCAACTTAATTTTTATAAGTTGGGTAGATCGTAGCCCCTGGTTTTAGTGTAGGATTATTTCTAGAAATTCAGGGTAAATTTGAATTTATTTTGGTATTAATTAGGTTAATCTCAAACGGATTAAATTACCTATTTAATTTTGTATCCTTGATACCCTTTGTTGTGGCTCGGATATCTGGAGCACAACACTATCCTTTCCTTTTCAACAACTTTCATCCTTATGACCTAGACTAGTCATTCTACACCTATGACACGAATATCACACACAAACTGGCCTTCCCATATTTTGTTTTAGTCGTACGAGCGACGTAATTGTACACAAATGACACATAGATATCCTTTTTTCGTTGTGGATTATTTTAATACTCAACACCGACTCAATTCTTCCTACAACCTTAACATTCATGAGCCTAACTGGAACCTACTCACTGATGACACAATGTTACTTCCAAATATACACACCCATGCTCCATATATACCCCCACAACATTCGTAACATATCTCCTTCTAAACCCTATATCCAACTCCATTGTAATTGAATTAAATTATACATAGGCAACCCAAATATGCCAACCACTGATATACCCGTATCCCATTCATGCCAACCTACGTCCATGACACTTATGTTGCATTAAATTGAACCCCTTGTACTCTTTATACAATACAAAATACCTTGATGAGTTATATCACCTTTTGACGCTTATTGCTGAACCATTCATCGGCATCCATAATATGCAATGAACAACTTTTCGGTACCATCTTACCCTAATTGTATTTGGCTATGATATTTCCTATTGTCTTGTAGACTCATGACCTAATTAGAAGCAAGTAGAACTGGTAAAAATTTTTTTATAGAGTTATTGACTCATTAACGCCATTGTAGTACATAGATTTCCTTTAATAGGCTGTGACAACGGTCACAAAATTTTTACCATCTCTAATCCCTCCTTGAAGTTAGACTTACTAAAAATTCTTAGAAATATGATCATGACTATAGTTCCTGCGGCCAACTTCATTCTTATAAGTTGGGTAGAGACTTAATTAAGCATACCCTTATTCTTAGAATGCAAAGTCAAACTAGGACTCCATCTGGTAACTACATCCCCATCTTTAATGCAACCTTCTTAACTAAAATTTTTTCTACTATGTTTATTTTTAATTTCGATGACACAATTTTTATAAGTTGGATAGATTGTAAGCACCCTGATTTTTTTGAATTAAAATTTTAAATTTATTAATAATGTTATTCTAAAATTTTTGTGATTAAGAGAATTTTTTATTTTATTTTTAGCTAATTATAATATATGATATAATTGAATTTATAATTATGTGTATTTAATTAATTATTAATATCATACAAAAAAATATTTTTGGGTGTACAACTATTAATTGTGTATTGTATAAATTTTTTGGAATTTATTAAGGTCCAAAACTATTTTTAAATAGCTAAAATGCATTGTTCTTAAATAAACCAACTTAAACCAACCCAAACCAAACCAAACTGAACCAAACCGAACCCAACCAAACCAACCCAGACCAATTGGATTCGGATCCTACCCAATAACCCATTAGCCCAAACCCTACCGTAAACCCAAACCCAAAACCTAATCCTAACTCTAAACTAACTCCCCCCCAACCCGTGCGTACACAGGAGAACACCCCACCTTTCTATCCTATATATATACATACATAACAAAACCCTAACCTAATCCCACCTCCACTATCACCCATACCAGACCTCCGCCGTCGCCCCACCGCCTCCGGCCAATATATATACTATGTTACTGGAGGTGCCTTAGACTTTGTCCCAGATCTTTGGCACATTTACTGGCCCTACGAGATATTATTTGCTGCTATGGGCTCCCCGACATAGAGCCTGTAGTGGTTTCAGCTTGAGTACGAGTGATACTCTCACGTGCATATCACATAGAGGGTTATATTAGTTTACCCTTGAGTATGTGGCATTATACTATTTTACTTTTGGCATGATGTTTCTTGTACCTTATTACGTCCCTCTGAAGACCTGGTCCCCTTCCAGTTTTTGTAACATAGATGGTTATGGAGCCTTTGGAGTTGCTGATAGAGTTGCTTGTCTTGCAGGCATTGGTACCAGGTACTTATATCATATCTACCGGAGTTATGGTTATTTATTCATATTGTTTATTCATCTGCTGATGTAGCCTAGTTGTATAGACTCATATCTCTTTCTCGAGTCTATTCGAGTTTGTGTGTTACTGGGTGGCCGACTTTAGCACATGTAGCTCATTCTTGTGTATTCTTTTCTTTGTGGATTGAGGCATAGATATTTATATTTACTTGATTATTCAGATAGTGACCATTATAATACAGCTTATACGTATTCGAGTCAGACCGGAGCCTGGTCGAATGCGTTGCTGGGATGTTACGTATTCCTAGTCCTACGTATTTTGGGACTGGAACGTGACAATATATATATATATATATATATATATATATATATATATATATATATACTATGTTATTGGAGGTATCTTATGTAACACCCCGTTCCGCTCAAGCGGACTGCCGTTTCAAACGGCAATAGTGCAGCTGTCCCGACCCGCTTTGCCTCGATCAAGAAGCAAAGGATATCCAGACTTGCCCCTATAGAAATCCGGCTTAGGCTTTCAGAGGCTCGCTTGACGTATCGCTCTACCGAGGCGAATCATCGCTAAGGTGGGTGGCTACGGTGAACTTGTCTTTGCTTAGCCAGCACACATAAAATCTGAAATATTCATGCTAGTCGCTAGGTGATTCACCCCCTGCATGCTAATAAATCCAACGCACCTAGCTAAGGGAATAATCCCATCTTGTATTGCTTGCTAGAACATGGAAATGAAATACTGCTTATATTCAGACCCTCGCATGCTAAGTCCCTTAACGGTTTCACTTCTCGGCTTACCTTCGGGTCCGAGCAACGTGCCTGCTTATGTTCCCTTAGAAACGCATGCTTGTCTGCTTGAATGTTACCGTGTTTTCATCCAAACCCCGGGAGACTACTACGTAGTCGTTCCGTGCCTGAATGAACCTGCAAGTATCCGGGACCGTTAGGTCACCAAGGCATATCCCCGAACCAGGGAAATGCATTAAGCAAGAATGAATACTGAACGTGAATCACACTTGAATGATAATCATGCTAAGTATGCATCTGAACGAGGATCGTGTTATGTACTGATGGAATCCTAGCTCGTGGAGCAATATGCTCGTTCAGATTAAGTTTAAGTTTCATGATTATCATGTCAAGCTATGGAATATGGATAGACCCTGACCTGCATTATCGCGGACAACTTGTGTGCACAAGGTATGTTATGTTGAGTTCCGCGGACGGTCACCGGGGCACTGGGACCGATCCGATCCGGACGGGACGTATGTTAGTCGTATGTTACCCGGCAAGTGTTATGCGACGGGGCTCGCCACCCACGTTGTACGTCACTTCGCCCTGAGACTAAACTGTCCTTTATGGCTATGCCAGCGACATTATGTTCATATAGATAAGTCATCCTCGCTTAGCGGCTATCCGCGTGCGAGTCACTGCATCGCATTAATGAACAACTGAACACCTGAACGATCATGTTAAAATGACCCTTGTGTTTGCATATGCTATGCCTCCTGAATGTTATACTCGCCCGTGCGTGAATTAACATGTTTGCCTCAATGTTTGCCTTGAACAGGGAAGGAGATGGTAAGTTGGTAAGTCTCGTCGTATTTTCTCTCATGTTGCACGGCGCACCGCCACACGAGTTAGGCTATTCAATATTTGCATGAAACTGATCCTAAGGCAACTAGAAAGACAACTTAATAGTTGTGCACGGAACCTGTATTACGTGTTTGGATTTATCGAGCGGGCGAGTAGTTTCTCCACCAGTGCATTCAATGTACTGATAATCCACCAGTTTATATGCAGGGTGCGGGAGAACCTCGTTCGGTGCGGATGCCTCCAACGTGCGTGCTTAGGCGTGAAGATCACTCCGAAGCAACGGTGCGTCCGGGACTGAAGCACATATACAAGACATAATGTTGTGAACATCGCCTGACCATCGCCTGTACATTCATTCCACAATTGTAGCCATTTGGCACATTTTATGTTTCAGAGAGAGAGGCTTGAGCGACTTGTAATCTCGGCTATACGCCGCCTGTAACACTTGTTCATATCAATAAAAGAGCTTGCTTTACTTCAACTTGTGTTTCAATGCTTCCACTATATTTGCCGACTCAGTGAACCTGTTACCGACCGCCTATGCGTTCATGACTCCGCTGCACTCGGACAATCTGTGCGACTCTGTGGCTTAGAACTCTAACCGCCAGCCAATGAACCATGGCCTTGCACGGGCGTGGATCACGCTCGTGCGGTATCACGCCCGGATGGGTCAAGCGATCGTTCCGCGGGAGCGCTGGCGAGGGTGATTCCCGCCTAGCGGGAACGGCCGATTAGCCTGCGGGAGATCGGGGCGTGACATCTTAGACTCTGTCCCAGATCTTTGGCACATTTACTGGCCCTATGAGATATTACTTGCTGCTATGGGCTCCCCGACACAAAGGCTGTTGTGGTTTCAGCCTGAGTATGAGTGATGTTCTCATGTGCATATCACTTAGATGGTTACAGTAGTTTACCCTTGAGTATGTGATATTATACTGTTTTACTTTGGCATGCTGTTTCTTGTACCTTGTTACGTCCCTTTGAGGACCTGGTCCCTTGACAGTTTTGTAGCATAGACAGTTGTGGAGCCTGCCTGGGGTTGCTAATTTGGGTTGCTTTGCCATGTGGGCATTGGTACTAGGTACTTATATCATTTCTACTAGAGTTATGTTATTCATTTATATTATTGATTCATCTGCTGATGTATCCTAGTTTTTATAGACTCATATTTCTTTCTCGAGTCTATTCGAGCTTGTGTGTTACTGGACGACCGACTTTAGCACATGTAGCTCATTCTTGTTGTATTATGTTCATTGTGGATTGAGGCATAGATATTTATATTTACTGAATTATCTAGATAGTGACCATTATAATACAGCTTATACGTATTCGAGTCGGATCAGAGTCTGATCGAATGTGTATCTGGCATATTACGTATTCCTAGTCCTACGTATTTTGGAACTGGGGCGTTACAAAGTCTGCTCCGTGATTCAAGCCAGGGCAACCAATATAATTTAGGGATATTTGATATTACCCCTCCCCCCCCTAGATTATGTATATTGATATTACCCCATATTAGATTAAAAGTTGAGAATACCCTTCTAAAAGTGTCGTTTAAAACTCTTTAACGACACTTTCAAAACTCACTAACGACACTTTCAGATTTTTAACGACACTTTCAGGGGGGTATTCCCAACTTTTAATCTAACAGGAAGGTAATATCAATATACCTAATCTAAGATGAGGTAATACCAAATAGTCCTATAATTTACCTACTCCTATATGGAGAAGGTAAATTTGGTACAATTGTACGACGTGAGTCTGGTACAACTTTAACATTTTCATGCTTACCCTCACATAACTCACTCAACCTGGCCAAAGGTCTACTACTCGGTGCGCAAGCCCATCTCACCTCGCCCGAATGTCTGCACCACATGGCCGGAAGGCCCACTGCACCACCCAGCCCGTATACCTAATGCACCATCCAGTAGGCCTGCTACACCATCGGGCTCGTAGGCCTTCTCAGACATTCTACCATTTATATATACTTCCATCTTGACTCGGCTTCTTGACTTGGCTCTACTTCATTAACAACGAGCTTGAACATGAAGCTTAATTGGCTTAATGGCTCATCGTGAACAAGCTTGGCTAGTAAGTTTGGAACAAGTAAGCTTGACCCAAAAAGTTTGATGATAGTTGACTCGGCTTGACTGATTAGTTCAACTATTATACTGTCTTAATTGACCTTTTGTATATTTATTTGAAAATCCACCACCTACTAACAAAATCCTACAGAAATTGTTTTATGTAATGAACACAACAGTTGGCCAATTGCAACATCAAAATCCCCAAGACCTCAAGTGATTTAGTACCATATCAGGTAGTTTCGAAATTCAATGCAAAGAATCTCAGTTTTGCTTTTCTTAATTTGCATTGGGAACAAAGCTGCCAACATAACCAAGACCCATGACGAAGAATGCAATCGCTTGAGGATAGATATAATAAAAGAACTTTGTCTTCCCATAGTTCAGATCATAGCATGCACATGTGAAGAGGTACGCAGCCATTCCAAGCTCGGGGAGAAGCAGCCTAGAAAACAAAAAACAAAAAAATTTGTTTGTCATAAAATAACTATATCTTTACTACTACTAAAGTTTTTGGAGGTTCATCGTGTATGTTTTTGTTCCAAAAATTTTTTTGTCTATATTTTACTAATTAAAATTATTTATTAAATTTAACATCAATAGTTAGATAATTACGTATAAAAAAAAAAGAAAAATGTTGTTTATTCTTTCCAAGTAGTTAAAAATTAAGTATTAAAGAGTTAAAGGATTATTGTTTATTAGTATATATGCACGTGTCTTGTACGTATTTCTTAAAACTTGGGAATAACAAATAACATTCTACTTACAAAAATTTCTTTTCTACAGGTAACTACATAACTATCCATATTAGATTTAACGAACAATTTTAATTAGTAAACATAGATGAGAGCATTTTTGGATCAAAAGTTTTAATTAGTCTACTTTTCTCATTTATAGTAGTATAGATTACATTGTTGGTGTCCAGACTGGATTTAGTGAATTTTGTAGCCCAAATATGGTCAAAGATTTGATTTGATATAATTTGAAAATCTACATTAAATGTAAGATTTGATTAGATTTCAAATTTGTATCAAATATTTAATTTGACCATATATGTACATCCATAATTGGTGTTGGACTATTTTAGGAGGAATATGATTCTTATTTTAAGGTTTTCTATTTAGAAAATCATATTATGACCTAAAATTGGATTTCTTATCCTATAAATATAAGAGGAGGGTGGAGACAGAAAGAAGAGTACAAGTTGGAGATTCAGGGTGCTCGTCCACAAAAAATTTAAGAGAAAGTCTGCGCTTTACTCTTAGGGCTTCATCATCCAAGACAGAATGAAGAAAAATATCTGATCGAGGAGTCGTCGCTTTCTCTCGGAGATTGCTACGGGTTGGTGAGTGATTTCAATTATAATTTATTTATTTTCTTCTTGAGTGTGGTGAGGGGGTTGAATCTATTAGGGCAAAGTGTTCAACATTGATTTTGTTAATCTTGTAATTTCACCTGAGTTATAAAGATTGAAATTTGTCCATGTGACGTAGTCACCGTCATAAACTTATTTTTATTTGTGCTTGGTGTTCGTTAGACAAGGGTTGGTTATCTCAGGTGGGTTGGCCTAAAGTTTTCGCTGCTGACACTCTCAGACACGGCGTCGGAACGCTTGTAGGGCGATGTCCGGTCCCCAACATATGGTATCAGAGCTACTGGTTTTGGTTCTGGCTACTATGTCTACGAAGCATATGAACACTAGTATGATCACCCTCACATCTAGTAATTGGGTGATTTGGATGCCAAGGATAGATGATTAACTCTGGTGCAAGGACTTGCATGGTCCATTGGAGGGTGACAACGCTAAGCCATCGGACAAAGCTGCTAAAGACTGGAAACAACTGGATCGGAATGTCGTTGGATTCATTCTCCAATGGCTGGACGACTTGGTGTTTCACCACGTGTCCATGGAGAGCTCGATAAAAATATTATGGGAAAAGTTGCATTCACTGTACGAAAGAAAGATAGCTGACAACAATGCATTTCTGATTTGCCAACTCATCAACTCGAAGTACACAGAGGGTGCCCTAGTGACACAACATCTGAACGAGGTTCAGGGTATTATCAATCAGTTGTCTACGATGAAGATGGTGATTGATGATAAGTTTCAAGCCCTTTTGCTTTTGAGTTCTCTGCCGAAAAGATAGGAGACGTTGGTGGTATCGGTAAGCAACTCCGCGCCTGAAAGAGTTGTCACGATGGAGGCAGTTAAAAGCATCTTGTTGAACGAGGAGATCCGACGTAAGCAAGTGGAATCGTCGCAGGAGTCCGTTCTGGTGGCTTCCTACGGGTAGAAAAGACCTATATGTCACAGGCGAGGACATGGGGGAGTTCTCGGAATCTTGCGACTGTGGACCGCTAGGAGGGTTGCTATCACTGTGACGAAAGGGGTCATATCAAGTGTAAACCCCCAGATTTTCAGGAATTTAAAAATGAATTTTCGGTATTTTCTGAAATTTTCTGTGATTTTTCCAGGAATTAAATTAATTGTTCTCTGAATGATATAATTTTAAAATGTTTTTATTAAATACTAAAATAGTATGAAAATAATATTTTTGGGTGTAAAATAAAATATTAGACATAGGATAATTTTCCTGGATTTTATTGGACCCCGGAAACATTTTTAAAGACCTAAAAACTAAATTTTTATTAATCCTAAATAAACCCTAAATAAACCCGGTTTCTTTATGAACCAAACCAAACCGGTTTGCTAAATAAACCGACCCAACCCAAATCCTATTAGATCGGGTCAGATCCGAACTCAGAATCCGACCCGACCCGCTAACCCGACCCGATAGGTACTGCACAGTAACTGAGAATTACAACGGCCGTTCCCGACTCCACCCGCCGCCGGTCGTTACGCCGCCGGTCGTTACGCCTCCGCCCGCCAGTTACGCCTGGCCCCCCCGCGGCGATTTTGACTCACCAGCTCCCTATGCCACCACTGTCACCACCGTCACTAGCTGCCACCGCCACCTGAGCCGACGAACCCCTCGACTCTCACCGCAGCGTCTCCTCTCCACCGTTGTCCCCGGCCAGCCCCTGAGCTCCACCCCTCTCCTCCAGCCTCCATATCTATCCCTCTCCGATCTCTCCTATCACCGCAGCCTCAGCCCCGAGCCCCGGCCGCCCAGCTCCTTCGTCTCCCCCTCCGCCTCGACCACGCCAACAACAGCAGTAGCCCGCCAGCGTAGCCCCGGCCGCCCAGCGCCTCCGCCTGAGCCGCCTCTGCCCGAGCAGCCTCCTCCTCCGGCGAAGTCCCGGCGCCCCCAGCTGCAGCACAGTACCAAACCCTAATTGTGTTGTGTAGTATCGCCTCGCGGACACGAGGAATCCTAGTTCTGCGGAGCCCTGTTCAGGTAGCCTTTTCTCTCTCCTTGTTGCCCCGTTTTCCGTTTTGTCTGTTGTGACGTGAACCCTGCGTGACCCTCTCGATACCCGTGCAACCCGCTCGGTGTGTCGCGTCCTGTGGCGATCGCGAACTGCGATCCAGAAACAGGAAAATTAACTCCCTGTTTTTCCCCGAAACTGAGTGTGCCCCGCCAAACGGGACGACTTGGTCGTGTGCGGACTTCACCGAAAGGTGCGCACCGTTGATACGGACGTATGGGATTTCATGAAAGTTGATTTGGATGTGCGTGCACACCGGAATCAACGCATATCCGTCGACAACGCCCCATATCGGCCTTATTCTAGAACTCATTGTAACTTCGTGTACACACGTCGGATCGAAATGAAACTTATGCCATCGGACTCGTAATAATACGCTGGTCCTGTGACCGAAGTTTGGTACGATTCTGAGAACGTTGACAAAATTGCGTATCGTGGGCCCTACGGCTCCACTTGACGGACGATTTTGTGATCGGCTCATCGGAATCCAATTCTGGAAATTCCGTTTGATTCGTATCATCGTTCTGGACTTGTTGACACTAAGTTTGACAAATTTGGAGAACATTGGCTCTGACAAGTTTTTCGGTGCGAAGCGGACCACATGTAGATCCCGCTTTGACCAAAAACTGTCACTTTTGCCCCTGTGTCCAAATTGGACTCAAGGACAGGCAATTCTAGCTATTTGATGTCTTCTGAATCTGATGGTAATGGTTATTATAGCATTTGGAGTAGTACCTGCAGATTCTGCTGAGACCAGAACTACTGTTAGAATTCAAACTCCAGGCAAGTGTACCTTGCCAATCTTGCAGTTCTTGTTACATATTATTTCTTTGATTTATTTCTATGTTGTATCTGTTCAACCTAGGACCGTGTGATATTACTTAGCGTCCGAATAATATTCGAGTGCCAACACCATACGCGGAGTTGTGTAACGTCACTAGTGATGGATATCGAAACCCTATACCTATCTTCGTGCTTGAAGTATCAAGTACGTCATACCACAGGACACCTGACACTGTTCATGAGACAGAATCTTCCTGAGATATTCATGATAATTTTGTATAGGCTACAGGATTTGTGACATAGACTTTATATATATCATATGACTTGCTGTATTAGATATGATCTTGCATGACATGGACATGAGACGTTGTGGACATGAGACGTGTGATTACATTGGGTGGGAAGAGACACACAGGCTACAAGCTGATTTATATATATATATATATATAATTATTATGAGGCCGTAGACTCTACATTAGAGCTATGCACATTACGTGATATTACTGCTACCGGCTCCCAGACACAGAGCTTGTAGTGGTCTCAGCCTGAGTACTAGTGATGCTCTTACTTGCATATCACATAGCTGGTTACATAGTTTACCTTATTGTTTCATTATTATTGCACTGCTTTTATTTTGGCTTGAGTTATTCTTGTACCTTGCTATGTCCCCTGAGGACCTGGATCCGGAGTATGTCTCCAGGTATAGCAGAGGAGTTCTATCCCGAGGTATATGGGACAGGAGCAGAAGCAGTACCAGAAGCAGACACTGGAGCTGAACCGATCTCCGAGGACAAGGTGATCGCCGAAGATTTCTTCTGAGTATATGTTATCTATGCTCAGTACTTGCTATTATTAGACTCTTTCATTTTTGATCTGTTGAATCTTTGTATCAGACTTACTATCGGGTTGTTCCCCGATTTACTTTATTGAGACAAATTTTTGGTTATTTTATTATACAGTTGATCATATTTATTTTTCATGGATGAGATTAGATTGTGACATATTTAGTAGACCTTTATTATTGTTTTCAGCTTAAGTATACATTGATGGGTCCATTAAATTGGGTTTTCCCATTAGTGTGTGCTGTTGGCCATCGCCACGTATCTAGACCCTCGGTATTTTGGGACTGGGGTGTGACATCAAGAGGAACTGCATGGAGCTCAAAGTTGAGAAGGCCAAAGGCAAGGGTGATCAGGAGGATATCACAGCTATGTAAGATCTCATCATCGCAACAACCGATACAGAGAAACCTTGTGGCATATGTCATGATGGCGATTGGGTCATGGACACGGGGGCATCGTATCACGCTACTCCATATATATAGGAGGATCTTCACGTCATACCAAGGCTGCAGGTTTGGACGTGTGAAGATGGGTAACAAGGGGACGACTGCAGTCCTAGGCATCAGTGATGTGCACTTGACAACATAGCTTGGTAAGAAGCTCGTTCTCAAAGATGTGCGACATGTACCGAGTTTGCGCTACAACTTAATTTCGGTAGGGAGGCTGGCGGATGATGGCTGCCGCAGCTTATTTGGGAACAAAGATTGGATGCTTACGAAGGGTTCCCAACAGCTGGCTCGAGGAGATTTATGTTGTGGCATGTACAGGCTCAAGCCGCTGAGTTATACAGGCAGGCCACAAACATCGGATGGAGGTTCGAGGAATATTCGATAGGAGTTGGATCATCGGGAACTTGATGAGGAGGGGCTTCAAGATACTTTGAGGATTACGAAGGATTCGGTTCGTCGAGACAAAGTGACGAATGGTGATGAGCCAAAGATTGAGGGTCAATATGTCGGTCCCATGACAGCTGGTCGGTCTCCAAGTGAGGGTTGCTTCATGGATACTATTTTGGCGACGAGTGGTTTGCCAAAGCTTAACGTAGAGGCATTGGTTTCAGCAGTTCGAGGCTAGGGAGGAGATCCAGGTTTGCAGCAAACTCAATCTGAGGCGGGAGCATCACCATTCACACAGTTTCGGAGGAGCTTTGGGTCATCGACAACATGCACAGTACGTAATATTCTGCTCGAGGACGCATGTGTATAGGGGAGCTTCAAGCTCGGACACGAATGTGGACAAATTTAGGAGTTTGAATCTCAGAAAAATTACACCGTCCTCTTGGTTGGGCCAGCCAAGGGTGAAGAAGCTCGTCAAAACGTTTACACGTTTCGGTGGAAGACGGAAGTCAGGGACATGCAGCCAAAACTCACAGTGAGGCTGATAGTCAGGGACTTTGGTCTCAGCCATGTCATTGATGTCGACAGGATCCCAGTGGTACAGAAGGTGCTACCCATGGCAGCTAACTTCGACGTGACGATCGAGGAGCTAGAGACGAAGGAAGATGCAAAGCAACTCGGGGGATCGGAGATCGGTGGCATGAGGAAGCAGGAACTCTGTTGCGGGACGACAAGCATGAAGTCCAGTTGAGAAGCCATGGGGTCAACACCCTCTCATTAGACTAAAGGGGGGGATTGTTGGGGTCTAGTCTGGATTTGGTAATTTTGGAGTCCAAATATGGTCAAAGATTTGATATAATTTAAAAATCTACATTACATGTAAGATTTGATTAGTTTTTAAATTTGTATCAAATATTTAATTTGACCATATTTGGACATCCATAATTGGTGTTGGACTATTTTAGGTGGAATATGATTCTTATTTAAGGTTTTATATTTAGGAAATCCTTTTATGACCTAAAGTAGAATTTCTCATCTTATAAATATATGATGAGGGTGGAGGCACAAAGAAGAGCACATGTTGGAGATTCGGGGTGCTCGTCCACAAAAAATCTAAGAGAAAGTCCGTGCTTTGCTCTTAGAGCTTCGCCTTCAAGACAGAAGAAGAAGTAGATCTGATTGAGGAGTCGTCACACTCGCTCATGAAAATTGCTACGGGTTGGTGAGTAATTTCAATTGTAATCTCTTTATTTTTTTCTTGAGTGTGGTGAGGGAGTTGAATCTATTAGGGCAAAGGGTCAACATTGATTTTGTCAATCTTGTATTTTCACCTGAGTTATAAAGATTGTGATTTGTCCAGGTGACGTAGTCACCGCCATATACTTGTCTTTATCTGTGCTTGGTGTTCGTTAGACATGGGTTGGTTATCTCTGGTGGGTTGGTCTAAAGTTTTCGCTGCGGGCACGCTCAGACACGGTGTCGAAACGCTTGCAGGATGTGTATGATTACTAACATACATAACTATCCATATTAGATTTAATGAACAATTTTAATTAGTAAACATAGATGAGGACATTTTTGGAACAAAGACTTTCACGGTGAAGCCTACTTTTCATATTATATATATATAGTAGTATAGATGTTTTCCAAATAATATAAAATACGTGCAACTCACATACACATTGTTCTAATTAACATTAATAACATCAAAATAATTACATATCTTCGTATACCTTATGTACCTGGGGTGGATGTGAACAATAAATCGTTATCAAGGTAGCTCGAGAAGAAAGATTTGGAAGTCATTAATCAAACAAGCTACACTTCAATTGCAATCATCTTCTAGAGTCATTAATCATTTATCATTTCACATTATTGTGAATTTATTAAATTAATCATTACAAGTTACAACCCTAGGTTGTATCAGAAGAATTTAAACATGTTTTTAAATCAATATCAAGTTGCAACTCTAAGTTGGATCTAACTAAGCAATTCAATTACAAGTTACTAAATTGTTATAACTTGCAATTATCCTCTAGGGGCATGATTTTCGGATCATTTCAAGTTATCACAGGAGTTATTAAATCACTATATGTACAAAGGTTTGGAAGTTATTAATATCTTTGATGAATAAATTGCGCAATATATACCTTTTTGTGTTTATCCATCGAAACTTTTTGTGATCTTCCTTCCCAATATTTGTTGTAGAGGTAGTGCCTAATTTATCTGTGACAACCCATTCATTTACTTTACCAACCTCCAATAGACCAGTCATAACAGCCTTCATCCGGTGCATGGACATGACATTCTCAAAGAAGACCCAAAATGGTAAGAGATGAATTGACCTGTAACAAGTTTTTTTTGGTAATCTTACAATCAAATAGTAAATCCGATATATTGTTAAAGTAAATAGATGGAAATTAGAGGCCCCAAGTTCAAAAGTAAGAGCGTAATGTTGTCTTCCTTTACTCCTCAGAATTATAAATACATTTGTCAGTTAACTTGTATCTTTTTCTAATTTATGTATAGATGTATTTGTTTAAGAGGTTATTTAAGCTTCAAACCTTGGAGTTCCAACTGAATTTAGAATTGTGATGATTGTAGGAACATAAACCACCCCCCAATTTGGAATTTCAACCTGAGGAATGAAAACTGATGCTGGCACTACCACGCAGTAAAGAAGGAAGGTGATCAGGTGGCCAACAATTCTTCGGACAAAGAAGAAGCTATAAATCATGTAGATTTTCTTCCATACTGATACTCTCTGCAAGATATTAAATTCGAAGAGCTTAAAACGCGATATAACACATGCATGTTGCTTCTAGTTATCATTAAAAGCCCAAATAACTGAAAAGTTCACAATTTTTTTTAAATGGATCGACAATGAAGTAGTAATGATCACGAGCAACAGTTTTAATCGGGCAAGGAGAAGCTCTTAAAGTGATATACAATACAATTGTTAATCATTCATATGGTTATTTGTGATAATAGTATGTTAGTATGAAGAATGCTAACCTTGGTCCTTAGTATCTCTCCTGCCATCTTTCTGAACAAATTAGCTGGACCACAAGCCCATCTATATTGCTGATTTCGGTAAGCCTTAAGTGTACTTGGCAATTCGCTTTTAACCTGAAATGATTAATAATGTAATGTTTACTTGATAACCTTAAACAATATACAAACGTTTTCCACAAAAAGGTTCAAATAGCCGACCAAAACAATTTTATATATTTAGTTCATGATCACTAAAATTGCCTTCTAGTATATAAGTATCATACCTTACACAAATTACACACAACAAACTACAAATCGTGCTCATATTGCAAGGTTTGCATCATGTTTCTATCACATTCAAAGAAAGATATGTAGAAATTCCCTTAAAACAGAAGGAACTGTAAAAAAAGGGACAGTTATTAAAAAACTTATATTATGATCAATAATCCTTAATCAGATGGAGCATCCATGATATTCTACTGAAAAAAGATACGTAACACGTTGAACTCGTAGACCAGTAAAATGTCTACTAAAGTTATGAATAAATGTTATTCGTATCTCCAAAGTGTCCTTCCAAACTGTTCCTTCTTACCTGGCAACTAGACGTGACAGTTAATGTGACAGATGACATGACAAATTTTAAAATTAAAATTAACATTAAAATTAAAATAATATAAAAATTAATATTAATGTTAAAAGTAACATTAATATTAATGTTTAATTTTTGGATAAAATGAAATTTTTGGATTAAAATTTGTCATGTTTGTCATGTTAGATGCCACATAATACTATCTAACATGCCACGTACGTCAGCTGCCACATAAGGAAGGATGATTTGGAGGGACACTTTGGAGGTACGAATATCATTTCTCTAATCTGAATATACCTTGTCGCTTGTCATCTTAATTCCAAAATAATTGTGGATATATATATATATATATATATATATATATATATATGAAACATCCTCATTAATTTATTGATCACATTATCTCATATATAAAAGAAAATTCATTTAGAATATATATACAACTTCACCTCAATATAAGTTATATATTTCTAGTGTCATTCAATCTTGTTTATACTACCGCACAAACTACATACCTTGACATTTCCTGTATATATGAATTTCCAACCCCTGAGACTTGCACGAACAGCTAAATCCATATCTTCCACAGTTGTTCGTTCATTCCAACCTCCTGCATCGTTGATTGCTGAGATTCTCCAAACACCTGCAGTTCCTATCAACATAAAGAAAGAAAGAAATAATAAAATTCAAATCTGTCGAGTTCCTTCAATAAGACTTGGTAAAATTTTACTGCAATAGTATTGATTAACATTATAATAGCTTATATTGTAGAATAAATCATTGCCATATTGGACCAATAAAATAAATTCAAAAATGAAAACAACATTGCCATGTTGAAACTTTTTTCCTATTCGTCCAACATGACATATATGACTCACTCTACAATATAAGTCATTGGGTCATATCCTGTTTACCCATATATATATATATATATATATTAACCTTACATAATGACATGATGTAATTACTAATTACCCATATATATATATATATATATATATATATATATATATATATATATAATGTAAGGGGAAAATTGAAATCTGTTTAATTTTATGTCCGAAGTTTGTCCCAGGAACATAAACAATGACACCCACTATTTTTATTTCATAGCATTATTTGTATCTTGCTAAATAATAGCTAAGCTATAGCCTATTACATGTAGAACATACTAGCTTTATCCTGAAACATTAAATTTATGATTATGAACTTGGAGCTGGTAGTTTATAATTAAGTACTTGTGTGTTCTTGCATGCGAAAGAGCCGTGGTTCACTAAATTGGACACCAGATGATCACTATTGATTTGAATGAAAGATTAATCACTGGGTATACAACTATAATAAAAATAAATTTTATATAAAAATGTTAGAATCGACGCTCATTGCTAAGTTATTGTGTTTTGATATCGATTGTTGGTTGACGACTGTATACTTAAATGACCTTGAGCTCCCGATCAGAGAACTACCAAATGACTATTTACCATTGAAACCAAAGAAGGAGCAGACAGATGATCCCGATTCTTGTTCAACCTTAAAATGGTAATCCATTGACATCTCTTGCATCCTTGTCATCAAACACTCACTGGAGTTAACTACAAAATTAACAAGAAATTACAAGATTACATTGTGTTTGAAGTAAAAGTTTGGAACTTGACGGTGTAACAGATGTATAAACATAAAACAGAAAGTCTGGTGATAAAGTAATATGGTAATTAAAGTGCATTTGGCAATGCACAAATTATATATACTCACAAAATATCCATCGAGCTTGAACTAAAGCTACTTGTGGGTTGTGGAAGAGAAAAGGAACAGTTCGCATCAGGAAATCAGATTCAGGCTGAAAATCTGCATCAAAAATAGCAACAAAGTCGCAGTCGTTGATGTAGTGGTGCTTCATCCCCTCTTTTAGAGCTCCTGCTTTATATCCATATCGATTGTCCCGTACCTCATATTTAATGTTCAAGCCATTTTTTGCCCACTTCTTGCATTCCAGTTGCACTAGACCCTATCATTTGGTAAAAGGTTGGCAAATTAAAAACAACGGACAACTTTATCTAGTGAAAATCTGTACTAAATATATTCAGAGGAATTTTTATACTGAAGAAAATTGATTAGGTAAACCAGAAAATTATAGACAAGGAAAGAAACATTACTATGCAAAAGTAGATGTGCATTTTATACTTTTGTAGTTTATTTAATAGTGTCATGTGGTTAACTAGTTGATTCAACCAAATTCTAGGGACAAAATGGATTACTAATGGAGAAGTATATGCACCATGTACAAACAGAGGAAGATAGACAAAAATGCATTAGCTATTGAGGAATCGAGAGGAACGAAAACTTGTGACGAGGTTATGTAACTTTGGCATAGAGTAGTTAAGCAAGGATTTGCATAGATCAATTCCTATATTTGGTGTTATAGATAAATTATCTGAAATATAATATTTTTAGCATATTGTTTCTAGATTGCCCCTATCGCATTAAATCATATTGTAATAATCCAGTAAGTTGGGTAGAGTTTGGGCCTAGTTGAGTCGTGTCGGGTTTTGGTAGGCCAAGATTTTTGGTCGAGATGGTCGAGTTGGGGCAAGTTTGTGTTGTGTTCTAGTCTGGTCCCAATTGGGATCTGGATCTCAGGTTAACTTGAGTTTAGGTCTAGGTTGGGTCAGGTTAGGGTTGAATCAAGTCATGTTTGAATCGAATGTAGGTCAAGTTGTCAAGTCGGATTTGATGCAGGTCTAAGTCGATGTTGGATCCAGATGTTAATCGGGAGTACATAGTTCGGACAATTTAAAACATATTGTTATTCTCATTAGGTAGGAATAACGAATTACCTACCTATCCCTATAGGAATATTATGAAAATAACATAGTATCAAGGACTGTACATTAGACTGTACATTAGATTCATGCATTAAATTCATGCATGAGCTTACGGCAAACACATTAATATGGATGAAAATAACATAGTATCATCCGTACTAGCGCATACCAAACGGCCCCAAAGAGTGATCCATGTACCGATAAGCTAATGCATGAATCTCTCCATTCAGCACTTCTATTGTAATTGATCTATGTACCTAAGCTAAAGCATGAATCTCTCCATTCAGCACTTCTATTATAATTGATCTATGTACCTAAGCTAAAGCATGAATCTCCATCATGCACTTCAATTGTAATTATAGTTGTCAAAAGAAAAATTAACACATTTGAAACAACATGGGCTAAGAAGAGCGGACACTCCAAAATTCATGTCGTGACTGTGTCCATATCATGTCGACCATCCCAAAATTTACTAGGACACACCAAAATATGTATCGACGTGCAACATAGAGCATGGGTACAGTCCTTGAGGTCAAAAAGAAAGCTTGAAACTCACCTGAATCTCAATGTCAGTTGAATCATCAAGCACTTGGATTATGATTCGATTTGATGGCCACATAAGTCTACATGCTGCTCCAATGGAGAGCTTGTAAACCTGCAGTTACATTATAAGCTAAGCACAAAATCCACACATCCAGCAATGATGTAAGAACTGAACCATAGGTTAGACACAGCTACTTATAAAAGCTCAACCTGCTTCTCATTATACATGGGAATTTGGACAAGCACCATCGGATAAGCCAAGTTACCACCGATCTCTTCATCGTCTCTTATGGGCTCACACTTGTACAGCCTCTCCGGTCTCCTCCGGGTTAACTTCACGAAGAGGCTGACCGCACCCATCATCATCTTCTCGGACATTAGCAGCACCGACAGGACCAAGGACAGGGTGACCATGATCTCCAGTAGCGGCGCCACCGCGTTCGATCCCAGCTGCACCAATGCCAGCCCCACCTGCTCCATGACTGGCCACTCGGGACTAATACTCTTGAGGAAGGAAGGGAGGGTACGAGGTTCTGGTGGTCTTTTAAACAGGCGTTGGAGCCAAAAAGAAGAAAAATATAATTGACCGCATCTTTCAAAAAGATTCACTTTGATCTTTGATTATATTTTTTAAGAATAATAAATTTTAGACAACGTGGAGATACGAAGAAAGATATATTTTAATTTTTCTTCCTTTAGCTACTCAGATGTCTCAGTTCGCTAAGTTTGAAAAGTCCAAAGAGCGCAGACTAGCCACGGAACTTGGATACGGTTTCCCGATATCTTTTGAAGAAGATTGAATTTAATCTTTTGACCAAATCTTTGACAAGAATAATATTGAATTCCTAAGTCTGCATAATATTAGATTTCGAATTTCTATGTATTGACATATGACATGCTATATAAATGTGCCAAATGTTTCTCGAAGAGTATCTCAAGAGTGATCATGTAAGTTGTTGAATAAGTTCAACACAAGAGTATCTCTCAAATTGTATATGAAAGAAAGATATATTTGACCATATCTTTTGAAGAATATTGAATTTGATCTTTTGACCAAATCTTTGACAAAAATAATATTGAATTCCTAAGTCTGCATAATATTTGATTTCAAATTTTTATGTATAGACATATGACATGCTATATAAATATGCCAAAGGTTTCTCGAAGAGTATCTCAAGAGTGATCATGTAAGTTGTTGAATAAGTTCAACACAAGAGTATCTCTCAAATTGTATATGAAAGAAAATATTTGACCATATATTTGAAGAAGATTTATTTTGATATTTGACCATATCTTTGAAGAAAAATAAATCTTTGATAAGGTGGAGATATGAAGAAAGATATATTTGATCATATCATTTGAAGAAATTTGACATTGACCTTTGACCAAATCTTTGACAAGAATAATATTGGATTCATATTCCTACATAATGTTGAATTTCTTTTTATAGACAT
This sequence comes from Iris macrosiphon, assembly GCA_036927795.1. Taxonomy (NCBI): domain Eukaryota; kingdom Viridiplantae; phylum Streptophyta; class Magnoliopsida; order Asparagales; family Iridaceae; genus Iris; species Iris macrosiphon. Next base: position 160,152,780 of record JAYESA010000012.1, read on the forward strand.
ATGAAATGCTATATAAAGGGACCAAATATTTCTCCAAGAGTGCTTATGTAAGTTGTTGAATAAATTCGACATAAGAGAGCAAAAAAATGTTGAATAAATTCAGCAAATTTTTTTTGAAAGATGGCTTTTGAGAGTTCTTGAGAGCAATTGTAATTTTTTTTCTTCTTCATAGTGGAATTAAATCACACTCGTCTGTGGAAGTAGACATCTTGGTCGAACCACGTAAATCATTGTCTTTGTGGCTGTGAATTTTCTATGAAATGTTCTTTGATTTTTTTGAATATATATTCGTTGTGCGCCCAACAACTTCAAATAGTGCTACTGCGAGTACTTCTGACTCAGTGCTGAGTGTGTAATTTGTTCGAAGCTTGTTCAATCATTCAAATGTTTTTCCTGCTAGACACTAGATGCCTGCACCCACCACACTCACATCACATTTTGGTAACGAGTACCGAAAAATGTAACTAGTATCACATAAGGACTGTTTTGTTTTTACCATTAGAAAATTGTATTCAGAGCATCAATTTTTTATAAAATTGTTCTAAGAGTATAAAGTTTGATAAAATTTTAATAAGAAATTCAAATTACGTCCTACAAAAGAGTGAGACAAAAAAAAAATACTCTTGTGACGTTTTCTATGCACACATTTGTATTAATAGGCTTTAATTCTTTTGCTCAGTAGTTAAGATTTTTAATTAACAATGTGTAAAAAATGTCCTTCAGAAGAATATTTTTTTTACAGAATTGTTAGAAAAATGTTCTTTCGAAAAACGTTTTTAGAACAATTATAATATCTTTCTGATTAGACAGAAAACAAAGAAATTAATATATATACAAGAAATACGTCATTCCAAAAGACATTTTTTGCACACAAAAAAAGTCTTTCTGAATAGTGTATTTCTTGAACATTAAGTTTTTTTTTTAAAAGTATACTGTCATTTATTACGTCGTTTGTATGGATGTTTTGGATCTCAAAATATAATTTATAAAAAATATATGCTCTGAGAACAATTTTACCAAAGTTCTTTTACTCTCAGTACATTTTTCTGTTTTACCATACGGGAGTCAGATTGTATTGAGATTTGTGGTGGGAATGATAGCTGCTTTGCTGTGAGAAGTAACTGTTGCCTTGTCGACAGGATGAAGCACAGAGGGGGGGTCCCAGTGATTAAGAAAATGACAGTTATATGCGAGTGTCGGCAGGAGTGACAAGGAAAAGTAGTCCTAACTAAAGTGAGAGGAGACTGGGATTCTGCCACCCCTTCCTTTAGGCAGGGCCCCTGATCCCGGGCCGGAGCAGAAAGTCCCTAATGGTGGATTTGGCTTCTCTTGCATTTTTCCCAAACTAAGACGTTGATGTCCTAGTGGAGACACCATCCTGATTTTTTTTCTCTCTCAGTTTGCAAACTGAACGGCTGATTACAAAAAGAAATACAAGAAGGGGCTCCACCTATTCGGCCAATTGAGCAGGTTTCGGCTGGACGAGAGACCAATTAATGCATCTCTTGGGCCACCCGGCCTTGAGCAGACAATTCCTGATAGTTGACATGTGGGGTAATGGTGCGGATTGTGTGGTGCAGGCCGCAAGACATGTGATTATTTTTTTCCCCCTTTAATTACAACATTAATGCTTAAGCCATGGCCAGGGGCGATGCTTAGAGCAATAATCCTATTGACTTGTTTTGTGTTGTAATTTCTACGTGATATGAGATACAAAGACAATATTTTTTTCTATGTGACAAGATTATATTCACAAAGGCAATGAGATAGAAAAGTGTTCTCCAATGCAAACGTATTGAGAAGACAATAAAAACTACTTTTTTTTTTCAACTTCCAAGACAACTTTTTCACTTATTCTATTTTTTATTTATAAATATTTGTATTTCTAATTGATGATATGGAATAAAGTCATTGTGAAGTCTATTATCTAGATCTAGACAACCAACTTCACATTGTACTTATCATGTCATTGCCATGTCAACTTCACATTTGCATTGGAGAAGGATTTTTGTAATAAGAAATTGTGATTCCTATGTGGCAACCATTTTTTTTTCAAACTCACTACAGGGTTGGAGATGCTCTTATGCTAGAGCTATGTGTCACAGACTTGGTATTTTTGCCTACATCTCGTTTCGTGTATTACACGAACTTTTTTCTTCGAAGATCCGTACAAGTCTTTCCAAAATGCTTTAGCTAGATCATTAAAACAAAAATGAGAAAATGTAGAGCAAATGAGAGATTGGATTGTTGAAAACTTCATTATACTAGAAAGAGTTCACAACTTCTTGAGTGACGAGAAACAAATGAGACATCCCCTTCTATATAGTGTAACTTTCAATTTTGATATCTGTATTTATGCGTGTATTTGTTTATGTATCTCGTATTTGGTGTTCTTGTATCCAATAGCGATACGATATCATGCACATGTTGCTAGTACCCATATCCATTAGTGGACCCATGTATCATGTTATTGATTTTTTATGTGATAGTTTTGAGAACTATGAGAGCAGGTCGTCCGTAGGTTGATCGTTAGGTTTAAATTGATTAACTGACTTATGCAATTGTACTTAGATTTCTAGTTTTTATATAAGATACTTATACAAGATGAACTATCTATATGATTTTCGGTCCCTGAGAAACTCAGGATCAGTAGCGAAAATCCAGTTAACTAATGACTCATTTATCTGATGATATTAGCAGATGTGACTCATGATTGCTCTTCACTAACATTATAGCAACCAGGACCAAGGTTCATCTCTGCACTAATAGCCATTGTTCGACCGATGCGAATACATGAAACACTATCAGATAAACTCTATGATGCAGACGAAATGAACTAGCAGACCATCTATCTCTTCTCTTCTATCTCTGGTGCGGACTGGCCGGCATCTCTGGATCAAGTTGTCACTACCACATTTTCTAGGAAAGGGTGGTTTGGTCATTTCATAATTTATTTAATATTGTGCTTGATGAATAATTATTTATTATATTATTTAATTATTGTTAGATATTAGTTTATTGTTTTGAGATGGATTAATTGTTTCTCTATATATATTATAATTGTATAATATTTTATATTATTTAATAATAAAATTATTATTGTTGATTCGTTTCAGTACAAATTTTTTTGGCGGATTTTTTGTTTAAAGTAATAATTTATAATATAATTATATAAAACGGGAAAAGTTGGGGGAATTTGCATATGGGGGGACCACTCGCCAACTTAATTGACGGGGTGCTGAGTTGGACAGCATCTCGCCAACTGAGTTGGCGGGGCGCTCTCCTCGAGAGGCTGCTCGCCAACTCAGTTGGCGGGTCATGCTGAGTTGGCTTAGCCCCGTTGCAATATGCTCGCCAACTGAGTTGGCGAGTAAGGATCCGTTTCCCGACCGTTCCATAACGGCTATTACATTCTCCCTCTATAAATTACCTATCTCAACCAAATCATCTCACACTCAATCTACTTCCTCTATTTCCTCTCTTCCCTCTACCAAAGTCTCCAACACTCTCTCTGTCTCTCTGCCGGCAGCTAAAGTTCATTTGAGTTTTGTGTAGCAAAAGTTCTCAACCGTCATGGATCGTAGCATAAGAATTGTATGCTCGCACGGCGGTAAAGTAAATGGGTTAAATTACGAAGGAGGAGAAAGTATAATTTTTTCAACTTATCCGAATATTAGTTTTGAAAATATACGTAATCATATTATTGAACGTTGCTCTATTCATTATGATTTTATTTTGAAGTCTATTTTTTGTTCTAATTGTTTTTTGATAGATAGTGAAGATGCATGGAATTATATTCTTGAGATTAATTCACAATCACGGTATATAAAAATATATGTTATTAAAGTAGCAGCAACCTTAGATAGTAGAAATAATGAATATTTTTCTGAATATCAGCATGTTAGTTCGGGTGCTAGTTCTTCTCAACAAATAGTTTCATTTATCCAAGAAGGTCATTCATCAGATGAATCTAACCCTAATGATGATAGTGACAACGACGATGGAAATAGTGATGATTTAGTTAAAAATGTAGATTATACGGTAGATGATGATGTTGTAAAAGCTATCACTGATGAATTATTTAAGGGACAATCATTTCCTAGTCTTTCTCACTTTAGAAGCTTTATAAGTAATTTTGAAATTAAATATAATTTTAGTTGTTCAGCTAGTCTTATGAATACTGCTCGTGGAATTATATATAGTTGTGATCAACCGAATTATAATTGGAGAGTATATGTCAAATCTATTGAAAATGGCGATATAGTTAAAGTTAGTACATTAGAAAATTATCATTCTTGTTTAGGAAGACTTAGTACAGGACGTCATCGACTAGCTACCCCTTCATGGATTAAGACCATGATAATTGACATTATTAGAGATAACTAGTCATACAGTCCATCACAAATTGTTAAAGATATATATAGGGAGCACCGTATACAAGTTAGTTATTCCAAAGCATGGAGAGCCCGAGAGACAGCATTAGCTGAAATTAATGGTAGTTATGATGAGGCATACGCTAGTCTTGAGGAGTATCGTTATAGAATTATGGAGACAAATCCAGGTAGTACATGTTTTATTAAAACTGCCGAAAATAATAGCTTCCAACGAATTTTTATTTGTTTTAAGTCATATATTGATGGATTTTTAAGTGGATGTTTACCAATTATTAGTACTGATGCTACATTTCTTTCGTCTAAATATCAAGGTATCTTATTTATTGTTTGTGCTAACGATCCTAACTATCAATTATATCTTATAGCTTATGCTGTTGCTGAAGGTGAGAATAGTGATTCTTGGTCTTGGTTTTTAAATTCTCTTAAAATATCTTTTGAAAGTTGTTTTAATGATTGGAGTACAATTTTATTTATATCTGACAAGCAAAAGGGATTAATAAATGCTGTTCGTGCTATTTTTTCTGCATCTCCTCATTTTTTTTGTATTCAACATTTTAAACAAAACATGAAAAAAGTTACAAAAGAACCAATATTTCAACGCTTGTTAGACTCGCTTGCTAGATCATCTAATAAAACGGATGCAGAGAGTGTGTTTGATATAATTAAAGCCGAGAACATAGTGTTGTACGATTGGCTTATTGGTGTAAATGATGAAAGTCGTCGATTTGAACATTGGATAACAGCGTATGCTACTTGTCCTAGATTAGATATCAACACTTCTAATCTTGCTGAATATTTCAATAGTTGGATTAAGAAATTACGAGATAAGCCAATAATAATACTTCTCGATGGTATTAGAGCCAAGATTATTATACTTCATGACAATCGTAGAAAGTTTGCTAAAAATATAGACACAGATTATTGTCCGAAGATGTTAAAAAATATGGCTTCTATTATCAAAGAGAAGAACCACCTAGAAATATTAGCTATTGATAGTTATAAGTTTAAAATAATAGACCGGGCAACAAGTAGAACCTATATTGTTCATATAACTGACAGATCTTGTACATGTTTTAGATGGTACCATACTTATATACCATGTATACATGCATATTTTGTTTGTAGATATTGCAATATTAGTATTGATACATTTTATCCTACAGTATTTTCGACGAAAAACTTGAAAACTGTATACGCGCCAAAAATGGAGCCAATTCCAGTTCCCTACGAGATCCAAGGTCCTTTGGTAAGAAGACAAATTGGGGTGCCAGATGTAAGACGCAAAGCCGGAAGACCAAAGAAGAACCGCATCAAACCCCGGGATTCATCGACAAGAGATCTACGTTGCAGTAATTGTGGTGCTATGGGACACAACCGAAGAAGATGTACTAGTCAACCGAGAGATTAAAATAGAATTGTTCAATACCCAAATATTGTAATAAAAAACCATTACAAATCATACAAAAATTGTCTACGGATCTACTCTTGAACCTTTGCTCCTCGTAGTGGTATACTCGGTTGCTCATAAGAGGGCATCCCCACCATTGCCTATAGTCCAGGCTACCCATGTCTGCAAAATATAAACAAAATTTTAGCAAACTATTTACACTAAATCAATACGAATAATGAGTAACTTATAACTTACATTCCTCAACAGAATTTAGTCTAGGAGACATGTCCCTCACACTATAATTCTCGAACCGATTATTCCAGTCAGCAACGAGACCAATGATTCGTTGTAATGCATTTGATGTCTCATAACCGACTGTCGGTGGATCATCGAGAATTATTGGGGCCATTACGAATTGCCGAAGAACACGGTCTGCCGGTTGGTACATGGTGAACCGATCATATATAATATGACATCAGTGTAAACTAAATGCATAGGATGTCATCTTGATTTTTGGAGCATCAGGTTCATATGAGTACGGTAACCAGGTTACCTATTTAAAGATATTGTATCAATTAGATGTGATGTTTATCTACGATCAAAACTTAAATAATTTAAAGATATTTATTGCATATTTAAAAATTACCTTATTATACTGCAGTGTATCAAATTGGCTACGATATAGTGATACAGTCATGTATTGGTAGTGTTGATAATCCACTACGTCTGTAGGCCAGCGCATAGCAACTGGAAATACTCCAACATCACTGAGAATGCTGGTAACAGGCCTACCAATATAAAAGTGCTCGTAGGACCAGAACTATGAAACGAAAATATGACATTAGTACGAAAAAAATTTGCGTATAAAATTACTCTAACTTTTTAAGGTCTTACGATTGGATCTGACAAATTCTGTCAGATTGGCGTACAAAAAGGCAAGAGTAGCAGCTCCCCACGCATGCTCAGTAGGTTTTGTCAGATCATCCAAGAATGGTAAAAGCTGCACATTTACCATATTTTCCGATGCATCGGAAAATAGAATTGCACCACATAAACAGAGCAGATACGCTCTAGTGCAACGAATGATCTGGATTTATTAAGTGTTATATAGAATTGCACCACTAAATTAAGTAATAAACAAATTTACTAATAAAAATACATACCCGAATTTCATCTACATCAACCACCCCATCAATAGTTTGATGTAGGTCCATAAAGTTACCACGGAGCCATGTAAATTTTATATAATTGCCGTCTTTTAGACCTGAAGGAGGGCTAACACCGAGATACCTCCGGATCAGATCAGATCCCTTTAAGTGCGGATCAAAATATATAGCGTTACCTTTAATAGGTAATCCTAGTATATTCGCCACATCAAAAAGGGTGATCGTCATCTCGCCGAATGGGAGTTGGAAAGTGTTGCGTTCTGGCCACCAACGCTCCGCAAGGCTTACAACTAAATGAAGATCGTGGATTAAATATCTAACACGATCTATATAGTGGAATCCAAAGGATTCCACCAAAGCCTTTTGGACCGAATTTAGCTCCCATATACGATAATTCCTTTCGGCCCGCCAATGTACATGGATCCGGGTTCGTAAAGCATGATCATGGTCGTATAACTATAAAAAATATATGCATTATATGCATTAATAAAGTAAACATATGCATTATAAAAAATATATGCATTAATAAAGTTGGCAACTTGTAATTTCAAAAATTACCTCGCCAGTAAATATTTGACTTGAAATGTGGTCCTCACGTTGCTTAATAATAAGCACGGTAGTCGGTCCGCCAGGAATACGACCGTCATTGCGGGTAGCCATCGCCAGTAAATATCAGGAGGAGAAAGAGAATTGTGTTTGGGGGTGTGTTGTGTGAGGAGGAGAATGTGTTGTGTGAGGAGGAGAATGAGGAGAATGTGTTGTGTGAGGAGTATTTGGGGGGGTGTTTATAGGGGTGAAATGTATCCGTTGTGCAACGGATAGGTAACGGTCAGTGCCCCGCCAAGCAGCCTCTCGAGGAGAGCGCCTCGCCAACTCAGTTGGCGAGATGCTGTCCAACTCAGCACCCCGCCAGTTAAGTTGGCGAGTGGTCCCTCCATATGCTAATTCTTCCAACTTTTCTCGTTTTATATAATTATATTATAAATTATTACTTTAAACGAAAAAATTCGATTTTTTTTGGGTCCTCAGCCAAGTTAATTTTCTCGGTTTGGGAAACAATTTTGAAGTTCGTTCCCAACAAAAAGTCTTGTAGCACTCTTTAAGCCCACTTTCTTACATCCAAACCAGCTAGTATACCAAACAGCCAAAATGTGTGAGTGGAATTTGCATATACAATGAAAGTTGGCTAGTGTACCAAACAGCAAAATGTGAGAGTGGAGTTTGCATATACAATGAAAGTTGAGTATACCAAAAAGCCAAAATGTGAGTGGAGTTTGCATATACAATGAAAGTCCAACTTTAGCTCCGGTTTCACACAAACAAGCAGACCCTTATGGATATGCTCCATAGTTTGGTTACTTAATACTGAATATAATCGAGCTTGCAAATTAAACTCAAGCATCAAACGTGAACCGAAAGGGGCAAGAGAATAATAAGTATTTGTTGCATCTTCACATAAAACAATAAATACTAGATTGCTTCTTCTTCACATAAAACAGCATTATTTTCTACTAGGTTCTAGCATTATTTCCTTCTCATCTGCAAGAATGGTTGATATAATCAATGCGGACACTATTGTTATGAACGTTCTCGACTCCTGCTCCGCTCCTTAGTTGGGGACATAGGTGCCAACATAGCGGAGACCCATGACAAGGAATGCAATGGATTGTGGAAAGAAGTACAAGTAGTAGTTATCCTTGCCGTATTTGAAATCGTAGCAAGCGCATACGAAAAGATATACTGACATCAGAATCTCTCCCCAATAAATCCTGGTCATGGAGCAATTGAAAGATGAAATTAAATGTCAAATTACATAAATGAAGTGTTTAGCCCGGAATTTTGGCTGCAAATGAAAATTAACCTGTTAGTGATCTTCCATCCTGAGTTGCTTGTGTCTTGTTTGATTGTGTTTGCTTTTGGAGCGGCACCTCCTAATTTGTCTGTCACAACCCATTCATTCACTTCTCCTACCTCCGACAAACCAATCAGGACTGCTCTCATCCGAAGCATAGCCATGACATTCTCGAAGAAGAACCAGAACAGAATTAAATGGAGTGAGCTGTCAAAAAAAAAAATTTCCTGATTGTAAGGAACAGCAAATTATTAGTGAAGTAGATGTAGCTAGCTTAATTGGGACGTAGAGAAAAGTAGGGAACCTTGGAGTTCCAACACTATTCAGTAGTGTAATCGTGGTAGGGATGTAAATCACCCCCCATTTCGAAAATTGGACCTCTGGAACAAAAACGGATGCTGGTATAACCACACAATAGAACATGAAGGTAACAATGTGGCTTAAAATCCTTTTGACGATGAAGAAGCTATAAATCAAATGCATTTTCTTCAATATTGATACTTTCTGTAGGATGACACAGGAAAAAAACTAGGTTTACCAGCGAGTTGAAGTTATAGTATTCATAGGTATGCATAATTAGTAAAGAACTCTAACCTGGTTCCTCATGATCTCGATTACGATCTTTCTGAAGAGGTTAGCTGGACCGCAGGACCATCTATATTGCTGATTACGATATGCTTTAAAAGTGCTTGGCAATTCACTTTTCACCTGCAGTAAGTAGTAGCCTTGTGATACATAATTTGAATCATGTTGAAATGAAAGCGCAAAGTATATAGTTATTACATACAATTTTGTTGTTGTTGGGAAGAATAATATTTGAGAGAATTTGAGTGCTAGTTGGTTACCTTGACATCTCCTACATAAACAAATTTCCAGTTAAAAAGAGTTGCTCGAATTGCTAAATCCATATCCTCAACAGTAGTTCGATCTTTCCAACCTCCTGCTTGTTTAAGAGCCGATATTCTCCAAACACCAGCAGTTCCTGTCAGAAATCACAAATTTAAAACTGCCTAGTATCCATGATAATGTACTCGGCTTTGTAGACCTAGCTTCTCTGAAATAGTGAAATCATATAGAAGCTAACATGTAAATTTAGCTAAATATATTATCCTCAAATACAAGTTCAGATACTTATACACGTGCTTACCGTTGAAACCAAATAGCGAGAACAATGTTGAACCCGATTCTTGTTCAACTTTGAAATGGTAATCCATGGACATCTCTTGTATCCTTGTCATTAGACACTCGTTCGAGTTTACTGATGAAACATTACAAGAGTGAAATTTGGTAATGAAAACATATGGTTGAGTAAATTGATAACTAGAGTTATATGGAGAGAAAATTCTTTAAATTATAAACCAGTCATGAAAGCATAAAATAGCACAGTTAGGCAGCACTCAAAGGTTTAAGTACTCACCAAATTTCCATCGAGCCTGAACGAGAGCTATGTCTGGATTATGAACAAGAAATGGAATAGTTTGCATCAGAAAGTCGGGGTCAGGTTGGAAATCTGCATCAAATATAGCGACATAATCGCACTGATCCACATAGTCATGCTTCATCCCTTCTCTTAAGGCTCCTGCTTTGTACCCGGATCTGTTGTCCCGAATCTCATACTTAATATTCACACCAGTGGCCGCCCATGTCTTGCACTCTAGCTCCACTAAATCCTATTGTTCAAAATCAACACAAGAAAACGAAAACAGAAGTTCAATTTTGAAGTCAAGGAGATGCTGAATAAAAAACAAAGATCAACATAAAGGGAATAGTGACAAGTATCCCATAATTCCAATAATGATATCAACAGAACAAAGAATAGAGAACTTGCATGCTGATGACTAGCAATGCAAGTCAAATTCCCATCTACATATTTTACTGTCATTATGCCATGTCGGGCTTGCTTAACGCCCATATAGAGCATACTGGAACAAATACAACACTGTTAACAGGGCCGAGTTCAGGTGAGACATATTTGCCTGTCATAATATATATACTCATTAGCATATCTAAATTCGAAGAATTTTGTAAACAGGCATATGACAGTAAAAGGCTTTGTTGTTAGTTTTGTTCTAAAATATAACACTACAAAATGCAGGCACATGACGAAAATGAATCATTAGAAGATAGATGGCCAAATAATCAATATCTAATTATATGCTAGGCGGCGAAGCACGTACACCCGGAAAAATGTGGGCCATCTCAGGCACGGCCCAAGGCACGGCCCAAGGCACGTCCGAGGTGGGTGAGCCTCAAGAGCGAAGGGTTTGGGGGCTTTCATATTCTCCTATGAGTGATCTGTGACCAGGTATGAAAAAAAAAAAATTGTATGGAAGTTTTCTTTCTTGATTCTCCAAGTTGAATTTTCCATGTGAACACACAGGCCCTGGGATCCTAGGCCCCATTTTGCAAATTCTATGTTTATTTTTTTTCGTTTACTATCTATTTTTTCATTAACCATCTTTTCTTCAATTTGTTTTCCAAAGTTGCTTTCCATGTGGACTGATTTTATGGAATTGTTTTTTATTCTCCAAGTAAATATCAAGAAAAAAAAAAGAAGAAGAAGAGAAAGGAGTTTAAAGAGAGAAAAACCCTGATTATGAAATGGACAATTCCCACCCCCCCCCCTGTGAAGTTAAATATGCTCAATAATTATGCTTAGGGAATATCATTGTATATGGTTAGGGAATATAATTAATTATGTTCAATAATTTGTTTAATTCAATAACTCTGTGAAGTTGATCGAGGTGTATGATATCTTTACTTATATGATAAATATTATGCATGCTTGTTACTGTTTTGGTACGTGACTTTGTATGTAAAATGTTTAATTTTACTCCTTTTTAGTATTTTAAAATGAGTGTGTTAAATTTCTTTTATATCAAACTTGTTGTTAAGTGATTGTTAATTCTCAATTGTGTTGCTTCTCCTTGGCAACTTAGCATCAAATTCTGGCCGACTATTTCATTGCAACTCCAAGTTTATTGATCTAAATCAAGTAATTTTGTTCTTAATTTTTTTTTTATATTACTAATACTTTATGAAACAAAATGTTAACTAGAGATTATCTAAGAAACTAAAAAAAAGAAGAAGAATAGATGAATCAGTTCAATCTCAAAAAGACGTTATGAAAATGCTATTAGTAGACCTATAAATTTAGTTCAAAATTTAAATAATAATCTAGTTAATGAACCAAATCAAAATCTCGAAGAATAAATAGATCAAAATCAACCTAGCTAGTTACGAGAAAGAACTATATCAAAATCAAAATGAAGTTAAAGTTGAGAATGTTGATATTTCTATTAATAACGATGAACCAAGTGATCCTATGCCTTTGAATATTTTTTATCCAAGAATTTGAGATGATCTTGATATGAAATAAAGAGATCTATTAGAAGAAAATGGTCTTTTAAGAGTTGATAATTTTAATTTTTCTCGTGTGAATTCTCTAGGCATTTTTCTTCATCACATTATTTTTTAATTTTACTGGAGAGAAAGAAGATAGAATATGGTTAGTATATTAAAAAGTATTAGATAAAGTATTTTTTTTCAAGTTATTTAAGTTGAAATACAATAATAGAGATAGTCGCTTAATAAATGAAGGATTTAGAGATTGGAACCACCTTAGTGAAAGACTTCAAAATCATGAAAAAAGTAAGGAATAATGAGTAGCATGGACATATGGATTGATTTGTAGATAAGATTGCAAAAACATAAAACAATTGATAGACATATATAAGAAATGATTAGCAAAGAAAAGGAATATTGAAAAAAGTATTAATAAGAATAATTGATGCCGTAGAATATCTTGCAAAACAGAATTTGGTATTTCATAGAACTAATGAGAAGATTGAGTAAGAAAACAATGAAAACTTTTTGTCCTTAATTTAAATTTTGTAGACTTTGATTCTATAATGAAAGAACATATTCGACACATCCAACATTAGGAAATTCAACATATTATCTTAGTCATAAAATCCAAAATAAATTGATAACTCAGATAGTACCTGAAATAAAAAAAGAAATCAATAAAACTATTAAAGACACAAAAAATTATTTTCTTTTACTTGATGGTAATCCAAATACTAGTCACCAAATGCAAATGACTTTAATATTACGATGTGTGGATACTTCAAATAGTCCAATAAAGAAAAAAAAGAGTATTTTGTAGAATTTTTAAAAGTTGATGATACATGAATACTTGGTTAATTTTAAATGAATTGCAAAGTATGCTAGAAATCCTTGATCTTGATTTAGATAATATAAGATGACAGAGATACGATAATAGATCTAATATGAAAGCGAAAAAATCAAGGCATACAAAGAAATTACTAAAAATAAATTCCAGAGATTTTTATACTCCGGTTGTCAGTCTTAATTTAGCTCTTTGTGATACTGCAAATTATAATGCTACCACTACAAAAAATACTGAAAAATAGCGACAGATAGCAGTGACGGAACATGAACCGTCTCTACGACAGTGACGGATAGGCAATGGAGTAGCGACAAAATTGTGTATACAAAAAATTTATTAATATTTCTTTCGTTGGTCCGTTACTGAGGCGTCAGAATATACTTAGTGACGAAACCATTTTCGTCGCTACGAAATATTTTATTTCTAACAGCCCCAACTCTTCGTCATTTCGTTTTCTCCCAACCCAAAAATTCGAAAACAAAACTACTACTCGCGAGAACCCCCCTCGCCAGTGCGCCCTTCTTCCTCGTCACCCATCCTCTCCAGCGAGCCCATCTCTGACGAGCCCTCTTTGTGTTGTGCATTTACCCCCTCGGCCTCCTCTACGGGCGCAGCTTCAACCCCGACCCCCAGCGACGACTCCGACCAACGACCCTGACCTTGCTCCTTATCTCAATCCTCTTCTCCTTCTTCCTCGTCTCATTCCTCATTGTGAGATTTTTCAACCAAGACCTAATTTCTAAATTTCAAGCAATTTTTTAAGGGTTTTGAATTGAAATTTGGGGATTATGCAATCTATTTTTTTTTTCATAGTAGACACACCAACACCAACGAAGTCGCAAGTGTCCATACTGTGTCCAACACGACGAGACATGGTACCAATTTTTGAAGTTATAGTGCTTCCTAGAGGAAACTATTTATATACTCAAAATATGCTAACTGTGTACTAACAAAACTGGATGTTGGTAAGTTCTATTTTGGAGTTTTTGCGTTGTGCCAGTTAATAAGTGTTTCTAACAGACAATGTTAGATAATGATTTAAGTTATCTTAGGTTAGCAAAGGATATTCTCCTTGTCCAAGTTTTCATGAATAGCTTGCTCATTACCAAGATCCTAGTTAGCAATAATTGTAATTTGTGGCTGAAATTGTGGTCTAGTGAGTTTAAATAGGGGTTGCCCTCTCATGCACACCATGGTTTGCTGAAATTTGTGATATATTGTTCATACCAGTACTTGGCCGCTTCGTTAGTTTAGGACAATTCATTACTCAAATTAGCTAATGTAGCATGAGGAATAAGGTAGTTCTGTCTAGTTGTCTGCTATCCTTGCATTTGGCAAGAATTTAATACTAGCTAATAGATGGTGATGCCAAATTATGCGCTGATATTAAAAAATTCTTGAGTTCTGTTAATGTCCCTGCCAATTGTACCAAAATTCTAGAGTTTTACGGGAAAGCTGTGGATAATAATATTGATGAATACAGAGAAAGAGTTGGAGACGTATGGAGTCGACAAGATTTTAGCATGTACATTCAGTTTGTGTATTTTGCAATTTTGGCTTTAGGTTATGTTGATTCATTCCATGGTTCAAATAAATCTAGTTATAAGAACATATTTGCCTTCATTTCTTGAACTTTGTGGTTATTGTTGGTAATAATTGATAACTAGATCCAATTTTTTGAACTTTGGTGGATGAGGATAGTATTAGATCCAGAATGTAAATTGGGAATTGTTTGAAGATGGAGAAGATGGAGTGACATCATAGGTGAATAATAGCTAAATAGGTATTTTGTTAAGTAAGACATTGAAAAAAGGCATATTTAAGTCCTAGATTTATAAATGTATGTTTAGATAGTTTTGTTTAAAATAATTAACTCTAAATCCCTCCTCTAGGTTCTTCAGACTCCTTAGAGTTGGACTATGGACCAGATTATCTAAGTTTGTGTAAAGAGAGTCAAATGAAATCCACAACTTAATTTCAGTTGGTTCTTAAACCTGCCTTCTTATCCCTTATTATCTAGGTCTGTGTAAAGATAGAGTCAAATGGACCAAGATAAGTACTTATGGCAAATAGGCTTCTTGTCCCATATTATCTATTATGTCAATCTTTCATTTTAAGTACTTATGGCAAATAGGCTTCTTGTCCCATATTATGGCAAATAGGCTTCTTGTCCCATATTATCTGGTATTTCAATCTTTCATTTTGAGTACTTATGGCAAATAGGTTTCTTACAAAATTTATGTTATTGTTTATGGTTTTTAAATACTTGTATCTAATCCAATTGTTTGAATATATAAGGTACATGCATAATCATTCACGTGTAAGAAAGAAATGAGTCGATATTTAATTGACTGCTTGTGGATGTACAATCAACGATATGAGAGCAGGATTGACTTGACGGATGATTTCAAGGTGGGCGTAGAAAATTTTCTCAAAAATGCTAGTAGCCAACCTTATTTCATGGATGGGAGGCACATCAAGTGTCCTTGTGTCAAATGTCATAATGGACAGTAAAGGGGTAGATCTCTTGAGAGAACAATAAGGGTTTCGTACTGAACTATAAGGAGTTGATGGCTCAAGGAGAACCTTTGTTTCTGCATTATTATTTCTCCTTCAATACGGAGATGGAAGAGTCAACTTTCGAAGATTACTTTAAATATCGACAGCGAAACTTGGCACGTGAGTTGGTATTTGCTGCGGTCGGTACTAGTTTTGATCCAGAGGATCCGAATCCTGATGCAAAGGAGTTCTATGGTATGTTTAAGGATGTCGATATTGCGTTATATCCGGGGTGATTCTTATTATGTCTTGTCGGTGGTGATGCGATTGTTGAACCTCAAGTCTGATTTTAACTTGTCGTAGGATGTGCTACGACCGGATTATTCAGTTTGTTAGAGAGTTATTGCCAAAATGATCGAAGAATTTGTCTCAAAATTTCTACAAGTCAAAGATGATGATACAAAAATTCGAATTAGGCTATAAAAAGATAGATTATTGTCGAAATGGATGCATGTTGTACTATAAGGAGAACAATGACAAAGATATATGCCATTTTTGTCATGAGGACCTGTACAAGCCAATTCGGGGCAAATAAAAGTCAATTGCCGGAGCAAGGTTGCATCTCTATAAGTACATACAAATTTTGGCGACCACAAAGATTTTACAGAGGATGTATATGTCCGCAAATACAACACAACACATGACATGGCATAGCAAGGAACAAAAGATGGATGGAGGAGAATTATCTCATCCTTCGATGGTGAGACATGAAAGAATTTTGATCGGTGTCATCCTGAATTTACTGCAGAGCATAGGAATGTTCGATTGACTTTATGTTCTAATGGATTCACTCCTTTTTGACATTCAAAATCTCAGTACTCTTGTTGGCCGGAGATTTTGATCCCTTATAATCTACCACCGTAAATGTACATTAAGACTCCGTACATGTTCTTGACACTTATCATATCCGGTACAAAAAACTAAAGAAGAATATCGATATCTACTTGCAGTCCTTAGTGGATGAGTTGAAATAATTATATCAGTTTGGTGTTCAGACGTATGATATATCAAACGAGCAAAACTTTTAAAATAGAGTGTCACTTATGTAGACTATCAACGATTTTCCAATATACAAGATGTTATCGGGGTGGAGTACTCATGGTACTATGTCTTGTTCGATATGTATGAAAAAGAGTAAGACATTCCGTCTACGGAATAGAAGAAAAGCATACTTTTTTATTGTCACCATCAATTCCTTTTTGTGCCACATCCGTTGATAAGGAACATAGATGCCTTTAGAGCTGGTAAACAAGAGCTGTCTCCTCCCTTGTTGATATTGATAGGAGACGCGGTTTAGGAACATGTAGAGGAGTTGTTGACTATGATGGAAGAACCGAGATCGAGCCTTCCTTGAAGGATTCAGATATAGCCATAATTGGATGAAGCAAAGTATCTTTTGGGACTTACCTTATTGGAAAGAATGTATTCAATAATATTTTTAATACGATAATGGATATCAAGGGAAAAACGAAAGATAATCTCAAAGTAAGAAATGACTTAGAAATTATTTGCATGCGTCCAAATTTACATTAAGTAGGGATGCTAAATTGATAATATGCAACTGGATTTTAAAGTTGATATTTTCTGACGGCTACTTGTCGAATCTGGTGAGATATGTCAATCTCAACGAATGCAAGATGACAATGATGAAGAGTCATGATTGTCACGTGTTTATAGATCATATTGCTATGAGATAGATGTTGCCTTCTGAAGTATGGACTCCACTGGCCGAGTTATTTATATTCTTTAGAGATTTGTGTTCAAACAAGTTAACGATTCAGCATTTGATAGAATTTAAGGAGAAGATTGTATTGACATTGTGAAAGTTAGAAAATATGTTTCCTCCTAGTTTTTTATGGAGTATTTGTCGATTTATCTTACATAAGAAGCATTTATCGGTGCCCCCGTCCATTATCGATGGATGTATCCATTTGTTGGGTATAAATTGATTAGCTTGTACTAGTATTTTTTTATTCAAATAGTTCTAATATTCAATGTATTATTTATAGATACCTACATTATCTAAAGGCCTCGTTTGGTTCGCAGAATTTTGGCATTGGGAAAGGAAAGTGATTCCTTTTCTATGTTTGGGTGTCAAAGAAAAGTATGGGGAAAGAAAAATGATTCCCATAGGAAGGAAAATGGGGGGAAAGTGATTCCCCCTACCCAACTAAGGAATTACTTTTCCACCATAGGGAATTCATTTTTCTTCAAATTTCTTTAGCCTCTCAAAACACTGTAAAAAAATGAATATGAATTGTAATTTCCCAATGGAAGAAAACAAACAAGGAATTGATTTTCTTTCCTTTTCCTCCAATGGAAGAAAACAAACAAGGAATTGATTTTCTTTCCTTTTCCTTTCCGCGAACCAAACGAGGCCAAAGAAGAAGGTAGGCAATAAGGCTCATATAGAAGCTTCGATATATGAAGCATATATCATTGAGAAGGTTTTAAACTTCTTCTCCATTTACTTCGATACTCATATTAGAACAAATCGGAATAGAGCCCTAAGAAATGATGAAGGTGAGGTTGATGCATTGAATAGTGGAATCTGCAATATATTCAATGTTGTGGGCAAGCCTATAAGTGCTATTAAAGTATGGTTGTTAGAAGACTATGAGTTGGAGGCTTCTCATCAGTATATATATATTGATAAATAGTAGTATAAAAGAGATACAATATATTGAGAAGTAAGCGACACAACTTTGCTATATATTTCAATTTTATTTATACTTGAAAAAGAAGTGCTCTAACTTTTTTTCCTTATTATCACAGTACTTTTAGAGTTGAGGTAAAAATGGAGAGACATAATATTGATGATAATGATCTTGTTAGATTGGTTGATATAAAAAAATTGTCGTAGTTCCATAATGTAAGGATCCAAAACATTACACATTCTAAATTTAGCAATCAGACCAATTTGTCTAAGGTCTATATGATGCATGATGTTTCAGGTTTTCCATCCTTATACACAATTACAGAACGAAGGACTTTGAGCACTAGCTATCGGACCAAGCAAGATGACAATGTGTTGGGATGGATACACCATCAATGGCTTCAAATTTAGAACCACTGATAAACCTATCAATCATTCATTTATCGATGATGAGATTAATTATACAATTATCAATAACCATTCTCCAACTTATATCCCAAGGCACCATCTCAAGTTATCCCCATAGGCACTATGCCGCTTTTTGATACAGTGTTCCAATTGGTGTAACCCCTCGCTCCAAAATCTCCGTGGCACAAAATCCCAACAGTGGCACAATGCCCTTTCCGATGCAGTTGCCCGATTTTGAACCATAACTGTACGCTTTGCTTGACAAAGTGCCCAATTGATACGTGTGCACGGATGTACGCTCGCTCATCCGCCCGAAGTGCCTCAATATTCCAACCAAGATGATCTTCTAAAGCTCCAACTACCCAAACACAAGACCAACTCAAGCCACAAATCATATCCAACCAAACGACGCACACTCTATACAGGCTACTGTGCAGTAATTTCGAAGTTCCAGTCCAAGTGTTTAAACTATTACATGTGTTCCATATTATTAGGCATGAAGGAGTAGAGGAGAAGGGACAAAGCCCACTCACCAAGTCTGATTCCGCTAGCACTCTGCCTTGCTGATATAGTCGATCCCTTGAACCCATGGTCCGATGTAATGCACGATCTACTCAATTGGTATGACGGTGCGAGCAGGCCGTACTCTCCAAATCATCCGACCGGTCGAACTAAGAAAGACAGCATTATCGCTCCAATCCTGCTATCCCAGTACTGCTCTGAACGAACACCTGATTCCATCGAACTCCATTTGCGATCTGTACATAAAATCAACTCAAATCAATACTTACTTCCAAATCCAACAAATCAAAATATAACCAACCATTGACTCATTCAATCCGACTCAGCGTAATGTACCATGCGGTTGCGGGATATTACATAATATACCACTTAGAATTAGGTTTGTCCTCGAACCAAACCAGTATCCATTCTTACTCGCATGTCGTTTGCCCAATTCATAACTATGCTCCATGCAACTCATATTTTCCTGATCCAAACTCAACATCTTGCTTCGCGCTGAACTCTCGTACAAATTTTATATTCCCATATCCTCCTTGCAGCTCAATTCGAATTCCACATATCGCTTAGTTTGGATCATAGATATATTTAAGGCATTCCTGAAATACATGCAATTCAGCCGAGCTTAGTGATAGCGAATTTGAACAATTTACAAGGGTATCTTTATGTTTGAGGCATTCATTCGTTTCACTCTCGGCTGAACCAAATCCTGATATTCATCCCAACACATTCGCACAAGCACGAATTGTAACCTCGGTCATGCGCCACTTGTAACATTTTTTAATATCAATAAAGATGCTTATTTTCTTATGCCATTGTGTTCTTTACTTTTCTGCAATATATGCTGCTGCTTCCATCTTGAATAACTTATTTGTCCTTGTTCAAGCTTTGGCCTTGTGCAAGCGCAACTTATGCTTGTACGGTATCACGCCCGTACGAGGACGGTCGGTCCAACAAGGACCCAAGCGAGGATGAATGGTCCTTGCGGGATCAGGGCGTGACACTGTAGAGGATGATAAAGTTAACGAAAAGCTTGACATAGAAGATTTATCCCATGTGGAAGATGTCTCTGATATGGAGGAGTCGGATGAAAAAGAAGAATTGGAAGATGAAGGTAAAAGTGAAAGTGAAAATTAAAATAAGAAGTTGAAGATGATTCAGAGATTCGGAAGATGAAGAAGATTAGTACGTATATATATGTGCATTAGATTAGATTATTTATTTGTTTCATCACACAGTTATTTATGAGTATATATATCATCACACCATTATTATTAGTATAATCATACCCGTATTTCTTTTATCACACCATTACTTTATGAGTACCATGACACCATTATTATTATTTTCATCACACCATTATTTATTTGTTTTATCACACTATTTTTTTATTTCTTGCATATTTACCTATTGGAAAAGATTGTAGACGTCAAGGATATTCTTCATCCGTCATCCCCCACCCACTACTCGAGACGTAGGTCACAGAGGAGTTAGCGAGGACAACTTCATAGATTTCGATGATGGTTTATCCCCACCATATACTTGTTCATCACCAGGCAGAGCTACTTTATCTCTTGATGTTCCGTCGGCATCTACTCATGCTGCTATCCCTAATACTACTGCTATACTACTACACCGGGGACTACCCTTGTTGTTCCAACTAGGGAAAATCCATATCCAGACCTGTTGTTGGACCACAAAGTATATGTCCGTCATCTAGGTTTTTCTGACCCCCCCTACTCTACCAAAGCGGCCTATTAATATCGGTTGTCCTGAGCTCTTGGCCGATGGAGCGACGTAGGTACATAATTTTATTTTATTGTCAATTTATACACTTATTCATGCTTTTTTATTTTAATTGTACATTGTTTACTTATTTCAGGTTATTTTCGCTCAAGGTTAGTACTGAGTTGGAGAAAATCATACGACAACACTTTCAATGTCCTTATCTCAACTTCAGTGACATTCCACCGGATAGGCGATACATTTGGCATAAGATGCTGGGGGTATGTATAAGATTTTATTTTTTGTTTATATTGCTTAAATATTTGATTATTTTGGATTTTTTTTTGTAGAAGATGTACTAGTGGCCGGATAACAGAGATGATGTGATCCAAAAATGCTACAAGTTCATCTTCGACAAAAGGATCAAGGATATGATCAACGACCAGAAGGCATTGTCTCTACTGTTCAAGATCATCGCAAGGAGTAGTTGAAAGATGAGTTTCGGGAGACGATGAAAGAGAAGATGGACACTTTAGCATATAAGGCCAAGTGCGAGAAGGCGAGGACGGCTCATGCTAAGGCTGCTAACCACACCGTTGGATCCATCCCGTACTTTGAGCATTATAGACGGATGCTGAGTATTCTAATTTTATCTTTATTGGGTTTTTTAATTCTAATTTTTTTAGTTATCTATTTCTTAATTATTACAGTGCGAGAAGGCCGCAAGGACTTGCGGAGACCCAAACACCATCGACTTTCCCAAAATCTTCGAACGTACCCACAAACGGAAGAAGGATGGGAATCCTGTAGATGATCGGGTAGGCATATGTAAGTTTTATTTTTATAAAATATTGTCAAGTGAATTTAATTAATTTTTATAATTTAAATATATTTTTTTACGTAAAAAACTGACCCTAACTTTAAATATACAAACCATAACCCAAATTAACAATAAAAATCTTAACCCTAAACTTTGATATCTAAAAATCCTAACTATAACTCTAATATGGATATTAATTCTAAACTTATTTACGTACATAAATATAGGAGACATTTGAGTCCTTGGAGAGTCGGGTCGGTGGGGGGAGATGGCTAAGGGAGAAGGGGTCCGAGAATAAACAGCCACGTAAGCTGGCTAGGAGGAACAATTTTTGGATACAAGCTGTTGGGAGAGAAAAATACGACAACGTGTACGGTACCAGATCGTTGGCATCCCAGTCGCTCTAGAGCTCCTCCAGCTCCGCCGATATCATGACAGCCTGCCCTCGGCTTTCCTTCTGGCGCTCTCTCTATTGAGAAGGTCATGATGATTCTGTACTTCCTACAGAGCTAGATGACAGAGTTGAGAGAGTCTCATGCTCCTACCAATGCTCCAGCTCTTGCTTCCACTCTAGCTCCGCCTCCGGCTCCTACTACTACAGCTCCTCCTCTAATTTCTACTCCTCCTTCGGATGGTATTGTTTCTGAGGAGCTATAACAGATCATCAATTCAGTTATGATGTAGTACATGGCAAGTCGACAACCCCCGCCGCCACCACCCCCACCTTAGACTTGATAGATTTTGAATTTTTTTGATTTGTTGTATTTGTACGACATTTTGGATTAACGCCGTACATGACTTGTACATTATATATATTTGAATATTTTGAATTTCGTGCTCATTTGGATATAGTATATATTTGGATTTTGTGCTTTTTGGATATGTTTGTGATTGGATATCTGGTTGGAATATGTGATCACTATTATTATATATATATGTATTGTTTCAGGTGCGAGCATAGAAGGAATAATTGATTTTGTAAAAAAATGTCAAAATTAGCGATGGAATAACGGCAGATAGACGATGGCCAGCCGACGAAACAACGATGGAAATCTAAGAATTTTTAAGATAGCGACAGTTTAGTGACGAAAAACTGGAAGATTTATGTCACTAACCTACTATCTGATACCAAAAATGTAACAACAAATTATCAGAAAAATTTGCCATTCCATCTCTAAATATGTCGCTGAATGTCCATATAGCGACAGTTTAGCGATGAAAATCAAAAAAAATTCTGTCGTTAACCTACTGTCTGATACCAAAAATGAAATAAAAATGTATCTCAAAAAGTCGCTAATTCGTCGCTAACTTTGTGATGGACCTGTTCTAATGTTAATTCGTAGCTAAAATTCTATCACAATATCCGTCGTTAGTCTGTTACTGTAGCGATGTATCAGCGACGAAATATTGACATCGATATTTGATGTAGTGACGGGCTTTTTCCATCGCTATTTCGTCACTAAACATAAATAGCGATGGAAATATTCATCGCTATTTTCCAGTAATTTTGTAGTGTATAAAGCTAAATTTTTTTTCAGAATTATACAATGTATATGTACACTATTCTCATCATCCACAAAATGGTGGAAGATTTTAAAAGATAAAGTGTTTGGCTTAACTCTTAAATCTATGTCACAAATACGCTGGAAAGCTCGTGTTGAAAGTATAAAGGCAATTAGATTTCAAGCTCCACAAATACGAAAAGTTTTACTTGAATTAGTAAGTATTAACGAAGATTCTAAGGTAAGTAGTGAAGTTGGTCGTTTAGTGAATGAGCGTACAAAATTTGAATTTTTTAATAGCTATGATTATTTGGTGATAGTTTACATGCTCTTAACATAATAAAGAAATGCAATATGTTGACATGCATATTGATATTAATATTGCTGAACTAAATTGACTTATTACACATATTCAAAAGTGTAGACAAAATAAGTTTGAATCTGCCATAATTTTAGATAAAGAGATTGCAATAGAAATGAAAATTGATACCATCTTCCGTGAAAAACGTAAAACTCATAGGAAAATACATTTTGATGAAAATGCCAATGATAGACTATATGACTACCTGAAGAATCTCTTAGAATTTATTTATTTTTTAAAAATAACCGATCAAGCTATTTTTTCACTCAAAAGTAGGTTTGAACAACTTCAATCATATGAAAATATTTTTGGATTTTTGTTTGAGTTGAGGAAGTTGATATCACGAGATGATAATGTTTTAAAAAAACTATTGCCATAATAGTGAAGGTGTTTTAAAACATAATGAAGTTTATGATCTTGATGTGAATGATTTATTTCTAGAACTGAAATATTTACAAAATTGTTTACCTGAAGAAATAATTAATCCCATTAAAGTACTTAATTTTATAAAAAAATGTAGATCTTTTCCTAATAATTGAATTGCATATAGAATTTTATTGACTATACCATTACAGTTGCTTTTGTGAAAAGATTTTTTTTAAAGTAAACTAATAAAATCTTATTTAGGAGCAACTATGTCATAAGAAAGATCAAATGTTTTTTTTTAAATTTATGTGAAAAAGGCTTAAATTCTAGATTTTTTCCATAGTCTCATAAACCAAAAGACCAACCGTGCATGTCGAACACCATCCCAAAACTCCAAAATACACTATGGCACAAAAAAGGTACAATGTCCATATTGTCATCTTTTTATAGTATTTGTGTCCGTACAACATAGATGCATGAGAACTTAGGTGAATCTAAACATATGTGGACTATCAAGAAAAAAAACAAGAATTAAGAACAAGAAAAATACCTTAATCTCCGGATCAGTTGAATCATCAAGCACTTGAACAGTGATTCTGTCAGCTGGCCAAAGCAGTCGGCATGTTGCACCAATGGACAGCTTGTACACCTAATACAACAAACAATTATGCTATTTGTCATCCCAAAATTTTGGTTGATGACATCTTCCATTATATAACATATAACATAGTAATTGATATGACAAATTTTAACCCAAAAATTTATCATTCATTTTTTTAATATTAATATTAATATTAATCTAAATTTTAAAGTTGAAGTTAAAAAAAAAAAATTGTCCTACGAAACAAAATTTAACGAAATTGGCTAAAAAAAAAAAGAAGTTTGAAAAAAAATTGAAACTAAGAAACTTTTCGCTAGATGGGCTGGTGAAAATTAGACATGTCCAATTTTTTATACTCTCTATGGCGAAAATAGGGTTCTTGATTTTTCTTGTCTTTTCTTGGTTGTTTTTTTTTGTTTGGTTTATTTTTTCCGTTTGGTTTAGTTTTATCTTTTAATTTGATTATTTTTTCTTTAGTTTGGTTTGATCTAATAGTTAATTTGTTATTATCTATACCAATCTGAATTATAACGAAATATATTAATTAATATATTTATTTGTATATTAACTAATAGATTTTGTTATTATCCTTATTAGTTAATATATAAATTATATATAAAAAAATCTATTAGTTAATATACAAATTTATTTGTATATATTTATTTGTATACACTAATTTTTATATATTTATTTGTATATATACAAAATAATTTGTATATGTTTATTTATACAAATTAATATATATAAAAATGTACAAATTATTATATTAAATAAATATATAAAAATTAATTTTTATTTTAATTAATAGATTTTTGTATTTTTTATTTGTATATATTAATTTGTGTACAAGTAAATATATAAAAATTAATTTGTATACACACAAATTAATATATATACAAATTAATATATACATATTAATTTGTACATTATCTAATAGATTTTGTATATATTATTTTGTATATTAATTTGTAGATTAACTAATAGATTTTGTTATTATACATATTAGTATAGATAATAACAAATTATGTAATAAATTAGTATATACAAATAAATATATTAACTAATAGATTTTGTTATTATCCATATTAGTGTAAATAATAAAAAATTAACTAATAGATTAAACCAAATTAAAGAAAGAAATTAAACTAAAAGACTAAACCAAACAAAACAAAAATAATAAAACTAAACAAAAATAATAAAACTAAACAAAAAAAAGCGATAAAAATTGAGAATCTTATTTCCACCAGAGAGACTGGTGTGACTGGCGGAAATTGGATTTCCGCTAGCCTACATGACGAAAATTTTCTTTGTTTCAAATTTTTTCGAACTTCTTATTTTTAGCCAATTTTGTTAAAATATTTATTGTACGAACAATTTTTTGTAAAATTAATATTAATGTTAATATTAATATTAATATTAATATCAATTTTAATGTTAATTTTTGTTTTGATATTAAAATTTGTCGTATCAATTGTCATGTCAGATGTCATATAATATAATGGAGATGATATCACCCAAAATATTTGGGTGACAAATAGCATTTATGTATTAACAAATATATGAGATTCGTTATTGAACACAAATGACTAATCAAAATTCCAGAAAGAAAAAGGAAAGAGAAAAAAGAAAATCATGTTCATCACACATGAATGCATGAATTTGCACCTGCCTCTCGTTGTACATGGGAACCTGCACAAGGACCATAGGGAACGCCAGATGCCCAATCTCTTCGTCGGCCTCCCCCATCGGCTCCCACTTGTACCTCCTCTTCGGCCGCCACCCGAAGACCTTCGCCAGGAGGCTGACGGCGCCCATTGTCAGCTTCTCCAGGACCAGCATCACCGACATCGCCAGGCACAGCAACTCCGCCAGCCGGAGCGCAGGCACGAGCAGGCTCACCCTCACTTGCAGCCATACCTCCACGGCCTCGTCCCAGCCGATAAAGGCGGTCGAGAAGGAGGCCAATTCCAGCATTTCCAGGAAGAGGATACCAATGGTGCCTGCATTAATTTGATCAGTGTGCATGTACGTACGTAGAGACAAAGAACTCGAGTGATACGTGAAGAGTGTTATGGTGCTATACTGTACTGACCATTGGCTGCAGCCATCATCACTCTGATGTTGGTGGCTCAGGCTTCCAAACTGTTGGTTAACCCTGACCGAGATGGGTTATTTTGCTCTGGGATCTGAGCTATACTTCAGGGCCAGGGAAGAGCGCGCTGTCTTTATAAACTCTACCTATCATCCCAGCGGGACCATTTTTTTGTTTTTTTGGAGGACTCTCCCCAAAGATTATGGAGAGGAATTCATTCCTTTCCCTATTCCTATCGCCAGCCAGTAGAAAGAAGATCGAGGAGGAGAAATCCGACATTTTCAACCAATCGATCATTTAGTTTTATGAACAAAATGGCTCATCCTAACTTTGTCGCTAGAGTACTGTTGGTAAAATTTTGAAATTATCTAGCAGCGAAAATTATTTGTCGCTAAGAAGTCTAATTATTTTTTAACTTCGTACCAACGTCCTAACTACGGAAAATTCTATCGCTACTAAAACATAAACATAACAGCATGCCTCGATGCTTCTTTCTTTCTAAAATCACTTTACCAAGCCCAAAAATCCTTCCCCCCAAATCAAAAAAATCATGCCCACATCGGAACCCCTCGCGCTATCCACATCTGACCCCCTCCTCCTCAAACGATATGCGGAGCACCCGTCGCCTCTGGTCTCCTCCTCTTAACACCGCTAGCCTCCCGTCGACTCCCTGAGGCCTCCACCGTCCTACTCCCCAACGACGTCCTGAGAGTCCGCCCCCTCCTCCAATGAGTCTCCCAGGATGTCGGTCTCCTCCAGATCCCATCATCTGTTGGAGTGGGTGGAGTTTCCAACCTATGTGAAAATTATTCCGAAGTTGGATTGAGTATTCCTACGTATAATATGATTACCTCAATATATTTGGATTGAATATTCCTACATATAATAGGAATATGTCAATGGATTTGGATTGGATATATCTATATATAATAGGAATATTAATTGTGGGTTTGAGGCTATATATATTAGGTGCCTCCTAGTCCTAAAATATATCTATATCTCAAAAATATTGCAAAAGGAGGCAAGAGTGCTTTTACAACATTGAAAGGAGATAGGAAGAGATTAAAGGCTATTTCGAAGAGGAGATCGATTTCGGACAATTCTTTTATTGTCATCTCCGTTCTTCGTTTGTTTGTGATCTATTTTCTATTCCAAAGAGTTGTGGTGATCCGTTTGGATCGGTGAGAAGTTTGTAAGGAGTCGGTGTATTTCTTATTCCATTATTGGAGGCTTTTCAGGATTGAGTTTTTTTCGTTTGGATTTTTCACGTAAAAATTTCTGTGTCTGCGATCTATATTTGGCGTTTTTGATTTGTGTACTTTTGTTCGGTTCTCTCGCAAGACTTCTTAGTTTGGAAAATAATTTTTGCGCTTTCGTTCCCAACAAAGTGGTATCAGAGCCAGGTTCTGGAGTTCAGAGAGGTCAAAAGTTGATAGGCAAACCAGGAAGGAGAGATGGACGCGAAGCCGGTACGCATGATAAACCTGAACGGTACCAACTATCATTATTGGCGGAGCAAGATGAAGGATTTATTGTTCGTCAAGAAGCTGCATCTTCCAGTATTTGCGTCCGAGAAGCCCAGTGACAAATTCGAAGAGGACTGTAAGTTTGAGCATATACAGGTGTGTGGATATATCAGACAGTTCGTTGACAAGAACGTGTATAATCACGTTGCCAATATTGAGCACTCGAAGACGTTGTGGGATAAGCTAGAATCTTTGTATGCGAAGAAGACCGGGGTAAATAAGCTATTCCTGATCCGAACGATGATGGGTTTGTGGTACAAAGATGGTGCGTCTATTATGGATCACTTGAGTGAGTGTCATGGCGTGGTTGACCAGCTATCCTCAATGGGAGTCAAGTTCGATGACGAGGTTCAAGGACTCTGGCTGTTGTGTACATTGCCGGAAGGCATGGTTAGTCTGGAGTTTGCCAAGAGCGGAGTACTGAATGAAGAGATCTGGAGACGTTCTTAGGGTACTTCATCCACATCCTACTCAGAGGGACTTGTTTTAGAGAGCCGCAAAAGAAGCAAGAACAAGGGTCCAGGTGGTGGCAGAGACAAGAGAAGGGGCAAGTCCAAGGGCCGGTACGAGGACTCGGATTGTTACCATTATGGCAAGAAGGGCCACATCAAGCAGAACAATTTTGCTTGGAAGGGAGAGAAGAAGGGAGACAAGGGGAAGTAAAGTGAGAAAACTACAACGGCATCCTCGCAAGGAGGCGACGTGATCATTGTAGGTGATGAGGTAGTTATGAACCTAGCCTGCGATAACAACTCTTGGCTGGTGGACTCGGGTGCTTCAGCGCACGTATCTCACAACATGGCACTATTTGCTACTTACATAACAGGCGATTATGGAGTATTGAAGATGGGCAACAGAGATATATCGAAAGATGTTGCTATTGGAGATGTGCATTTGAGGACAAAGATGGATGCAATTTTTGTTCTCAAAGATGTCTGTCATGTCCCTGATATCCATTTTAATCTGGTATCGGTTGAAAGGTTGGATAAAGATGGGTTCTTCAACCCCTTCAGGAACGGTCAATAGAAGCTTTCCAGAGTTCGATGGTGATTGCCAGAGGAAGCAAGAAGTTCGGACTCTATAATATGGAAGGGAGTGTACATGGGACACAAGAGGTGAACGCAGCTACTGATGCGTCTGTTGAGTTGTGGCACAAGCGGCTCAGCCATATCAGCGAGAAGGGGATGAGCTACTTGGTGAACATGAAGGTGATTCCAGGGCTAAATTCTAAAAAATTGGAGAGATGTACGCACTGTTTGACGGGGAACAAAAATATGGTGTCTTTCCAAAATCATCCAAGTTCAAGGAAGTCGGCGTTGCTCGAGTTGATTCACTCGAATTTCTGCGGTCCTATGAAGGTAAAGTCCATGATGGTGCTTTTTATTTTGTGACTTTTATTGATGATTATTTCAGGAAGGTTTGGGTCTATGCCTTAAAGACCAAGGATCAGGTGCATCCTACGTTCAAAGAGTTTCAGGCCTCTGTTGAAAGGAAGACGGGCAAGAAACTTCTATGTGTTCGGTCTAACAACGGTGGCGAGTACATTGGCCCCTTTAATGCTTATTGTAAAGAGCAAAGGATATGATATAAGAAGACTCTGTCGAAGACACCTTAGCACAATGGTGTAGCAGAGCAAATGAACATGACGCTGATGGAGAGGGTACGGTGTTTAGTGTCCGAAGCAAACTTGTCGGACAGCTATTTGGGTGAGGCACTTTACACAGCTGCTTATGTTATTAATTTATCTCCTAGTGCTCTTTTGTAGGGTGATGTGTCTGACAAAGTATGCTATGACAAAGAGCCGTCATACAATCACCTACGAGTGTTTAGTTGTAAGGCCTTCGAGCATGTACCGAAGGATAAAAGATCCAAACTTAAGCCAAAGATGAGGCAGTGCATCTTTGTCGGCGACGGTCTGGATGAGTTTGGCTATAGACTCTACGATCCAGTAGGAAGAAAGCTCTACAAAAGCAGGGACGTAGTTTTTGTCGTGGATCAGACCATGACCAATACTCAGGATTTTAAGATGCCTTCCGAGGCTGAGGAATTGCCTGAGTTAGAGTTATTTTGCTTCGAGCAGTTTCTAAAGGACATCTCAGAGGATCCAGTTATGGGGAAGCCAGTATATAAAGTTGCTCCCAACCTTGATCATCGGCCGTTGATGGTAATTAGGGTGACTCTCAGGAGGATGAGCATGCTGAGGAGGCAGTTCCTGAAGGAGAGAAGGCTATTGATATACAACCAACACCAGTGGTTCCGTTGAGGATGAGCGATAGAGAGTGTCGACCATCTACGAGATACTCACCGGATGGATAGAACCCAAGTATTTTATAGAGGTTATGAAAGACGAACAAAGGCAGGAGTGCATGGACGTAATACAGGAGGAGATGAGTTTCTTACATGCCAATTCTACTTATGAGCTGGTGTGGTTGCCAAATGGCAAGAAGGCTTTAAAAAATCGATGGGTATTTAGAGTGAAGCAGACATATGATGCTACTCGCCCTAGATACATAACGAGGATGGTAGTTAAAGGCTACGGTCAGCGGAATGGCATATATTATAATAATATCTTTTTGCCAGTCATCAAGCAATCGTCTATTCGGGTGGTGTTAGCATTGGCATCCAGTTTTGACTTAGAGGTTGAGCAGATGGACGTGAAGATAATATTCCTCCATGGTGAGGAGGAGTTGTACATGGAGAAGCTAGAGAGATTCTATAAGAAGAGCAAGTCACACATGGTCTGTCGGTTGAGAAAGAGCTTGTATGGTCTAAAGCAGGCTCCGAGACAGTGGTACAGGAAGTTCGAGTCATTTATGGGAGAGCATGGTTATGCACGAACGACGTGAGATCACTGTGTATTTGAGAGGTACTTTGTTAATGATGATTTCATTATTTTACTGCTCTATGTCGATGACATACTACTGGTGGGTCGGAATGCCACTAGGATAGCAGAGTTGAAGCTCCAACTGGGTGCGACCTTCTCTATAAAGGATTTAGGCATATCAAAGACTCTTCTTGGGATGGATAACAACCGAGAAAAGGAGTCCAAGTTGCTGTACTTATTTCAAAAGAAGTACATTCATCGGGTACTTTAGCGTTTCGGGATGGATGGGTCAAAGAAAGTGTGTAACCCCCTTGCGACTCACTTTAAGTTCATTGAGAAGTAGTATCTATCTACCGAGGACGAGAAGGAAGATATGGAGCGGGTTCCATTTGCCTTAGCTTTGGGGAGTCGCATATACGCTATGGTATGTACGAGACCTGACATTGCTCACGCAGTTGCCACAGTTAGCAGGTATACTTTCAATCCTGGAAGGGTACATTGGAGTGCGGTCAAACACTTTCAGGGCAGTGCCTATTGGCGACTTTCTTTTTGTGGTGATGAGCCGAAGCTGGTTGGGTATAACAATTCTGATATGGCTGGAGATGTAGACACGAGACGATTGACTTCAGACTATGTGATGATATTTGATGGTAGAACGGTATTGTGGAAGTCATGGTTGTAGAAGTGTGTTGCCTTGTTGACTACAGAGGCAGAGTACATTGAGGCGAAAGAGGCTTGCAAGGAGTTGCTGTGGATAAAGAAGTTGCTGCAGGAAATGAGGTTAAAGCAAGAGCAGTATCTTTTGCTTTGTGATAGCCAGAGTACAATTCACCTTGTGAAGAATAAGATATTTTATAGCCGGTCCAAGCACATTGTTACCCAATATCATTGGATATGGGATGTGGCTGAAAAGAAGCAAACAACACTTGAGAAGGTTCTTACGGATGATAACGGAGCAGACATATTGACAAAATTCTTCCAAAGAAAAAGTTTGAGTACTGCAGACGGATCGTCGGGATGATTAGCCCCTCCAATAGTTGTGAAGGGAGAGATTTGTTGGAGTGGGTGGGGTTCCCAACCTATGTGAAAAATATCCCAAAGTTGGATTGAGTATTCCTATATATAATATGAATACCTCAATATATTTGGATTGGATATTCTTACATATAATATGAATATGTCAATAAATTTTGATTGGATATTCCTATATATAATATAGGAATACTAGTTGTGGGTTTGAGGCTATATATATTAGGTGTCTCCTAGCCTTAAAATATATCTCATATCTCAAAAATATTGCAAAAGGAGGCATTGGTGCTTTTACAATATTGGAAGGAGTGAGAAAGAGATTGAAGGCTATTTCGAAGAGAAGATTGGTTTTGGGTAATTTTTTTCTCGTCATTTTCGTTCTTCATTTGTCTGTGTTCTATTTTTTTATTCTAAAGAGTTGTGGTAATCCGTTTGGATCGGTAAAAATTTTGTAAAGAGTCAATATATTTTTTATTCCATTTGTAACCTCTGTATTCTGAAATTCTAGCTTAATTATTATTTTTAGGTTAATTTGGGACTATTAAAAAAATTTTATAATTTTTTGTTAATTAAAAACTAGTAACACTAATTTCTTAGGACTTGCAAGAATTTATTTTAGGGGCAAACATAATTAAAAAAATCCCAAACTTTTATTTTAGGTTCTAAATAATCAAATATATTTTCTAAAATTTTCTAAAAATTTTCTGATTATTTTTAGCATTTATTTTAAGTTAATTAGGAAAAACTAAATTAAAAACTATTTTCTGAAAAAGAAAACCCATAGAAATAAATATCCTGCCCAGTCAGCCAACAGGGGCCCACCCGTCAGCCTTCCGTAGGAAACTGGGTGGGACCCGCTTGTCAGTGACCCCGAGAGTGGGTGCAGGTGCAGCCGAGCCGAACACGAGCCGAGCCGAGTCTGAATTCGACTCGGACTTAGCCGAGCCAAGCCGGGTCTAACCCTGACCGTTCGATCCGAGCGGGACTGCTTGGATGCATGCCACATGGCACACCCATTAGCCACGGCTTCCCTCTCTCCTCTATATATATATTATAGTTTAGGTTATAATTCCTAGGATTTTTCTTTAAGCCGAATTCTAGAGAATTATCATCTAGGGTTCCTTCATCTTCCAGAAGCCATTACACATAGCTCAGGACTCCAAACAAGGTCCAATTTCTTGTGTTAGAACCATATTGAGATTAACTTTCTGAATATATAAATTGTTTTAAGAAATTATGAGTATTAAATTCTAGAAAATTCGTAGGGTACAATATGTCTAAAAATAGATGCGTCTCGGTGTTTTTACGATTTTGGGAGAACAGAAATCAGAATTATGAACCGTTTGAAGTTTCAAAAATTTAATGTCGAGATAATTGACATATGTGTTTCCCAGAATTTAATTTGAAATATTTGTATACTGTTAATTATGTAGAACTTCTAGGTCAGAAATTAACCACCATTGTACAATACAAATTTGGTATGTGCAATAATTCCTAAACGAATTTAAATTCGAACGAGCTATAAATTTCAGCATATTTTTGACGCTGAAATCTATAGAAAATCATGTATGAAAGTCGAGTTTGTGTTGGTTGATTTTCGGTCAACAGATCGTCTCGATTTGCATGCCATGAGTCTCGAATTTTAGAGTAATTATTCCAGAATTAAATAAATTAAAATAAATTATCTTTTGACATGGTAAATTTGTAATACATAGGCTATTTGGACTGTGACTTGGATTCTGATTCATACCAGCTAAGGACCACAGGCGAGTACATTTTCATGATTACTTTCAGTGTTTGATAGTCTTTATAATGCATGCTTAGTATTGATTATTTGATTTTTGACACTTGTTACACGGATTAGTATGATGGATTCTTATTATGATATACGTGATTATTCTGGAATATTGTTATTTCTTCGTGACTGGTTTGGAATCCATGTATACTTATGGGAAGGGAAAATACATAGTGGATGTGTAAACTACCCTTTCTATCCCATGGTCTTTCTGGAATAATAGCAGCCATGCACGAGACGTGTGGTTTGTCGGATATTACCCCCTAGCCGTTCATATGTCAACAAATAATTCAAATCACATAGAGTAGTTGTTCCTATCTGTTCTTCCATCCATAGTAGTTACTTCTTTTGTTGCTTGGAGATATTGTACTATATGTTGCTATGACAGGATTTCAGTATTTGGTTATTCTAGTTGCTTTATTGTGAGTTCAGTTTGTTGCTATCATATATTCCTTGCTATTTATTATCTTATAGCTTCTACCATGTGTTGGAACTATTTTTACTATGATATACTCGTTCCTTTCCTGACTGGATAAATATTTTAGGTGACTACATTGAAGATAAAATCCCTACACACTATGGACCGTATGCTAGCGACATAATAGAGCCTGATCTTGCCATTCCGGAGGATCAGGGAGAGTTAGCAGCTCGGATACAGTCTGCAATGGAGTAGTTTAGTAGTAGTTAATTTTGTTAGTTATTTTGGACCGGATTTTCTCTGACAGTTTAATAGTGTAATTTGGATATTAGATTTTGGGGAGATTCATTGAACTCGCATCAAGACTATTATTTCATTATTATCTTGGTATATTTATTTAAATTAGTGCCTGTGATTGAGTATAATGTAGAGATGTATATATGTTGTGAGTTATAGATTATACTTATGGCTTATTATACAATGTTCTACCACTGACACTACGGCGTAGGCTGGGTGTACTCATGACTCATGCCCAAATCCAGGGTGCGGGTCGTGACACGTTTTTAGTGGTGGCCCATGCAGGTCAGGTCTCGCACAAGGTTGCGAACTCGTAGTGGTACTCAAGTTAGATGTACGACTGCGAGCCTACCAAAGGATATACATACTAGGAATAGAAAGATACTCAATCACAACTAGGGATCCCGTATACTCAACTTGTTGACCCTTATTAATTCCTTTTGAGCAATCAGACCTCTTTAATAGTTGATTGTCCTTCTTGAATACTTTCTTATCTTGTGCCATATCAACTTTATTCTTGTTGTTTTCAACCTTTCAGAATGCCACCCAAGACCAGAGTACGCGGTTCCAGAGCAAATGGTGCTTTCCCCACATCATCCGTATCGCAAGAGGCCTCATCAGCTGGATCAAGGAGTCTTCCTCCTCCTCCTCAGCCATTACATGAGCTCTTCTGAAGCATGATAGTGGCTCAAAAGGCTCAGATAGAGGCTCAGAGGCAATAGACAGAAATGCTGAGGGCAGAAATAGAAAATGCCCAACAGGTTGCCCTAGCAGCCATGGAGAGGGTTGTCTAACAACCACAACAGCAAGCCACTCAACCGAAGGTGGATAACATCCAGGACTTTAAGAAGATGGAGCCTCGGACGTTCAAAGGGACTGGGGGAATCCTCTACGCTGATGAGTGGCTCGAGGATATCGAGCGAATCATAAGAGTTTCCTGGCTTTTCAAGGACCGAAAGATTAAGGCTGTTGGCTTGCAGCTTCATGACATTGCTCGTATTTGGTTCAGAAATGAGCCTAGGATTGCAGATCCAAACCTGACCTGGGAGCAATTTAAGGACCTCTTTAAGAGAAAATTCTTTCCTGCAGTAGCCAAAGGAGTTATGGAGAAGAAATTCCAGAACTTGGAGCAGAACGGGATGACCGTGGATGAGTATGCTGTAGAATTCGGCAGGCTGAGCTAATTTGCAGAGTCCATGGTGAGGGACCCAAAGGGTAGATCTAGACGATTAAGAGAGGGCTTGAACTAAGAGGTCAAATTCCACATTTTTTTGGCCCATACGACTTTTGCTGATATATTAGCAGAGGATCAAAGGGTCGAGGTGGATATGTGTCTTCGAAATAAGAGAAACAAGGATGCTATCGACAGTGGTAGTAGTCAGGTGCAGGAAAAGAGTCCACAGTTTCAGCCAAGGACCTTTCAGCAACAGCAACAGTACCGTGCCCCAGTTAGAGCCCTATCTCAGCAAGGGAAGCAACAGCTACAGAGACCAGTACAACAACTTTCCCCATGCAACTATTGCAAGGAGCCAGGGCACTCATGGGAGATCTGTCGGAAGAGATTAGGCGTATGCTTATATTGTGAATCACTTACGCACCAGATGAGGGAGTGTCCTACCGTACCCCCGATAGGCGGATCCTCGGCCCAAAGAGGACCAGTTGGACCACCAGTGGCCCAGCAGCCAAGAGGACCCCCATTTTCTATGCAACAGCAGCAATTTTCTCAGCACCAGCAAAGGGGAGTACCTCCACAGGGCAGAACTTTTACCATGACAGTAGAGGAGGTTGAGCCGACTGGTGATATGATATCAGGTTCTATTCTTCTTGATTATATTTTCGTTATTGCCTTATTTGATTCTGGTGCATCGTATAGCTTCATATATGTATCCTTTGTGCTTAAGCATAGTTTAGTATCAGAACCCTTGAGTAGGAGTTATAAGATCACGACTGGTGGAGGCACTATCCTAGTTAGTGATACTTGTAAGGGGCATCGTGTTACTTTGGGAGGCCATAATTTGGATGTTAGTTTACTCATAATGCCACTTCTGAGTTTTGACATTATCCTTGGAATGGGTTGGTTGAGTATGCACCGTGCTAGCATAAACAGTCGTGGAGGACGTGTACTGTTTTGCCCTCCAGGAAAGCCAGAATTTGAGTTTGTTAGGGGAGGAGTTGAGCAGAGTGAGAGAATTATTTGTGGAGCCATGGTAGCAGAGAAGGACTTGCCACACCCTATTATTACATAATTTCTAGACTTATTTCCTGAGGAGCTACCAGGATTGCCACCGGATAGAGATCTTGAATTTTTTATAGACTTAGTGCCTGGGGCAGAACCAGTATCGCAACAAGTCTGCAGGATCAACAACAGCGAGCTGACAGAACTAAAAAAGTAGGTGGATGATTTGCTAGATAAGGGTTTTATTAGATCGAGTTCCTCGCCTTGGGGAGCCCCAGTCTTATTTGTACCAAAAAAAGATAGGTCGGTACGAATGTGCATTAATTACAGGGCTTTAAACAACCTCACCATCAAAAACAAATATCCGCTACCAAGGATTGACTATCTTTTCGATCAGTTGAGTAGAGCGAGAGTATTTTCAAAGATTGATTTGAGGTCTGGATATCATCAGTTAAAGGTGAAGAAGGAAGAAATTCCAAAAACTGCATTTCAGACAAGATGCGGCCAATATGAGTTTATGGTGATGCCATTTGGGTTGACTAATGCCCCGACAGTTTTCATAAACTTGATGAACAAGTTGTTCCACAAGTACCTTGACAAGTTTGTAGCAGTATTCATAGATGATATCCTTGTATATTCGAAGAAAATGGAAGAACACGAGAAGTATCTAAGGATTGTGCTAGAAATCCTTCGGAAGGAGAAGCTCTATGGGAAACTCTCAAATGTGAGTTCTTCCTGGATAAGGTAGAGTTCCTTGGGCATGTGGTAACTGGAGCCGGGATATATGTGGATCCAAAGAAGATTGCTGCTGTAGAGTCTTGGACCACTCTGAGTTCTATTGCAGAGATCAGAAGCTTCTTTGGATTGGTCGGATATTACAGGAAGTTTGTAAAGAATTTTTTTTGGATCGTAGAGCCGTTGACTAGACTAACTCGAAAGGAGGTACAGTTCATGTAGACCGAAGAATGTTAGGCTGCATTTAATGAGCTAAATAATAGGTTGACCATAGCGCCTGTTTTGACAGTACCAGCAGGGACAGAAGGATTTGTCATTTATAGCGATGCTTCTGGAAAGGGCTTGAGATATGCTTTAGAGCAGAACAAGAAGGTGGTAGCATATGCTTTTAGACAGTTGCGGCCATATGAGAGAAACTATCCCACTCAAGACTTGGAATTAGCAGCGGTGATCTTCGCTCTAAAGTTGTGAAGACATTATCTGTACGGAGAGCGAGTGGAAATATACACTGACCATAAAAGCTTAAAGTATGTCTTTACGTAGAAAGAGCTGAATATGAGGCAGCGCAAATGGCTAGAACTGATAAAGGATTTTGATATTTTACTACAGTATCATCCAGGGAAGGCTAACGTAGTTGCCAATGCCTTGAGAAGATATCCAGTAGCGATGTACTTGACAACATATCGTCACTTATTAGCAGAATTAGATAGCCTGGGCATTGAGGTTATTATTTCAGGAATGGAGACGCAGATGATGGGCATGCAGATTTAGTCAGGATTGATAGAGAAGAGATGCAGTACGAGGATGAGGGTCTGCGAAATCTCAGAGCTCAAGTGCAGGAAGGATTGATGGATGACTTCTCTATTGCTGGTAATGGTTCTTTAAGGCACGGGACTAGGTTATGTGTGCCTAGTGGAGACCTGCGTGAAGAGATCATGCAGGAGGCTCATCGTTCTCAGTATCCTATACACCCGAAAGCTAACAAGATGTATAAAGACCTGAGAGAACACGTGTGGTAGTATGGAATGAAGCGAGAGGTAGCATATTTTGTCTCCAGATGTTTAGTGTGGCAACAGGTCAAAGCCGAGAGGTAGCAACCAGGAGGATTGCTATGGCCACTACCAATTCCTGAGTGGAAATGGGAGCATATCACGATGGATTTTGTTTCCGTACTTCCATGCACTCCAGGAGGGAAGGACGCAATTTGGGTCATTTTTGACATGTTGACCAAATAAGCCCACTTTTTGCCTTTCAAAGTAGGATTTTCCAAGGAGAAGCTCGCCGATTTATATGTGAGACAGATAGTCAGGCTGCATAGAGTTCCAGTAAGCATCGTGTCCGATCGGGATAGTAGATTTATGTCCCACTTTTGGAGGAGTTTGCAGGCTAGCTTGGGTACCAAACTCAAATTTAGCACTTCTTACCACCCTCTAACGGATGGACAGTCAGAGAGGACTATTCAGACGCTCGAGGATATGCTTCGAACATGTGTACTAGATTTTGGTAGCTCGTAGGAGGATCATCTTCACCTGGTAGAGTTTGCATACAATAATAGCTATCAGGCTAGTATCGAGATGTCTTCTTTTGAGGCTTTGTTTGGTAGGAGATGTCGAACTCCATTATCTTGGGATAACGTAGGAGAGAGTACTTTTGGGACCAGAGATGGTAGTTGATACTGCAGAGAAGGTAAAGCAGATTAGAGAGAGACTTCGGGTAGCTCAGGATAGACAGAAGCAGTGAGCCGATAGCCACATGAGACCGCTAGAGTTTGAGGTTGGCGACTTAGTATTCTTGAGGATCTCTCCGATACGTGGAACGATTCATTTCGGTGGAGGTGGAAAGCTTAGTCTAAGATTCATCGGACCTTTTAATATACTGGAGAAGGTCGGAATAGTAGCTTATCGACTAGCCTTACCGCCTATATTGGAAGGAGTACACAACGTGTTCCATGTGTCCCAGCTGAGATGATACGTGGCAGATCCTAGCCATGTATTAGATCATTCAGAGCTTGAGGTTGGACCAAGCCTCCGTTATCCGGAGCAGCCAATAGAGATCTTAGACCGCAAAGATAAGGTGCTTCGTAACCAAGTAATTTCCTTGGTTTGCGTCGCTTGGAGGCATCATTCTCCCATAAATCCACTTGGGAGCGGGAAGATGAGATGAGAGAGCGTTACCCCTATCTTTTTGCACCATAAGGTAATTCCCTTATTGAATTTGTTCTGTCCTAAATTTTGATGACAAATTTTTTTTAGGAGAGTAGACTTGTAACCTCTGTATCCTGAAATTCTAGCGTAAATATTATTTTTAGGTTAATTTGGGACTATTGAGATTTTTCTATAATTTTTGGTTAATTAAAACTAGTAATACTAATTTTCTAGGATTTACAAGAATTTATTTTAGGGGCAAACATAATTAAAAATATACCAAACTTTTATTTTATGTTCTAAATAATCAAATATATTTTCTAGAATTTTTTGAAAATTTTCTGATTATTTTTACCATTTATTTTAAGTTAATTAAGAAAAACTGAATTAAAAACTATTTTCCGAAAAAAACCCATAGAAATAAATATCCTGTCCAGTCAGCCAACATGGGCCCACCCATCAGCCTTCTGTAGGAAACTGGGCGGGACCCGCTTGTCAGTGACCCCGAGAGTGGGTGCGGGTGCAACCGAGCCGACCACGAGCTGAGCCGAGTCCGAATTCAACTCGGACTCAGCCGAGCCAAGCCGGGTCTAACCCTGACCGTTCAATCCGAACGGGACTGCCTAGATGCATGCCACATGGCACACCCATTAGCCGTGGCTTGCCTCTCTCCTCTATATATATAATAGTTTAGGTTATAATTCCTAGGGTTTTTCTTTAAGCCGAATTCTGGAGAATTGTCATATAGGGTTCCTTCATCTTCCAAAAGCCATTACGCATAGCTTCGGACTTCAAACGAGGCCTAGTTTCTTGATTTAGAACCGTATTAAGGTTAGATTTTGGATATACAAATTGTTTTATGAAATTATGATTATTAAATTCTAAAAAATTCGTAGAGCACAGCCTGTCCGAAAATAGATGCATCTCGGTATTTTTGTGATTCTGGGAGAACCAAAAATCAGAATCATGAATCGTTTAAAGTTTTGAAAAGATAATGTCAAGATCATTGACATATATTTTTTCCAAAATTTAATTCGAAATATTTCTATACTATTAATTCTGTAGAACTTCTAGGTCAGAAATTAACCACCATTGCACAATACGAATTTGGTATGTACAATAATTCCTAAACGAATTTGATTTCGGATGAGCCATAAATTCTAGCATGTTTTTGACACTGAAATCTAAAGGAAATCATGCATGAAAGTCGAGTTTGTGTGGTTGACTTTTCGATCAACATATCACCTCGATTTGCGTGCTATGAGTCTCGAGTTGATAAATTTTATTTTTTTGAACAAAATTTAGGAATTGACCTAAAAATCAGAATAATAAGATTAAAATAAGATTTTAGAGTAATTATTCAAGAATTAAATAAATTAAAATAAATTATCTTTTGACATGGTAAATTTGTAATACATAAGCTATTTGGACTGTGACTTGGATTCTGATTCATACCAGCTAAGGACCACAAACGAGTACATTTCCGTAATTACTTTCAGTGCTTGATAGTCTCTATAATGCATGCTTAGTATTGATTATTTGATTCTTGACACTTGTTACACGGATTAGTATGATGGGTTCTTATTATGAGATACGTGACTATTCTGGATTATTGTTATTTCTTCGTGACTGGTTTGGAATCCATGTGTACTTATGTGGAGGGAAAATACTTAGTGGATGTATAAACTACCCTTTCTATCCCATGGTCTTTCTGGAATAATAGAAGCCATGCACGAGACGTGTGGTTTGTCGGATATTACCCCCTAGCCGTTCACATGTCAACAAGGTATTTTAAATCACATAGAGTAGTTGTTCCTATCTGTTCTTCCATCCATAGTAGTTATTTCTTTTGTTGCTTGGAGATATTGTACTATATATTGCCATGACAGAATTTCAGCATTTGATTATTATAGTTACTTTATTGTGAGTTCAGTTTGTTGTTATCATATATTTCTTGCTATTTATTGTCTTATAGCTTATACCATGTGTTGGAACTGTTTTTACTGTGATGTACTCGTTCCTTTCCTGACTGGATAAATAATTTAGGTAACTACATTAAAGATAAAATTCTTGCACATTATGGACCGTATGATAGCGATATAATAGAGCCTGATCTTGTCCTTCCGGAGGATCAGGGAGAGTTAGCAGCTCAGATACCGTCTGCAATGGAGTAGTTTAGTAGTATTTAATTTTGTTAGTTATTTTGGACCAGATTGTTCTCTGGTAGTTTAATAGTGTAATTTGGATATTAAATTTTGGGGAGATTCATTGAACCTGCATCAAGACTATTATTTCATTATTATCTTGGTGTATTCATTTAAACTATTGCCTGTGATTGAGTATAATGTGGAGATGTATATATGTTGTGAGTTATAAATTATTTGTGGCTTATTGTACAACGTTCTACCACTGACACTGTGGCGTAGGCTTGGCGTACTCATGACTCATGCCCAAATCTAGGGTGCGGGTCGTGACACCATAAGTGGAGGCTTTTCTGTGTTGGACTCCGATCGTCCTGTAATTTTTTTCATTTGAATTTTTCACGTAAAAATTTCTGTGTCTGCGATTTGTGTTTGGCTTTTTTGGTTTGTGCACTTTTGCTCGATTCTCTCACAAGGCTTCTTGGTTTGGGAAAATATTTTCGCACTTTCGTTCCCAACATCATCCTCTTTGTGGATCCGGTAAAAAAAATTTATTTATTGAATTTAGTAATTATGCTTTGATTTGCAAGTTTATGGCAAAAATTTGGTAACATGTTTTGATTTCCAATTTTACAATAAAATTTTGGTTTCCAAATTGGAGGCCATAACAAAGTGTAATAGGGCATAGTTAGGTCTACGATTTTGTGTAATGAGAAGACCTAAAGGGCAAAAACATAGATGGGTGTTATCTTGTGCCAAATTGGTATCAAGGCTATATTAGGCATTTGCATGTTACTAGTGTTAAAATTTATACAAATAGATGGACTCGTAGGATATTGTTCAGAATTTTTGAGATAAGCACCATGTTTTAGTGACCATGCGACTGATTGGAACAATAGATAAATACTAGAGATAATGAAAAGAGAACCCTATAGGTGAGTCGGCCACACCCATATATAAGTGTTGGGTCAGCCAGAAGTTTTGGCCATAGCTTTCTCTAAGGGAGGAGTCAGGATACCAATAATGTGCTTTTTAGCTTGGCTTGGGAAACTTTACTACCACATTATAAAACTACCAAAGTGTTTATCCTGATATATAACCATGCTTTGTATTGGAATATGCACATAGACTATGGTGGCCCATGTACGACAATTTTTCCAGAGGGTTTAAGTTTAAACCTCAACGAAATAATCATTGTTTTTGTCACTCTCTTTGGAAAAATTTCCATAGGAGCTAAGCCCTATAGCGACTCAGAATCGGGCTCGAAAGAAGCAAAGTGGAACTTTTATGACGTAATTTACACTTCGCTCGAACACAATATGCACGGTATGTATGGCTGAGCGCATACGCATGAACGTATTATGCGCGGTATGTGCGGCTAAGCGCGCTGGTGCTTGCGCAGACTGCGTAGAATATGCGCTTAATCTGTAGATTGTGTTTGGATGATTATGGTAAGATATTATTCAATTTATTCAGATTCGATTCTTGTGGGATTCATTTTTAATTGATGGTAATCTTACCATAATGGGTGGTGGCCAGATTTAGTATTAGGGGTTTCCACTCTTTACTATAAATATATTTTTCGTGTCATGCTCCAGTTCCATAGGATCGAATGTCTTTGCTGGACGTGATGTCGTGCGAGCCTAAGTTGCGCTCGCACAAGGCAACTACCAAATGACCGATTGAAATGCTATGTTATAGAGTCGCACAAAAAGTCCCGAAGAAGAAAAGTCGAATAAACACAAGTATATAAAGAAATGATTCTTTATTGATAATGAAATAGGAGTTCTAACGGCACTAGATAAAGAATACTATTGCTCAATCTCTCTCACTCTTAATACGTTGGATCATTTCATATGGCTTACAACTTGAAAATGATACAATATATGATGTTCCACACATTATGTCCCGTATACAAAAGAAAAGGTTTGTCACAGCTGCACGTCTCGAGTCGCTAACCAAGTTCCACTCCTTAGCACCATCCGAGCTACTCCCCGCACCCTACACGCAATCTAGTGGAATATCAGTACATAAAAATGTACTGGTGGAGAGGAATCTCGCCCACTCTACAAAACCAGTACATCCATACATCCATTATGTGAGTGTACACCATTATTATGTTGTATTTCTAGTCTTACCTAGGAATCAGTTTTATGACATATGTTAAGAAAATCTACTTGTGTCACAGGCATAAAAGTGTCATGCAATATACAAGTAACATGGCACAACTTACCAATAATTACCTACCGTTCTCTCCTGTCATGTACAAGTACAATATCGATAAGCAATGAAAACA
Source organism: Iris macrosiphon (assembly GCA_036927795.1). Taxonomy (NCBI): domain Eukaryota; kingdom Viridiplantae; phylum Streptophyta; class Magnoliopsida; order Asparagales; family Iridaceae; genus Iris; species Iris macrosiphon. Next base: position 160,196,764 of record JAYESA010000012.1, read on the forward strand.
TAATCATCTATTTACGAGGTGTCATGAGCGTGCCTTTGCAGAAGACAAGCGTTAGCATCAAAATTATAGTGTGTCATGCACCATTTCTTTGCAGCTAAATAACCTGTTTGCAGATTGCCACTAACAGGCCGACTAAATCTCTATGAGGGTCACAAGCACCATATGCCATCTTGGATTGTAGCCTGGTTTAGACAACAATCCCTACAGTCGCGAATGGCGAGCTATATTACAATTATTTGAATTCTGTAGTGCTAGTACTTCAGCTAGCACAACTGCACTAGCTAGGTTAGATGACGATCCCTGCAGTGCGGGTAGCAAGCCCCGCTACAAGTTTTCGAATCACCTACGCTAGATATAGTTCTTCCGGTCTCATACGATCCCGGTGCCCTAGCGATCGTTCGAGAACCAAATCTTACATTATGTACTAGTTGTCCATGACCATGAAAGTCACTTCTCTAGTATCTATCTCTGAACTTCAAGCATTCCATCTCTATATATGTCACAATCCGCTCTCGAATAATCGGGTACGAATCGGTCATGCCCAGCCTACGTTGTTGTTAACAGCGGTAGTCAGCTGTCTGTACCTCATATCTCGCCAAATGCACAATATCAATCTCACTCATCATAACGTCTAACCACGTGTTCAAATATCAATCACTACATACCACCATTTTACTATCTTTATTACACCTTTTACAACGAGTACCCAGAGACAAATTCGATAAATGATAAAGGCAACACCTCAAACTCTCCCAATATGTACAGTCATCCAATACAACCCTCACAATACAACATCAAGTACAAAACACAACTGAATAGAAAAATAACTAGACAAAGGTAATCGTAAGTCTTTGGTATGAATTCTGGGTCCTGCGTAGTGCCCATACTAGCATCTATCTCCTAGGGACCATAGTAGCTAGGGTAGAGATCATCACCTGCAACATATTCTATCATAAAAGAGCAAAGTACGACCCCGACAAGAAGCACGATATATTATAAAACTGAAATACAACAATAATGGAATGAACTAACCTGCAATGCTGGACAATAAGCAGTAACTGAAACAATGGAACAGTGTTACAATGTACAATGGACAATTAAGACTCGTGATTAAAATACTGTTTCGACATATGACCGGTTGGTAACCACAATCGTACAGTAAGGTGCGACTTAATCGTACGTGAGGTGTACGATTATGCTATTCACAATAACCTAGCTAAGTTGGGTGTGGTCACATATCTACTTGGTATTTTTTCGTTCCCACAATGCAATAGATGAGACCCAATACAATCAACGAGACACAATAAAATTATGTCGACCATGTGTCCAATATGTGAACAATGAACAATACAGAAATACAAAGTGATGAGTTTAAGTCGGTGTACTTGCCTGGATAACCGTAGGTGGTCAAGGTCTAGTCCGATTCCTCGCTAGTTGGGTTGGCCAAAAGACATAAAATATTCTTTAGCTATTTATTTATTCCTTAAATTCTATTTTATTACTACTTACTAAAGTCTTGACTATAACTTTCTTGTTATTACCAATTATTTAATTTATTAACTAAGTCTTAATCCTAATTTTATTAATATTTCCTAACTAATTTTTAACCAATCATTAACAATTTAATCATTAAACTGGTTATTAACTATTATTTATGGAATTCCAACGTTCAAACCCATAAACCTGGTAGACTATCCCACAAGTCTGAGCACATGGATTAAGTTCAAATCCCAATGGACTAGAGTCCAGTGTCCACAAGTTTAAGCCCAATAGTACACTATCCTAACCTACTGACCTAAAGGTCGGTCCAATCCAACCCCAACATAGCATTTTACAATAAAAAACTGAACTAAAATTCTCGTTCAGGTTCAAGATTCGATTTAAACCAAAATGTACTTACAAAGACGAGTCTCTGTTTGATACAATCAGTTGCTGTGTCTATATACAAGTCATAGTATGCTGAAGACACAAACCTGTGTTATCCCTAGTCTCGTGTCTGTGCACGTGACCCTACCTGAGTCCAGGTCATGACTTGGTGACGGACACGATTCCAGACCCTGTGTAATTGCTCCTAACCGAATCAAGAAAAGTTAGGAGTATACCTTCACAATGCCGATTCAGATTTTCATGCGAAGTCATGAGTCCTGCTGCGTCGGATACATCGTTCTGTGTCCTGAACTCCTATTGAAGCAATTTCTTGAATATGTGGTGTGCATCAAAGGGAATGAGTTTTTAGAATGTCTTCTTGCCCTACAACCATCAAAAACAAAGAATCAACTATCACGTCCCAGTCCCATTATATTAGGACTAATATATAACTAAGCCAGCTGATACTAACTAGAATATGTTCCAATTTAATAGCCATATCTAGGTTGTACAATGCTGAAGTATGGACTAAGTCCATAACTAAACTAAGCACGCAACAGTTAACATCTAATCTCATCCTCCACTACCAAAATAAGTCAAATTAGCGACGCTTAAAATATCACTAAATTAGGGGAAAATGTCCTTAATTAATATTAGAGACATCATTAGTGATGTTTAATGGTTTGTCGCATTTTATCAAGTCGCTGACAACAAAAACGTCGCTAAACGTCGCAATAGCGACATAGTTTAGCGACGTTTATCGATGTGGTGTCACAATTTTAGCGAAACATAAGTGTCGGTAAGAGTCAGTACTATTTTCTAAAATCAGCGACATTTGGCGACGTTTAATTGAGTCACAGAAAGTCGCTAAACGTGTCTGCAAGAGTCGATACTATTTTTTGAATGTAGCGATGTTTGGAGGCATTTAGTGACGTTCAATAACGTGTCCAGAGTTGCTAAACATCGCTAAACTGTCTGACGTCAACGACTATCAGCGACGTTTAATTGAGTCGCTGAACGTCGCTAAACGTCGCTAAATTTTCTAGTAAAAAAAAGAATATAAAATGATTTCCAATCTTCTGCAGTTTATGAATTTATAATTTATTTAAATAGACTCGGAGCAACCCTTCGTTGAATTCTCTGGGTTCGTCGACCACTTCACTGGAACACTCAACACCGGTAAATTCACATACATTTAATATAAATAATAAAGTAAAATTTTAAAAAATGACACATTGGAATTACAAACCGAGTCTCAAGAAAATCCCATCGTAAAGAATAAAATAAATATCCACACAACTGAGGGCAAGAAATAAAGTCTGAAAGCCTCAATAAATGTATAATATTCATAAATGACCCAATATCACACAAAAAACCAGTAAACTATCCTAACTAGGACTACTGCGTATCTGGAGGAATATGAGCACCAACGCGCACCAGGGATAAGAACAACTCATACTGCTCCCGTAAAATCGACACCGATGTCGATTAAGAAGGCAGTGACGTCGGTGGAGTCAGTGTCGATAAAGGTGTACCGGAAGGACGTATCTGCTCCAAAGCTGCTAGTCGATTGTTGTATGAATCCATGGTAGATAATAGTCTCGTACTGGTATCAACCATTGAATCCTGCATCATTGTCAACCTCTCGCCCATGGACAGCTTTGATGCTTGCAGCTCCGCCATGCCGTCCTCTGTCGACGCTCTAAGATCAGTAACGCCATGCTCCGTCCTTCCGGTCATATCCCTGGGATCCTCCATGATGCTGTGCTCGAGTGAATCAAATCATGTGATGAGCGTCACATCGTCCATCTGTGGCTGAGACAGGGGCTGCTCCTTTATCCTTCATAGTAACTCGTCACGGAGAGACTCAATCTGACGGTCAATGGTCTCCTGGACTCGGTTAGATGCCTACAAGGGCTGTGGGGAATACGCCCTTGTAGAGGAGGCCCTAGAGGACTGCGTCATAACAAAGACGCCATAGGATCCAATACCGTAGTATGTACCCCTCTGGAGACCACCAGTGGTGGTCACCTACAGTTCGTCCATCGACGGAGATGGAGATGGCTGCGAGGAAGTACCAGCCTCTCCCACTGTAGGTGCACTAGTAGTCGCCCGCTCACGGAGCCTAAGATACTTGGCCTATAAAAGTATGGATACTCGATAATTGCTAATGTCTAATGTACTTATTACTAACTACATAGATATTTATTTGCATATTTTCTAAGTTATATTAAAATTAATACAAAGTAAAGTAATACTTACATAGGTCTGCGAGACCCTCTGATCAATGAACTTTTCATCCTTCCGATGGGTATTCAGGAAGACGGTCATCATGTTGGCGACCTCACCTCTCTGTGCATGTTAAAAATATATTATTTAGTACTAAAATTAAATATTTTATCCTAATACCAGTTTATCGTACTTGCATTAAAATAATATATCTGAAATAAAAATATACCAAACGACGAAAATATTCCATTTTTGAAATCGAGCCACCACACCACTTCGCTTCCTTCTTCTTAGCCGCCTTGGCCTTCTCAGACCTTTCTTTGTACCTTTGATCGTCGAATCTAGCCCTCATCGCAGTCCACTGCTCAGGCGTGATCCAACCTTGGATCAATTTTTTTTCGCGATCACGAGCCTTCTGGTCATCAATAGCATCACAGATCAGCTTGGCGGTGACAGCAGGAAATATCTGTTCGATCAACTCAGCCCGGTGCGGTGGATAGAAATATGTTTGCAACAAGAAGTAATTTAGTAAGTTATATAATATGCATAAATTAGATGATTGATATTAAAATAAAATATATTTTTACCTTGAAGTGCACAAACCAGAAACACCTTCTTCTTGTCCGGAGCATCAAAGTAGTTGATCCAAGGGCCACCATAGTTGTACCTCAAAAAATGGCCCAGGCGTCTCTGTACCGACGAGGGCGATATCTATACAGAGATAATTATATTCATGAAAAAGTGAATATATGATGAATAAATAAATACACTATATATGTGATGATAAACTAACTAATCGACTTACTTTGTAACGGTCGAGATCTTTTTATGGACTTGCTAAATTTATAACAATTGGCGACGTTATTTTGTGACGTCGATAATAAGGTCTCTAATTAGCCAAAATTTGGTAGTGCATAGGACATAAGTGAGGAAGACTAAAAATAAATACTGAAATAAGCATATGGAGTCCGAATGTCATAATACAACCCAAAATAAGGCTGGTGGGGACAAACCAACAAAATGCAATACTGAATGAAAGTACAAAAAAAAGAAGATAAATGGGCTGGAACATCGCTAACTAGATAAGATACTCAAGTTTGAGGCAGTAGGCCGACCCAGACTCAAGGGAACTATGATAGTAGCACCTCAAGCTTCTCCTTAGTCGTGTACCTAGTCTCCTACTCAGGCTCGTACACAGTCGGGTAGTACACCTCGTCAAGATCTGAAATAAAATCAGATCCTCAGAGAGACGTAACAAGATACAAAATACATGACGAATATAAATACTGAATAAAGTAAAGAGTGTTTATATCCATCTAAGTGAATGCAATTCGAGGACAACCTTGGTACGTATGGGTATGTGTAGGCATAAATATAATATCCATATCGCTCCAAAAAACGTAGAATCTGCATAATATAATGTCTGTATCGCTCCGAAGAACACATAATCTGCATAATGATAATACATCCATATCGCTCCGAAGAACGTAAAACCTGAATAAAAGGGGGTTACTAGTTCCTTAGTTCTGTTGAACACTATTAATACTAATGTATGTATCCCATGCGCCTACCAGTTGTCCTTCCTACCCAATATAAATGTACAAGTTGAATACACGACGTGCACACTTCGTAACTAACATGCCAAGCTACAAGCAAATAGAACTATCACCACTACGTACTATACCGTGATGCATGTCGTATGTACCGTTAGCTAGTCGGATATGCCAACTCGTATCCCAACATGAGTTTGATATTGTGTCATGAGAAATATGTGAATAGGGTCTTGGTAGATATTAAAATATCTCAACAACATTAGGTGAGTCTGCTATAGACTAAGTTATTACACTACTCATCGACGCATTCGTCGAATACACCCGAGTCATTCTCAGATGCATACAGTTATATATTATTTAAAGCAATAAATTATGCACAATATAACAACTAAATTTAAATAGTAAAATAAGACAAAGTATACTCGTCTAGATCTCAAGCTGAATGTACAAAGAACCTGCTCCTGAATCCACGCTAGTGTGATCCAACGAGCCTAGATATAATAATATTAAATTAGCCATTGTACTAATGAATACTAAACATGCACAATAACGCAACTAGCACAACGTCATTCTAGGTCATGGTAATTGCTAAGTTGCTTCCCAACACAAGTTTAGTAACATCACCCCTCTAGGTCTTCATGCACAAATATGTAAAATGGTCTTCTAACATTTGTGCATGACAAGTCATAGTTGCTATCTAACTACTAACAAGTGTTTATACCTCAAAATGTCATGTAACACTGATTATGTGTTCTAACTATTAGGTTAAGGTGTCTACTTTATATATAAAAATTATGATCACATCCTCTAAAATATAAACCATCACCTAATTCTCATATATTTGAACTATCAACAATACTCAAGTGCACATCTACCTAGCATAGCACACTAGTGTGATAACATTGTGTCCTCATTTTATACTTGTATTATATATATATATATATATATATATATATATATATATATAAGTCTCTAACCTAAACATGGAAATGACACACTCTCATGACACTAATTATATGTGAAACAATTAGTCTAGTAAGCTAGGCAACAACTACATCTACTAGTAACATAACACTAACAAGTAACTTGGTACAAAATTAAATAACTTAAACTAACCTTCTAAGCATAATAAATATTCTAAAATTAAATGTTAAAAATGAGTTGTTAAACACGAGTTAATAGGTTAGAAAAGCTAGGGTTTGAGATGAAACATGCAAGTGTAATAACACATGGGTGAACATATACAACTACTAGTCTCACACTATCAAGACACGAATGAAGTATAATTAACATCACTAAATATCATTCTAACTTATAATATATTCTAAAATTTGTGCATAAATAGACTTATTATAGTGGTTAAACAAGAGTTAAGCAGGTGTTTAATTATGTATTGAAGTATGGCAAGTTATCCACCAACCTTGATCCATATATATATATATATATATATATATATATATATATATATATATATATATATATATATATATAAGAACAATCTAACTAGATGATGGAGAACAACAAGTTGAAGATCATGGAAAATATTTTGAAGAAGAACAAGATGAAGAAGAAGAGATGAAGATTACCTAGTTCAAGTGAATGGTCGAGAACACTTGGAAGAAGTGTGCAGGTTAGGGTTGCTCGGGTGTGAGGTGGGTCCGGTCGGCTGGAGGTGGCCTGGTCGGGCTTCTCAAGACAGCAAGGAGATCAAAAAGAACAAGAACAACAACAGTTGTAGTAGTTACTTGCAGCAGCAACATCCCCAAGGTGGGAAGAAGAATGAAGAAAGAATTAAGAAGAAGGATGAAGTGAAGTAGAAGAGGAGTGGATGGAGAGGGGGGTGATGGAGTGGTCGTGATAGAGGGAGTATGGAAGTAATAGAGTGGGTGCTCGAGATGGATGAAGAAGAAGAAGAAGCACAGCAGCAGCCGCAGTAAGTTAAGTAGCAGAAACAACAACGTAAATAGCAGCAAAATATAGGAGGAGCAACAACAGTTATAAACGTTAATGGAGGGAGGGGGCAGCTCTTAAGTAGCAAAAGTAGGGGCAACAACTAGTATACATATGAGAGGATGAGGAGTGAAGGGAGAAATTAGTGTGGGATTTATTGAAAGTAGTATGGAGCATTAAATGCAAAGTAGGGGAGTGATAAAATGTGTTTTATCCGGCCATTTAATGGGGTGAGAGGAAAGGCACGTATTAAATATAGCAGAATAGGAAGGCATTAATTGCAAGGGGATGATGGAAAGAGGTAGTGTGAATGCATTAAAGGCAAAGAGGGATGCTCCTAGTATAGAATTTAGATAACATGAGTGCAAAGGGGTGCTTTAGGTAGTGTTAGCCTGTCATGAGAAGAGAGCGAGGGAATGTGCATTAAATGCAAGGGAGATGGAGTATTGGGATTAATTTTCCAAAAAGGTGAAATCCTAATTTAGTTCTCCATGGGATTAATTTTAGATTTGGTCATGAATAGGCTATTTTACAACTCCAGTTAAATAACCCAGAATAATCTTAAATTAAATCCTTAATCCTAGATTTTGGGTCACGATTTTACAACCTACTCTCCTTAGAGTATTTCGTCCTCGAAATTAAAACAAATCTAAATACAGACTACTGACTAAACATAAATACTATAAACATACCTAGGACCTCAAAGATGTGGGGGAAACGGTGACGAATATCATCATTTCTCCCCAAGTTGGCTCGCCCGGCGCATGATGCCTCCATACGATACGAACTAGAGGAATAATATGACCTCGCAACACCTTCTTGCTCCTGTCCAGAATCTCTTGACTGCTCCTAGTATGATAAGCTTGGCCCAAAAGTGATCTCTGAGTGATCAAACACATGACCCAGATTTGACACATACCTCCTCAACTGAGATACATGAAATACGTCATGAACTTCCTACAGTGACTGTGGCAATGCTAGCTTGTAGGCGACCTCTCCAGGGCGCTCTAACACATCGAATGGTCCGATGTACCTCGGATGCAGATTCCCTCTACCTCCAAACATGATGGTCCCTCTGGTAGGTAAGATCTTCAAAAATACGTAATCTCCAGCCTTGAACTCCAAAGGTCGACGATGAATGTCTGCCCAGTTCTTTTGCCTTCCTGTGCTGCTCTTAGGTGTCCCTGGATTTTCTTCACCTTCTCTAACGTAAGAAAAACCAACTTTGATCCAAGAATTTTTCACTCGCCCATATCACTCCAGCATACTGGGAATAACACTTCCTACCATACAACGCTTCAAAGGGAGCCATCTGAATGCTCATCGGATAGCTATTGTTGTAGAAAAACTTGACCAAATATAAATGGTCCTTCCATGATCTACCAAAATCAAGCATGGATGCCCTAAATATGTCCTCCAATATCTGAATTGTGTGCTCGGACTGGCTATCTGTCTACGGGTGATAAGATGTGTTGAACTTCATGCTGGTCCAAAGACTCTCCTGCATACTCCACCAAAAGTATAAGGTGAACCTCGAATCCATGCCATATACTATACTAACTGGAACTCCATGTAGTTGCATGATCTATCTCATGTATATCTCAGCCAAGGCCTCTATAGACTGTCCAACTCTAAAGGATAAGAAGTGAGCTAACTTGGTAAGTCTGTCCACTATCTTCCACATTGTATTACGACCAATAGGACTCCTCAGAAAACCCGTAATGAAGTCCCTAGTAATGTGCTACCAATTCCACTCAAGTATCGAAAGTGGCTAAAGTAATCCTGCAGATCTCTGATGCTCAGCCTTGACTTGCTGACTCACCAGACACTTTGCTATAAAGTGGGCTACTTTTCTCTTTATCCCATGCCACCAGTAGTACTACATCAAGTCTCTGTACATCTTTGTGCCACCTGGATAAATAGACTATGTTGAACTATGCACCTCCTCTATCAGCTCCTGACGAAGCTCTCCATTCAAAATATAGAGACGATCTCCATATCTCAAAGTCCCATCCTCATGAATACGTAAACCAGTCTATATCTCGGCCTTTGTCCTCTGATGAAGCTGCTGGAATCTGGCATCTGTTGGTAAGACATCCTTGATCATCTCAACCAATGATAACTGTACCTGAAGGCTCGTCAACTGGTCATTTGATCCGGACATAATGACCTATATTCCCAACTTCTATAGATCCTCCAATAAGTGTTGTTGGGTAGTAAATAAGAATGCCAATGGCCTCTTGCTCAACGCGTCAGCTACCACGTTGGCCTTTCCGAGTGGTACTACAAATCAATCACAAAGTCTAATTTTATCTCAAGCCAACGTCTTTGACTCAGGTGTCATGACCCGCACTCGGAGTAGGGATACAAGTAATAAACGATGCCCAGTCTATGCCATAGTATCTATGGTAGAACGCTATTTAGGTAATCTATCTATCTAACAATCAAGACATAAATATGCTACCAATATAATATGAATAATCAATCATAGATCTATAAGATAGAATAAAGCACGAATATGATAAAAGAATATAAGAGTCATAAATACAACTCATGAGACAAAATAATATCCAATGAGTCAAGGAAAAACTAATAACTGAGCTGAAGACAAATCCAATAAAAAATAGAATCTAACTACTATGTTATAAGTCCTCGGTCGTTTGTCTCAGACGGGTTGAGACCCTCCTGAGCCAAGCTCTCCGGCTCTAATCCAACCACGTCCTGGGGCCCATAGTGAGTGGGTTACCACTCCTTAGCGTCATCTGCAAAAAATATATCCAGTCAGAAAAGGAGTAAAATTATATCTCTAACAGCAGTTCTAATAAATAATATAAACTATGTAACAGTAAATAGATATGAATATTTAAGATGCAATATAAAGATACAAGAAATATACAATAAAGGAAATATTGGAACTAAATACAAGAATGAGCAATATAAAAATAAACAAGAAATACTAATAACTAAGTGAGTGAGTACCAGCTTTAACATGTGATCGACTTGAAAACTGGTACAAAGATTATGGCCTGGTTAATCATATGTGCGGTGTATGATCAACACTCACAAGGAATAAGACATGCACAATGAGGGTATTATCACATATCTATACTAAATACTTCCCTCCCCCGACTGGTATAGTAGATCCAACCATGGTACGTTATGACACGGGTTTCCACAAGAAGGGTGCTACTCTTCTCATGAACCAATATCTGTATTTGTACAAGAAGAATAAGGAATCAAGGCTTGCACAAGATACACCATAAATACCAAAGAATATTATCTTATGACGAGATTTGGATATACCAATCCGTGTAACCAACATATCAAGAAATCAAGGATATCTACACTAGATACAAGAGACATAAAAGATATCATAAATAAGAAACTATCAGAGAATGTACTCGCCTGAAATCCGGTAAACAATATCAAAGATGTCTGGTACCGTACCTCGAAGACCTAATTATGGAATATTATATCAATACAAGGTTTTGGAATGAAAATAAGTTAAACTAGTAAACGTCTAGGTCATAAAGCCATTTCTAAGTCAAAACAGCCAAACTAGGTCAACTCTAGGTCAAACTAGTCAAACTAGTCAAACTAGTCAAACTTGGTCAAACTAGCTATTTCTAAGTTTTACGAGTCCATCTCTAGGATATTGGGTCCATACACTATGTAACTAGGCTATACTAGCTATACTAGGAAACCAACAAGATACCGTATCCTAAGATACGCAATTTAGTAGATATTAAAATATTATAATATGTATATACAACACAAAATATATATTATTTCTAGCTAAACTAATGCTAAGTAGATACCATGGCTTTGCTCCAAAAGCGGTATCACACCACCTATACAATCATCTTGATGTGCACACCCAATACCTTGAATAAATCCAATACTTTGACATTACCTTGGTATCTCACGGTAATTCAATATCTAACATATCTAACTACCCAAACACCTAAGTATATACTAAAATATATTTAACTTACGACAATACTATACTAAACTACTATACTAACATACCCCTTCGGATATTCAATACCCGTACCCAAGATACCACACTTTCATTACCTTGGTGTATCTCAAGGTAATCTAGAAATACCACTAACCAATGCTAACTAGTACTCATCTATATATATATCCCTCATCTATATATTTATAATTTACTAAAAACCAATACATATATATGTACATATAACTAACTAGTTCAACAAAATGTATATACATATAACAAACTAGTAATCAATAAAACTAACTAACTAACTAGAGCTATAAATCAAGGCTAACCGCTTACCATGCTGCTGCCCTTATTCTTGCTGTTGTTGTTGCGTAGTTATTGCTGCTGCCCTTGCTATTGTTGCTGTAGCTGCTATTGCTACTGCCCTTACTGTTGCTGCTGCAGTTGCTATTGTTGTTGCCCTAGCTGTTGCTGTAGTTGCTGTTGCTGCCGCCCTAGCTATTGTTGCTGCCCTCTTGCTGCTGCTGCAGCTGCTGTATTGATCCTCGAGCTGCTGCTGCTACATCTCCTTGCCGTGGCAGTAACCAGACCCTCCTAGCACACACACAACACTACTAGAAAAAGCGCTATTAGCGACGTATTTTAGCGACGTCAAAAGAAACGTCGCTAATAATATATAATTAGCGACTCCTTATTAAAACGTCACTAGACGTTGCTAAATGGCGACATTTAGCGACGTTTAGCGACTTTTATTAAGATTTTAAAAGTTAAGTCACTATAAGTTAAATTAAGGTCGCAAAACGTAGCTAATATGTCTAATTTAGCGACGTTTAGCGACGTATATAGCGACCTTTTTATTAAAAATATTTAGCAACGTGTTTAGCGACGTCATTGACGTCGCTAAAATTTAATTTAGCGACATTTTACTTGGACGTCTCTAAACGTCGCTAAAATTTGGTTAATTATGGCTCGGTTTCATTTTTCCCCATCTGCTGAAAATTCGAAAAGAAAAAAACTCCCCCCCCCGCGCTCCGTCGACCGGCTCTCCACCCTATTCCGGTAAACCCTACTCTCTCTCTCTCTCTCTCACAGGACACATATGACATTGACACAAACACTACACACACACAGACACTGACACAGACACAGACACGGCACACACACACACTGACACAGACACTGATCAGGACCTAGGATTAGGGTTAGGGTTAGGTTTGTTGACATGGGGTTAGGGTTAGGGTTAGGGCCGACTGGCCCAAGTCTACGAGAGAGGTAACAGCAGCAGTGAGCAGGGGGAGACTTAAGGCACATCAGCCCAATGTGCAACAGGCAACTTGGGGAGGCACTGCACAGCTGAACATAGTGTGCATTAAGGTTTAGGTGCATTGTAGTTGGTTGTTAGCTTCTGCAGGCAGGTGTGAGGGGGTCCTAATACAGTGTAAACACTGCATCCTTGTGCAGCAACTTACTGAGCCAGTCAGCAACTTGTGCAAGGCAGGATGTGGATGTGTTTGAGATGGGGTTTGAACTCGTATGATTTGAAGGACATGAGGGCAAGTGTCAGATATAACACCAACATCTGAGAGAAGATTGGGTATTCATAGTGATACTATAGTGCACACATGAGTGTGTGGCTCGGGATAAGGGGTAATCAAATATTGAGGAAGAAGGTAAGTAGTAGCAGTGGGTGACTGATTTAAAGAGGTGTATTAGTCAGGTGTTTGAGTGAATATATGTGTTGAAGAGAATAAGTAATAGGTGTGAAGGTTGAGCATTCATATTGGGGGGTTAGGTTTTTTTACTAAAGGGAGTGCAGTAATCTGCCGGTAAATGTGAGTGAGTACAGCCACAATGCATGGGGTTATCCATTTCATAGAGCAATAGCCCGTGTACTTGGGAAACTTTTGATGCAAAAATTGTTCAAGCACCAGGTGCCTTAGTGCAATGCCATGACTGCTTTTCCCATAACGGACACTGACCTAGGAGTGTGGTTGGGGGAAGCTGCAGTTCTATAGTATGACACACTATTTGTAGTGTTGACTGCACACTTATAGTGCAGTTCATAGTACTATGGGGTTGGGGGCAGCTGCAGTTTTGATAAATGAAAATATGTATTATATCAGTTATGATTTTTATAGTACGGTTAATTTTGCATGTAATGATTTATATGATACATACTGTCAATTTTGCAGAAGTTTCTAGAAATGGATATGAATTACTATCTGCGTCATCGTTCGTGGATGTACAACCGTCATCCTGATGACATGTGCGGTGTGCGGGATGAATTCATTGAGGGTGTACAGCAGTTCCTCTATATGTATCACATTTCGACTGTAGAATGTAGTATATATTTGTGTTTCTCTATATTCATCATATGTTGTTATCAGATATGACAGGATGACGCGGAGGATTCGGCAGGTCCCGAGGTAGACAGAGTGCCACTCCGGTACTGCCTACTGTTGGTTCCGGATCATCGTCGCCCAGTACTCCAGTATATCGAGCAGTCACATCTCCGACTGCGACGACGTTGCGTGGCATCACTCCTGGGACGAGTAGTTCCAGGTGTGATAGTACTCCCTCGTCCAGCGTTCCTCCTGCTGACGGAACCATGGAGACAGATGAGCATGTAGAGGAGGTCGTGCCGACGTTGTCCCAGCATCAGCAAGATCCTCCATGCACACCACCGGAGGAGACGAGGACAGAGATTTGGGCCGACGGTACAAAGTAAGTCAATTAGATGGTTTAGTATATATTTGTGTTTCTCTTTATTCATCGTATATTGACTTTTTCAGTAATCTAAATTATTATTTCTGTATAGATATCGTCCATCGTCGGTTCTGAGACGCCTGGGCCAATTTCTGAGAAACAACTACGGTGGCCCTTGGATCAACTACTCTGAGGCTCCGGAGGAGAGGAAGGCGTTCTGGTTTGCGCACTTCCAGGTAAAAGTATATTAAATAAATCCTCTAATTTATGCATATTCGTGATGCTAACTTAATGAATTATTTATTGTACCAAACGTATTTTTATCCTCCGCACCGGGCCGAGTTGATCGAGCGGCTCTTTCCTACCGTTGCCGCCAAGCTTATCCGAGATGCTCTGGATGACCAGAAGGCTCGTGATCGTGCTGGAAAATCGATCCAAGGTTGGATCACGCCTGAGCAGTGGACTGCGATGAGGGCTAGATTCGACGATCCGAGCTACAAGGAAAGGTCTAAGAAGGCCAAGGCGGCTAGGCAGAATGCTGCCAAGTGGTGTGGTGGCTCGATTCCGATGACGGAACATTTTCGTCGTTTGGTATATTTTTTCTTTTAAAATATATTATTTTAATATAAGTACCATAAAATGGTACTTGGAAAAAATATTTAAGTTTAGTAATAAAAAATATATTTTTAACAGGTACAGAGGGGTGAGGATGCAAACATGGTGACCGTCTTCTTGGCCACCCATCGCAAGGACGGAAATCTCATTGATGAGAGGGCCTCACAGACCTATGTAAGTATTACTTTACTTTGTGTTTATTTTAATATAACTTAGGCAATTATTGAGTTTCCAAACCTTTTCTAGGCCGAGTATCTTAGGCTTCGTGAGCGGGCGACTGCTAGTGCACCTACACCTGGAGAGGCTGGTGCTTCGTCGCAGCCCGGTCCATCTCCGTCGGCGGACGACCTGTGTGTGACCGCAGCTGGTGGTCTCCAGAGGGGTACGTACTACGGTACGGGCTCCTATGGCGCCCTGGTTGCGACGCAGTCATCTAGGGCCTCCCCGACAGCTGTGCATTCCACACACCCCTCGCAGTCGCAGCCCTCGCAGTCGTCGGCCAGAGTCCAGGAGGCCGTTGACCGTCAGATTGCGTCTCTCCGTGACGACTTGCTGCGAAGTATGGAGGACCAGTCCTGGTCCCAGCCGCAGGCGGACGATCCGATGCTTATCGCACGAATGGATATGCTCGACCGCAGCATGACGGAGCTACGAGAATTGACAAATGATATTAGAGCCTCCAATGATCGCAATATCATGGAGCTGCAGGCGTCACAGCTATCGATGGGCGAGAAGCTGACGAGGATGCATGCGTCACAGCTATCGATGGGCGAGAACCTGACGAGGATGCAGGATTCAATGGGTGATAGCAGTACGAGGCTGTTATCTACCCTGGATTCTTACAACCAGCGACTCGCAGACTTGGAGCGGGCACGGCCGCCACCGACGTCACTGCCTTCTCCATCGACATCGGTGTCGATTCTACGGGACGAGTATGAGGAGTTGTTATCCTTGAAGCGCACCGCTGGTCAGCCTCCTGCAGATCCGTAGTAGTCTAGTTATTTTTATTATTATTTATGAATTATTGGTACTTCAACAATAGACATGATGTATGATGCTTCTTGTGGTCTTTAATTTTTTAGTTAATTTAATTGGATTATATAGTTATCCACATTTAATTGGATTGATACTTCTTGTGGTCTTTAATTTAATTGGATTATATAGTTAACTAGATTGAATCATGTTGGTGTGTATGATAAAGATGATGTAAAACTGCAGGGAATCACCAATGTTTGATTCTGGAAATTTTTTTTTATTTTTTTAAAATTAGCGACGTTATTAGCGACGTGTAGCGACATTAATTTACGTCGCTAATTACGTCGCTACTCAGCGACGCTGAAAAACGTTGCTACGTTCGTCGCTAATGACGTCGCTAAAGTCGTCGCTAAACGTCGCCAATTGCTGACATGGCAGTATAGCCAGGTCATTAAAGACGTCGATGTAACGTCGCGATAACGTCGCTAATCAGCGACGTTTAGCGACTTTTATAAATATCGCTATTTAGTGACTTGGCGTCGTAACACGTCGCTAAAGTTAGCGACACATTAAAGTCGCTAAAAAACGTCGGCATAGCGACGTTTAGCGACATTTTTGGTTTTAGCGACTTGGAGTTTTTCGACTGATTTAAAATGTCGCTAACTACGTCGCTAAACCTAATTAGCGACGATTTATGGTTATTTAGCGACGTTTTTAGACGTCGCTAATTTGACTTTTTCTGGTAGTGCAAACACACACACACACATCCTTAACCAACACACACACACACACACACACACACACACACACACACACACACACACACATATATATATATATATATATATATATATATATATATATATATATATATATATAACACTATAGATATATACATATCTATATACACATATATAAACACAATATCACTATACATATATACACATAACCATACAATTATAACACTCTAATAGCTATAACCAAGTTATAATATATGGAAATGAAAGAAAACAAACACGTGGAGTGCATCGCACCCGTATCATACTTGATCTATGAGACGCTTGTGATATGGCACCACCACACAACCAATTATATTCCAATGGAGACAAGCAAGTCTAAAATAATAATTATGAATAATACAAAGATCTAACTACTCATTTACGTGTCCGTTCTAAAATATGATATGCTCAAACTCCCGTGTCGGAGAAAAATCCCCAAATCAACCCATATCTCCAAATTATCGGGATACGGCCTACACATATCTAATTATGGATATGATACTAGCCAAACACATTCAAATACATGTCAATTTGGTCTAAATGACCTATTGACAAATACAAGATGTGTCAATCTTGGAATTCTTCCAAAATTGACAAAAAAACCACATAACTTTCTCCATAGGCCTCCTATGAACCTAATTCCAATTTCTATGGGCAGCCTTAGCATATAGGGTGGTTCCTAATGATTAAAATATACATTTAGAGTCTAATTAGAGGAAAAAAATAAATTATATCTATTGAGAAATGGATTTCCAATGAAACATCCAAATTGAGTGAAAATAGCCTCCAACTTATAGATCCTTGCTCCTCCTTATAGATCATTACACTATTCTTATATATTCTTGCTCTAATAGCCTCCAATGATAATTTGGAAAGAAAATAGGAAGATATTTGGGTGGAAATTGATGTAGAAATAAAAAAAATTGGAAGTAATTTTTTTAGATCTAGATTTAAAATAAAAAAAATAAAGAGAGAGAAACTCCCCCTATTTTTTATATGGCCGACCACTATTCTCCCTCCCCAAGTTATTATGTAAAGTATAAAATATTCCTTGGGGCCTCTCATGAAGAAATAATTAAGGAGGGAAGGTTCTATTCTATTTAGTATAACTTAATTAATCATCCCCTAATGATTGGACTTCTTATTGGGCTCAATTCTACCTAGAATTAAATATTGGTCCATGGACATAATCTAAACTAGTTAGGTCCACTAAAACAAGTCCAAAATAATAAACTAACATCTAAAAATAATTAAATAATATAGTAAATAATATACAACATGCATAATATTTAATTAATTATAAAATGACCAAAATATTCTTTCATAAAAATATGGTAGTGACAAGTCTACCCCCCTTAAAATAATTTTGTCCTCAAAATTCAAAGATAAAACTACCACCAAAAAATAAAACAGAACTGAATCAGGAAAGAACATACCTCAAGGCACAAACAAATATGGGTAATGCTCTCGCATTTTATCCTCTCTCTTCCAAGTAGACTCTTCCGGAGAGTGATGCCTGCATGTGACGCATACCAAGGAAATAGTCTGGTTCCTCAGTACCTTCTCTCTCTGATTAAGAATCTCAACTGGCTGCTTTGGATAGCTAAGAGTATGGCCCACCTCTATCTCCAAGTGATACAATACGTGACTAGGATCCGCCATATACCGTCTTAACTGTGACACATGAGACACGTTGTGCACTTCCTCTAGTGCAAGTAGAAAGTCTAGTTTGTAAGCAACTACACTGACCCTCTCGAGAATACTTAAAGGTTCGATGAATCGCGGACTAAGCTTTCTGCCTCCACCAAAGCGAATCGTGCCTCGTGTCAAAAAAATCCTCAGAAACACCAAACCACCCACCTAGAACAAAATACAACCTTAAAAAAATTAATGTATAACAAACAACTAATATCAAGAACAAAAAAAAATCTAAAACTATACCTCAAACTGCAAAGGTCTCCGGTGGCCATCGGCCCAATGCCGCTGTCTGTCCTGCGCCACTCGAATTTTGTCTCTGATCAGCTTAACCTTCTCTTCTATATCCACAACCATATCTGGCCCTAGCAAAAATCTCTCTCCAATATCGTCCCATGACAAAGTAGTAGACATCTCCGACCTTACAGAGCCTCAAATGGTGGTCTCTCTATACTAGCCTGGTAGTTGTTATCGTAAGCAAACTCTACCAAATAGAGATGGTCCTTCCAAGATCCCCCAAAATCTAGTACACAGGTGTGTAGCATATCCTCGAGAGTTTGAATAGTCCTCTCTGACTGTCCATCCGTTTGGGGGTGATATGTAGTACTGAGCTTGAGCTGGGTGCCCAAACTCGCCTGCAAACTCCTCAAGAAATAATAAATAAAACGACTATCCCGATCAGAGACTATGCTGACAGAAACCCCATATATCCTGAAAATTTGCCTCACATATATCTCTGCCAGCTTCTACGTAGACAAACCCACCTTGAAAGGCAAAAAGTGGGTCGACTTGCTCAACCTGTCAACGATGACCCAAATTACGTCTTTCCCTCCTAGAGATCATGGAAGTCTGGACACAAAATCTATAGTAATGTTCTTCCACTTCTACTCTGAAATGGGTAATGTCTGAAGTAAACCACCTAGCCTCTGCCTCTCGGCTTTTACCTGCTGGCACACTAAGCATCTGGATATAAATTGTGCCATTTTTCTCTTCATGCCATACCATCACACACTCTCTCGCATATCCCAATATATCTTGTTAGCACCTGAATGCATAAAATACTGAGAGTGATGTGCTTTCTACAATACCTCCTCATGTAGCTCCCTACTAGGCACACACAATCTAATACCATGTCGCAAAGAACCATCCTCAGCAATGGTGAAATCATCCACCAATCATGTTCTTACCTGAGCTTTGATGCTTCTTAGAGATAAATCCTCATACTAGGCTGCCTTGATCTTGTCCATCAACTTTGAGTATATTTGTAACCCCCATATCTGCATAGAAAAACTAAGAACTATCATCTCAATGCCCAATCTCTCCAAGTTCTCCAACAAATATTGATCCTGCGTCAATAACAAAGCTACCGGATACATGCTCAAGACATCAGCAACTACATTGGCTTTACCAGGATGATACTGCAAAGATATGTCAAAATTCTTTATCAGTTCCATCTACCGATGCTGCCTCATGTTCAACTCCTTCTAGATGAAAACGTACTTCAAGCTCTTGTGGTCTGTGAAGATCTCTACACCCTCTCTGTACAAATAGTATTTCCACAACTTTAGGGCAAAAATGACTGCTGCCAACTCCAAATCATGGGTAGGATAGTTCTTCTCATGAGAACATTATTGCCTGGATGCATATGCAATCATTTTTCTATTCTGCTAAAGAACACAACACAGACCTTTCTCTGATGCATCAGTATAAATATTAAAACCTTCAAACCCTGATGGCAACGTCAAAATAGGAGCATACGTCAACCACTTTTTTAATTCCTCAAAAATAATCTGGCACACCTCTGTCCAAACAAACTCTGCATCCTTCCTGGTGAGTCTAGTCATCGGCTCGACAATTCTCAAAAACTCTTGTACAAACTTCCTATAGTAGCCTGCTAGTCCCAGGAAACTTCTGATCTCTGCCACTGAACTTGGGGTCTTCCAAGATTCCACTGCTGCGATCTTCTTCGGATCCACTAAATTTCCATCACCAGTCATAACATTTCCTAAGAACTTTACCTTGTCCAGGAAGAACTCACACTTGGACAGTTTCCATACAGCTTTTCCTTCCTCAGTACATTCAACACAATCCGTAAATGCTCCTCGTGCTCCTCCGGTGTCTTAAAATATATGAGTATGTCATCGATGAACACCACCATGAACTTGTTAAGGTACTGGTGGAATACCTTATTCATCAAATTCATAAATACTGTCGGGGCATTAGTCAACCCAAACGACATCTCCATGAACTCATACTGGCCATACCGAGTCCTAAAAGCAGTCTTCGAAATATCCTTCGGCTTTACTTTCACTTGGTGGTAGCTTGATCTCAAGTATATCTTAGAAAATACCTTGGCGCCACTCAACTGATCGAACAGGTCATCAATTTATGGCAAAGAATATTTATTCTTGATAGTGTGATTATTTAATGCCCTATAAATGATGCACATATGCACCGATCCATCCTTCTTTGGTACAAACAATACCAGGATGCCCTAAAGTAAAGAACTAAATCTGATAAACTCTTTATCCTATAACTCATCTACTTGCTTCTTCAGCTCGACCAGATCACTGTTGTTTACTCTATGGACATGCTATAAAATTGGTTCTGTATCTCACACCGAGTCTATAGAGAACTCAATATCTCAATCTGGCGACAATCCTAGCAATTCCTTAGGAAACACATCCAAGAACCCTGCTATCAACGGATGCAACAATTTCTTGTCTTCCACCATAGCTCCACAGATAATGCCTTTTCCCTCCTCTGCAGCTCCTCTAGCAAACTCAAACTTTGGCTCTCCTGACGGGCTAAACAAAACTCTACCTACTCTACAATCTATACTAGCATGGCGCCTACTGAACCAATCCATCCCAAGTATAATATCGTAGCCCGAAAGTGGCATTACAAGTAGACACTCACTCAGCTCCCGGCCTTCCAAAGTAACTCTCCGATCCTTGCAACTAACCAGGATAATGCCTTCCCCGTTCATAATCTTGCAAGTCCTAAGCAAAGACTCAGCTACCAAATAATGCTTCTGAGCAAAAGAAATAAATATAAAACTATGGAAAGAACCACTATCAAACAAAGCTAAAGCTGGAATATAATCAAGAAGAACAGAACCTGCGATGACATCTCTGATAGGCTCGACCTCCTCGAATGTCATAGCAAACGTTCGTCCCTGACATGTACCTCTCTCATGCTGGTGCTGGGCATAACGCTGCAGCTGGGTCAGAAGCGGTGGTCCCCTCGGCTGTACTGCAGGTTGCCTCGCCTGTGTCCTTAGAGCTGGAGCTGCTCCCTGAACTGTACGACGAGGATTGGAAAGACACTCTCTCAGCTGATGCCCCTCGGAACCATAATACAAATAAACTCCCAACCTCTTTCTACAAACTTCCCAGATGTGTCTGGGCTTCTTGCAGAAGTGACAATGAGCTTGCTGTGTCTGTCTCTGCTTCTGTGGTGCCTGGTGAAATGGTACCCTAGCTGGAGTCTGGTGCTATTGCGGCTGCTAAAAAGGCCTAGAATAAAAATGAGGATGCTTAGCAGCCACTGTGCTGCTATTAGCCCCTAAAAAGAATCATAATCTCTCTTGGGTTTTAAGCCCATACCTTGCTTGCCTCCGCAAGTATCTCCGAATAGGTCTCATAGATAGACGAAATAAGGATCTTTACTTCCCAGTTCATACCCTCACAGAAATAGATAGCTTGAACCCCTGGCTCCCTCACCAAATACTCCGCAAAATGGCTCAGCCTACCGAACTGCAGCATATTCCTCTACAGACATGCTCCCCTGAATAAGGCTCTCATACTGCCTTCCCAAGTCTAACCTGTCTGCCTGAGCAAAGAACTTTCTCTTGAAGAGGTCCTTGAACACCTCCCAAGACTGTCCCGTATCAGCAAGAAGTGGCTCATTCCTGGGCCAAGTGCGGGCGATATCGAACATCTGAAGTCCTACTGCCTCAACCTTCAGATCTTTAGCAAGATAGGATACCCTCATGAGACGCTCAATATCCTCGAGCCAATCATCAGCGTAGACGATGCCCTCAGTCCCCTTGAAGACCCAATATTCCAGCTTCTTGAAGTTCCGGTTATTGTCTGGCTGAAGCTGGGCAACCTGCAGAGCAACCTGCTGCTGGACATAAACTTCTCTTTCTACTATGGCAATTACAATCTGATGAGCACTATCAATGCCCTACCGTAATACATTGGTCTACCTCTGGTATGCCTCGGACTGGGCCCTCTGAGCCTCCAATATCTCGTGAAACAGTATGAACACCTGAGTCACATCTGTCGGCACGGAAAGTGGAGGTGGAAGTCCCTCATATACAACCGAAACAATCCTCTGAGTTAGAAGTGGACCTCTGAATGCAGCTGATATGCCAATCACAGGAGAAGTAACTGGTTCAGGCCCTCGGGAAGTCGCAGATCACTCAGAAACTGCTTCCCCCTGCTGTGATCTAGTCTTAGGTGGCATATTAAAGCAAAACGAAAGGAAAGAATCAATATGGCACATGATATAATGCATTCAAAGAAGGACAGTTAAAGATCAAATATTAATATCAAGGAAGAATAGTTGAATTAAATAATAGAGTTTTTTCTTGATGTGATTGAGTATTCTTAGCCTATAGCCTATATCCTATATCCTGGAATAGGCTCGTAATAGCTCTCAATTCAGAGCACCACTATGAATCGCACTAATTGCTACCTTGAAGACCAGCATAGGCCACCACTGAAAATGTATCACGACCCGCACCCAGTGTAGGGATGCAAGTATCGACGGTAGAACGATATTTGGATAATCTATCTATCTAACAATCAAGATATAAATATGTTACCAATATAATATAAATACTCAATCATAGATCTATAAGATGGAATAAATCACAAATATAATAAAAGAATAGAAGAGTCACAAATACAACTCATGAGATAAAATAATATCCAATGAGTCAAGAAAAAACTAATTACTGAGGTGGAGACAAATCCAGTACAAAATAGAATCTAACTACTATGCTACAAGTCCTGAGTCATCTGTCTCAGTCAGGATGAGACCCTCCCGAGCCAAGGCCTCTGGCTCTAAGCCAACCACATCCTGAGACCCGTAGTGAGTAGGGTACCACTCCTCAGTATCATCTGGAAAAAATATATCCAGTCAGGAAATGAGCAAATTATATCTCTAACAGCAGTTCTAATAAATGATATAAATAATATAACAATAAATAGATATGAATATACAAGATAGAATATACAGATACGATAGATACGAAATAAAGGAAATACTGGAACTAAATACAAGAATAAGCAATATGGAAATGAACAAGAACTACTAATAACTAAGTGAGTGAGTACCAACTTTAATATGTAATCGGCTTAGGAACTTGCATAAGGATTATGGCCTGGTTAATCATATGTGCGTTGTATGATCAACACTCATAAGGAACAAGATATACACAAGGAGGGTATGATCACACATCTACACTAAATACTCTCCTTCCTCGACTGGTATATTGGATTCAACAATGGTATGTTATGACACGGGTTTTCATAAGAAGGGCACTACTCTTCTCATGAACCAATATCTGTATTTGTACAAGAAGAACAAGGAAACAAGGCTTGCACAAGATAGACCATAAATACCAAGGAATAACATCTCATGACGAGATCCGGATATACCAATCCGTATAACCATCGTGTCAAGAAATCAAGAATATCTACCCTACATACAAGAGATAGAGGATATCATAAATGAGGACTATCAAAGAATATACTCGCCTAAAATTTGGTAAACAATATTAAAGATGTCTGGTACGGTGTTTCAAAGACCAAAAGATAGAATATTACATCAATACAAGATTTTAGAATAAAAATAAGTTAAACTAGTCAATTTCTAGTTCATAAAGCTATTTCTAAGTCAAAATAGTCTAACTAGGTCAACTCTAGGTCAAACTAGTTAAACTTGGTCAAACTAGCTATTTCTAGGTTGTACGAGTCTATCCCTAGGATATTGGGTCCATACACTATGTAACTAGGCCATAATAGCTATACTAGGATACTAGGAAACTAACAAGATACCGTATCCTAAGATACACAATTTAGTAGATATAAAAATATTATAATATGTATATACAAGACAAAATATATATTATTCCTAGCTAAACTAATGCTAAGTAGATACCTTGACTTTGAACCAAAAGCGGTATCATACCACCTACATACTCATCTTGATGTGCACACTCAATACCTTGAATAAAATCTAATACCTTGAATAAAATTCAATACCTTGACATAATCTTGGTATCTCAAGATAATTCAATATCTAACATATCTAAATACCCAAACACCTAACTATATACTAAAATATATTTAACTTATGATAATACTATACTAACATACCCCTTCGGATATTCAAAACCCGTACCTAAAATACCTCACTCTCATATACATATCTATTTAACACTAGAGTTACACACACACACACACACACACACACATATATATATATATATATATATATATATATATATATATATATATATATATATATATATATATAATACTAAAGATATATACATATCTATATATACATATATAGACACAATATCACTATATATATATACACATAACCATATAATTATAACACTGTAATAGCTATAACCAAGTTATATTAAATGGAAATACAAGAAAATAAACACGTAGAGTGCATCTCACCCGTATCACACTATATCTATGATACACTTGCGATACGACTCCATCACACAACCAATTGTATCCCAACGGATACGAGCAAGTCTAAAAAATAATTATGAACAATGCAAAGAGCTAACTACTCATCTACGTGTTCGTGTCAAAATATGACATGCTCAAAATTCGTGTCAGAGAAAACCCCCCAAATAAACTTGTATCTCCAAATTATCGGGATACAGCCTACACCTATCCAATTATGGACCCAACACTAGCCACACACAATCAAACACATATCAATTTGGTCTAAATGATATTTTGACAAACACAAGATGTTTCAATCTCAGAATTCTTCCAAAATTGACACAAAACACCACATAACTTTTTCCATAGGCCTCCTATGAACCTAATTCCAATTCCTATGGGTAGCCTTATCATATATGGTGGTTTCTAATAATTAAAACACATATTTAGAGTCTAATTAGAGAAAAAAACTAAATTGTACCTACTGGGAGATAAATTTCTAATAAAACTTTCAAATTGAGTGAAAAGTGCCTCCAACTTATAGATCCTTGCTCCTCCTTGTAGATTCTTACTTTCTTCTTATAGATTCTTGCTCTAATAGCCTCCAAAGATGATTTAGGAAGGAAATAAAAAGATGTTTGGGTGGAAATTGATGTGAAAAAAAAAAGAAATTTGGAAGCAAAAAATTCTAGATCTAAATTTAAAATAAAAAAATAAAGAGACAGAAACTCCCCCTATTTTTTATATGGTCGACCACTATTCTCCCTCACCAAGTTACTATATAAAGTCTAAAATACCCCTTGGGGCCTCTCATGAAGAAATAATTAAGGAGGGAATGTTCTAGTCTAATTGGTTTACCTTAATTATTCATCCTTCTAATGATTGAGCTTCTTATTGGGCTCAATTGGAACTAAAATTTAATGTTGGTCCATGGATCTAATCTAAACTAGTTAGGTCTACTAAAATAAGTCTAAAAAAAAAACTAACATCTAACAATAATTAAATAATATAATAAATAATATACAATATGCATAATATTTAATTAATTATAAAATGACCAAAATATCTTTTCCTAGAAAATATGGTAGTGACATCAGGTTCATGTCCTTATGAGTATAGACGTACTTCAGGCTCTTATGGTCTGTAAATATCTCCATCCGATCTCCGCATAGGTAGTGCCTCCAAAGCTTCAGGACAAAGATCACTACAATAAGACCCAAGTCATGAGTGGGGGTAGTTCTTCTCATGGGTCCTCAGCTGTCTAGATGCGTAGGCCACAACCTTCCTATGTTGCATCAAGAGATATCCTAGTCCCTTCCCGGACGCATCGTTGTAGATCATGAATCCTCCAAGCCCAGAAGGTATAGTCAATATAGGTGCTATGGTTAGATATTTTTTCAGCCCATCGAACATCATCTGACACTCCTCTGTCCAAATGAACTCCTGCTCCTTCCGGACAAGCGAGTCATTGGCTCTGTGATCCTTGCGTAGTTCTTTACGAACCTCCGATAATATCCGACAAGTCCTAGAAAACTCCTTATATATGAGACATTGGTAGGGGTCAGCCACGTCTCTACTATTGAGATCTTCACTGGATCAATTGTAATACCATATCCTGAGATAACGTATCGGAGGAAAGAGATAATGTCAAGGAGGAACTCAAACTTGCTCAATTTGGCATAGAGCCTCTCATGCCTTAGCATCTCCAATACTATCCTTAAGTGCTCCCCGTGCTCCTCGTAGTTCTTAGAATATACTAAAATGTCTTCGATGAAGGCTACCATGAATTGGTCCAAGTACTAATGGAAGACCTTGATCATCAGGTTCATGAACACAGCAGGCACATTCGTCAATCCAAATGGTATCACCAAGAACTCGTAGTGGCTATAACGACTCCTGATTACTGTTTTTGGAATATCTTCTCTCTGTACCTTCACCTGATGGTACTCCGACCTCAAGTCGATCTTTCTAAACACCTTCGCTCCTGTGAGTTGGTCGAACATGTCATCAATCCTTGGCAGAGGGTACTTGTTCTTAATTTTTAGAGCATTTAGGGATCTATACTCAATGCATGTATAAACAATACTAGTGCTCTACCTGGAGATATACTCAGACGAACAAATCCCTTATTTTGTAACTCCTCCAACTGTAGCTTCAGCTCATCCTGCTCCTTCTTTGCTAACCGGTACATATTAGAATATATCGGCGCTGCTTCTGGTACTAGCTCAATAGTGATCTCCATTTGTCTGTGAGGCGGTAGAACTGGAAAGTCCTTTTGGAAGACATCCTCGAATTCTGCAATAATCAGCTAGGGTGATGCCTCCTTAGCCATGTAGAATCTAGCTTCTTAGCGTAATCCTTGCTCAATGGTCCCCCACATAAATTCAAAATTTGGGCAATCTAGTGGTTAGTAAGTAACACTACCCCCTCCGACAATTAAGTATTGGCAAGGTACTGGCTCAGCCAGTCCATTCCCAGGACAACATCAAAGTTTGGCATTGGAATACCAAAAGTTGAGCTCTCATCTCTCGACCGTACATAACTACCGAGCATGTTTTGACATTACTAGTAACTGGTATGATGCTTCCTCCGGTAAGAATTTTCTAACTCTTAGATAAGGGAGAAGTGGCTACTCTATGCATTGCTATAAACCTACTAGATAGAAATGATAGTGCAGCGCCAGAATCAAATATTGTAGTTGCAAGTAATAATGTAACTAAAATGCTACCTGTAATAGCTTCGCCCTCGGGTTCCTCCTACTTCATAACTACACCTCCTGTGGGGCCAATGGTTGTCCCCTTTGGAATCCACCAGGTGCAGGTAGACGCGGACCTCTTGCCTGGAATGGAACCCTAGGCACTAGTGCAACTTGCCTCTGTCCTGTCTATGGTGATGTACCATTGTGCTGTGGGCAATCTCGGGCAAGATGCTGGCTCACCCCATAAATTATGCAAGTCCCTAGACTCTTTCGATAATCCTTCTGAACATGCCCCTTCTTGCCGCAATAGTAAAAAGTCAGAATCTTTCTCTACTGGTAGGGTACAATACTCTGCTGTGACTGTAGTCTTGGATGACAGATCGGTCCTCCTGCTCCGGGCTATGCTCTAGCAGGTCCGACTATACTAGGATGCCTTTGAGCCATCGGTCCCTTGCCAATAGTCTCCTAGACTCTGGCCTCTGCGAGAACCTCTGCGTAAGAGATCCTCGCCTGTGAGCTAGTATATCTCTGGAGCTCAAAAATTAGACCATGGTGGAACCTCCTGGCCTTCTCTAAGTCGTTTGGTATCAGAAGGGTACCAAATCGGCTAAGTCGGCTGAACTCTGCATCATACGCATCTATAATTATGTTCCCTTGCTCAAGATGGAGGAACTTATCGCAGAGTATATCATTGACTAGGGTTAGGAAGTACTTCGCATTGAACTACTCCAGAAACTGCTCCCATGTCTGAGTTTTCCCGACCCTGCGCTCCATGCAGTCCCACCAGTGATGGACATTTTTTACCAACTGTACCCTCACAGCAGTTATCCATAGGTCTGTAGATAGCTGAGAAGCCTCTAGTAATATCTCTGTGCTGGCGATCCAATCTGAGATCTCCTCTGCGGCCTCGTTACCCGAAAAAGCCTTCGGGCTCATCTTACGAAATCCTCTGACCGTGCCCACCGGCTGAGTTGGTACTGGTGCTGGTGCGGGTGCTGGTGGACTCTCTAGAGCCATCATCAAGCTCTGTCTCATCATCTTCGTCTGATGCCATTGTGCCTATATCCTGGCCTAAAGTAACTGAAATACCTAAGGCTGCCTTTCCTGCTGGGGCATCAGAGGAGGAATGGGCACGTACGTTATGTGCTACAGGTATTGTCACCCTCTATCTTGTATACTCAAAATACACTCAAGTTGGGGCACTTTTTGGTATATTTTTATTTTTTGGTGCACTTTGAGTATACATCAAGTGTACGGTTGAATAGAGCTTGGCGCACATTGGCTAAGTATCGAGTGTATGGTGGTGGTAGGTAGGGCATGTGTCTTGGATTTGTTGGAGAGATCCAACGATTAACCATTGACCCCTTGCCTATATATATATATATATATATATATATATATATATATATATATCCTTATTCTAATTCTCTCTCCTCACTTATTTTTTTTTGTTTTGCTCCTGGTTTTCTCTATAGGAAAGTACATCTTGCAAATATAAAAAATATGATCGAGTATAGTTTTATTCTTAGTATTTTTTTGTTATAATTAGTTTATAGTAGTATTTTGATTATACTTAGTTCTTAGATTTTTTAGATTTGAGGTGGTTAATAGTTTACATCTTGATTTTATTATGAGGGTTTTCATGAGTATATTATCCTAGGTAATGATCCCCCCAAAATAAGATATTTTCAAAAGATGTTTCCTAATTTTGAGCTTGAAATTTTTCTTCATTTTTAGTTCTTGTTGCTTTAGGAAGAAAGAACTATCATAGTCTCGAGCTTGAGCTCTGAGTGTATCAATGGTGGGTCGGCTGGAGATGAAGAACAAAGATAAAAAGTATACAAAAGGATTTGCATCATGGGCGCATATTAAATGTGACCCACAGTCCTTGGGCGCATGTTGAGTGTGATCCGCAGTCCATAACTCGTGTGTACTTTAAGTGCACTACCAATTCCTCGCAAAAGTATGTCAAGGGAATAAATTATTGGAAGAATCCTTCTAGCCGCACTTTTGAAGACTTCAGTCTCTGGCACACAATTCATGTACTAACGAATGAACCAAGCAAAAGTGTGCCAGGCTACCTTTCAGCGCACTTTATCAACTTCCTATTAGTTGGTGCACTTTTACAGGCTAGCACATAATTTTCATGTTGTGCATTAAACTGGCAAAAGTGCGCCACCCTTATATATATGGACTTTGGCGCACTTTTTATGGATTAATAACCTGACGCACTTTTATCACTTGGCACATTATTGCTCAGTTTAGCCTCAATAAGTTAGCCTTGACTTTGACACATCTCAATTCCTGAGGCCTTCGACTGTTGTGCCCTCGACTGTTGCATCTCGACTGTCGCACAGCCTAGGGATCGTATTTTGTTTTGTAGTTTTTTGCATTTGTATAGTGTGCCGCATCTTCCTGCTGCTCTATTATCGATTTTATGCACCAATTTTCTTGCATGTGTTGTAAAATTCCTAACCCAAAATAGGTATTTTGTATGTATTTTATACTTATTATAATTATTTTAGGTTATTTCAAATTAATTAAAATCTAATTATTTTATTAGGATACTTCATCATAGTTTGGACATTTGTGATGTAGGACGACCCCAAAATCTACACCGTCCTTCGTAGGAAGTAGCCTACACGGGAGACACAACTTATAGGATCTTTTTGTGACTCAAAATTCAATCATTCAACATTAGTATAGCACTAGTGTAACAACTATAGTTTATTATATTTAATATTTAGATATTTCTATATATATAATTTATTTATGGTTATTTTCCAATCCAACCTTTATAAAATAAGCGACCAATATTTCTTTTGTTTGATTTATTTATTTATTACTATTTTAATCTCATGGAATCAAATCAAATTATTGTCATAAATTAATTATTTGGTTAGTTGTTGAATTTTAAATAACTAATAAACTAATTATAAAACCCCTAACTAACTGCCAAACTAATCCTACCCATCCCCCCAATACCCGCGGCTACACCCCACCCCACCCCACACACACACACACACATATATATATATATATATATATATATATATATATATATATATATATATATATATATATATATATATATATATATATATATATACTCTCTTTCTCATCTTTTCTTATAAAAATCCTAACCAAAATTCTTCTTCAAAACCCTAATATCTTTCCTCCTCCAAGAACCCTAGCAGCCACCATCACCACCACGGCCGACCCTCCCCTTCATGTGGACACCCACAACCATCTCTTTCATCCAAGAACCTTAGCAATTCTCTCATTCTTCTTCTAGTAAGTTTATTTAATCCTTCTCTAATTCCTTCTTTAATATCTTCTTTTTATATGTTTATATAGATTTGTATATATTTATGAAATATTTTGTAAACTCCATTAATTTATGATTGAATAACTCATGCAACCCATGAACCCTAATTTTGAGTTTCAACCCAAAACTTTTGTGCATGCATGAAGCCTCCTTCAAAACTCTCTTTAATTCTTGTTAATATATTCATGTAGATGATATTAATAGGGGAAATATTCAATTTTTAAAAATAATTCTAAATTTATTAATTTATACTAATGTTGAGTTTTGAGCATATTTTATGGATAGTTTGACCTAGTTTTGATGTATGCATGTTGGAAATCCTTGGACCTTATTAGGACTTGATCATAGATAAAAAATCCTAAATTTTTTTGATAAAATATTATTTTTAGAAATTATATATTCTAAAATTATATCAAAATTATATTATTTGATGATTATATTATCACAATACCCATGTACCATCCCTTGACATGCATACTAGAAAGTTTGGTTGCCAACCCTTATAGGATCAACTTGTATATGGTAAAAATTCTAATTATTTTTGAATAAAAAAAGAATTAATATTTATTATTTTTATTAATTATTTTATAATATTTATTCAGATTTTAATTCTATTTATTAAAATGAGAATTCAAGGTATTTTATGTAGCAAGTTGACCTAGTTTTGACAAAACTTGACCCCAACAGTTTTAGACTTAAATCCCGACCAAAAACTCATATTTTTAGCATTTAAAATTATATTGTTATATTTTAATTCTTATTTATGAGTATTTATTCCAGATATAATTATTTGTCAAAAATTGATTTTTATTGACTAGTAGGTAACCCGTTATGATCTAGTTTTGGTTTCTACTTAGTTTTGGATTCATATAATTTATAGGAGATGACCTTATCACTAAAAATCTTATTTTCTAATAAAATCCTAGAATTAATAGTTTTTATTAAATAATGATTTAAAAATAGTTTTTGGTAATATATAGTTAGTAATATTTTGGTGTGTAGTTACTTGCATGTGCAACCAACGTAGGATTAATAACTAGATAATAACTTAATTGACTAGAGGAATAAAAGTCTAATTAGTGTATTAATTAATTGGTAGGGGTTCTAGACGTTCCTGTGGATAGCTTCGGACCAAATTTGTTGTGCTCGCATCTTGGCTTGGAAGGTAAGTACACCTTGTTTGATTGTATTATTCAATTTATATTATGCCTAGTTTTATTTGTTTAGTTGTGTGCACGCATCTTAAAGTACTTGACTTACCTGGTATATTATAAAGATACGTGGTATCTTCTGACCTAACACTGTTTCAAACACGTTCACTGTTTGAGTGAGAGAGTGCATGGACTAGCGTGTCGAATGATCATCGGTACAAAAGTTTGAGTCTTGTGTTAGTAGTTGGTATTGGTTTAGTTTTCTAGATATTATTTGATGTCATTGTATTATATCTGTACCGCATATATGGTTCAGATAGTACATTGAGAGAAAAGAATCTACTAGTGAGCGTATAGGATTTCTGTTTCTAATAGTGTAAATGGTGTATATCGTGTACCCCCGAGTTTTACAGAATGCCGAGTGGGACGACTATTCTTCTATTTCTTCCCCCTCATGCGCCATTAGAGATGTCTCGAGTGCATATCACATAGGTAGTTTATTACCCTATTTATTGTTTACTGCTTTACTTTCATGCATGTTGATTTTTTTGTGTACTTGTTATGTCCCTTTAAGGACCTGGCACCATTTCCAGGTATAGAATATCATGATTATTTGAAGGAGCACGAATCAGGACTGGCTACTTTTTTCTCTTTTGAGGAGGTCTTCCCTTAAAGCTTCTTGATCACTAGATGATGTACGTATTTTATTGTCTAGTTGGTAGTGGATTTGTCTCCATCCGACTATTAGTTTCTTCTCGACTATTTTATTCTTGGTACATTTCCATATTTAGTTATATAATTCTATTTTATTTTGTGGATGAGATTAGTATTGCCTATGACTTGTGAAGTTATATACCACTTGTGAATTATTGTTATTCATAAATAATATACATATATGTATGGTTTTCATATATAGGAGTTGACATGTACATACGGTTGGTATGCTTACGTATTCCTAGTCCTACATATTTTGGGACTGGGGCGTGACATTTATAGAGTGTGCTTATCCCCGAATACATGATTTTGTGTGCCATTTTATAGACTTTTATGCCATGACTCCTTTGACTTAGTGTTATAGTTTTGTGCGCCATATAGTTACCTGCTTAAACATTATGTGCGCCACTATTCCTGACTAGCCTATTTGGCACTTCTAAACTGTGTCAACACCAGAATTCTTGTGATTGATTGTGCATGCATAGGTCCTATTGTGCATTTAATGCCTATTCTAGATTAGTTGAGCTTGACCATGATTGTTGATATATGATCCCAGAACTTGAGGAATTATTGAGGCCTTCATGACCGTAACTCGATTATATGAGAAATTAAATTCCTAATTAATTATGACTCCTGACTTGATCAAAATATAATTCATGTGACCAACTGATAGGTTGGATACCTTGACTTGGTTATTGTATCCGTGCTGATATACTTTTTTTCCTCGCCTATTTATAATGTCTTATTATACATTGAGTGTGGGATATTAGCCAACATGTACACTGAACGTGACATGATAATTCCTGCTAGGTGCATAATATTATATTCCAGAATTCTTGGCATAAAAATGATAATGGGTCAAAACATAGCGTGGCTAGGTTACTGTTTGTTTGAATATTACATCCACATTAGGGTAAATATAGAATTGACTCCTAATAATATAAAAATAGATTTGTATCAAATGTGCCCATACTCTGTACGATATCATCAAGGAGAATGTTCCTTTGGCTACGACAAGGAATTCAATATCAATGTAGGGTTAATTAGGCAACATAAATGTTGATTAGAACATGGGAAGGGAAAAATATCCCGAGATCATGCGTGATAGGCCTCTCCGTGATAATTTTTATTGTGTGCAAGGCAGGCAACCACATATATTATATATTATCCACATATAGTGGAGTGCAATATTCGACTTTTTATATTTAAATCGAGTCAATATTTTTTATAGGAAGGTTGGATCTGTTACTGATTTACCAGGCGATGGCCCTACGGGGAACTAGGATGATCATGCTTGCCTGCCTGTATAATATTGGCTCGGTTAGCCCTGTTCGACATATCACGATCTGAGGATGCTTATTATTATTATTATTATTATTATTATTATTATTATTATTATTATTATTATTATTATTATTATTATTATTATTATATCTGGGATAACCCTAAACTACATATAAAAGTCATAATATTGTTTAGTTGTTCTAACCTGACTTGGTTGTGATTGTAACTCTGCTAGTAGCTTAGGGACATGGACTGTCATAGTGTGGTATTCTGTCCTTGTTTGGTTGGAGAGTTGGGTTATTATGCTATGATAGAATATGGACCGAGCTACGACATATAATTCTAGCTTGACCATAATCATGGGACGTTCCTTATCTTGGGTGGCATGATATTTTTTGTCCTTGTTTGGTGAAAGAGTGTCATATTATCCCAAAGATAAGGCACACACCAATGATTTCTGGCTCTTGTACTATATGCTTGATCTAATTTTTGTTTCTTTATTTTTGCTTTCTTGTGGTACTTACTATTTGGGGTTTAACCCCACTGGTTTTGTATGGCCATGTTTAGAGCAAGCACCAGAGGATCTAGCTTATCCTCCCTTACGATGACAAGTACTAGACGGATGGTCGCTGAAGGGAACAAGTGGATTTCTTGATCACTACACGTATTATACATTCTTCTATTTTGGGCGTTTAGCCACCGACACCTGTTAGCCGGCTTGTCTGGACATTAGTTCTTTTTTACATAACTGTAACATAATTAGACTGCAGCTGATTTTGGTTGTGTAACTATTAACACTCTACTAGCCTAACATTTTGACAGCTAGATTCCTAAAATATTTTGATGGAGCATTTGGGGTGCCTTACGGCTTTATCTTACATGTTCTATGTTATTGTTACTTGCTTGAATGATTGAGACATAGTTGTTCTGAGATCCTAGGAGACTTGATTATAACATGCACCCCTTTTTCTTTCTACAGCAAAGACCAGTAGATGTATAAATAGTATCATTATCGACACAGGCTCATATGTATAATTAGCATCAACATCAGCACTAACAACAACAGTAAGGACAACAGAGACTGCGACAACGCCATCAGGGAAGGTAGCAGCAAAAAACTCGACAAGGCCAAGGGACGGCATTCACCTTGTCATTAAAGGAGGCTTTGGCGTCAGGTGACATGGTGGAAGATAATGTTTTTGTCATATTTTTCCTGTTATAACATTAATTGATTCAGGAGCTTCACATTCATTTGTATCTACACAATTTACGACACACGTTGGATTACAGTTCAAGGCATTGCTAGAGAGGATGAATATACTCACTGGTAATGGGCTTGTAGGAGTTAGTCGGTTGTTCCTAGACTGTCCAATCATAGTGTATGACCATCTATTACCTGCGAATTTGATTGAGTTCCCAATTGGTAACTATGACTTTATTCTAGGCATGGACTGTCTGATAGACAATCATGCTACAATAAATTATGATAGGGGTAGAGTATTATTTCTTATCCCTGGTTTGGATGAGTTTACGCTCGTAAGGTCTACAAGAGGCCAGCAAAAAGGAGTTGCAACGACAGCAATGGAAGGAGAACCGATACCCAAGATAGTTGACGAATTCATGATTGTATTTTTTGAAGAACTTCTAAGATTACCTCCGGTTAGAGAGATTGAGTTCTGTATAAAGTTGATGCCAAGAACGAAGCCTATATCTCATAAGGTTTACCATATGTTACCTTCTAAACTTGACCAGTTATATCAACATGTTGAAGAGTTGAAGGTGAATAAATTTATTCGTGCCAGTGGGTCATAATGGGGAGCCCTAGTGGTGTTAGTGAAGAAGAAGGATGGATCAACCCGATTATGTATTGACTATAGATAGTTGAATGCAGTGGCAGTAAATAACAAGTATCCCTTGCCTATAATTGATAACCTTTTTAATCAGTTGAGGGAAGCCAGAGTATTCTCTAAGATTGATCTGCAATCCAGATATTATCAGGTGTGAGTATGGGAAGAAGAAATATCGAAGACAATATTCAGGTCACGATATAGAAATTATGAGTTCTTAGTGATGAGATTTAGATTGACCAATGCACCGACTATTTTTATGGATTTGCTGAACCGTATCTTCATGCCCTATTTAGATCATTTTGTGGTAGTATTTATCGATGACATCCTGGTGTACTCCCATATTAAAGAAGAACATAAAGAGTATCTCAGGAAGGTATTACAGGCTTTGAGGGAATACCAGTTGTATGCGAAACTTAGCAAGTGCGAGTTTAGGTTAGATCATATTTTATTCTTAGGACATATCATCTTGGGAGCGAAAGTAAACGTGGATTCCAAGAAAGTTGAGGCAGTAGAGAATTAGCCAGTTCCGAAGACCGTGAAGATATGCACAATTTATTTTGGTTAGCATGGTACTACATAAGGTTTGTGTCAAACTTTGCAAGGATCTCAACACCAATGACCAGGTTGACTTGAAAAGATGTTAAGTTTGTATGGTCAGCGAAATATCAGGCAGCTTTTGAAGAACTAAAAAAGAAGTTGATCTCGGCACTAATCCTGACACTTCCAGTAGGATCAAGAGGGTTCACAGTATATTATTATGCATCGAGGAAGGGTCTTGGATGTATTTTGATGTAGCATGGGAGAGTGATAGCATATGCATCATGGCAGGTTCGGGATAACAAGAAGAATTATCTGACTCATGACTTGGAGTTGGCACTAGTGGTATTTTCGTTTAAGTTGTGTAGGCATTACTTATACGATAATCGAGTTTAAATATATAGTAGTAGATTATAAGAGTTTAAAATATGTATTCACCCAGAAGGATTTGAACATGAGGCAGAAGAGATGGCTAGAATTATTGAAGGATTATGACATAGAACTTCAATACCATCCAGGTAAAGCTAATGTAGTAGTAAATGCTCTTAACATGACAGTTGGTATATTTGTCCTGACAATGCATAAGCTTATACTAGAAGATCTTCGAGAGATAGGCATTAAGATAGTTCTTCCACAAGATGAAGGAGTGTTGCTAGTTTAAAGATACAATCCACTTTGGTAGACATGATCAAAAAAGCTCAGGCAGGAGATTCACGGATCCAGGAGTTACGAACAGAATGCAAGTCGGGACTCAGAAAAGAGTTGACTATTCACAGCCATAGGACGTTGAGATTTGGAACTCGTCTTTGTGTGTCGAGTACGGATATACGACAAAAGATCATGACTGAGGCCTATAATTTCCAGTATTCTATCCATCCTAGAGGTGCAAAGATGTACCAAGATATCAAGCAACACTTTTGGTGAATAAAATAAAGTAGAAAATAACACGCTTTGTATCACGATGTCTGATATGTCAACAAGTGAAGGCAGAACAACAAATACCGGTAGGGCTATTGTAGTCGCTTCCTATTCCAGGGTAAAAGTAGGAACACATCATGATAGACTTTATGATCGGTTTACCTAGATCCCCAAATGGTTGGGATACAATTTGGGTAATAGTAGATCGACTCATAAAAGTGGCATAAATTTTCCCCTATATAGTGGACAGTCTACAGAGCAGTTGGCAGATTTGTACATACGATAAATTATGATGCAACATGGTGTGCCAGTAAGTATGCTATCAGAATGAGATACAAGGTTCACTTTTTATTTTTGGAGAAGCTTGCATGAGAGATTGAGTACCAATTTATGATTTAGTATGACGTACCACCCCCAGATAAACGGATAATCAGAAAGAGCCATCTAGACCTTGGAGGATATGTTACGAGCCTGTACCCTAGACTTTGATGGATCTTAGGAGAATCACCTTCACTTGGAGGAATTCTCATATAAAAATAGTTATCAGGCTAATATTTAGATGGAACCTTTTAAGGTATTATATGGAAAAAAGTGTAGGTCACCGTTAACTTGGAATGACATTGGTGAGAGAAAGATGTTGGGCCCAAAATTGGTCACTGAAACTATAGAAGTTGTCAAGCGGATCAGAGAGTGGCTACGAGTTGTGCATGATCGACATCACTATTAGACAGATCAACATCGTAGGCCTCTAGAATTGTGTCATCGACCAAATATTTTGGCAAATTTTGCCCACCCGTAGATTCATTAGATTTTGGATGTTGCTTATCGCCTTGCCCGGCCTTTTGCCTTTACTTCATGAGGTGCATGATGTATTTCATGTATCTCAGTTAGGTAGGTATATCCCGGACCCGAGCTATGTCCTCGACCATTCTGAGCTAGTCGTGGGTAACGACTTATCTTACGAGGAACAGCCCGTGTCCATTTTGGACCGAAGAGAGAAGTTACTCAAGAACCGGACTATCCTCCTTGTCCGTTTCGCTTAGGGCACCATTCTTTGGAAGAGTCAACGTGGGAACATGAGGATGATATTCGGTATTAGTA
The DNA here is from genome assembly GCA_036927795.1 of Iris macrosiphon. NCBI lineage: Eukaryota > Viridiplantae > Streptophyta > Magnoliopsida > Asparagales > Iridaceae > Iris > Iris macrosiphon. Next base: position 160,235,381 of record JAYESA010000012.1, read on the forward strand.
GCCACACTTATTTGACTCGCATGGTATATTTTTTATATATATTTTTCTAATTCTATGATCATTGATCACTTTACTAGAGTGTTATTAATATTGCTATTTGTATATTATTTGGCTTGCTTTTATATTGCCTATGATTGCTTTAGCTAGATGTGCTTGTCCTGATGTCTCTAGTTGCTTTAGTCCTAAAATTTTGAGGACAAATTTTTTTAAGGTGAGTAGAGATGTCACTCCACTATCTCGTATACTCGAAAAATACTCAAGTTGGCATACTTTTGGTGTATTTTTATTTTTTGGCTCACTTTGAGTATACTTCAAGTGCACATTTAAATAAAGATTGGCGCACATTGGCGAAGTATCGAGTGCGTGGTGGTGGGTAGGGCGTGTGGCCTAGATTTTTTGGAGATATCCAATGGTTCACCATCGACACCTTGCCTATATATATATATATATATATATATATATATCTTTATTATCATTCTCTCTCCTCACTTATTCATTTTTCTTATTTTGCACCTGGTTTTTCTCCATAGGCAAGTACATTTTACAAATATGAGGAAACATGATCGGCTGCAGTTTAATACTAAGTATTTGTTTGTTGTAATTAGTTTCTATTAGTTTTATGATTATAGTTAGTTCTTGGAGTTTTCAGATTTGAGGTGGTTAATAGTTTACATCTTGATTTTATTATGAGAGTTTTCATGAGTATATTTTTCTAGGGAATGATCCCCAAAAAATGAGATATTTTTAAAAGATGTTGTTTCATGATTTCGAGCTTGGGATTTTCCTTGATTTTTTTGTTCTTGTTGCGTGAGGAAGGAAGAACTATCATAGTCTCGAGCTTGAACTCTGAGTGCATCAATGGTCGGCCGGTTGGAGAAGAAGAACAATGACAAGAAGTATACATAAGGATTTGCATCATGGGCACATGTAGAGTATGACCACAGTCCATAACTCATGCGTAATTTAGGAGTACTACCAATTCCTTACAAAAGTATGTCAAGGGGATGAATTATTAGAAGAATCCTTCTTAGCGCACTTTTGAAAAATTCATCCTCTGGCGCATAATTGATGTACTAACGAACAAACCAAGCAAAACTGCTCCAGGCTACCTTTCAGCACACTTTATCAACTTCCTATTAGTTGGCAAACTTTTACAGGCCGGCGCACAATTTTTATATTATGAATTAATGTAGCAAAAGTGTACCGCCCTTATATATATGGCCTTTAGTGCACTTTTAATAGATTAATAACCCAGCACACTTTTATCTCTTGGCGCATTCTTGCTCGGTTCAGCCTCGATAATCTCACCTTGACTTTGGCGCATCTAAATTCTTGAGACCCTCGACTATCATGCCATCGACTGTTGTGCCCTTGAATGTTGCGTCTTCGACTGTAGTGCCGCCTGGGAACTCATATTTTGTTTTGTAGTTGTTTTGTAGTTGTTTTGTTTATATATTGTGTCGCATCTTCCTGCTGCTCTATTATCGATTTTGTGCGCCATTTTGCTTGCATGTGTAGGATGTGCTTATCCCTGAATCCATAATTTTATGTGCCATGTAATAGAATTTTGCACCATGGCTTCTATGACTTAGTGTTATAGGTTTGTGTGCCATATAGTTGCCTGCTTGTGCATTCTGTGTGCCACTATTCCTAACTAGCCTAATCGCCACTTGCAAAGTGCACCGACCCAGGACTTCTTTTGATTGATTGTGCATGCATAGGTCCTGTTGTATATTTAATGCCTATTCTAGATTAGTTAAGCTTGACCATGATTGATGATATATGATCCCAAAACTTGAGAAATTATTGAGGCCTTCATGACCGTGACTCGATCATATAAGATATTAAAATCCTAATTAATTATGACTCCTAACTTGATTAAAATGTGATTCATTTGACCAATTGATAGGTTGGGTACCATGACTTTGTTATTGTATCTGTGGTGATACACTTTTCTAGCTCGCCTATTTATAAAGGCTTATTGTACACTGAGTGTGGAACATTGGTCAACATGTACACAGAACGTGACATGATGATTCCTGCTCGGTGAATAATATTATATTCCTGAATTTTTTTATAGAAATGATAATGGGTCAGAATCATACCGTGGCTAGGTTATTTTTTGTTACTACCATATTTCTAGATGAGGATATTTTTGTCATTTAGTATATATTTATATTTAGTGATTAAATATTTATTTATTTTACTAATAATTATTTATATTATGTTGTGCTATTTATTTATTAGTTAGTGGACTAGCCTAATTATTTGACCTGTCATTAATGAATCCAATTAGATTATCATGACACATTCGGCCCAACATTGGGTTAGGCCCATTAGACCCATTACTTTAATTAATTAAGGAGATTTGATTATTTTTTTATTAGATTATAAGTTTTTTAATATACCCCTCCCTAATTAAACCTTATAACTAACTAATAGGGGTGTATTAGATTTTGTGAATTGCTTGGAGGAGGGGCAAGAGGGGGTCGGCCATATGAGGAGTCTCTCTGTCTCTCTCTCCTCTCATTAATTTATTTCAATTTTGGATCACCAATTGTGTTCTTCACCCAAATTACTTTATTCCTCCACCAAATTTACCTAATTCACTCTCATTCCCTTTCATTTACATCACCGAAGAAGCATTGGAGTTTGGATTGCAAGGAGCACTTGGAGAAGGAGCCATTGGATAGGAGATTGTGTCCTAATTGTGTCTAATTGGGTTTTGCATTGGGAATCCATCTTCCAATAGGTAAAATTCTAAATCCCCTCCTTAATTAAACTCTAAATCATGCATATAAACATTTAAAAATCTTTCTTGGCTTAGGACTACCCATAGGAACATAAACTATGTTCATATGACTTGTATTATGACTTCTATATAGGTTTTTTTGCCCAATTTTGGATAATTCTGAGATTGATGCATCAAGTATGTCATGAGACCAAAAATCTATTTAGATATAGTTTGATTATATGGGACTAGGTACATATCCACAATTGGACACGAGTAGAGCGTATCATGGTATTTTGTGATACGTTATAACGTGGGGTTCATTTTGGGTGATTTGTGTAATTACTCTTCAAATTTTTTTGTAGCAAGATACTTTATTTGTATTATGATGATTATGATATGTATGAATAGTAATTATGGAGAATTAGGAGATTTAACAATTTGCTTGGGTACGTATCATGGGTATCCTAACCATGCATTCACGTTGTTCGATGATGTGACTATTGGTATGTATTGAGTACACTTGTGTGTGTGTGTGTGTGTGTGTGTGTATATATATATATATATATATATAGTATTAAATATGCTAGTGTTGGTATATATATATATGTGTATAGGGGGAATTTATGATTGATGTATTAATGCTTAATGGTATGCCAGGTATCATTTTACTGTGTGGTGTGTGCAACACTTTGTAGCAGTAGCAATACTCAAGTAGGGGGATAGATTCAACAAGTATAAGGGAATGTGGGACTAGATGTTTAATGTGATGGTTTAGTTGTGGTTATGAGGGAGTAACTTGGTGGCTCTGTTGCAGTAATATATAGTGAGCAAGTGTGACGGGCTTGGGTTTTCAGAGCAAGATGGGATGTCTGGATGTAATATGGCCTACACTGTAGTGTGTACCTCTGAATGTACTGTAGTGTGCACCTCTGAATGCAATACACTGTGCATAATGTGCACAACTGTGTGAATGCATTGTGCACATCTGTGATTGACTGCTGTTTTGTAGTATGCCAGTGGGGAGGATCTGATGACAACATCCGATGCTTTAGTGGTAGCTCGAGTTAGGGTTAGTGGTTGCTGCAAGAACTATATTGGGGGAGTTTCAGACTAAGTATCTGACTGCAATAGGTAATTGATGAAAGTACTGACATGGCAAGGCAGGGTAACAACAATAAAAGTATCAGTAGGTGGGGGAAAGAGCAAGGTTCAGGTAAAGGGTTCTATAATAGGCACTGCTTTAGTGGGTAGGACTATGTACAAGTTTGAGTGTTTATGAGTACTTGAATGTTAGGTGTTGGTAAGTGTCTTAGTGAAGGTTTCGAGTGTAACTGGAGTGAGATAGGTTATGCGTATCAAGGAAAGTATCATGTGATACTTGAGAGTATCATAACATTAAGGTATCATGTGGAGTTTTAGATATCAAGGTATCAGTTAGGCATTTGTCAAATGATTTGTGTTAGTGTGAGATGTTGGTACTAGAATTGAGATAGAGTATTAATAGTAGACTAAGGTATCTGTTAAGTTATTATTTTATAGTGATAGTTAAGGTGTTATCATTAATAATCATAAGTTTATATAGTGTACTAGTTATACTAAGTAAACTAGATATATGGTGACCTGTATAAGGAAATAGGTATGTATTACCTAGCATAAATAGCTAGTGTAAGGTAAGTATTGCCATCGATATTATAGAGTATCTTAATACCTAGTTTAAGCTAATATGACTCGTATCCTCAAGATATCAACCTAAAAACTTAGGTCTAGACTAGTACAACATAGAAATCACTAGTTTGACCGAGTTTGACTAGAAATGGCTTAGAAAGCATATTTTGACTCTTTTAGCATATTTATCATTTCTTACACCCAATAACATAATATTTTATATATATTTCAGCGTGACACCAGTCCAGACACAGATTAGTATTTTTAGCTCAAGACCTCAGGCGAGTACATTCTTTAACAATTTTTGATTTAGGATTTCTTCTATGTTTCTTGTTTCTAGTGTAGATATCCTTGACTTATTGATACATGGTTACACATATTGGTATTTTTTGGATCCCGTCATAAGATGTTATTTCTGGTAGTTCCTGGCGTATCCTGTACATGCCTTGTTATAGGGAGACTAGCTACCTTCTTGGAGAATCCTATTTCGTAACGTACCATGGTTGGATCCACTATACCAGTCGGGGGTTGGGGAGTATTAGTTAGATATGTGATCATACCTACCATATACAAGTATTCATGTACAAGTACCGAGTTAGTGTTAATCATACACCTTACGGATGATTATCAAGGCTATAATTTATGTGCAAGTTTCCAAGCCAATCACATGTCGAAGCTAGTACTTACTCACTTAGTTAGTTATATTTCCTGAGTCTTATATATGATGTTCATCTCTCTTATACTATTTAAAGCATTCCATATTCTGTATATTTTCTGTTCATGCTCTATTTATTTTGTATATTCTCTCTATTTACTGTTACATAACCTTTATCATTTATTTGGAACTCATATTAAGAGGTGTGCTTCGCTCCAATCCGCACTGGATATATATTTTTAAATAATTTAGATGACTGGTATCCTATACACATTGGACCTCAGGACGTAGTGGATGTAGAGTTAGAGATGGTGGCTCAGGAGGAGCCGGTACTGGTAGATGATGTCACTACCATATTTTCTAGGAAAGAATATTTTAGTAATTTTAAAATTAATTAAATATTGTGCATGATAAATAATTATTTATTGTATTATTTAATTGTTGTTAGATGTTATTTATTTATTTTATACTTGTGTTAGTGGAACTAACTAGTTTAGTTAGACTCATGGACCAACATATATTAATTGTTAGAATTTAGCCCATTTAGAAGGCCCATTGATTAGGAGGTTGATTAATTTAATTAAACTATTAGACTAGAAGCTTCCCTCCCTAACTATTTCTTTATGAGAGGCCCTAAGGGGTATAATGGACATTAGATAGTAGATTTAGGAAGGGGTAGAGGGGGCTGGCCTATATAAAAAGAGGGAAAAAGTTTCTCTCTCCTCTTTTTATTTAAAAACTAGATCTAGAATTTCTCTCAACCAAAATTTCCTAATTCCACATCATTTTTCTACCAAAAATTTATTCCAATTCCTTCCTAAATCACCATTGGAGACTAGCGGAGCAAGGATCTAGAAGAAGGAAGCAAGGATCTACAAAGAGGAGCAAGGATCTACAAGTTGGAGGCCAATTTTATCATATTTGAAGGTTGTATTGGGAATCCATCTCCTAATAGGTACAATTCAGTTTTTCCCTTTAATTTAGGTTCTAAATCTGAGATTAAATCCTGAGAAATAAACCCATATGCATAGGCTACCCATAGAATTTGGTTTTGTGTTCATAGGAGACCTATTGAGAAAGTTATGGTACTTTTTGTGCCAATTTTAGGAGAATTTCGAGATTGACATTTGTTGTGTGTGTCGATTGGTCCTATAGATCAATTTGGCATATGCTTGTATGTTTGGGTCTAGTACCGTGTCCACAATTGGGTACGTGTAGGTCGTATCCCAATAATTTAGTGATATGTGTTGATTTGGGGATTTTCTCCGACACGGAACTTTGTGCATGTCATATTTTGACACAGATACGTAGATTTGTGTTTGACTCTTCGTATTATTCATAAATAATATATTAGACTTATTCGTGTCCTTCGGGATACGTTTGGATGTGTGGTGGACTTGTGTCGCAAGCGTATCTTAGATCTAGTGGGATATGGGTGTGATATGCTCCATGTGTTTGTGCAATTATTTTAGATCTATTTCTAAGTAGTTATTAGTCATTGTGATATGTAATTATAGTTATGTATATATATATATATATATATATATATATATATATTTATGTATTAGTATGTCATAGAACTATGTATCTATTTTACCTATGTGTGTATATATATATTTATGTAGCTATTCTTTTACATATGTAAGAGCTATTAAATATTATAGTATATATATATATAAATATTATAGTCTATATATATATGTATATGTTAAGTGTATATATATATGTTGTTATATATATACTTATATGTTATATGTATACATATTGTGTATGATTATATATACGTGTACGTATATATGAAGTTATATATATATATATATATATATATATATATATATATATATATATATATATATATATATATATATATATATATATATATATATATATGTTACTATATATGTGTATGTTATGTTATATGTATTTATTGTGTACATATATATGTATGTGGAGGAGTATGTATGTATATATATTTCTTAGTTGTAGTTATATACATATATTCGTATATATATATATTGTGTATGTATTTATATAAGGGTGAGAGAGGGGAGAACAGGGGGATTTTATGACAGTTTTAGCGACAGCAGAAATATAACAGCAGCAGCATCAGGGGATTTAGCTACAGCAGCCGCAACAGCATTTGCAATAGCAGCAGAAACAGCAACAGCAACAGCAATAGCAACAGCAGCAGCAGCAGCAATAGCGACGATAATAGTTCAGCAACAGCGACAACAGCAGTTTAGCAACAGTGACAACAACAGAAAACCGTCGCGATAACAGCAGTAACAGCAGTAGCATCAGTAGCGTATCAACAGCTATAACGACGGCAGGGGTAATTTTTAGCAACATATCTACAGGTATATATATTTATATTATGTATTTAATTATAATATATATATATATATATATATATATATATATATATATATATATATATATATATATATATATATATATATATATATATATATGGTATTAGTATATATTTATATATATTCCTAATTATTAATTATGTTTTAGTATACTATATTTATAATAATTAGTTATAGCATATAGTTATTAAATGGTAGTTAGTATATATTTAAAGTTTTGGCAATTACCATGAGATACCAAGGTAAGTATCAAGGTATTTGGAGATACTAAAGGTATTGGATTTGGGTATCAAGATTGAGATTTAGTGTTGCGATACCAAGTTGGTTCAAAACCAAAGTATCTATTTAGCATTTGTAATTAGGATTTTATATATTTAATATTGTTTGATATATATATATGTGATGTTTATCCCTTGTTTACGTATCCTGAGATACGGTATCCTAATAACCTAAGATTAGCTAGTATGACCTAGACTTTTAGTGTTTGAACCCAATAGCATTAGGATAGACTCATGCAACCTAAAAATAGATAGTTTGACATAGTTTGACCGATTTGACTTAGAGTTGACCTAGTTTGACTTTTGACTTAGAATTGACTTGTTGACCTAGTTGATGACTAGTTTAACTTATTTTCTTTCCGAAATCTTATATTGATGTTATATTCCATATCTAGGTCTTTGAGGCACCATATTAGACATATGTGAGACTATTCATTGGACTTCAGACGAATATATTCTTTGATAGTTTCTTATTTATGATATCCTCTATGTTTATTGTACCTAGTATAGATATCCTTGTTCTCTTGACATGATAGTTACATGGATTGGTATATTCAGATCTCGTCATAAGATGTTATTCTTTGGTATATGGTGTATCTTGTGCAAGACTTGGTTCATTGATTATCTTGTACATGTACAGACACTGATTCTTGAGAAGACTAGCTATATTCTTGAAGAATCTCGTGTCATAGCGTACCATGGTTGGATCTACTATACCAGTCGAAGGTGGAAAGTATTTTAGTGTAGATATGTGATCATACCCTCCTTGTGTATGTCTTGTTCCTTGTGAGTGTTGATCATACACCATACGTTTGATTAAGCAGGCCATTATACTCTTGTACAATTTCCCAAGCCGATCACATGTTAAAGCTAGTACTCACACACTTAGACATTAGTATTCTTATTTATTGTTATATTGTTCATTATTGATTTATTCCAGTATTTCCTTATTTTATATCTCTTGTATCTATTGTGCATCTTTTATATTCACATCTATTTACTGTTACATAGTTTTTATCATTGATTAGAACTGCTGTTAGAGATGTGCTCTACTCCTTTCCTGACTGAATATATTTTTCCTAGGTGACACTGAGGAGTGGTACCCTACACATTATGGACCTCAGGATATTGTGGGTTTAGAGTCAGAGACTCTGGCTCTGGGGGGACTTATCCCAACTGAGACAGATGACCCGAGACTAGTAGCTTCTTAGTATTCTTGTACTGGATTTGTTTTTAGCTTATTTTGTTAGTATTCTTTCAGAGTTATTGATGTTATAATTTCAGACTCATGAATTGTATGTGACTATTATATTCTTTTATCTTATTCGTACTCGTTTCTATCTTAGATCTGTGATGAGTATATTGATATTGTTGGTGGTTCAATATATTGCTAGATAGATTACCCAGACAACGTTCTACCACCGATTCTTTAGCATAGGCTGGGCGTTGTTTCCGACTTGTATCCCTACATCGGGTGCGGGTCGTGACATATTTTTAGTGGTGGCCCATACATGTGTGATCTCTTTTTCTTCAAGGTCAAAATTAGTACAATTCATAGTGATGCTCTGAATTGAGTACTATTATGAGCCTGTTTAGGATATAGGATGTAGACTATAGGCTGAGAATACTCAATCACATCTAAAAAAAATTCTTTTGATTCATTGAACTATTCTTCTTTGATATTGACACTTGATCTCTTAAACTGTCCTTTTCTTGAGTGTCTTACATCATGTGCCATATTGATTCTTTCTTTCGCTTTATGTCAGGATGACGCCTAAGACTAGATCGTAGCAGAGGAAAGCAGCTTCTGAGAGGTCTGCAATATCCCGAGGGCTTGCACCAGTCACTTCTCCAGTGATTGGAGTGTCAGCTACTTTCGGGGGTCCACCACCTACTCAGAGGACTATGCCAGCTGTATCTTAAGGGATTCAACTCCACCACCTGTGCCAATAGAGGCGTCACAGATGTTTACACTATTTTGTGGGATGCTCGAGGCACAGAGGGCTCAGTCTGAGGCATATCAGAGGCAGACCGACATTTTATGGTAGGACATGGAGAGTGCTCATCAGCTTGCTTGTGCCGTAGTAGAGAGAGAAGTTTCGGTCCAGCAGCAGATTGCTCCTCAGGTTGCTCAGCTTCGGCCAGGCAATATTCAGGACTTCAAGAAGCTGAAGCCTAGGGTCTTCAAGGGGACGAAGGGCATCGTCTATGCTAATGATTGGCTCGAGGGTATTAAGCGTCTTATGAGGGTGTCTCATCTTTCTGAGGATCTGAAGGTTGAGGCGGTAGGACTTCAACTGTTCGATGTCACCCGCACTTGGTTCAGGAATGAGCCGATTCTTGTTGACGCATGACAGTCTTGGGAGGTATTTAATTACCTCTTCAAGAAGAAGTTCTTCCCTCGGGCAGACAGGCTAGACTTGGTGAGGCAGTTTAAGAGCCTCATTCAAGGGAGCATATCTGTAGAGGAGTACACTATGGAGTTTGGCAAGTTGAGCCAATTTATAGAGTATTTTGTGAGAGAGCCGAAGGTTCGGGCTATTCATTTTTTGAGGGTCTAAACTGGGAAGTGAAGATCCTTATGTCGTCTTTTTATGCGACATACTCGGAGATACTTGCAGAGGCGCACAAGGATGAGCAGAAGTTGGGTTTGAAGCCCAAGCGAGACCGTAATTCTTTTTTGGGGGCTAACAATAGTACAGTATCTGCCAAACGTCCTCATTTCTAGTCCAGGCTTTTCCATTAACCACAACAGCACCAGACTCCAGCTAGGGTGCTATTTTATCAGGTATTACAACAACAGTGACAGTTACAGCAATCTTTCTGCCACTTCTGCAAGAAGCTCGACCATATCTGGAAAGTTTACAGGAAGAGGTTGGGAGTTTGTTTGTATTGTGGTACTGAAGGGCATCCGTCGAGAGAGTGTCCTCGTCGTGTAGTTTAGGAAGCAGCTTCAGCTCCGAGAGCACAGACGAGACCACCTGTAGTACAACCGAGGGGACCACTTCTGACACAGTAGCAGCGTTATGTCCAGTATCAGCAGCAGGGAGGTGTACGTCAGGGACGAGCATTTACTATGACCGTCGAAGAGGATGAGCCAACCGAAGATGTCATCGCTGGTTCTATTCTTCTTGATTCTATTCCAGCTTTAGCTTTGTTTGATAGTGGTGCTTTCTATAGTTTTGTATCTGTTTTTTTCTCTGAAGCATGGTTTGGTAGCTGAGTCTTTGCTTAGGATTTACAAGATTATGACCGGGGGAGCCATTATCCTGGTTAATGATATTTGTAAGGATCGGATAATTATCCTAGGAGGTCGGAAGTTGAGTGCGTGTCTACATGTAATGCCACTTCCGAGCTACGACATTGTACTCAAGATGGATTGGTTTAGTAGGCACCGTGATAGTATAGACTCTAGAGGAGGTAGAGTTTTGTTTGGTCTGCCAGGAGAGCCAGAGTTCGAGTTTGCTAGAGGAGCTGCAGAGCAGGGAAAAGGCATTATTTGTGGAGCTATGGTGGAAGACAAGGAGTTGCCGCATCCGTTGATAGCAGAGTTCTTGGATGTATTTCCTAAAAAATTGCAAGGATTGCCGCCAGATCGAGATATTGAATTCTCTATAGATTTGGTGCCATGTGCATAACTAATTTTATAACATATATATAGAGTAAATAGCAGTGAGGTAGTCGAGCTAAAAAAATAGGTGGATGAATGGTAGGATAAGGGGTTTATCAGATTGAGTTCTTCACCTTGGGGAGCCCCAGGATTATTTGTACTGAAGAAGTATGGATCGGTGCATATATGCATTGATGACATGTCATTGAATAATCTTTCAATCAAGAATAAGTATCCTTTACCACAGATTGATAATCTGTTCGATCAGTTGAGTGGTGCTAAGGTATTTTCTAAGATAGATTTGAGATCAGGTCACCACCAGGTGATGGTAAAGCCGGATGACATACCGAATATTGCTTTTCGAACTCGGTATGGTCAGTACGAGTTTATGATGATGCCATTTGGTTTGACTAATGCACCGACGGTATTTATGAACTTGATGAACAACGTGTTACATCAGTGTAATACCCCGTTCCGTTCTAGCGAATCTGCCGACTCAAACGGCAAAAGTGCAACTGTCCCGACCTGCTTTGCCTCAAAGGAGAAGCAAAAGGATATCAGACTTTTCCCTACAAAAATCTGGCTTAGGCTTTCAGAGGCTCGCTTGACATATCGCTCCACCGAGGCGAATCATCGCTAAGGTGGGTGGCTACGGTGAACTTGTCTTTGTTTAGCCAGCACACATAAAATATGAAATATTCATGCTAGTCGCTAGGTGAATCACCTCTGCATGCTAATAAATCCAACGCACCTAGCTAAGGAAATAATCCCAACTTGTATTGCTTATGCTAGAACATGGAAATTGAAATACTGCTTATATTCTGACCCTCGCATGCCAAGTCCCCTAATGATCTAACTCTCGGCTTACCTTCGGGTCCGAGCAAACGTGTCTGCTTACGTTCCTTAGAAACGCATGCTTGTCTGCTTGTTTGTTGCCTTATTTTCATACAAAACCTCGGGAGACTGTTACGTAGTCGTTCCGTGCCTGAATAAACCTGCAAGTATCCGGGACCACTAGGTCACCAAGGCAATCTCTGCCCCAGGGGAATTATATCAAGGCAAAAGACATTCACTAACCAAAATGAATCATGCAATACTGCTTGTCTTGTACTCATGTAGCCTTCGGGCGAATCATTGATATTCACGTAGCCTTCGGGCGAATGATTGTTAATGTAGCCTTTGGGCGAATGAATGTTAATGTTACGATCACGGACAACTTGTGCACAAGGTATAGTTCCTGCGGGCGGCTGCTGGGGCACTGGTATCGTACCGGCTCCGGACGAAACTCCCGGCTAGTCTCACGTACTTGGACGAGATGGTATGCGGCGCCTCACGTTCTTGCACGTAGCAAACCATCTTCGTCATAGACTAGAGTCCATTATGGCAATCAAGCCAGTGATCTTCAGGTATATTTGAACCTGTTGCATATTAACTTGTGTCTCCTTGGCAGGGAAGGCAAGGTAAGTTGTGCAGGTGATTCAGATAGTCAGGTAAAAGACACCGAACGGTATCAAGTGTATTCTTGTAAATCGTGTACTTGTAACGTGATCTTGCCCACGATATCCTATTTGCATATGCTATGCCTCTTGAACGTTTATACTTGCCCGTGCATGAATTTATAATGTTTGCCTTGGACAGGGAAGGCTAAATGGTAAGTCTCGCCGTGTTTCCTCTCATGTTGCACGGCGCACTACCACACTAGTTAGGCTATTCAAATATTGCATGAAACTGATCCTAAGGCAACTAGAAAGACAACTTAATAGTTGGTGCACAGAACCTGTATTACGTATTTGGATTTGTCGAGCGGGCGAGTAGCTTCCCCACTAGTGCATTCAATGTACTGATAATCTACCAGTTTGTATGCAGGGTGCGGGAGAACCTCGTTCGATGCGGATGCCTCCTACGTGCGTGCTAAGGCCAGGAGATCACTCTGAAGTCTTGGGGTGCTGCGTCCGAAACTAAAGCACATATACAAGACATAATATTATGAATATTGCCTGAACATCGCCTGAATAATCATACCACAATTATAGCCACTTGGCACGCTTTTACTGTTTCAGAGAGAGAGGCTTGAGCGACTTGTAATATCGGCTATACGTCGCCTGTAACACTTGTTTATATTAATAAAATAGTTGATTTACTTCAAGTTGTGTTTCAATGCTTTCGCTATATTGTCGACTCAGTGAACCTGTTACCGATCGCCTATGCGTTTATGACTCCGCTGTACTCGGATAATCTGTGCGACTCTGTGGCTTAGAACTCTTACACCAGCCAATGAACCTCAGCCTTGCACGGACGTGGTTCACGCTCGTACGGTATCATGCCCAGATGGGTTTAAAGCGATCGTTCCGCGGGAGCGCTGGCACGGTGATTCTTGCCTAGCAGGAACGGTCGATTTGCCTGTGGGAGATCGGGGTGTGACAATCAGTACCTTGACAAGTTTGTGGTGGTGTTTATCGATGATATACTCATATACTCAAAGACATCAGAGGAGTACGAGGAGCATTTACGGATTGTGTTGGAGGTGCTGAGAATGGAAAAGCTATATGAAAAGCTGTCCAAGTGTAAGTTCTTCCTGGACAAGGTGGAGTTCTTGGAGCATATTGTGACTGGTGATGGTATTTTAGAGGATCCAAAGAGGATCGCAGCAGTGGAATCTTGGAAGACCCCGAGTTCGGTAGCAGAGATCAGAAGTTTCTTAGGATTGGCAGGCTACTACAGAAAGTTTATGCAGAATTTTTCGAGGATTGTCGAGCCGATGACCAGACTCCCCAGGAAGAATGTAGAGTTTGTTTGGACAGACGATTGCTAGTTTTCTTTTGAGGAATTGAAGAAGAGGTTGATGTCTGCTCCTATTTTGACGTTGCCATCAGGGTCTGGAGGTTTTATTATTTATAGTGATACATCGGGAAAAGGTTTGTGTTGTATTCTTCAGCAAAATAGAAAAATGATTGCCTATGCATCCAGGCAATTGTGTCCTCATAAAAAGAACTATCCTACCCATTATTTAGAGTTGGCAGCAATTATCTTCGCCCTGAAGTTATGGAAATACTATTTGTACGAAGAGCGTATGGTGATCTTCACATACCACAAAAGCTTGAAGTACGTTTTCACGCAGAAGGAGTTGAATATAAAGCAGCGTCAGTGGCTGGAACTGATAAAGGATTTTGATATATCGTTGCAGTATCATCCTGGAAAAGCTAATGTAGTTGTCGATGCTTTGAGCAGGTATCCTGTAGCTTTATTCTTGACGCAGGATTGATATTTGTTGGAGGACTTGGAGAGCTTGGGCATTGAGTTGATAGTTTCTAGTTGTGCGATACAGATGTAGGGATTGCAGATACATTCAGATTTGATGGACAGGATCAAGGCAGCCCAGTATGAGGATGTATCTCTGAGGAGCATCAGAGCTCAAGTGAGAGCAGGATTGGAGGATAATTTTACCATTGCTGAGAATGGTTCTTTGCGACATGGAGTTAGATTATGTGTGCCAAGTGGGGAGCTGCGTGAGGAGGTATTGCATGAAGTGTATCGCTCTTATTATTTCATACATCTAGATGCCAATAAGATATATCGGGATATGTGAGAGAGTGTGGTGGTATGGCATGAAGAGGAAAGTGGCATAGTTTGTATCCAGATGCTTAGTGTGCCAGCAGGTGAAAGTCGAGAGGCAGAGGCCAAGAGGTTTACTTTAGCCATTATCTATTTCAGAGTGGAAGTGGGAGCACATTACTATAGATTTTGTGTTCGGACTTCCACGATCTCCAGGAGGGAAAGACATAATTTGGGTCATCGTTGATAGGTTGACCAAGTCGACCCACTTTTTGAATTTCAAGATGGGTTTGTCTACGGAGAAGCTGGCAGAGATATATGTGAGGTTGATCGTCAGGATACATGGAGTTCCCATCAGCTTAGTCTCGGATCGGGATAGTCGTTTCACTTTTCATTTCTGGAGGAGTTTGCAGGCGAGTTTGGGCACTCAGCTCAATTTTAGTACTGTATATCATCCCCAGATAGTTGGGCAGTCAGAGAGGACTATTCAGACTCTTGAGGATATGTTGTGCCCTTGTGTACTAGATTTTAGGGGTTCTTGGGAGGACCATCTTCATTTGGTAGAGTTTTCTTGCAACAACAGCTACCAGGCTAGTATAGAAATATCACCTTTTAAAGCTCTGTACGGTCAGAGTTGTCGTACTCCCTTGTCATGGGATAATATTGGAGAGAGTTTTGCTTGGGCCAGAGATGGTTGTTGATGCAGCAGAAAAGGTTCAGTTGATCAGAGACAGACTTCGAGTGGCGCAGGACAGACAGCGGCATTGGGCCGATAGCCACCGAAGACCCTTGGAGTTTGAGGTATAGTTTTAGATTTTTGTTTTATGCTTGTTGTTGGTTGTTTGTTATAGATTAAGTTCTTAAGATTGTGTTTTGTTCTAGGTGGGTGGTTTGGTGTTTCTGAGAATTTTTCCGACATGGGGCACGATTTGCTTCGATGGAGGCGGGAAGCTTAATCCTCGATTCATTGGACCTTTGACTATTTTAGAGAGGGTCGGTGCAGTTGCATATAGACTAGACTTGTCACCTGTATTGGAGGGAGTGCACAACGTTTTTCATGTGTCACCATTGAGACGTACATGGCATATCCTAGTCATGTATTGGATCACTTAGAGATAGAGGTGGGCCCTACTCTTAGCTATCCAGAGCAGCCAGTTGAGATTCTGGATCAAAGAAAGAAGGTGCTGAGGAACCAGACTATTCCTTTGGTATGCGTCGTATGGAGGCATCACTCTCCGGGAGAGTCTACTTGGTAGAGAGAGGATGAAATGCGAGAGCTTTATCCATATTTGTTTGTGCCTTGAGGTATGTTCTTTCATAGTTAAGTTCTGTTCTTTTGATATGTTCTGGGGGTAGTTTTCATCTTTGAATTTTGAGGACAAAATTATTTTAAGGAGGGTAGACTTGTCACTACCATATTTTCTAGGAAAGGATATTTTAATAATTTTATAATTGATTAAATATTGTGCATAATAAATAATTAATTATTGTATTATTTAATTATTATCAGATGTTAGTTTTTTATTTTGGAATTGTGTTAGTGGACTTAACTAGTTTAGTTAGACTCATGGACCAACATGTATTAATTGTTAGAATTTAGCTCATTTGGAAAGCCCATTGATTTGGAGGTTGATTAATTTAATTAAACCATAAGACTAGAAGCTTCTTTCCTTAATAATTTTTTCATGAGAGGCCCCAAGGGGTATAATGGACATTATATAGTTGCTTGAGGAAGGGGTAGAGGGGGCCGGCCTATATAAAAAAAGGGAAAAAGTTTTTTCTCCTCTTTTCATTTGAAAACTAGATCTAGAATTTTCCTCAACCAAGTTTTCTTCATTCCACATTATTTTTCTACCAAAATCTAT
Source organism: Iris macrosiphon (assembly GCA_036927795.1). Lineage (NCBI taxonomy): Eukaryota > Viridiplantae > Streptophyta > Magnoliopsida > Asparagales > Iridaceae > Iris > Iris macrosiphon. Next base: position 160,252,112 of record JAYESA010000012.1, read on the forward strand.
CCCAATTCCTTCCCAAATCCCTATTGGAGACTAGTGGAGCAAGGATCTAGAAGGCGAACGCAAGGATCTACAAAGAGGAGCAAGGATCTACAAGTTGGAGGCTAATTTTATCATATTTGGAAGTTGTATTGGGAATCCATCTTCTAATAGATATTATTCAGTTTTTTCTCTTAATTTAGATTCTAAATCTGAGATTAAACTATGAGAAATCAATCCATATGCATAGGCTACCCATAGGATTTGGTTTTGTGTTCATAGGAGGCCTATTGAGAAAGTTATGGTACTTTTTGTGCCAATTTTGGGGGAATTTTGAGATTGACATTTGTTGTGTGTGTCAATTGGTCCTATAGATCAATTTGACATATGCTTGTATGTTTGGGGCTAGTGTCATATCAATAATTTGGTATGTGTAGGTCGTATTCCAATAATTTGGGAATACGTATTGATTTAGGGATTTTTTCTCCGATATGAAACTTTGTGCATGTCACATTTTGACACGGACACGTAGATTTGTGTTTGACTCTTCGTATTATTTATAAATAATATATTAGACTTGTTTGTGTCCTTCGAGGTACGTTTGGATCTGTGGTGGACTCGTATCGCACGCGTATCCTAGATCTAGTGGGATACGGGTATGATGCGCTCCATGTGTTTGTGCAATTATTTTAGATCTATTTCTAAGTTGTTCTTAGTCATTGTGATGTGTAATTATATGTATGTATATATATATTGTTCTTATATATCTATATATATATATATATATGTATTGTGTCATAGATTTATTTATCTATTTTACCTATGTGTGTATATATATATTTATGTAGCTATTCTTCTACATATGTAAGAGCTATTAAATATTGTAGTATATATATAAATATTGTAGTATGTATATATATGTATATGTTAAGTGTATATATATATATATATATATATATATATATATATATATATATATATATATATATATATATATATGTTGTTATATAGATACTTATATGTTATATGTATATATATTGTGTGTGATTATATATACGTGTACGTATATGTGAAGTTATATATATATATATGTTACGATATATGTGTATGTTATGTTATATGTATTTATTGTGAACATATATATGTTTATGAAGGAGTATGTGTGTATATATATTTATTAGTTGTAGTTATATACATATATTATTATATATATATTATATATAAGAGTGAGATAGGGGAGAACAGGGGGTTTTATGACAGTTTCAGTGACAGCAGCAACATAACATCAGCAGCAGTAGGGGATTTAGCAACAGCAGCCGCAGCAGCAGCGAAAATAGCTACAGCAGCCGTAGTAGCAATAGCAATAGCAACAACAATAGCTACGGCAATAGTTCAGCAACAGCGACAACAGTAAGAAATCGTCGTGATAACAGCAGCAGTATCAGCAGCGTATTAGCAACTACAACGACGATCGTGATAGTTTTTAGCTATAGATATGCGGTTATATATATTTATATTTTGTATTTAATTATAATAGATATAATGTATATATATATATATATATATATATATATATATATATATATATATTTCCTAATTGTTAATTATGTTTTAGTATACTATATTTATAATAATTAGTTGTAGCAAATAGTTATTAATGGATAGTTAGTATATATATATGAAGTTTTGGCAATTATCTTGAGATACCAAGGTAAGTATCAAGGATTTTGGAGATACCCAAGGTATTGGGTTTGGGTATCAAGATTGAGGTTTAGTGTTGCGATACCAAGTTGGTTCGAAACCAAAGTATCAATTTAGCATTTATAATTATGATTTTATATATTTAATATTGTTTGATATATGTATATGTGATGTTTATCCCTTGTTTACGTATCCTGAGATATGGTATCCTTGTAACCTAAGATTAGCTAGTATGACCTAGACTTTTTGTGTTTGAACCCAATAGCATTGGAATAGACTCATGCAACCTAGAAATAGATAGTTTGACATAGTTTGACATAGTTTGATCGATTTGACTTAAAGTTGACCTTGTTTGACTTTTGACTTAGAATTGACATGTTGACCTAGTTGATGACTAGTTTAACTTATTTTCTTTTTGAAACCATATATTGATGTTATATTCCATATCTAGGTCTTCGAGGCACCGTATTAGACATCTGTGGGACTATTCATTGGACTTCAGACGAGTACATTCTCTAATAGTTTCTTATTTATGATATCCTTTATGTTCATTATATCTAGTGTAGATATCCTTGTTCTCTTGACACGATGGTTACACGGATTGGTATATCCGGATCTTATCATGAGATATTATTCCTTGATATATGGTGTATCTTGTACAAGCCTTATTTTATTGATTATCTTGTACATGTATAGATACTGATTCTCGGGAAGACTAGCTATCTTCTTGGGGAATCTCGTGCCATAGCGTACTATGGTTGGATCTACTATACCAGTCGGAGGTAAAGAGTATTTTAGTGTAGATATGTGATCATACCCTCCTTGTGCATGTCTTGTTCCTTGTGAGTATTGATCATACACCGCACGTATGATTAACCAGGCCATTATACTCTTGTGCAAGTTCCCATGCCGATCACATGTTAAAGCTAGTACTCACACACTTAGGCATTAGTATTCTTCTTCATTGTCATATTATTTATTATTGTATTTATTCTAGTATTTTCTTATTCTATATCTCTTCTATATTCACATCTATTATTGTTACATAGTTTTTATCATTGATTAAAACTGCTATTAGAGATGTACTCTGCTCTTTTCCTGACTGGATATATTTTTTTCAGATGATACTGAGGAGTGGTACCCTACACATTATGGATCTCAGGATATTATGGGCTTAGAGTCAGAGACTCTGGCTCAGAAGGGACTTATCCCAACTGAGACAGATGACCCGAGACTAGTAGCTTCTTAGTATTCTTGTACTAGATTTGTCTCCAACTTATTTTGTTATTATTCTTTCAAACTCATTGATGTTATGATTTCAGACTCATGCGTTGTATGTGACTATTCTATTCTTTTATCTTATTCGTGCTTATTTCCATCTTAGATCTGTGATTGAGTATATTGATATTGTTGGTGGTTCATTATATTGCTAGATAGATTATCCAGACAGCGTTCTACCACTGATTCTGCGACGTAGGCTAGGCGTTGTTCCCGACTTGCATCCCTACATCGGGTGCGGGTCATGACAGATGATCAACTAGTTGCATATGTTTAGACTTTTGGATTGGTTATATCTTTGTTTAGATATTTTGGATGACTGGTATCCTACACACTATGGACATCTGGACATAGTGGATGTAGAGTTAGAGATGGTGGCTCAGGAGGAGCCGGTACTGTGACTGTGATTCATTTCTTTCTTCTATTCCATACCGTGCTACATCGTATTCTAGTTTTATTCTGATTGAGTATTGATTAATATGTTGTCCTCTATTTGGAGTTGAGAGATATTGACATGTACATATATTTTATATGAGATATTTGGATAGTATTGTTAACTTAGACAACATTCTACACCAATGTTGCGGCATAGGCTAGGCGTACCCACGTTCTCCTACCCTTATACCTGGTGTGTGTCATGACACATTTTTATCGTGGCTAGTCATGCCCCAGTCCCAAAATATGAAGGACTAGGAATACGTAAGCATGCCAGCCGTATGTATATGGAAACTCTAATAAATAAAAACCATAACACATACGAATGCTATATTATGAATAACAATTCACAAGTGGTAAAGATTTATGTCATAAGTTATAGGGCATAACTAGATCTCATCCATAAAATCAAATATAAATAAATAACCAATCAAGTATATAATTGAATCAAGTATACAATTCTTAATAAGAATAATTAGTTGGGTGGAGACAAATCTACTACCAAACTAGAATATAAGAGAAACAAAATTAGTACATCTAATGATTAATAAGGCTCGAAGGGAAGACCTCTTGAATGAGAGAGAAATAGCATGTTCGAATATGTGCTCCTGCAAATCGTCAAGATCGTCTATACCTGGAAAGGGACCAGGTCCTCAGAGAGACGTAACAAGATATATAGAAGCAAGCTATATAAACTGCAGTAAGTAATTTAATATGCAAAGGGTTTTTTAGTCACCTAAAGTACAAATTGGAAGACAACCTTCGTGCATATGAGTGGGATTGTTGGCTCATGTACACATAATAAAAGGGTATCTAATAATAGAAAGTTATCACATAAATATAATATCACACCAAGTTCTAGCCGGAGACTTGGCTCACTGATTTGACTTTCCATACACATAGTCATTTTCTTCCCCCTCATCCCTATGCTCCTATATATGTCGCATCCATAAATAATTCAGCTACTACGCTGAGACTGAGTGCAAGTATCGACATCATAACTTTAGTTCATAGCCTATCGCAGCACAATAGCCCAACCCTACAACCAAACATGGAAAAGGATTAGACCACCATCCATGATATTCTATGTTCCTGGACTACTAATAACTGCTAAGTCTTCTAATATGCATCATTATTAGTAGTTATATCCTATCCGTCGTACATCCCATACGTACCAGTGGCCAGCCGAATATGCAAGTTCATGTCCTACATGAGACTCACAACTCGTGTGAGAAATGTGTTATGGCCAAATAAAATATAAAGATTTCTCAAAATCATGGGGTATTCTCTTAACTCTAGGTCAACAAGCATAGAAAAAATAAAGACAAATAATGACGCATACTGTCGTCGCACCCAAGTTTTCTTGGTCGCTCAGTTTATATATAAAAATAAATTATACAATAATAATATAAAATACTGAAATAAAAATAAACTGACAGTAGATATAGCATGGTATCTTGCCTAGTGTCCGAGCAAAATTTAGACAATGTTCTGGCTGCAAACACTTCAAGTCAACAGTAGCACAAAAAGAAAAAAATGTACGATCTTCTTCGGTTGGTAAAATAAACATCACCAACGTTACCGAAATAAGCGAGATAGTCAAAAAATTCTATCCTTTCGTCCAATTTGGAGACAGGAACAAAACGATAATTTCAGACCAAAGTAGGATCCACAAATAAGCCACTTTGCACCAAAATATATGTCAGGGATAAAAGTCTCTAAATGAGACAAATTATATGTCAAACAAATCTTAAACGATGATAAAAACTCAACGGTATATACAATTTTGGATTCCAGTAAGCCGATCATAAAATCGTTTGTCAAGTCGAATCATGGGACCCGCGAAACAGCATTATGTCGACTGACTCAGAATCGAGAAAAAATTGGGTCTCAGGATAAGTCAAACGCTATGGGTCCTATGGCGTAAGTTTTGTGGCGATACGATGAGTGACACAAAGTAGGATGGTTATTAGTAAAACTTGCGATATAAAAACTTTTTTTTACAGATACGGGTTAATTTTGGCACGCACACACATCCGTATCAACTTCTGCGAAAGCCCACACGTCCGAATATAACGTATGCGCCATTGGGTGCAACTGGTATGTGACGTGGTGATCCCGTTTGGCAGAGCTCACTCCGTATCACAAGTTTTTAGTTTTGAAAAACCAAGTTTTGGGTCTTTTTGGAGGCCGAATATTTTAACCAATAAAGCAAACTAATAAAAACTAAAAGAACAGTAAAAATTTTATTTAGGTTTTGAAGAAGTCCTTTCAATTAGATTTTAAAAATATTACATATTTTAGTGGAAAATTGGACATGAACATGGACGGTTGGATTGAATTCTGAACTAGTTTTGAACAATTTTTCGTCCAACTTTCGGTCGACTTTTTGATAAATCTAGGACGCCTAAAGTCATTTTACATGAAGAAAATTATAGAGGGTCATGTTGTGAGCATCTATGAATAAACTATTCGAGAAACGATTAAATATAAGAGAGAAATAGTACCTCAAATTGGAGGGTTGGGGCTGGATTCTCCAATTGCTCGCGGGTTCGGGGCGGTTCCGACGGCCGTTACGACGGCGCATATGGCCACAGAAGTACGCCAGTAGGTGGCGACCAGGATGGGAAGGGGTTCAGCTTATCTAGGACGAGAATGACGCTTCGAAACTAGGGTTTTCTTAAGGAGTTTTTAAGAACAGGGGATGGGTTTTTCGGAGTATCTACTGGGTTTAGGTTTATATAGGTTAGATGATGGATGAGGATGAGATATTTGCTTATATATATATATATATATATATATATATATATATATATATATATATATATATATATATATATACATTTCCTATTATGAGAAGGAGGCTAACCAAGAGAGGGTCTGACTACACGTGATTTCGGATTAGTTTATATATTGGTGATAAGAATATATTAATTTATGATCCAATTCATAACTAAATTATATTTATATACTGCTCCTTATACTTTATTCCTATCATTTATCTTACTTTTATGTCTTTGATTTCTTATATCTTCTTTTAGCTTTAATTTTCTTTAATTTCTATTTTAATATTATGTCTTAATTAACTATTTATTAATTTATTATTATTATTATTATTTTCTTTTTCTTTTTTCTTTTTAAAAGTATTATATGTGATAGAGTTATATATACATAATATCATACATATATCAATATACCCTTATATATATATACACTTATATAGTTATTTTAAAAAATTCTTAATTTTTCTTTTAAAATTAAAAAATAGGTGGGTTACATTCTACCCAACTTACAAGAATTTTATCATCAAAATTAAAATAAAGTATGATCAATGAATAAGAGGAGCAATATGGTGGAGAAGTATCAAGTACGAATTATCGTACCACAAATTTGGTAAGGAAAAATATATATCATGCTTTAAATTCTAAGGGTCGAGTTGGTTTGTTTTAAGTAAGATAATATAGCACGAATAAATTTTAGTACAAGGGAAACTTGCACATAAAATTGAGAATGTGAATAATACAATAGAGGAGATGAGTAATCCAAGAGAAAGAGGTGTCGATAGGATGGAGGATGAACTGTCACTACTTGGTTATATGAACGACCTTGAGCTATCTATGATCTAAGGGTCTAAAATGATGTCTCTCTATTCTATAAATTCTCTGCAATCATTCAATAGTGGTCACCGGTCCTCAAAGATTTTTAACACAATTTATTTCACGTATGACACACTCTTAATCACAAAAGATAACCACCTAGTAATGTGATTGGCCTATGGGATATATATCTAGTACTACCAGTATGTTTAACTTCCATTATGTACGAGCATTCATATTTTTGAAATAAGAAAAGATGAGAAACAATGATAGTGATGTCAAAGGGAATGAACAAGTACAATTGTGAAGATTAAGGGAGATAATCGAATTCAAAGAGGAATTTTGTTAAATCGGTTGAATATTAAGATCATATCTTGGTCTATTCCTTTTTGCAGGCTCGTAGGCTCATATCAATACAGTTACGTAACCGATATGATATGCTCTGACCTGTCTAGAGGGCAAGTATGTTTGTCTAATAAGCCAAGTCAACTATATCTTAATCCATGTAAAATAGTCATATGAAGAGCCAACCAAGTGCACTAAGGTTGATCAGACCATAATACACTAATTCTGATTAGACAATGTATTAGTGGGCATCCCGAATAACACGTGTCATGAACAAGATCGATAAAGAATAAGCTTGCAAAACTAGGCTATAATAGCAACATAACTCAAGGTAGTCCAAAAATATAAGTACGTGAGATTATGATGAATAATTGTATGAATAGGTTTCTACGCATAAAGCATGTTCACCTAGAATTATGCTTGATTAGGAATACGGTAGAGGAGACAAGTAAATCAAGGAGAAGGTTTTGATAAGTTGAAGGGTAACCACTATTATTTTTGACACCTACAAGGTTCATGTGCAGGGTATCTAGCTATAAGACCAATCCATAGTTGTTCCGTCATCCTATTATGCAAGCTTCTATATCTAGCCATACTTCTAAAATCCTACGCCACCACGGAGTATCATGCTCATGCTATGGTAATATAAACAATAAGGTTATACCTGTATCTATAGCTTATGTGTTTGTGTCTCTATAGTTGCCATGCTAATACTTATCTAAATATCTGGTTAGCCAATTGGGGTATGGACCTCTAAAACTCTACAGTCTAGATAATCATTATCTCCTTATACTAGTATATAATTAGTGTTATTTAATTATACTTCATTAATGGATCATAAGGACTATGGGATGCTAGGTTGAGAGGCATGCTACCCAACTTACAAGAATTTAACTAATAGTATAATTGACATATGGGTACATATACCTAGTACTAGTCACCTTCCTAACCTTTATCAAGCAAGAAAGAAAAGTAAAGATTTATGTTGGGAAAGGATCAAGCAAGATGCAATTCAAGCAATCAAACAAGAATTCGAAACAAAATCAAGGGAGGTGATAAGTAAGTGGACGATATCCTATATTATAATCCTATTCGCAGGCTTACTTGGTACAATAATGTAACCGAGATAATATATTCTTAACCTACATGGGTCACCACAAAAATATGTCATGTCCCAGTCCCAAAATACGTAGGACTAGGAATACATAAGCATGCCAGGTGTATGTATATGGCAACTCTAATATATAAAAACCATAACACATACGTACGCTGTATTATGAATAACAATTCACAAGTGGTATAGATTTATGTCATAAGTTACAGGGCAAAACTAGATCTCATCCACATAATCAAATATAAATGAATAACTAATCAACTATATTATTGAATCAAGTATAAAATGCTTGATAGGAATAATTAGTTGGGTGGAGACAAATCCACTATCAAACTAGAACATAAGAGAAACAAAATAAGTACATCTAATGATCAATGAGGCTCGAAGGAAAGACCTTCTCAAAAGAGAGAGAGGAAGAAATAGAAAGTTCTGATCCGTGCTCCAAAAAATTGTCAAGATCGTCTACACCTGGAAAGGGACCAGCTCCTTAGAGGAATGTAACAAGATATATAAAAGCAAGCTATATAAATTATAGTAAATAATTAAATATGCAAAGGGTTTTCTAGTCACCTAAAGTACAAATTGAAAGACAACCTCCGTGCGTATAAGTGGCATTATTGGCTCATGTACATATAATAACAGGATATCTAATAATAGCAAGGATCTCATACATATAATATCATACCAAGATCTATCCTGAGAATTGGCTCACTAATTTATCTTCCTATAAGCATAGTTATTATCCTCCTCCTCATCCCCATGCTCCTATACATGTCGTATCCATAACATAATCCAGCTACTACGCCTAGACGGAGTGTATGTATCGATGTCATAACTTTGGCACACAGTCTATCACAGCATAATAGCCAACCCTACAATCAAACAAGGATAAGGATTTGATCACCATACCACGATAGTCTATGTTCCTGGACTACTAATTACTGCTAAGCCTTCTAACATGCATCGCTATTAACAGTTATATCCTATCCGTCGTACGTCCCATACGTACCAGTGGCCAGCCGAATACGTAATTTCTTGTCCTACATGAGACTCACAAATCATGTGAAAAATGTGTCATGGCCAAATAAAACATAAAGATGTCTCAAAATTATGGGGTAGTCTTTTAACTCTAGGTTAACATGCATAGTAAAAATAAAGACAAATAATGACGCATACCGTCGTCGCACCCAAGTTTTCTTGGATGCACAATTTATATATAAAAATAATTTATGCAATAATAAGATAAAATAATGAAATAAAAATAAACTAACAGTAGATATAGCAAGGTATCTTGCCTAGTATCCGAGTAAAGATTAGACAATGTTCTGGATGTAAACACTTTAAATCAACAGTAGCACAATGAGAGGAAGATGTACGAATATCTCTGGATACTAAAATAAATATCATAAATATTTTCATAATAAGCGAGATAGTCAAAAAATACCCTTTCGTCCAATTTGGGCATAGGGGCAAAACGGTAATTTTGGACCAAAGCAGGATCCACACATGGCCACTTTGTACCAAAATGTGTGTCAGGGGTAAAGATTTCTAAATAGGATATATTATTAGTCAAAAAAATCCTAAACGGTAATACAAACTCAACAGTATATCCAGTTTTGAATTTTGTTTAGCCGATCATAAAATTGCTCGTCAAGTCGTATCGTGGGACCCGTAAAATGGTATTTCGTCGACTGACTCAGAATCGAGCAAAACTCGGGTCACATGACAAGTAAATTACTACGAGTCCAATGGCGTAAGTTTTATTGTGATCCGATAAGCGCACAAAAAGTAGGGTTGTTATTTACAAAAATTGTGTTATAGGAACTTTTTTTTACGGATACTGGTTAATTCCGGTGGCACACACATCTGTATAAACTTTTGCTAATGCCCACACGCTTGTAGAAGCATGAAATATGCTGGAGAATTGTACGCATATTATATAGTCAAAACCCCCAACAAACATGAAGACCGCGTAAAACAGAGCTTCAAAGCTGTTGGTATAAAATATGGCTTCAGAGCTGTTCGCGTAAAACAACTTCAAGGATATATGGCATAAAATATGGCTTCAGAACTGTCTGTGTAAAGCAGTGCTTCAAGGCTGTTTGGCGTAAAATAGGGCTTCAAAGCTGTACGCACAAAACAGAGTTTCAAGGCTGTTTGGCATAACGTAGAGCTTCAGAGCTATCTGTGTAAAATAACTTCAAGGCTGTAGCATAAAATACGGCTTCAGAGCTGTCCGCGTAAAGCAGTGCTTTAAGGCTGTTTGGCATAAAGTAGGGCTTCAGAGCTGTCTACGTAGAGCAGTGTTTCAAAGCTGCTCCGAGTAAAAGGTTGCTATACCTTCCTGTGTAAAGTTTAAAATATGTTTGTTTTTTATGCAGCATAAAGTTGTACGAAAAACTTTTCATAGTCCTCGGATGAATTTGTCAGACAAATCAGTGAACCTGACATCTGACAAAAGTACTGCACGATGATCGAGAGGACGGCTGTGATAATAATTTTGAACAAAGATCCAGGTTGTCGTTTAGTGACATATTTTTGATACAAGTTATTTTTTATGCATTCAAAGAATACGCTGCCTATTCTACATGGGCAGAAATGAGTTTTACGCTCAAGATAAAGACAAAATCAGACGCCACGTCAAAAGCTGTTTCCTGTATAGAGCTCGAAGCATATCTCTGTATTTAATTTACGAGATTGAGGCATATCTCTGCATTTAATGCACGAGATTTTTGTTCTATGTTCAAAATTTGTCATGGCTGGGAAAGCTAAAACTGTGACTAATACGCTCACATCACCATCCTTGCATTTTATGCCAACCAGGCTATTTTCAACTATAGGAGTACGTCGTATGCTATCTCCTCGAAATACGCCAACTCGGCTATATTTGTAAAGGTACGTGATAAGGCTATTTATCCCAGAATATGCTCAAAATCTCAATCATGAAGGATAATTGGCTATTTTATGCTGGTTATCTATTATTCATGAATCATCAAGTTTTACGCCAATAAGACAGTCACTGGACTTTTACGCCAACCATCTTTACGCAGGGGCAGTTACCTACGTGGCTTGCATGCCATGATCTTCGAGAAGCGGTTATACGTGTTACCTTATAAAGGGATACGTATCATACGCAGATTCAGAAGATTATTTGAATGTGGGTAGCAGTTATCATAACCGCAGCGTAAAAGAAGTCTTCTTCTTCACAGTTTGGTCTTTTACGCCAACAAAACAGTTATTTGGCTTTTACGACAACAAGACGGTTATTTGGCTTTTACGCCAACCATTTTACGCAGGGGCAGCTACCTACGTGACCTGCATGCCATGATCTTCGAAAAGCAGTTATACACATTACCTTATAAAGGGACACGTGTCATACGCATATTCAGAAGACAATTGGAACGTGGGTAACTGTTTTCATAACCGCAGCGTAAAAGATGCAATCTTCTTCACAGTTTGGCCTTTTTATGCCAACAAGACAGTTACTTAATTTTTACGCTAACCTGGCAGTTATTTGATTGATCTCTATAAATATAGAGACCCCGGGGGCACAAGCACAACCAGAGATCAGAGAGAAAAGAGAGCACATACAGAGAGTTTTTGGCTGACAACTTTGGCAACAGGAATTCGATCCTACTTGTAACTCTTGAAGCTTCTTCTACAGCACTTCTTTATCATCGTGTGGTCCAAGGAACAAAATGGTCGACCGTAGATCAGACTTCTATAGCAATACTTCTCCAGAATTATTTTATTGTACTTAACATCCTCGTATAGGATTAATTGTACTCTTTTCTCGTTTGTAAGCAAAAGTTTCGTACAAACCTTCTTTGTTTAGTCATCAAACAAAATGGCAACTCTGCTGGGGACGACTTTCTCCTCTGATGAGAAAGCAATTGCTCAAAACGATGTTGTATCCATCGGATCGACGAAGAAGACTTTGGTCATCCAGTTCGACCAATCTGCCTATGAAGAAATGCTTCATACAGGGGGTAGCTCTTGTTCCTCCTCTGTCCAGAACAACAGGAAGCTGCATAAAGTGTGGATGCCTAAGACATCCTCTACCCTTCCTGCAAGCTCTCACTCACTGATCAATAAGGTTGTGACAACATAGCCAACATGTCCTGTACGTAAAAATTTGTCTTCCGTCTGTGACGCGGTAGATAAGACTTCTGGCAATGCCTCAGTACCAATCCAGAAGTCTCAAACATGTCCTGTGTGTAAAACTTTGTCTCCCATTTGTAACGTGGTAGACAAGACTTCTGGCAATACCCCAGTGCCAATCCAGAAGTCTCAGACGCGCCCTGCTCATAAACCTTTGTCTCCCATCTGTGACGTGGCAGATAAAATTTCTGGCAAGGCCTCAGTGCCAATTCAGAAATTTCAAACACACCCTGTGCGTAAAAATACATCTTCCGTCTATAATGAGGCAGATGTACCCTTTGATCACATCAATGGAAAATAAGTGGCAAATCTTCCAACCTCTAGACTTTTACGCCCACAAGAGAAGAAAGTTCCTACTCTTCAGATTACACGTGACGCTGGAGGCCGTTTGAGGACTTTTCCTGTTTTATGCGAACCTATGCAGAAATCCAAATTATGCCAGGATAACTTTGTCCGCGTAAAAGAAGACTCATTTCACAAAAAGATATCCTCCTCAGACAGATGATGGATCATATGCTACACATATGGGTCAATTATTGTATTCCTATGGCAGAGAAACGGTTATGGTTCATAATATCCACACTCCTACTAATGTAAAAAGGCAGAATAAGCCATCTTCTTCTTCTAGTAACCCCCCTGATTTGCGTGATTTCTTGATCAAGAAACACAAAGACAGGGAATCTCCTAATATATCTATTACACCCCTAGAACATTGTTGTAATAGTCATAAGGTTGTAATTAACTGTTGCTGTTCTAAAGCAAAGCGGTCAGTTTTTGACCGGTTGAACTATTCTTTGTCACTACAGGAAGAAGAACCAATATTTTCTTCAGTAAACATGGCTTCACATATTCCTAGAGGAAGGTCGAGTTCAAGACGTCATCCCTCCAGGACTCCAAGACAAAGAAGATTTGACAAACTCATCGAGACTTTTGAAGAGGGTGTTTTCGAAACACTCGCTCGAGGTTACGACAATCAGTTTTATATTCTTCAAATTTCGACACTAGGGGTCGCCAGTTTTCTAAATTTGATGCTGAAAGTATAAATTCAATCTCTACAGCGATCTATACTAATCCCTCATTGGCATCTAGAGAAATGGGAGTTTATGCTGTTGGGGACGAACATGAAGAAGCTTCTCCATCAGGAAGTACTGAACAACGCATCACTGTATTGGAAATATTACTTAAAGAGATGCATACCATGATGAGAGTATGCACCAAATGATGGTGACTCAACATACAGCTGTAATAGCTCAAACACCTATTCCTCCGACTCAATTACGTGTGGAGGTAGACATACCACCAGCCAATGCAAGCCCAGAGTCTATTCAAAATCAAGAATCAGTTCCTCCTCAACCTTTTAACCCGGAGAATGTATTACCTCCTGTTGGAGTTGCAATACATCCAATCTCTCACCTTTCTACTATCCCTTTCCCGACTGAAGATCCAATACAAGCAGTTCGGGAATTGAAAGCCCAATTTGATGCTTTGAAATATAAATATCAGCTCAAAAAGTTGAAAATTAACCAGCCATATCCAGCCGTCTGGGATGAGATCCCTTTCCCACCAAAATATAAACCACAGGCTATGGTTTTGTTTGAGGGAAAGACGTCGCCAAGCCAGTATATGAACTACTTCAGCATGATGATGGTATTGTTGCAAGAAAATGATGCCCTTCTCACTCGAGTGTTTAAAGGCTGTCTATCTGGAGTAGCTTACCAATGGTATCGTAGTCTATCTAATAATTGCATTACTTCTTTTGAAGATTTCAAGATTCTATTCTTTGCTCGATTCTATGAGGGAGGAATGGACATGTCTATGTCATCACTCATTGAAGTAAAGCATAAGGAAAAAGAAAATATTCGTGCTTTTATTGAACGCTTTTGTCAGGCTACTTTACAGATGCCTCCTGGAGTTCCAGATTCAGTCTTGGTGGACATTTGCAGAAAGAACCTTCTCCTACTGATTTTAGTATTTACGGGACCATATCAGTTTCATAATTGGCCCTCATTTATCATATCGGCAGTAGCCGCTGAAGATAACGATCGGAAGGCTCGTGACAACGGAATCATGATCTCTACCTCTGATAGAGGGAAGCGTTCATCCTTCAATAATAACCATACTCGTAGTTCAAAAGGAAAGAAAGCCCTGGCAATCAATACGGTCAGACAAAATACTCCGGTAACTACGCAGACGAATCCTGGAACTTCCAGACCTAAAGAAGAATATTCTTTTGACGACGACGATATTTCAAGCATATTTGATTATCTAGCAAAAGTGGCAAGCTTATTCTACCAGAGATAAAGCGTCCAAATGAAGTCGGCAGTACAAGTAATCCTAAGTACTGTATTTTCACAGATACATACATCACCCTACAAAGGCATGCTATGTACTGAAAAATAAAATCCAGGAGTTGATCGACGCCAAAGCCATCACTCTGCGTAATAACGAAAAGAAGGTCACTGCCAATATGATCTCACTCCAATTTGGCAATTATCCCCCTCAAGAAGTACCGGATGGTGTGGTACCTATTCCATGGGCAATAATGAATATTATTAATCTCTCTCCTACCAGGGGTCAAAATCAAGATTTAGTGCCTTTAACTACCAAGCGTGGGGAGATCATGTGGGTTCACCCTGATCTAGTATCAGAAATTGAGGAAGAAACTAAAGCTGCTAAAGCTAAGTCTAAGAAGAACTCAAGATATAAACCATGCCATATGGTTGGAATATCCCGGGCATCGGAGAAAGAGGCTTTAGCAACCAGAACACGGTCAGGAAAAGCCTACCTCAAAGAATATGGAGGGAATCAGAAAGAAGCAACGGTAGACACTTCAGTTACCAAACCTCCAGAGCCTGAACCAAACATCCAGAACCTGTAATACCTCTGAAGAACACGGTCAGGACAAAGGCAAACAAAAAGAAGTTTGTTTCGATAAACCTCTGAAGAATATTCAAAACAAAGGTTTAGAGAAACCATATAACTTCGACATCTTGGCTCAGTTGGCTAATACTCTAGCCAGATTGTCCATATTTGACCTACTTCGGCTATCCAAAGACACTCTTCAAGCCTTGAGTGAAGCATTAATGCAAGTAGATGTATGCTTGACCCATCTTAAGTCCCCTAATAAAGAGCCTGTGGCATATCCTTAATGCCATAGTGTGATGGAAGTAGTCCCTAACATCACTTTCACTCAAGAGGATATGTTGTTGACGCATAACAAACACGACATGTCTCTTTATTATACAGGATACGTCAGCTCCATTGAGGTAGACCGGATTCACATAGATCCGGGATCGTCAATCAGTATTATCCCTCATAGTCTGTTAAGACCATTGAGAATTCCTATCAGTGAACTGGCTTACACTACCACTACAATTGTGGGCTTCAATGCCAGGAAAATCAGACCATTGGGGAAGATTCGTCTGAGAATCCAGATTGGTGACCTTAGATAATTGGCTACATGCTATGTCATTGATACGGAGGTGTCTTACAAAATTTTGTTAGGTAGACCATGGATCCATGATTACAATATTGTTCCTTCAACTCTACATCAATATTTCAAATATGTAGACGCTCAAGGAACAGTGAAAACAGAATTTGCTGATCTCAATCCATTCAAAGGAGTTGAATCCTACTATTTTGATGCCATATTGTACACCCAAGACTATATGAAAGAGGTGTCAGGCAAAATGGAGGAAGAATCCTACCAGGAGCCAGGGGAACCATCTGCTGAGCAACCTTTGTCGATCCAAGTGAAAGGACGGATTACCCGTCCAAAAGTCTTGGAACCTATGACTATTCACTTAGGCAAAACAAAATCGGGAAGAGGAAATGATCCTCTAGTGATCAATCTGAACAAGAAACCTCCACCTTTGGTCATTGACCTTAGGCGCAACAAGCAGTCAGCTGATGTAAATGTAATCGGGGACATATTTTCTGATGATAATAAAGATTCTCTTTTCTAGTATATTGATGCCCAATTTCCTAATCAGGAATTTTCTCCTCATAAAGATATAGAACCCATAGCACAAAAATTCTTGGGAGCTATATACTTCTATCATCCATATGTGTGGGAAGTAGCGTCAACATTTAATATCATTATGACATATGGGTCACATAAAGATTTTATCTTTATTGTTCCACCTACTCGCAACGATCAGCATCCAATAGTCTTCGGTTGCATGCGAAATAGACCGATTGTACAAGAAGATTCTCACAAGTCTGATTTAGGGAAAATATAAATCCACAGATATAGCCCACAGGCTTTAAAAATTATGCAAAATATGGGTTATGATTTGCAGTTGAAGCAAGGCCTCAATTATGGAAAAGGCAGACGAATACTGTTGCATGGTGATCCTTACTGTCAATGAACTCATTTCGGGTTAGGGTATACCACATCTCTTGCAACTACAAACAACTCTGAGTCAAGTGATGAGACCATTTCCTCTTCTCAAGATGATTTATCATCCTCCGATTCAGATGATGAATTCGAACTGGGATTATCAGTAAATATGGTGTTGATAGATTCTCTGGAAATAGAGGAACAAGAATCTGAACCATTTGAAAATGAGTCTTGGGCACAACAAATGGATACACAATAGGAACTCCGGTTCGAACAAAAAGAACCACCCACTGAAGATAAGGTTATCCAAGTTAATGTTGGGGATGAATTTTTACCAAAGTCGATATTTATCCGTAACAATCTTTCTGAAAAAGAAAAAGAAGAAATGATCCAACTGATAAAAGAATATATCGATATCTTTGCTTGAAATTATAAGGATATGCCAGGTCTTGATCCAAAAGTGGCTACCCATAAACTCAATATATTGTCTAATTCAAAGCCTGTAAAGCAACAACAACGCCGGTTCCGCCCGGATATGATGGATGCCATTGAAGCAAAAATCAATAAATTAATAGCCTGTGGGTTCATCCGGGAAGAACAACGTCCTGATTGGGTCGCTAATGTTGTTCCAGTTATGAAGAAAAATAGAAAAGTGCGTGTTTGCATCGACTTCCGAGATCTAAATGCAGCTTTCCCTAAAGATGAGTTTTCTCTTCCCATTACAGACGTCATCATCAATGATACATGCGGTTTTGAGCGCATGTCTTTCATGGATAGATTTTTAGGATATAATCAAATTAAAATGAATCCTGAAGATGAGAAGCATACGGCTTTTCGTACACCATTAGGAGTATATTGCTATACAGTCATGCCTTTTGGATTGAAGAATGCCGGGGTCACATATCAATGAGCTATGAGTAAGATATTCCATGAGCATTTATGCAAAATAGTGGAATATTACGTAGATGATATTGCTGTCAAAAGATGCCTCAAGGATAATCACATCCAAGACTTGAAGACAATATTTGATTTGATGCGCCAATATCAACTCAAAATGAACCCCACAAAGTCCTTTCTTGGTGTATCCTGTGGCAAATTTCTGGGATTTGTCATTACCGCTAAAGGCATTCAAGTTGACCCTGATAAAGTAAAAGCTATCCTAGAAATATGATCGCCCCGTAATCTCAGAGAACTTAGGGGATTTCACGGTCGTCTAGCATATATCAGGAGATTCATGTCCAATCTTTCTTGAAGATGTCAACCTTTTTCTCATCTAATGAAGAAAGGTATGTCATTTGTATGGGACGAAGCCTATCAATAAGCGTTTAATGACATCAAACGCTATCTTACTAATCCTCCAGTTATGGTGCCTCATGTCATAGGAAGACTATTTTTGCTGTATGTTCGAGCAATGGATCATTCTTTAGGGGCTCTACTCGCACAGAAGAACAATGAGGGTCATGAACAGGCTATTTACTATCTAAGCAGGATGATGGTTGGAGCAGAACACAGGTATAACCCAATGGAAAAAGAATGCTTGGCCCTAATATTTGCTATTCAGAAGATGCAACATTACGTGACAGGCCAAACTATTCATATCATCTCCAGAATTATTCCACTTCAGGTTTTAATGAATAAGCCAAGTATTCTTAATTCTCGACTCGTAACTTGGGCAATGCTATTGACACCGTATGATATGGTATACGTCCCTCAGAAATCCGTAAAAGGTCAAGCCTTGGCTGATTTCTTAGCTGCCCATCCAATTCCAGAAACCTCCAGATTATATGAGGATATTCCTGATGAAGTTATAGAATATAATTTGGCAATGGAAGGTGATACATGACAACTATTCTTTGATGGTTCTTCCAGAACTGGTCCCAAGAGAAATGTGGTTTCAAGGATAGGGATTGTTCTGGTGACTCCTGATAAACTCATCATCTATCGAGCATATTCTCTTAGTCAACCATGCTCTAATAATGTGCCAGAGTATAATGCTCTACTAATTGGGCTTCAAATTGCTAAAGAATTGGATGTTGAATACTTGGAAGCTTTTGGTGATTATCAACTGATCGTCAATCAGGTCAGAGGAATATATGAATTCCGCAATCCGGATCTCATTCTTTATCACCGAACAACAATCGAGATAGCAATATCTTTTAAATGATTCTTCTTAGAGCATGTTCCTCGATCGCAAAATTTGAAAGCTGATGCTCTAGCCAGTCTAGCTACAGATCTAGCTATTCCTATAAAAAGTCAGAATTCGGTGATCCTTCTTAACATAGATTTGTTTTGTGTAAAAAATAATTTTTACATAGAACGCAGCTATGTTATAAACATGGTTCCTCCTGAGAGAGATTGGAGAAGTCCCTTTATAGACTTCGTATCATATGGAATCTTACCAGAGGATCCTAAAGAAGCAGCATCTATCAGAAGATGATCGCTACGTTTCTATTTTTGATGTTTCTTCATAAAGTTTGTATCGCCGAACATATGATGGACTATTGTTACGATGTCTCTCTGGTGATGATGCAAGGCGGGTCGGTCCTAAGTTACAGGATCGTATCAGGAGGATGGGCTACTACTGGCCTACTATGATTGCAGATGCCACAAAATATACAAGAAAATGCAAAGTCTGTCAGATTCATGCAAATTTCATACATCAACCTTCTGAATATTTATATCCTACTATTTTATCATGGCGCTTTGAAGCATGGGGTATGGATATTATTGGTCCTATTCATCCTTCATCTTCTAGAGGACATCGATTTATATTAGCTATCACTAATTATTTCTCTAAATGGGCGGAGGCAATTCCTCTTGCTGAGGTAAAGACATCCAATGTGATCAGATTTATCAAGCATCATGTAATTTATCGCTTTGGGACACCCTGAAGGATAATTCATGACAATGGGTCTCAATTCATTAGTCAAGCATTTTACCAATTTTGCGATAAGAATCGGATACAAAATATGGCCTCAATGGCATATAATCCTGCTCTAATGGTTTGGCAGAAGCCTTCAACAAAACCATCATCAAACTCTTGAAGAAGTTTGTCTTTTCGAACAAAAGAGATTGGAACGAGAAATTGGGGGAATGTCTATGGGCATACCGCACAACGGTACGAACACCAACGGGTTGTACTATATTTTTACTAGTTTATAGGTGTAAAGTAGTTCTCCCTATTGAAATTTAAATTATATCATTCAGAATAGCAGTAGCTAATGAGCTGACTAAGGAAAATAATGATCGTTTAAGACTTCAAGAGCTAGAAGGGTTAGACGAAAAATACCTTCAACCTCAACAACGCATTGAGTTCTACCAAGCACGCATCTCCAGAGCTTTTAATCAAAAAGTGAAGGAAAGAGTATTCAAAGTTGGTGAGCTAGTTTTAGCTGTGAAGAGGCCAATGATCATTATACATAAAAGTAAAGGGAAATTCTAGCCCAAATGGGAGGGCCCATATGTGATTAAAACAATATTTTCAAATGGCACTTACAGATTAGCCAAGCCTAATAGAGATTTGATAATGGCTCCTATCAACGGTAAATTCCTGAAGAAGTATTATGCTTGATCTCCCTTGTTTAAAGGAGTATGATGAAGATTTCATTCTGATGATACTACGTACAAAGGTTAGTTGAATCATATTCTATTATATTCATATGACATCTGAATATATATGTTTAACTAATTTGAAACTTCAAAACCTATCATGTCCATATTATCTATGATAGTATTTTGTATACAAATTTAGTTGGATCATATTCTATCATATTCATATTACCTCTGAATAGATATATTTTGCAAAATCAGTTACCAAAAGTATATCATGTCCATATTACCTCTGATATCACTTTCATCTTAGCCTATCATTTATATTCTAAAGTGATGGGTCCACAAAATTAGAAAATGTATCTTCATTATCTCTGAGAATAAAAATTACAGAAGGAGCAAAAAGTACATCATTGGGAAGGAGAAGTTAAAGCGCGGATTTGTTGTGCTAAAGAAGCCATCCTTTCATTTTGGGAGTTTAAATTTTGGTGCGAGCTAGTTCCAGTCTTGCTTCGTCGTTGCTCAAGACAGATAGTTCAGATAGAGAATCAACAATACTTGCATGGGTGACACCCACATGTGTCAAGTTCTGTTGAGCTGTATTCACTTGACCCTCCAATATATCATGAACTAGCAATGCTTTGAGAAGCCTCTCCCTTGTTTGAGCAAGTTCAGCTTGCAGTTCTTGAATCCTCACTTCATGTCCCTCACATTCGGCATGGCACTGAGCTAGCTGAGGAATACTCTCCACCAATATTGCTTGCTCTTTCTCCATCTCTAGTTGTTGTTCCTGAATGGATTTGTTCAAGGTTTCTGCCTTCTGAGCAAATTCCAAAGTTAGAGAATCATACTCAGCCTGAACCAAGTCATTGATGCTGCCTCGGCATAATTGTAAATATTTGTTAACGGGTTGTTCTAAACCATTAACCATTTGCTCTAGCGCATTAGCTCTGTCAGCGTCATTAAAATTTCTAATTTGCGCTATAGTGAGCTTGGAGGACATCTTTAAAGCATCAAAACCTAGATTCTTCTGCAGCACTATGAATATTAATTCTTTTAAAGTAAGATAGAATATGCTAGTGTATTGTTCAACTAGTATAGTAAAGCTCGAATAGACGCTGGGAGTGGCCGCAATATCAGTAAATCTCCTTTCTGGAATGACTGCAGAGGATGTTGCCACAGTCATTGCTTCAACATATGGCACAATAGAAGAAGAGATACCAACAACAGTTGAAGTTGTTGGCATGCTCGACGAAGGAGGCACAGTCGAGATGGTTGGTTCATCCACCTCAGATTCTATTTGAACCACGACTGGCAGGATTATATCTGAGAATATTGTGGATGAAGGATCAATGGTCTCAAGGTACGCTTCTTTAACGGTAGCCACAGCCGTTTCAGTAGCTGGATCCACAACAAAATCAGAGGTTGTTTCAGCTTTGCCCTCCCTATAAATGTCTTTGCCTGAAAATAAGATAAGAGAAAGTTAATATCAATTTGATGTTAAATTTTCCTGGAAAAAGTGTAAAGATAACATTTACCCATGGTCGATGGTATGTATATTGCGTCTGCAGCCTGTATAGCTAAATTATTTCTTAATGATGTTAAACAAGCTATCATAGCTGGCGAGGAGGGTACACCAACTGACGCTTGAGGATCGTTATCCCAGTCATCACCCAA
This sequence comes from Iris macrosiphon, assembly GCA_036927795.1. Lineage (NCBI taxonomy): Eukaryota > Viridiplantae > Streptophyta > Magnoliopsida > Asparagales > Iridaceae > Iris > Iris macrosiphon. Next base: position 160,274,286 of record JAYESA010000012.1, read on the forward strand.
ATCTACTCGAGATTTATCGGATGGAACCTCGCTTAAAATATTTACAGATAAAGGAGGGGCTAGTCCCATTATTTATCTTGTAAAAGGTATAGTGATTATTAGTGAGCTCGGTCTCGAAGGCGATATAGAAGCATTACCAGGAACGGTGGTAGATGTAATCGCGACAGCAATCGCGGGCAAAGAATCTCCAGCACCTTCAGCTGGGACTGTGGAAACTCCTTCTTTAAAAGGTGGAGGATCCCTAATCACAGAATCTTCCCTAACAGGGGAAACAATTGGTTCACTCCTGGAAGAGACCCCCTTGGTGGAAGTCCTTTTAGGACCTTTAGTTGTCTGCTTCTTCTAACAAGGGGAAGCCTCTTTCTGAGTAGAAGCCTTTCGTTTATTCGAAATTATGAGAGGCTCTACTGGCGGAGCTATTATGCCTCTCGGTAATATCAATAAATAATCATCTGCACCAGTAGTTTCATCACCTTCATCAGAGGAGACAGATGGTATCTTCTCTCCTCTTGTGAACTTATGGGAGGGCATTCTGAAACTTTTATATACATCAAAATCACGATGGAAGGTATTGATGGACAAATAAAACTGTGCGGATGAATGAAGAATGTGCAACTCCATGGAGAGAGAAGTCTCGGGCACAGCACAGGTTGCTCCAGTACAACCCATGATAAAATAATGCCATCTCTAGCTCTATCAATAAGCCCACCATTGAGTTTAAAACTGGTGATGGGATTTCTCACGTAGAATTGATCATATCCAAATTGCCTGGCAAAACGGCTAGGCAGATAAGGTTCCAAGTAGCAGTGGTCCTCACTTCTATACAGCAGGTGTGAAGGTCTAATACAGACCAACCAGTAAAAGACTTCAGGAGAAAGAATAGACTTCCCCTGACCTAAATCCTGAAGTTTAGTCCCCTGTTGATTGATATATACGGGGGGAACGGTGCAGAAGAATTTCCAACTATGGGCAAAATTCAGTGCTAGTCGACAATCTATGACGCTAGTCACATTCCAAGAAGAATTCCTGTAATTCAATAGAAAGTTATTACCCGAACCACTGGCAGATCCGGGAGATAACACTCTGGTGTTGTGAAGGATTAACCATCCCATCAGATATAAGAATAGTAATTCCACACTGGGATATCCTTCGCGCTGAGTGGTATCGGCCAGCAGCACATCAGTAATAGCCCTCAGGCCAGCTTGTATCCTGTATACCATGGCAGAGAGTAGGCCCAGTCTTTCTCCAAAAATTAAATGCACTGCGGGCCATAGTGTATTACGATGAATACGATCTGCAAACGCTATGCCCGACACCACCCATCGGCGTAGCTAAATAGAAAGAAAGCCAACCAATTGAGCTTCTTTTGACAGAGGCTTTTGGTAATGCCTCATATAGCTGTAGGCTTTGGTTCCTGCAGGATAACCGCCTATCTCTTCATTAAGAACACAATCTGGAGCTCCTGCATCTTCAATAAGGTCATCTATTTTGTTGGCATTAAGGATGCTCAGAGGGTTCAAAGGTTTATCTTTGCTATCTACAACCTTGTCCTGCTTGGCATTTCTAGCCTGATGGAAGAAAAGGTAAAATACCCATTTGTTAATATGAGCCAAGTCAGAAGGCTCTCTATAAAAAGTGGTGCAGGTAAGATAGTGGCTCATCAGTTCTTGGTATACAGCCACTACCCGAGGGTGGGTATCCTTCAACTCTCTGTTGGTGGGGACGTATTCTTCATAAGGAATGTCTCTCATTGGCAGCTTTAAGATATCTGCCATCTCATGAAGTGCTAGGCCCAACTCACCTATTGGAGTAGAGAAAGTCCCAGTTAGCGAGTTATATCGCTCCATCAAAGCTAAGAACAAATTGGTGTCGATAGGCAGCCCAACACTAGTAGCACTCACAGCCTCAAATAAGTTAATACTTTCTAGCTCTATTTGAAAGTGCTTCAGGGCCCATGTAGTTAAACTGGACTATCAAAGATTGTGGGGGTTAAGCCATCCACTGGTGCCAGGATTAACCCTGGGATATACTCCTCCCTGCTCCATGAATTCATTGAAGAAAGTTGCCATTTGAAATGGCTAGATCAAAGAAGAGTCTTCACTAGGGACGCTGCCTGGTAGTAATCCTCTAAAGGGCATAATAGGGCCTGAAGGACTACTTACAATGGATCCTCGGTTAATCCTTTCTTATAGAAGATCTTCCCTGGCTGGCCATGAAGATCAGGAGTCAGAGTCCATGCCATCCTTCTGGCATGTGTGGCATGGAAGAATGCAAAAATGGGGTAATCTCTGGACATCTTTGGCAGATACATAATAGTGACCTCAACAGAAAATACCCAATCTTCCTTCTTGGGCTTTGTTTGGATTTGCTTATCAATAACATCCCCAAATAAGAAAGTTGGTTTCTTATACTCAGTTCCATCTATGTATGTCAAGGGTTCTCCACTGATCATACTCAGCAACATTCTTTCTCCTTGGGCCGAGATCAGAATTCCCCTTTCTTGAGGATACTCGTGGCCAGAGATGGAGAAAGTCACATGGGATAAGTCCTCCAAGTAGTTGGAATTTAACATTCCAGCAGCAGTGTCCATTACTTCAGCCAGAGGGGGGATCTGTAGGTCCACTGCAAAAAAGCAAGAGAATAAGTCAGTTTTACGCTGGAATTTACTTTCAGTGCATAAAATGTAAGGTGCTATATTCTTGCAGTATACGTAAAATTTTAACAGTTTGAGTTTTTACACCAAACTGCAAAAATATAGAGTTTTACGCTGGAATTTACTTTCAGTGCGTAAAATACAAGGTTTGCAGTATACGCCAAAATTTGACAGTCTGAGTTTGTATGCCAGACTGCAAAAATATAGAGTTTTATGCTAGAATTTACTTTCAGTGCATAAAATGCAAGGTTTACAGTATACACCAAAATTTTAACAGTCTTGGTTGTTACGCCAGATTACAAAATATGGAGTTTTATGCTGACACATTAAAATATGGGCGTATTTGTGCATACACGTATAATGTGTGTGAAGGGATTTTATTTCTCTCGAAGTTTTACCTATGATGCCCGGTGCACAACTAGACGGCGGAGCACTTCGTTCAGAACGAGGCTCACTTGGCCAAGTAGGAGTCGCTCGTGCTTGAGCAGAGGAGCGAGATGATGAAGCGACTTTCTTTCCTTTAGCGGCGGAGGTCTATTTTGGTGCCATAGCGAATCTGAGTTTTTCAGAAAGAGACGAAGGGTTTTTCAGAAAAAGACGAAGGATTTTTTCTCTCTCATGACCTAGGCCTATTTATACAGTTCAAATGACTCTCCGAATCCTTAACCAAATTTAATTTCTTATCATAGTCGGTTATGATTTGGGACCACGTCAGCCGATTATTTGAAAAGGAAGACAGATAGTCATGCTGCGTAATGGATTCCTGATTTTATGCTCAGGTTTTATTCGCAGACCAAAGATCCATGATTTTATGCGCAGAACAAAGATCTATAATTTTACGCACAGAGCAAGGATCTATGATTTTATTCTCAGAAGCTACGGATCTACTATTTTACGCTCAGAAGCTACGGATCTACAATTTTACGCTCAGAAGCTACAGATCTACGATTTTATGCTCAGAAGCTACGGATCTATGATTTTATGCTCAGAAGCTACGGATCTATAATTTTATGCTCAGAAGCTACGGATCTATAATTTTATGCTCAGAAGCTACGGATCTATTACTGTACGCTCAGATGCTACGGATCTATGTTACGTGGGACATATCAGTTAGCAGAATACGCGTATATATTGATAATCTGAGTTTTACGCTCGAAAAAGCCAGTTACAAGAGTTTACGAAGAAAATACTCTTTTTATCAGCATTTGCAAACAGACGACGAGTATTCAGTAACTTCTCTTATTCTTCAGTCGAGAGGACTTCATCAAACGAAGGGCCAAGAAGTTCCCTGAAAATGTTTGTCTTCATTAGAGATGACTTTTTCTTCTTTGACCATTGATAGTTCATTCGAAATTTAGCCAGAATCTTTTACATCTAGTTCAGGGATGGCCTGTTCGGCAGACATTTCTTGCCCTGTCTGGAGAATCTTTCGAGAAACCATTTTTGAAGATGATGTTCTGAATAGATGTTCTTCTTATTGAGGAAGAAGAAATGATGGTTCAAAATTCTATGTGGCTCCTCATCAAAAATAGCATGACGATTGGATTATCAAGACAATTTAATGCTAAAGAGTTTTTACGCATCTTCCTTTATGCGTAAAAGTTGGAACATGAATGGATGCATATTAATCAAAGTCTGCATAAAAATTACTTAAGCGTATTGAAGCTGCGTATTACCAGACTTTCTCACAGCAACATGGCAAATCAATAGTGCGTAAAAGAAGACAAGTTTATTAATCATGATTACGTATGATGGAAATCCATTTTTTACAAAGGATTTTTTGTCATTAATATTCAAATCACGATTACATATGACGGGAATCTATTACGCTAGGTTCTCGTCTGATGGAGATCTTTCATTTCTTGTTCTACAGTACTTCGTCAGCTCCTATACGCCGGGTGCCAAGAAAACAATTAATGGTGGGAGGATACAGAACTGGGCCTATTTTATTCAAGCCCACCCCCTATACGTCATCGGCGGCCATGCTTAGAATTGTGATTGGGATTCAAACCCAACGCAATACTGGAAGACACGACCAAGCTGTACCCGGCGATCCAGCTTCATAATAGGGGAAAATACAGCTAGCAAGTTGTGTGATCTAATACGACCCTTCCTCTATCTTTGACGAATTGCCATATAAAATTGTTGATTATCTCGAGCAAAGGAAGCTATGATATCCTTCCATAGTCCATCATTGTAGAGAATATTTGCTCGAAGATATCTCTTTTTATGGCTCCTTATATGCTGGAAGAGCATAATCTTCTTCTTTCTCGGTTCAGCCTAATGAATCTCAGCAGTCATCTTTATGGTGAAGGAAGTATGGAAAAACAAGTTCATTTGCTTGCCCTTATATTGGCAGAAGAGAACGTACAAATCCCAACAAACTTCTTAAATATTGCCGAAAAATTAGCCTCGAAGAACGAGTCAAATTTGACCATTTTTATGCTTCATTCAAAGTATTTTAAATTACGAAAAATTTGAAAATTTTGAAGGGGGTCTTATAGAAGCATAAAATACGCTGGGGAATTGTATACGTATTATACAGTCAAAACCCCCAACAGACATAAAGACCGCATAAAACAGAGCTTCAAAGTTGTTGGTATAAAATATGGCTTCAAAGCTGTCCATGTAAAATAACTTCAAGGCTGTGTGGCATAAAATATGGCTTCAGAGCTGTCCACGTAAAGTAGTGCTTCAAGGCTGTTTGGCATAAAATAGGGCTTCAGAGCTGTAAGCGTAAAACAGAGTTTCAAGGCTGTTTGGCGTAAAGTAGAGCTTCAGAGCTGTCTGCGTAAAACAACTTTAAGGCTGTGGCATAAAATATGGCTTCAGAGCTGTCCGCGTAAAGCAGTGCTTCAAGGCTGTTTAGCGTAAAGTAGAGCTTCAGAGCTGTCTGTGTAGAGCAGCGTTTCTAGGCTGCTCTACATAAAAGGTTGCTATATCTTCCTACGTAAAGTTTAAAATATGTTTATTTTTAATGCAGCGTAAAGTTATACGAGGAACTCTTCGTAGTCCTCGGATGAATTTGTCAAACAAATCAGTGAACCTGACATATGACAAAAGTACTGCACGATGATCGAGAGGACGGCTGTGATGATAATTTTGCACAGAGACCCAGGTTATCGTTTAGTGACATATTCTTGATACAAGTTATTTTTTACGCATTCAAAGAATACGCTGCCTATTCTACATGGGCAGAAATGAGTTTTACGCTCAAGATAAAGACAAAATTAGATGCCACGTCAAAAGCTGTTTCCTGTACAGAGCTCGAAGCATATCTCTGCATTTAATATACGAGATTGAAGCATATCTCTGCATTTAATGTACGAGATTTTATTCTATGTTCAAAATTTGTCATGACTGTGAAAGCTAAAACTGTGACTAATACGCTCACATCACCATCCTTGCATTTTATGCCAACCAGGCTATTTTGAACTATAGGAGTACGTCGTATGCTATCTCCTCGAAATACGCCAACTCGGCTATATTTGCAAAGGTACATGATAAGGCTATTTAGTCCAGAATATGCTCAAACCCTCAATCATGAAGGATAATTGGCTATTTTACGCTGGTTATCTATTATTCATGAATTATCAAGTTTTACGCCAATAAGACAGTTACTGGGCTTTTACGCCAACCATCTTTACGCAGGGGCAGTTACCTACATGGCTTACATGCTATGATTTTTGAGAAGCGATTATACGCGTTACCTTATAAAGGGATACGTGTCATACGCAGATTCAGAAGATTATTTGAACGTGGGTAGCAGTTATCATAACCGCAGTGTAAAAGAAGTCTTCTTTTTTACAGTTTGGTCTTTTACGCCTACAAGACAATTATTTGGCTTTTACGCCAACATGACAGTTATTTGGCTTTTACGCCAACCATTTTATGCAGGGGCAGCTACATACGTGGCTTACATGCCATGATCTTCGAGAAGCAGTTATACGAGTTACCTTATAAAGGGACACATGTCATATGCATATTCAGAAGATAATTGGAATGTGGGTAGCAGTTGTCATAACTGCAGCGTAAAAGATACAATCTTCTTCACAGTTTGGCCTTTTTATGCCAACAAGACAGTTACTTGGTTTTTACGTTAACCTGGCAGTTATTTGATTGATCTCTATAAATATAGAGACCCCGGGGGCACAAGCACAACCAGAGATCAGAAAGAAAAGAGAGCACAGACAAAGAATTTTTGGCTGACAACTTTGGCAACAGGAATTCGATCCTACTTGCAACTCTTGAAGCTTCTTATACAACACTTCTTCAACATCGTGTGGTCGAAGGAACAAAGTGGTCGACTGCAGATCAGACTTCTATAGCAATACTTTTCCAGAATCATTTTATTGTACTTAACATCCTCATATAGGACTAATTGTACTCTTTTCTCGTTTGTAAGCAAAAGTTTCATACAAACCTTCTTTGTTTAGTCATCAAACAACGTCCAGATATACCGTACGCAACTTTGGGTGCAACTAGTATATGTTGAGGCGGTCCCGTTTGGCGGGACATACTCCGTATCGCAAGTTTTTAGTTAAAAAAAAACTACGTTTTTGGTCGTTTTGGAGACCGATATTTTAACCAATAAAGCAAACTAATAAAAACTAAAAGAACTGTAAAATTTTTGGTTAGGTGGCAACCAGGATGGGTAGGGGTTTGTCTTGTCTACGACGAGAACGACGTATCGAAACTAGGGTTTTCTTGAGGAATTTTTAAGAATAGGGGATGGGTTTTTTGGTTTATCTATTGGGTTTAGGTTTATATTGGTTAGATGATGGATTATGATGAGATATGTGCTCTCTCACACACACACACACACACACACACACACACACACACACATATATATATATATATATATATATATATATATATATATATATATATATATATATACATTTCCAATTATGAGAAGGAGGCTAACCGAGAGAGGGTCGGATTACACGTGTTTTAGGATTAGTTTATATATTAGTGATAAGAATAGATTAACTTATGATTTAATTCCTATCTAAATTATATTTATATAATACTCCCTGTATTTATTCCTATCTTTTATCTTACTTTTTTGTCTTTGATTTGTTATATCTTCTTTTAGTTTTAATTTTCTTTTAATTAAAAAAATTTCTATTTTAATATCATGTCTTATTTAACTATTTATTTTTATTTTTATTATTATTATTATTATTATTATTATTATTATTATTATTTTCTTTTCTTTTCTTTTTAAAAGTATTATATGTGAAATAGTTATATATACATAATATCACACACACACACACACACACACACACACACACACACACACATATATATATATATATATATATATATATATATATATATATATATATATATATATATATACTTTATAGTTATATAAAAAATTCTTAATTTTTTTAAATTTAGAAAATAGGGGGTTACATGGCCCATGCAAGTTTAGGTAGTTGTACTCAGACTTAGAGTATTACTACAAGCCTACTATAAGATATATGATATATGATGAGAGCATACTCAATCACAACTAAAAATATTTCTAATCTATTGAATTTGTTATCTTTATCATTCTGAATGATTACTTTCTTTGAAATATTATTGTCCTTCCTTGATGCTATCGTATCTTGCACAATATTGATCCCTTATTTTGAATCTGTCTTCAGGATGCCGACGAAGAACCGATTCTAGCGCTCTGGCATAGTTTTATCGAGGTGGGCTACTTCATCCTCTCCGAGGAGGGAAGCTACTTCACATCTCTTCCAGCTCAGAGGGTTGCCTCACCGGTTTAGTTTGGGGCTTCAACAGTTTTTGCGGGAGCTCCTCCACCAGTTTCGAGGACTGTTCCAGCAGTCACAGAGGACCTTACTCCCCTACCACCGCTGCCAGCAGATGGGTAGATGTTTGTAATATTCTGGAAGATGATGAAAGCACAACAGAGGCAGATAGATGTTCTACGTTAGGGCATCGAGAGTGCTCACCAGTTAGCACCGTCATACCCCGATCCCGAAGGTTCTGAAAACCCCCCGCCGGTCATGACTCACCGCGTCTCGGCACTCCCTCGAGATCACACCTCGGGGGACAATTAGCGATTTCGTGAATTCGGAGCGTGACATATTGGTATCAGAGTATTCTATAGCATAGCTCACCTGCTCAAGATTTTATATTTTAAGTTATGCACCATACATTTCACAATATTGATGAATGAATTTTAACTACAATTGTAACATAAAATAGATACATTCATAGCGGATAAGCTTGCAATAATATGATCGTACGATGATTTTTGTGTGACAAGCATCAATGTTTCTAGTTTAGTTCTTAACATCTTGCTTCAATTATAATTATTATGATATCGTTGATCGGATAGCACAAACGAGTCAGATTGTTAAGAGTAAAGACTTGGAAGTAGGGAGCTACTCGAAAGTAAGGCCACTTACAAGTTTGAGAATCGCAAAAGAGAAAGGGGATATCTTCAAGACTTCGCTCGTGCGGCACCCCTTTGTGTTTGAGTCATGAGTTTGCGACAAAGATGTATATTATCAATCATTAAAAAAAGGAGTTTTCTTCGTGTTAATGTAAAATATTTAGCTTTTGTACTCTGCTGTTGTGTTTCTATATATATATATTATGATAGGCCTTGTATGGGCGTGCCTTACGCTCTCACGACATCGCGCCCAGGGGGAACGGTTAGCGATTCTAAGAAATCAGGGCTTGACTTGGTTAATCAGCATCACGACCGATTAACCAAGTCAGCGCACTTCATTGCCATCAAAGTTACTTGGAGCATCGATCGCCAAAAGGTGTCTATTATATTTTAAAGTTCTAGTATGGAATATAATGTATGGAACGACTATCTCATTTTGTGTCCATCTTGTAAACCCGTGCGACACCCTTTTACTTTTGAGTAAAGAGTTTGTAACAAAGATGTACATTATCAATCAAACAAAAGTGGACTTTCTTTGTGTCAATGTGAAATATTTAGCTTTCGCACTCTGCTATTATGTTTATATATATATATATATCATTATGCTAGGCCTTGTACAGGCGCACCTTATGCTCGTACGACATTACACCCAGAGGGACAGTTAGTGATTCTGTGGAATCTATGGAGAAGGTAACGCTTGATCATCCGCAGATCGTACCGCCTCATCCCGTCCCGCACCAGCCGAGGCCAGATAGAATCATTGATTTCAAGAGGATGGGGACCAAGGGGATCTTGTACACCAATAATTGGATGTGGACATAGAAAGGAACCTGCGAATGACACAGATTCTAGAGAGCCTACAGGTAGAGGCAGTGGGCAGTCCGATGTTTGATATTGCCTTAACATAATTCTAAACAGACCAGAGGATCCCGGTGCCAGGATTAACTTAGAGAGCTTTTAAAGATCTCTTTAAGGAGAATTTCTTTCCATACGTAGCTCTGAGTGCCCTAGTGAGATAGTTCTAGGACTTCGTCCAAGGGAGCATGATGGTGGACGAGTATGCCATGGAGTTCTGTAGATTTGGCAGATTTATGGAGCTGCAGAACCCCCTTGCGAGGGCGAGAAAGTTCTGAAAGGGTTTGATCAGGGAGGTTAAATCTCTCACTAGGGGTCATCTCCCTACAATATTCGAAGATATGCTCATGGATGCTAAGAGGACGGAGGATGACTTGGAGCTCAAATCTAAGAGGGGAAAAGACATATTCGGAGGAGCTAGCAATAATACAGTTCTAGCTAAGCGACCCCATTTTTAGCGGCAGAGGACTTTCCATCCATAGCATTTGCAGGCTTCAGTTCGGACACCAGTTCAGCAGGTGCTACAGCAGCAGTAACAGAGATGGGTTCAACAGACTCCTACCTGTCACTTCTTTAAGAAGACAAGCTATATCTGGGAGGTATATAGGATGAAGTTGGGAGTATACTTATATTATGATACAGAGGGACATCAGATGAGGGATTATCTAATATTTTTTTGTCGTGCAGCTCAGAGAGCAATCCCATTTCAGAGAGCACCAGCGAGGCCACCTACGGGTCAGCAGAGAGAACTATATTGCAGATACAACAGCAGAGGTTTGTTCAGCGCCAGTAGTAGAGAGGTGTACAGTAGGGGATAGTGTTCGCCATGACGGTCGAGGTGATCGAGCCAGTAGAAAATATTATATCAGGTTCAGCTCTTCTTAATTATATTCTAGCTTATGATTTATTTAATTTTGGTGATTCCTATAATTTTTGTTACGACTCGCACCCAAAATTTGGGTATGAGTCATGGGTACGTCCAGCCTACGCTGCAGCATCGGTGGTAGAACACTGTCTAGGTCACAATAATATACTAAACAATACTCACAACCTGTCAATGATATCAACTCTATAAGGAGGACAATAACATCTCACAATAGCTCATAATATAATCTCAATCATAACAACTATAAGAGTATAAGGCACAATAAAAGATGAGAAGAATGACATAGTTAAACACCATGTCTCAAATAAAGATAAACCACAGTCTAACTGTCTAACATAAAGTCTCCACAAGTCCCAACATAAACTCAGAATAAGTCTAACATAAACTGAAAAAACCACAAATAAGTCTCAGTGCATAAGATAAATACTGTCTAGATAGCTGCAGGTAATATCTCCTCTAAATGAATAGTCTCCTCTAAGATCTCTAGTGTGTAGTCTGCATCTATACCTGGTCCGTAGTGTGTGGGACAAAAGTCCTCAAGATCCTCTGAAAAAAATATTCAGTCAGGATTGGAGTAAAGTACAAGCACTAACAGCAGTTCCACATATATTAACAAAAACTATAACATAGTGTAAAGAAATACAAGATAGATATGAATACTAGCAATAAGAATACTGGAATAATGAAGTACTGAAATAAAGAAATACTGGAGCATATCATCATCAATATACATCTAGCAATGAATAGAAATACAAGTGCATGCTAGAACAATGAACTGGAATATAAGTAATGCTAGAGCAATAACTAGAACATAAGGAATACTAGATCAGTATACTAGAGATAAATGTCAAGAACATCTAGCTAAGTGTGTGAAACATCAACATATCATGTGATCAGCTTGGGACTGATTAGGCTCGTTATATATGATTAGCTATGATTCATGTAAGGTCAGGCTAACCATCCGGATAGCTATGATGCAAGCAATAGTCAGGCTAATCACATGTAACAGGCTATGAGGCATATAATGGTCAGGCTGCACCGACGTGAGGTGTGGGTGAGCTATGATGCATGTAGAGTTGGGTATGATCACATAAGCTACTAATATTTCCCTGTTTCCCCAACTAGTACGATGGATTCCAAATCATGACTTCTCGTGACAGGTCTCGATGATGCCAACTCGTGTAAACAACAGTGTCAGAATCATGTACGCTATATGACTAGAATTATAGAGATAATCAACATAATAAAAACTATCAGAGAATATACTTGCTTGTGGTCCTTAGCTGGCAATACCAATGTCCTATTTTTGGTATCTCGTCTGAATTATCCAACAGTCCTATAGATATTATTTAATGATAATACAAATCAGTCGATACACCAACACACATAATCAATAACTCAATGAACTCAGAGATTACGCTAGGGGTGACACTTATCATCTACAGGGTCAAGTGTGCGTCTAGTTGTACGGGTCATGTCTGTAATTGCTGTGTATAATAGAAAGTCAATTAATACGGGTCTTGCCAGTACGTCACTGTATATATGGCAGTCTGCTAATAATTCACATGATCGCAGGTTAATGTAACTACGGGATATCCGTAATTTTACTAGGTCACCTAGTACATATATAATTATACATAGCCTTAACCAGCATATAACATTAATACTTATAATATATATGTGTACCAAATAAATACATATACCATATATATATGTGTATATATATACTAATTGAATTCATATACTATATATATAGAACAATTATATACATATTAAACATATACTAAATACATATACTAATACATATATACTAATTGAGTTCACATAATATATATATATATATATATATATATATATATATATATATATATGTATATATATACCAATTATACCAAATATACAATATACGTATATTAAACATAGCTAAAATACGTATGCATACTAATAAGAACTACGTGTATGCATGTACATGTACGACAGAGGAAGAACTCGAACCTGTGTATGCGGGACGAGGCATTCGTATCAAGGTCGTCGATGGGGTGCTCAGTTCAATCGAGCGGGTCAAGGGCTCGCGAGGTCCGATGTGCCGCGAGTTCAGGCGTTCAGTCGGCTTCAATGGATTAAAAATGGCTCCGGTCGTGACGAAGAGGGCGGAGGCAACTGGCAACGGCGCTCCAGTCGGGTTCTAGTGCAGTCGGTGGCGAGGATGGCGAGATGACAGCATCGGGTTCAAGCTCCGACGGGTCTCCGGCGCTGTACAGGCATCACGTGCTCAGGTGCAGCAGTTCGTCGTCGGCTGGCGAGAGCAGCGTTCAACAGACGGGACAGCGGGTTTACGATAGTTTCAGCGGGATGACGAGGTAAGTATAATGGGTGAGTCAGGGGGATGGCGAGGTCAGGGTGCATGTAGAGAATAACCGCGGCAAGGGGGTTCATTCTGGTGGGAGGAGTCAACTACGTGATGGGAAAGAGATGATGAAGGTGGTAATGAATAGTAAGGGGAGGGGTTACGGCTAGGAGTAGGTTAGGTTTAGAAGGAAAAGAAAAAAGTAAAGAAAAAGGAATTTATATATGTATACTATTGGGTTGACCTTGAATAAGGGCTTGGTTAACACTTGGAAAAAGGGCTTCTCTTATGGGTATTCCAAGGGCTATGATTTTCTAGATTCCAAATGGATGGCTAGGATTGCATTTGGTTCAAAGTTTGGAGGGCTATGGTTTAAGGAGGTTGATGTTGAATTACACACTCCCAAAATTATAAAAAAATTCTCATAAAAGAGAAATGGGTTTCTTCACATGTTGTATCCAACGGGGTGGACACCTTAATGCACTTTTGCATAAAAGTGCCCAACAATTAGAAAATTATACAAAGTTAGGTTTATGGTTTAATTTAATTAAAATAAATATAATTAGTGTTCTAAAATTAATTAGAAGTACAAAGAACTAAAATTAAGTAGGACACAAGTATCATAAATTAAGTAGACTCAGAACAGAATATTATCCTAATTTGGGTTGCACAAAATGGGTCAAAATATACAGATTATACCAAAATTAAAATAAAGAATTTTGTCCTCGAAATTAAAATTAAACTAGCACAAGAATAAACAATCAAACAAGGAATTATACCTCAAGTCTCGAAGATATACGGATACTGCTCGCACTTTTTTTTCTCTCTCTCACAGGTTGACTTGCCTGGAGAGTGATGTCTCCATGCAACACGAACCAAAGGAATAGTCTGATTCTGTAATACCTTCTCTCTACGATCCAAGATCTCTACGGATTGTTCAGGATAGCTGAGCGTCGGTCCAACCTTAATTTCTGAGTGATCTAGTACGTGACTAGGATCTGTCATATACCATATCAACTGCAACACATGGAACACGTCATGCACTCCATCTAGAGCAGGTGGCAAGTCCAGTCTATAGGGCACTGCATCGACCCTTGGAAGAGTACCGAAAGGTCCAATGTATCGTGGACTAAGCTTTCCGCCTCTACTAAAATAAATCGTGCCCCGTGTCGAAGAAATCTGTAGGAATACCAAATCGCCAACCTAGAATAAACTGTCTTAACACGCAATCTAAAACAAAACAATCATAAACTAATAAATAACAAAACCTATACCTGAAACTCTAGAGGTCTACGGTGGCTATCGGCCCAATGTCGTTGTCTATCCTACGCCACTCGTAGTCTGTCTCTAATGAGTTTTACCTTTTCTGTTGCATTTACGATCATTTTTGGTCCTAAAAAAGCTCTCTCTCCAACATCATTCCAAGATAATGGTGTACGATACCTTAGTCTATATAAAGTCTCGAATAGTGACATCTCAATACTGGCCTGGTAGTTGTTGTTGTAAGCAAACTCTACTAGGTGTAGATGATCCTTCCAAGAACCTCCAAGATCCAAAACGCAAGTGCGTAGCATATCTTTAAGAGTCTGAATAGTCCTTTCAGACTGCCCGTCTATCTGGGGATGATACGCGGTACTGAACTTGATCTGAATGCCCAAGCTAGCCTGCAGACTCCTCAAGAAGTAGAAAGTAAAATGACTATCCCAATCTGAGACAATACTCACAGGAACTCCATGTAATCTGATAATCTACCGCACGTACATCTCTGCTAGCTTCTCTGTCGATGTACCCACTTTGAAAGGTAAGAAGTGGGCTGATTTGGTCAACCTATCCATGATGACCCAAATCACGTCCTTTCCTCCTGGAGAATGTGGAAGCCCTGAAATAAAGTCCATAGTCATGTGATCCCACTTCTATTCTGGAATAGGTAAAGGTTGAAACAATGCTCCTAGCCCCTGTCGATCTGCCTTTACTTGCTGGCACACTAAACATCGGAATATAAAGCGTGCTACCTCATACTTTATACCATACCATCATACGTGTTCCGTCAGATCTTGATACATCTTATTGGCACCGGGATGCATCGAGTACTGAGAGTAATATGCCTCCTATAAAACCTTTTCGTTCAGTTCTTCATTCGGCACACACATCCTCATGCCATGCCATAAAGATCCATCATCCATAATAGTGAAGTCATCTGTCAATCTTGTCCGAACTTGTGCCCTGATACTCCTCAGTCTCATCCTCATACTATGCAGCTCTAATCTTATCCATCAGCTCTGATTGTATTTGTAATCCCCATATCTGAATCTCAATACCTGGAACTAGTACTTTAATTCCCAAGCTCTCAAGATCGACCAATAAATATCTATCTGTAGTCAAGTACATAGCCATCGGATACCTACTCAAGGCATCGGCGACTACGTTGGCCTTTCCTAGATGGTACTATAATGAGATATCGAAGTCTTTCATCAACTCTAACCACCTTCTATGTCTTATATTCTTCTCCTTTGTGTAAATACGTACTTCAAGCTCGTGTGGTCTGTGAAGATCTCCACACGCTCTCCGTACAGATAGTGTTTCCACAATTTTAGAGCAAAGATAACTGCTGTCAACTCCAAATCATGAGTGGGGTAGTTCTTCTCATGAGGTCATAATTGTCTTGAAGTATAGGCAATTACTTTCCCATGCTGCTGAAGAATGCATCCCAAACATTTTCCTGAAGTATCACTGTAGATAGTGAAACCTCTTGTCCCTGACGGCAACGTAAAAACTGGAGTTATCGTCAATCTCTTCTTTAGCTCATCAAACGTGGCCTGACATTCCTCTGTCCAGAAAAAATCCATATCTTTTTTGGTCAGCCTAGTCATCGTCTCTACAATCTTGGAGAAGTCTTGTACGAACCACCTGTAGTATCCTGCTAGTCCGAGAAAGCTCCTGATTTCAGCTATCGTACTGGGGGTAGACCATGACTCTACTGTCTCTATCTTCTTTGGCTTAACTAAAATTCTGTCACCCATCACCATATATCCAAGAAATTCAACCTTGTCAAGGAAGAACTCACACTTTGAAAGCTTTTCATACAACTCTTCCTTCCTGAGAGTCTCCAAGACTATCCTCAGGTGCTCTTCATACTTCTTTGGGGTCTTCGAATAGACAAGAATATTGTCAATGAACACCACTACAAACTTGTCAAGGTACTGATGAAATACCTTGTTCATCAAGTTCATGAATATTGTGGGTGCATTGGTTAAACCAAACGACATTAATATGAATTCAAACTGGCTAAATCTGGTCCAAAAAGCTGTCTTCGGTATGTCTTCACTCTTCACCTTCACCTGGTGATAGGCTAACCTCAAGTCTATCTTTGAAAATACCTTCACTCCGCTCAATTGATCAAAAAGATCATCTATCCTAGGCAGCGGATATTTATTCTTGATAGTGAGGTTGTCTAGAGCTCTATAATCGATACGCATGTGTACCGTGCCATCCTTCTTCGGTACGAACAATACCGGAGCTCCCCATAGTGATGAACTGGATCTAATGAAACCTTTGTCCTGCAGCTCCTTAACTTGCTTCTTTAGTTCTACCAACTCGTTGTTGTTGACTCTATAGACATGTTGCAAAATAGGCTCCGCTCCTGGTATCAAGTCTATAGAGAATTCAATATCTCTGTATGGCGGCAAACCTGGCAACTCCTCTGGAACTACATCCATGAACTCTGCTATCAGTGGATGTGGTAACTCCTCTTCTTCCATCCTGGCTCTGCAAAAAGTGCCTCTGCTCTGCCTTGCTGCTTGTTTGGCGACCTCAAACTCTGGTTCTCCTGGTGGTCAAAATACTACTCTGCCTCCGTGACAATATATAGAAGCATGGTGTTTACTTAACCAGTCTATTATGAGTACAATATCGTATTCCGGAAGTGGCATGACTGGTAAACTCACACTCAACTCTCGGCCTTCCAATGACACTCTCCGATCCTTGCAATAATCACGGACTAGGATAATGCCTCCTCCTGTCATGATCTTGCAAGTCCTATCTAATGGTTCCTTTTCTAAATGATTCTTAAGGGCATAAGATACAGATAAGAAACTATGGAAAGCACCAGAATCAAATAATGTAAGTGCTGGAATAGAATCGAGAGAAACTGAACCTAAAATTACGTCTCTATCTGGTTCGGTCGCCTCGATCGTCATGGCATAAGAACGTACCTGTGGTGCACCTCTCTGCTACTGCTGGTACTGAGCAAACCTCTGCTGCTATGGTGGAAGTGGAGGTCCCCTCTGCTGGCCTCCTGGTACAGTAGGTACTCTGGCTGGTCCTCTCTGAGCGGTTGCTCCACCCTGACGAGCCTGAATAGATGGGCAGTCCCTAAGCTGATGTGCTAATGATCCACAGGATAAGCATATACCCAATCTCTTCCTGCAGATGTCTCTAGTATGTCCTATCTTTTCTTAATACACATACTGGGCAATGGGCTGATTCTGTCTATGTGGCTGCTGTTGCTGGATTTTCCATGAACTGGTGCCTGGTGCTACTGATGCTGCTGTTGATACGGCCTTTATTGTTGTTGAAAGTGTGGGCGCTTGGCCGATCCTGTGTTACCACCTGTTCCTCCAAAAGTGTCACGTCCTCTCTTGGGCCTGAGGTCCAAGTCATCTTCAGCAATCTGGGCATCCATCAGAATAGCCTCAAATGTAGTAGTGCGTTATCCTGAAGTACGAGACTTAATATCTCTATTCAATCCCTCACTAAATTTTGGTGCTCTGTCTCCTGGTCTCGAATCATCGATGGCACAAATTGACTCAATCGGCAAAACTCTGCGACGTATTCGTCAACTGACATGCTCCCTTGGACTAAGTCATGGAACTGACTTTCCAATGCTCCCAAAGCTAAGTTAGAAAATAACTTCTCCTTGAAGATCTCCTTGAAGTCCTCCCAAGTAAGTCCTCCGTTAGTGAGTCTCAGCTCTATACGATACCATGTCAGGGTGATATCAAACATCAGACTGCCAGCAGCCTCGACCTGAAGAATCTCCAGAATCTGCGCCAAATGCAAGTTCCTCTCTATATTCTCTAGCCTTTCGTCAGCGTAGAGTATCCCCTCAGTACCTTTGAACTCTCGAGGCATCATCCTCTTAAAGTCCACTATAGTACCTGGCCTATGGAGCTGCTGGCCAGGATGCTGCTGTTGTCGTACTTCTCTCTCCACAGCCTAGAGAGCCACCGGATGAGCATTCTCCATGCTCTCTCTCATCAGCTCTTTCTGTGCCTAGTGTGCCTCTGCTTGCACCTTATGAGCCTCAGTTTGAATATGCTGAGCTTCTATTGTTACTCTCTAGGCCTCTAACATACCCTGGATAAGTACGAACTTCTGTGCCCCGTTAGTGATCACACCTCCGAGAATCGGTATCGGTGGTGGTGGAAGGTTGTCCGTCATAACTAGGGCAATCCTTTGAACAGGTGGAAGAGGAATCCTATTAGCTGCAGATACTCTCGCACGAACAGGAGATGTAGGAGGAACTCCAATGTCTATTCGTCAGGTCGAGAGGTGGCAGACCTCTCTAAAGCTGCTTCTTCCATTCTCAAAGACCTAGTCTTCGGCGGCTTCCTAAAGACAGACTGAAAATAATCAATTACGGTAATAGACACGATATCATCAAGGAAGGACAGTAAAATTCTAAAGGAAGTAATCATTCATAATAGCATTCTCAAGATCAGAATTTCCTAGTTATGTTTGAGCATACTCTCATCCTAAATCATATTTCCTATATCCTATCGCAGGCTCGTAGTAGTACAACTAAGTTGTCGCACTACCACGATAACGCATAACTTGCGAAGCTAGACCTGCATGGGCCACAACTAAAAATATGTTATGACCCGTACCCGAAATTTGGGTATGACTCGTGGGTACGTCCAGCCTACGCCACAGCATCGGCGGTAGAATGCTGTCTAGGTCACAATAATATACTAAACAATACTCATAACCTGTCAATAATATCAACTCCATAAGGAGGACAATATACATCTCATAATAGCTCATAATATAATCTCAATCACAACAAACATAAGAGTATAAGGCACGATAAAAGATGAGAAGAATGACATAGTTAAACACCATATCTCAAATAAAGATAAATTACAGTCTAGCTGTCTAACTGTCACGACCCGCACCTGGTTTAAGGGTACTACTCGGAAACAACGTCCAGCCTACGCCGCAGAATTGGCGGTAGAAAGCTGTCTAGATAATCTATCTAACAATATAATAAACCACCAATAATGATAGTATACTCAATCACAGAACTAAGATAGAAATAAGCACGAATCAGATAAGAATAGAATAGTCACAATACAACTCATGAGTCTAAAATAATACATCAATGAGTCTGAAGAACAACAAAATGAGCTGGAGACAAATCCAGTACAAAAGAATACTACGAGGCTACAACTCCAGGGTCAACTGTCTCAGTTGGGATAAGTCCCTCTTGAGCCAGGGTCTCAGAATCTAAACCCACAACATCCTGGGGTCCATAAAAGGTAGGATACCACTCCTCAGTATCATCTGGAAAAATATATCCAGTCAGGAAAGGAGCAGAGTATATCTCTAACAGTAGTTCTAATTAATGATAAAAACTATGTAGCAGTAAATAGCTGTGGATAAACAAGATGCACAAAAGATATAAGAGATATATGTATGATAAGGAAATACTGGAAATAAATACAATAATGAACAATATGCCAATAAAATAATAATACTAATGACTAAGTGTGTGAGTACTAGCTTAACATTTGATCGGCTTGGGCAAGATGCAATACGGCCTGGCTAATCATAAGTGCGGTTTATGATCAACACTATTCATTTACCAGTACTTTATTCAATAGGGATTTGATCACATATCTATACTAATACTCCCCACCCCCGACTGGTATAATAGATCCAACCACGGTATGCTATGGCACGAGATTCCCCAAGAAGATAGCTAGTCTCCCCGAGAATCGGTGGCTGTACATGTACAAGATAACCAATGAAACAATACTTGCACCATATACACTATATACCAAGGAATAATATCTCATGACGAGATCCGAATATACCAATCCGTGTAACCATAGTGTCAAGAGAACATGGATATCTATACTAGATACAGTGAATATAGAGGATATCATAAATGAGAAACTATCAGAGAATGTACTCGCCTGAAGTCCAATGAATAGTCTCACAGATGTCTGACTCGGTACCTCGAAGACCTAGATATGGAATACAACATCAATACAAGGTCCCGCAAAGAGAACAAGTTAAACTAGTCAACTTCTAGGTCAATAAGTCAATTCTAAGTCAAAAGTCAACTGTGGTCAACTCTAAAGTCAAATAAAGTCAACTATGGTCAACCCAAGGTCAACTATCTATTTCTAGGTTGTACAAGTCTAGCACCAAAAACTTGGATCAAAATACTAAGCTCTAAGTCATAAGACTATGTCCTTAAATATTAGGATACCGTATCTTCGGATACGTGAATCCAAAATAAACCTCACAATACTAATATTAATAATAATGCATAATATAGAATATTAAATACAACAATTTAGGAATCAAGGTTTTGAACCCAATTGGTATCCACACAAAGTAATGCTCAAGATACATATAGGTATATTATTTACTCTAATACATAATATATTATATAGAAACTAATATATTATATATAAATAAAATAATAACAATACTAGTATTATATCTCACCACAAATACATTTAGATACACATATATATATATATATATATATAAATATAATATATAAGGTATAAACCCAAAACTGCCTAACTGTCACTGAAAAACTGTGTGGAAAATAATTAATTTCAATAAACAGACCTATAGTGACAGTCCCGACTGTCACAGAAAAACTGTCGCCAAAACGCTGTATAAAAAATCCACTGCTGACTGATTGGTGACAGTTCAAACTGTCGCAGAAAAACTGCCGCTGAAAAACTGCTCATTCCCGCCCGCTGCATTAATGACAAAACTGTCATTAATGCCCAAAGACTACTACAGCGGCTGCTGCTTTAATGACAGCATCTGTCATTAATAGCAGCTGTCGCGAAAAAAAACAATTAATATATAACTATATATATATATTAATAAATATAAATCAATATAAATCAATATATATATATATATATATAACAATTAATAAATATATACTTATATATATACATAATCCTACACAAATAAATACTAATAGTTACAAACACATTGCATGTATTAATGTACATATTTTACATGGCTAGAAGCACACATAAAAATATATTCATTAATATACAAATAATACATAATAATTATAATTAATATAATTACATATTTAAGCACATAAATATATTTTATAAAATATTTATATATAATTTATTTTATTAACATAAGTTGTAATATGTATAAATGCACGTAAAGAAAGCTACATATATATTTATACATCATATTAGTACACATAAAAATATATAGATCTATGCTACAATAAATACTATAATAAATACACTAAAAATAAATATATAACATCCATATATATTTACTAACTATAATTCAAGAATTAAAACATAAATAATTAGATCTATTCATAAATACACACAATTGGAGAGTATCACACCGTATCCCACTAGATCTAGGATACGCATGCGACACGAGTCCAAAACACAACCAATTGTACCCCGAAGGACACAAACAAGTTACAAATATTATTTATGAATAAATCAAAGTGTCAAAAGTAGATCTATGTGTCCGTGTCAAAATACGACATGTACAAAGTCCCGTGTCGGAGGAAAAATCTCCAAAATGACACGTATCACCAATTTGTTGGGATACGACCTACACGTACCCAATTGTGGATACGACACTAACCCCAAACACATAAGCACATGCCCAATTGATCTATAGGATCAACTGACACACACAATAAAATGTAAATTCGGAATTCCATCAAAATTGACACAAAAAGTACCATAACTTTCTTCATGGGTCTCCTATGAACACAAAACCAAGTCCTATGGGTAGTACATACATATAGGTTAATTTTACATGATTAAATCTCAGATTTAGAAGCTATTTTAATGGAAAAAACTGAATTATACCTATTGGAAGATGGATTCCTAATGAAACCTCCAATTGAGATGAACTTGCTTCCAAATTGTAGATCCTTGCTCCTCTTTGTAGATCCTTGCTTCCTCCTTCTAGATCCTTGCTTCTCAACTTTCTAATGGTGAATTAGAAAGAATTTGGAATAAATTTGGTAGGGAATTGGAATAGGAATGAAAGGAATTTGGGAGTGGGGAATTCTAGATCTAGATTTGGAAATGAGAATGAGAGGAGAGAGAAAATTTCCCCCCTCTAATATAGGCCGGCCTTACCCCTTCCCCAAGCAATTATGAAATTTCCAATGTACCCCTTGGGGCCTCTCATGAAGAAATAATTAAGGAAGGAAGCTTCTAGTCTAATAATTTAATTAATTTAATCCATCTCCTTAACAATGGGCTTTCTAAATGGGCCAAGTTTAACTAATTAATTCATGTCGGTCCATGGGTCCAAACTAAACTAGTTGGGTCCACTAATATAAGTCCAAAATAATTAAATAACATCTAACAACAATTAAATAATACAACAAATAATAATTTATAATGCACAATATTTAATTAAATAGGAAAAGACTAAAATACCCTTTCCTAGAAATTATGGTAGTGACAAGTCTACCCTCCTTAAAAAATTTCGTCCTCGAAATTCAAAAAAACTACCCCCAGAAAATCATAAAACAGAACTAAAGAATCATAATTAACTAATGAACAGAACATAACTAGAAAATAACATACCTCAAGGTACAAACAAATATAAATAACGCTCTTGCATGTCATCCTCTCTCTCCTAGGTAGACTCCCCCGGAGAGTGATGCCTCCATGCAACGCGCACCAAAGGAATAGTCTGGTTCCTCAGCACCTTCTCTCTCCAATCCAGAATCTCAACTGGCTGCTCTGGATAGCTAAGAGTAGGGCCCACCTCTATCTCCGAGTGATCCAATACATGACTAGGATCTGTCACGTATCGTCTCAACTGCGACACATGAAACACGTTGTGCACTCCCTCCAATGCAGGTGGCAAGTCTAGTCTATAAGCAACTGCACCGACCCTCTCTAGAATAGTGAAAGGTCCGATGAATCGTGGACTAAGCTTTTCGCCTCCACCGAAGCGAATCGTGCCTCGTGTCGGAGAAATCCTCAGAAACATCAAACTACCCACCTATAACAAAATACCATCTTAAGAACTTAATCTATAACAAACAAGAACAAGCACAAACAAAATCTAAACTATACCTCAAACTCCAAAGGTCTCCGATGGCTATCGGCCCAATGCCGCTGTCTGTCCTGCTCCACTCGAAGTCTGTCTCTGATCAACTGAACCTTCTCCGCTGCATCCACAACCATCTCTGGCCCAAGCAAAACTCTCTCTCCAACATCGTCCCAAGACAAAGGAGTACGACACCTCCGACCATATAGAGCTTCAAAAGGTGACATCTCTATACTGGCCTGGTAACTGTTGTTGTAAGCAAACTCTACCAAATAGAGATGGTCCTCCCAAGAACCCCCGAAATCTAGTACACAAGTTTGCAACATATCCTCGAGAGTCTGTATAGTCCTCTCTGACTACCCATCTGTCTGGGGATGATATGCAGTACTGAACTTGAGCTGAGTGCCCAAACTCTCCTGCAAACTCCTCCAGAAATAAGAAATGAAACGACTATCTCGATCTGAGACTATGCTGACGGGAACTCCGTGTATCCTAACGATCTGCCTCACATACATCTCTGCCAGCTTCTCCGTAGACAAACCCACCTTGAAAGGCAAAAAGTGGGCCGACTTGGTCAACCTATCAATAATGACCCAAATTGCGTCCTTCCCTCCTGGAGATCGTGGAAGTTCGGACACAAAATCCATAGTAATGTGTTCCCACTTCCACTCTGGAATGGGTAATGGCTGAAGTAAACCTCCTGGCCTCTGTCTCTCGGATTTTACCTGCTGGCACACTAAGCATCTGGATACAAACTGTGCCACTTCCCTCTTCATGCCATACCACCACACACTCTCTCGCATATCCCGATACATCTTGTTAGCACCTGGATGTATGGAATACTGAGAGCGATGCGCTTCCTACAATACTTCCTCTTGCAACTCCCCACTAGGCACACACAATCTAACTCCATGCCTCAAAGATCCATCCTCTGTAATAATGAAATCATCCTCCAATCCTGCTCTCGCCTGAGCTCTGATACTCCTTAGAGATACATCATCATACTGTACTGCCTTGATCCTGTCCATCAAATCTGAGTGTATCTGCAATCCCTACATCTGCATAGCATACCCAGGAACAATCACCTCAATGCCCAAGCTCTCCAAATCCTCCAACAAATATCGATCCTGCGTCAAGAACATAGCTACCGAATACCTGCTCAAAGCATTGGCAACTACATTTGCTTTCCCAAGATGATACTGCAAAAAGATATCAAAATCCTTCATCAGTTCCAACCACCGACGCTGCCTCATGTTCAACTCCTTCTGCGTGAAAACGTACTTCAAGCTTTTGTGGTCTGTGAAGATCTCCACACGCTCTCCGTACAAATAATATTTTCACAACTTCAGGGTGAATATGACGGCTGCCAACTCCAAATTATGGGTAGGATAGTTCTTTTCATGAGGACGCAATTGCCTGGATGCATAGGCAATCACTTTCCCATGCTACTAAAGAACACAACCTAAACCCTTCCCCGATGCATCACTATAAATAGTGAAACCTCCGGACCCTGATGGCAACGTCAAAATAGGAGCAGACGTCAACCTCTTCTTTAACTCCTCAAAAGCAACCTGGCAATCCTTCGTCCAAATAAACTCCATATCCTTCCTTGTGAGTCTGGTCATCGGCTCGGCAATCCTCGAAAAATCTTGCACAAACTTCCTGTAATAGCCTACCAATCCCAAGAAACTCCTGATCTCTGCTACTGAACTCGGAGTCTTCCAAGATTCTACTGCCAAAATCTTCTTCGGATACATTGAAATACCATCACCAGTCACAACATGCCCCAAGAACTCCACCTTGTCCAAGAAAAACTCACACTTGGACAACTTCCCATACAACTTCTCCTTCCTTAACACATCCAACACAATCCTCAAATGTACCTCATGCTCCTCCAGTGTCCTCGAGTATATGAGTATGTCGTCGATGAACACCACCACGAACTTGTCAAGGTACTGGTGGAACACCTTGTTCATCAAGTTCATAAATACCGCCGGTGCATTAGTCAAACCAAACGACATCACCATAAACTCGTACTGACCATACCGAGTTCTAAAAGCAGTCTTCAGTATGTCCTCCGGCTTCATCTTCACTTGATGGTAGCCTGATCTCAAATTTATCTTAGAAAATACCTTCGCACCACTCAACTGATCAAACAGATCATTAATCTGTGGTAAAGGATACTTATTCTTGATAGTGAGATTATTCAAAGCCCTGTAATCAATGCACATGCGCACCGATCCATCCTTCTTCGGTACAAACAATACCGGGGCTCCCCATGGTGAAGAACTCGATCTGATAAACCCCTTATCCTGTAATTCGTCCACCTGCTTCTTCAACTCGACCAGCTCGCTGTTGTTTACTCTATAAACATGCTGCAAAATTGGTTCTGCACCTGGCACCAAGTCTATAGAAAATTTAACATCTCAATCTGGCGGCAATCCTGGCAATTCCTCAGGAAACACATCCAAGAACTCTGCTATCAATGGATGCGGCAACTCCTTGTCTTCTACCATAGCTCCACAAATAATGCCTTTGCCTTGCTCCGCAGCTCCTCTAGCAAACTCGAACTCTGGCTCTCCTGGCGGACCAAACAAAACTCTTTCTCCTCTACAGTCTATGCTAGCACGGTGCCTACTCAACCAATCCATCCCGAGTACAATGTCGTAGCTCGGAAGTGGCATTACAAGTAAATACGCACTCAACTCTCGGCCTCCCAGAGTAACTCTCCGATCCTTGCAAATATCATTAACCAGGATAATGCCTCCCTCGGTCATGATCTTGCAAGTCCTAAGCAAAGACTCAGCTACCAAACCATGCTTTAGAGCAAAAAAAACAGATACAAAACTATGGGAAGTACTACTATCAAACAAAGCTAAAGCTGGAATGGAATCAAGAAGAATAGAACCTGCAATGACATCTCCGGTGGGTTCCTCCTCTTCGACTGTCATAGCAAATGCTCGTCCCTGTCGAGCATCTCCCTGCTGTTGATGCTGGACAAAACGCTGCTGCTGTGTCGAAAGCGGTCCCCTCGGCTGTGCTGCAGGTGGTCTCGTTTGTGTCCTCGAAGCTGGAGCTGTTCCTTGAACTGCACGACGAGGACACTCCCTCGATTGATGCCCTTCAGTACCACAATATGAACAAACTCCTAGCCTCCTCCTGCAAACTTCTCAGATGTGGCCGGGTTTCTTGCAGAAGTTGCATGGAGCTTGCTGTAACTGTCTCTGCTGCTGAGGTGCCTGGTGAAAAGGCGCTCTAGCTGGAGTCTGGTTCTGCTGTGGCTGCTAGAAAGGTCTGGACTGGAAATAAGGACGTTTGGCAGATACTGCACTGCCGTTGGCCCCCAGAAAAGAATCACGGTCTCTCTTGGTCTTCAAACCCAGATCCCGCTCAACCTTAAGTGCCTCCGCAAGTATCTCCGAGTATGTCTCATAAAAAGACGGAATGAGAATCTTCACTTCCCAGTTTAGACCCTCACAAAAACGAATAGCTCGAACCTCCGGTTCTCTCACCAAATACTCTGCAAATCGGCTCAACCTACCGAACTCTGCAGCGTATTCCTCCACAGACATGCTCCCCTGAATGAGACTCTCAAATTGTCTCCACAAGTCAAGCCTGTCCATCCGGGCAAAAAACTTTTTCTTGAAAAGGTCCTTGAATACCACCCAAGATTGTCCTACGTCAACCAGTATTGGCTCATTCCTGAACTAAGGGCGAGTAACGTCGAACAGTTGAAGTCCTACCGTCTCAACCTTCAAATCTTCAGAAAGACGGGACACCCTCATAAGACGCTCAATGTCCTCGAGCCAATCATCAGCATAGACGATGCCCTCCGTCCCTTTGAAAACCCTAGGCTCCAGTTTTTTGAAGTCCTGAATGTTGCCTGGCTGAAGCTGAGCAACCTGAGGAACAACCTGCTGCTGGACCGGAATTCCTCTCTCAACTACAGCACGAGCAAGCTGATGAGCACTCTCGATGCCTTGCCGTAGGACGTCGGTCTGCCTCTGATGTGCCTCTGACTGCGCCTTCTGTGCCTCGAGCATCTCACAAAACAGTGTAAACATCTGTGACGTCTCAGCTGGCACAGGAGGTGGAGGTGGAAGCCCCTCAGATACAGCTGGCACAGTCCTCTGAGTAGGTGGTGGACCTCCGAAAGCAGCTGACACTCCAATCACTGGAGAAGTGACTGGTGCAGGCCCTCGAGATATCGCAGATCTCTCAAAAGCTGCTCTCCCCTGCTGTGATCTAGTCTTAGGCGGCATCCTGAGACAAAGCGAAAGAAAGAATCAATATGGCACAAGATGTAAGACATCAAGGAAAGGACAGTTTAAGGGATCAAGTATCAATGTCAAAGAAGAATAGTTGAATCAAAAGAATTTTCCTAGATGTGATTGAGTATCTCAGCCTATTTCCTATATCCTATCGCAGGCTCGCAGTAGTACAACTAAATTGTCGCACTACCACGATATCACATACTTGTGAAGCTAGACCTGCATGGGCCACCACCAAAAATGTGTCACGACCCGCACCCGGTGTAAGGGTACTAGTCGGAAACAACGCCCAGCCTACGCCGCAGAATCGATGGTAGAACGCTGTCTAGATAATCTATCTAACAATATAATAAACCACCAATAATGATAGTATACTCAATCACAGAACTAAGATAGAAATAAGCACGAATCAGATAAGAATAGAATAGTCACAATACAACTCATGAGTCTAAAATAATACATCAATGAGTCTGAAGAATAACAAAATGAGCTGGAGACAAATCCAGTACAAAAGAATACTACGAGGCTACAACTCCAGGGTCAACTATCTCAGTTGGGATAAGTCCCTCTTGAGCCAGGGTCTCAGAATCTAAACCCACAATATCCTGGGGTCCATAAAAGGTAGGGTACCACTCCTCAGTATCATCTGAAAAAATATATCCAGTCAGGAAAGGAGCAGAGTACATCTCTAACAGTAGTTCTAATTAATGATAAAAACTATGCAGCAGTAAATAGCTGTGGATAAACAAGATGCACAAAAGATATAAGAGATATATGTACGATAAGGAAATACTGGAAATAAATACAATAATGAATAATATGCCAATGAAACAATAATACTAAAGACTAAGTGTGTGAGTACTAGCTTAACATGTGATCAGCTTGGGCAAGATGCAATGCGGCCTGGCTAAGCATAAGTGCGGTTTATGATCAATACTATTCATTTACGAGTACTTTATTCAATAGGGATTTGATCACATATCTATACTAATACTCCCCACCCCCGACTGGTATAATAGATCCAACCACGGTATACTATGGTACGAGATTCCCCAAGAATCGGTATCTGTACATGTACAAGATAACCAATGAAATAATACTTGCACCATATATACCATATACCAAGGAATAACATCTCATGACGAGATTCGGATATACCAATCCGTGTAACCATAGTGTCAAGAGAACATGGATATCTACACTAGATACAGTGAACATAGAGGATATCATAAATGAGAAACTATCAGAGAATGTACTCGCCTGAAGTCCAATGAATAGTCTCACAGATGTCTGACTCGGTGCCTCGAAGACCTAGATATGGAATACAACATCAATACAAGGTCCCGAAAAGAGAACAAGTTAAACTAGTCAACTTCTAGGTCAATAAGTCAATTCTAAGTCAAAAGTCAACTGTGGTCAACTCTAAAGTCAAATAAAGTCAACTATGGTCAACCCAAGGTCAACTATCTATTTCTAGGTTGTACAAGTCTAGCACCAAAAACTTGGATCAAAATACTAAGCTCTAAGTCATAAGACTACGTCCTTAAATATTAGGATACCGTATCTTCGGATACGTGAATCCAAAATAAACCTCACAATACTAATATTAATAATAATGCATAATATAGAATATTAAATACAACAATTTAGGAATCAAGGTTTTGAACCCAATTGGTATCCACACAAAGTAATGCTCAAGATACATATAGGTATATTATTTACTCTAATACATAATATATTATATAGAAACTAATATATTATATATAAATAAAATAATAACAATACTAGTATTATATCTCACCACAAATACATTTAGATACACATATATATATAAAAATATAATATATAAAGTATAAACCCAAAACTGCCTAACTGTCACTGAAAAACTGTGTGGAAAATAATTAATTTCAATAAACAGACATATAGTGACAGTCCCGACTGTCACAGAAAAACTGTCGCCAAAATATTGTATAAATAACCCACTGCTGACTAATTGGTGACAGTTCAAACTGTCGCAGAAAAACTACCGCTGAAAAACTGCTCATTTCCGTCCGCTGCATTAATGACAGAACTGTCATTAATGCCCAAAGACTGCTACAGCGACTGCTGCTTTAATGACAGCATCTGTCATTAATAGCCGCTGTCGCAAAAAAAAAACAATTAATATATAACTATATATATATATTAATAAATATAAATCAATATATATATATATATATATATATATATATATATATATATATATATATATATATATATATATATATATATATATATATAACAATTAAATAAATATATACTTATATATATATATACATAATCCTACACAAATAAATACTAATAGTTACAAACACATTGCATGTATTAATGTACATATTTTACATGGCTAGAAGCACACATAAAAATATATTCATTAATATACAAATAATTACATAATAATTATAATTAATATAATTACATATTTAAGCACATAAATATATTTTATAAAATATTTATATATAATTTATACATCATATTAGTACACATAAAAATATATAGATCTATGCTACAATAAATACTATAATAAATACACTAAAAATAAATATATAATATCCATATATATTTACTAACTATAATTCAAGAATTAAAACATAAATAATTAGATCTATTCATAAATACACACAATTGAAGAGTATCACACTGTATCCCACTAGATCTAGGATACGCATGCGACACGAGTCCAACACACAACCAATTGCACCCCGAAGGACACAAACAAGTTACAAATATTATTTATGAACAAATCAAAGTGTCAAAAGTAGATCTATGTGTCCGTGTCAAAATACGACATGTACAAAGTCCCGTGTCGGAGAAAAAATCCCCAAAACGACACGTATCACCAATTTATTGGGATATGACCTACACGTACCCAATTGTGGACATGACACTAGCCCCAAACACATAAGCACATGCCCAATTGATCTATAGGATCAATTGACACACACAACAAAATATAAATTCGGAATTCCATCAAAATTGACACAAAAAGTACCATAACTTTCTCCATGGGTCTCCTATGAACACAAAACCAAGTCCTATGGGTAGTACA
Source organism: Iris macrosiphon (assembly GCA_036927795.1). NCBI lineage: Eukaryota > Viridiplantae > Streptophyta > Magnoliopsida > Asparagales > Iridaceae > Iris > Iris macrosiphon. Next base: position 160,305,127 of record JAYESA010000012.1, read on the forward strand.
TACATATAGGTTAATTTTACATGATTAAATCTCAGATTTAGAAGCTATTTTAATGTGAAAAACTGAATTATACCTATTGGGAGATGGATTCCCAATGAAACCTTCAATTGAGATGAACTTGCTTCCAAATTGTAGATCCTTGCTCCTTTTTGTAGATCTTTGCTTCCTCCTTCTAGATCCTTGCATCTCAACTTTCTAATGGTGAATTGGGAAGAATTTGGAATGAATTTGGTAGGGAATTGGAATGGAAATGAAAGGAATTTGGGAGTGGGGAATTCTAGATCTAGATTTGGAAATGAGAATGAGAGGAGAGAGAAATTTCCCCCCCCCCCCTCTAATATAGGCCGTCCTTACCCCTTCCCCAAGCAATTATGAAATGTCCAATGTACCCCTTGGGGCCTCTCATGAAGAAATAATTAAGGAAGGAAGCTTCTAGTCTAATGATTTAATTAATTTAATCCATCTCCTTAACAATGGGCTTTCTAAATGGGCCAAGTCTAACTAATTAATTCATGTTGGTCCATGGGTCCAAACTAAACTAGTTGGGTCCACTAATATAAGTCCAAAATAATTAAATAACATCTAACAACAATTAAATAATACAACAAATAATTATTTACAATGCACAATATTTAATTAAATAGGAAAAGACTAAAATACCCTTTCCTAGAAATTATGGTAGTGACACTAACATAAAGTCTCCACAAGTCCCAACATAAACTCATAATAAGTCTAACATAAACTAAAATAACCTCAAATAAGTCTCAGTGCATAAGATAAATACTGTCTAGATAGCTGCAGATAATGTCTCATCTAAGATCTTTGGTGTGTAGTCTGCATCTATACCTGGTTCGTAGTGTGTGGGACAGAAGTCCTCAAGATCCTCTGGAAAAAATATTCAGTCAGGATTGGAGCAAAGTATAAGCACTAATAGCAGTTCCACATATATTGACAAAAACTATAACACAGTATAAAGAAATACAAGATAGATATGAATACTGGCAATAAGAATACTGGAATAATGAAGTACTAAAATAAAGAAATACTGGAGCATATCATCATCAATGTACATATAACAATGAATAAAAATACAAGTGCATGCTAGAACAATGAACTGGAATATAAGTAACACTAGAGCAATAACTAGAACATAAGGAATACTAGTTCAGTATACTAGAGATAAATGTCAAGAACATCTAGCTAAGTGTGTAAAACATCAGCATATCATATGATTGGCTTGGGACTGATCAGGCTTGTTATATATGATTAGCCATGATTTATGTAAGGTCAGACTAACCATCTAGATAGCTATGATACAAACAATAGTCAGGCTAATCACATATAACAGGCTATGAGGCATGTAATGGTCAGGCTGCACCGACGTGAGGTGCGGGTGAGTTATGATGCATGTAGAGTTGGGTATAATCACATAAGCTACTAATATTTTTCCATTTTCCCAGCTAGCACGATGGATTCCAAATCATGACTCCTCATGATAGGTCTCGATGATGCCAACTCGTGTAAACAACAATGTCAGAATCATGTACGCTATAGAACTAGAATTATAGAGATAATCAACATAATAAAAATTGTCAGAGAATGTACTCGCTTGTGGTCCTTAGCTGGCAATACTAATATCCTATTTTCGGGATCTCGTCTGACTTATCCAACAGTCCTATAGACATTATTTAATGATAATACAAATCAGTCGATACACCAACACACACAATCAATAACACAATGAACTCAGAGACTATGCTAGGGGTGACACTTGTTATCTACAAGGTCAAGTATGCATCTAGTTGCACGGGTCATGTTTGTAATTGCTATGTATAACAGATAGTCAATTAATACGGATCTTGCCAGTATGTCAGTGTACATATGGCAGTCTGCTAACAATTCATATGGTCACAGGTCAATGTAACTACAGGATATCTGTAATTGCACTAGGTCACCTAGTACATATATAATTATACATAGCCTTAACCAACATATAACATTAATACTTATAATATATATGTATACCAAATAAATACATATACTATATATATATGTGTATATATATACTAATTTAATTCATATACTATATATATATATATGTATATATATAACAACTATATACATATTAAACATATACTAAATACATATACTAATACATATATACTAATTGAGTTCACATAATATATATATATATATATGTATATATATACCAATTATACCAAATATAGAATTCACGTATATTAAACGTAGCTAAAATACGTATGCATACTAATGAGAAGTATGCGTATGCATGTACGTGTACATGTACGCAAGAGGGAGAACTCGAACCTGTGTACGCGGGATGAGGCATTCGTGTCGAGGTCATCGACGGGGTGCTCGATTTAGTCCAGCAGGTCAGGGGCTCGCGAGGTCCGGCATGCCGCGAGTTCAGGCGTTCAGTCGTCTTCAGTGGATTGAAAATGACTCATGTCATGACGAGGAGGACGGAGACGACTGGCAGCGGCGCTCCGGTCGGGTTCTAGTGCAGTCAGTGGCGAGGATGGCGAGATGACAGCATCGGGTTCCAGCTCCGGTGGGTCTCCAGCGCTGTGCAGGCGTCGCATGCTCAGGTACAGCGGTCCATCGTCGGCTGGCGAGTGCAGGGTTTGGCGGTCTGGACAGCGGGTTTACGGTGATTTCAGCGGGATGACGAGGCGAGTACAACGGGTGAGTCAGGAAGATGGCGAGGTTCACGGGTGCAGCATCATATGGAAAAGAACAACGACGAGGGGTGTTCTTTTCGGCGGAAGGAGTCGACTACGTGATGGGAAAGAGATGATGAAGGTGGTGATGAATAGTAAGGGGAGGGGTTACGGCTGGGAGTAGGTTAGGTTTAGAAGGAAATGGAAAAAGTAAAAAAAAATGAATATATATATGTATAGTATTTGGTTGACCTAGAATAGGGACTTGGTCAACACTTGGAAAAAGGGCTTCTCAAGTGGGTATTCCAAGGGCTATGATTTCCTAGATTCCAAATGGATGCTAGGACTGTATTTGGTTCAAAGTTTGGAGGACTATGGTTTAAGGAGGTTGATGTTGAATTACACACTCCCAAAATTATGAAAAATTCTCATAAAAGAGAAATGGGTTTCTTCACGTGTTGTGTCCAACAGAATAGACACTTTAATGCACTTTTGCATAAAAGTGCCCAACAATTAGAAAATTGCACAAAGTTAGGTTTATGGTTTAATTTAATTAAAATAAATGTAATTGGTGTTCTAAAATTAATTAGAAGTACAAGGGACTAAAATTAACTGTGACACAAGTGTCATGAATTAAGTAGACTCAGAACAGAATATTAGCCTAATTTGGGTTGCACAAAATGGGTCAAGATTGTGTCTCCAATTTTGATTAGAACGTACAAGGATACAAAGATAAATTTATATTGAATTAAATATAGTCGTTTGTGATGAATGTTGTACGAATAAACTGAAGCACATCATGGCATAGTTATGAGTTACACAAAGATCAAAATAAAAGTCTGGCACGTCTAGGACAAGGGTGTGAAATTTATTGGAAGGCAGTGGCAAGTGTAGTGCTCTAATTATCGAAGCAACGATAAAGTATAACAATAAAATAAATCACATCAATTTAATATAAATAAATGTCATGCAATCATTAACACATTAAATTATGAAAAGGCAAAAATATCTCTAACCTGAAATATGGTAGTGACAATTTTGTATCTGTATCTTTTACTCTTAAGCATCGTTTAGAGGCTGAGCCTTTGGCTAGGAATTACAAGATCACGATTGGGGGTAGCATTATCCTGGTCAGTGATATTTGCATGGATCGAAGAATTACACTGGAAGGCTGGAAGTTGAGTGCATACTTACTCGTAAGCCACTTTTCAGCTACGACATAGTACTCGGGATAGATTGGTCGAATAGGCACCATGTTAATATAGATTATCATGGAGATAGGGTGTTATTTAGACTGCCAGTAGAGCCAGAGTTTGAGATCGCCAGAGAAGAAGTAGAGAAGAGCGAGGATGCCATCTGTGGAGCCATGGTATAAGAGAAGGAGTACCACATCCGTTGATAGAAGAATTTATGGATATTTTCTTGGAGGAGTTGTCGGGGTTGCCGCCAGGCCGATATATGGAGTTCCTATAGACTTAGTGCCAGGCACAAAGCCGATATCTTAGCACATCTATAGAGCTAACAACATCAAACTGGTAGAATTAAAGAAGTAGATAGATGATTTTTAGGATAAGGGCTTCATCAGATCTAATTCATCACCATGGGGTACTCTGGTATTGTTTGTACCAAAGAAGGATGGGTCGGTATGCATGTGTATGCGACTACAGGGCTCTGAATATCCTCACTATCAAGGAAAAATATCCGCTGCCGAGGATAGATAATCTCTTCTATCAGTTGAGCGGAGCGAAGGTATTCTCGAAGATATACTTGAGGTCAGGCTACCACCAGGTGAATGTGAAGAATGAGAATATTTGGAAGATAGCTTTTTGGACTTGGTATGGCCAATTTGAGTTCATGGTAATGCCATTTGTGTTGATAAATGCCTCGACGGTATTCATGAATCTAATGAACAAGGTTATCCACCAGTACCTTAATAAGTTTGTGGTGGTATTCATTAATGATATTATGGTATATTCGAAGACCCTTGAAGAGAATGAGGAGTACCTAAGGATAGTTCTGGAGACCCTCAGGAAGGAGAAGCTTTATGGGAAGATTTTAAAGTGTGAGTTCTTCCTTGAAAATATTAAACTCTTTGGACATGTGGTGACTGGAGACGAGATCGCAGCAGACCCGAAGAAGATTTTAGTAGTGGAGTCGTGGGCTACTCTGAGTTCAGTGGAAGAGATCAGGAGCTTTCTGGGACTAGAAGATTATTACAGAAGATTCGTATAAGACTTCTCCAGGACTGCAGAGCCGATGGCTAGGCTGGCTAGGAAGGATATGAATTTTATCTAGACATAGAATTGTCAGTCCGCTTTTGATGAGATGGAAAAAAATTTGATGAAAGCTCCAATATTGACATTACCATCGGAGTCAGGTGGATTCACTATCAATAGTGATGCTTCAGGGAAGGGTTAGGGTTGCGTTATGTAGCAAAATGGGAAGGTAATTGCCTATGCTTTTAGGCAATTACGTCCTCATAAGAAGAACTAACCTACCCATAATTTGAAGTGGGCAACAATCATCTTTGCTCTAAATCTGTGGAAACACTATCTATACAGAGAGCATGTGGAGATATTTATAGACCACAAGAGCTTGAAGTACATATTTACACAGAAAGAGTTGAACATGAGACATCGACTGTGGTTGGAGTTGATGAAGGACTTTGACATAACATTGCAGTACTATCCAGGGAAGGCTAGCGTAGTTGCTGATGCCTTGAGCAGGTATTCAGTAGCTATCTACTTAACAACAGAGAGACATTTATTAGACTATCTTGAGAGCTTGGGTATTTAGGTGCTAGTTCCTGGTATCGAGATACAGATGTAGGGAATACAAATATAGTCTAAGCTGTTGGATAGGATCAGGGCTACCCAGTTTGATGATGAGACTCTGAGGGGCATCAGGGCACAGGTTCAGATGAGATTATCAGAGGACCTTACTATTGCTGATGATGGATTATTGCAGCTCGGTACCAGACTATGTATGTCGAGTGTGGAGTTACGCAAGAAGGTTCTCTAAGAGGCGCATTAATCTCAGTACTCTATTCTTCTAGGTGCCAACAAGATGTATAGAGATATGAAAAAGTATGTGTGGTGGTATAGTATAAAGCAGGAGGTGGAACGCATCGTATCCAAGTATTTAGTGTGCCAGCAGGTAAAGACGAAAAGATAGAGGTCAGGTGATTTTCTTTAGCCTTTACCTATCCTAGAGTGGAAGTGAGATCATGTTACCATGGATTTGGTTTTAGGGCTTTTTGCCATTTAAAGTGGGTACGTCTACGAAGAAGCTAGCGAAGATGTATATGTGATAGATTATTAGATTGTATAAAGTTTCTGTGAGCATAATCTCGGATCGGGATAGTCGCTTTATATCCCACTTCTGGAGGAGTTTGCAAGCTTGCTTGGGCACCAAGCTCAAGTTTAGTATCACATATTACCCCAGACATACGGGTTGTCGGAGAGGACTATTAAGACCATGGAGGATACACTTCGCAGTTATATTTTGGATTTGTGAGGCTCTTGAGAGAATCATCATCACTTGGTAGAGTTTGCTTACAACAACAATTACCAGGCTAGTATTGAGATATCACCATTCGAGGCTCTATATGGACGGAGGTGTCGCATTATTTTATCTTGGGATAATATTGGTGAGAGAGCCTTGTTGGGTCTAGTTTTGATTATGGATGTAGCAAAGAAGGTGAAGCTAATTATAGATAGATTTCGGGTAGCGCATGACAGATAATGGCATTGGGCTGATAGCCACCAGAGATCCTTTGAGTTTAAAGTATATATTTTGTTTGTATTGCTTAAGATTATTTTATTTTAGGTTGAGTGTTAAGGCTGTATTTTGTTCTAGGTTGGCGATCTGGTGTTCATGTCAATTTATCTGACATGGGGCATAATTCGCTTTGGTGGAGGTAGAAAGCATAGTCCATGGTATATTGGACCCTTCGGTCATCTTGGAAGGGTCGGTACAGTGGCCAACATAATAGACTTGCCACTTGCACTGGAGGGAGTGCATAAGGTATTCTATGTGTGGCAGCTGAGATGGTACATGGCTAATCCTAGTCACATATTGGATCGCTCGGAGATCAAGGTGGGTCCAGATCTCAGCTATCCAGAGCAGCCAGTAGAGATTCTGGATCGCAGAGAGAAAATACTACGGAATCAAATGATTCCTTTGGTACGTGTCGCGTAGAGGTATCATGCTCTGGGAGAGTCTACCCGGGAGAGGAAAGCCGAGATGCGCGAGGGATACCCATATCTATTTGAGCCATGAGGTATCGTTCTTTCTTGTTTGCTGTGAGTGCTTGTTGTAGTGGTATTTCTTTCCTTAAATTTTGAGGATAAATTTTTTCTAAGGAGGGTAGACTTGTCACTAGCACATTTCAAGATGAGGATATTTTTGTTATTTAGTATATTTATATTTAGGGATTAAATATTTATATATTATACTACTAATTATTTAAATTATGTTTTGATATTTATTTATTAGGTAGTGGGCTAGCCTAATTATTGGACTTGTCATTAATGGACCCAATTAGATTGTCATGACACTTTGAGCCCAATATTGGGTTAGGCCCATTAGACCCATTCCTTTAGTTAATTAAGGATATTAGATTAATTTTTTATTAGATTAAAAGCTTCCTAATATATCCCTCCCTAATTAAAACTCATATATAACTAATAGGGGTATATTAGACTTTGTAAATTACTTATAGGAGGGGCAAAATGGGTTCATCCATATGAAGAGTCTCTCTCTCTCTCTCTCTCCTCTCATTAATTTATTTTAATTTTGGATTCCTAATTATGTTATTCCCCAAATTACTTTATCCCTCTACCAAATTCATCTAATTCACTCTCATTTCCTTTTATTTATATCACCTAAAGATCCATTGGATAGGAGCTTGGATTGCAAGGAGCACTTGGAGAAGGAGCCATTAGATAGGAGCTTGTGTCCTAATTGTGTCCATTTGGATTTTGTATTAGGAATCCATCTCCTAAAAGATAAGATTCTGAATTCCTTCCTTAATTAGACTCTAAATTATGTATTTGACCATTAAGAAACCTTCCTTGGCTTAGTGCTACCTAAAGGAACAAGAACTAGGTTCATATGACTTGTATTATGACTTCTAAATAGGTTTTTGTGCCCAATTTGGGGTTATTCCAAGATTTATGGATAAAGTGTATGTCATGAGACCAATTAAATCTATTTAGACTTAGATTGATGATATGAGACAAGTAACGTGTCCATAATTGGACACGAGTAGAGCGTATCATGGTATTTTATGATACACTATAACACGGGATTCATTTTGGATAATTTGTGTAATTACTCTTCAAATTTTTTTTGTAGCAAGATAATTTAGTTTTATTATGATGATTATGATATGTATAAATAGTAATTATGGAGAATTGGGAGATTTGACACTTTACTTGGGTACGTATCATGGGTATTCTAACCATGCATTCAAGGTGTTCGATGATGTAACTATTAATGTGTGTGTGTGTGTGTATATATATATATATATATATATATATATATATATATACCAACACCAATATATTTAATACTCTGTGTGGTATGTGCAATACTTTTATATATATATATATATATATATATATATTTATATATATATATATATACCAACACCAACATATTTAATACTGGTGTTGGTATAAGATCAGCTTTGTGGTATGCCAGGTATCATTTTACTGTGTGGTGTGTGCAACACTTAACCCTTAGTAGCAGTAGTAGTACTCAAGTAGGGGGGATAAGATCAGCAAGTATAAGGGAATGTGGGACTAAGGCTTAACTGTGATGGTGTAGCTGTGGTTATAAGGGAGTGACTTGGTGGCTCTGTTGTAGTAAAATATAGTAAGAAAGTGTGAATGGCTCAGGTTTTCAGAGCAAAGGGGACGTCTGGATGTAATGTGGCCTGCACTACAGTGTTCACCTCTGAATGCACTACAGTGTGCACCTCTGAATGCACTGCATTATGCATAATATGCACAATTGTGTGACTAGGTATGCACATCAGTGAGTGACTACTGTGTTACAGTATGCCAGTAGGGGAGGATCTGATGACAGCATCTGATGCTTCAGCAGTAGCTCGAGTTGGGGTCAGTGGTTACTGCAGAAGCTGTATTGGGGGAGTTTTAGACCATGTGTCTGACTGCAGTACGTAACAGATAAGATAAATGCAATGGCAAGGCAGGGCAGCAAAAGTAAGAGTATCAGTAGGTGGAGAAAAGGGCAAGGTTCAGGTGAAGGGTTCTGTAATATGTACTGCTTCAGTGGGTAGGACCATGTGCAAGTTTGAGTTTTTATGATTACTTGAATGTTAGGTGTAGGTAACTGCCTTAGTAAGGGTTTCGAGAATAACTGAAGTGAGATGGGTTATGGGTATCATGGTAAGTATTATTTGATACTTGAGGCTATCAAAATATTAAGGTATCATGAGGAGTTTTAGAAATTAAGGTATCAGTTAGGCATTTGTCAAGTAAGTTGTGTTAGTGTGATATGTTAGTACTAGACTGAGATAGAGTATTCATGTTAGACTAAGGTATAAGTTAAGGTATTATTTTATAGTGATAGCTAAGGTATTATCATTATTAATCATAAGTTTATATAGTGAACTACTGATACTAAGTAAATTAGATATATGGTGACTAGTATAAGGTAATAGGTATGTATTACCTAGCATTATTAGCTAGTGTAAGGTAAGTATTGCCATTGATATTATAGAGTATCTTAATACCTAGCTTTAGCTAGTCTGACTCGTATCCTCAAGATATCAACCTTGAAAATTGGGTCTCGACTAGTACAACCTAGAAATGGCTAGTTTGACTAGAAATGGCCTAGAAAGCATATTTTGACTCTTTTAGCATATTTATTATTTCTTACACCCAATAACATGATATTTCATATATAGGTCAGTGTGACACCAATACAAACATAGATTGGTATTGTCAGCTCAGGACCTCAGGCAAGTACATTCTCTGACAGTTTTTTATTTATGATATCTTATATATTTCTTCTATCTAGTATAGATATCCTTGACTTCTTGATACATGGTTAATCATATTGGCATTTTTTAGATCCCGTTATGAGATATTATTTTCGGTAGTTCCTAGTGAATCATGTATAAACCTTGTTGCTCTTGTACTTGTATGAACACTGATTACTGGGGAGACTAGCTACCTTCTCGGAGAATCCCGTGTCATAACGTGCCATAGTTGGATCCACTATACCAGTCGGGGGTTAGGGAGTGTTAGTTAGATATGTAATCATACCTACCGTGTATAAATATTCCTGTACAAGTACACAGTTAGTATTAATCATATACCTCACATATGATTAGCCAGGCTATAATTCCTGTACAAGTTTCTAAGCTAATCACATATCAAAGCTAGTACTCACTCACTTAGTTTTATTTTTTGATTCTTGTATAATTTACTCATATCTCTTATACTATTTACAGTATTCTATACTCTGTATATTTCCTGTTCATGCTCTATTTATCTTATATATCCTCTCTATTTACTGTTATGTAGTCTTTATTATTTATTTGGAACTGCTATTAAGAGGTGTGCTTAGCTCCAATCCTGACTTGATATATTTTTTTAGATAATTTAGATGACTGATATCTTACACATTATGGACCTCAAGACGTAGTGGGTGTATAGTTAGAGATGGTGGCTCAGGAGGAGCTGTTACTAGGAGATGATCAGCTAGTTACAGATGTTTAGACTTTTGGATTGGTTATGTCTCAGTTTAGATATTTTAGCATGTCTTATATTTGAGACTATTGTACTAGTTTATTAGACTTGGTTATGAGTTATATTTGTGACTGTGATTCATTTTTTTCTTCTATTCCATATTGTGCTACATCTTCCACTAGTTTTATTATAATTTAGTATTGATTAATATATTATCCTCCATTTGGAGTTGAGAGATCTTGACAGGTATATATTTTTTATGTGAGATATTTAGATAGTATTGTTAACCTAGACAACGTTCTACCATCTATGCTGCGACATAGGCTGGACGTACCCACGTTCTTTTACCCTTACACTTGGTGCGGGTCGTGATATTGCTTGTTTTAATATTGCATCCATATTGGGGTGAATCCAGACTTGACTCCTAATAATAAAAAATTGATTCATATTAAATGTGCCTGTACTCTGTACGACATCATCAAGGAAAATATTCCTGTGGCTACGGTAGGAAATTTTATACTACGGTAGGGTTAATTAGGTAACATAAAAGCTGATTAGAATATGGGAAGGGTACGACATCCCAAGATCGTACGTGATAGGCCTTTCTATGATAATTTTTATGGTGTGTAAGGTTGGCCACCCCAAATATTGTATATCATCTACATGTAGTAGAGTACAATATTTAACTTTTTATATTTAAATCAAATATTTTCCCTATAGGAAGATTAGAACCGTTACTTATTTATTGGTACGGTGGCCCTACGGGAAACTTGTACGATCCTGCTTGCCTGCCGGTATAATATTGGCTTGGTTAGCCCTGCTCGACATGGCACAATATGAGGATGCTTATGATTATTATATCTGGGATAACCCCAAACTCAATATAATAATCTATAATATTGCTTGATCATTCTAACCTGACTTGGTTGTGATTGTAACTCTACTAGTAGCTTATGGATATGGACTTTCATAGTGTGGTGTTCAAATTATGTATTTATTTTGTTGGAGAGTTGGGTTATTATGCTATGATAGAATATAGACCGAGCTATGACACATAATTCTAGATTGACCATAATCATGAGACGTACCTTATCTTGGGTAGCATAGCATTTTCTGTCCTTGTTTGGTGAAGGAGTGTCATGCTATGCCAAATATTGGACACGCGCCAATGATTCTTGGCTCTTACACTATATACTTGATCTGATTTTTGTTTCTTCATTCGTGCTTCCTTATTATAATTATTTTTTGGTGTCTAACCACACTGGATTTTTATGGCCAGGTTTAGAGCCAGCACTAGGGGAACCAAGTTATCCTCCTTACGATGAAGCGTAACAGACGGATGGTCATCGAAGGACACGAGTGGGTATCTTGATCACTGCTTATATGGTACATTCTTCTATTTTGGGCATTCTGCCACCAACACTTGTTAGCTGGCTTGTTTGGACATTAGTTCCTTTTTATATAACTGTAACATTATCAGATTATAGTTGATCTCGGTTGTGTAACTTTAACACTCTGCTAGCCTAAAATTTTGACTGCTAGATTCCTAGAACGTTTTGATGAAGCATTTGGGATATCTTTCGACTTTATCTTACATGTTCTATACTGTTGTTACTTGCTTGAATGATTGAGACATAATTGTTTTGAGACCCAAGAGACTTAATTGTGGATTGCACCAATTTATCTTTCCACAACCATGACCGTTTTACGATATTCTATAACTTGTACGGGGGAGATGGCTATGTTCGTCTCTATATTTTGCTCCTGGGGTGTGACAAGGTTTTAGTGGTGGCCCATACAGGTTTGATTTTTTAGACTTGTGCGGTGTAATGATCTATGGATTCTCAGTTAAACTTGTTCCTCCTTGAAATCATGGATTCGTTCTTCTCTATACTCAGCTTGAACCTCTAATTGATTAATTCTCTGTTCCTTCCTATCCTGTTCTTTATGTCTTTTGTCCTTTCCTTCAAGGGTTTCCCTATCTTCGGTTGTCGGAGCATCAGGGGTATCAATGCGACCAGTAGGTCCGGACGAGATGGGACAACAGTATGAGGCAGTATTTCTTCAAGATCCAGTTCAGATCGACCCAGTTGTTGGGCCACCAGGTGAGACCGTGGCTGAGAATATTGAGTAAACTGCTTCAGAGGTTCCGACTTCCCGAGTAGTGCCAGCAATGCCAACAACACTTGATACCCCAGCTTTATTAGAGATCATCAGGGGGAGGATAGATGCACAACAGCATCAAATGGCAGTACAACAACATCAGCAACTCCAGTAGCATGAACAAAATATATTATTGAACCAGGGGTTACAAACAGCTCTAGAAAGAGGCAGAAGGATAGATACGGGGGCGTCAGTTAGATTCTGTCGACTTAACCCTCGGTACTTTGATGGTAAGGAGGATGCCATCATGGCAGATAATTGGCTCCAAGATAATTAGGGTATTCTAGCAACAACCAAGGTTCTAGCTAAGGAACAGGTTGACCAAGTTCAGTTATAACTTTAGGATCTCGCCAGAGATTGGTAAGTGGCAGAGAAGGTTGTCTTGAGGCAGCCTATTTCTTGGTATAATTTTAAAATTTGATTCAAAATAAAGAATTTTGGAGTCGTGGCCCAGTTTGAGTTATAGCAAAGGTTTATCAACCTCAAAAAGTCTGGTAAAACAATGTACTGCTACATATCAAAGTTTAGACGGGGACAAACCCTTACTTCCATAGGTCCTTGGTTGAGTAGATTTGCGCCAACAATTGTGGCAACAAAGCTGGATAGGGCGATAAGGTTCCAGCCAAGGACTTTATTTGGAGATTCTATAGTTAATAGAGAGACACAATTACCAGGCTTTTGATGACGTATTGGAGGCACAAATATACTTTTCAAAGTATAACATCAAAAATAGGAGGCTAAAAGTGGTCTCTTACATAGACATTGGAGGAGTAGCATCACCCCGAACATCAGCACTATATATTGCGCTTGTATTTATGACACAGCACCACACAGGACAGTAGTTTCAACAGTAACAGTACCAGCTCGGCAACAGCAGCCGAGGTACCAGTAACAGCAACCGAGCCACACAATATCAATAGGTTGTACGTATTATGGAAATGGAGGCTATACTAGGAGTGATTGTAAGACAACAAAAGGATTATGCCTTAGATATGGTAGCCCCGATCATAGGGTTGCTACATGTCCATTGATGTAGAGGTCAGGGGGACGCGCACCCCAGTTTTCTATATTGCCAGCACCAAGAACAGTACAGCACAGAGAGCCAGCATTGGAGATCAGACCGTTAGCTTAGCGAACATTACTGACGCAGGCTCAGATATATGATCAGCATCAGCATCAGCACCAACAATAGTGACAAGGACAATAGAGACCGCGATAGTGCCGTCAGGGAAGGCAATAGTAAGGAGCTCAAAAAAGGCCATGGGAAGGCATTCACCTTGTCATTAGAGGAGGCTTTGGCATCAGGTGAAGTGGTGGCAGGTAATATTTCTGTCGCATCTTTTCCTGCTATAGCATTAATTAATTCAGGAGCTTCACATTCATTTATATCTGCACAATTTGTGATACATATTGAATTAGAGTTCAAGGCATTGCTAGAGAGGATGAATATACTCACTACTAATAGGATTATAGGAGTTAGTAGGGTATGCCTAGACTGTCTAGTTGTAGTGTTTGACCACCTATTACCTAAGAAGTTGATTGAGTTCCCTATTGGTAACTTTGATGTTATCCTAGGCATGGACTGGCTGAGAGATAGTCATGCTATGATAGATTGTGATAGGGTTATAGTGTTATTTTGTCTCCCTGGTTTGGAAGAGTTTATGCTCGTAAGGTCTACAAGACGCCAACAAGAAGAATGAGTTACAACGGCAGCAACGGAAGGAGAACCGATACCCAAGATAGTTAAAGAATTCATGAATGTATTTTTTGAAGAACTTCTAGGATTGCATCTGGTTAAAAAGGCAGAGTTCAATATAGAGTTGATACTAAGAATAAAGCCTATATCTCATAAGGTTTACCAGATGTTACCTTCTAAACTTGACCAGTTATATCATCTTATTAAAGAGTTGAAGACGAAAAAATTTATTTGTACCAGTGGATCACCATGGGGAGCCCCAGTGGTGTTAGTAAAAAAGAAGGATGGATCAACCTGATTATGTATTTACTACAGGTAGTTGAATGTAGTGACAATAAAGAAAAATATCCCTTTCCTATGATTGATGACCTGTTTGATCAGTTGAGTGAAGCTAGAGTATTCTCTAAGATTGATCTGTGATATAGATATTATCAGGTGCGAATATGAGAAGAAGACATACCAAAGACAGTATTTTGGTCATGATATAGAATTACGAGTTCTTAGTGATGCCATTCGGATTGACCAATGCTCCAGCAGCATTTATGGATTTGATGAACCATATCTTCATGCCCTATTTAGATCAGTTTATGGTAGTGTTTATCGACGATATCCTGGTATACTCCCATAATAAATAAGAACATGAAGAGTATCTCAGAAAGGTGTTAGAGACTTTGAGGGAGCACTAGTTGTATGCAAAACTTAGCAAGTACGAGTTCTAGTTAGATCATATTTCATTCTTGGGAACATCATCTCTGGAGCGGGAGTATCAATGGATCCCAAAAAAGTTGGGAAAGTAGAGAATTGGCCAGTTCCAAAGACCATGGCAGATGTGCACAAATTTTTTGGAATAACAGGGTATAGAAGGTTTGTGTCAGGCTTTGCCAGGATCTCGGCACCAATGACCCGGTTGACTGGAAAGGACGTTAAGTTTGTATGGTTAGCAAAATGTCAGGCAGCTTTTGAAGAACTGAAGAAGAAGTTGATCTCGATACTAATCTTGACACTTTTAGCAGGATCAGGAGGGTTCACATTGTATTATGATACATCAGGGAAGGGTCTTGGATGTGTTTTGATGAAGCATGAGAGAGTGATAGCATATGCATCACGACAGCTTCGGGATAGCGAGGAGAATTATCCAAATTATGACTTAGAGTTGGCAGCAATCGTATTTGCGCTCTAGTTGTGGCGGCATTACTTGTACGATAATCGGGTAGAAATATCTACAAATCATAAAAGTTTTAAATACGTATTCACCCAGAAGAATTTTAACATGAGACAGAGGAGATGGTTGAAATTATTGAAGGATTTTGATATAAAACTTCAATACCAACCGGACAAAGCTAATATAGTAGCAGATGCTCTTAGCAGGAGAGGTGGTGCATTTATCCTGACAACGCAGAAGCATATACTAGAAGATCTTTGAGATATGGGCATTGAGATAGTGCTTCCATAAGATGAAGGAGTCTTGGCTCATTTACTGATCCAATCCACATAGGTAGACAAGATAAAGGAAGCTCAGGCAGAAGATTCACGGATCCAGGAGTTACAAGCAGAATGTGAGTCGGGACTCAGGAAAGAGTTGACTATTCATAACGATGAGACATTGAGATTTGGAACTCATCTTTGTCTATCGAGTGGGGATATATGACAAGCGATCATGACTGAGATCCATAATTCCCAGTATTCTATCCATCCTAGCGGCAAAAAGATGTACTAAGATATTAAGCAACACTTTTGGTGGAACAAAATAAAGTGAAAAATAACACGCTTTGTATCGCAATGTATGATATGTCAACAAGTGAAGGCAGAACCACAAAGACTGGCAAGGTTATTGCAACCACTTTCTATTCTATAGTGGAAGTAGGAAAATATCACGATGGACTTTGTGACCGGTTTACATAGATCCCCGACTGGTCGAGATGCAGTTTGGGTAATACTGGACCAACTCACAAAAGTGGTATATTTTTTCCCTACAGAATGGGACAGCCTACATAGTAGTTAGAAAATTTGTATATACGATAAATTGTGTGGCAACATAGTATGCCATTAAGTAGAGTATCTGACCGAGATACATGGTTCACTTCTTATTTCTGGAGAAGCTTGAACGAGAGATTAGGTACCAAGTTAAGATTCAGTACGGTTTACTACCACCAAACAGATGGACAATCAGAAAGAACCATCCAGACCTTGGAGGATATGTTACGAGCCTGTACCCTAGACTTTGGTGGACCTTAGAAGAATCACCTTCACTTGGTAGAATTCTCTTATAACAATAGTTATCAGGCCAGCATCTAGATAGCACCTTTTGAGGCATTATATAGAAGAAAGTACATAAAATTGTTAACTTGGGATAATATTGGTGAAAAAAAGATGTTGGGCCCAGAATTGATCACTCAGACTGTGGAAGTTGTCAAGCGAATCAGAGAGGGCTGCGAGTTGCGCAGGATCGGCATTGCCATTGGGCTGATCAACATCGTTGGCCTCTATAGTTTTGTTTCGACGATCACATATTTTTATGAATTTTGCCCACCCGTTAGTTATTAGATTCGGGGTTCGCAGGAAGCTTAGTCCATAATACATTAGGATGTTTGACATTCTCAAGCTGGTAGGGGCTTTTGCTTATCGTCTTGCCCTTCCGTCTTTATTTTGTGAGGTGCATGACGTATTTTATGCTTCTTAGTTGTGTAGGTATGTCAGTAGCCTGAGCCATATCCTCGACCATTCTAAGATAGTCGTGGATACCGACTTATATTACGCGGAATAACCCATATCCATTTTGGACCAAAGAGAGAAGGTACTCAAAAACAAGACTATCCGCCTTGTCCGTGTCTCTTGGGGGCACCACTCTTTGGGAGAGTCAACGTAGGAACGCGAGGACGATATTCGATCTTGGTATCCACACTTATTTAACTCATAGGGTATATTTTTTTAAATATCTTTTTTTTAATTCCGTGATCATTGATTACCTTGCTAGAGTGCTATTAATATTGCTATATTTATATTATTTGGCTTGCTTTTATATTGCCTGTGATTGCTTGTAGCTAGATGTGCTTATCCTGATGTCTCTAGTTGCTTTAGTCCTAAAATTTTGAGAACAAAATTTTTGTAAGGTGAGTAGTGATGTCTCTCCCCAATCTCGTATACTCAAAATATACTCAAGTTGGCATACTTTTCGTGTATTTTTATTTTTTGTCGGATTTTGAGTATACTTCGTGCACGGTTGAATGGAGCTTGGCGCACATTGGCTAAATATCGAGTTTGTGGTGGTGGTAGATACGGCGTGTGGCTTGAATTTGTTGGAGAGATCCGACGGTTCACCATCGACCCCTTGCCTATATATATATATATATCTATCTATCTATATATATATATATATATATATATATATATGTTCTCATTCTCTCTCCTAACTTGTTTATTTATTTGTTTTGCTCCTGGTTTTCTCCATAGGCAAGTACATCTTACAAATATGAAAAAACATGATCAACTATACTTTTATTCTTAGTATTTGTTTGTTGTAATTAGTTTCTAGTAGTGTTCTGATTATAGTTTGTTCTTAGAGTTATCAGATTTGAGGTAGTTAATAGTTTACATCTTGATTTTATTATGAGGGTTTTTATGAGTATATTTTCCTAGGGAATGACCCCCAAAATGAGATATTTTTAAAAGATATTGTTACCTGATTTTGATCTTAGGATTTTTCTTGATTTTTGGATCTTGTTGTTTGAGAAAATGGTGCACTGTCATAGTTTAAAGCTTGAGCTCTGAGTGCATCAATGGTGGGTCAGTTGGAGAAGAAGAATAGTGAAAGAAAGTATACATGGGGATTTGTATCATGGGCGCATCTTCAGTGTGACCTACAGTCCTTACGCGCATGTTGAGTGTGACTCTCAGTCCATAACTCATGCGCACTTTAAGAGTACTACCAATTTCTTGCAAAATTATGTCAAGGGGATGAATTCTTGGAAGAATCCTTCTTGGAGCACTTTTGAAAACTTCAGCCTCTGGCGCACAATTGATGTACTAATGAACGAACCAAGCAAAAGTGCATCATGCTATCTTTCAGCGCACTTTATCAACTTCTTATTAGTTGGCACACTTTTACAGGCCGTCGTACAATTTTTACATTATGCATTAAACTAGCAAAAGTGTGCCATCCTTATATATATGGCCTTTGGCGCACTTTTGACGGATTAATAACCCGGTGCACTTTTATCTCTTGGCCCTTTTTTACTCGGTTCAGCCTCGATAAGCGAGCCTTAACTTTGGTATATCTTGATTCCCTAGGCCCTCGACTATCATTCCCTCAACTTTTGTTTTCTAGACTGTCGTGCCGCCTGGGGACTCATGTTTTAATTTCTAGTTGTTTTGTATTTGTATAATGTGCCGCATCTTCCTGCTGCTCTATTATCGATTGTGTGCGCCAGTTTGCTTGCATGTGTAGAGTGCGCCGATCACTGAATCCACAATTTTGTGTGCCATGTTATAGACTTATCCGCCATGACTTCTATGACTTAGTGTTATAGGTTAGTGCGCCATATAGTTGCCAGCTTGCGCATTATGTGCGCCACTATTCTTGACTAGCCTATTTGGCAGTTACAAAGTACGTCGACCCAGGACTTCTTGTGATTGATTATGCATATATTAGTCCTTTGTGCATTTAATACCTATTCTAGATTAGTTGAGCTTGACCATAATTGATGATCTATATCCCAGAACATGAGAAATTAATGAGGCCTTCATGACACTGAATCGATTATATAAGATATTAAATTCTTAACTAATTTTGACTCCTGACTTGATCCAAATATAATTCATGTGACAATTGATAGACTGGGTACCTGACTTCGTTATTGTATCCGTGCTGATACACTTTTCTTTCTCGCCCGTTTATAAAGGCTTATTGTACACTGAGGGTGGGACATTGCCCAACATGTAAACTGAATGTGACATGATGATTCCTTCTCGGTTCATAATATTATATTCCTAAATCCTTGGCATGGAAATGATAATGGGTCAGAACCTTAGTGTGGCTAGATTATTATTTGTTTGAATATTGCATCCATATTGGGGTGAATCCAGACTTGAGTTCTAATAATAAAAAAATAGATTCGTATAAAATATGCATGTACTTTGTACGATATCATAAATGATAATATTCTTGTGGCCATGGCAGTGAATTGCTTATCACTGTAGAGTTAATTAGGTAACATAAAAGCTGATTATAACATGGGAAGGGAACGACAACCCAAGATCATGCATGATGGGCCATTCCATGATAATTTTTATGGTGTGCAAGGCTGGCCACCACAGATATTGTATATGATCCACATGTAGTGGATTACAATATTTAAATTTTTATATTTAAACTAAGCCAATATTTTTCTTATAGAAAGGTTAGAATTGTTACTGATTTATCAATGCGGTGGCCCTAAGGGAAACTGGTGTGATCCTGCTTGCCTACCTATATAATATTGGCTTAGTTAGCCTTGTTCGACATGGCACGATCAGAGTATGCTTATTATTAATATTATATTTGGGATAACCCCAGACTCCATATAACAAGTTGTAACATTGTTTGGCCATTCTAACCTGACTTGGTTGTGATTGTAACTCTCCTATAGTTGCTTAGGGACAGGGACTGTCATGGTGTGGTATTAAACTTTTTTCTTGTTTGGTTGGAGAGTTGGGTCATTATGCTATGATGGAATATGGACCGAGCTACGATACTGAATTCTAGCTTTACCATAATTATGGGATGTACCTAATCTTGAGTGGCATAATATTTTCTGTCCTTGTTTGGTGAATGAGTGTTAAGTTATCCTAAAGATACGACATGCACCAAGGATTCTTGGATCTTAAACAATATGCTTGATCTGGTTTTTGTTTCTTCATTTATGCTTCCTTGTGGTACTTGCTATTTGGGGTCTAACCCCACTAGTTTTGTATGGCCAGGTTTAGAGCCAGCACTAGAAGATCTAGCTTATCACACTTACGATGATGCACACCCGACGAATGGTCGCTGAAGGGAACGAGTAGGTTTCTTGATCACTGCTCGTATTGTATATTATTCTATTTTTGGCGTTTAGCTACTGACAAATATTAGCCAGCTTATCTGGACATCAGTTTCTTTTTACATAACTGTAACATAATCAGACTACAGCTGATCTTGGTTGTGTAACTATTGACACTTTTTTAGCCTAATATTTTGATGTCTAGATTCGTAGAATATTTTGATAGAGCATTTGGGATGCCTTACGGCTTTAACTTACATATTTTATGTTGTTATTACTTCGTTGAATGATTGAGATATAGTTATTCTGAGACCCTAGGAGACTTGATTGTAGCATGCACCCCTTTGTCTTTCTACAATCATGACCATCGTACAAAATTTTATACCTTGTACGGGAGAGCTGTCCATGTCCTTCTCCGTATTTTGGTACTGGGCGTGATAGGTATTGTCACGCCCCAGTCCCAAAATACGTAGGACCAGGACACGTACATGCCAGCCGCATGGATATGGCAACTCCAATATATGGAAACCAAAATCCACATGTACGCTGTGATATGAATATCAATCCACAAGTGGTATAAAAATATGTCACAAGTCATAGGGTACAATCTAAATCTCACCCACAAAATCAAATATAAATAAATAACCAGTATTTATGAAACTAGATCTCAATAAGAAGCATCTAAGGATGATAGTTGGATGGAAACAAATCCACTACCAACTCGAATGGAAAAGTACAACACAACAAATACAATATAGGAATACCAGCTAACGACCATGGGCTCGAAGAGAAGACATCCTCGCAACACAAGTAATCATCCAAATCTGCGCTCTTGCAATTACTCAAGAACAGATACACCTGGCAGAGGACCAGGTCCTCAGAGGGACGTAACAAGATACAAAAAATATGAGCCAATTTGAATACATTAAACATGCATATTATTTGAAAATAGATAAGTATGCTGTACAGGACAATCTATATGAATGCAAATGAGGACAACTTTTTGACGTATGGGCAAGGGTAGGCTACTCGATCTACCTCATAACTCACACACACATCAATGCACATCAGAAATCGACATACCGCGGGGGTAGCGACCAGCGAGACTCCAGAAATCGACATACCGCGGGGGTAGCGACCAGCGCGACACACGCCCGTAGTGCAATCTATATACTATGGTTTACCAGAGTGGTTAAAAGCCCATACGCCTAATGATTGTCCTCGATGATACTAAGTTCCATATGTGTGTCAACATATCTAATACATAGTAATGATTGAAATAAAACTACACATGCAAAAAATATACAAAAATGCAATAAATATACAGAAATATACTAAGCATGCAAAATACTGTAAGCAATTTGGCAAGGTATCTTGCCTGGGGTCCTGCTGCTGGTATGAATCAGAGTCTAAGTCACAGTCCAAATAGCCTATGTATTACAAATTTATCACGTCAAAAGATAATTTATTTTAATCTATTTAATTCTGGAATAATTACTCTAAAATCCTATTTTAATCTTATTATTCTTATTTTTATGTTAATTCCTAAATTTTGTCCAAAGAAACTAAATTTTATCAACTCGAGACTCATGGCACGCAAATCGAGGCGATCTGTTGACCAAAAAGTCAACCGACACAAACTCAACTTTCATGCATGATTTCCTGTAGATTTCAGCGTCAAAAACATACTGGAATTTATGGCTCATCCAAATTCAAATTCTTTTGGGAATTATGGCACATACCAATTTTGTATTGTGCACCGATGGTTAAATTCTAACCTAGAAGTTCTATAGAATTAACAGTATACAAATACTTCGAATTAAATTCTGGGAAAAATATATGTCGATGATCTCGACATTAGCTTTCCGAAACTTTAAACGGTTCATGATTCTGATTCCTGGTTCTCCCGAAATCGAGAAAATATCAAAATATGTATATTTTCGGACATGCTGTGCTCTACGAATTTTCTAGAATTTAATACTCATAATTTCGAAAAAAAATTATATAATCAGAAATCTAACCTCAATATCGTTCTAACAAAAAAAACTAGGCCTCGTTTGGAGTCTGGAGCTATGCGCAATGGCTTCTGGAAGATGAAGGAACCCTAGATGGCAATTCTCCAAAAATTGGCTCAAGAAAAACCCTAGAAAATAACTTAAACTATTATATATATAGAGGAGAGAGAAAGAGCAGCCGTGGCTCGGATTATGCCACGTGGCAGCCATCCGTGGCTCCCCGCTCAGATCGAACGGTCAGATATTCACGCGGCTCGGCTCAGTTGAGTCCAACTCGGACTAGGACGCGGCTCGGCTCGGCTTGGCTCGGCTACACCCCGCGGTCACTGACAGGCGGGCCCGGCACTGTTCGCTTCGGGAGGCTGACAGGTGGGCCCCCTGTTTGCTGACTGGGCAGAATTAATTACTTTTTGGGTTTTCTTTTTCAGAAATTAGTTTTTAATTCAGTTTTTCATAATTAACTCAAAATAAATGCTAAAAATAATCAGAAAATTCCCAAAAAAATCTAGAAAATATATTTTACTATTTAGAACCTAAAATAAAAGTTTGGGATATTTTTAATTAAGTTTGAACATAAAATAAATTTATCAAAGTCCTAGAAAATTAGTGTTACTGGTTTTTAATTAACTAAAAATTATGAAAAAATCCCAATAATCTAAAATAGCCTAAAAATAATTCTAAATAAATATTTATATAAGTAAATATACTAAAAAAATTATTTTCTAATTAACTAAGAGAATATTCTAAATAAATTCAATATCTATAATAAATATAATAATATAAAATATACACAAAATACCTATTTTGGGTGAGGGAGTTTACAATCTACCCAACTTAAAACAATTTCGTCCTCGAAATTAAAATAAGGCATAATTTGTTAAATCCTTCACATTCGTACATAAGGTACGTCAATCGCAATCTCTTCCAAAAATTTAAATAATAAAATCTATTCAAATCTATCGCGATCACTTCAAAATTAAGATAACCACTGTTTAAATCAAAATTCAACCTGTCGTGATCTCTTCTCAATTTTTAAATAATCAACATCCAAATCTAACTCAAGTCTATATGACATCCCACATCAAAATTTATATCATAATTTTCAACTATCATAATCTCCTCTAGACTTTGAACAATAAACAATTCTAATCAAATCTTATTCCTATTCTCAACTTAAGAATTTTGTACTCTTCAAATATTTAAACTCAATTTACATCCTCAATATTTCAAATAGGTGACCCAACAATCAAAATTAAACTTTTTTAATTCAAATCATCAAATTGTAAAATTTAAATCTAATTGACCAATTGTTCAAGTCTAAAATTCTATATTTATCCTCAAAATTTAAATCGATGATTCATCCTTCAATATTCAAAATTTAAATTATGTGCTCAAAGTATAAATATTGGGTCCTCAATATCAAGATTTTTAAAATTCATTAATCCTCATCATCTTAGTCATTCTTCTAAAATTCTCAAAATTAAAATGGCTTGAACCTCTCCTAATCTAATCTTACTCGATCATAATCTAAAAGAAATTTCTCTCGAGTTGTCAATGCACTGCTACCCAACTTAGAATTTATTCTTCTATCACAGAAGGCTAATACTTTAAGAAAAATATTCCTTAATTTATTTACTCATGTCATTCAATCCTCAAAACTTCAACACCGATTATATCATATATGATATGTCCTTAATTACGAAAGAATAATCCTCAAGTATGTGATCGTCCTATGGGGTATATCTAGTACTCTCTGTGTATCAAACTTATACCAAGCACGAGGTTTTGTCTTTCCGTAATAAGGGAAGACGGAGATCAATAATAAAGAGTTCAAGGGCGAGGTAATAGAATAGAAGTATCGGGATCAAGGCGTTTAAAGAATTCAAATAGGAATTATCAAAGCAGTTGTAGATTGAAGTCCTATTTTGGTAATGCCTATCCACATGCTCGCATCGGTACTGTTATGTAACGGATACGATATGCTCAGACATATCTAGAGGACAAGTTCATTCATCTACTAATTACTAGATATTTTAATCCACGTAAAGTAGTTATACGAAAGGCAAACCAAGCGCACTATGGTTGATCAGACCGTAGTACACTGATTCTGAAATATATTAATGTATGCATCCACTAATACATATTTAGTGAACAAGCTTGATGAAAGAATAAGCTTGCAAAACTAGGCTATAATAGCGGCATAAGTCAAGGTGGTACAATAATTCTAGGTACGCTAGATGATGATGAAAGGAGGTACAAGTCAATTCAAGTTCACAAAAAAAAAACAGAATAAGCAATAATAATAAAGACTCTACAAATCTCTATAGTTATCATACCACCTCCTTGTCTATGTCGCTAGTCGACTAAATGGGGACAAGGACCTCTAAATTCTATTGTTGAATAAACACTGTCGTCATATGCTAGCATACAATTAAGGTCATTCAGTTATACTACCTCGATGGGTCAAGTCACTACCAGAAAAAGTCAAATTAGCGACGTCTAAAAACGTCGCTAAATAACCATAAATCGTCGCTAATTAGGTTTAGCGACGTAATTAGCGACGTTTTAAATCAGTCGGAAAACTCCAAGTCGCTAAAACCAAAAACGTCGCTAAACGTCGCTATGCCGACATTTTTTAGCGACTTTAATGTGTCGCTAAATTTAGCGACGTGTTGCGACGTCAAGTCACTAAATAGCGACGTTTATAAAAGTCGCTAAACGTCGCTGATTAGCGACGTCTATCGCGACGTTACATCGACGTCTTTAATGACCTGGCTATACTGCCATGTCAGCAATTGGCGACGTTTAGCGACGACTTTAGGGACGTCATTAGCGACGAAAGTAGCGACGTTTTTCAGCATCGCTGAGTAGCGACGTAATTAGCGACGTAAACTAATGTCGCTAAGCGTCGCTACACGTCGCTAATAACGTCGCTAATTTTTTTAAAAAAAAAAAAAATGTCCAGAAGCAAACATTGGTGATTTCCTGCAGTTTTACATCATCTTCATCATATACACCAACATGATTCAATCTAGTTAACTATATAATCCAATTAAATTAAAGACCACAAGAAGTATCAATCCAATTAAATGTGGATAACTATATAATCCAATTAAATTAACTAAAAAATTAAAGACCACAAGTAGCATCATACATCATGTCTATTGTTGAAGTACCAATAATTCATAAATAATAATAAAAATAACTATACTACTACGGATCTGCAGGAGGATGACCAGCGGCGCACTTGAAGGATAACAACTCCTCATACTCGTCCCGTAGAATCGACACCGATGTCGATGGAGAAGGCAGTGACGTCGGTGGCGGCCGTGCCCGCTCCAAGTCTGCGAGTCGCTGGTTGTAAGAATCTAGGGTAGATAACAGCCTCGTACTGCTATCACCCATTGAATCCTGCATCCTCGTCAGGTTCTCGCCCATCGATAGCTGTGACGCCTGCATCCTCGTCAGCTTCTCGCCCATCGATAGCTGTGACGCCTGCAGCTCCATGATGTTGCGATCATTGGAGGCTCTAATATCATTTGTCAATTCTCGTAGCTCCGTCATGCTGCGGTCGAGCATATCCAATCGTGCGATAAGCATCGGATCGTCCGCCTGCGGCTGGGACCGGGACTGGTCCTCCATACTTCGCAGCAAGTCGTCACGGAGAGACGCAATCTGACGGTCAACGGCCTCCTGGACTCTGGCCGACGACTGCGAGGGCTGCGACTGCGAGGGGTGTGTGGAATGCACAGCTGTCGGGGAGGCCCTAGATGACTGCGTCGCAACCAGGGCGCCATAGGAGCCCGTACCGTAGTACATACCCCTCTGGAGACCACCAGCTGCGGTCACCCACAGGTCGTCCGCCGACGGAGATGGACCGGGCTGCGACGAAGCACCAGCCTCTCCAGGTGTAGGTGCACTAGCAGTCGCACGCTCACGAAGCCTAAGATACTCGGCCTAGAAAAGGTTTGGAAACTCAATAATTGCCTAAGTTATATTAAAATAAACACAAAGTAAAGTAATACTTACATAGGTCTGTGAGGCCCTCTCATCAATGAGATTTTCGTCCTTGCGATGGGTGGCCAAGAAGACGGTCACCATGTTTGCATCCTCACCCCTCTGTACCTGTTAAAAATATATTTTTTATTACTAAACTTAAATATTTTTTCCAAGTACCATTTTATGGTACTTATATTAAAATAATATATTTTAAAAGAAAAAATATACCAAACGACGAAAATGTTTCCATCATCGGAATCGAGCCACCACACCACTTGGCAGCATTCTGCCTAGCCGCCTTGGCCTTTTTAGACCTTTCCTTGTAGCTCGGATCGTCGAATCTAGCCCTCATCGCAGTCCACTGCTCAGGCGTGATCCAACCTTGGATCGGTTTTCCAGCACGATCACGAGCCTTCTGGTCATCCAGAGCATCTCGGATAAGCTTGGCGGCAACGGTAGGAAAGAGCCGCTCGATCAACTCGGCCCGGTGCGGAGGATAAAAATACGTTTGCTACAATAAATAATTCATTAAGTTAGCATCACAAATATGCATAAATTAGAGGATTTATTTAATATACTTTTACCTGGAAGTGCGCAAACCAGAACGCCTTCCTCTCCTCCGGAGCCTCAGAGTAGTTGATCCAAGGGCCACCGTAGTTGTTTCTCAGAAATTGGCCCAGGCGTCTCTGAACCGACGATGGACGATATCTATACAGAAATAATAATTTAGATTACTGAAAAAGTCAATATACGATGAATAAAGAGAAACACAAATATATACTAAACCATCTAATTGACTTACTTTGTACCGTCGGCCCAAATCTCTGTCCTCGTCTCCTCCGGTGGTGCGCATGGAGGATCTTGCTGATGCTGGGACAACGTCGGCATGACCTCCTCTACATGCTCATCTGTCTCCATGGTTCCGTCAGCAGGAGGAACGCTGGACGAGGGAGTACTATCACGCCTGGAACTACTCGTCCCAGGAGTGATGCCACGCAACGTCATCGCAGTCGGAGATGTGACTGCTCGATATACTGGAGTACTGGGTGACGATGATCCGGAACCAACAGTAGGCAGTACCGGAGTGGCACTCTGTCTACCTCGGGACCTGCCGAATCCTCCGCGTCGTCCTGTCATATCTGATAACAACATATGATGAATATAGAGAAACACAAATATATACTATATTCTACAGTCGAAATGTGATACATATCTCAAAGCATTATACAGTCAAAATATAATACATATATTCGTTAATGTCAACATCTACTTCTACATGCAATATTTACAGTCCAAATATAGTTATATTCTACATGGAATATTTTATATTTTCAATCATCTTCAGAAAATTCATCTTGTTCGCCTTCCTCGTCCTGCTCTTCCTCTTCCTCGTCTTCACTTTCATCTACTTCGTCGTCCTCTCCGGATAATTCTACATCTTCTACATTATTACTCGTGTAATGAGTAACTTCCGTTGAGTCCACATCTACAATATTTGTTACAAGAGGTAGATCGTCCTCCTGATAAGCTATTTCGTCAATGTCAAAGGTATTTCTAGCTTTAGTCTTGCATACTGCCCACCAATCTGACCTCACTGTCCCCCGTCTAGGATAAGTTATGAAGTACACGAGCTGAGCCTGACTTGATAGGACAAATGGTTCGTAGCCTTGATATCTACGCTTGTAGTTTATATCCACAAGGCCATGCTTGTCAATTTTCCAACCTTGATCTTAAATCGGATCGAACCATTCACACCTGAATAGCACGATATTAGCAGGTTCTGGGCCATAATTATATGTCAACTCCACAATCTCTCGTAAGATGCCAAAAAAATTATTACCCGGATTGACGTCTTTGTAGTTTGAAGATTTGATACACAAACCACTATTTTTCGTGAAATCAAGATCCAGAAAGCTGTCTCTGATAGGAGCATTTGTTGACTTGAACCTGAACCCATTCACACAGAAACTTGGCCATATTTTTACGGCAGTAATTGGTCCCTTGGCTAGAGTCCTAATAGATTCAGTCTCGGGTGATATTAGACGATCGACCTAAATACCAAAGTAGCGATAGTAAGTTATTTGTTTTGCAAGTGCAGAAATAAAAAGTAATTACCAAGCATCTTACATATGCGCTCAACCAAGAAGGAAAATGGCATCTCATATCTTGTTCTACTTCTTCGTTTGTTATGTAGGGTCTAACCGACCTCAACTCATCATTATATGTGCTGAAAAACAATAAAGCAACTGCTGATTAGTAGCATAATAGTATCTTATACTATTACATTGAGATGATGTAAACGTGGACGTATTAATTACTTACCCCTCTAGCTTCTCCACTTCATCCTCGTCACAATTGAGTAATATATACAATTGAGCAGCCCTTAGCTTATCGTCATTCAAATATCTCTTCTTCATTTTTCCCGAGGGCTTTCCGGATGCATTGAATACTTTGAGTATTGCATCATTAGATTCCTGATATGCGTCGTCGTTTCTGGGAGCTTTCGTCCTATTAGTAGCAACATGTGGTTTGAAATACGTCGAGCAAAAGTTTGTAATCTCCTCGAGAACATAAGCTTCACAAATAGAGCCTTCAACCTGTGCCTTATTTTTCACCTTTCTCTTTAGGTGATTCAGATGGCGCTCGAAGGGGTACATCCATCGATAACCGACAGGACCACCAACACGTGCCTCATAGGAAAGATGAATTGGCAAATGCTCCATAGAGTCAAAGAATCCAGGAGGAAACACCTTCTCGAGCTTACATAGTGTTACCGCAATGTCCCTCTCTTGCTTTTCTAGACGATCGACGAGCAACTTAGTACAACAAAGATCTCTGAAGAATATGCTCAGCTCTGTCAATGGGTCCCAAACGACCTGCGGTAAGAATTCCCAAAATGCAATCGAAATTAACCTCTCCATGAATACGTGACAATCGTGGCTCTTCATACCTACTAGTTTGTTCTCCTTGAGGTCGACGCATCTTTTCAAGTTCGACACGTACCCGTCTGGAAACTTTAGACCCTGAATCCACCTACAAAGTCTACCTTTATCCTCTTTATCCAGTGAGAAAACTGACTTAGGTTGCTTTAACTTTCCATTCCCCTCCTCTATCAAATGCAATGCAGGACGTCTACATATGTCTTCTAAGTCCAACCTCGCCTTCGGATTATCTTTCGTCTTCCCCTTTACAACCATTACAGTATTAATTATGTTATCAAACACATTCTTCTCGATATGCATGACATCAAGGTTATGTCTGATCAGATTGGTGCTCCAATATGGCAGATCGCAGAATATACTCCTCTTCGTCCAGTTATGGGTGCGACCAAATTCGTCACACTTGTACCCCTTAGCAGGCTCTTGGTTAGCACTTGGTAAATCTTTTACCTCTTCCCATATCGTGCATCCGGGCCACCTTGGCGGTGGATTGGCCTTCTCCACAACTCCCGCACAAAAAGCATTCCGATTCCTCCGGTATGGATGATCCTTCGGCAAAAATTGTCGATGACAATCGAAGAAGCACGGTTTGCCTCCGTGTTTCAAACGGAAAGCCTGAGAACGGTCCATGCAATACGGACATGAGAGACGACCATGGGTGCTCTATCCCGATAACATTCCATAGGCCGGAAAGTCGTTGATGGTCCACATAAGTGCTGCCCTCATCTGAAAATTCTGCTTTCTAGAAACATCGTACGTGTTGGCACCGACTTCCCACAGCTGATTCAACTCATCTATCAAAGGCTGTAAATACACATCGATGTTCCTCTTCGGATTGTTCGGACCCAGGATAATAACGGTTAGGAACATATACGGAGTCTTCATGCACATCCAAGGCGGTAGATTGTACGGAGTGACGATCACAGGCCAACACGAATACTGGGAGCCCGAAAGTCCGAATGGGGTAAAACCGTCAGAGCAGAGCCCCAATCTGACATTACGCGCTTCCTCGGCAAAATATGGATACTCTCGATCAAAGTGCTTCCATGCTTCTCCATCGGATGGATGATCCAATACTCCTTCGATCTATTTTCATCTGTGCTAACTCATGTTTTCTGCAGTCTCCTTAACCATAAACAACCACTGCAACCGCGGCGTCAAAGGCAAGTAGTGCATCGAATCGGTAGGCTTCCTTGCACCGACAGACTTTCCTCTAACAGTGGCCTTGTAGCGATCAGCACCACAGAATCTGCATGCATCTTCATCCTTGTCGTCTTTGTAGTACAACATGCACCCGTTGCGACATGCATCGATTTTCTCGTATCCTATCCAAAGCGATCTCACCATCCTCTTAGATCGATAGAAGTCTTTAGGCAACTTTGCACCCTCGAACAAGATCTCTATAATCAAATCGAGCAGTCGATTATAGCATTCTTGCGACATATTAAAATTGGACTTGATGCTCAATAATCTTGTAACCACCTCCAACGGTGAATGATCCTCACAAACAGGATATAGTGGAGTCCTTGCATTCTCAAGCAACTCCATAAACTTTGCAGCATCGGCATTCGGTGCCTCCTCAGCTGCATCATAATTGTCCGGATTGAAACTAGGTCCCGCCGCATCATAATTGTCAGAATTGAAACTAGGCCCCGCCGCATCATAAACCATGTTCACCAACCCGTCGTCGTAAGCATCGTGGTCTTGGACATCCATATACGGCTCCACATAGGGCTCCGACTCCGATGCTAGAGATACAAGTTCTCCGTGCGTGGTCCACTGATAGTAATTCGGTGTAAAGTCCTTCGAGTATAAATGATATGTAACTTCCACTTCAGGATGATATTTCCTGTTGCGACATCTCATACACGGACACTTAATTTTGGTACCGTCCATGTATTGAGGGAACGCCTTTGCGAACTGCAGGAACTGCTGTACACCCTCAATGAATTCATCCCGCACACCGTACATGTCATCAGGATGACGGTTGTACATCCACGAACGATGACGCATATAGTAATTCATATCTATTTCTAGAAACTTCTGTAAAATTGACAGTATGTATCATATAAATCATTACATGCAAAATTAACCGTACTATAAAAATTATAACTGATATAATACATATTTTCATTTATCAAAACTGCAGCTGCCCCCAACCCTATAGTACTATGAACTGCACTATAAGTGTGCAGTCAACACTATAAATAGTGTGTCATACTATAGAACTGCAGCTGCCCCCAACCACACTCCTAGGTCAGTGTCCGTTATGGGAAAAGCAGTCATGGCATTGCACTAAGGCACCTGGTGCTTGAACAATTTTTGCATCAAAAGTTTCCCAAGTACACGGGCTATTGCTCTATGAAATGGATAACCCCATGCATTGTGGCTGTACTCACTCACATTTACCGGCAGATTACTGCACTCCCTTTAGTAAAAAAACCTAACCCCCCAAACTGGCACACTGATACACACATACACTCTTAAGAATTCTGTAATCAAAACTCACCTGGTACCAACAACACCTATTAAGTACTCTAAATTCTATACTTCATATAAATACTCCATCTATACTCATTTAAACACTCCATCTATACTCCCAGATCTGGGATACACCTATATGAATGCTCAACCTTTACACCTATTACTTATTCTCTTCAACACATATATTCACTCAAACACCTGACTAATACACCTCTTTAAATCAGTCACCCACTGCTACTGCTTACCTTCTTCCTCAATATTTGATTACCCCTTATCCCGAGCCACACACTCATGTGTGCACTATAGTATCACTATGAATACCCAATCTTCTCTCAGATGTTGGTGTTATATCTGACACTTGCCCTCATGTCCTTCAAATCATACGAGTTCAAACCCCATCTCAAACACATCCACATCCTGCCTTGCACTAGTTGCTGACTGGCTCAGTAAGTTGCTGCACAAGGATGCAGTATTTACAATGTATTAGGACCCCCTCACACCTGCCTGCAGAAGCTAACAACCAACTACAATGCACCTAAACCTTAATGCACACTATGTTCAGCTGTGCAGTGCCTCCCCAAGTTGCCTGTTGCACATTGGGCTGATGTGCCTCAAGTCTCCCCCTGCTCACTGCTAGTAAGCAGTGCTCACTGCTGCTGTTACCTCTCTCGTAGACTTGGGCCAGTCGGCCCTAACCCTAACCCTAACCCCATGTCAACAAACCTAACCCTAACCCTAACCCTAGGTCCTGATCAGTGTCTGTGTCAGTGTGTGTGTGTGCCGTGTCTGTGTCTGTGTCAGTGTGTGTGTGTGTGTAGTTTTTGTGTCAATGTCACATGTGTCCTGTGAGAGAGAGAGAGAGAGAGAGAGAGAGAGAGTAGGGTTTACCGGAATAGGGTGGAGAGCGGGTCGACGGAGCGCGGGGGGGGGATTTTTTTCTTTTCAAAATTTCAGCAGATGGGGAAAAATGAAACCGAGCCCTAATTAACCAAATTTTAGCGACGTTTAGCGATGTCCAAGTAAAACGTCGCTAAATTAAATTTTAGCGACGTCAATGACGTCGCTAAACACGTTGCTAAATATTTTTAATAAAAAGGTCGCTATATACGTCGCTAAACGTCGCTAAATTAGACATATTAGCGACGTTTAGCGACCTTAATTGAACTTATAGCGACTTAACTTTTAAAATCTTAATAAAAGTCGCTAAACGTCGCTAAATGTCGCCATTTAGCGACGTCTAGCGACGTTTTAATAAGGAGTCGCTAATTATATATTATTAGCGACGTTTCTTTTGACGTCGCTAAAATACGTCGCTAATAGCGCTTTTTCTAGTAGTGAGTGGACTATGTGATACTAGGTTGTGAGACATACTACCCAACTTAAAACAATTAAAATAGTACTGTGACAGTCCTAAGAGGATCCTACAAAAATAACCTTGCACATGTACATAGAACAGAAACTCTTATTAGGGTCTCCTATTACATTATATAGGTCATGGTCGTCTTAAGCCTTAGTCATAGTGCTTATAGAACAAGTGTCAATAGTAAGGATAGAAGAGTTACTAGCCTCAAGGGAAAATAGGATATAACTTATATTGAGGTGGGGTACAAGTTACGCGACTTAAAACTAAGGGGTAATCATTAGGTCATAATCTACCATAATAACTTAAACTGTCAAGTTCTAATTACCAATCACATAATTCAAAAATTTAAGAGTAACAACCAAAATCCTAGCAAGCTATATATATCCTAAAATAGAATAAAATCACTTGGTCTATAATCAGAAGTGTCAGATGGCACGAGTTGAAAGAGGAAGAAAAGAAGAACGTAATTTTTAGTCGTCGCACAACTAGTGAACGTTAAGGTCGCAGAGGAACAACATATAAAATTAAAATAGGGGCTCTAGATAGCATCATGGTTTTCTAAGGGGGAGTGGTATGCTAGTTGCTATGTTCGAGGTATGATCAAAGAAAAAGTGTTAATTACATTCCTCAAGGCTTCCTAAGGTGCTGTCTACTAATAATAAGACAATGATCTAAGTTTTATAGTTCTCCAATACTATCCAATTATGAAGGTTAGGTTCAGTTCTAACGTTCAATATTGGTTCTCCATTGGT
Organism: Iris macrosiphon; assembly: GCA_036927795.1. Taxonomy (NCBI): domain Eukaryota; kingdom Viridiplantae; phylum Streptophyta; class Magnoliopsida; order Asparagales; family Iridaceae; genus Iris; species Iris macrosiphon. The sequence goes on from JAYESA010000012.1 coordinate 160,338,957, forward strand.
TCCTCAATACTAGGGTCAAACATTATGGTAAAACTTCTAACTATCTCTAGTAGTGTCTATACTACTCTCAAGTCTTCTTAATACATCAAGGGGTAATGGTATAACAATCTAAAGATAAGGAATTCTAGGTTCACTAGATATTCTAAACTTAGTAATGTGTCTATATTCTTGTTGTATTCTTAATAGTTGTGCTACTCTAATTATCATCCTAATAACATGGGTTCCTATATTCTAGCAGAAGGCTATATATACTCAAGGAACTTATTAGGGAAGTACAGGAATCAAGCAGGATATAATTGTTCGAATAGAACAAAGAGGAGGGAGATAAATCATAGTCAATTGTGGATGAGATCCTATACTCTAGTCCTAGGTGCAGGCTTGTTCGGTACATTAACGTAACCGAGACAATATGCTCTGGACCTGCATGAGCCACCACAAAAACATGTCACGCCCCAGTCCCAAAATACATAGGACTAGGACACGTACATGCCAGCCGCATGGATATGGCAACTCCAATATATGGAAACCAAAATCCACACGTACGCTGTGATATGAATATCAATCCACAAGTGGTATAAACATATGTCACAAGTCATAGGGTACAATCTAAATCTCATCCACGAAATCAAATATAAATAAATAACCAGTATCTATGAAACTAGATCTCAATAAGAAGCATCTAAGGATGATAGTTGGATGGAAATAAATCCACTACCAACTCGAATAGAAAAGTACAACACAACAAATACAATATAGGAATACCAGATAACGACCATGGGCTCGAAGAGAAGACATCCTCGCAACACAAGTAATCATCCAAATCTGCGCTCCTATAATTACTCAAGAACAGATACACCTGGCAGAGGACCAGGTCCTCAGAGGGACGTAACAAGATACAGAAAATATGAGCCAATTTGAATACAGTAAACATGCATATTATTTGAAAATAGATAAGTACGCTGTACAGGACAATCTATATGAATGCAAATAAGGACAACTTTTTGACGTATGGGCAAGGGTAGGCTACTCGATCTACCTCACAACTCACACACACGTCAATGGACATTAGAAATTGACATACCGCGGGGGTAGCGACCAGCGAGACTCCAGAAATCGATATACCGCGGGGGTAGGGACCAGCGTGACACACGTCCATAGTGCGAGCTATATACTACGGTTTACCAGAGTGTTTAAAAGCCCATACGCCTAATGATTGTCCTCGATGATACTAAGTGCCATGTGTGTGTCAACATATCTAATACATAGTAATGACTGAAAGTAAACTACACATGCAAGAAATATACAGAAGTGCAATAAATATACAAAAATATACTAAGCATACAAAATACTGTAAGCAATTTGGCAAGGTATCTTTCCTGGGGTCCTGCTGCTGGTATGAATCAGAGTCCAAGTCACAGTCCAAATAGCCTATGTATTACAAATTTATCACGTCAAAAGATAATTTATTTTAATTTATTTAATTCTGAAATAATTACTCTAAAATCCTATTTTAATCTTATTATTCTTATTTTTATGTTAATTCCTAAATTTTGTCCAAAGAAACTGAATTTTATCAACTCTAGACTCATGGCACGCAAATCGAGGCAATCTGTTGACCGAAAAGTCAACCGACACAAACTCAACTTTCATGCATGATTTCCTGTAGATTTCAGCGTCAAAAACATACTGGAATTTATGGCTCATCCGAATTCAAATTTGTTTGGGAATTATGGCACATACAAATTTTGTATTGTGCACCGATGGTTAAATTCTAACCTAGAAGTTCTACAAAATTAACAGTATGTAAATACTTAGAATTAAATTCTGAGAAAAATATATGTCGATGATCTCGACATTAGCTTTCCGAAACTTTAAACGGTTCATGATTCTGATTTCTAGTTCTCCCGGAATCGCGAAAACATCGAAACATATCTATTTTTGGACATGCTGTGCTCTACGAATTTTTCAGAATTTAATACTAATAATTTCGAAAATTTTTTATATAATCAGAAATCTAACCTCAATATCGTTCTAACAAAAAAAACTAGGCCTCGTTTGGAGTCCGGAGCTATGCGCAATGGCTTCAGCAAGATGAAGGAACCCTAGATGGCAATTCTCCAAAAATTGGCTCAAGAAAAACCCTAGAAAATAACTTAAACTATTATATATATAGAGGAGAGAGAAAGAGCAGCTGTGGCTCGGATTCTGCCATGTGGCAGCCATCTATGGATCCCCGCTCAGATCGAACGGTCAGATATTCACGCGGCTCGGCTCAGCTGAGTCCAACTCGGACTAGGACGCGGCTCGGCTCGGCTTTGCTCTGCTTCACCCCGCGGTCATTGACAGGCGGGCCCGGCACTGTTCGCTTCGGGAGGCTGACAGGTGGGCCCCCTGTTTGCTGACTGGGCAGAATTAATTATTTTTTGGATTTTCTTTTTCAGAAATTAGTTTTTAATTCAGTTTTTCATAATTAACTCAAAATAAATACTAAAAATAATCAAAAAATTCCCAAAAAATTCTAGAAAATATATTTTATTATTTAGAACCTAAAATAAAAGTTTGGGATATTTTTAAATAAGTTTGAACATAAAATAAATTCATCAAAGTCCTAGAAAATTAGTGTTACTAGTTTTTAATTAACTAAAAATTATGGAAAAATCCCAATAATCTAAAATAGCCTAAAAATAATTCTAAATAAATATTTATATAAGTAAATATACTAAAAAATTTATTTTCTAATTAACTAAGAGAATATTCTAAATAAATTCAATATCTATAATAAATATAATAATATAAAATATACACAAAATAACTATTTTGGCTGAGGGAGTTTACAGGTATGGCCCGTACGATATTTATAGAAGGAAGGGTGGAGGTGGAGGCAAAGGTGCATCTGGCTGTCTCGTTGGTGTCTGAAAGTTCAGGCCCTCCTATTGAGCTGGTGCATACCGCTTTGTAAGATCGACGTAGATCGATAGGGTCGACAGGAATACTGGTGCCAGCCTCGAGGACTGGTCCCCTGGGGTAGCTGGAGCCCTATCATCACTAGGCATGGTGTCTAACACCGGATCAACTTCGTAAGCTGCGTGTCCACTATACAAGTTCATCTTTCTGCAGGAGATAGAACCAAATTAGAAAATTATGGAAACAAAAAACATGATGCAGATATTCAAACAGTTAATTACGAAAGAGGTTCAAAGATGGTAAGCATTATGGATGAGATATAATAACTTCTATCCTATTGTAGGCTCGCTGTGCATGATACCACAAGCGATAAACAAAAGAAACTAAGTCTCAGAGACCTGCATGGGTCACCACTAAAACCATGTCATGCCCCAGTCCCATTATATAATAGAATTGATACATAATTAGGCCAGCTGATATTAACTAGAATAGGCTCCCAATTTAATGGCCCTATCTAGGTTGTACTACACTGAAGTATAGACTAAGTCCACAACTAAACTAAGCATCTGCATGTGCATGCAACAGGTAACATATAATATCATGCACATAACATAAGGAAGACTGGAAATAAATACTGAAATAAGCATACGGAGTCCGAATATCATAATACAACCCAAAATAAGACTAGTGGGGACAAACCCACTGAATACAATACTGAATGAAAGTAAAGAGAAATAGATAAGATAAATGGAATAGAACATGGCTAACTAGATAAGATGCTCAAGTCTGAGGTGGTAGGCCTAACCAGATTCAAGGAAACTCTTACGGTAGCACCTTAAGCTCCTCCTCAGTCGCGTACCTCCTTTTCTTCCCAGGCCCGTACATAGTCGGGTAGTACACCTCGTCAAGATCTGGAAGGAAACTAGGTCCTCAGAGGGATATAACAAGATATAAAATATATGCCAAATATAAATACTGAATAAAGTAAAGAGGGTGTATATCCATCTAAGTGAATGCAACCTGAGGACAACCTTGGTACGTATGGGTAGGTATAGGCATAAATATAACATCCATATCACTTCGAACAACGTAGAATCTTTATAATATAACATCTATATTATTCTAAATAACATAGAATCTGTATAATATAATGTCCATATCGCTCTGAAGAACGCAAAATCTGCATAATGATAATACGTCTGAATCACTCCGAAGAACGCAAAACCTGAATGAAAGGGGGTCATTAGTTCCATAGTTCTACTGGATACAACAGATACCAATGTGTGTATTCCATATGCCTACCAGTTGTACTCTCTGCCCAATACTAATGTACAAGTCGAATACACGACGTGCACACTTCCTAACTAACATACCATGTGACAAGCAACTATAACTATCATGACTACATATTATACTGTGATTCGTGTCGCACGTACCGATAGCTAGTCGGGTATGCCAACTCGGATTCCAACATGAGTTTGATATCGTGTCGTAAGCAATATGTGAACAGGGTCTTGGAAGATATTAAAATACCTCCATAATATTAGGTGGGTCTGCTAGAGCCTAAGTCATTACACTACTCATCAATGTATTCGTCGACTGCACCTAAGTCATTCTCGGACGCACATAATTATATATTATTTAAAGCAATAAATCATGTACAATATAATAACTGAATTTAAACAGTAAATTAGGCAAGATATACTTGACTGGATCTCCAAGATGAAGGTATAAAGAATCTGCTCCTGAATCTTCGCTAAGGCGATCCAACGAGCCTAGATATAATAATATTAAATTAGCCATTACACTAATGTACATTAAATATGTACTATAATGCAACTATCACAATGTTATTCTAGGTCATGTGAATTGCTAAGTTGCTTTCCAACACAAGTTTAGTAACATCACCCCTCTAGGTCATGCACAAATATATAAAATGGTCTTCTAACATTTGTGCATGACAATTCATAGTTGCTATCTTACTACTAGCAAGTGTTTATAACTCAAAATTTTATGTAACACTGATCATGTTTTCTAACTATTAGGTTAATGTGTCTACTTTATATATATAAATTATTATCTCATCCTCTAAAATATAAAGCATCACCTAATTCTCATACATTTGAACTATCAACAATACTCAAGTGCACATCTACCTAGTATAGAACACTAGTGTGATAACATTGTGTCCTTATTTTATACTTGTATTATATATATATATAAACAATTCTCTAACCTAAACATAATAATGACACTAATTATATGTGAAACAACTATTCTAGCAAGCTAGGCAACAACCATATCTATTAGTAACATATCACTAACAAGTAACTTGGTACAAAAATAAATCACTTAAACTAACCTTCTAAGTATAATAAATATTCTGAAATTAAATGTTAAAAATGAGTTATTAGGATTTGTTAAACATGAGTTAATAGGTTAGACAAGCAAGGGTTTGAGATTAAACATGTAAGTGTTATAACACATGGGTGAACGTATACAATTACTAGTCTCACACTATCAATACTCAAACATGTATAATTAACATCACTAAATATCATTCTAACTTATAATATATTCTAAAATTAGTGCATAAATGGAATTATTAGAGTGGTTAAACTAGTGTTAAGCAAGTTTTTAATTAGGTATTGAAGTATGGCAAGTGATCCATCAATCTTGATCCATATATATATATATATATATATATATATATATATATATATATATATATATATATATATATAAACCAACATTCTAACAAGATGATGGAGAACAACAAGTTGAAGATCATGGAAAATATTTTGAAGAAGAATAAGATAAAGAAGAAGAGATGAAGATTACCTACTTCAAGTGAATGGAAGAGAACACTTGGAAGAAGTGTTCGGGCTACAGTTGCTTAGGTATGAGGTAGGTCCGGTCGGCTGGAGGTGGCTTGGTCGGGCTTCTCAAGATAGCAAGAAGATGAAGAAGAACAAGAACAGCAGCAGCAGTTAGTTGCAGCAGCAACAGCTCCAAGGTGGAAAGAAGAATGAGGAAAGGAAGAAGAAGAATAATGAAGTAAAGTAGAAGAGGAGTGAATGTATAGGGGGTAATGGAGTGGTCGTGCTAGAGGGAGTATGGAAGTAATAGAGGAGGTGCTTGAGATGGATGAAGAAGAAAAAGAAGCACAATCGCAGCTGCATCAAGTTAAGTAGCAGTAGCAGTAGCAGCAGAATATATAAGGAGCATCAGTAGTTGTAAATGTAATGGGGGGAGGGGGCATCTCTTAAGTAGCAAAAGTAGGGGCAGCAACAACTATAAGTGTGAGGGGAGGAGTAGTGAAGGAAGAAAAAGAGTGTTGGAGTAATGAAAAGTAGTATGGAGCATTAAGTGGAAAGTAGGGAGGAGTGACGAAATGTATTTTATCCGGCCATTTAATGGGGGTGAGGGGAAAAGCAAGCATTTAATGTAAAGGAATGGGAAGGCATTAATTGCAAGGGGATGATGGAAAAAGGCGGTGGGAATGCATTAAAGGCAAAGAGGGATGCTCCTAGTATAGGGTTCAATCAACATGAGTGCAAAAGGGTGCTTAGGGGGTGTTGGCCGGTCATGAGAAAGGGAGTGAGGGAATGTGCATTAAATATAAGGGAGACAGAGTGTTGGGATTAATTTTCTGAAAAGGTGAATGCTTAATTTAGTTCTCCATTGATTAATAATGGATTTAGTCAGAAATAGGGTATTTTACAACTCTATTTACTTAACCCAAAATAATCTAAAATTAAATCCTTAATCCTAGATTTTGGGTCAAGATTTTACATCAACCGAGAAGTCAAAGGAAGAAGAAGTTAACAATTTGATCTCTTTTAAATTCCCTGATCAAACTCAAACAATTGGTCAGATCGTCCAGTCACAATCACGATCAATAATTCTAGCTCAATCCCTGTGATTTGATCACAAGTTGATCGTTGACATAGATCAAGAATCATGGAACTCAAATACAATAGAGAATTAAAACTGAATCAACACTTACTGACTCCAGATTGAATTGTCGACCGAAATCAATACTTCACTGTAGAATTCGATCAGTTCTCTAATCGATGATGAGTTCATGAACAGTCGATCAACTCAAATCCAAAAGAAGAAGGAGGACCATATCAAAGTGATGGTCGAGGAACTTACCAGAATACGATATGCGTCGGGGAAGACGTTGATCGGAGCAGTTAATCGGTCTAAAATTCATCGAAACTGTCGATCGAGCAGAAAATATCGACAATAGATCGGAGAAGGCTAGGTTTCGTCTCTTCAAGTTCGTCAAAGTGTCATCGATAATCCACCTTGAGTCACCATCGCCACAAAGCTCAGTAGAGGAATGGGCATCCGCACCAAACTGCCATGGCGAGCAACTCTTGGAGAAATAAGAGGGAACAAAGTGTGCTTGGGTTTAAAACAGATTGTTGGTTAGTGGGCCGAGGGTTAGGGTTTAGGTCTGTTGGGCCTTAAGGAAAATTGAGTGAAAATTTATGGGAAAATAATGGGGAAAGTAAATTATAATAGAAAATTTTATGGTTTATATAGAGTGGAGTAGCTTGCTCTTCAAGCTAGGTAGTTAGGGGATGTTTCTAGAAGAGGTTAGTTGGAGAGTTGGTTTGGGTAGTTAAGAGAATCTTCTAGATGTTCTTCAATTAGTCACATGATTAATTTCAAGACTAATTGTCTAATGACCAAAATACCCTTCTTAAATTTCTATTTTACTAATCCATGCCATTCCTATATTTACTAAGGGGATGCTTGCTATTTAATTGATTAATAAAGGATTTCTAAATTTCTACTATTTGCTAAGACCATTATTATTAATACTATTATCCAAAATTAATTATTATGCTAAAAATTTGTGCTAAAAATTTGTGCTAAAATTATTAAGAAAGGAATTTTATTAAATTCTAGAAATAGAGGAGTTACAATACAACTCCCAGTTTAGGGACTCCCTTAGCGACCGAAAGCTCCCAAACCTTCCATATTACTCTTAACTTGGAATGAATACTTCATAGCCTTCTTGCTTAATCTGAATGAACCACATTCTACGAAATACTCTGAATAATAATATAAACTGTGTGATGAGTTATGACAATAATACAAAGATCTACTTCTATGGAAGAAAATTGATAATCTAAGTGGCAGCATAAGAAAACTCTACTTACACAAAATGAAACACGTAAGAAAAATACTATCTCTAGCTGCAAGTTATTATTTTTATGTTCTATATAGTGTGATTTAAGATGAGACTATTTCCTTAGCTATGTGGGTTCAACTCTTTTATTAGCATGCATCAAGTTATTGTCTAGCGACTAGCATGTATCATATATTTTCTTAAGTGTGAAAACCAAGCAGAGACGTGTTCACCAAAATCACCCACCTGTACAAGGACTCTGCCTCGGCCGAGCGAGACTTCGAGCGAGCCACTGAGTAAGCCAAGTAAATATCGTTGTGCCATCGAATCATCTCGCTAAGGCGAGAGGGGCAGAGCGTTACATAATACACGACTCAGAAAAAATTTTGTCCTTGAAACTTCCTGAGCACAACTCATCCTACTGCATCACTGCTAGGCTTAACTTGAATTTTACCTTGCATGACATCATAGATCGCTCGAACACAACTTCCTATTTTGGTTCCTCAATCCATGCCGCTCATGCCTTGACCTATTTCATCTAACAACTATATCGTCAAAATCTATCCGACTATACCCAACTCTTAACTATTAAATCCTCTGCCTCTATACCTATCGTGCCTCATACAGGATTGAACTACACAAATATTGGGTATGCTATAAATTACCCCACAAGTGATGAGCATAGAATTAGGGTGAATCCATCCGAACACTATACTTCAATCCTTCTGAATCAAAAAATATATCCAAACTGATCACTTGATATATCCCTATCGAAACCAAATGTTTTTACCTCAATCAGTCTAAGAAATCCTTAAAAAATCAAGCGTCAATCCCAATCAGTCTTCTAAACCTGACTACATCAAAGTCTAAATTCGATCACCTATCGATACTCAATTCTCGTCGAAGAATTTTACTATCTCCCAAAGTTAATGTTTGAATCGATCCTCGTTCTATCTTCTAGAAAATTTTAAAATCTACAAAATAATCGCCTAAAATCAAAATTCTATCTATGCATACCTCGATCATACTCTTCCAAACATGATCTCAATCCTAACAAAATCGTCCAAGTCCGACCTAGTAGTATAACTTTGTTTTCATTCAATCCTTAAGAAACATTTTTAACTTATCTAACGCTCACACATATCAACTTGTATCTATCATGCTCTTCAATAATTCCTCCAATAATATGAAATTTGAACTACCAAGATCAATATGTTCTACCGACTGACCATCTATTCTTCGAATTAATCCTTACGATTACATGATCAATTATCCAACTTTTCTTGTTTTATGAAACCATAATGTTACCTCGAGCAATGACGATCAAAATCTAAGCAAAATTCTAATCCTTGGTTGATACTACCTTCATGTATACCTTCCGAGTACACGATTTCAAATCCTGATTCAATTGTTCCCCTAAATTTTACTAATCAATTTTACAAGTCCGACAATAATATCAATCCAATTTGTCCTCGATACCAATACGTTATTTTAATCGTACGATCTATCCAACTTCAGGAAATCAATTGACCGAAATCCGAATACCATAGTCTATTCCACTCGCGTCAAACATTAAATTTTTTTAGATAACACATCAAACCCAAGCCCTAACTCTAAATCTTGCTATCCTTGCTATAAAGTCTACCCGACAACTCTCTATGGTCGATCAAACCAATCCTATCTCTGGGCGTAGGGACGTCTGCCTAACCACTATGTCAGCTCACCAGGTCAAAGTCATAAATCAAGATCACCATCCTCCTTATGAAATTGATATTCACTACACTCACCCTAATCCTAGGGTTGAACCATCGTCCGATCGTATGGGGTATTCTACCAAAAGCTTACCTCACTCAGAATTTTAAACATCGATCATAAATCATCTGACCCGGAGTAGAGATATCCAATTCAAGAGGTCCGAGTCTATTCAGCAAACCATTCCTAAGGTTAATTTATCCAGACATCATCCTCGATATGTTATAATCCACACCCATCAATCCTAGTAATTCACATAGTCCATATCCTCAAATATGCGATAGGATTCGCTGAACTTGTTCCATGAGTCTTGATCACCAAATCATACGTTAACTTTTTAAGTTACCAAATCTTAAATAATAAGCTCTAAGTAGTCCAACAAAAACTATATATTTGTTCACAAATATATTGAGTATGACTTGCTTTAATTTTTTGACTACTCGTCATCGATACACTCATTCGATTTGCTCGTATCCTCAAACTCATTTAATCATCAAACCATAAGTTCGTACAATCTTCAAAATTACCAATCACTTAAATGTTATATATTTGTTTCGTCCAACTAATAGATCGCTCTTAATCTCATTTCCATGAATTAAAGATAAATCACCAAAAGTCTAACATCCACCGAACTGTACCAACTAATATTCGATCATTTCGTATGCATGATCACTTCAACTAGATCATTCGAAACATTGATATTATCGTTCGATCAATTATAGCCCAAAATCTGACATTCCTCAAGACAACCAATTTTAAATATCAAATCGATAATATACTCGTTATTCCTCTAACTCGAATATCCTCAATCTAAACTCCATTTATCCTTGATATACTTTGACATCCTTAATTACTATATATAACCATAAAATCATCCATTTACGTAACATTAACTTTGTTTTAGTCGACTATTTTTTGATTTAGCTACAAGTTCAATTCGTCCAAACCCAAGATCAGATCCATTACCTCTATCTCAGATCATCGTGCAACATAATTCCTCAATATGTATCAATTTTATCAATCTGTACTATTTGCCAAGTATCGATATCGTATAAACTTATCCAAATTTGATCGGCTACCATTTATCCTTAATTCCTCAACCGATACAAAATTTTAATCCTTAGAGTCATCCTCGTATCTTCAAATCAAATTTGCAATTGCTATCTTCCAATCGCATTATAGTCCAAATTTTGCTATTATTTTATCTTATTCCGTTCGTCATTCGATCACCTCTGATCCCAAGCTATAATATCTTATATGATCCAAACATTTCCTTGACCAACTTATTCTATTTTGAATCCGTATCTAATTCCATCTCAGTTTTGCATGACTAATCCTCAATCATCCAGGCCTATCTTGTAGAGACAATTCAAATTCACTACATACTAAGTGGTACTTATTCTATGACTTTGTACTATCTCGCTCGTTGCTGATACTCATTGATACCCTAAAGTCCTTAATCAATCGAACATCCACAATGTTACCCGCATACACCACTCAGGGTCCAAGATAATCGATAGATACTCAAATTAAGTTGAAACCAATATTTCTTTCATACTCTGAGTTAATATTCATTCTCGACAATTCTTGACACTGTCATCCCGACCATCCCAAATATAACATCGACTAAGACCAAATTGTAACCAATATATATAGAGATCAGACTCAGGTCATTCCTTAAAATCTAAGCATGTTTCTTCTATTTTGCATCAATAGTATCAACTTATGATGACACCTCTATTGATAGGCATCGAATATCCAACGATCCGAACCCAACTAATTCTCATCCAAAAATATCCAAGTCTCGCACACAAACTCACTAACACCAACATAAGTCTAGATGTGTAATACCCAACATAACTCAGCTAACAAAGCCTTATGTATAGCTATCCCTGGTAAACAAAATACCAACATAAGATTCATAAAATATTTAGACTTATTGTATGGAATATCCCACAGAACATTGAGAGAGAGCATCAATGATATCGATGATGAACACAACTCAGACTAATATAATCGATATTAGCCAAGGACGTAAAGCCATGCTTTGATATCATAATTTCACGCCCTAGTTTCGTAGGATCGAATATCCTCGCTGGACATAATACCGTGAGAGCCTAAGTTGAGCTCCCACAAGGCAAGCACAAAACAGTCAATTGAAATACTAAGTTACAGAGTTGCACAAAAAGTCCTCAAGCAAAAAGTTGAATAAACACAAGTATATATAAAAAAAAATTCTCTTTATTCATAATGAAATAGAAGTTACAGCGGCACTAGGCCAAGAATACAATCACTCAATCTCTCTTACTCTTAGTACATTGGATCATGCCATAAGGCTTACAACTTGATAGTGATATAATATATGATGTCCTATATATTATGTATCGTATACAAAAGAAAATCTTTGTCACATTCACACGCCTTGAGTCACCAACCAAGCTCGACGCCTTAGTACCGTCTGAGCTACTCCCAATACCCTACATACAATCTGGTGAGATATCAATATATAAAAAATGTACTGGTAGAGAGGCCTCTCGCCCACTCTATAAAACCAGCAAGTCCATTATATGATTATGCACCATTATTATGTTGTCTTTCTAGTCTTGCTTAGGATCATTTTTATGGCATATGTTAAAAAAATCAACATGTGTCGTAGGCATGAAAGTGCACGCAATATATAAGTAACATGGTGCCACTTACCAATACTTACCCTCCATTTTTTCTTATCATGTATAAGTGCAATACTAATAAGCAATGAAAACTTAAGCATATATTTAAGAGGTGTCATGAGCATGTCTCTACAGAAGACAAGTGTTAGCATCAAAAGTATAGTGTATCGTTCTCCATTCTTTTGCAACTAAATAACCTCTACATAGGTTTTTGCTAGCAAGCCGACTATATCTATATAAGGGTCATTGGCACCACAAACAATCTTGGATTATAGCCTAGTTTAGACGTCGATTCCTACAGTCGCAATTGGCGAGCTCCACTGCAATTATCCTGAATTTTTTAGTGTTAGTACTTCAACTAGCATGACTACTCTAGCTAGGTTAGACTGTGCTGATCCTTGTAGTACGAGTAACGAGCGCCACAACAAGTTTTGAGTTACCTATGCTAGATATAGTTCTCTCAGGCCGATACGATCCTGGTGCCCTAGGATCATTCGAGAACCAAATCTTATCTTTTGTACAAGTTGTCCATGACCATGCAAGTCTCTTCTCTAACTCTTCTATACTGCTTAAGTCTATATTTGAATCTCAAGCTTTCTATCTTTTTGCAACTCCCAGTCTAGGGACTGCCTTGTCGATCCAAAGGTCTCAAACCTTCCATATTACTCTCGGCTTAGAATGACTACTTGATAGTCTTCTTGTCTAATCTGGATGAATCGCATACTATGGAATACTCTGAATAGTTATATAAACTTTGTGATGAGTTGTGACAATTATAAAAAGATCTATTTTTATGGCATCAAATTAATAATCTAAGTAGCAGCATACAAAAACTCTACTTACACAAAATAAAATACGTATGAAAAATATTATCTCTCGTAACAAGTTATTATTTCCATATTCTTTAGAGTGTGAATAAGATAGGATTATTCCCTCAGTTATGTCTGTTCAACTCTATTATTAGCATGCATCAAGTTATTGCCTAGCAACTAACATGTATCGTCCATTTTATTAAGTGTGAAAGCCAAGCAGAGACGAGTTTATCGAAGCCATCTACCTGCACGAGGACTCCGCCTCAGTCGAGCGGGAATCCGAGTGAGCCACTGAGTAAGCCAAGTCTAAATGTTGTTGCTCAATTGAATTATCTCGTTGAGCTGAGTAGGGTGGAGCGTTACACTTTGTGCCTATTATTGGAGAGAGATAAAATTGAAAGACATAAAGAAAAATTGTTGTGGTCTCCACCTTATGTCCAGGTAGTCCATTTGAGTTGGTATACAAAGGTGACTACGAGTATTCCAAAAGTTCTCTCGTAAACTTGCTGGTTCATAGGAGTGATTGTCTAGGGAAAAAATCTTGCTTTGAGCAACGATGGTCTTCATCACCCCAGCAAGCATATTGTTTCTATCTTATTTTCCTTCATCTTATTTTGTAAACATTCTATCTCAATTGCAAGTGTGTTTGAAATAAAGAAGGTTTATTTTGATTATTGTCAGTTCATAATCAAAATCATATAAAGGATTTTCATTGGAGTTGAGTTCCCTCAGAGAGCAAACTTAGTTTTGTGTGAAACTCTGGATCTCGACAACAATATCAAGATTATATAGAGAGCAGACTGTAAAGTTTTGCATGAATCTATATACTTAGCCTCTGTGATCCATCTTTGATCTACTATGGGACTAACAACGAAGTCATGTTGACCATACTAACTATAGTTTTACGTCAATTATAGTATATTAGAGAATTTAAATTCAACAAATATGGGCAACCTCAATCAGAGAAACACACTATACATTATTCTCATACTTTTTAACAACTCTCGTAAGTTGTAAGTGTACCTAGTTAACAATAAAATATATAAATGAACTTATAACAAAGAAAGCAATTAAGTAATTGTCTACCAAGATTTTTATATAGTTTATTCATTCTACCAATGATTTAGAACTATTATGTTCGTCTTCCCATGTTATTTCTATTAAAGTATTCCATGTTAATTTTCCATTCAAATTTCTATTTTATTAACTCAACTTTTTAAATTAACTTATTAAATATGTCTTCAATTAATGCATGTTATGGTATATTATTTTTATATTTTTGAGGATTCGTATAAATTGTATATACTAGGTCAAAATACAGTATTAGTGGAGATATCAAGTGTGGGCTCAACAAAATATTACTATATTTAAATAATTTTCATTAAAATTACAACCTTAGCATAAAAAAACTATAAATTCTGCTTAAAATGATTATAATGTTACCTATTTCGAGATTTACTTTCTCAATTTCCTTTTTCAATTCTGTTTCTTGTGGTAATATAATTACAGTATAATTCTAAAAATTAATTTGATGTAAATAGTTATTTACTTCCCAAATATCATAAACAAAATAATTAAGAAAATAAAAATAAGCAATGCGCAGAATTAACAAGTTCCAAATATCACACTTTAATCTTTATGATACCTATGCTATCGATATTTTTATGTTTTTTATATATATTCATGATACCTTTGTGATATATATATATATATATATATATATATATATATATATATATATATTGGAAGAAGGTAATTTTATTAATAATAAGTAACTTACAACCCACCCAACCAATTATCTGGTGGCATGTTTTTTATTCATTAACACTCCTACATCATACTCAATATTATGTAATAACCTTGTCGTAGACGTCTTCAATCCCTCAAAAATATGTCAATTTTGTTCCCACCAAATATGCCAGACTACTACTAATAGACTAATTTTTGCTGCTCTGAACCACTCTGTACCCCTACTCTGCCTCAGTCAGATTTCAGTAATCACTTTATCTATCTCCTATTCACCTACAAATTGTAAACCCATCCTTCGACCCTGCTCAAGTATTATCTGTGCTGTGATTACACATTGAAAGAATAAATAATTTGGAGACTCATTAGCAATCTTGCATAATATGCATCCCTAACCTTCAACAAGCACCCTGAGCCTTGCCAACCGATCCAAGGTTAGTAATCTCCCCAAGCGTAGCTTGTATATACATAACTGCATTTTTCTTACTAATCCCCGCACCTACATGAACTCAACATCTTCCATGACCTCCTGCTGCCCCCTAACCGCACTGTACACTCTTCTCAGATAGAACTTCCGGCTAGGGTAGTTTTCCCACACCTACACTGTAAACCCCCTCACCCAAAATATGTATTTTGTGTGTATTTTATATTATTACATTTATTATAGACTATTTTAAATATTGAATTTTTTTAGAGTATTTTCTTACTTAATTAAAAAATAATTTTTTTGATATATTTACTTATATAAATATTTATTTAGAATTATTTTTAGGTATTTTAGATATTTGAAGATTTTTCTAAATTTTTTGGTAATTAAAACCTAGAAAACCTAAATTTTTAGGACTTTTATGATTTACTATGAGGCCATACTTGAATGTTTTTACTACAAAATATTTATTTTAGAGTTAAAATATTTAATTATATTTTTCTATAATTTATTTACAATTTTAAGAAATTTATTTGGAATTTTAAAATTATTTAGTATTTATTTGGATATATATAGTCTTAATATTAGATAGATGCTAATTTAGTGTAAATAGATATTAATAAGATTATATATAAATATTTGTATTATCTTTAATTCTATTTAAGATTATAAATTATTGAGATAAACTCAAACTCTATTTTAAATTAATTCAAATCCTGAGCCTACTAGGAAAACAACTTCATGCATATCATATTCTTATTTAAACTGATCCTAATCATATCCAAATTAGCTAATCCTAGTCGTATTAAATTAAGTAGTCTCAATCATTATAAACATCTATTAGAATTATTGAATAAACTTATCCTTTTTACTTTTCTTTCCTAAATTCTCCGCTTTTTCGTCCAAAAAGAGTCAAAATTCGTCATAAATTCAGCCTCATTTTCTAGTAGTTATGACGACTTAAAAAGATGATATCTCCTAGCTCCGGACTCCAAATGTGCTCCATTTTTTTTGTTAGAACCATATCAAGGTTAGTATTCTTAATATATAAATTATTTTAATAATTTATGAACCTATTTTTCAAAAAAATTTAAAAGTGTCAGCTATTCAAAATCAGACGTATTTTGGTATTTTTGAGATTTTGGGAGATACCAAACTTGGAATTATGAACCGTTTGAATTTTCAAAAAGTTGACATGATAAAATTACATAAAATAATATTTTAAGAATTTAACATATAATTTTAATCTACTATAAAATTCGTGCAACATAGATATAAATAGGAAACCACTGAAAATTGTCATCTGTGCACCCTTGTGGCCATAACTCTATACCGACTTATGATTTTATGAAACCATCGATTTTAGTATTTATGTAGTATTAAAATCTATAGGATTGCACACACAAATCCAGGATTTGAGTTGGTTGACTTTTTGGTCAACAGATTGCCTCGATTTGTGTGCCACGGATCACAAATTCGTAAAGTTAACTTTCTTTGGACCAAAATTATAGTTTAACAATAAAATCAGATTAAAATAAGATTAAAATACTATTTTAGGTTATTTTATTCAGAATTAAAATATGTAAACCCCTTCGACCAAAAATTTATTTTTATTAACTTAGATAAAGAGATTAGGGTTATTTTGTTGCTAATTAGAATTTATTATACAGGGTATTAATTATTGTGCAATGATTCTATTACTTAGGATACCTTACCGTTGTCCCGATATTTAGGACACTACACTAGCTGTTACCCTGAAACAAACTCTATACTCTTGGCCTAGACATACCAACCTACCATAATGACCCTTGTGGAACCCCCGGATGCTGATTTTTGTGCCTGAGTTTAGTCGCACAAAAGTCGTTACAAACGTACGTACGTAAATTAAATTAATTGTATATTTACATTCGTTGTCCGTCCCAATCGAAATTGAGACCCAACCTCAACCCATCTTGACCAACCCCAGTTATGATATTATTATACCCTAAGCCTACCACACCCAGGATGCTTGTGCCACCCAATTTAGATCCCCAGTATTTATTAAATTAATTTAGGGACACCCGGTGCATTAATTATAATTTAATTAATGTAGTGACCCAACCTCACTCAAATTAGACCCAGCTCCAACCCAAACCCACACACACATCCACAAGCCTCATACAAAACACATATATCATTCTAGTCCAATACAGAACATCAAACATGGTGTTTTGTCACATCAAATCTCCAATTCCTGATTTTGTGCAATTTCCTATTTGTTCAGGGGCCTTTGTGCAATTTAGCAATGAGGTGCCCCCCTCTCATTGGCCCAACCACATGAAGAAGATAGCCCCATTTATTTGACCAGCCAACAAAAGAATTCTTCCCATTTTTTATGTACTTTACACCAATTTTTGGAGGGCACATCATGACCCTTCATTCAAATTCCTTTAATCCTAGCCCCATGTCCAACATATGGAGACCCTCACACAACCCTAGGCACACTACCAGCCGGCCCTAATCCCAAGGCAGCCCCCCCCACTCTCTCACCTACATATACATCATGTTGCATCACATTAAATGCACACCACCCAAAAATTACACAAACCAAAACCCTATTTTCTAATACACACAAACCAGCCACTACCCCTGCCCATCCACCCGCAGCCTCCTTCCGGCCAGCCACCGCCTCCGACCACCCCCGCAACGACCCGACCCCCTCCGGCGATCCTTCCCCCACCTACCACCACCGCCCCCGGCCACTGCTCCGCCCACAGCCACCTTCCTCACCACCATCCTCAACCCACAGACTTCTCTCCCCGAGCTCGAGCCGACCACCCGAGCCCCGACTACTCCGCCACCGCTGCTCAGACGGCCGTCGTACTTAGCCAACACCTTCGCCGACCTGTCCCTTCCTTCCCCGCCGCGGTTCGCCCCCAGACGACGCCGCAGCCGGCCGCCACGACCCCCGCAGCACCAACCGCTGCCATCTGCTGCTGCTAACCACTTCCTCCCCGAGCGCTGCCGGAGCTCCGCCCGACCACCCACGCCGTCGACGACCGTCCGGCGGACCCACCTCGACCCCACCTGTGCATAGGTATAATTTTTATATACAAATATAGTAGTATACGTAGTATATTAGTAATGCATTGCTTACGTATACTGTTTTTAGTATGGTATACATACTATTTTGGTATTTTATGTGTATACTCTATATAAATATCCAGTATTCTGTTTTAGTAAATATATGTATATATATTCCTGTATATATATAATATATTATATATATATATACTGTATTCTGTTATATATATATATATATATATATATATATATATATATATATATATATATATATATATATATATATATATATATATATATGGAGTTCGTATTATATGTATACCTATAGTATATACTATATACTTGTATTTAAATACTTTTTATATGTTAATACCTATTGTATATATATATATATATATATATATATATATATATATATATATATATATATATATATATATATATATATATATATATATATGTATGTCTATATATTTTTGTGTAATATATACATATACTTTTTGTGTAATAATGAATATATGTATATATATATAAATATATATTATTTGTTGTAATTATTAGTTGTGTGTGAATATATAAATATATATTGTGTGTAAATAAATGTATGTATATATATATAAATAAATATTTACTCTATATTAGTGTATGATATATATATTAATATGTGTATATATATATAAATATATATATTGTGTAATTAGTACAATTATAGTGTGTATATTGGTATATATTAAATATGTATATGAACATATATATAAATATATATGTATTTAAATATAAATATATATTGTATATATGTACTTATGTATATGATTTATTGTTTAAATATATGTAAATATATGTGTATGTATTTAATTAATATACATGGTATTATGTATTTTAAAATATGTTAATATATTTAATAAATGTGTATGTGTACATATTATGTAAAGAGCTATTTTAATGTGTAATATTAAACATACGTATTTTTATTATTACTTTAAATATGTATTAGGGTACATAAGTATATATGTTATTAAATTATCTATAGGGTATATATGTATAGGTGTTAGGTATGTATACGTGTACTATGTTAGCATAGGTAATTAAGCATGGTAAAGTTTAGTGATTTATAAATTATTGTTATCTGTTCGTAGGCACCCGAGACGGTGCTACCTTGACTGCTGGTTCCGGAGCATTTCTTGTGCACACCAGAGTTCCAGGCAAGTATACCTTGCCTTGTTGTTACTGTTTAAATTCAGATGTTTATCTAGTTTCATAATCTATTGCTTCAATATTAACTGTGCACGTCCGAGAAAACTCGGGTGTAGTCAACGAAGGCGTTAACGTTAGGACTTGTGTCTGACCTAGTGTCTAGTGGACCCACCTAAAGTTGAGGAGTTATCAATATAGCTTCCCAGGCCTTGACACGTATCTTAACACGTCATGGAGTGAGTTCATGTAGGGACGAGTGCTTCGTGATCGACTGGCCATCAGCATGAGCAGCACGTGTGACGGCGTTTAGCTTAGTTGTTTATTTCTGTAGCGACTTGCATCATAGTATGAAATGTCCATGTCGCATTCGCGACTTATACATTGATATTGGGTGGAAAAGACAATTAGTAGGTGTATTGGACAGACATTTGGCCGCCATAGTTTCAGAGTAAACTGCGAGGCCGTGAGCCTCAGTGTTACCCGGTTATGGGCCATGTGTTACCCGGTTATGGGCTCAGGTTCCTGATTATGGGCATATATGCTTATCGATACATCCGACAGAGGTAACTAGCTGCGCGTTATGATGATCGGTGATGTAGTCAGCACATATTCCTGGCATCCGGTTTATAGCCTATGCCAGGTACTTAGCCTCTGGCTCGACGCTACGCTTTATACCTTTTACCTACCCATACGTACCAGGGTTATCTTCAAAGTGCATTTTACTTAGCTGGTTAGATTACCCTTGAGTTTACACAGTATTTACTTTATGGCATACATTTTTGTATCTTGTTACGTCCCTCTGAGGACCTGGTTCCCTTCCAGATCTGGACGAGCACTTGTACCCGACCATCTACGGAGCAGGAATAGAGATAGGATTCCTGGTTGAGGACTTCGAGATATTTCCAGGAGAGTTCCCGTGATTGAGTACGCAGATGCATCGGACTAGAGTTTTCATATCTAGCTAGTTGATACTCTAGTCTAGTTATCTTACTTTTTTCTGCACTTTATTTTCATTTCTGTATTTCAGTGGGTTTGTCCCCACCAGACTATTTCAGATGTATTTTGGATATTCAGACTCTTATATTTTATTTACCAGCATTTGTTTCAGCATTATGATATTGTATTATGTGGATGAGATTAAACATTGCCTGCTATGTATTAGCATATTAGACTTTTTAGTATTTTAGGACAGCGTAGTACGCTTCGATAGGATCTATTAAATTAGGATATCCTTCGGGGTCGTGTCAGCTGGCCAATGCCACGTGGCCTGGTCCCGTGTATTTTGGGACTGGGGCATGACAAAATAGATTAAAATTGAGGAACATATTCACCCACTTTTATAACCTAACTTGTTTAATTTATGTGACGGGTAGATCGAACGATGCCTTGAATTGCGACTTCATCCTTTTTCAGAGCAGACAAGTATACCTTGCCATTGTACTGTCATTTATATTCCATATGTTGCATGCATCTTTATTTCTGTCATTTAGTTTATATATTTTAACTGCGATATAAACTATGCGTCCAAGAAAACTTGGGTACAACGACGATGTCGTCGTATTCTATTTTTATTATGTATATGCATTGACCTAGTTTATGAGACCACCCCATTATCATGAGGCTTTCTTAGGTTTTATTGGTCATGACACAGTTATTACACGAGTGTGAGTCTCTTATAGAACACGGACTTGCGTGACAGGTTGGCCTCCTGTACGTATGGAACGTGCATTAGGGATAACTGCTGCTAGAAATTGCATGTTAGAAGACTTAGCAGTTATTAGTTGTCCATGAACATAGACTATTGGAGTACGGTGGTCCGATCTTGTCCTTGTTTGGTTGCAGAACTGGGCTATTATACTAACGATAGGCTATGAACCAAATTTACGACGCCGATACTTGTACTCCGTCTCGGTTTAGTAGCTAAAATGTGTCATAGATGTGACATGCTTAGAGCATGGGGTAGGGAGAACAACAAGTAAGTCATTTGGGCTCCTTTGTACTTTTTTCGGTAACCCGTACGCTCCGCCGGAGATACATGGCGGTGATGACCCATATATATTACTAGTGGCCTCTGCCGTTCAAAAGATGACATGCTTTGTAGGCCCCTGATTCTTCGAGAGAATCATGCCAATCCCATTTATGGCCAGATAGCCCACTTATTGGAAAGTTGTTCTTAAACTTCATTCACATAGATGGTTAGGCGACCCATTGGATGTTTATTTTATAGTACTTATTGGCATGCTTCTATGTATCTTGTTATGTTCCTCTGAGGACCTGGTCCCTTTCCAAGTGTAGACGATCATGACTATTTGCAGGAGCACAGATTCAGACTTGCTACTTATATTTCGAGGAGGTCTTCTCTTTGAGCCTCGTGATTATTAGATAATATTCTTGTATTATTTATTTTATATTCCAGTTTGGTAGTAGATTTGTTTCCATCCGACTATCATCCTTTGATACTTTATATTAAGATTTTGTTACATAGTTATTGGTTATTTATCTATTTATGATTTTTGTGGATGAGATTTAGATTATGCCCTGTGACTTGAGATAGTTTATACCACTTGCGAATTATTATTCATATTACAGTGTACGCGTGTTATGGTTTCCATATATTGGAGTCTCCATATACATGCGACTGGCATGCTTATGTGTTCTTAGTCCTACGTATTTTTGGACTAGGGCATGACATGTATTTAGTGGTGGCCCATGTAGGTCGTAAGTATATTGTCTTGGTTATGTTACTGTATCGGGCAAGCCTGCAAATAGGATTAGAGTATAAGATCTCATCCATATTTGACTATGACTCACCTTTCTTCCAATCTGTTTTATTTAAATAATTGCATCATGCTTGATTCAAGTACTTCCCTAATGGTTCCTTGAGTATAGCCTTCTGCTAGAATATAGGAATCCTTATTGTTAGGATGATAATTAGGGTAACATTCCTACTAAGAATATAACTAGAATATTGGCACATCACTAAGTTTAGAATACCTAATGAACCCTAGCATCCAATACCTATAAATTGATTGACCATTATCCCTTAATATTTAGGAATGACTCGAGAGTAGTATAGACACTACTAGGGTTAGTTAGAAATTTGACCATATCGTTTGATCCTAGCATTGAGGAACCAATATAAATCTATGGTTGAATATTAGGACTAAACCTAACTTTTATAGTGAGATAGTGTTAGAGAAAAAATAAATTTAGATTCTTGTCTTGATATTAGCAGAACAGTACCTTAGGAAACCAAGAGGAATGAATAAAACATTTTTCTTGATCATACCTCAAACACATAGATTAGCATACCACCTTTTCTTAGGAAACAATAATATTATCAAGAGTCTCTCTATTTAATTTTATATCTTGTTTCTCCAAAACTTTAACGCTCGCTATGTGTGCTACGATAAAATTTGTTTTCTTCATCTTTCAATTCGTGCCACCTAACCGTTTTGGTTGTAGGCCAAGTGATTTTTTTATGTTAGGATATCAAGTTTGCTAGAATTATAGTTGTTAATCTTGAATTTTGAAATTATATGCTTAGTAGTGAGAACTTTATAGTTTGAGTTGCTTATTTAGATTATGATTTTATGATTATCTTTTAGTTTTAAATCATATAATTTGTATCCATATCTTAACACAGGTTATATCCTCTTTTACTTGAGAGACAGTAACTTCTCCATTCTTAATATTAACACTTTTGTTCTATAAGCACTATGATTGAGACTTAATATGACCATTACCTATGGAGTTTTATAATGCAATAGGATACCATAATAGGTACCAATATATTTTCCTCTTATACCCTAACGAGGGTTTCTACTTTATTTACAAGGATAAGGTAATTTTATAGAATTCCCTCAAGGCAGTTATAGTATTAGTTTATTCTTTTAAGTTGGATAGTATGTCTCATAATCTAGTATTACATAGTCTCTTTGACCCATTAATGAAGTGTAACTGAATGACACCAACTATAGCTTCCATAAGAAGATAGTGTTTATCCAGACTTTAGAACTTAGAGGCCCATATTCTATTTGGTCAACTAGAGACTTAGACAAGGTGTTATTATGGCAATTGTAGAGGCACAACACCGGACAAGTCTTATCTTCTTTATGAACTTGAATTATTTTGTACCTTCTTTCATCATAATCCAGCATACTTATATTTTCTGAACTACCTCGACCTATGCTGCTATTATAGCCTAGTTTTGCAAGCTTATTCTTTTATCGAGCTTGATCATGATATATGTATTATTGGGGATGCCTACTAATACATTGTGTAAATCAAAATTAGTGTATTATGGTCTAGCTAACCTTAGTACATTTGGTTTGCCCTTCACAATACTACTTTATGTGGATTGAGATATATCATTGACTAATAGACGAATATTCTTGCCCTCTAGATATGTCAGAGAATATCATATCAGGTATATGACTGTTCTGATATGAACATGCAAATAGGAGTTTATCGAAATAGGATTTTAATCCACAACTGCCTTGACCACTCCATTTTGAATTCCTTAAACGCCTTGATCCCGATACTTCTATTTTATCACCTCCCCCTTGAACTCTTTATTATTGTTTTCTATTTTCCCTTATTTCGGAAAGACGAAACCTCATGCTTGGTATAAGTTTGATACATAGAGAGTACTAGATATACCCCATAGGCCAACCGCATTATTTGGTGACTATCTTTTATAATTAAGGGCATAACATATGTGATATATTTGGTGTCAAAGTTTTGAGGATTGAATAACATAATTAAATAATTTGAGAAATATCTTTCTTAAACGTATAGCCTTATATGATAGATGGATAAATTCTAAGTTGGGTAGAAGTTGCATTATAAACTTGAGATAAATTTTTTTTAGATTGTGATTAAGTAAGATTATATTAAGAGATTTAAATCATTTTAATTTTAGAATTTTTTTGAAGAATGATTAAGATGATGAGAATTTAATGAATTTTAAAATCTTGATATTATGGACTAAATATTTATAACTTGAGCACATGATTTAAATTTTGAATATTGAAGGTTGAATCATCGATTTAAATTTTGAGGATAAATATAGAATTTTAGACTTGAACAATTGGTGAATTTGATCTAAAATTTTATAATTTGATGATTTAAATTAAAAGTTAAATTTTGATTATTTGATCACCTATTTAAAATATTGAGGATGAAAATTAAATTTAAAATTTGAAGAGTACAAAATTCATAAGTTGAGAATAGGAATAAGATTTGATTAGAATTATGTATTGTTCAAAGTCTAGAGAAAATTATGATAGTTGAAAATTATGATATAATTTTTGATGTGGGATGTCCTATAGATTTGAATTATATTTGGATGTTGATTATTTAAAAATCAAGAAGAGATTAGGATTAGTTAAATTTTGATTTGAACAGTGATTATTCTAGTTTTGAAGTGACCGAGATAGATTTGAATAGATTTTATTATTTAAATTTTTAGAAAAAATTGCGATTGACTTGCCTTATATACGAATATGAAAGATTTAACAAATTATTCCTTATTTTTAATTTTGAGGACAAATTTTTGCAAGTTGGGTAGATTGTAAACCCCCTCACCGAAAATATGTATTTTGTGTATATTTTATATTATTATATTTTTATAGACTATTTTAAATATTGAATTTCTTTAGAATATTCTCTTAGTTAATTAGAAAATAAATTTTTTGATATATTTACTTATATAAATATTTATTTAGAATAATTTTTAGACTATTTTAGATTTTTGGAGAGTTTTCTAGAATTTTTGGTAATTAAAACCTAGGAAACGTAAATTTTTAGGACTTTCATGATTTACTATGAGACCATACTTGAATGTTTTTACTACCAAACATTTATGTTAGAATTAAAATATTTAATTATATTTTTCTATAATTTATTTAGAATTTAAGAAATTTATTTGGAATTTTGAAATTATTTAGGATTTATTTGGATATATATAGTCTTAATATTAGATATATGCTAATTTAGTGTAAATAGATATTAATAAGATTATATATAAATTATTTGTATTATCTTTAATTCTATTTAGAATTATAAATTATTGAGATAAACTCAAACTCTATTTTAAATTAATTCAAATCCTGAGCCTACTAGGAAAGCAACTTCATGCATATCATATTCTTATTTAAACTGATCATAATCATATCCAAATTAGCCAATCATAGTCGTATTCAATTAAGTAGTCCCAATCATTATAAATATCTATTAGACTTGTGGAATAAACTCATTCTTTATACTTTTCTTCCCAAATTCCCCTTTTTCGTCCAAAAAGAATCAAAAATTGTCATAAATTCAGCCTCATTTTCTAGTAGTTATGACGATTTAAAAAGACGATATCTCCAAGCTCCGGACTCCAAACACGCTCCAATTTTTTTGTTAGAACCATATCAAGGATAGTTTTATGAATATATAAATTATTTTAATAATTTATAAAATTATTTTTCCAAAAAATTCTAAAAGTGTCAGTGGTCCAAAATCAGACGTATTTTCGTATTTTCGAGATTTCGGGAGATCCCAAATTCAAAATTATGAATTGTTTGAAGTTTTTAAAAGTTGACATGATAAAATTAAATAAAATAATATTTTCAAAATTTAACATATAAGTTTAATCTACTGTAAAATTTGTGCAACGTAGACATAAATAGGAAACAACCAAAAACTGTCATCTATGCGCCCTTGTGGCCATAACTCTTTACCGACTTATGTTTCATAAATTTTGGTGTTTATGTAGCATTAAAATCAATAGGATTCCATACACAAATCCTGGATTTGAGTCGGTTGACTTTTTCGTCAACGGATTGCCTTGATTTGCGTGCCACGGATTACAAATCAGTAAAGTTAACTTTCTTTGGACCAAAATTAGAGTTTAACAATAAAATCAGATTAAAATAATATTTTAGGTTATTTTATTCAGAATTAAAATAGATTATAATTGAGGAACCTATTCACCCACTTTTGTAACCTAACTTGTTTAATTTATGTGACGGGTAGATCGGACGACGCCTTAGGTTGCGACTTCATCCTTTTTCAAAGCAGACAAGTATAACTTACCATTGTACTGTAATTTATATTCCATATGTTGCATGCATCTTTATTTTTGTCATTTAGTTTATATATTTTAACTGCTATATAAACTGCGCGTCCAAAAAAACTTGGGTGCAACGACGGTGTCGTCGTATTCTGTTTTTATTATGTATATGCATTGACCTAGTTTATGAGACAACCCCATTACCATGAGCCATTCTTAGGTTTCATTGGCCGTGACACAGTTGTTACACGAGTGTGAGTCTCATATAGAACACGAACTTGCGTGACAATTTGGCCTCCTGTATGTATGGGACGTGCGTTAGGGATAACTACTGATAAAAATTGTATATTAGAAGACTTAGCAGTTATTAGTAGTCCATAGACATAAACTATTGTACGGTGGTCCAATCTTGTCCTTGTTTGGTTGTAGGGCTGGGCTATTGTACTAACGATAGGCTATGAACCAATGTTACGACGCCGATACTTTTAATCCGTCTCGGTGTAGTAGCTAAAACGTATCATGAATATGGCATGCTTAGAGCATGGGGTGTAGAGAACAACAAGTAAGTCATTTGGGCTCCTTTGCACTTTTCTTTCCATAACCCGTACCCTCCGTCGGAGATATGTAGCGGTGATGACCCCTATATATTACTGGTGGCCTCTGCCGTTCAAAAGACGACATACTTTGTAGGCCCCTGATTCTATGAGAGAATCATGCCAAGCCCATTTATGGCCAGATAGCCCACTTATTGGAAAGTTGTTCTCAAACTGCATTCACATAGATGGTTAGGCGATCCATTGGATATTTATTTTACAGTACTTATTGGCATGCTTCTATGTATCTTATTATGTCCCTCTGAGGACCTGTTCCCTTTCCAGGTATAGACGATCATGACTATTTGCAGGAGCACGGATCCGTACTTGCTACTTATATTTCGAGGAGGTCTTCTCTTCGAGCCTCATGATTATTAGATGATGTTCTTGTATTGTTTATTTTATATTCTAGTTTGGTAGTGGATTTATTTTTACCCAACTATCATCCTTTAATACTTTATATTGAGATTTAGTTATATAGTTTTTGGTTATTTATCTATTTATGATTTTTGTGGATGAGATTTAGATTATGCCCTGTGACTTGAGATAGTTTATACCACTTATGAATTATTATTCATATTATAGCGTACGTGTGTTATTTTTTCCATATATTGGAGTCTCCATATACATGCGGCTGACATACTTACGTGTTCCTAGTTCTACGTGTTTTTGGACTAGGATATGACATATTTTTATTTAAACTGATCCTAATCATATCCAAATTAACCAATCATAGTCGTATTCAATTAAGTAGTCTCAATCATTATAAATATCTATTAGACTTGTGGAATAAACTCATCCTTTATACTTTTCTTTCCCAAATTCCCCTTTTTTTGTTAGAACCATATCAAGGTTAGTTTTATGAATATATAAATTATTTTAATAATTTATGAACCTATTTTTCTTGAAAATTCTAAAAGTGTCAGCTGTCGAAAATCAGACATGTTTTCGTATTTTTGAGATTTCGGGAGATCACAAATTCAGAATTACGAACCTTTTAAAGTTTTGGAAAGTTGACATGATAAAATTAAATAAAATAATATTTTCAGAATTTAACATATAAGTTTAATCTACTGTAAAATTTGTGCAACGTAGACATAAATAGGAAACTACCGAAAACTGTCATCTGTGCGCCCTTATGGCCATAACTCTTTACCGACTTGTAATTTTATGAAACCATTGATTTTGGAATTTGTGTAGCATTAAATCTATAGGATTCCACACACAAATCCAGGATTTGAGTTGTTGACTTTTTGGTCAACGGATTGCCTCGATTTGCATGCCACGGATCATAAATCCATATAGTTAACTTTCTTTGGACCAAAATTAGAGTTTAATAATAAAATTTGATTAAAATAAGATTAAAATACCATTTTAGGTTATTTTATTCAGAATTAAAATAGATTAAAATTGAGGAACCTATTCACCCACTTTTGTAACCTAACTTGTTTAATTTATGTGACAGGTCGATCGAACGACGCCTTGAGTTACGACTTCATCCTTTTTCAGAGCAGACAAGTATACCTTGCCATTGTACTGTAATTTATATTTCATATGTTGCATGCATCTTTATTTCTGTCATTTAGTTCATATATTTTAACTGCCATATAAACTGCGCGTCCAAGGAAACTTAGGTGCAACGACGGTATCGTCGTGTTCTATTTTTATTATGTATATGTATTGACCTAGTTTATGAGACCACCCCATTATCATGAGGTATTCTTAGGTTTTATTGGTCGTGACACAGTTGTTATACTAGTGTGAGTCTCATATAGATCACAGACTTGCGTGACAGGTTAGCCTCATGTACGTATGGGACGTGCGTTAGGGTAACTGCTGATAAAAATTGCATGTTATAACACTTAGCAGTTATTAGTAGTCCATGGAAATAGACTATTATAGTACGGTGGTCCAATCCTTGTCCTTGTTTGGTTGTAGGGCTGGGCGATTATACTAACGATCGGTTATGAACCAAAGTTACAATACCGATACTTGCACTCCATCTCGGCGTAGTAGCTAAAACGTGTCATAGATGTGACATGCTTAGAGCATGGGGTAGAAAGAATAATAAGTAAGATATTTGGGCTCCTTTGCACTTTCCTTTCTGTAACCCGGATGCTTCGCCGGAGATACGTGGTGGTGATGACCCCTATATATTACTGGAGGTCCTCTGCCGTTCAAATGACGACATGCTTTGTAGGCCCCTGATTCTCCGAGAGAATCATGCCAATCCTATTTATGGCTATATAGTCCACTTGTTGGAAAGTTATTCTCAAACTGCATTCACATAGATGGTTAGACGACCCATTGGATATTTATTTTACAGTACTTATTGTCATACTTCTATGTATCTTGTTATGTCCCTCTGAGGACCTGGTCTCTTTCCAGGAGTAGATGATCATGACTATTTACAGAAGCACGAATCCAGACTTACTACTTATATTTCGAGGAGGTCTTCTCTTCGAGCCTCATGATTATTAGATGATGTTCTTGTATTATTTATTTTATATTCTAGTTTGGTAGTTGATTTGTTTCCACCCGACTATCATCCTTTGATACTTTATATTGAGATTTAGTTACATAGTTATTGGTTATTTATCTATTTATGATTTTTGTGGATGAGATTTAGATTATGCCCTGTGAGTTGAGATAGTTTATACCACTTGTGAATTGTTATTCATATTACAGCGTACGTGTGTTATGGTTTCCATATATTGGAGTCTCCATATACATGCGACGGACATGCTTACTTGTTCCTAGTCATACATATTTTGGGATTGGGCGTGATATACACATCCTCTAATTGGCTCAAATTGACTCACATGTCTCTAATTTGTGCCGCAAACTAACGTACCCATTGATGATGCTCCGGTATCTATATTCCATCACATAGAATGCAATTGACCTTCTGTTGGCCTGTAATCGGACCCTTAACCAGCGGGCCACACCTTTCTGCTAAGCTAGTATGTTGGAGCCAAGGATCAAACCACAATTTTGTGGTCACTCCATCTTTAAAAGACCTACTGACCTCCACTTTCACTACCGCTCGGTGTCGTAGCATCATTTTAAAGGTCGTGGAGTCATTATAATTGCCCCAGTATATCCAAAAATTTGCTCCTTTCAGGTACCTACCCTTCATCTAGGCAGCCCTAACGACTTCTGAGAAATAAATTTCTAGGTCAACTTCATCCCTGCAATATCTAGAAGAACTCACAAGATCGGAGTCCGATGCCTCCTTCATGCTGTAGCCTACACATATCTTCCTATTTGATACCATGAACACCTCCATGCTAGACGAAATTAGAATATTTTTTCTCTATTTTTGGATAGTAGAAGACGATATCATAACAGCCCATTGCCAATACAATGTTATGGCAGTAACTACTAACCGTACTAGCTCTATCCGTCGTCCAAAAGACAGGCTCTGAGCTTGGCAACCCTAAACTCGTATCTTTGTATAATCCATTAAGATCTGGCATTCTGCGTCTCTAGCATAATTAATCGAGAGCGGAATCCCCAAGTATCACACTGGCAACTCCCCTTTTGTCACTCCCAACACATTGGCCCTTTCTTCCTTTTTTGTGTAGAGGAGGTTAAAAAAGTGTACATTTGTCTTTGTTAATATAAAAACCCATACCCCTTGGAAATGATTGTAAAATATCTTCCAGCATATGGAGGCTAGCATACGTCAGAGACATAAAAATAAGCAAGTCTTCTGCATATATTAAATAAGATATGTACGGTCGTACCTTCTTCTAAAGAGGGAAAATGCTCTTCTGCTAAACTACCACATCCATAAGACATGTAAAATACATCACTATGGTGAACAGATACGGTGATAAGGGATCCTCCTATCGCAGTCCATGAGAGCTTTGGATAAACCCATGTGGTTGACCCATGATCATAATGGAGAAGGTTGGCGTTGAAATACACACCCTAACCATCACCACCCACTAGCTATTTGCGAAGAAAAGTTTATACGGAAATTTTGTGTTATAAACTGTTGAAAAGAAAGAAAAGTACAAAAAGATCCTAAACAGGAATCTAAGTACAATTGATTCTGGAGAAGTATAGCTGTAGATATCTGATATGTGGATGATCACTTTACTCCTTAGACCACTCGACGATGAAGAAATGCACATGATGACAGAGAACTGCACATGAAGATGAAGAAATATAGAGAATATTGTGAAAAACTTGGAGAATTGAACAATAACAAAGCTCTTGCACAATGACATAAGAAGCTTTTATTCTCTGACTCTGCTCTTAAATTTTAAAGACTTGAA
Source organism: Iris macrosiphon (assembly GCA_036927795.1). Taxonomy (NCBI): domain Eukaryota; kingdom Viridiplantae; phylum Streptophyta; class Magnoliopsida; order Asparagales; family Iridaceae; genus Iris; species Iris macrosiphon. The sequence goes on from JAYESA010000012.1 coordinate 160,370,609, forward strand.
AATTTTAGCCCCTTTTTCTTTTTCTTTCTGTATGTGCTCCTCTCTGTGTATTCTGAAGGTAGTCGGTGCCAATATGCCAGTGTTGGTTGTACAGAACCTGTATTTATAGTGTTTATAAGCGTTTATGAGAGTGCGCGCACTATGGACAATCAACACTATTTTATTATTATCTGCGCACTTTTTGTGGATTAACACCCTATATTCTGCATGATTGGCTGCACAACTTGCTGCCTACTTGACACGTAGCTTCGTATACGAGAAAGCATAGGTTGTGGGGGACAGTTATTTATACACTTTTTATGAGAAGTACGACATGTAATATACGCATTCGTAACTGCTCACTGTTGGTTAGGATAGTATGGGCACTTTAGAAGTCGTTTGGAGACTGGCACATTTTTAATAAGATTGACACTATGGTACTATTTTGAGAGAGTTGGCACTGCGGCACACTTTTCAAGATAATGGCACAACGGACACTTTTGAAGAAAATAATACTGTAGCGCACTTTTAAAAATATTGGCACTACGACCCACTTTTGAAAAGATTGGCATTATGGCACACTTTTGAAGAAAATGGCACTGAGCCGCACTTTTACAGAAAATGACACCGCGGTTGTGTCGCTAAACGACAACCTGGGTCTGCGTACCATAACTCCATTGTAATGATGATCCATGACTCTTTGGTTTTTGCATCTGTTAGTTGTCAGTCTACTGCATTAAATGTCGAAAGGAGAAATATCGTTTGTGCATCATCTTTCGTAACATTAAGAAAATATGCCACTTTTCTACTCTCTGAATAGTGCGCCATCCTCTGAAATTAATGGAAAGTACGCCAAAGTAAGAAAATTTGCTTCTTTATTCTGGAACATATAGAAAGTGCGACATTCTTCTACTTGTTGGGTTTATTTATAAAAAATTGTACCATCTATCTGAGACACACTTTTTATGCTTCTACAATGGCGCTCATGATATGACAGACAAACTCCCTATTGAATGTATTATATGACTTCCGTAAATCCAATTTAATACATACTTTATTCCTTCCTTTTTGTTGAATCCGCAGACCATCTCGTGCGCCAGCAGGTTGTTATTTGCTATCGCTCTCCCCATTATAAATGCTGCTTGATTGAGAGAAATCAGCTCTGGCATAATATTCTTCATTCACCGACAAATAATGCGTATGATCATCTTGTATATGTAATTGCAATAAGCTATCTACCTGTAGTTCGCCAGAGAATTAGCCCCCTCCTTCTTCGGAAAAAATGTCAAATAAGTATGATTGAGTTGACGTAGATGCCGTCCATGCACAAAAAAATGTCCTATATAATCTCCAATAAATCACCCTTTAAGTCCTCCCAATTCTACTTACAAAATTTGCTACCAAAACCATCTGGGCCTGGTGACTTATTTGGGTCAGCCTTGAGCATAATTGCCTCAATCTCCTCTGACCTGATCGGTGCTAGTTGCATTCTGTAACAAGCCCCGTAACCAGTCTCTTGCACACAATAGTTAAAAAAATTAATTAAATAAGAGTCCTGATTAAATAGGTCAGAGTGATACCTGACTGCTTCGGCTTACAATACTTTGAGTTGACACCTCTTTCCCATTTGTTCCTATAAGCTTGCTAACATGGTAACGATGTTTCCGTATTTGCACTACATCGTAGAATAACTTGGTACATTGTTCTCCCTCTGTTTGCCAAGTGCATTTAGCCCTTTGTGCTAAGTCAATTTTATCTTGCGCTCGAAGAAGCCCCGCATCTTTACTAAGTGACGCCTCACGGGCTGCTAGATCCGGATTGAGAATATCTGAATATAGCTCTTCTTAAAGCTCACGGGGCTTCTCTTTCTCGACTTGGAGTTGGTAGGTATTGCTGGACCAAATCCAAAGCTTGAGTCCCGCCTTGACGCTCTTTAGACGTTAGATGAATCAAAATTATGGTTTCCCTCGAACCTCCTTCCGGAGCCCCTCCATGATATATATATATATATATATATATATATATATATATATATATAGCAAATAACTTCTAGCCTAATGGTTAAGACCGATGCATATTACCCAGGAGGTTGCGGATTTGAGCCTTCTGGGCACCATTTAATTTTTCTTTGGAAAATTAAGTGGTGAGTTGGTAATGAGTGCAATGCAGGTGCAGTTCAAGTACGGTGCGGGTACGGGCTTACGGGCCGAGATGTATACTACTACTCCTCCTCCTTGTCCTCCTCCTCATTATGTTGCTGCTCCTTTGGTTACACATGATACTGTTCCTTCTGTTGCTCCTCCAGTGCTACTTCTGTTCCATATCCTATTTTAATGGACAACATGCTCGACATTAGTTCAATTTAGGATGTAGTTTATGCACAGTAGCAGCTACCGTCATCATGATTTTGTATGCTTTTGTATCATAAGTGTTGTATTAGTTTATGTATCGTTGATGGATGGGCCTAATTGGACATGACTTTAAGATATATTTATTAGTTTGTGTGTTTGTGTACTTTATGTTTTTTAATACTGTGGTTTTAGTTATTGCTGGTTATTATTGTGGAGTTAAAAGTTGTTTGCACTATATTTAAATGTGTTGTGGACTGGTTCATATTATTGATCATTTATCATAGGATATGGATAGCATATTTTCAGTAAATCTGGAAAATATTAATAATTTAATGATGGACAAGAGTTGATTGGGTAACGTACTAGAGGCAAACTAGTGACGGACAATGACTAAAACATAAAAAAATAACTTAAGCGACGGACTTCCGACCCCTAGATACTAACTAGCGACATAATTTTCTACCATAATTACTTGAGTTAAAGTTTTTAGTTGTAAATAAAAATTATTTAGTAGTTAAATAATTAGTTATTTTATAAAAAAAGTTAGTAGAGTATTTACAAATGGCTTAGACACCTCAATTTTGGACTATTTCTAAGCCTTATTATAAGTGTGTGTGTGTGTGTGTGTGTGTGTGTGTGTGTGTATGTGTATATCTCCTACGGGCGATGGTTCCAAACCTCGGATTAGGGTTAAAATCCCTAGCGTTGGATCCTAGCCAAGCGGGTGGCGACGAGTTGGGAGTAAGGTTACCCTATAGTGGGGACTGTAGGAGGAAGAAGGATGGACGAAGATGATAAAGAGGTGAGGAAGAAGGGTCCCAAGAGTGGAACGACATGGACGAGAAGCCCAATGGGTGCGCGGACAGTCAGCAATCTGGCGGGTAGGGTTGCTAGGATGATCACAGGGAGTTTTATAACAAGGGTGGAGGCTGATATCCTTCCCGACACAAAAACTTAATAAGAAAAATTCTAAGACCTATGGATCACTAGTAAATGTAGAGAGATAGATGATAAAACTCTCCCCTCGCTCATCAATAATTCTATGTAAGTCAAGCTTCTCGAAGAAGCTGCACATCACAAACTAGCTACACCCTAGAATCTTTGTAGGGTTATACATTGATATCCAGCTTCACATATCATACAAAGGAGTAAACCTGTGGAGGAAGAACAACCTCTAGCATGAAGGTTGTTGACTACAGAGAAAAGAAAGCAGACCATGGCTGAGCAGATGAACGTACACCCTAGATCCTATGTCGATATGCTCCGAGCAGGGGTTAGCAACCTGTCGAGTCAGATGAGGTATATCCATCAAGAGAAAGTGGGCACATGCTACAAGGCTTCCTTCACAAAGGAGGATCAGGCCAAAAGTGCATAATATTACCGTAACTCGATTATCCTATATCTCCTCGACAGTTGAAGAGGGAGATATGCCGGGTGTTGATTGATTCCGATAGTAGGGGAGAAGATTATTAGGTCTGGACCAAGACTAAAAAGTAGTAGTTCCCCCACACAGAGGTCTACGAGGTTGTTTAGGTTATACAACCGCAGATGAAGTTGGCACAGTTTGTTTGGACTAAAGGAGTAGTAACAAAAATGCAACTATGTATGTATGAACTCAGCATGGGGAGGCTGCTTACCCTTGATCGACTATATCGATTTGGAGTGCAGATAGGGACAAAGATGTGTATATTATGTCTACAAGCAAACGAATCTATGGTTCACCTATTCTTCAAGTGTTAGACCACAACATCCTTCTTTAAATACCAATGTATGAAGATTAGCATAACGTACAGGGGGTGACAAGAATGGAAGAAGGTGATGGGCGATATCACATAAAAGAAAAGAAAGGGATCCCGGTGGTCTGTATATATATATATATATATATATATATATATATATATATATATATATATATATATATATATATATATATATAGTAGTGCAAAGAAAAGAAAGAGGTACAATATGAAGCTTAGCATGACGTACGGAAAGGGGGCACTATTGGGTCAGATTTATCTTGACACGATAGTTTGTTTGTTTGGAGTACCCGTATATTTAATTTCAGATAGGGATGGACGATTATTGTCACTTTTTGGAGTATTTTTCAATCGGTAATGGGGACCAAGTTAAAATTTAGTTTAGCATCTCATCCTGAAACTGATGGCCAAGCAGAACAGGTGAATCAAATTCTCAAAGACACGCTACGAATATGTGTAATAGGATTGAAGGCAAGTTAGGACACTCACCTACCATCAACATAATTCACATATAATAATATATATAAAAGTATAGCATACAGATTATGTCGTACGAAGCTTATTTGAATAAAAATAATATTTTCCAACTATGAAAATAAGACCACATCCAAGTCACATGGTATACTTTGGTCTGTTGGATCTACAAGTAGACATATCATACATGAAAGAAACTATTCAAATCTTGAACAGGAAAAAAAGATATTACAAAACTGTACTATTTATCTGGTTTATGTGCTTTGGCAGTTTATTCTATTGACGAGTCCATATGGGAGCTTGAAGGAAAAGTTTTCTTTATTATTCTCTAGTGGTAGATTTTGTTCTTAAGTTTCAGTAATAATTTTTTTTCTAAGTGGGTTATTGTGTATCAAATCTTTGAACTACAAAGACTTCGATCCAGGAAATAATTTTTTTAGCATCTTACGAGAGATTGTGTTCACATATAATTAGGGCACAAAACCTGCTAAGACCGTGTTATTCAAGTGTGAATGGTTCGATCTAATTCAAGATCAAGATTAGAAAATTGACAAGCATGGTCTTATGGATATAAACTATAAGCGTAGATATCAAGACTACAAACCATTTGTCCTATCAAGCCAAGCTCATCTCATGTACTTCATAACTAATCCTAGATGGGGAAAAACGAGGTCGCACTGGTCTTCAGTATGCAAGACTAAAGCTAGAAATATCTTTAACATTAAAAAATAGCTTATCAGGAAGACAAGCTACCTCTTATAACAAATATTATAGATGTGGACTCAACGAAAGTTACTCATTAAAAGACTAATAATGTAGAAGAGGTAGAATTATCCTAAGAGTAAGATGAAGATGAAGACGAAGTAGATGAAAGTAAAGATGAGAAGGAAAAGGAAGAGGAGGATGAGGAAGATAAATTTTCTGAAGATGAGTAAAAATAAAATAAATCCTTTTGGACTTATGACATGTATTATATTTTGACTGTAGAATATACTATCCATGTAGACTTGTGACACTACTAGTTATTTACTCTGCAATTTAATTAATACTGTGAGATATATATAATATTTTGACTATAAAATTTACTATATATCTGTTTATTTATTCTATTATCATATATTGTTATCAGGTATGACAGGACGACGCAGCACGTTCGATAGGTCTCGAGGTTGGCAGAGTGCTTCTCCGGTACTGCCTACTGCTGGTTCTGGATCCTTGTTGCCAATTACTCCAGTATATTGACCAGTCATATCTCTGACTGTGATAAAGTTATGTGGCAACACTCTTGGGACGAGTAGTTCCAGGTCTAACACTACTCTCTCATCCAGTATTTCTTCTGCTGATAAAACCATGGAGACAGATGAACAGATGGCGTAGGTTGAGCCGACGTTATCCCAGTATCAACAAGATCCTCTATGCGCATCTCCGGACAAGACAAGGATAGAGATTTGGGCCGACGGTACAAAGTAAGTCAATTAGTTGATTTATTATCATATATATCGTGCATTTCTTTATTCATCATATATTCACTATTTTATAAATATAATTATCTCTGTATAGATATCGTCCCTCGTCGGTACAGAGATGCATGTACCACTTTCAGAGGTACAACTATGATGGCCCTTGGATCAACTACTCTAATGCTCTGGACGAGAGAAAAGTATTCTGGTTTGCGCACTTTAAGGTAAAAGTATATTTGGTTTTAATATCAATCATCTAATTTATGTATAATATATAACTTACTAAATTACTTATTGTAGCAAATATATTTCTATCCACCGTACTGGGCTGAGTTTATCGAGCAGACATTTTTTGCCGTCACTGTCAAGCTGATACGTGATGCTCTGGATGACCAGAAGGTTCGTGATCATAAAGGAAAACCAATCCAAGGTTGGATCACACCTGAGCAGTGGACTACAGTAAGGGATAGATTCGACGATCTAAGGAACAAGGAATGGTCTGAGAAGGCCAAGGCGGCTAGGAAGAAGGCATCAAAGTGGTGTGGTGGGTTAATTCCGATGACGAAATATTTTTGTCGTTTAGTATATTTTTTATTTTAGATATATTATTTTAATACAAGTACGATAAAATGGTAGATGAATAAAATATTTAATTTTAGTACTAAATAATATATTTTTAATAGGTACAGAACGATGAGGATGCCAACATGGTGATCTTTCTGGCCACCAATCGGAAGGGTCAAAACCTCATTGATGAGAGGGCCTGACAGACCTATCTAAGTTTACTTTACTTTGTGTTAATTTTAATATAACTTAAAAAATATGCAAATAAATATCCATGTAGTTAATAATAAGTACATTAGATATTAGCAATTATTGAGTATCCATACTTTTCTGGGCAAAGTATCTTAGGATCAGTGAGCGGGCGGCTACTAGTGCACTAACAACGGGAGAGGCTGGTACTTCCTCGTAGCTCTCTTCAGCTTCGTCGACAGACGAGTTATGGGTGACCACCGCTAGTGGTCTCTAGAAGGGTACGTACTACGGTATGGGATCGTATGGCCCCTTATTATGACGCAGTCCTCTAGGACCTCCGCTGCAAGTGCGCATTTCCCACAGCCCTCGTCGACATCAGCCCGAATCGAGGAGATCGTTGACCGTCATATTACGTCTGGGGGAGCAGCTACAGTCTCAGCCGCAACCGGACGATGTGACGCTCATCGTACGATTTTATACGCTCGAGCATAGCATCATGGAGCTCAGGTATATGACCGAGGGGACGGAACATGGGTTTACTTATCGTTGATCGTCGACAGAGTACAGCGTGAGGAAGCTGCAGGCATCGTAGCTGTCCATGGATGGGAGGCTGATGATGATGCAGAATTTAATATATGCTAGCAGTACGAGACTGTTATCTACCATGGATTCATACAAGCATCGACTAGAAGGGTTAAAAAAGATACATCCTCCTGGTGTACCTTCATCGACACCGACTCCACCAACGTCACTGCCTTCTTCATCGATATCGGTATCTATTTCAAGGGAGTAGTATGAGTTGTTCTTATCCTTGATGCACGCTGGTGCTCATTCTCCTCAAGATCCATAATAGTTCTAATTAGGACAGTTTATTGGTTATTTTTGTTTTGACCCATGATATTGGGTCATTTAGGAATATTATACATTTATAGAGGCTTTCAGACTTTATTACTTGCCTTCAGTTGTGTGGATATTTAGTGCATTCTTTACGATAAGATTTTTTGAGACTCGATTTATAATTCTAATGTGTCATTTTCTTTAAATTTTACTTTATTATTCATATTAAATATATGTGAATTAACCAATGTTAAGTATTCCATAGAAGGGGTCGGCGAACCCAGAAAATTCAACGTAGGATTGCTCCAGGTATGTCTATTTTAATAAACTGTGATATTGCAAGGATATATGAATAATTATATAACAACCTACCATTATACATTTACTTCAAAAAAAATTAATTTTTTTGCAATTTATCGACGTTTAGCAACGTTTATATACGTCACTAAATACGTCACTAATTATGTCGCTAAATTGCTGATATGACAGTATTTACTAGCTCAACAATATGTCGCTAAATGTGTTGTAAAATATCGCTAAATAGAAAAAAATTAACGACGTTTAGCGATAAATGACACATTGATGATTTAGTGACGTAAAGTCGCTAATCGCCACTAATTTGAAAAAATAGCGACGCCTAGACATCGCTAACAAACGTCGCTATATCGATATTTTACGATATTTTTCCTGTCAGCGACTAGCTAAAATATGACTTCCCTATAACATCGCTAATTACGTCGCTAAAACTTTTTAGCTACGTTTTTATGTCATTTAGCGACGTTTTTAGACGTCGCTAATTTGACTTATTCTAGTAGTAGAAATTCTATATGTATCCATTGATCGGAACATATTAATTTAAGACCCTTCTTTTCTTGGGATTGGCTTCTCAAAAATTAAGTTATAAATATAGTATATTTATTGAGAATAACTCTATATAAGATTCGCTTCCTCAAACATTTTTATTGTTCATTTTTTATGTTGCTTTAGCTGTTCCTTTCGTTGTTTGTTTTATGAATGTATTCTTATGGATTTTTTTTATTGCTTTTATTGCTTTCCTTCATCCATTTATGTATTCATATTGAATTCTAGAAGAAAAGTAAAGAAGAGTATTAATCCTCTATTGGTCAAATTGGTATCCGCGTAGGTGAAGCTTGAACGAAGCATTGGAGATATCTTTTGATTTACAATTCTCCAATAATTAGTGGTATTGGTCCTTCTTTTCTTAACTTTACACCTCAATAAACAACTCTCTTATTGTTTCCTTCGATCAATGATACCATTAATCAAAAGAATCTATATAAAATAAATTAATCATGTTGATGTCTGCTTGTCATATAGAAATATAAAATTTGCTAATGTTGCAGGCTTGTCATATAAAAAATATGTTGTTTTATTATGTTATATAGAATTTGATCTATGGATGAATGTTGCAACCTGTAAAATGAAAATTACGTGCAATAGCTTGAAGAAAGTAGAATACACAATAAAGTTTTCTGTCTTGCTTGGTATATTTGAATAACTAAGTTTATTAGGTATGCATGGTCATGGAGAACTTGTGCCAAAGGTTTTGGTTCTTCGAACGATTGTACGGCCACAAAACGAATTCAACCTAGGGTAACATGGATATCTGTGCTGATATATTAGCACGAGTAATTCTGTCATGACCCGCACCCGGTATGAAGGCACGATTACATGGGTACGTCCAACCTATGCCGCAACATCGGTGGTTGAATATTGTCTAGGTCAACAATACTATATAATCATCTCACAAAATGATATATAAAACCAGTCAATGATATCTCAACTCCATACGAAGGATAATATGTCAATATAATGATAATCTATACTCATTCAAAATAACTAGAGAAAGATAATGACACGATATCAAATAGAAGAAATAGAATCACTAAGTCACAATATAAGCAATCCCAGTCTAAAAGTCTAGCCATAACACAAATAGTCTCAGATATATATATATATATATAACTTGCTAAATGTCTAAGCTGGAAACATATCCTATATAATAAGAATACTAACTAAGTATATCCTTAATAGCTGGTATTGGATCCTCCTGTACTACTGTGCTATCTTAACTAGCACTCCAACATATGGTCCATAATACGTAGGACACCAGTCTTCTAAATAAAATATCTAAAAAATATATTGAGTCAGGATTGGGGTAAATCACACCTCTAACAGCAGTTCCAAATAAATGATAGAGACTACAAAGCAATAAATAGTAAAGAAATACAAGATAAAGAAATAAGAGTAGGAAATATAAATATGAATAGATAATGGAAATGTGGGAATGTAAATAGACTGGGTAATATAATCCCACATACAAGGAATCAGGACTGAGAAAACTATACTAAGTGTGTGAGTACTAGCTTCGGCATATGATCGGCTTGGGAACATGAACATGGATCATGGCCTGGTTAATCATATATGAAGTGTATAATTAATACTAATATGGTACTTATACAGGAATACATGTACATGGATGGGTATGATCACATATATAACTAACACTCCCTAACCCCCGACTGATATAGTAGATCCAACCACGATACGTTATGACACAGGATTCACAAAACATGGGGCCAACCTTCTCAGAAATTGATATCTATACATGTACAGGAATCACAAGGCATACACCGGGTCCAACAAGTAGTAATATCTCATGAAGGAATCCATAATACACCAATCCGTATAACATTATGTCAGGAATCATGTATAACTACACTAAATACATGTAACATAGAAGCTAACATAAATAAAAAACTATATGATAATTTACTCGCCTGTATTCCTGAGCAAATGGTGCAACTCAGTGTCTGAACTGGTGTCACATTGACCTATATACGAAATTCTATGTCATTTGGTGTACTGAAGAAATAAGCATATTTAAATAAGCTAAAATATAATTTCTAGGCAATTTCTATTTCATACTAGTCAAACTAGGTCAAACTATGTCTTCACCTTCATTTTAGGGCCAACTCTAACTTCTAGGTTGGTTACAAGAGTGAAATAGGTAATACTAGGTTATACCTTGGTTTCTAGGTTCAAACCTTGAAGGTATTAGCTAACTAGTTAATATTACTATTTGATGATAAACAAAAGAAATAAAAACTAGGTTTATACGAAATCCTTTCTTTGTTAACAAACAAGAAAAAAGTATAATTAATCCCATACGAGGATGTTAAGTACAATAAAAATAATTCTGGGGAAAAAATGCAATAGGAGTCTGATCTGCGGTTGATCACTTTGTCCCGTGGACCACACGATGATGAAGAAGTGCTTTAGAAGAAAAAAAAGCTTCAAAGATTGCAGGAAAGATTGAACTCTCGTTGCCAAAGTTGTCAATCAACGCTCTCTGTCAGTGCACTCTCTCTAATCTCCATACCCATCTCTCCTGTGACCGGAAGTCTCTATTTATAGAGCTCGGTCAAAGTAACTGTCAGTCGGCATAGAAGCCAAACTGTGGAGAGAGTTACACCTTTTATGCGGCGGTTATAATAACTGCTATCTACGTCTGAATGATCTCCTGAATCCGCGTGTGACGTGTGTCCCATTATGAGGTAACGCGTATAACTGCCTCTCGAAGATCACGACATGCAAGCCACGTAGGTAACTGCCCTAGCTCGCGTAGAGATGGTTGGCATAAAAGCCAAATAACTGTCTCATTGGCATAAAAGTCAAATAGTTGTCTTGTTGGCATAAAAGCCAAGTTGTTGTATTATTGGCGTAAAAGCCAAATTCTGCGTAAAGCTTGATGCTGTAAAATAGGTAACCAGCGTAAAGATAGCCAATTATCCTTGTCGACTGAGATTTTGAGCGTATTCTGGGCCAAATAGCCTTATCACATACTTTTACAAATATAGCCTGAGTTGGTGTATTTAGAGGAGATAGCATACGGCGTACTCTTATAGTTGAAAATAGCCTGGTTGGCGTATTTCGAGGAGATAGCGGACGGTGTGTTTCTATAATTAAAAATAGCCTAGTTGGCGTAAAAATGCCAGGATGGTGTTGTAGGCGTATTAGCCCTAGTTTTAGCTCTCTCAGTCATAAAAATAGAACAAATCTCGTGCATTAAATACAGAGATCAGCCCCTATCTCACGCATTAACTGCAGAGATATGCCTCGAGTTCTGTACGAAGAACAGCTTTTGATGTGGCATCTGATTTCATCTTATCTTGAAGGTAAAAACTTATCTCTGCCTGTGTAAAATAGGCAGCATATTCCTTAAATGCGTAAAAATGACTTGTATCAAGGATACGTCACTAAACGACAGTCTGGGCCTCTGTGCAAAATTATTATTACAGTCGTCCTCTTGATCGTCGTGCAGTACTCTTTGTCAGGAGTCAGGTTCACTGTTTTATCTGACAGGTTCATTCGAGGAATACGAAGAGTTCCTCGTACAACTTCATACTGCATTAAAAGCAGACATATTTTATGCCGGAGGGAGGTATAACAACATTTTTACGCCAAAACGGCCTTTGAGTGCTGCTTTATGCAGACTGTTCTGAAGCCATATTTTATGCCACACAGCGCTGAAGCTCTGTTTTACGCGTATAGCTCTGAAGTCATATTTTTATGTCACATAGTGCTGAAGCTCTGTTTTATGCGGGCTTCATGCATATTTGGGGTTTTACGCGTATAACTCTCCAGCATATTTTTATGCTTCTACAAGACCCCCTTCAAAGTTTTTAAATTCCTCATAATTTAAAATACTTTGAATGAAGCATGAAATGGTCAAATTTGACTCGTTCTGCGAGGCTAATTTTTTAGAGATATTTAGGAAGTTGTTGGAATTGGATATGTTCTCTTCTTCCTATATAAAGGTAAGCGAGTGAACCTGTTTTTCCATACTTCCTTCACCAAAAAGATAGTTGCCGAGATTCATCGGGCTGATCTAAGGAAGAAGAAGATTATGCTCTTCCAGCATGTAAGGAGCCATAAAAGGGGACATCTTCAAGCAAATATCCTCTGCAACGATGGATCATGGAAGGATATCATAGCTTTCTTTGCTCGGGATAATTAGCAATTTTATATGGCGATTCGTCCAAGAGAGAGGAAAGGTCTCATCGGACCACACAACTTGCTAGCTGTATTTTTTCCCATTATGAAGCTAGACGTAGGTAGGCAGTTTGGCCCTATCTTCTAGTATTATGTTGGGTCTGAATCCCTAACACAATTCTAGGGCGTGGCTTTCATGGCGTATGGAGGGTGGGCTTGAATAATGCAGGCCCAGTTTTCTATCCTCCCGCCATTAATTATTTTCTTGTTCATCGGCCGCAGAAGCCGATAAAGTGCCGTAGAAGAAGAAAAAGATCTCCACCAATATGAGAACCTGGCACAACATATTCCTAGTGTGATCTTTAATGAGAAATCCTTTGTAAAAAAAGGATTTCCATCATATATAATCATGAAAATGAAAAATCTTTTGTAAACTGGATTTCCATCATATGTGATCATGATTAATAGACTTGTCTTCTTTTACGTATAGCTGATTTATCATATTTGCTGATAATGTGTAGCTTCGACACGTCTGAGTAATTTTATGCTGACTCTGATAAATGCTTACCCGGTCATGTCCCAACTTTTACGCGTAACAGAAGATGCGTAAAAAGCTCTTTAGCATTAAGTTGCCTTGAAGATCCAATTGTCATGCTATTTTTGGACGAGGAGTCGTATAGAATTATGAACTGTCACTTCTCTGATATGAAAATTTTTTATTTAGAACATCATCTTCAAGACTGGCTTCCCGAAAGTTTCTCGAAACAGGGCAAGAAATGCCCGCCGAACAGGCCATACTTGAGCTTAGATGTAAAAGATTCTGGCTAGACTTTGAATGAACTTCCAATAGCCCAAGAAGAAGAGTCATCTTCAATGCTGACATCTGTGTGTTTCATGCACTTGGAATATTTTGTAGCCAAAAAGGAGCATTTTTTGCGTAAACCCTTGTAATTGGCTTTTTATAGCTTCTGAGCGTAAAATCATAGATCTATAGCTTTTGTGGGTAAAATCATAGATTTGTAGCTTCTGACCGTAAAATCGTAGATTTGTAGCCTCTGAGCGTAAAAGCTCCTGAGCGTAAAATCGTAGATTTATAGCCTTTGAGCGTAAAAGCTCCTGAGCATAAAATTATAGATTTGTAGCCTTTGAGCGTAAAAGCTCCTGAGCATAAATCGAAGATTTATAGCCTTTGAGCATAAATTCATAGATTTGTAGCCTCTGAGCGTAAAATCATAGATTTGTAGCCTCTGAGCATAAAAGCTCCTGAGCGTAAAATCGTAGATTTGTTACGCAGTATGATTGTCCGTCTTCTTTTTCAAATGATAGGCTGATATGGTCTCCAATCATAACTAACTATTAAAAATTAGATTTGGTTAGGATTCGAAGAGTTATTTGAACTCTATAAATAGCCCAAGGTCTTGAGAGAAAAAACCCTTCATCTGTTTCTACAAAATCCTTCGTCTCTTTGAGAACTCTTCGTCTTCGTCTCTTTTCTGAGAACTTTGAGTTTCGCCATGACACCAAAACAGGCTTCCACTGCTAAGGAAAAGAAAGTCGCCTCTTCTTCGTCTCGCTCCTTTGCTCAAGCACGAGAAACCCCCATTAGGCTGAGCGAGCCCCAATCTGAACGAAGTACCCCACCGTCGAGCTGCGCTCCGGGCATCACAGGTAAAGACTTCAAGAGGAATAGAGAACCTTCCACACACGTTGTACGCGTATGCGTAACAATACGTCCATATTTCTAATGTGGTAGCGTAAAAACTCTATATTTTTGCAGTCTGGCGTAAAAGCTCAGACTGTCGAAATTTGGCGTATACTATAAACTTTGAGTTTTATACGCTGGATATAAATTCCAGCGTAAAAAACTCAAATTTTGGCAGCCTGGCGTAAAGACTCAAACTGTTAGATTTTGGCGTATACTACCAACCTTCAGTTTTGCGCGCTGGAAATAGGTTCCAGCGTAAGACTCAAGTTTTTGCAGTCTGGCGTAAAAGCTCAGACTATTAGTCTTTGGCGTATACTGCAAGAGTATTACGTCTAGCATAAAAACTGACTTGTTTTCTTGCATTTTGTAGTGGACCTACAGATCCCTCCTTTGGCTGAAGTGATGGGCTCTGCTGCTGGGATGCTGAATTCCAACAATCTAGAGGACTTGTCTCATGTGATATTCCCCATCTCTGAAACCAAGTATCCTCAAGAAAAGGGAACTCTGATCTCGTCCCAAGGAGAATATATGCTACTGAGTATGATTAGTGGGGAGCCCCTGACATACATAGATGGGACTGATTATAGGAAACCAGCTTTCCTATTCGGGGACGTCATTGATAAGCAGTCCCAGTCCAAGCCCAAGAAGGAAGATTAGGTATTTTCTGCTGAGGGCATGATCATATATCTGCCAAAGATGCCCAAAGATTACCCTATCTCTGCGTTCTTCCATGCCACACATCCTAGAAAGATGTCATGGACTCTGACTCCTGATCTTCACGGCCAGCCGGGGAAGATCTTTTATAGGAAAGGGTTAAACCGAGGGGTATTTATAAGCAGTCTCTCAGGTCCTATCATGCCCTTTAGAGGGTTATTGCCGGGCAGTGTCCCGAGTGAAGATACTTCACTGATCCAGCCGCATCAAATATCGACTTTCTGCAATGACTTTATGGGGCAAGGAGGAGTGTACCCCAAGGTTAACCCTCACACTAGTGGATGGCTTAGCTCTGGGAATCTTCGATGGGCCAGTTTAACTACCTGGGCCCTGAAGCACTTCCAGACGGAGATGGAAAGTATTGGCTTGTTCGCGGCTGTGAGCGTTACTAGTGTTGGGCTGCCTCTCAACCCCAACTTATTCTTAGCTTTGATGGAGCGGTATAACTCGCTCACTGGGACCTTTGTCACTCTGATAGGTGAGTTGGGACTGGCCCTTCATGAGATGGCAGACATCTCAAGGCTGCCAATGGAAGATACTCCTTATGAAGAGTATGTTCCCACAAATAGGGAGCTGAGGGACACAAACACCTGGGCTGTGGCAGTGTATCAAGAGCTGATGAGCCACTATCTTGCATACACCACTTTCTACTAGGAGCCCTCTAATTTACCCATACCAACAAATGGGCATCCTACCCTTTCTTCCATCAGGCCAGAAATGCCAAGCAAGACAAGGTTGTAAATAGCAAAGATAAACTTTTGAACCTTCTGAGCATACTTAATGCCAACACAGTCGATGATCTCATTAAAGATGTAGGGGCTTCAGATTATGTTCTCGATGAGGAGATAGGGGGTTATCCTGCCGGCACTAATGCCTGCAGTTTTATGAGGCATTGTCGCAAGCCTCTGTTAAGGGAAGCACAATTGGCTGGCTTCCTCTCTATCTGGCTACGCCGATGGGTAGTGCCTGACATCGCATCTGCAGATTGTATTCATCGCAACATCTTATGGCCCGCAGTGCGTTTGGTGTTTGGAGCCAGATTGGGCCTTCTTTTTGCCATGGTATGCAGGATACAAGCTGGCCTGAGAGCCATTACTGATGGGCTGCTGGCTGATGATATACAGCGTGAAGCATATCCCAGAGTGGAACTACCATTCCTATATCTGATAGGATGGTTGATCCTTCACAACACCAAAGTGATGTCCCCCGGATCATCCAGTGGTTCGGGCAATAACTTCCTGTAGAATTATAGGAATTCTTTTTGGAATATGACTAGCGTCATAGACTATCGACTAGCACTAAATTTTGCCCATAGTTGGAAGCTCTTCGGCACTGTCCCCTGCATGCATATCAACCAACAGGGGACTAAACTTCAGGATGCAGTTCAGGGGAAGACTATTCTCTCTCCTGAAGCCTTTTACTGGTTGGTCTGTATTAGACCTTCCCATCTACTGTACAGAAGTGAGGACCACTGCTACTTGGAGCATTATCTGCCTAGCTGGTTCGCCAGGCAATTTGGGTACGACCAGTTGCATATGGGAAATCCTATCACCAGCTTCAAGTTCAAAGGTGGACTCATTGATGAAGCTAAATGATGGCGGTATTTCATCATGGGTTATACTGCAGCAACCTTTACTGTGCCAGCGACTTCTCTCTCCATGGAGTTGCGCATTCTTCATTCGTACCCACAGTTTTATGCGTCCATCAATACCTTCCATCGTAATTTTGATATACATGGAAGTTTCAGAATGCCATCTCATAGGTCCACTGGAAGAGAGGAGATACCATCTGTCTCCTCTGATGAAGGTGATGAAACCACCGGTGCAGATGACTATTTGGTGATTTACCGAGAGGCGTAATAGCTCCGCCAGCAGAGCCTCTCATTATTTCTCATAAACGGAAGGCTTCTACTCAAAAAGAGCCTCCCCCCCCCCGCAAGAAGAAGCAGGTTACCAGATGTCCTAAAAAGACTTCCACCAAGGGGGCTTCAAGGAGTGAGTCTATTCCTTCCCCTGTCGGGGGTGATTCTTTGATCAGGGGTCATTCGCCTTTTAGAGAGGGGACCTCCACAGTCCCAGCGAACAGTGTTGGAGATTCTTTGCCTGCGATTGCTGCTGCTACCACCGTTACTGGTAGTGCTTCGAGATCGCCTTTGAGTTCGTGTGTAATAAGGTTCAATATACCTTTATCAAGACCAATAATGGGTCTAGCCCCTCCTTCGTCTGTAAGTATTTCTAGCAAAATTCTACCCGATGAGCCTCGGGTAGATCTGGGTGATGAATGGGATGACTACTCCCTGGCCTCAGTTGGTGCACCCTCTTCTCTAGGTATGACAGCTTGCTTAGCATCATTAAGAAATGATTTAGCTATACAGGCTGTAGACGCAACATACCTACCATCGGCCATGGGTAAATATTGTCTTCACGCTTTTTTTTAGGAAAATTAACATCAAATTGATATTAACTTTCTCTTGTCTTCTTTTCAGGCAAAGAAATCTCTGGGGAGGGCGGAGTTGACGCAACTTCTGACTTTGTTGCGGATCCTGCTAATGAAATGGCGATGCCTGACATCGAAGAAGCATGCTTTGAAGCTGCCGACCTTTCATCTGCAACATCATCGGGTGTCATCCCACCAACAGCAGTTCAAATAACATCAGAGGAGGATGAGCCTACCATCTCGACTGTGCCTCCTTCGTTAATCATGCTAGCAACTTCAACCGTTGCTGGTGTCCCTTCTTTTGTCGCACCATCCGTTGAAATAACGATTGTGGCAACATCCTCTACAGTTATTCTAGAAGGGAGATTATCGATATTGCAGCCACTCCCAGCGTACATTGGATCTTTGCTATGCTAGTTGAATAATACACTAGCATATTCTACCGCACTTTAAAAGAACTGATATCCATGGTGCTGGAGAAAAACCTAGGCTTTGATGCTCTGAAGACATCCTCCCAGCTTACTATAGCACCGATTAGAAATTTTAATGACGCTGAAAGAGCTGATGTGCTAGAGCAAATAGTTAATGGTTTAGAACAACCCATTATTGAATATTTGCAACTATCCCGAGGCAGCATCGATAATCTGGTTCAGGCTGAGTATGACTCCTTAACTGTGGAACTTGCTCAGCAAATAGAATCTCTAAACAAATCCATCCAGGAACGGCAGCAAGAGATGGATAAAGAGCAGGTTGTCTTAGTGGAGGTCATTCCCCAGCTAGCTAAGTGCCAGGCCGAGTGTGAGAGAAATAAAGTAAGGGTTTAAGAATTGGAAGCTGAACTCGCTCAGGCAAGGGAGAGGCTTCTCAATACATTGGTATTTTATGATGTATTTGAGGGCCAAGTGAAGACAGCTCAGCAGAACTTGGCACATGCGGTTGTCATCCATGCAAGTTTTGTTGATGCTCGGTCCGAACTATCTCACTTGAGCAATGACGAAACAAGGCTGGAACGGGCTCATGCTAACATTTTAAACTCCAGGAATGAGAGGATGACTGCTTTGGCACGACATATTCACGATTTAACTGCTCCTCCCTAATGATGTACCTTTTTGCTTCTTTCTGTAATTTGCTATTCCTAGAGATAATAAAGATACTTCTTTTGACTTTGTGGACCCATCATTTTTAGAATATAAATGATAGGCTAGGATGAAAATGATATCAGAGGTAATATGGACGTGATATACTTTCGGTAAGTTTCAGTTGGATATATCTATTCAGAGGTTATATGGACATGATAGAATATGATCCAACTAAATTTGTATAAAAAAAATACTATCAGAGGTAATATGGACGTGATAGGTTTTGAAGTTCCAAATTAGTTTAAACATATCTATTCAGAGGTCATAAGAACATGATAGAATATGATCCAACCAAATTTTGTACGTAGTATCGTCAGAATGAGATCTTTATCATACTCCGTTTAAGCAAGAGAGATTAAGCGTAGTACTTCTTCAGGAATTTGTTGTTGATAGAAGCCATTATCAAATCTCTATTAGGCTTGGCTAATCTGTAAGCACCATTTGAAAACATCGTTTCAATCACATAAGGGCCCTCCCATTTGGGCTGAAATTTGCCCTTACTTTTGTGCGCAATGATCATTGGCCTCTTCACAACTAAAACTAGCTCACCAACCTTGAACACTCTTTCCTTCATTTTTTGGTTAAAAGCTCTAGAAATACGTGTCTGGTAGAACGTAATACGCTGTTGAGCTTGAAGGCATTTCTCGTCTAATCCTTCTAGCTTTTGAAGCCTTAAGTGATCATTATTTTCCTGAGTTAACTCATTAGCTACTGCTATTCTGAGTGATAGAATTTGGACTTCAATGGGGAGAACTGCTTCACACCCATAAACTAATGAAAATGGGGTATAACCCGTTGGTGTTCGTACCGTTGTGCGGTATGCCCAGAGGCATTCTCCCAGCTTCTCATTCCAATCTCTTTTGTTCGAAGAGACGAACTTCTTCAAGAGTTTGATGATGGTTTTGTGGAAGGCTTCCGCCAAACCATTAGCAGCAGCATTATATGCCGTTGAGGCCATATTTTGTATCTTATCGCAAAATCGGTGAAATGCTTGGCTGATGAATTGAGGCCCATTGTCATGAATTATCCTTCAGGGTATCCCAAAGTGATAAATTATATGGTGCTTGATAAAGCTGATCACGTTGGATATCTTTACCTCAGCAAGAGGGATCGCCTCCTCCCATTTGGAGAAATAATCGGTGATAGCCAATATGAATCGATGTCCTCTAGAAGACGAAGGATGAATAGGGCCGAAGATATCCATACCCCATGCTTCAAAGGGCCACGATGCAATAGTATGATATAAATACTCAGAAGGCTGATGTATGAAATCTGCATAAACCTGACAGGCTTTGCATTATCTTGCATATTTTACGGCATCTGCTATCATAGTAGGCCAGTAGTAGCCCATCCTCCTGATACGATCCTGTAACTTAGGACCGGGTTGATGTGCTCCATATACTCTGTCATGAGCTTCTCGGATAACCCGCTTTGCATCATCATCAGAGAGACACCGTAACAACAGTCCATCATATGTTTGGTGATATAGACTTTGTGAAGAAGCATCAAAATAGAAACGTAATGATCGTCTTTTGATAGATACCGCTTCTTTAGGATCTTCTGGTAAGATGTCGTATGACACGAAGTCTACAAAGGGACTTCTCCAATCTCTCTTTGGAGGAACCGTGTCTATGGCATAGCTGCGTTCTATGTAAAAATTATTTTTCACACAAAATAAATCCCTGTTAAGAAGGATCACCAAATTTTATCTTCTTATAGGAATAGCTAGATCTGCAGCTAGAATGGCCAGTGCATCAGCTTCCAAATTTTGCGATCGAGGAACATGCTCTAAGAAGAATTCTTTAAAAGACATGGCTATCTCTATCGTTGTTTGGTGATAAGGAATGAGGTATGGATTACGGACTTCATATATTCCTCTGACCTGATTGACGATCAGCTGAGAATCACCGAAAGCTTTCAGGTATTCAACATCCAATTCTTTAGCGACTTGAAGCCTGATTAGTAGAGCATTATACTCTACCATATTATTGGAGCAGGGTTTGCTAAGAGAATATGCTCGATAGATGACGAGTTTATCAGGAGTCACCAGAATAATTCTTACTCCTGAAACTACGTTTCCTCTGGGACCGGTCCTGGAGGCGCCATCGAAGAATAGCTGCCAGATATCACCTTTATTGCAGAATTACATTCTGTAACTTTGTCGGGAATGTCCTCGTATAGCTTGGAGGTTTCCGGAATTGGATGAGCAGCTAAGAAATCAGCCAAGGCTTAACCTTTCATGGACTTCTGAGGGACGTACACCATATCATATGGTGTTAATAACATCGCCCAAGTCACGAGTTAGGAATTTAGAACACTCGACTTATTTATCAATACCCGAAGAGGATTGATTCTGGAGATGACATGAATAGTTTGGCCCGTCACGTAATGTCGTATCTTCTGAATGGCAAACATTAGAGCCAAGCTTTCTTTTTCCACTGGATTGTACCGGTTTTCAGCTCCAATCATCATCCTGCTTAGATAGTAGATAGCCTGTTCGTGACCCTTATTATTCTTCTGTGCGAGGAGAGCCCCTAAAGAATGATCCATTGCTCGAACATACAGCAAAAATGGTCTTCCTATGACGGAAGACACCAGAACAGGAGGATTAGTAAGATAGCGTTTGATATCATCAAACGCTTGCTGATAGACTTTGTTTCATACGAATGACACATTTTTTCATCAGGCAAGAAAAAGGTTGACATGTCCCAGAGAGGTTGGATATGAATCTCCTAATATAATCTAGACGATCTTAAAATCCCCTGAGTTCTCTCAGATTATGGGGCGGTCGCATTTCCAGGATAGCTTTTACTTTATCAGGTTCAACTTGAATGCCTTTAGCGGTAATGACAAATCCCAGAAATTTGCCATTGGATACGCCAAGGAAGGACTTTGTAGGGTTCATTTTGATTTGGTGTTGGCACATCAACTCGAACACTGTCTTCAAGTCTTGGATATGATTATCCTTGAAACGGCTTTTGACAGCAATGTCGTCTACGTAATATTCCACCATTTTACGTAGATGCTCATGGAATATGTTACTCATAGCTCGCTGATATGTAGCCCCGATATTCTTTAATCCGAAAGGCATGACTGTATAGCAATATACCCCTAATAGTGTACGAAAGGTAGTATGCTTCTCATCTTCAGGATTCATCTTAATTTGATTATATCCTGAAAATCCATCCATGAGGACATACGCTCAAAACCACACGTATTATCGATCATGACGTCTGTGATGGAAAGAGGGAACTCATTCTTAGGGCAAGCTGCATTTAGATCTCGGAAGTCGATGCAAATACGGACTTTTCATTTTTTCTTCATAACTGGGACAATATTAGCGACCCAATCAGGATGCTGTTCTTCCGAGATGAACCCGCAGGCTATTAGTTTCTTGATTTCAGCTTCAATGGCATCCATTATATCGGGCAAAACCGGCGTTGGTATTGCTTTACAAGCTTTGAATTGGGCAATATGTTGAGTTTATGGGTAGCCACTTTAAGATCAAGACCTGGCATATCCTCATAATTCTATGCAAAGATATCGATATTTTTTTTATCAGCTGGATTATTTTTTTCCTTTCTTCTTCGGAAAGATTATTACTGATAAAAATCGGCTTTGGTAAAAATTTATCCCCAATATTGACTTGGATAACCTGATCTTCAGTGGGTGGTTCTTTTTGTTCGAACCGGAGTTCCCATTGTGTATCCGTTTGCTGTGCCCAGGATTCATTCTCAAATGGTTCAGATTCTTCTTCCTCTATTTTGAGGGAATCTGTAAACACCATATTTATTGATAATGCCCATTCGAGTTCATCATCTGAATTGGAGGACGACAAATTATCTTGAAAAGAGGAAATAGTCTCCTCATTTGACTCAAAATTGTTCAAAGTTGCAAGAGATGCGATATACCCTAACCCGAAACGAGTTCGTTGACAGTAGGGATCATCATGCAACGGCATTCGTCTACCTTTTCCATAGTTGAGGCCTGGCTCCATCTTCAAGTCATAACCCATGCTTTGCATAATCTTCATAGCCTGTGGACTATATCTGTGGACTTGCATTTTTCTAGCATCAGACTCATGAGAATCCTCTTGTATAATCGGTCTATTCCATATATGACCAAAGACTATCGGATGCTGATTATTGTGAGTAGGCGAAACAATAAAGATAGAATCTTCATGCGACCCATATGTCGTGACGATATTAGATGTTGATACTACTTTCCACACATACGGATGATAGAAGTCTATAGCTTCCAAGAATTTTTGTGCTATAGGTTCTATATCGTTATGAGAGAAAGATTCCTGATCAGGAAATTGAGCGTCACTATACTGAAAAAGAGAATCTTTATTGTCATCAGAAACCACATTTTTGGTCATAGTTACATCAGCCGGCTGCTTGCTGCGCCTAAGGTCGATGACCAAAGGTGGAGATTTCTGGTTCAGAGTGATCACTAGGGGATCATTTCCTCCTCCCAATTTTGATTTGCCCAAGTGGATAGTCATAGGTTCCATGACTTTCGGACGGGTAGTCCGCCCTTTCACCTGGATTGACAAAGGTTGCTCAGCAGATGGTTCTCCTGGCTCCCGATGGGACTTTCCTTCCGTACTGCCTGACACCTCCTTCATGTAGTCTTGGGTATAAAATATGGCATCGAAATAGTAAGATTCAACCCCTTTGAAAGGATTGAGATTAGCGAATTCTGTCTTTACTGTTCCTTGGACGTCTACATATTTGAAGCATTGATGTAGAGTTGAAGGAACAATATTGTGGTCGTGGATCCATGGTCTGCCCAGTAAAATATTGTAAGATACCTCCGAATCAATGACGTAACATATAGCCACTGATCTAAGGTCACCTATCTGGATCCTCAGATGAATCTTTTCCAACAGCTTGCTTTTCCTGGCATTAAAGCCTACGATTGTAGTGGTAGTGTAAGCCAGTTCACTTGTAGGAATCCTCAATGGTCTTAGCAGACTATGGGGAATTATGCTGATCGACGATCCTGGATCTATGTGAATCCGGGCTACCTCCATGGAGCTGATGTATCAGGTGTATAAAATGGCCTGTCGTGTTTGTTGTATTTCAACTACATGTCCTCTTGAGTAAAAGTGATGTTAGGGACCACTTCCATCACACTATGGCATTGAGAACATGCCACAGGCTCTTTATCGGGGGACTTGAGCTGAGTCAAGCATACATCTTTTTGCATCAATGCTTTACTCAAGGCTTGGCGAGTGTCTTTGGATAGCCTGAGTAGCTCAAAGATGGACAATCTGGCCGGAGTATTAGCCAACTGAGCTTAGATGTCGAAGTTATATGGTTTCTCTAAACCCTTGTTTTGGATATTCTTCAAAGGCTTATCAAAACGAACTTCTCTTTGCTTGCCATTTTCCACCAAAGTTGGTTTGGAAGGACCTGCTTCTGGCATAACAGGTTCAGGTTCTGGATGTTTGGCAGCTGAAGTGTCTGTCGTTGCTTCCTCCTGGTTCCCTCCATAGTCTTTGAGGTAGACTTTTCCTGACCGGGTTCCGGTAGCCAAAGCCTCTGCTTTCGATGTCATGGATATTGCAACCATATGACATAGTTTACATCTTGAGTTCTTTTAGACTTAGCTTTAGCAACTTGAGTCTCTTCCTCGATCTCTGACACCAGATCTGGGTGAACCGACATGATCTTCCCTCGCTTAGTAGTTAGGGGTACTAGGTCATGATTTTGACCCCTGGTCGGAGGGAGATTAACAATGTTTATCATTGCCCATGGAATAGGTACCACACCATCTTGTACTTCTTGAGGGAGGAGATTGCCAAACTGGAGTGAGATCATGTTGGCAGTGACCATCTTCTCGCTATTATGCAGAGTGATGGCCTTGGCATCGATCAACTCCTGGATTTTTCTTTTTAGTACATAATATGCCTTTGTGGGGTGATGTATGTACCTGTAGAAAATACAGTACTTAGGGTTATTGGTACTGCCGACTTCATTTGGGCGCTTTACCTCGGGGAGAGTAAGCTTGCCACTCTTGACTAGACAATCGAATATGCTCGAAATATCGTCATCATTAAAAGAATATTCTTTTTTAGGCCTGGAAGTCCCAGGATTCGCCTACGTAGTTACCGGAGTATGATGCCTGGATGTATTGATTGCCAAATCTTCCTTTCCTTTGGAACTACGAGTATGGTCATTATTGGAGGATAACCTCTTCCCTCTATCAGAGGTAGAGATCATGATTCCGTTATCGCGAGCCTTCCGACTGTTATCTTCAGCGGCTACCGCCAATATGATAAACGAGGGCCAATCATGGAACTGATATGGTCCTGTGAATACTAAGATCAGTGGAAGAAGGTTCTTCCAACAAATGTCCACCAAAGCTGAATCCGGAACTCCAGGAGGTATCTGCAAAGTAGCTTGACGAAAATGTTCAATAAAAGTAAGAATATTTTCTTTTTCCTTCTGCTTTACTTCAATGAGTGTTGACATAGACATGTCCATCCCTCCTTCGTAGAATCGAGCGAAGAACAGAGTCTTGAAATCTTCAAAAGAAGTAATGCAGTTGTCTGCAAGACTACGGTATAATTGGTAGGCTACCCCAGACAGACAGCCCTTAAATATCCGAGTGAAAAGGGCATCATTCCCCTGCAACAACATTGTCATCATGCCGAAGTAGATCATATACTGGCTTGGTGATGTCTTTTCCTCACATAAAACTATAGCCTGTGGTTTATATTTTGGTGGGAAAGGGATCTCGTCCCAGACAGCTGGATATGGCTGGTTGATTCCCAACTTCTTGAGCTGATCCTTATGCTTCAGGCCATCAAATTGGGCCTTTAATTCCCGAACTGCTTGTATCGGATCTTCAGTTAGGAAAGGGACCACAGAGAAGTGAGAGACCGGTTGTATTGTAACTCTAACAGGAGGTAATACATTCTCCAGGTTGAGAGGTTGAGGAGCAGTTGACTCTTGATTTGGAACAGGCTCCTGGCTTACATTGGATGGTGTTATGTCTACCCCCACACGTAGTTGAGTTGGAGGAACTGGAGCTTGAGCTATTACAGCTGCATATTGAGTCACCATCATCTGGCACATACTCTCCATCATGGTATGCATCTCTTTAAGCGATGCTTCCAATACAGCAATGCGTTGCTCCGTACTTCCTAATGGGAAAGCCTCTTCATGTTCATCTCTAACGGCATAAACTCCCATTTCTTTGGAAACCACTGAGGGGATTAGTATAGATCTCTGTAGATATTGAGTCTATACTTTCAGCATCATATTCAGAAAGTTGGCGACCCCCAGTGTCGGAATCAGAAGAATATGAAGTCGATTGTCATAACCTCGAATGAGTGTTCCAAAAAAATACCTGCTTCAATATTCTCAAGGAGTTTGTCAAATCTTCTTTAGCTCGGGGTTCTAGAGGGATAACGTTTTAAACTTGACCTTCCTCTAGGAATGTGTGAAGCCATGTTTACTAATGCGAATGTTGGCTCTTCTTCCTGTAAGGGCAAAGAGTAGTTCAACCGGTCAAAAACTGACCGTTTTACCTTAGAACAACAGTAGTTAACTATAACTTTATGACTATTACAATAATGCTCCCTAGGGGGTGTAATAGACATATTAGAAGATCCCCTGTCTTTTCGCTTCTGGATTAAGAAATTACGCAAGTCAGGGGGATTAACAGAATGAGAAGAAGAAGGCTTATTATGCATTTTTATATCAGTAGAAACATGGAGATTGGGAACCATCACCCTTTCTTTGCCATAAGAATACAGCAGTTCACCCATGTGAGTGGCGTACGATCCATCATCTATCTGAGGAGTATTTTTCCCGTGAAACGGGTCTTCTTTATACGGACAGTTTTATCTTGGTGTAATTTGGATTTCTGTACAGGCTCGCATAAAACAGGAAAAGTCTTCAAACGACCTCCGGCGTCACGCGTAATCTGAAGAGTGGGCAACTTCTTCTCTTGTGGGCGTACAGGCCTGGAGGTTGAGAGATTCGCCACTCGTTTTCCCTTGATGTGCTCTAAGGGTCCATCTACCTCGTCAGAGACGAGAGATGTATTTTTAAGCGTAGGATGCATTTGAAGTTCCCGAATTAGCATTGAAGCCTTGTCAAAAATTTTGTCTGCCATGTCACAGACGGGAGACGAAGTTTTATGCGCAGAGCGCATTCTAGTCTTCTAGATTGGCACTGAGGGATTGCCAGAAATTTTGTCTGCCACGTCATAGACGGGAGACAGATTTTTACACGCAGGATGTGTTCTAGACTTCTGGATTGGCACTGGGGCATTGCCAAAAGTTTTGTCTGCCACGTCACATATGGGAGACATAGTTTTATGTGCAGGGCGCATTCTAGACTTCTGGATTGGCACTGGGCATTGCTAGAAGTTTTGTCTGCCACGTCACAGACGAGAGATATAGTTTTATGCGCAGAGCACGTAGACTGTGTTGTCACAACCTTGCTGATCGAAGAGAGAGAGTCTGCAGGAAGGGTAGAGGATGTCTGGGGCATCCAAACTTTACGCTGCTTCATGTTGTCCTGGACAGAGAAGAAATAAGAGTTACCCCCTGCGCGAAGCATATCTTCATAAGCAGATTGGTCGAATTGGACGACCAAAGTCTTCTTCGTTGATCCGACGGATACAACATTGTGTTGAGCAATAGCTTTCTCGTTAGATGAGAAAGTAGCCTCCAGCAGAGTTGCCATCTTGTGTTTGATGATAAACAAAAGAAATAAAAACTAGGTTTATACGAAACCTTTTCTTTGTTTACAAACAAGAAAAAGAAGTACAATTAATCCTATACGAGGATGTTAACTACAATAAAAATAATTCTGGGGAAAAATTGCTATAGGAGTCTGATCTGCGGTCGATTACTTTGTCCCTTGGACTACACGATGATGAAGAAGTGCTGTAAAAGAAGAAAAAGCTTCAAAGATTACAGTGAGGATTGAACTCTCGTTGCCAAAGTTGTCAATCAATGCTCTATGTCAGTGCTCTCTCTCTGATCTCCACACCCGTCTCTCCTATGATCGGAAGTCTCTATTTATAGAGCTCGGTCACAGTAACTGTCCAGTCGGCGTAAAAGCCAAACTGTGGAGAGAGTTGCACCTTTTACGCGGCGGTTATAATAACGGCTACCCATATCTGAATGATCTCCTGAATCCGCGTGTGACGCGTGTCCCATTATGAGGTAACACGTATAACTATCTCTCGAAGATCACGGCATGTAAGCCACGTAGGTAAACTGTCCCTCGTGTAGAGATGGTTGGCATAAAAGCCAAATAACTGTCTCGTTGGCGTAAAAGCCAAATAGTTGTCTTATTGGCATAAAAGCCAAGTTGCTGTCTTGTTGGCATAAAAGCCAAATTTTGCGTAAAGCTTGATGCTGCAAAATAGGTAACCAGCGTAAAGATAGATAATTATCCTTGCTGACTGAGGTTTTGAGCGTATTCTGAGACAAATACCCTTATTACGTACTTTTGCAAATATAGCCTGAGTTGGCATATTTCGAGGAGATAGCATACGGTGTACTTCTATAGTTAAAAATAGCCTGGTTGGCGTATTTTGAGAAGATAGCGTACGGCGTGCTCCTATAATTGAAAATAGACTGGTTGGCGTAAAAATGCCAGGATGGTGATGTAGGCGTATTAGCCCTAGTTTTAGCTCTCCCAGTCATAAAAATAGAACAAAATCTCGTGCATTAAATGCAGAGATCTGCCCCCATCTCGCACATTAACTGCAGAGATCTGCTTCGAGTTCTGTACGAAGAACAACTTTTGACGTGGCGTCTGATTTTGTCTTATCTTGAGCGTAAAAACTCATCTCTGTATGTGTAAAATAGGCAGCATATTCCTTGAATGCATAAAAATGACTTGTATCAAGGATACGTCACTAAACGACAGTCTGGACCTCTGTGAAAAATCATCATTACAGTCGTCCCCTCGATCGTCGTGCAGTACTCTTTGTCAGGAGTCAGGTTCACTATTTTGTCTGACAGGTTCATTCGAGGAATACGAAGAGTTCCTCGTACAACTTTATACTGCATTAAAAGCAGACATATTTTACGCCGGAGGGAGGTGTAGCAACCTTTTTACGCCAAAACGGCCTTTGAGTGCTACTTTACTCAGACTGTTCTGAAGCCATATTTTATGCCACACAACGCTGAAGCTCTGTTTTACGCGTATAGCTCTGAAGTCATATTTTTATGCCACATAACGCTGAAGCTCTATTTTATGCGGGCTTCATGCATATTGGGGGTTTTACGCATATAACTCCCCAGCGTATTTTCATGCTTCTACAATTACTATGTATAATATATATATATATATATATATATATATATATATATATATATATATATATATATATCTAATATAATATTAGTATCTAACTAATACCTTAATATCCAACTTATTTTCCATCCAATAACATGTATTTCTAACATAACCTTAACTTCTAATACCTACGACAACACCCAATACCTTATCCTATACTAACCTGCACGCAGATTTACTTACATATGATATACCTTAATATCCTATACTGTACTTAGCTAACTTACTAATAATATTTCTTAACATTTATGGAAACTCGGGTACACTTGTGTATAACTCAACTAACACCTCAACACCAACCCCAACATCATCACCAATAGACACTCACACACACACACATGGGTCTCACCAATACCTCACTATCTTGATTACCAATTGCACCTCAATGTGTTACCCGCAGATGCATATCTGCATCTAGCCAATCTAAAACATAACCTACACAAGGACTGATACTACATCTGCACACAATATATGCACATACACTTGCAATGCAATTCCTCACAGGTCACTCATCTCCTATCTATACCTATACATACACTAGTCTATACTAAACTAACCACACTCCTCACCACCACTACCTTGCACATTTGCGCATGCCCTCAAACCTCACCTACACTGCTGCACTAAGCCCACCTTCCTTATACGGGGAAATTCGTATAAAATTCATGCCTGATACTCTGATACACTAACTCCTATTCCCCATACTTGAACTTTCCATAAGACTCCTAATACTTAGTTTCTAAGGCTCCCTCACTGCATACTAAACTCATATCACTTTATGGACACATTTGTATCTTTGAAACGAATCTCTTCCTTACTGCTCAGTCCCAGTTCTCCTCTACCTTACTGTACTCTACCTGAGCACATATCCTAAAAACCAAGCATAGTTGCTGCCAAAGGCTCGTGCACTTTTACCTGTACCACTTTACCATGCTACCGCCACCATCCTGAGCATAACACACTGCTATGTGTGTAAGCTTCAGCTTACACTCATAAAATCCCTTAACAAAACAAACACACACACACACATGCCTATCTAGCCTATGTATACCACTACCCCGATTATCTGATACCCATTGATACTAACTTATAACACAAACACCCCTAATCAACTAACTACAACTCTCAACTACTAAATCTTATTCCCAGATGCATACCCTCATCCAATACTAACCCATTTTCTCTATTCTTGATACTACTTAGTGCACACTTTCTCCTATATACTTACCTGCGGTGAGCTCCCCATATGTGCACTAAACTCAACTAATCACCTATGCCCAGGCTGCACTGTTGTCTACCCGAGCTCTCTCTCCCAAATGCACATTAGTTTGGTTACACTTGGAAACACTCGAAGTTGCAACTGCAACATAACACCACCCCTGGATTTTACCCATCTGTAACAGTTCCTCCCCCACACCCGAGCTTTGAATCAGTGTACTGAAGACACACATACACACCACAGTCAACACCATAGTTAACACTTCATTTACAGTTCAACTCCTCACATACACATACATGGATACTTAGTTACACTTACATATACACTCTATATTATATATATATATATATATATATATATATATATATATATATATATATATATATATATATATATATATATAAATAACACAAATTTATATACGATCTAATAATCAATGGACACACATACACACCAATTCTTAAGCACTTAGTGTGCAAACATCAAGTATCAGTCAATAGCTCATGATAAGCACTCACAACTCCACGATATGCTCCCAAATCCCCTTGAACACAACCAATATACTAAATGTAATATATATAATATATATATATATATATATATATATATATATATATATATATATATATATAAGGTATTTACATGCAAGAAATGGAATTTGGCATAAAGAGCTCACTACCCTTGCAAATATACCTCCTACGATACCGTATCATGACGTATCACGATACGCACTTACCATATCCAATTATGGACACGTACGCCCTTTCTGAATTATGAATCTCACACTAAAATCACTAAAAAAATATTTTATCAAAGACATAATGGTCCAACCTCGGATTTTGTAAACCCCCTCACCCAAAATTAGGCCTACTTTCCTTAGATAGAGAAACTAGTGCTAATTTGAATCCAATTAGAATTAGAACATAGCATTTTATTTAATTATGCAATATTTATATCACTTAACGTACCTTACCATTGTTTCGATAATTGGAGCACTACACTAGCCACTGTCTTCCTACAAACTTCACACTCTTGCCCTAGACATGACCGCCTTTTATTCTGACCTCGGTGTAACTTATAATTATGCTCTCTTGTGCTACATTTTAGTCGCACAATATTCGTCACGGACGTTATTATTTAATTCTAAATAAATTTTACCTTTGTGCCCTTGTGTGTTCCAATCAAAATTGGAGACATAATCTTGACCGTTTTGTGCAACCCAAATTTATGGTAAAATTCTACTCTGAGCTCTCTACGTCCATGACACTTGTGTCACACCTAATTTTATCCCTATGTACTTCTAATTAATTTCAGAACACCTTAAGCATTAATTTTAATTAAATTAAATCCAATTTTTATTTTTGTGCAATTTTCTAATTGTTGGACACTTTTATGTAAAAATGTATTAAGGTGTCCACACCATTGGACAATATATAAAGAAATCTATTTTTCCTTTCAAATGAATTTTTTTCATAATTTTTGGAATATACAAACGCACAACATCGCCCCTCATTAAATCTATCATTGCATTTAAACAATATAATTATGGCCCTCCAAACATCCCCATGGCATGCCAAGGCCCACTACAAGGAATGTTGACCAAGCCCAAACCCTTGGTCAAACATCAAACCCTAGGTCCATATGTATAAATATACATAACTCTCCTTTTCTTCTTCATTTTTCCTTTTTCATCAAAACCCCAACCCTATTCCTTGTCGACTACTGTTCATCTCCTCTCCCCGAGCCTTCCCTGCTGAACCCGATCTACCTCCGGTGAGCCACACCGCCAGAGACAGCAAGATACCGCTCACCTGGTCGTCCCTGACCACCTTGCCATCCCCTTTCCTTCAGCCTCGCTGACCGGAGCAGCCAGTCCCGCCGGGATCCCCCTCATCTTCATCCTCCAGACCCGAGCGACGGAGCCGGTCATCCCGAGCTGCTACGCCCCACTCGACGAACTCCACTACTGCCATTAAATCCCTCACTACCTCCTTCTAGACTATCATTACCACCCTCATCGATATCACAAACCACCACCATTGCCATCTCTTTCTTCCACCTCTCCTCTAGCTTCCCCGAGCAGACCGACAAGCCACCGTCACCACTCTACCGCCCTCGACGAACTCGACCTCCACTAACCCGAGCCGCCTGTGCCCTCCTCCACATGACTGTATCATATCTTCTGCCAACGACCGCAGCCCACTGTCATCAACCACCCCGACCAGTCCCCATCACGACCACCACACCACTACACCACTATTAACCCCGGCCATCTCCTCCCTGTCAGCAACTCTTCTTCCACCTCCCTGTCCTCTCCTCCTCGACCCGCCTGAGCATCCCCGACCATCCCTATCTCTTTCCTGTCCTTCTCCTCCTTGTCGGATGTCCCCTCCCCCTGGCCGGACTCCGGCAGCCTCCATAATCACAGCCATCATCATCATCATTAGCATCATCATCATCACTCCATCATCCTATCATCATCCTCGTCATCACCATCATCCCAATCATCGTCTTCATCATCACCATAATCCACATTATCGTCTTTATCATCACCATAGTCCACATCATCGTCCTCGTCATCACCATCGTCCATATCATCATCCTCATCATCACCATCATCCACATCATCGTCCTCATCATCACCATCATCCACATCATCATCCTTGTTATCACCATCATCCCAATCATCGTCCTTGTCATCACCATCATCCACATTATTATCCTAGTTATCACCATCATCCACATCATCACCATCATTCCAATCATTGTCCTCGTCATCACCATCATCCATATCATCATCCTCGTCATCACTATTATCCCCATCATTATCCACATCATCACCATCACCCTATCATCATTATCACCCTCACGTAATCATCAACATAATCATCACCACTATCACCCTAATCATTGACCTAATCATCACCTTAATCATAATTATCATCATCATCATCACCCTCGTAATCATCACTTTCATCATCGTCATTATGGACACATCACCTTTGCTAAAGATAACCCATAGCAGACACCCCCGATTCCCGTGCCTGTGCATGCTGACCCCGAGGATCTATTGGATTATTCTGTGTGACTTCCGGAGCAGGATATTGGGAGCCTTCTTGCCAGGCAAGTATACCTTGCCAAATTGTTTACAATATTTTGCATGCTATTTATATTTATGTATTTCTGTATATTCATTGCGTGTGTAGTTTCGTTTAGTCATTACTATATATTAGATATATTGACACACACTTGAGACCTAGTATCATGAGAGGATAATTATTATGCGTATGGCTTTAACCACTATGGTAAACAGTAGTATCTAGCTCGCACTACGGGAGTGTGTCGTGCTGGTCGCCACCTCCGAGGTATATCGATTTTTGTAGAGTCACGCTGGTATGTCAATTTTTGATATCCCCTGACGGGTGTGTGAGTTGTGAGACTTATATCGAGTAGCCTACTCTTGCCCACACGTTAAATTTTTTTCCTCATTTGCATTCATATAGATTGTCTTGTACAGCGTACTTATATATTTTTAAACATTAATGCATGTTCACTGTATTCAATTGGCTTGCTTCTATGTATCTTGTTATGTCCCTCCGAGGACATGGTCTCTTGCCAGGTATAAACGACCATGAGTATCCGTAGGAGTACGGACCCGGACCTGACGTATTACCTTCTGCCGAGGAGACCTTATCCACTGAGCATCATTGATTATATCTAGCGCTGGATCTTTTAGCTGATACTTATATCATCACCTTATTCTATATTAGAGATTCTACCCTGCCCTCTCATTTTAGTTGATAGTCATTGGTAGTAGATTTGTCTCCACCCGACTATCAATTATGGATTATTCAGACTCTTTATTCTAGTTTAGTTATATTCCTTTCTATGACTTATTGTATGGATGAGATTAGTATTTCTGTGATTATGATAATATAGATACCATATATGAGTTTTATTCATATTACAGCATACGTGTGTATTATGATATCCATATATTGGAGTTGCCATATACATACGGCTGGCATGCTTACGTGTTCCTAGTCCTACGTATTTTAGGACTGGGATATGACATGTTTTTGTGGTGGCCCATGCAGGCCGAGAGCATATTGTCTCGGTTATGTTACTATACCGAGCAAGCCTGCAATTAGAATTAGAGTATAAGTTCTCATTCACAATTGACTATGACTCATCTTCCTTCCAATCTGTTCTATCTAAATAATCGCATCCTGCTTGATTCATGTGCTTTCGTAATAGTTCCTTGAGTATAGCCTTCTCCTAGAGTATAGGAATCCTTGTTATTAATATAATAATTAGGGTAACACACCTACTGAGAATACAAGTAGAATATTGACACAATACTAAGTAGGACACCTAATGAACACTAGCACCACATACCTATAAATCAGATGACCATTATCCCTTGAGATATTTATGAAGACTTGAGAGTAGAATAAGCACTACTAGAGTTAGTTAGAAATTTAACCATAATTGTTTGACCCTAGTATTGAGGGACCACTAGAAATCCAAGGTTGAATATTAGGACTGAACCAAACTTTTATAGTGAGATAGTATTATAAAACTATAGATTCTTGTCTTGATATTAGCAGACAGTACAATATTGTTAATTCTTTTAAATTGGGTAGTATGCCTCACAATATAGTATCACATAGCCCTCTTGACCCATTGATGAAGTATAACCGAACGACACCAACTATAGACTAGCATAAGAAGATAGTATTATTCAGAATGTAGAACTAAGAGGCCCATACCCCTATTTGGTTGACTAACAACTTAGACAAGGAGTTAGTATAACAACTGTAGAGATTGTAAAGTCTTACCTTCTTGTGAACTTAAATTATTATGTACCTTCGTTCATCATAATCTCGCCTATTTATATTTTCTAAACTACCTTGACTTATGCTACTATTATAGCCTAGTTTTGTAAGCTTACTCTTCTATCGAGCTTGATCTTGATATATGTATTATTTGGTATACACACTAATATATTTCAGAATCAGTGTATTATGTTCTAATCAACCATAGTGCGCTTGGTTCGCCCCTCGCATAACTACTTACGTGGATTGAGATAAAATTAACCTAGCATCTTAGACAAATATACTTGCCCTCTAGACATATCTGAGAGTATCATATCGGTTACACAACTATACTGATACGAGCATGTGAATAAGAAATTTCCAAATAGATTTCAATCCACAACTGCCTTGACAATTCCTATTAGAATTCTTTAAACACCTTGACCTCCATACTTCCATTCTGTTACCTCCTCTTGAACTCTTTATTATTGTTTTTTTGCCTTCCTTTATTTTGAAAAGACGAAACCTCATGCTTGGTATAAGTTGATACACAAAGAGTACTAGATATACCCCATAGGCTAATCACAAGACTTGGTGACTCTCTTTTATAATTGATTAACGGCATATCATAGATGATATATTTGTGTGTTAAAAACTTTGAGGATTGAACAACATGATTAAATAAATTGAGGAATAGTTTTTTTAGATGTATAGCCTTAGGTGATAGATGGGTAAATTCTAATTTGGGTAGAAATCGTATTGTTAAAACATAAGGAAAATTCTTTTAGACTGTGACCAAGTGAGATTAGATAGAGAGAAACTATGCCTTATTTTAATTTCGAGGACAAAATTATTTTAAGTTGGGTAGATTATAAATTCCTTCACCCAAAATTAGGCCTACTTGTCTTAGATAGAGAAACTATGGCTAGTTCGAATCCAATTAGGATTAGAACACGATATTTTATTTAATTATGTAATATTTATATCACTTAGCGTACCTTACCATTGCTTCGATAATTGGAGCACTACACTAGCCACTGTCTTCCAACAAACTTCACAAACTTTTCCTAGACATGACCACCTTCTTTTCTGACCTTGGTGTAACTTATTATTATGCTCTCTTGTGCTACATTTTAGTTGCACAATATTCGTCGCAGACGTTATTATTTAATTCTAAATAAATTTCAACTTTGTACCCTTGTGTGTTCTAATCGAAATTGGAGGCACAATCTTGACCATTTTATGCAACCCAAATTTATGAGCAAATTCTACTCTTAGCCCTCTACGTCCATGACACTTATGTCCTACCTAATTTTATCTCCATGTACTTCTAATTAATTCCAGAACATCTTGCACATTAATTTTAATTAAATTAAATCCAATTTTTATTTTTGTGCAATTTTCTAATTGTTGGGCACTTTTATGCAAAAATGCATTAAGGTGTCTACACCATTGGATAATATATGAAGAAATCTATTTTTCTCCTTCACATAATTTTTTTTTATAATTTTTGGAATGTGCAAATGCACAACATCACCCCCTCATTAAATCTATCCTTGTATTTAAATAATACAATTATGGCCCTCCTAACATCCCCATGGCATGCCAAGGCCCACTCCAAGGAATGTTGACCAAGCCCAAATACTAGGTCAAACATCAAAGCCTAAGTCCACATGTATAAATATACATAACTCTCCTTTCCTTCTTTATTTTCCCTTTTTCATCAAAACCCCAACCCTATTCCTAGCCGACTACTGTTCATCTCCTCTCCCCGAGCCTTTCATGCTGAACCAGATCTCCCTCTGGTGAGCCACCCCGTCGGAGATAGCATGATACCGCTCACCTGGTCGTCCCCGACCGCCTTGCCATCCCCTTCCCTTCAGCCTCGTTGACCGGAGCAGCCAGTCCCGTCGGGATCCCTCTCATCTTCATCTTCCAGACCCAAGCGTCGAAGCCGGTCATCCCGAGCAACAGTGCCCCACTCGACGAACTCCACCACCGCCATTAACGCCCTAACCACCTCCCTCTCTAGCATCATCACCACCCTCGTCGATATCATAAACCACCACCATTGCCATCTCCTTCTTCCACCTCTCCTCCATCTTCCCCGAGCCGACCGGCCAGCCACCGTCACCACTCTACCGCCCTCAACGAACTCGACCTCCACCAACCTGAGCCGCATGTGCCCTCCTTCAAACGACCGTATCCCATCTTCTGCCAACGACCACAGCCCACTGTCATCAACCTCCCCGGCCAGTCCCTATCACGACCACGATACTACCATTAACCCCGGCCATCTCCTCCTTGTCAGCAACTCTTCTTCCACCTCCCTGTCCTCTCCTCCTCGACCTGCCTGAGCATCCCGGCCGTCCCCATCTCTTCCCTGTCCTTCTCCTCCTCCTCCTCCTTGCCGGACCTTCCCTCCCCCTGGCCGGACTTCGGCTCCCTCCATAACCACAACCACAACCATCATCATAATCATTAGCATCATCATCATCACTCCATCATCCTATCATCATCCTCGTTATCACCATCATCCCAATCACTGTCCTCGTCATCACCATCGTCCACATCATCATCATCGTCATCACCATCGTCCACATCATCGTCCTCTTCATCACCATCATCCATATTATTATCCTCATCATCACCATCATCCACATTATCGTCCTCATCATCACCATTATCCCAATCATCGTCCTCGTCATTACCATCATCCATATCATCATTCTCGTTATCACCATCATCCCCATCATTATCTACATCATCACCATCCTCCTATCATCATTATCACCATCACGTAATCATCATCATAATCATCACCACTATCATCCTAATCATTAACCTAATCGCCGCCCTAATCATAATTATTATCATCATCATCACCCTCATAATCATCACTATCATCGTCGTCATTATGGACCCGTCACCCTTGCCGAAGATTACCCGCAGCAGATACCCTCGATTCTCGTGCCTATGCACGCTAACCCCGAGGATCTATTAGATTGTTCTGTACGACTTTCGAAGCAGGATATTGGGACTACATAGCCTTCTTGCCAGTCAAGTATACCTTGCCAAATTATTTATAGTATTTTGCATGCTATTTATATTTTTGTATATCTGTATATTCATTGCATGTGTAGTTTCGTTCAGTCATTACTATATAATGGATATATTGATACACACTTGACACCTAGTATCATGAGAGGACAATCATTAGGCGTATGGGCTTTAACCACTCTGGTAAACCGTAGCATCTAGCTCATACTATGGGAGTGTGTCGCGCTGGTCGTTACCCCCGAGGTATGTCAATTTTTGTAGAGTCACGCTGGTCGCTACCCCCAAGATATGTCAATTTTTGATGTCCCCTGACGGGTGTGTGAGTTATGAGGCTTAGATCGAGTAGCCTACCCTTGCCTATACGTCAAGAAATTATCCTCATTTGCATTCATATAGATTGTCTTGTACAGTGTACTTATATATTTTCAAACATTAATGCATATTCACTGTATTCAATTGGCTTGCTTCTATGTATCTTGTTATGTCCCTCTGAGGACATGGTTCCTTGCCAGGTATAGACGACTATGAGTATCCACAGGAGTACGGACCCGGACCTGACGCATTACCTTCTGCTGAGGAGACCTTACCCACTGAGCATCATTGATTATCTCTAGCGCTGGATCTTTTAGCTGACACTTATATCATCACCTTATTCTATATTAGAGATTCTACCCTGCCCTCTTATTTTAGTTGATATAGTCATTGGTAGTGGATTTGTCTCCACCCGACTATTATTTATGGATTATTCAGACTCTTTATTCTAGTTTAGTTATATTCCTTTCTGTGACTTGTTGTGTGGATGAGATTAGTATTTCTGTGACTTATGATAATATAGATACCATATATGAGTTTTATTCATATTACAGCGTACGTGTGTATTATGATATCCATATATTAGAATTGCCATATACATACGGCTGGCATGCTTACGTGTTCCTAGTCCTACATATTTTGGGACTGGGGCATGATATATTTTTGTGGTGGCCCATGCAGGTCGAGAGCATATTGTCTCAGTTACGTTACTGTACCGAGCAAGCCTGCAATTAGAATTAGAGTAGGATCTTATTCACAAATGACTATGACTCCCCTTCTTTCCAATCTGTTCTATCTAAATAATCGCATCCTGCTTGATTCTTGTGCTTCCCTAATAGTTCCTTGAGTATAGCATTCTCCTAGAGTATAGGAATCCCTCTTTTTAGGATAATAATAGGATAATAATTAGGGTAACACACCTACTGAGAATACAACTAGAATATTGACACAATACTAAGTTTAGGACACCTAATGAACCCTAGCACCCTATACCTATAAATCAGATGACCATTATCCCTTGAGATATTTATGAAGACTTGAGAGCAGCATAAGCACTACTAGAGTTAGTTAGAAATTTAACCATAATTGTTTGACCCTAGTATTGAGGGACTACTAGAAATCCAAGGTTGAATATTAGGACTGAACCAAACTTTATAGTGAGATAGTATTATAGAACTATAGATTCTTGTCTTGATATTAGTAGACAGTACAATATTAGTTAATTCTTTTAAGTTGGGTAGTATGCCTCACTACATAGTATCACATAGCCCTTTTGACCCATTGATGAAGTATAACCGAACGACACCAACTATAGACTTGCATAAGAAGATAGTATTATTCAGACGGTAGAACTAAGAGACCCATACCCCAATTTGGTCGACTAGCAACTTAGACAAGAAGTTAGTATAACAACTGTATAGACTGTAGAGTCTACCTTCTTGTGAACTTAAATTATTATGTACCTTCTTTCAACATAATCCCGCATATTTATATTTTCTAAACTACCTTGACTTATGCTGCTATTATAGCCTAGTTTTGCAAGCTTACTCTTTTATCGAGCTTGATCTTAATATATCTATTATTGGGTATACACAATAATATATTTCAGAATTATTGTATTATGGTCTGATCAACCATTGTACGCTTGGTTCGCCCCTCGCATAACTACTTACGTGGATTGAGATAAAATTGACCTAGCTTCTTAGACAAATATACTTGTCCTCTAAATATGTCTGAGCTTATTATATCGGTTACATAACTATACTGATACGAGTATGCAAATAAGAAATTACCAAATAGATTCCAATCCATAACTGCCTTGACAATTCCCATTAGAATTCTTTAAACACCTTGACCTCCATACTTCCATTCTGTTACCTCCCCCTTGAACTCTTTATTATTATTTTTCTGTCTTCCTTTATTTTGGAAAGACGAAACCTCATGCTTGGTATAAGTTGATACATAGAGAGTACTAGATATACCCCATAGGCTAATCACATGACTTGGTGGCTCTCTTTTATAATTTATTAACGACATATCATAGATGATATATTTGGGTGTTAAAAACTTTGAGGATTGAATAACACGATTAAATAAATTGAGGAATAGTTTTCTTAGATGTATAGCCTTAGGTGATAGATGGGTAAATTCTAAGTTGGATAGAAACCGCATTGTTAAAACTTGAGGTAAATTCTTTTAGAATATGACCAAGTGAGATTAGATAGAGAGAAACTATGCCTTATTTTAATTTCGAGGATAAAATTATTTTAAGTTGGGCAGATTGTAAATCCCCTCACCCAAAATTAGGCCTACTTGGCTTAGATAGAGAAACTAGGGCTAGTTCGAATCTAATTAGAATTAGAACATGGTATTTTATTTAATTATGTAATATTTATATTACTTAGTGCACCTTACCATTGCTTCGATAATTGGAGCACTACACTAGCCACTGTCTTCCAACAAACTTCACACTCTTGCCCTAGACATGACCGCCTTCTATTCTGACCTTGATGTAACTTATAATTATGCTCTCTTGTACTACATTTTAGTCGTACAATATTCGTCACGAACGTTATTATTTAATTCTAAATAAATTTCAACTTTGTACCCTTGTGCGTTCCAATCAAAATTGGAGACACAATCTTGACCGTTTTGTGCAACCCAAATTTATGATAAAATTCTACTCTGAGCCATCTACGTCCATGACACTTGTGTTCTACCTAATTTTATCCTCATGTACTTCTAATTAATTCCATAACACCTTGCGCATTAATTTTAATTAAATTAAATCTAATTTCTATTTTTGTGCAATTTTTTAATTATTGGGAGCTTTTATGCAAAAATGCATTAAGGTGTCCACACCATTGGACAATATATGAAGAAATCTATTTTTCTCCTTTATATGAATTTTTTCTATAATTTTCGGAATGTGCAAACGCACAACATCGCCCCCTCATTAAATCTATCCTTGCATTTAAACAATGCAATTATGGCCCTCCAAACATCCCCATGGCATGTCAAGGCCCACTCCAAGGAATGTTGACCAAACCCAAACCCTAGGTTAAACATCAAAACCTAGGTCCATATGTATATGTATATATAACTCTCATTTCCTTCTTTATTTTCCCTTCTTCATCAAAACCCCAACCCTATTCCTAGCCGACTACTGTTCATCTCATCTCCCCGAGCATTCCGTGTTGAACCCGATCTCCCTCTGGTGAGCCGCCCCGCCGGAGATAACACAATACCGCTCACCTGGTCGTCCCCGACCGCCTTGTCATCCCCTTCCCTTTAGCCTCGTTGACCGGAGCAGCCAGTCCTGCTGGGATCCCCCTCATCTTCATCTTTCAGACCCGAGCGCCAAAGTCGATCATCTTGAGCCATTGCGCCCCACTCGACGAACTCCACCACTGCCATTAACTCCCTCACCACCTCCCTCTCCAGCATCATGACCACCCTCGTCGATATCATAAACCACCACCATTGCCATATCCTTCTTCCACCTCTCCTCCATCTTCCCTGAGTCGACCGGCCAGCCACCGTCACCACTCTACCGCCCTCGACGAACTCGACCTCCACCAACCCGAGCTGCCTGTGCCCTCCTCCGCACGACCGCATCCCATATCCTGTCGACGACCAAAGCCCACTGTCATCAACCTCCCCGGCCAGTCCCCATCACGACCACCATACCACCATTAACCCCGGCCATCTCCTTCCTATCAGCAACTCTTCTTCCACCTCCCTGTCCTCTCCTCCTCGACCCGCTTGAGCATCCCCGGCCATCCCCATCTCTTCCCTGTCCTTCTCCTCCTCCTCCTCCTCCTTGTGAGACCTCCCCTCCCCTTGGTCGGACTCCGACAACCTCCATAACCACAACCATCATCATCATCTTTAGCATCATCATCATCACTCCATCATCCTATCATCATCCTCGTTATCACCATCATCCCAATCATCGTCCTCATCATTACCATCATCCACATTATCGTCCTCATCATCACCATCATCCACATCATCATCCGCGTTATAACCATCACCCACATCATCATCCTCGTCATCACCATCATCCACATCATCGTCCTCATCATCA
The DNA here is from genome assembly GCA_036927795.1 of Iris macrosiphon. NCBI lineage: Eukaryota > Viridiplantae > Streptophyta > Magnoliopsida > Asparagales > Iridaceae > Iris > Iris macrosiphon. Next base: position 160,413,068 of record JAYESA010000012.1, read on the forward strand.
CCATCATCCAGATCATCGTCCTCATTATCACTATCATCCCAATCATCGTCCTCGTTATCACCATCATCCATATCATCATCCTCGTCATTACCATCATCCACATCATTGTCCTCATCATCACCATCATCCCAATCATCGTCCTCGTCATCACCATCATCCATGTCATCACCATTATCCCCATCATTATCCACATCATCACCATCACCCTATCATTATTATCACCATCACGTAATCATTATTATAATCATCACCACTATCACCCTAATCATTGACCTAATCGCCACCCTAATCATAATTATCATAATCATCATCACCCTCGTAATCATTACTGTCATCGTCGTTATTATGGACCCGTTACCCTTGCCGAAGATAACCCGCAGCAGACACCCCGATCCCCGTACCTGTGCACGCTGACCCCGAGGATCTATTGGTTTATTCTGTGCGACTTCCGGAGCAGGATATTGGGACTACATAGCCTTCTTGCCATGCAAGTATACCTTGCCAAATTGTTTGCCATATTTTGCATGCTATTTATATTTCTGTATATCTGTATATTCATTGCGTGTGTAGTTTCGTTCAGTCATTACTGTATATTAGATATGTTGACACATACTTGACACCTAGTATCATGAGAGGACAATCATTAGGCGTATGGGCTTTAACCACTCTGGTAAACCGTAGTATCTAGCTCGCACTACGGGAGTGTGTCGCGCTAGTCGCTACCCCCGAGGTATATCGATTTATGTAGAATTGCGCTGGTCACTACCCCTGAGGTATGTCAATTTCTGATGTCCCCTGACGGGTGTATGAGTTATGAGGCTTAGATCGAGTAGCCTACCCTTGCCCATATGTCAAAAAGTTATCCTCATTTGCATTCATAAAGATTGTCTTGTACAGCGTACTTATATATTTTCAAACATTAATGCATGTTCACTATATTCAATTGGCTTGCTTCTATGTATCTTGTTATGTCCCTCTGAGGACCTGGACCCTTGCCAGGTATAGACGACCATGAGTATCCGCAGGAGTACAGACCCGGACCTGACGTATTACCTTCTGCCGATGAGACCTTACCCACTGAGCATCATTAATTATCTCTAGCATTGGATCTTTTAGATGACACTTATATCATCACCTTATTTTATATTACAGATTCTACCCTGCCCTCTCATTTTAGTTGATATAGTCATTGGTAGTGGATTTGTCTCCACCCGACTATCATTTATGGATTATTCAAACTCTTTATTCTAGTTTAGTTATATTCCTTTCTGTGACTTGTTGTGTGGATGAAATTAGTATTTCTGTGACTTATGATAATATAGATACCACATGTGAGTTTTATTCATATTACAGCGTACGTGTGTATTATGATATCCATATATTGGAGTTGTCATATACATACGGCTGGCATGCTTATGTGTTCCTAGTCCTACGTATTTTGGGACTGGGGTATGACAGATTTATCTCAATTTGGCCATAAAAGTTAATATAACTATCACAATAGTGGCCATGTGAACCTAGTTCTTCTTTCTATGGGTAGTCCTTAACCATAGAAGGGTTCATAATCATCTAATACCATAAATTAACCTTAAAATTGAAGGAAAAAGGCTGTTATACCTATTGGAAGTCAAATCCAAATGAAAACTTCTTCGGGTGGACGCAAAATGGATACAAGCTCTTCAAATCACCACTTCAAGTAGTGCTCCTTACAATCCAAGCTACTAGGAACCTTAGATGATGAAAATGAGTAGGGAATTAAAGAAAATAGAATGGGAATGGTGGATTTCAATTTAAGAAAGAACACTTGTGGAATAAAATGAGTAATAAATAAAGAGGAGAGAGAGAGATTTCCCCTACTTAATTAGGGCCGCCACTACCCCCTTCTCCAAGACAATGTAAAAAGTCCATGTTGTCCCTAATTTGTTATGAATGATTTAATTAATTAAGGGATTAACTAAAAAAATGTTCTAATATTAAATTAAAGGGTTATTCTATTTATTCTCTCTAATTAATGAGTCAACCATGACTTAACTAATTATTTGCAATAATGAGTCATTTCAAGTCTTGTAGGGTTTACTTAGGTTCACTAACATCTAGTCTAACTAATAGGCTAGTTCACTAATTAATAAATAATATAGATACAAAAACTATTTAATAATATAAAAATGACAAAAATATCCCTCTTCTTGATTTTAGAAGTTACAAATTCAAGAACTATTAGTAGGGATCGCTACCCGCACTAAAATGATCGTCATCTATCAAGCTATAGTTCAGGATGGCTTGTGGTTCAAGTGACCTTCATATATTTAAGCTGCTTGCTAATGGTGTCTGGTTTACAGGAACATGGTAAGTTTTGTTGCAGGAAAGAAAAGTCGATCGTGGGTAGCAATCAACATCAGATGATGCATATTATGTTGTTATATTTCATATATTACGATCTGTAGATTAAACTAAGGAAAAGGTAGAAAGTCACTAATAATAATATATAATTTCACATGATTGTTGTGTTTATTTTTGGCAATTGGATTAATTTGCTGCTCACCAATACATGACAATATACTAACCCATGTATCTAGAGGTGTTGCGAACCAAGGAGTCATACCGAGGAACTGAAGGCTCTTCTGGTTGCAATGAAGCTTTTGTTCAGATTTTGAAGCTTTCAAAGTCATTTTTTGAAGACTCCTACTTAAGGTGTTTATATTTTTAATTATAGAAAGGGGATATGATATATGGAAAGATATATTTCATCTTGTTGTTCAAATTATAATCCAGTACGACATCTTTTACTCAGTTGAGAACTTATGTATCAAATGCGAATTATCAATGAAAACAAAACAGTTATTTTGTTCTGTGCCTTGTTGTTATTGTTAGTCCTCTAGTATGATAAAAAGAAGGAGAGATCCAAATCACTAGTAGAGATCCACTCAAGACCCTAGGGTATGTCCTATACTTGATCCTGAAGAGATGTTGGTGCACTTAGATTCACAAAAAACTCGTTTGCCCCAAGTGACACATAACACCAATTAAGCACAATAAAGAACATGTTACAAAATGGCTAAAGAGAAAAAGAAACGATAATAAGAAAATGAAAACGTTTTTCTCTTTGCGTTCGCAAACGCTACAAAGAGATAGAAAAATTCAAGGAGCTTATTGCTGGGTTGATAAAAACCACTGATGCTTAAAGCAAAAGTTGTCATACACGACGATCTGTCCCCAGGATCCAGCAAGTTCACAAGAGAACTTCGGGAACACTATAAGTCACCTTCAGAATCACTCGAAAGTAATTTGTGGAAGGGATGCTCTCGACCGCGCATAGATCTCTATGCGCACATGGACTTGCTATGGCTGTTGTGGATCTCACTCTCCACTTTTGTTTTTTTTTTCCAACAACCCAAACGAAGGAGGAGGTCCTCTCTTTATAGAGGAAATCAGCACCCATGTGCGCATATGCGCCCATGCGCGTTCCATGACCAAATCCTACAAAATTTGGGATGCAGAGTCCTATGCGCCGTCAGTGCCAAGTCAGTGCATAGCCGCAAATCACCGCGCATGTAGCCCCTCGCATACGCCGTGAGCATGATCCTGAGCAACATAAGCGCACAAGCGTCATGCGATGAAGCTGATTGCTAAGTGCAAAGTGAAAAGTGTGCCACAGTGCCCCTTCTTCCGAGGCCGAGTCGAGCTCCTAAGGGAATATTTCCAATGTTGGTGACAAAACAAAGATTGTTATTATAATGTTTAAATTTAATGTCTCTAGAAAAATCATCCCACATGGATCATCACCCGATGTGCTTATGTCAATACCAAGCAAAGCTATATATTGGAATATACACCTTGGTGATTTTTCAATGTGGGACTAAAGTTCTCAAAGATAAGTGAAAAACACCAACAATTATTTAATTTCTCTCCTTAATTCAGTTGTAAACTTCTACAAACCCATTATATAAACCCATGATGTTTCAAAATGATGCGAATATGTCTTGTACAAACACAATTTAGAATTATACAATATCATGTTTGGGACGGTGGTGACTTATCGATTCGGCAGAATCTGGACGTGATATTTGTTTCCATCTCCTTATATGAGTGGAAGTGTAATTTTTGAAGAACTGATCAAGGCTTCCCGAACCATCTTTTCCTCTTCTTTTTTGTGTCACTATGTGCTAGCTGATCTTGTGGCACCCTTTGCTGCACATCTGGCAGCCTCAAGCACGGCCACAGAAATGGAATATTTCTTCTGTGAGAGTAGTATTTATGGGACCTCTATAAGAATCCATGATCATATAAGTTTATAGAAAAAGTTGTATGAGGGCCCTTCGGTCTTTTTCTTCATTAATGAAGTGAGAGTGATTCTATGGAGGCATGCGTTTTGCATCACATGCAGTTGAAAATCAGTAGTGTGTACATGGGTTTTGCATCACATGATCATGTGAAAGTAAGTGAACATGTTCACTTTTTCCCAATCTCTTTTCTGATCTCATCTACGCTCGACCTCTCTCTACCAGTGATATACAACTTGTCCGTTAGTCTAGGTCAGACAAGAGTATTAATTATAAAAATCAATGATTAAATGAACAGTCAAAGAGCCATGTGTGAACAGTCTGTCATAGAAGGGAATTAACAGTTTCTGTGAAAGAGGAACAGGTTGGTTAACTGTTCTGTACGTCCATTTCATGTAGAATTCACAGCATTCCAGTGATATATTTGTTCACTTTTTTGCACGCTACATTTTATACTGCCACATGATCAACATGAATAATTCTGTCATGTTTTACTTCAACCCCCAGATATTGTAGCCACTCAATCATCATTCATATCAAGATGGCTTTTCTTTCTTCCGTCACTTCCACAAGAACTACTTCCACCAGGTTGATTTCCCATTCTTCCCACTTGTTAGAATTATAATTGACAAACAAGTTTTGGCCTTTTCTTTTTCCCAGAAAAACGTGAAACATAAAAGAAACTCACCTGTGGCTAAAAGATGTTCAGACGAATGACAACGATTACATTAATGCAGGTCGGAGAGATACATCACTTAGAGTTAGAGTGTATGTAGGTGGTTTAGTCGTACCGTTAGAAAGGGAAGGGAGGAGTCGACATGAGTTCCTATCACAGTTCGGACAATATAAAAATGACAGTCAAAAGGAGATTTTGGTGCTTAGTAACCCAAGCCAGAAATGGTCCATCATGATATTGTATTAGAAGTTTATCTTGGTGCTTTCCACTTTGCTTTTGGAATTTTAGTCCCACATTGAAAAATAACTAATGTGTATATCTCAATATATAGCTTTACTTAGTATTGGTATATGCATATGGGATGGTGGTCTATGTGGGTTGACTTTCCTAGAGGGATTAAGTGTGAACACCTTTATGACAATCTTTATTTTGTCACCACCATTGTGATGTTTTCCTTCGGAGCTAAACCCGCGACTCGGACTCGGGCTCAAGGGCGCAAAGTGACGCTTTGTTGGCGCACTATTCGAGCGCATAGCTCTTAGCACGTCAAGATCGTCGCAAGGCGCACATGCGCTCATTTTATGTACGGTTGTTGGTTTGGGCCCATGCTTTGTGGCGCATGCGGCGAGGTGCTATCCGGCCAAGGGTTATGCAGCCATGGGCTATGTGGCCTGGGGCTATGCATCCAGGGGCTATGCGGCCTGGAGCTATGCCGCCAGGGGCTATGCGTCCTGAGCTATGCAGCCGGGACCTATGCGGCCAGCGAGTTAGTATGAGAGAGTGGAGTGTGGAGGGGAAAGGATTTGCTGTTGACGGCGTTGTTCGCCATTAAAATAAATTTGAAAAACTTTCGTTTAATAACAAACAAAAAATAACAAAGAGATCCTAGACAGAAAATCTAAGTACAATATTTTTAATCTGGGTAATATAACGATGGAGATCGAGTACTGCAGCGACTATTTTACTCCGTTGACGGTCCGACGAGAGAATGAGGGATTCTCTCTTCTCTTCTCTTATCTCTCTCGAGCTTGTGTGCACGTACGTAGCTCGCCTGGAAAGGTATAATCTCTGAAGCAGAAAATCCAGCTCACTAGCCAGCCCCTTTGGAACGTCCAAGTTGCTCCTATTTATAGTCATCATGCTGATGGGCCATAGGTGCGTCATATGCTTATGTTTGGTAGTCGTAGGGGGCTCCTTCAACAGGATGCGGTTGACTGTAGGCGCATACTATGGGCAGGCTGCCACATGTACATCCTTAATAGGATATAGTTGAGTCCAGGCCGAGCTGCCACGCGAACGTTTGTTGGGATTTATTGTTGCTGAAGATCTAGGTGGTTCTCGTCTTCTGTTTGCGTGACTTGGTCATCTTAACACGTGGCTCGCATTTAGTTGGAGAGAATCACTTCAGTCGCAATAGAAAGATTTTGTCTTAGGGAACCCTACCACGTTGGACGCATGTAGTCTGGGACGCCTGAGACGCATGGAACATATGAAGTCTGAAACTCATGGGGCTAGAGACACATGTAACGCATAAAGTCTGGAACGCATGAGGTCAGAGACCTTGGGACTCATGGAGTCTGGGACGCATATTGCCTCGTACACGTGGTGCTGCATGCTTACCAGAAGTCATTATTGGTTTGACGAGAGCTTCTTATCGCTTAGTGTGCTCACTACTTTTGAGGCGTTCATAAAATAATTTTTGTCAGGATTCTGTGTTAGACGCAATCTGGGTGTCAAGATGCCACGTCATATCCATATGTGGAATGATTTTTTGGCCATATAGATGCTGCTTTTTCTAGGCGCATGGTCATTCTGCGGCCTAATTTCTTCAGAGTCGATCATGGGGCAAACGTTTGTTGGACGCATGGATCTAGATTTTTTATACTTCTACAAAACCTCCTTCAAAGATTTTAAACTGATAAGTTTGGAATACTTTGAATAAGAAGCATGGAGTAGAGGGCTTTGGGCCACATGGATGGCAAGCCGCATGGACGAGTCTTTGACAGGCTGTCAAATTTTTATTTAATGTTGGATTCAGCTCGATCCTTGACTGGATTTCTTGGGATTCTGAACTATCTCTCAGTAAGGATCCCGAAGTGACATTTTCTCAAAGGATAAGGTTGAGTGGAGAACCTAAGTGTTGCCGTTATAATTAATGCTGATAGCACAGCGCAAGAATCAAGGATTCACCACCATCTCCTTTGTCCTATAAATAAGGGGTTTTGCCTACGAGAGAGAACTTTTTCTTTCTGCTCGAGTTCTTTCTCTTTTGTCTTTGACCTTTCCTCTGTCTCTGACTCTCTGCTCGATCGCTGTGGCCCCCAAAGCTTTATCATCTTCGTTAAAGGCAAAGAAGGCCGACTACAAGGGAAATCGCCCTGCATCGTCATCTAAGGCCAAGGACGAGTCCCTGACTTTCCATTCAGACGTTCAAGTGCCCATCCAAGGTAAGGTTTGGAGGAGAAGGAGTCTGGACACGGGGACACTTTGTACACAGTCTGACACATGGATTAGAACATATGCAAACTTTCCATATGACCCAGCCGCATATTTTATGCACGGGTCTCACTTTGGCCGCTTGCGCAGGATCTGCCTTCTGCAACCCAGAATAGATGGCTCCTGCAGAACAAGGCTCTTTCTTAGTTCCAACCACCTAGGATGCCTTATTCTTATATGATCTATTTATTACATCACCTTCTTTACCTCTATTGGATATCCCCAATCTGTAAGGTCTCTTTTCGCTGCCTATTCGAGACGGTCTTCACCTGGCCTCATGGATGGTATCACAAACGTCTCACTCGGCCGCATAGATGTCTTGTCACGCGCTTGACATGACTTAGGCGCATATAAGGCACTATATGCATCTGACATGATGTTGTATGCATGCCTTTATATGCCCAAGTTGTCTTTTGGTGCAAATGCTATCCTGCTGGCTCTAACTGTCTTCTTTGAGGATGGTGAACATAGACTCAGAGGGGGAAGCGAAAGAAGAAAGAGGTGGGGAGCTCATTCGAAGGAAGTCTGCTCTCCCCCGCTCTAGTGGGGGTGAAAAATATCTTACTGGACCCATGGAGGAAACGGTAGTAGGGAAGGCTTCTACTGTTGTGGATGGAGTGGCTGCTAAACAACCTGATATTAGCACCTCTTCTGGTGCCAAAGCTACAACGGTCAACGTTACCAATTGCCAGCATCTAGCTATCATTTTCGACTGGGAGGCAGCTAACTAAAATTAAGGCATCTCATCATTCTACTACTACGGTTCCATCTCCTGGGCTGTCTAGGGATGTGCCACCCTCCTCTCATTCGGCTGTAGCCACTTTTATTCCAGCTCCTTTGACTCCTTCTATCCTTATCGACGTGGAAGATTTATCCAAGATCACCATTCAGAGCTTATATTTGCAACTGAAGTAGGGAGTTCAAGCTATGATGGGACAAAACAAGTCTTTCGCTTGGCCCAAACATTGTGCTAGAAGTCGGGTCAAACTTTTGAAGACTTCCCCCGATTTTGAGCAGATGGCAGACCTCCTGAGCCAGAAGTTTATCGAGGTATAACAGCATTTAGATGAACTGCAGCAGACATGGCAGGTTGACAAGAATGTCGCGGTGGCCGACGAACGTGATTTCCTTCTAAGTTTTACGGAGCAAGTGAGAGCTGCCTATATGAAGAGCAAGGATGCCTTAGAGCGGGATATCAGAAAGCTGGCCTCCAAACATAATGAATTAAGCGTCATTAGAGAGGCCTGCCTTTTTCGAGAAGACTGCGCGACCCATGTTATGGCCGAGATAAATGAGCAGATTGTGCAACTCCAGTCCAAGCTTAAGATCTTGGAGGGTGATCTCCAAGCGGCTAGATAGGAGAGGGAGGATGTATGCATCGAATCCACTAAGGTGGCTGAGTCTTCTACCTTCCTAGAGGGTACCTTGAAAAATCTTGAAGAGAAGCATCAGGCCTACGCCCATCTGGAGGATCCTGTGACCGTAGCACTAGAGTCCGAGCAGCGGGTTAAAACTAGGATTGGGGGCAGGGTTGCCCAGCTTTGAGGGCGAATAGAAGAATTGTGTAGTAGTATCAGTAGTTGTTTCTACTTTCTTTATTTTTTTTTGAATTTTGATTTAATTGTTAGTAAGTCCTCAAATGTAGTTTGCTTTCGGTTCTCCGTTTGAGAGAAATAAAAGCTTATTATTTATTTTTGTTGGAAATTATCTGTGTGAACTTTGGGTATTGTACTAGAGGTAATATGGACGTAGTATGACACCGTAATGTGTTTCAAGGATACCCCATTGGGGGATCTTTGGTGGACCTATTAATTCTTGCACATTTGAGTGCAAGTAATAGATTCGAAACAAGCCATGCCAGAGGTGATATGTATGTGGCAAGTTTTGTGGATTTAACACCGCTGGAGTACTTAAAATTAAGTACGGATGATAAGTTTAGATAATGAACTATGATAGTCGTCTAGAGAGGTTTGTTCAGAGGTAATATGGACATGGCAAAATTTTGTAGAAGCATAAAAAGTGTGCGTTTTGAAGATGGCACATTTTTCTATAAATAAACCCAAAAGTGGAAGAAAGACGCACTTTCTATCTACTTAGTGCACTTTCTACTTGTTTCAGAAGAAATACACGTACTTTATTAGTGCTCAATACTTTGGCGCGCTTTCATAAAACTTCAGAAGATGGCACACTTTCTTACTGTGGCGCACTTTCTTAGTGTTACGTAAGTTGGCGCACAAACGGTCTTACCTCTCTCAATATTTAATGTAACAGATTAACAACTGACAGATGCATAAACCGTAGAGGTCACTTCATTTATTGCAGAAGCTCTTTGGCACGCAGACCCAGATTGTCGTTTAGTGACCCAGTCGTTGAACCAATTTCTGCCGCTGTGCCAACTTCTTCAAAAGTGTGCTGTTGAGCTATTTTTTTCAAAAAGTGAGTCGCTGGGCCAACTTATTCAAAAGTGTGCCATCACGACCAATTTTATCAAAAGTGCACAGTTGTGCCAACTTCTTAAAAAATGTGCCATTACGGCCAATTTTATCTAAGTGCGTCATTACGGCTACTTCTTCAAAAGCGCGCTTGTACTGCCAATCTTTCCAAAAGTGCACCAGTTTATAAACTACTTCTTAAGTGCAACTACTATCCTAACTGACAGTGAGTAGTTATGAATGTGTGTCTTACATGCCATGCTTCTCTTAAAAATTATACAAATAACTGTCTCCCACGACCTATGCTTTCCTCGTATAGGAAACTACGTGTCAAACATGCATCAAGTTGTGCACCCACTCATTAAGAACGTTGGGTGTTAGTCCACCAAAAGTGTGCGCACAAAGATAAAATAGTGAAGATTGTCCAAAGTGTGCGCACAGTCTCGTAACCGCTCATAAACTCTATAAATACAGGATCAGTACATACATAAAAAAAAGGGGAGGAGAGGAAGGGGCTGGAATTTTCAAGTCTTTGAAATTCAAGAACAGAGGGAGAGAAATAAAAGCTTGTCGTGTCGTTGTTATCAAAGCTTTCTTGTTGTTCAACTCTCTAAGTTGTACACAGCATCCTTGTATTTCTTCGTCGTCGTGTGGTCCAAGGAGTAAAGTAATCATCCGCAGATCGGATCTCTAAAGCTATATTTCTCCATAATCAATTGTACTTAGATTATTGTATAGGATCTCTTGTACTTTTCTTTCTTTTTAATAGTTTGTAATACAAAAATTTCGTATAAACTTTTCTTCGCAAACAAGATAGCAACTCTGTTGGGGACGATTTCTCCTCTGACGAGAAGGTGATAGCTCAACTCGACACTTCATCGGTCGGTTCGATGCAGAAGACCTTGGACGTGAAGTTTGACCAATATGAATACGAAAAAATACTTCATTCTGGGGGTAGTGCTAAACCATCATCTGCACTCAAGTCTAAGAAAACTTGCAAAGTGTGGGTACCCCAAGCCTCGTCATGCATATCCTAAAGTTGCTGCCAACAAGGGAAAAAATATTATTATTGTCGGGAACTACCTGGTCAATTCTATCAACCAAACTCAGGTCGATGATTTGATGGACAACTTCTTTGCGTTAAACAAGGGATATAAATCGTGCAACTCACGCAATATCAAGCAAAGGGTGATCCACACCCAAGCTTCTGAGACTACGCATATTGGTTGTAATATACGGGGCAAGATAGTCGTGGACACCGCTGTCCAAACCTATCTCTTTACAGGCGCACTCTTCAAAGAGGGACAAAAGTTTCTACAGAATTCACGTAACCAGAAGAAAGACTACAAACTCATAAAAGAAGTGTTAGTCAGGAAAAATCATTCTCCTAACATTATGATTACGCACGCAGTGGAGGAAAAGTTATGCGCCACTTGTCAGAAGCCTATTATTAGTACGCGACGTCAAGACCTTCGTGCAGAATCAAATACAGATAGGCAAGCTGCGCCTACTCTGCCTACACTGCACAAAGTGCGCCAAGTAGGATCGACCTTTTCACAACATGCTGATTGTGTGTGTGTACAAAAAAGGACTACTAGTAACAACTTTCTCTCATCCCTGAAGGACAAAAGCTCGAGAGGTGACGAATCGTTCGGTAATCAAGCCACCATTTCACTCTACACGTAGGAGACCAAAAATGTGCATAGAATATTCAATATATCTTATATAAAGAGGAAGGGTCTACCCTCTTTCTTATCTTCTCTTTCCTCTTTCGATTTATGTGAGCTTATTACATAAAAGCGTAAAGGGAGACCCTTCTGACTTTACAACGGTATTTCCTAAAAAATATCGTTGCAATTGTCGTAGAGTTTTAATCAAATGTTGTTGTGCATCAAATGCGCAGACAATAAGACAAATTCATGCTAAAAAAATTATTAATACTTAATCATGATTACATATGATGGAGATCTATCACACCTAGTTTTTTATTCTGAAAATTATGGTAATAGATTTTCACATACATATAGAAATCTATTACACCTAAATTTTTATATGATAGGAATCTATCACAGAGCCATCCTCATCTCTGTGCGACGTCTGCATCCGATACAGATGAATTAAGGCACGGAAGAAATGAGCTCCTCAGTACAAACCATAATACAGGGAAAAGAAATCCATGCTATGGGCGAGGATGCTACACAGGTCTGGGCCTGTTTAAATTAGCACAGACCCATTTTGTCGAACTCGATGGAGGACATGGCGAGTCAAACGGAAGTGGTTCCGCTATCGCCATCTAGCGCCACAGCTAGAAGTCCCGATTGGGATTCCAATCCCAACCTTGTAATCAGCACAGGGGCCATATTAAGAGAGTAATTCCAGTGAGCTGGGTTTGAAGACAACGAACAGCCTTTTGGGTAATTCATTAGTTCAATATGAACTATGATGCCTATGATATCCTTCCATGCTCTATCACACAAAGTGCTCAGTGACATTGATCTCCAAACGAGTTTCTCACCCATCGTTGAGAAGTGTCTGCTCTTTCGTCTTCTCAGCGGACAAAAAAGACAATGTAGCCATACTGCTACGGTCATCTTCGTAGGCTCACACTTAACGGTATCCATGCTCAAGTCTCATAGCAAGAAAAAGATAAGTCTAAAAATATTGGTAAAATTTTGTTTCTATTTATAGGAGAGAACAAGCCAAATTTATCATAGTTCTCGAAAAACTGCTCCTAAAATCTGCTTCCGTCCCCTCAAAGACAATATCAAAACCAAAAAGCAAGGCAAAGATATGTGAATGTCATCTACATCAACAAATCTGCTGGAATTCTGTCCAAAGTGTGCACACAAATATCTCAACAACTTTTTTCTTTCTAATTTAATTTATTTTGAATTCGTTTGAACGAATTCAAAAACTTTGAAGGGGGTCTTGTAGAAGCATAAAAAGTGTGCCTCATGAAGATGACACAGTTTTCTACAAATAAATCCTATAGTGGAATTGTCACGACCCGCACCCGGAAAATCGGGCATGAGTCGTGGGTACGTCCAGCCTACGCCGCAGTATCGACGGTAGAACGCTGTCTAGGTCAACTATCTAGATAATAATCTCACACAAAAATCGGGCATGACCTCTCCAAAAGGAGGGCAACCACACAAACAATATATAAACCTGTCAAGATCTCAACTCCAAACGGAGGAGCAAATATCAAATGATAATCACAATATACTCAATCACGAATCTAAGCACGATAAGATAACAAAGAGATCTAACAACTATAAAGTCTAACCAACAACAACTACTACAACAACCACAACATCAAATAATAATACAACAATATCCAAAATAATATACAAACAAGGTCTCAATCCAAAACCGGAGACAAATCCGGTACTAAGGCTAATAAAACAACAACAAGATCCTAGTGATCCCGGCTACCAACCCGGAAATCACCCCTAAACTAGAGGGTCCCTGTCTGCACCATCGACAGACTCAGGTCCATAGAACGTCGGACACCAATCCTCCGGATACTCTGGAAAAATATGTCCAGTCAGGACTGGAGCAAGTACATCTCTAACAGCAGTTCCATTTAAATGATAAAAACTATAAAACAGTTATAGCAAGTAGCAAAAAGAAAGAAGTAAGTATGAAACAGGAAATAAACATGTATCACTGGTGCATAAAGGTAAAGATGCAGGAATATCAGAAACAAGATAGTAGTAACTGCAAGATACAAGAAATCTACACTAAGAGTAAGTCTGTGCACATGAACGTGTAGTGAGTCCAGCATGAAAAATATGTAGTGAGTCAAGTCCAGAAACATGTAAGTGAGACAAGTCAAGAAATGCATGAGAGTCCAGACTATAAAGAATGAACTCGGTGTCTTTGAAATACTTGTTTCGACATGTAAACGGCTAGGGGTAAGTACGGCTCACCGCGCACTGGGTGCGCGGCTGCTATCATTCCAGATTAAACCAGAGGGAGTGATTCCTGATGATGCCAGATAGGAATGTTTACATGTCTACTCGAGTATTTCTCCACCCCGACTAATACAAGTGGATCCAAGATCCGACACGCAAATCAAGATGAGTCCAGCCTGAACATGAGTGATGCCTGTAGGTGATGCCAGTAGTGATTCCAGAATAGAGGCCAGAAACATGAAATGTACGTGTCGCAAGTAAATGAATCCAGAAATATCAGTCAGTGTCCCGTGTTGTGCCAGAATAATCAGATGATACTATACTAGAAGCTGAATCATAATAATCATCAAATAATGAAAACTATCAGAGAATGTACTCGCCTGACGTCCTGAGCAACTGGCGATCCGAACCGGTGTCGCAAGGACCTAATGCGAAAAGCAAGGTTAAATAGGGTTCTAATGAGTTAAACAGATATAAAATAATTAAAAATAGGTCTATAGGGTCGTTCTAGGTCAAACGGGTCAAACCGGTAAAATCTGGGTCAAAAAGTCAACTCTAGGTCCAAAAAGTCAACTCTGGGTCAAAACTAGGTCAAAAGTTGATTTTGGCGGTCAACCGAGTCAACTACGGTCAAGTCTGGGTCAAACTAGGGTGCTCCTGAAATTCTAGGTCAAACCGAGGTCATTAAGCTAGAAAACTCACAAACTCGCCTCCTTGAGATACCGGGATACCCTCGGTATCCGATACCTCAACCTAGGCTACGCACCCCGCCTATACCCTCTAAAACCTATGCTAGCACGCGTAAATATATACATATAAGCATATAAAAATCACTCCAATACAATTTCTAGGCTATTGCTCAATTACCCCGCTCGAAATCCAATACCTTGGTTATCTTAAGATATTGAAATACCTTGGTATCTCAAGGTATTGAGGTTTCGCTCTAAAACCCCTCTAACTAGCTATCTAGCTACTAATTATGCACCTAGTTATTAGTCTAGGCTAGGTAGTAGAGATATCTACCATATTTATATATGTCTAAGTAGGTATCTACCTATATATATATATATATATATATATATATATATATATATCCACACATATATACATTTACCCATTTACCTTATCTATACACACATATATATATATATTACCTTACCTTACCCAACTCATAAATACCTATGCATAACTATCTAGATATCTATAGATATGTATATAACTATATGTATATACATCTATATCCTAGATAGATATAACTATCTATCTACCTATCTATTATCAACCTATCTAGTTATCTATCTATCTATCTAACTAGATATCTAATATCTAGTATTTACCTACCTAACTATCTATCAAATTATCTATCTATTTACCTATCTATATATTTAATTATCTATCTATCAAACTACCTACTTACCTATCAATCTATCTATTAATCTAGCTATCTATATCTATCAATCTATCTATTTACTAACTATTAATCCATCTATCTAGCTATCTATTTATCTAGATCTAGATACTAATATCTATCTAGTTACCTATCTATTAACCTATCTATCTAACATATTCAATACCTATCTATCTATCAATATATATATATATCTCAATCCCCCTTTCCCTCGCATTGCTGCTGCCTGCTCTTGCCTGTGCTTGCTGCTGCTGCTAGCTCACCTGGCTGCTGCTGCTGGAGCCTAAAGCTGCTGCTCCCTCTTCATACTGCTGCTGCTGCTCTGCCTAGCAGCAGCTAGCTGCTGCTATTGCAGCTGAACTGCTGCTGCTGCAGTTCAGTTTCTTCACCCCCCTCGCTCTCACAAGCACACACACACACACACGCCTATATACTTATATATATATACCACTATATATATATATATATATATATATATATATATATATATATACACATATCTCTATATATATATAACTAGATATATATATACACTTATATCTATTCTAACACACTCACTAACGCACACACCTACACACTCACAAACACACTAATACACACACTCACGCACAAATGTACATAGCTATATATATATATATATAAACACCTATATTAATATATATATACACACATACAATTATATATACATACATATCACTACACACACACTCTAAGATATATATATATATACACATCTATATATATACATATACACACAAGCACACTTATACATATACATATATATATATATACATAGACATATACACACACAAGCACATAGATATAAATACACACATATATATATAAATATATATACATAAACACACATACATATAAATATATACATATATATATATAGACACACTTATAAATATATATATAAAGACACAAACACACCTACACAACACTACACACAACAACACACGACAACGCGCCCCACTCACGCCCAACGACCCCGACACTCACCAATACCCTAAAATATATAAAATATAACTCGAAACCTCTAGCACACACTCCCCGATACTAATCCAACGTGCGCACAAGCCCGAAACGAGGAAACCTAGTCGAAATGGCCGTTCGGTCATTTCGACGAACACGCGGTGCGCGGCTCGGAAAACCTCCTGAAACGCACACCAAACGAACTCGGAATCGACCCAAAATTTACCCACGCGTCCTAAACGATGTCTAGATCCTAGAAAATGTGCTTCCGCATCGATTCTAGGCCCGTGGCGGAAACGCACACGCACTTAGAATCGGCGACGATGAAAAGCCCCAATTTCGCCCGAAATGCCCGTTTCTCCGCGACGCGGCTTCCCGTGTCCGAACGGAGACACGCACTCACCCTCAAGACACCCGACAACGTCTACCTAGGTCCATCTAACCTAGGGCCTCACCCTAAATTGGGCCAAATTCGGATTCCACCCGAAATTGACACAAAACCTAGTGTTAAAGTCTCTAAACCCAACCAAACTAGTTCCAACTTCCTCCCACGGGTAGCCTAAGGGTCTAGGAAGGTTCTAAACTATTAATTACACTATATAAAAGTAATTAGCAAGGGGAAAGTTAGGGTTTACCTCTTGGGAGTTGGAATCCCAAGCCAAAGTCTCCAAATCTCTCCAAATTCACCTCCTACTAGCTCCAAGCCTCAAATCCAAGCTCCAACACCAAATCTAGGCTCTACCCACCTAGGTTGGGGAAAGATCTAGGGTTAGGGTTACATAAAGAAGAAGGAATGGAAGAAAGAAGGAAGAAAAGTGAACTTACTTGAAGTAGGAAGGAGAAAGGAAGAAGAAAAATGAGTGGAGAAGAAGAAGAAGTGAAGAAGAAGAGTGGGGGGGAAGGGGAGCTGCTGTGCTTGCTGGAAATGCACGGGTCTGGGATAATGGGAACCGGCCACAAGCAAATATAAGGGTTCCCTAATTCTCCAATGACCAAAATGCCCTCATAACTAAGGTTTTGGGTTTCGGGGTCCAAATGCGCTCAAACTAGTTCCAAATCTCTCCAACTAACTTCCTAAAAATAAAATAAATATTCTAAGCCCCCAAAATAATTCTCACAAGGGTGTGGGTCGGGTCGGACATGGGTCCACTAGGGTCTGACATGGGTCCAGGCTAGCCAAAATCCTAAAATAATCAATATAAATATAATACAATCAATAATTAATTATAAATACAATTAATTATAAATAATACACAATTAACTAAATTAAAAAAAAAAAAAATACTCGGCTCTGGAAATGGGGTGGTGACAAGCCTATCCTCCTTAGAAAATTTTGTCCTCGAAATTTAAAGTCAATCACACTCTCTCTAGGTCAAACCCCCAACAATCACAGTCAAGAAATTCTACCTAAACAACATACAAGATCAGGGTCCTACTGGTCGTGTTATTACAGTCTCAATCGGGGTCACTACACTATCTACCACAGCACAAAAAGTCTAACAGGTACTAATGAAGCACACCACAAGGAATGGAAAGGACAGGAAGAAGAAATAAGAGACAGACCTGCTAACCCGACATCCGTAGCATCGGCCTCCTCGACCGTCAACGCATAAGCCCTGCCCTGCTGGGGTGTATCCCTCTGCTGGTGCGGGGCATGATGCTGTGCCACAGATGGCCTAGCTCCAACTCTCTGATCCTGTGCTCCACCCAATGGAGGTGCAGTGGAGCAATCTCGCATCTGGTGAGCAGCGGATCCACAGAACAAACACACCTTCAGCCTCCTCCTACAAACATCCCAAGTGTGTCCTGCCTTCCTGCAGTAGGCACAAGTGGGCGCTCTCTGATCCTGACCCTGCTGCGCTGCCTTCTGCACATAGGGACGCTTAGCTAGTCCCGCACTACCACTGGCACTGCCTGAATCATCCCTGCCTCTCTTGGACTTGAGCTCCAAGTCATCCTCTGCTCTCTGAGCATCTCCTACTATCTGCTCAAAAGTCGCCTCGCGGTCACTCCTGGTCAAAGACTTGACCGCCATAACCAAGCCCTTGCGAAACTTCCTCGCCTTGGCTGCCTCACTCAAGCCATCCACAAATCTGCCCAGACGGCAGAACTCCGCTGCGTACTCGTCCACCGTCATGCTCCCTTGGACGAGTGCCTCAAACTGGCTCTCCAAAGCACTGAGCGCCACATCTGGGAAAAACTTCTCCTTAAAAAGTCTCTTGAAAGCCTCCCAAGTAAGCCCTGGCACCGCAATCCTCGTATCTGTGCGATACCACGTCAAGACGAGGTCGAACATCTGACTGCCCGGTGCCTCTATCTGTACGCTGTCTGGAATCTGTGCCAGTCTGAAGATGCCCTCAATCTGCTCTATCCAGTCATCCGCGTACAGGATCCCTTCTGTACCACGGAACTCCTTGGGCCGCATCCTCTGAAAGTCAATGATGCTGCCCGGCCTCGGATGCTGTATCTGATCAGCCTGTGGCTGAATCTGTGCCACCCTATCCACTGCTGTCATGGCCACCTGGTGGGCGTTCTCAATGCCCAGCCTCATCACATCCACCTGACGGTGCTGCGCGTCCATCATCTCCCTGAAGAACGCAAACAACTGCGCGGCATCTACTGGAGCAGGAAGTGGTGGAGGAACCACCGGAACGACTGGGGTAGTCCTCGGATCGACAGGTGAAGGAGGATCCCCGAAAGAAGCAGATGCTCCCTCAACCGCAGGAGTGGTGAGTGGAGCGGTAGCAGCTGCCTGAATACGAGCTGGACGAGAGGTAGCAGACCTCTCAGTGGCAACTGCTGGAACGGTACGATGAGATCGTGTCTTCGGAGGCATCCTGAACACAGATCAAAAGAAGTCAATACGGTGCAAGATACGATATCATCAAAGAAGGACAGTAATATTTCAAAAGAAAGCAATTTCAGAATAATTAGATTGGAATTGTTCCTAGTCGTGATTGAGTACACTCTCATCCTAGATCCTAGATCCTATAGCAGGCTCGCAGCAGTACAACTAAGTTGTTGTACCACCACGATATCGCACTAATTACGAATCGAGACCTGCATGGGGCCGCCACCAAAAACGTGTCACGACCCGCACCCGGAAAATCGGGCATGAGTCGTGGGTACGTCCAGCCTACGCCGCAGTATCGGCGGTAGAACGCTGTCTAGGTCAACTATCTAGATAATAATCTCACACAAAAATCGGGCATGACCTCTCCAAAAGGAGGGCAACCACACAAACAATATATAAACCTGTCAAGATCTCAACTCCAAACGGAGGATCAAATATCAAATGATAATCACAATATACTCAATCACGAATCTAAGCACGATAAGATAACACAGAGATCTAACAACTATAAAGTCTAACTAACAACAACTACTACAACAACCACAATATCAAATAATAATACAACAATATCCAAAATAATATACAAACAAGGTCTCAATCCAAAACCGGAGACAAATCCGGTACTAAGGCTAATAAAACAATAACAAGATCCTAGTGATCCCGGCTACCAACCCGGAAATCATCCCTAAACTAGAGGGTCCCTATCTGCACCATCGACAGGCTCAGGTCCATAGAACGTCGGACACCAATCCTCCGGATACTCTGGAAAAATATGTCCAGTCAGGACTGGAGCAAGTACATCTCTAACAGCAGTTCCATTTAAATGATAAAAACTATAAAACAGTTATAGCAAGTAGCAAGAAGAAAGAAGTAAGTATGAAACAGGAAATAAACATGTATCACTGGTGCATAAAGGTAAAGATGCAGGAATATCAGAAACAAGATAGTAGTAACTGCAAGATACAAGAAATCTACACTAAGAGTAAGTCTGTGCACATGAACGTGTAGTGAGTCCAGCATGAAAAACATGTAGTGAGTCAAGTCCAGAAACATGTAAGTGAGACAAGTCAAGAAATGCATGAGAGTCCAGACTATAAAGAATGAACTCGGTGTCTTTGAAATACTTGTTTCGACATGTAAACGGCTAGGGGTAAGTACGGCTCACCGCGCACTGGGTGCGCGGCTGCTATCATTCCAGATTAGACCAGAGGGAGTGATTCCTGATGATGCCAGATAGGAATGTTTACATGTCTACTCGAGTATTTCCCCGCCCCGACTAATACAAGTGGATCCAAGACCCGACACGCAAATCAAGATGAGTCCAGCCTGAACATGAGTGATGCCTGTAGGTGATGCCAGTAGTGATTCCAGAATAGAGGCCAGAAACATAAAATATACGTGTCGCAAGTAAACGAATCCAGAAATATTAGTCAGTGTCCCGTGTTGTGCCAGAATAATCAGATGATACTATACTAGAAGCTGAATCATAATAATCATCAAATAATGAAAACTATCAGAGAATATACTCGCCTGACGTCCTGAGCAACTAGCGATCCGAACCGGTGTCGCAAGGAACTAATGCGAAAAGCAAGGTTAAACAGGGTTCTAATGAGTTAAACAGATATAAAATAATTAAAAATAGGCCTCTAGGGTCGTTCTAGGTCAAACGGGTCAAACCGGTAAAATCTGGGTCAAAAAGTCAACTCTAGGTCCAAAAAGTCAACTCTGGGTCAAAACTAGGTCAAAAGTTGACTTTGGCGGTCAACCTAGTCAACTACGGTCAAGTTTGGGTCAAACTAGGGTGCTCCTGAAATTCTAGGTCCAACCGAGGTCATTAAGCTAGAAAACTCACAAACTCGCCTCCTTGAGATACCGGGATACCCTCGGTATCCGATACCTCAACCTAGGCTACGCACCCCGCCTATACCCTCTAAAATCTATGCTAGCATGCGTAAATATATACACATAAGCATATAAAAATCACTCCAATACAATTCCTAGGCTATTGCTCAATTACCCCGCTCGAAACCCAATACCTTGGTTATCTTAAGATATTGAAATACCTTGGTATCTCAAGGTATTGAGGTTTCGCTCTAAAACCCCTCTAACTAGCTATCTAGCTACTAATTATGCACCTAGTTATTAGTCTAGGCTAGGTAGTAGAGATATCTACCATATTTATATATGTCTAAGTAGGTATCTACCTATATATATATATATATATATCCACACATATATACATTTACCCATTTACCTTATCTATACACACATATATATATATATATATTACCTTACCTTACCCAACTCATAAATACCTATGCATAACTATCTAGATATCTATAGATATGTATATAACTATATGTATATACATCTATATCCTAGATAGATATAACTATCTATCTACCTATCTATTATCAACCTATCTAGTTATCTATCTATCTATCTAACTAGATATCTAATATCTAGTATTTACCTACCTAACTATCTATCAAATTATCTATCTATTTACCTATCTATATATTTAATTATCTATCTATCAAACTACCTACTTACCTATCAATCTATCTATTAATCTAGCTATCTATATCTATCAATCTATCCATTTACTAACTATCAATCCATCTATCTAGCTATCTATTTATCTAGATCTAGATACTAATATCTATCTAGTTACCTATCTATTAACCTATCTATCTAACATATTCAATACCTATCTATCTATCAATATATATATATATCTCAATCCCCCTTTCCCTCGCATTGCTGCTGCCTGCTCTTGCCTGTGCTTGCTGCTGCTGCTAGCTCACCTGGCTGCTGCTGCTGGAGCCTAAAGCTGCTGCTCCCTCTTCATACTGCTGCTGCTGCTCTGCCTAGCAACAGCTAGCTGCTGCTGTTGCAGCTGAACTGCTGCTGCTGCAGTTCAGTTTCTTCACCCCCCTCGCTCTCACAAGCACACACACACACACACGCCTATATACTTATATATATATACCACTATATATATATATATATATATATATATATATATATACACATATCTCTATATATATATATAACTAGATATATATATACACTTATATCTATTCTAACACACTCACTAACACACACACCTACACACTCACAAACACACTAATACACACACTCACGCACAAATGTACATAGCTATATATATATATATATATAAACACCTATATTAATATATATATATACACACATACAATTATATATACATACATATCACTACACACACACTCTAAGATATATATATATATAAACATCTATATATATACATATACACACAAGCACACTTATACATATACATATATATATATACATAGACATATACACACACAAGCACATAGATATAAATACACACATATATATATAAATATATATACATAAACACACATACATATAAATATATACATATATATATATAGACACACTTATAAATATATATATAAAGACACAAACACACCTACACAACACTACACACAACAACACACGACAACGCGCCCCACTCACGCCCAACGACCCCGACACTCACCAATACCCTAAAATATATAAAATATAACTCGAAACCTCTAGCACATACTCCCCGATACTAACCCAACGCGCGCACAAGCCCGAAACGAGGAAACCTAGTCGAAATGGCCGTTCGGTCATTTCGACGAACACGCGGTGCACGGCTCGGAAAACCTCTTGAAACGCACACCAAACGAACTCGGAATCGGCCCAAAATTTACCCACGCATCCTAAACGATGTCTAGATCCTAGAAAATGTGCTCCCGTGTCGATTTTAGGCCCGTGGCGGAAACGCACACGCACTTAGAATCGGCGACGACGAAAAGCCCCAATTTCGCCCGAAACGTCCGTTTCTCCGCGACGCGGCTTCCCGTATCCGAACGGAGACACGCACTCACCCTCAAGACACCCGATAACGTCTACCTAGGTCCATCTAACCTAGGGCCTCACCCAAAATTGGGCCAAATTCGGATTCCACCCGAAATTGACACAAAACCTAGTGTTAAAGTCTCTAAACCCAACCAAACTAGTTCCAACTTCCTCCCACGGGTAGCCTAAGGGTCTAGAAAGGTTCTAAACTATTAATTACACTATATAAAAGTAATTATCAAGGGGAAAGTTAGGGTTTACCTCTTGGGAGTTGGAATCCCAAGCCAAAGTCTCCAAATCTCTCCAAATTCACTTCCTACAAGCTCCAAGCCTCAAATCCAAGCTCCAACACCAAATCTATGCACTACCCACCTAGGTTGGGAAAAGATCTAGGGTTAGGGTTACATAAAGAAGAAGGAATGGAAGAAAGAAGGAAGAAAAGTGAACTTACTTGAAGTAGGAAGGAGAAAGGAAGAAGAAAAATGAGTGGAGAAGAAGAAGAAGTGAAGAAGAAGAGTGGGGGGGAAGGGGAGCTGCTGTGCTTGCTGGAAATGCACGGGTCTGGGACAATGGGAACCGGCCACAAGCAAATATAAGGGTTCCCTAATTCTCCAATGACCAAAATGCCCTCATAACTAAGGTTTTGGGTTTCGGGGTCCAAATGCGCTCAAACTAGTTCCAAATCTCTCCAACTAACTTCCTAAAAATAAAATAAATATTCTAAGCCCCCAAAATAATTCTCACAAGGGTGTGGGTCGGGTCGGACATGGGTCCACTAGGGTCTGACATGGGTCCAGGCTAGCCAAAATCCTAAAACAATCAATATAAATATAATACAATCAATAATTAATTATAAATACAATTAATTATAAATAATACACAATTAACTAAATTAAAATTAAAAAAAATACCCGGCTCTGGAAATGGGGTGGTGACAGGAATAATGGTGACTTTCTATCTGTTTGGCGTACTTTCTACTTGTTTCATAAGAAAGACGCACACTTTCTTAGTTCTCAATACTTTGGCGTACTTTCGAAAGATGGTGCAGTTTATTACTGTGGCACGCTTTCTTAGTGTTATAAAAGTTGATGCACAAACGATCTTACCTCTCTCAGCATTTAATGTAGAAGACTGACAGCTAACAGATGCAGAAATTGAAGAGTCAGAAGTCATCATTACAGCTGGACTATGGCACCAGACCCAGGTTGTCGTTTAGCGGCCAGTACGAATCAACTTCTTCAAAAGTACGCCATTGGGACAATTTTTTCAAAAGTGCGCCATTGGGCCAATTTCTTCAAAAGTGCGCCATTGTGCCAAATTTTTTTAAAAGTGCGCCGTTGAGTCAACTTCTTCAAAAGTGCGCCGTTATGCCAATTTTGTCAAAAGTGCGCCGTTGTGCCAACTTCTTCAAAATTGTGCCATTATGGTAACTTTTTCAAAAGTGCGTCGTTGAGCCAAATTCTTCAAAGTGCTTCATTGTGCCAATTTTTTTAAAAGTGCGTCGTTGTACCAACCTCTTCAAAAGTGCACCGTTGTACCAATTTTTTTAAAAGTGTGCCAATGTGCAAACTTCAAAAAAAATGCACCATTATGGCCAATTGCAAGATCTACAAGCCCAGGCTAACTATTAGACAGTACACCCCCCTAATCGCGAGAACTATAAGCCTCAGGGTGTTTCGATTATCTCTACTAGGCTGAACGATCTCCAGTGCCCCAGGAACCACTCGAGAGACTAACCTTGTGCACAAGTTGTTCAAAATCTGATGTGATCAAACTATTCTATCAAAATAAATAGTTATATAGCAACAATTGAACAATATGTATCTATAGGGACTATCTTCTTTTCAATTAAGCCGTAGCTCTTAAATAAGTCAATATCTATCAATTCAAACCATAAGAAATTTTCTATAAGTTTCAATAAGCAGCATATGATAAGGAATGTGCATCAATATCCTGAATAGTTGCAGTGATTATTATATGATTCAAATATAATAATTCTTTATCATACAATAAGTAGTAGCAGTTCTAAGATTATAACTACCAATTTTCTGGAGAGGGGTTTTGTTGTCATTTTTATATATATTTATTATTGTTATATTTTTATTTCATAATATTTGGAATTATTGTTATATATATATATATATATATATATATATATATATATATATATATATATTATAGTTGAATGGTTAACCTTAGTTAGACTAATTGCTAGTGAACCTAAGTGAATCCAACTAGACTTGTCATGACCAATAGTGTAACCCAATTAATTTGTCTTGGTTAACTAGTTAAAGTAGAAAAAATGACTAGGATATCTCATTCATTTAAATTAAAACTTACATTAGTTAAACTCTTCATGATAAACCTTGGAGAGCATTTTGGACTTTTCAAACCAACCAACCCTAACCTAGAAGTGGCCGGCCCTATATAGGAGGAGGGAGCCCCATCTTCTTCATTATTTGTTCATGAAGAAAACCCAAAGTTGAGTTCTTTCTGTCACGACCCGCACCCGGAAATTCGGGCACGAGTGCGTGGGTACGTCCAGCCTACGCCGCAGTGTCGGCGGTAGTACGCTGTCTAGGGCATAATCACAGGTGATAAATCTAGCTCATTCACAATAATTTAAATAGGCAAGGAAAAACAACAGGAAAAGAATGCTAAGATTTTATAATCAGAATAGGGAAATCAGATCCAGAGTTTATTACAGAACCATAGATTATATCGGGGACAAACCCGATTTATAAGATAAGAAATAGGAATAAGATAGTTAATGCTAACTACTCTGCAGGAGTAGTCTCCTGGGTGGGAACCGGCTCTGCAACTGTATCACCTGCTGGCTCATAGGGTCCATAATAGGTAGGAGCAAGGTTCTCATCATCGCCTAAACAACATATCCAGTCAGGAAAGGAGCAAAGTACACAGTGCACAACAAGATTAAACTAATTATTTATGACAATTAAACTGAGTATCATTTTGGGAAAATTGCATAAAGAATGTCAATATCTCAGAGTCACAACTATAAACAGGAATATGAGAAAGCAGGAACTAAAGTGAAACAGGAAATGAAACTACAATAGTCAGTAAGAACTATAACAAGACTAGAACTATCTGTGTGAACTTGTGTTTGTTTTAGAATACATAGTTGGCATGTAGGGGTTTATAAGGCTAATCTGGCCGTCATAGACGGCTATTAAACAATACAATCGAGATCTGGCTGATGGACAGTCGTGTACCAACAGCTATTAAACAATGCATGGGGAAGGGTAAACTACATGCCTTTCAGTATTCTCCCACCCGACACGAAAAACAAGACATGAATTCCAATATTCAAGACATGAAATACAGTATTCTAACACTACATGTAATCAGCAAGGGTACTAGTGAAGCAGGGAATAATTATCACAATATAAAGATTTAAACTTGAAGTGCAGGTACTTGCCTGTTGTTTGGATCTGATTAGTTAGGTTCTTGGGGGAAAAGTCCAGAGATGAGTCCAAAAGCTGAAATAGACATTACCATCATGCTCAGAAGATGTCAAATAGCTGGAAACGCCTGTCCTTGGGTCCAATTTGGAGACAAGGCAAAAACGGCAGTTTCGGGTCAAAACGGGGTCCGCCGTTGGGCCCGCTTTGCACCGAAAAACGCGTCCAGGTCAACGGTCTCCAAATTCACCAAACTTAGTGTCAACAGGTCAGGAACGCTGATACGAACCCAACGGAACTTCCAGATTTGGATTCCGATGAGCCGAACACAAAATCGCCCGTCGAGCGGGGCCTGTGGGGCCCACGACACGCGATTTCGTCAACGTTCTCAGAATCGAACCAAACTTGACCCACAGGACCAGCGTATCGCTATGAGTCCGATGGCGTAAGTTTCGTCTCGATCTGACGAGTGTGCACGAAGTTAGGGCGAATTGCCGAAAAGGCGAATACGGGACGATGTCCGCGGATACGCGTTGATTCCGGTGTGCACGCACACCCGAATCAGCTTCCACGAAGACTCACACGTCCGTATCGACGCTGCGCACGTATCTGTGAAGACCGAACGCGACCAAGTCGTCCCGTTTGGCGGGGCGTACTCGGTTCCGAGGTGAAACAGGGTCTGGTTTTTCCTGTTTTTGGATCGCGGTGTGCGACCACCACAGGACGCGGTGTCCCGAACAGTTTGTCCGGACACCGAGAGGGTCATACAGGCTTCACAACGCAATTTGCGGAATTGAAAACGGAGATACAGGGTGCAAGATACGAGTACCTGAACAGGACCCGAGAAACCGAAAATCTTCGTGTCCGTGTCGTGTCCGACACGACACGGAGAATTGGGAGCTAGGGTTAGGGTTCAGGGGATTCCTCGCTGCGGTGGCCGGAGGACCGCCGGAGGGGCGCCGGAGAGGGCCGGGGAAGGGTCGCCGGGGCTGGACGGAACCGGTGGCGGTCGGCGGGAGCTAAGGGCGGCCGGCAGCGGCGGCTACGGCTGCTGCTGCTGGTGCTGTCGGGTTCGTGGGCCGCCGGGGGAGAAGCGGGGACGGCACGGCCGTGGCAGGGTGGCTGGGCAGCGGCGGCGGAGGGCGTCGACTGCTGGGGAGGGGTCGCCGGACGGGGTGGTTTAGGGTTGCGGCGAGTGGCTGTGGCGGAGGGGAGGCCGGAGGGGGTTATATAGGGGAGTGAGGGAGAGGGAGACGCCGGGAACGGCGGAGGGGGAGGCGGCTGGTGCGGAGGTGCGCGGAGCGGGCGGGGGCGTGGCCGACGTGGCGCGCGGCCCGGGCGGAGCCGCCCGACCCGTTAAGTCGGTGTTGGGCCGGGGCTGAGGGTTGGGCGGGCGCCGCCGGAGGATGCGGGGAGAACTGGGAGAGGGGGCCGGGTCTGACGGGTCGGGTCGCGGGTCCGGGCAGACCCGCCCGACCCGTTAAGTCGGTGTTGGGCCGGGGCTGAGGGTTGGGCTGGGCTCGGCCCACTGGGCCGGGCCGGCCCAAGAAAAAAATAAAATAAAAAATAAAAATATAATAATAAAAATATAATAATAAAAATAATAATAATAATAATAAACAGTTTTAATTAATTAATTAATTAGTAAATAGTTTTTTTTGGTATTTTAAAAATAGGTCTGAGGCCCAGAAAAATCCAGAAAAAATGCCCTAAGTCCAGTTTTCCATTTTACACCCAAAAATATTATTTTCATAATATTTTAATATTATTTATTAACAATTAAAAATCATTTAATAATTCAAAACCCTGATTTTAATTACAGAAAATTTCCAGAAAATTCCAGAAAATTGCGAAAAATCCCAATTTTAATATTTTGAAAATTCAGGGGCTTACACTTTCCCCAAACATTCATTCCTCCACCAAATTTTTCCAAATCCAAAATTCTACCATTACCACACCATTCCACCATCAAAACTTTTTCATATGGAAAGCTAGTGCTTGGAGCTCAAGAAGAAAGCCAAGGAGAAGCATTAACAAACGAATTTGTGTCACTTCTTCCATTTTCTCCCAAATTCATGGAGATTCATTAGGATCCAACTCCCAATAGGTAAATCCCCCTTTTCTCCTAATTTTTATGGTAGGAACCCAAATGGAGCCAATAGGAACCCTCACATAGGTGGGAATGACCTTCTAATGGTAGATCTAAGTGTTAGAGGTCTCGAGTCTACTAGATCTCGGCTTTTAAATGTTGTATTGGTGTTATCTAGGGTTCATTTGGTAGAAATATGAATTTGGTACACCAAGTATTTGTAGAATGGTCTCAATAGGATTCTAGCCTAGTTTAGTATTGTGCTTGTGTCTATGTGTCATAATTATGACATTGAGGTTATTATCATGATATTATGAATCATGGATAGTGTATCATGAGTATTTTGTGTTGTACACACTAGATGTTTGAGGTGTGGCTCGTGCATCTGTGTGTGGGTATATCTTAGGTTTGTGGTATAATTGATTATTGGTTGTGTTCATACTAGTGTACAATTGTGTTGGTGTGTGTTGATTATCTAGAGGGGTGTGCTTGGTTGTCAAGGTGGGCAGTACAAATAATGTACTGTGGTTAAGTGGGTAATATGCAGGGAATATTTAACAGCAGGTTCAGTTCAGTGAGGTTGAGGGTTGCAACTAAAATTGTTGTTGCAGGTAATGTTTATAGATATAGTAGAGGGGGATGTGTATCTTGGGGTAAGGGGTCTTAGTTTGTAGGCTTGAGTGAAGGGGACAACAGCTCGGGTGAGGGGTCTGCGAGCTTGGCAGCAGTAGGAGCTTTGGGACAATGCAGTAAGGAGTAGGAGCTCAGGTAGTAGCTAATAAAGTATATAGGTTGTGTATTAGATATTTGATTGTCTGGTGGTGGTTTGAGAACTGTAACGTAGTATACTGCAAACAGTAATAGTGCAAGGTTGTGCACAGATTAGAGGAGTATTAGTGGTGTCTTAGATGAGGATAAATAAAATAATGTTAATAGGTATCATAGTAGTTATGTGAATCAGGGGTGTGAAGTAGGGTACATCTGAGTGTGTGTGTGTGTGTGTGTGTGTGTGTGTGTGTGTGTGTGTGTGTGTGTATTATAGAGTTGATTATGAGTGTGAGATGGTGTATCTTATGGGTATGTAGATGTGTTATAAGTGAAGTTAAGTGTATCACAGTGAGTGAGTGAGTGAGTGAGTGAGTGACTACTTGAGTAAGTGTTTGAAAGTGAGACGTAATGTATCGGTGTTATGGGGGTACATGGTATTTGGTGTGTAAGTGTACAAGTGATAGTGTGCTAGAGTGGTTAAATTAGATTATAATTTATGATATATGAGGATGTGCCATGAATATTGGTATCTTCAATGTTTTTTAGAATCCCTTAGCAAGTGTGTGTGTGTAGGTGTTTGGAATGAATATTCGTGTATGAGTAAGGGAATTGGGTATTTGTGTATCTATATACGTACATGTATATGAGTCAGAAGTGTATATATTAGTGAATGAGGGTGTTTGTGTATGCTTGAAAGGGGGAGTAGACTGTTGTGTTAACAGTGGAGGAGGTAGTTAGAGCAGCAATGAGATGAGGGTGAAGTAGGGTAGCAATAAGGTGTGCCATTGTATGGTGATATTCATTGGGTGTTACGAGTAAGCAAGGCGGTGTAGGTGGGTGTATGGAGTTTGTGAGTGGATGTATCAGTACATGTAGAAGGGGTATCAGTAGGATACTTGAGTGTAAGGAGGGTTGATGTAGGGTGGGGGTATGGAGTGTAGGAAGAACAGCAGTAGCATGCTGTTCTAGGTGTGGAAGCATAAGATTGCAGGCAGTGCACTTAGGAGTGCCTTACAAGGGGGTATTAACAACTGCCACTGATGGCTTTAGCTCTGGTTGAGGGTGTTCTGGTCTTTCCAAGACCAAAATTATGAGGCAACAGCAGAAGTAACACCAAGAGCAGGGCAGCAAGCAGCTGCTCAGTGAGGAGCTTGCGCATGTTTGCTCATCAGCAATAGAGGAGAATGATGTGTATAGTTTCCAGGATAATGGTATCAGTCCAAGAGGGGACTAAGCAGTATGCGATGCAGGTGCAGGTGCAGGTGCAGTGCTGGAGTGATCTGGTGCGGCTACGGCTGCGTGAGGTCTTAGGGACAAATGGAGCCGGTGGTGGTGCCTTCGGACCAGAATGTTGTAACTGGATTGTTCGTAAACCTTCAGGCTGAGTTGTTGCCTCTCGAAGGAGTCTGAACAATATTTACTTTCTTCGAAAAAAAATGTATCGAATATGGTTTGCCTAATCTGGTTAAATTGCATGCTGCATATGAGAAGGCACATCTAGAAATTGTTGAATTGCTTCATGTATCAAGGAATTTTTGTTGCAATTCTTGTGCTGCAATCATGGATGGTCATGGGATCAAGACCTTCCTATGTCCCATTTAATTCTCCTGAATTAAATGGAGTGGTGGTTGTGTGCGATACAGGTGCAGGTGCAGTGCTGGAGTGATCTGGTGCGGCTACGGCTGGGTGAGGTCTTAGGGACAAATGAAGCCGGTGGTGGTGCCTTCGGACCGGGATGTTGTAACTGGATTGTTTGTAAATCTTCATGCTGAGTTGTTGTCTCTCGAAGGGGTCTGAACAAAATTTACTTTTTTCGGAAAAAAGAAGAAGTTAATGTATCGAATATGATTTGCCGAATCTGGTTAAATTGCATGCTGCATATGAGGAGGCACATCTAGAAATTGTTGAATTGCTTCATGTATCAAGGAATTTTTGTTCTTGTGCTGCATTCATGGAAGGTGTTCATACACTGCTGGATGAATACAACAATTATGCATATGCATGCTGACACTAAAGGATCATCTAATGTGTCAGATAAGAGTCGAAAAGCTGCCAATGACATCTTTAAGGTTTAAATTTTTTCTATATAGGGTGATTCCGAGTATGTGCATGCACGACAAGTACTATTGAGTGGATACATCATTCAGACATCCAATAAAATTCTGACCAGTATAAGGTAGCAAATTAAGCTAGAAAAAATTGTACTACGGACAACTTTAAGTCCTCGAATTGTATCATCTGGAATATTAACAAAAGGCTCATACAAGTATGTTATGTTATCAACCGTGCTGCACTATTGGTGTTGTTGTACGTGCAGTGCTTGCACACGATATTTTGACCAACGATGCAACGGTTGAATGCGGAGCAGGAAAAGGAAAACAGAGGAAAGAACGGACGGAACCGGTATCCGGATGTACGCGACGACTGACATGTCAGACACGAAACAGAAGAGGACGACTGGAAGGGAAATGCGACGACGGACGGTGGCTCGTGAGTACTGCGCGAGCTACCGATCATTTTTGTTATGTTATTAACCAAACCACCAAGTACATAAATTATAGGAAGTAAAAGAGAAGCTGATAAAAATAAATAACATAACTTAGAAGTCTCTCAGGTTGAGGCGTCTACCGCTGGAGAAACACTTGGAGCTGTTTTAGTTGAGTCAATCAATTCAGATCTAGTCTTAATTTACCGTCTAAACAAGATACAGTCAGATTAGTGGATGTTTAATGGATTTTAAATAGTTACGGAGTTGATGGAAAAACGGTGTGATCAGAATTGGAGTTGATCCATCAGGTGCAATATTAGACTGGGTTCATATGTCTTAAAATAGTTTTCTTATGTAAGGCTTGAACCAATTGTAGTTATCTACATCTCATGATTCCATTTTCTATCCGATGTGGGACTAAATAATAACTCCATTGTCATCCCCCTTTGAACGCTCATCCGAAAACGAGATACAATCTAACAATCTACACCTTAACTCGTTTATGCTAGCCGAACAACCTTAGTACACTTGGCTACTTTTTGTTCGTTCCTGCTAGCCGGCTACTTTTTGTTCCGAACCCACCTTTGAATCCAATTTGTGTAGTTTTCTCTAATCTTAGGACTAATCTGCCTTCAGACAACCTTATAGAGAATGCTCATTACTCCACCTTGAGAAGAGAGTCCGTATAATCGGTCATATTATACACATCAATGTTCAACACATATGTCTCGAACCAATTAGAGTCGACCAAACTAGTCCCGTAACCATGGACTCTGATACCACTTGTTGAAAAAATGGTGTGATCCGAACCGGAGTTGACTTATGAGGTGTGATATTAGACAGGGTATATATGTCTTAAAAGAAATTTTTTATGTAAAATCTGATCCAATTTCAATTATCTACATCTCATAATTTCACTTCCTACTTTATGTGAAAATAAATTATAACCCCATACGAGATAAAATTCAATAATATACAAAAACGAGGAATGTACCACAAAAGATGTGCACAAACCATGTACCACCTCCCCCCCCCCCCCCTTTTGCATGATAGCTGGCAGGAAGGAGACTTTTCTTTTTCTTCTTCTTCCACTGGTAAGTTTTCGCTAACAATTTTCATTGTGTTACTACGTATGTTCATCTTTGGTTTTGAGTCATGTTATACTGAATCTGGCACTGCACTTAGTAAAAATGATAACAGCGTCATAAAAATGAAACTGCAACTTCATGTTTCTCAATCTCATAAAATATATTCAATTTATTCCACCTGGCAAAGACCAAAAATGTTCTCGACATCTACAGCCCAGAAGCCTCAGCAATCAACAATGAGGTTTGGTTATCCATTTGGAGGCGAGGAACTATGAATTGAATGATATACCCTCCCTGCCTTCAATTTGTAGAATAAATTCGGCAGAGGTCACTGTTCTGTCAAATTTGAGCGTTCATGGTGACATGAGGTTATGGCTCAACAATGTGTTCATTTAACTGAAATGTGGATACTGCAACCAAACAATTAGGGAAACGAATTGACAGACCGGATGTCTATGCTTATGTTCTTTTTGCTGCGCATTTATTCATTTCTAAATGCTCGATCGGCTGATTGTTGAACTTGAAGCAATTTTAGTTGACTCTTTCCAACCATTGATTTCAAAAGGTCAACCAAAATGTTACCAGTAAATTATCGTACCCTTATTGTTTTCTTTTAAACTTCTAATACAATATCATGACGGACCATTTCTGGCTTGTGTTACTAAGCACCAAAATCTCCTTTCACTGTCATTTGAATGTTGTCCGAACTGTCATTGGAACTCATGTCCACTCCTCCCCACCCTTTTCTAAAGGTACCACTAAACCACCTACATACACTCCAACTCTAAGTGATGACTCTCTCCGACCAGCATTATTGTTATCGGCGTCATTCGGCTGCACATCTTTTAGCCACAGGAGGGGTTCTTCTATGTTTCACGTTTTCCTGGGAAAAAGAAAAGGCCAAAACTTGTTTGTCAATTGTATTTCTAACAAGTGGGAAGAATGGGAAATCACCTGGTGGAAGTAGTTCTTGCGGAAGTGACGGAAGAAATAAAAGCCATCTAGATATGAATGATGATGAGTAGCCACAATATCTGGGAGTTCAAGTAAAACATGACAGAATTATTCATGCTTCTCTTTCACAGAAACTGTTTATTCCCGCTGTATCCGTCTTTTAATCATTTATTTTTAATTAATACTCTTGTCTGACCTAGACTAGGAGTTAACTCACAAGTTGTAGCACCGATAGAGACCGATAGAGAGAGAGAGAGATGAGATCGGAAAAGAGAGAATGGGAGAAAGTGAACATGTTCACTTTCACATTTGTTCGCTCTCCCTTTCTTCATTAATGAAACAAAAGACCTAAGGGTCCCTCGTATAACTTTACTGAATTGAATATGCACTGTCCATTCTTGTTTCTTCATAAATTTATATGATCATGGATTCTTCAAGAGGTCCCATATATACTACTCTCACAGAAGAAATAATCCATTCTGGTGGCCGAGCGTGAAGCTGGCAGATGTGCAGCACAGGCTGCCACATGATCAGCAAGCACATAGACAAAAAGAAGAAGAAAAAGGTTCGGGAAGCCTTGATCAGTATATAGTCAGTTCTTCCAACATTACACTTCCACTCATGTACGAAGATGGAAGCCAATAATGTGATAGCGTCACATTTTCATTCCGCCAAATCGTTAAGTCACCACTGGACAATTCTAAGTTGTGCTTGTACAATACGAGTTGTGTTCATCTTAAAATATCGTAAATTAATATTAATTTGTAACATAATTAAGCATAAAAATTGAATAACAACATTACACAGAAGAAAATAACTATTTTTTATTTATAATTCACATTTGATACATACGTTCTCAAACAACTGAAAAGGGTGCCGTACTGTATTATAATTCGAAGAACAAGATGCGATTCATCGTTCGATACATCATATCCTTTTATTAGAATTAAAAATACAAGTACCTTCACCAGGAGTCTCCAAAATGTGACTTGGAAAGCTTCAAAATGTTAACACGGCTTTTTCGCAGCTAAGCAAGCCTTCAGTTCCTCAGTACGTCTCCTTGGTTCGCAGCACCTGTGAAGACAAGGATCAATACATTGTCAGGTACTGGTGAGCATCGAATTAACACAACTCAGTAAAATCAACACAGTAATCATGTGAAAACATACTTTATCATTAGTGATCTTTTTTTTTCTTTAGTTCAATTTACAGATAATAAGATAGGAAATGTGAAAACATAATATGCATCACCCAATGGTGATTCTTATCCACGGCCGAGTTTTCTTCCTTACAACAAAATTTACCATATTCTTTCTTGTGAACCAGACATCATTAGCTAGCATCCTAAATATATGAAGGTCATTTTTACCACACCACAAGCCATCTTGGACTATGGCTTGGTTAGACGGTGATCCTTTCAGCACGTATAGAGAGCCCAACTGAATGTTTTCGAATCACCCATGCTAGTACGTCAGTACAGCTATCCATGTTCCCCAAAAGCCGAATCGGTTTCGTGACTGTGGCGACCATTCTAAGAACCAAAACTACGTGCATAAGTTGTCCATGACCATGCATGACTAAGTAACTGAGTTATTCAATTAAAGCATGTAAGATAACAGAAAACTTGATATTCTCATTATGTGATATTCTCATTATGTATTCTACTTTCTTCGAGCAATCGCTCGTAATTATTATTCTACAGGATCCAACGTTCATCCATTGATCCATTTCTATTTAGCACAATACCAAACGTACAACACATATTTTTATATGACAAGCCTGCAACATTACCAAAATTCTATATTTCTATATGACAAGAAAACAACAACATGGTTGCTTTTTTATCTAGATAAGAAAACAACAACAAGAGAGTCATTTGTTAACATGTGAAGATAAGAAAAGAAGGATCAAATCCACTCATTATTGAAGAAATGTCGAGAAAAAGATATCTCCAATGCTTCGCTCAAGTTTCACCTACGCGATCACCTACATTTGTACCAACAAAAGATCAATAGTATACTTCTCTCTTTCTTCCAGAATTCGATATTAATGCATAAAACAATAAAGGCAAGCAAAAAAAACTATCAAAATATCCACAAAAACTGATACATAAAACCAACCATAAAAGTAATAAAAAAATGAACAATGAAGCATAGCTTAGTAACAAAACCTTTTAGGAGTTGTTATAAGATCATTACCGGTAAAGGCATTATCCCAGTTAGTGATGCTTATAATAAATGTCCAATAAAACTTTGTGTAAGAGATTTGTGTGCTAAGCTGCTAGTAATGCAAATCCCCATCTTTGACAATATTCTAGGAATGGATTGGTTGAGTCAGCACCATTCCACTATAGATTGTCATAATGGTAGTATGATCTTTAGACCTTCTGGAAAGTCAGAGTAAGAATTTATTAGAGGAGCTAAATAATTGGGTGATAATAAAATTTGTAGAGCCTTAATAGAATACGAAAAGCCATGTTCTATTATTTTAGAATATCTTGATGTTTTCCTTAAGGATCTTCCAAAATTACCCCCAGAACAAGCATTTGAATTCTCTATTGATTTAGTGCTAAGAATAGCACCAGTAGCCCAAAATACATATATAATCATCAAAAAAGTGATGGGAGAATTGAAAGAACAAATAGAAGACTTAGAAAAAGAAGGATTTATTAGACTAAGTGCCTCACCTTGGGGAGCACCAGTCTTATTTATGCCAAAGAAAGATGAATCATCTGAGATGTATATTGATTATAGGACATTAAATGCTTTGACAGTCAAAAGTGAATATCCCTAAAAATAATAGATGATTTATTTGATCGATTAAGTGCATACAGAGTATTTTCAAAGAATGATTTGAGATCTGGTTACCATCAAGTAAAAGTGAAGAAGGAAGAAATTT
This sequence comes from Iris macrosiphon, assembly GCA_036927795.1. Classification (NCBI taxonomy): domain Eukaryota; kingdom Viridiplantae; phylum Streptophyta; class Magnoliopsida; order Asparagales; family Iridaceae; genus Iris; species Iris macrosiphon. The sequence goes on from JAYESA010000012.1 coordinate 160,449,710, forward strand.
CCAAGACTTCTTTTAGGACCCGTTATGGACACTATAAATTTTTAGTAATGCCGTTCGGATTAACTAGTGCACGAACCATATTTATGAATTTGTTGAACAAATTCTTCCTCCAATATATAAAAAAATTTATGGTAATCTTTATTGATGATATTATAATCTGTCCCAAGATTCTAGAAAAACTTGAAGAACATTTTAGGCATATATTAGAGACGCAAAGGAAGGAGAAACTTTAAGAAAATTTATCTAAATGCGAATTTTTTTCTATATAAGGTAGAATTTTTAGGACATGTTATAATTGGTGATGGCATTGCAGTAGATCCTAAGAAGATAGTAGAAATAGAGTCATGGCCCACTAGATATTGATTCTTTAGTAGAAGTCAAAAGGGGCTTAGATAAATATTATAGAAAATTTGTAAAGAATTTTTCTTGGACTGTTGAACCTATAGCAAATTTGACTCGAAAGAATAAAGAATTTATATGGAATAATGATTATTAAACTTTTTTTAATGAACTAAAGAAAATATTGACATCAACTCTTATTTTAACGCTGTCAACAGGAATAGGAGGAGTTGTCATATATAGTGATGTTTCAAAAAATGGTTAGGATGTGTATTAGAGTAAGTTTTAGTGGTGGCCCATGCAGGTCGATATTTATTGCTTGTGGTATGGTATCATGCCCAATGAGCCTGCAATAGGATAGAAATTATTAGATCTTATTCACCTTGACTACCGTATATGAACCTGCTTCGTATTTAATTATTTGAATATCTGCATCATGTTTGTTTGTTTTCGTACTCTTTTAATATAGTTATATATCTTGCAGAGAGATGAACTTGCATAGCGGACGTGAGACATACGGTGCCATTGTGCCATCCGCTACCGCGCAGATGGAGGATACATTCCTGGGACCACCTAGAGAGCAGCCACCACCATAGGTCCCGGTGATACCTCAGGCTCCGTTGATACACTGGCGCCAGACTTCATAGGCCGATCCGATACAGCAGCATAAGGGCTAGACTTCACAGACTGTCCCTACACAACACCTCGAGGTTCAAACTTGCAGGGCCACGTCGATGCCGCAGCCTGAGAGGCCGACGTCTTAAGAGATACCTACAGCGCAGTCGGAGGTTCCATTGCCACCACCTCTACCCTTTCCACCTCAGATGCCACAGTCAGAGGGACAGCCACAAATATTGCAGTTTTTTTAGGCCATGATGCGGCAGTAGCATCAGTCCGAGACTATGAGACAGAGCTTGATGGCAGTTCTGGAGAGGCCACCTACCCCAGCACCCGCACCTGCACCTGTTCAGCCAGCTGGTACTATTCGAGGATTTCATCAGATGGGCCCGAATACCTTTTCGGGCAGCGAGACCGCAATGGAGATCTCCAATTGGGTCATCAAGACGGAGATGCTGTTGGATGCTTCTTAGCTGCCTCCGGACCTTTGGATGACCGTAGTGAGGGCTCAATTGAAAGACAATGCCCATCACTGGTGGGACTCTATGGAGCGCAGCGTCGGCAAGAAGCAGACGTGGGAGCAGTTTCTTGAATACTTCAATGCGAAGTACTTTTCGGCTACGGTCAGAAATGCACTATACTCTCAGTTCCTGCACCTAGAGCAAGAAAACATGACTGTAGACGCGTATGATAAAGATTTTAGTTGACTTAATACCCAATGATCTAGAGAAGGCCAGGAAATTCTATCAAGGTGTGACTTACGAGCTACAGAGGTACACTACCACCCAGGCGAGGATCTCTTACAAGGAGGTTCTGACAGAGGCCATGATCTAGGAGGCTATTGGCAGATGATCGAGGCATTTCAGCGTGGCCATACCAGCCAGAGCACAGCTTGGAGCGGGAGTACTGGTCCGTCGTCCGGGAGTGCAGCCACAGACGAGGAGCACACTATATCAACAGAGGGAACTTTTGGCTTGCCACTACTGTGGCAAGAGAGGGCATGTTCAGAAGGAATGTCGAAAGAGGCTGGGGAAATGTATGATTTATGGAGCGAAAGAGTACCAGGCCCAAGACTTCCTACAGCACAGGGATGCAGCACATCAGACAGGACAGAGGCCAGCGGTACCAGTCCAGAGGATACCACCACGGACAGGAGGTCAACGCCCACCTGCACCCGGTGGATTTTAGAGGGGACCACCCCTAGCCCCACAGGAGGCACAGTTTGATTAAGCCAAACAGCAGGCCGGAGGGCAGAGGCGCGGGCAAGCCTTTGCACTGGCAGTGACAGAGGAAGAACCAGAAGGGGAAGCTATCACATGTACCATTTAACTTGCATTATTATCTGCGAATGTATTGTTTGATTCTGGTGCTACATTATCTTTTATATCTAGTAGTTTCGTAGCTATGCATAGAGAAGCTACTTCTCCCTTACCTAAGAGTTGGAAGATTCTTACTGGAGGAGGTATCGATCCGATTACCAGTACTATTAGAACGTGCTCGGTAGTCGTATATGGTCGGGAGATGAGAGCTCAATTTTTGGTATTTTCGATGCCAAACTTTGACGTTGTGCTAGGTCTGGACTGGTTGAGCCAGTACAATGCCATACTGGATTGCCGGAGCGGTAGCATCATTTTTAGATTTCCAGATCATCTGGAGTTCGAGTACATGCGGGGGACTATCGGGCAAGGAGTCGGCCAGACAACTGGAGTTTACATGGCTATGGAGACGGCACCCCCACCGATAGTTACAAAGTTCAAGGATGTTTTCCCGGAGGAGTTGCCAGGCCTATCGTCGGATAGAGAGGTATAGTTCACTATTGAGTTAGTACCTGGAGCAGCGCCGGTATCTTCAAATGTGTACCGGTTGATAAAGAGGGAACTGGATGAGCTGAAGCTACAGTTAAAGGAGTTGTAGAGCAAGAGATTTGTCCTTCTTAGTATATCACCCTGAGGAGCACCAGTGTTATTTGTACCAAAGAAGGATGGGACATTCCGTATGTGCATTGATTACAGATCCCTTAATGCTTTGACTATCAAGAACAAGTACTCCCTGCTGCAGATTGTTGATTTGTTTGACCAGCTGATAGGAGCTGTGGTGTTCACAAAGATCGACTTGAGATCGCAGTATCATCAGGTAAAGGTGCGGAGAGAAGATATTCCAAAGACGGCATTCAGGACTCGCTATGGCCACTACGAGTTCTTGGTGATGCCTTCGGGACTGACGAATGTGCCTACAGTATTTATGAACTTGATGAACAAAGTCTTCCACTAGTATTTGGACCAGTTCGTAGTAGTCTTCATCGACGACATCTTGGTGTATTGAAAAAGCCACGAGGAGCACGGGGAGAACTTGAGGATAGTGTTGGAAACGCTGAGGCGCGAGAGGCTCTATGCCATATTAAGCAAGTGTGAGTTCCTCCTAGATCGTGTCTCTTTTCTCAAACACATTATCTCAGGAGAGGGTATTTTAGTAGATCCAGCAAAGATTTTGTCAGTAGAGACGTGGTCGACCCCTACCAACGTCTTGGAGGTGAGGAGTTTCCTAGGACTTGCCGGATATTACCAGAGGTTCGTAGAGAACTTCGCAAGGATCGCAGAGCCGATGAACCGCTTGACCCGCAAGGAGCAGGAGTTTATTTGGACAGAGGAGTGTTAGGCAGCGTTCGATGAACTAAAGAAGCATCTGACTACGGTACCTATTTTGACTATACCTTCTGGACCCGGAGGATTGGTGATCTACAACAATGCGTCTGGGAAAGAATTAGGATGTGTCTTGATGTAGCATAGGAAAGTTGTGGCCTATGCCTCTATGCAGCTAAGGACCCATGAGAAGAACTATCCCACTCATGACTTGGAGCTTACCGCAGTGATCTTTGTCCTGAAGCTTTGAAGGCACTACCTATATGGAGAACGGGTGAAGATATTCACAGATCACAAAAGCCTGAAGTATGTCTATACTCAGAAGGACCTGATGTCACTACCCAATTCTAGAAAATAGGGTTTTTTATTTTTTTTATTTTATAAATTGTGAATTGTATTTAATTAATTATATTTATATTTATTTAGTGATTGTATTATTTTTAATTGATTGTTTTAGGGTTTTGGCTAGTCTGGACCCATGTCACACCCTAGTGGACCCATGTCCGACCCAGCCCATACCCATGTGAGATTTATTTTTAGGGTTTAGAATATTTATTATATTTTAAGTGGGTTAGTTGGAGAGAATTGGAGCTAGTTTGAGTGCTTTTGGAACCCGGAACCCAAACCCAAGTGTGTGGAGGGCATTTTGGACTTTTGGCCTTTAGTAAAACCCTTTTTATTGTTTGTGACCAGCCCCTACACTCCCAGACCGTGTAAACACAGCAGCCACTTCTCCCCATCCCCTTTTCTTCTTCTTCATTTCTTCTTCTTCTCCACTTCTTCTTTCTTCTTCCTTTCTTCTCTCCAAGTAAGTGTTTTCATTTTTCTTCCTTCTTTCTTCCATTACTTCTTCTTTATGTGAACCCTAACCTTGAATTTTCCCTAACCTAGGTGTGTGGAGCCTAAACATAGTATGGAGGCAAGATTTGGTGGCTTGGAGCTTGAGGGAGGTAATTTCTAGTGGATTGGAGACTTTGGCCTTGGAATTTTAACTCCCAAGAGGTAAACCCTAATTTTCCCCTTGCTAATTACTTTTATCTAGTGTAATTAGTGGTTTAGAACCTTTCTAGACCCTAAGCCTACCCGTGGAAGGAAGTTGGAACTAGTTTGGTTGAGTTTGGAGACTTTGACACTAGATTTTGTGTCAATTTCGGGTGAAATCCAAATTTGGCCCAATTTTGGGTGATGCCCTAGGTTAGACGGACCTAGATAGACATTGTCAGGTGTCTTGAGGGTGAGTGCGTGTCTCCGTTCGGACACGGGAAGTCGTGTCGCGGAGAAACGGGCGTTTCGGGCGAATTTGGAGTTTTCGTCGTCGCTGATTCTAAGTGCGTGCGCATTTTTGCCATGGGCCTAGAATCGACGGGGTAGTATTTTTTATAGGATCTAGGCATCGTTTAGAACCCGTGGGTAAATTTTGGGCCGATTCTGAGTTGGTTTGGTGTGCGTTTCAGGAGATTTTCCGAACCGCGCACCGCGTGTTCGTCGAAATGACCGAACGACCATTTCGACTTGGTTTCCTAGTTTCGGGCTTGTGCGCGCATTGGGTTAGCATCAGAGAGTGTGTGCTAGAGTTCTCGGGTTATATTTTATATATTTATAGGTGTTTGTGTGTGTCGGGATCGTTGGGTGTGAGTGGGACGTGTTGTTTGTGTGTTATGTGTGTAGTGTTCTGTTTATGTGTGTCTATATATATATATATATATATATATATATATATATAATATATGTATGTGTGTCTCTATATATATATATTTATATATATGTGTATATATCTATATTTGTGTGTGTGTATTTATATATATATGCTTGTATATATATACTAGTGTGGATATGTATATATATATATAAATATATCTGTGTGTGTGCATATATATATAAATAGGTGTGTTTATATATATGTATAGCTATGTGCATAAGTGTTTGTGTGTGTATAAATATATATGTGTAAGTATTTGTGAGTGTGTAGGTGTGTGTGTTAATATATATATGTCAGTGTGTGTGTGTTAGATTATATATATAAGTGTGTGTGTGTGTGTATATATATATATATATATATATATATATATATATATATATATATATATATATATATATATATATATATATATATATATATATATATATATATATATATATATATATATGTATATACGTGTGTGTGTCTCTGTGTGTGATTGCGAAGAGGGGAAGGAGGAGCCTTCACTGTGCAGCAGGCTGCGCTGCACAGCAGCAGCAAGCTGCAGCAGCACAGCAGGTCAATGCAGTAGCAGCAACAGTAGCATGTAAAGCAGGCAGCAGCAGCAGTAATGCAAGAGAGCATGCAGCAGTAGCAGCGAGGCAAGTAGCGGAGAGAGTGAGTTATTTAGTAGATATACTAGATAGATAGATAGCTAGATTTATAGATAGATTAGATATAAGATAGATAGATAGTTAGATTGCTAGATATAATAGATAGATGCTTAGATAGATAGATAGATAGATAGATAGATAGATAGATAGATAGATAGATAGATAGATAGATAGGTATTAGATACATATATATCTATATGTATAGATATAAATACATATAGTTAGATAGGTAGTTAGATATAACTAGATCTATATATATATATATATATATATATATATATATATATATATATATATATATATATATATATATTTGAGATGTGTGTGGGTATGTGTATATGTGTGATATATATACATATAGGTATTTAGGTATATATGTATATATATGATAGATATATATTTTTTAGCCTAGATTAATAACTAGGTATATATTTATAAGCCTAAATAGCTAGTTAGTGGGGGTAGTTAGTGAGGTATTGGGCGATATCTCAATACCTTGAGAATATCAAGGTATCTCAATACCTTGAGATATCCAAGATATTGAGTTTCGAGCGGGGTATTTGAGCAATAGCCTAGGAATTGTATTGGAGTGATTTTTATATGCTTATGTATAGATAATTACGCGTGCTAGCATTGGTTTTAGCGGGTTTAAGCGGGGTGCGTGGCCTAGGGCGAGGTATCGGATACCGAGGGTATCCCGGTATCTCGAGGAGGCGAGTTTAAGAGTTTACTAGCTTAATGAGCTCAGTTTGACCTAGAATTTCAGGGGCACCCTAGTTTGACCTAGCTTTGACCGTAATTGTCCTCGTTGACCGTAAAATTCGACGTTTAACCTAGTTTTGACCTAGAGTTGACTTTTTGGACCCCGGGTTGACTTTTTGACCCGAATTTCACCGGTTTGACCCGTTTGACCTAGAATAGCCCTAGAAGCCTGTTTTTAATTATTTTATATCAGTTTAAATCCTTAGAACCCTATTTAATTTTGCTTTTCGCATAAGTTCTTGTGACACCGGTCCGGATCTCGATTCTCATCAGTTGCTCAGGACATCGGACGAGTACCTACCTCTGATAGTTTCTATTTCATGATAGCATTTATATCACCTATTCTAGGACTGTGATACTTGATTCTGACACATTCTTACACGAGCTGGTACTAGTGGATCCCGTCATGAGATGCTATCCCCCTTACCGTGTTCAGCGGGTACTCTATCACGTGTATTTCATCATGTGCTTCGGGTATTGATTCTCATGTGCTATCATGTGCTTCTTGTGCTCTCGCCTTCGTGTGCGCAAGCTATTATCATGTACGTAGCGTGTTGTGGTTGGATCCAAGAGTATTAGTGGGGGAGGAGAGTATGAGTTGGTTATGTGATCAAAGCCAAACAGTATTCATGTGTATGTCGGTTATGCAACTCACGCATAACGGAGTTATCATAGTGTTTTTTATGTGCAACCTAAGCCGATCACATAACGAACTTGTGCTCAAGGCACTTAGCTAGTATTCATGTTTCTCACATGCAGTTATTTCTCTACTTGTATTGTTCTCCAGTTTATATTGCAACTACTTTTCTGCTTCATCATGTATTTATTTCCTGTGCATCTTGTATACTTTTCTATTGCTCGTCATATACACCTTACCATGTATTTGGAGTTACTTTCAGAGTTAAGTACTTCGCTCCAGTCTTGACTGGGCATATTTTTTCTAGAGGATCCTGAGGATTATTGTCCGACGTTCTACGGGCCGGGTGTTAACGAGTGCTGTAACCCCGAGACTGAGGAGGAGCCCTGCGAGGAGACGCCTTTAGCGCCCTAGTTATCTAGGTGGGTTTCTTGGGTTATTCCCAGTTGTTATTTTGGATGATTGTACTTATTCTTTTGATGCTGTGAGATGTTGTAGACTATTATAGCCTTGGACTGTATTTTGGATATTGTCTTGTTCTGTGTTTCTTTGTTCATATCATATCGTGCTTTTACTCTTCCCCTAGTTATTGTGATTGAGAGATTATATATATTGCGTGGTTGCCCTCCTTTTGGAGAGGTTATTGTCAGATTTTTTGTAAGATATATAGATTTGTTTGACCTAGAACGAACCTTACAGCGTTCTACCGCCAATTCTGCTGCGTAGGCTGGACGTACCCACGGCTCATGCCCGATTTTTTGAGTGCGGGTCGTGACACGTTTTTGGTGGCGGCCCATGCAGGTCTAGTTTTTAGGTTTACCCGCAATAGGATATAGGCTGAGAGAGAGTGTGCTCAATCACAACTAGGACCCTTCCTGATTTCTCTTGCTATCTTAAATTTTCTTGAAATTGTTTTTTTTTGCAATATTACTGTCCTTCTTTGATGACATCATTTCTTGCACTGTATTGACTTTTTTTGATCTGTGTTCTTCTTGATTCCATTCCAGCACTTGCTTTATTTGATTTTGGGGCTTCCCATAGCTTTGTGTCTGTATCTTTTGCTGTTAGATACCATCTTGTTGCCGAACCTTTAGCTAGACTTTGCATGATTCAGTGATGTCTGCAGAGACCGAAGAGTTACTTTAGGAGGCCGAGAGTTAAGTGTGTGCCTACTCATAATGCTACTTCTGAGCTACGATATTGTACTCGGGATGGATTGGTTGAGTATGCATTGTGCTAGTATAGATTGTCGTGGAGGCAGAGTGTTGTTTAGTCCGTCGGATGAGCCAGAGTTTCAGTTTGCCAGAGGAGCAGCGGAGCAGACAGAGGAAGTCTTCTGCGGAGCCCTGGTGGTAGACCCGAGGTTGCTACATCCACTGATAGAGGAATACATGGATGTCTTTCCGAAGGAGTTGCCAGGGTTACCTCCGGACAGAGATGTGGAGTTCTCTATAGACTTGGTGCCAGGCGCGGAGCCGATATCCCAGCACGTCTATAGAGTCAGCAACAGTGAGCTGATAGAGTTGAAGAAGCAAGTGGATGAGCTTCAGGACAAGGGATTTATCAGATCTAGTTCTTCCCCGTGGGATGCTCCGGTACTTTTTGTGCCGAAGAAGGATGGGTCGATACGGATGTGTATCGACTACAGGGCTCTGAATAACCTCACAATCAAGAACAAGTATCCGCTGCCGTGTATTGATGATCTTTTTGACCAGTTGAGCGGAACGAGGGTGTTTTCCAGGATTGATCTGAGGACAGGCTACCACCAGGTGAAGGTCAGGAAGGAGGATATTCCGAAGACAGCTTTTTGGACCAGATATGGACAGTATGAGTTCATGGTGATGTCGTTTGGGTTGACTAATGCCCCGACAGTGATCATGAATTTGATGAACAAGGTGTTCCATCAACATCTGGACAGGTTTGTGGTGGTATTTATAGATGATATTTTGGTGTATTCGAAGACCCCAGAGGAGCATGAGGAACATCTGAGGATAGTGCTGGAGATTCTCAGGAAGGAGAAGCTTTATAAAAAGCTTTCGAAGTGCGAGTTCTTCCTTAACAAGGTTGAATTCCTTGGTCATGTGGTGACTGGAGAGGGTATCTCGATGGATCCGAGAAAGATCATGGCAGTAGAGGCATGGAGTGCTCCGAGTTTAGTAGCCGAGGTCAGGAGTTTCCTGGGGCTGGCAGGTTACTACAGGAAATTTGTTCAGAATTTTTTTCGGATTGCAGAGCCGTTGTCCAGGCTGACCCGGAAGGACGTGGAGTTTGTTTGGTCAGAGGAGTGCCATATCGCCTTTGATGAGCTAAAGAGGAGGTTGACGACAGTTCCAGTGTTGACATTGCCATCAGGTTCTGGAGGATTCACTATCTATAGTGATGCATCGGGGAAGGGACTGTGTTGTGTGTTACAGCAGAATTGGAGGGTGATTGCCTATGCTTCCAGGCAATTATGTCCTCATGAGAAGAACTACCCTACCCACGATTTGGAGTTGGCAGCGATTATCTTTGCTCTGAAGTTGTGGAAACACTATTTATACGAAGAGCATGTGGAGATCTTCACAGACCACAAGAGCTTGAAGTATGTGTTTACCCAAAAAGAGCTGAATATGAGACAGAGGAGATGAAAGACTTCGACATATTATTGCAGTACCATCCAGGGAAGGCGAACTTAGTTGCGGATGCGTTGAGCGGGTATCCGGTAGCTATGCGCCTGACTACAGATCGTTATCTTTTGCCAGATCTAGAGAGCTTGGGCATTGAGGTGATAGTGCCTAGAGTTGAGATGCAGATGTGGGGACTGCAGGTTCAGTCAGAGTTGGTAGACCGGATCAGGGCTGCACAGTTTGAGGATGAGTCCCTGAGGAGCATCAGGGCACAGGTTCAGATTGGATTGTCAGATGACTTCACCATTGCTGATAATGGTTCATTGCGGCACCATACCAGGTTGTGTGTGCCGAGTGGGTCATTGCGCGAGAAGGTTCTTCAGGAGGCACATCGATCCCAGTATTCTATGCATCCGGGTGCCAAAAAGATGTATAGAGATCTAAGAGAGCATGTATGGTGGTACAGGATGAAGCGGGAGGTAGCACGCTTCGTATCTCGATGCTTAGTGTGCCTGCAGGTGAAGGCAGAGAGGCAGAGGCCAGGAGGTTTGCTCCAGCCGTTACCCATTCCGGAGTAGAAATGGGAGCATGTGACCATGGATTTTGTTTTTGGACTTCCTCGTTCTCTAGGAGGGAAGGATGCGATTTGGGTCATCGTGGACAGGTTGACCAAATTGGCCCACTTTCTACCATTCAAAGTGGGTACGTCTACAGAGACGCTAGCAGAGATATATGTGCGCCAGATAGTCAGACTGCATGGAGTTCCTGTGAGCATAGTATCAGACTGGGATAGTCGCTTTACTTCGCATTTCTGGAGGAGTCTGCAGGCTAGTTTGGGCACCCAGCTCAAGTTTAGTAGTGCATATCACCCACAGACAGATGGTCAGTTAGAGAGGACCATCCAGACACTTGAGAACATGCTTCGCACTTGTGTTTTGGATTTTAGAGGCTCTTGGGAGGATCACTTACACTTGGTAGAGTTTGCTTACAATAACAGCTACCAAGCCAGTATCGAGATGTCACTTTTTGAGGCGTTGTATGGACGGAGGTGTCGCACTCCGTTATCATGGAATGATGTAGGCGAGAGAGCTTTGCTTGGCCCGGAGATGGTGGTTGATGCGGCAAAGAAGGTCAAGCTCATTAGAGATAGACTTTGGGTGGCGCAGGACAGGCAGCGGCATTGGGCCGATAGCCACCGGAGACCTTTGGAGTTCGAGGTATAGCTTAGAATCTAGATTTTGTTCTTGTATTTGCTTGTAATTGCTTGTTTTAGACTAAGTGCAGAGACCTTGTTTGTGCTATGTTAGAGATCTGGTGTTCTTGATAATCTCTCTAACGCGGGGCACTATTCGCTTCGGTGGAGGCGGGAAGCTTAGCCCACGTTTCGTCGGACCCTTCCGTATCCTTGAGAGGGTTGGCACCGTGGCGTATAGGCTTGAGTTGCCGCCTACGCTGGAGGGAGTTCATGATGTGTTCCACGTGTCGCAGTTAAGACGGTACGTGGCGGATCCCAGTCACGTATTGGATCACTCAGAGATCGTGGTGGGCCCTACTCTTAGCTATCCAGAGCAACCGATGGAGATTCTGGATCGGCGGGAGAAGGTGTTGAAGAACCAGACTATTCCCTTGGTTCGCATCGCGTGGAGGCATCACTCTCCAGGTGAGTCAACCTGGGAGAGGGAGGATGAAATGCGCGAGCGATACCCCTATCTCTTCGAGCCCTGAGGTATGGTTCTTTTCTTGCATTCATGTCCTAGTTTCGTCTTTTAATTTCGAGGACGAAATTATTTTAAGGAGGGTAGGCTTGTCACTACCCAATTCTAGAAAATAGGGTTATTTTTTTTTTTATTTGATAAATTGTGAATTATATTTAATTAATTATATTTATATTTATTTAGTGATTGTATTATTTTTAATTGATTGTTTTAGGGTTTTGGCTAGTCTGGACCAATGTCAGACCCTAGTGGACCCATGTCCGACCCAGCCCACACCCATGTGAGACTTATTTTTGGGGTTTAGAATATTTATTATATTTTAAGTGGGTTAGTTGGAGAGAATTGGAGTTAGTTTGAGTGCTTTTGGAACCCGGAACCCAAACCCAAGTGTGTGGAGGACATTTTGGACTTTTGGTCTTTAGTGAAACCCTTTTTATTGTTTGTGGCCGGCCCCTACACTCCCAGACCGTATAAACACAGCAGCCACTTCTCCCCATCCCCTTTTCTTCTTCTTCACTTCTTCTTCTTCTCCACTTCTTCTTTCTTCTTCCTTTCTTCTCTCCAAGTAAGTGTTTCCATTTTTCTTCCTTCTTTCTTCCATTCCTTCTTCTTTATGTGAACCCTAACCTTGCATTTTCCTTAACCTAGGTGTGTGGAGCCTAGACATAGTGTGGAGGCTAGATTTGGTGGCTTGGAGCTTGAGGGAGGTGATTTCTAGTGGATTGGAGACTTTGGCCTTGGGATTTCAACTCCCAAGAGGTAAACCCTAACTTTCCCCTTGCTAATTATTTTTATGTAGTGTAATTAGTGGTTTAGAACCTTCCTAGACCCTAAGCCTATCCGTGGGAGGAAGTTGAAACTAGTTTGGTTGAGTTTGGAGACTTTGACACTAGATTTTGTGTCAATTTTGGGTGGAATCTGAATTTGGCCCAATTTTGGGTGATGCCCTAGGTTAGACGGACCTAGGTAGATATTGTCGGGTGTTTTGAGGGTGAGTGCGTATCTCCGTTCGGACACGGGAAGTCGTGTCGTGAAGAAACGAGCGTTTCGGGAGAATTTAGGGTTTTTGTCGTCGCCGATTCTAAGTGCGTGTGCATTTTCGTCATGGGCCTAGAATCGACGGGATAGCATTTTTTCTAGGATCTAGCATCGTTTAGAACCCGTGGGTAAATTTTGGGCCGATTCCGAGTTGGTTTGGTGTGCGTTTAAGGAGGTTTTCCGAACCGCGCACCGCGTGTTCGTCGAAATGACCGAACGGCCATTTCGACTTGGTTTCCTAGTTTCGGGCTTGTGTGCGCATTGGGTTAGCATCGGAGAGTGTGTGCTAGAGTTCTCGGGTTATATTTTATATATTTATAGGTGTTTGTGCGTGTCAGAGTCGTTGGGCGTGAGTGGGGCGTGTTGTTTGTGTGTTATGTGTGTAGTATTGTGTTTATGTGTGTCTACATATATATAATATATATGTATGTGTGTCTCTATATATATATATTTATTTATTTATTTATATGTGTGTATATATCTATTTGTGTGTGTGTATTTATATATATATGCTTGTATATATATACTAGTGTGGATATGTATATATATATATATATATATCTGTGTGTGTGTGCATATATATATAAATAGGTGTGTTTATATATATGTATAGCTATGTGCATAAGTGTTTGTGTGTGTATAAATATATATGTGTAAGTGTTTGTGAGTGTGTAGGTATGTGTGTTAATATATATGTTAGTGTGTGTCTGTTAGATTATATATATAAGTGTGTGTGTGTATATATATATATACTAGTATATACGCACGTGCGTTGCACGTATTTTATATTACTTAAAAAAATAGTTCATTAAAAAAGCAACCGATAATTTCTTAATTTTATTATAGGTGAAAATATAATAGGGAAAGTTGGGAGAAATTAAATGACAAAAATATGAAATATTTATCTTATCTCTTGGGTTCATGTGCCTACTTTGCATGCATGTTTTATTAACTTTTGTTTTATTCTCCAAACTACCTACTTTGCATGCATGCATATCTTTGTTTTATTAACTATCATTCCCCAAGTTGCCTCATGCATGCATACATACATTTAATATGCATTTAATTACTATCTTTAATTACTTAGATATCCTTATCAACATTAATACATATTGAAATGTAACGAAGGGTATTTTTGGAACGAAAAACTTTAACGGTGAAGCCTAGTTTTGGCATTATATAGTAGAATAGATATATATATATATAGTTGTATATATATATATATATATATAGATATATATATGTATATACGTGTGTGTGTGTGTGTGTGTGATTGCGAAGAGGGGGGAGGAGCCTGCACTGTGCAGCAGGCTGTGCTGCACAGCAGCAACAAGCTACAGCAGCACAGCAGGTCAATGTAGCAGCAGCAGCAGCATAAATGCACAGCAGCAGCAGCAGCAGTAGTAATGCAAGAGAGCATGCAGCAGTAGCAGCCAGGCAAGTAGCGAGGAGAGTGAGTTATTTAGTAGATATACTAGATAGATAGATAGCTAGATTTATAGATAGATTAAATATAAGATAGATAGATAGTTAGATTGCTAGATATAATAGATAGATGCTTAGATAGATAGATAGATAGATAGATGGATAGATAGATAGATAGATAGATAGATAGATAGATAGATAGATAGATAGATAGATAGATAGATAGATAGATAGATAGATAGATAGATAGATAGATATCTATATGTATAGATATAAATACATATAGTTAGATAGGTAGTTAGATATAACTAGATCAAGATAGATATATATATATATATTTGAGATGTGTGTGGGTATGTGTATATGTGTGATATATATACATATAGGTATTTAGATATATATGTATATATATGATAGATATATATATTTTTTAGCCTAGATTAATAACTAGGTATATATTTATAAACCTAAATAGCTAGTTAGTGGGGTAGTTAGTGAGGTATTGGGCGATATCTCAATACCTTGAGAATATCAAGGTATCTCAATACCTTGAGATATCCAAGGTATTGAGTTTCGAGTGGGGTATTTGAGCAATAGCCTAGGAATTATATTAGAGTGATTTTTATATGCTTATGTATAGATAATTATGCGTGCTAGCATAGGTTTTAGCTGGTTTAGGAAGGGTGCGTGGCCAAGGGTGAGGTATCGGATACCGAGGGTATCCCGGTATCTCGAGGAGGCGAGTTTGAGAGTTTACTAGCTTAATGAGCTCAGTTTGACCTAGAATTTCAGGGGCACCCTTGTTTGACCTAGCTTTGACTGTAATTGTCCTCGTTGACCGTAAAAGTCAACATTTGACCTAGTTTTGACCTAGAGTTGACTTTTTGGACCCCAGGTTGACTTTTTGATCCAAATTTTACCGATTTGACCCGTTCGACCTAGAATAGCCCTAGAAGCCTGTTTTTATTTATTTTATATTAGTTTAAATTCTTAGAACCCTGTTTAATTCTGCTTTTTGTATAGGTTCTTGCGACACCGGTCCGGATCTCGATTCTCATCAGTTGCTCAGGACATCAGGCGAGTACCTACCTCTGATAGTTTTTATTTCATGATAGAGTTTATATCACCTATTCTAGGACTGTGATACTTGAATCTGACACATTGTTACACGAGATGGTACTAGTGGATCCTGTCATGAGATGCTACCCCCTTACCGTGTTCAGCGGGTACTCTATCACGTATATTTCATCATGTGCTTCGGGTATTGATTCTCATGTGCTATCATGTGCTTCTTGTGCTCTCACCTTCGTGTGCGCGAGCTATTATCATCTACGTAGCATGTTGTGGTTGGATCCAAGAGTATTAGTGGAAGAGGGGAGTAGGAGTTTGTTATGTGATCAAAGTCAAACAGTATTCATGTGTATGCCGGTTATGCAACTCACGCATAACGGAGTTATCGTAGTATTTTTCATGTGCAACCTAAGCCGATCATATAACGAATTTGTGCTCAAGACACTTAGCTAGTATTCATGTTTCTCACATACAGTTATTTCTCTACGTGTATTATTCTCCAGTTTATATTGCAGCTACTTTTCTGCTTTATCATGTATTTATTTCTTGTGCATCTTGTATACTTTTCTATTGCTCGTCATATACACCTTACCATGTATTTGGAGTTGCTTTTAGAGTTATGTACTTTGCTCCAGTCCTGACTGGGCATATTTTTTCTAGAGGATCCTGAGGATTATTGCCCGACGTTCTACGGGCCGGGTGTTGACGAGTGCTATAACCCCGAGACTGATTAGGAGCCCTGCGAGGTGACGCCTTTAGCGCCCTAGTTAGCTAGGTGGGTTTCTTGGGTTGTTCCCAGTTGTTATTTTGGATGATTGTACTTATTCTTTTGATGCTGTGAGATATTGTAGACTATTATAGCCTTGGACAGTATTTTGGATATTGTCTTGCTCTGTGTTTCTTTGTTCATATCATATCGTACTTTTACTCTTCCCCTAGTTATTGTGATTGAGAGATTATATATATTGCGTGGTTGCCCTCCTTTTGGAGAGGTTATTGTCAGATTTTTTGTGAGATATATAGATTTGTTTGACCTAGAACGAACCTTACAGTGTTCTACCGCCGATTCTGCGGCGTAGGCTGGACGTACCCACGGCTCATGCCTAATTTTTTGGGTGCGGGTTGTGACACCTGAACCAGAGACAAAGCCTGAAGTATGTCTACAGTACCATCCGGGAAAGGCCAACTTGGTAGCTGACGCATTAAGCAGGAGGCCCATGACATTCTTTTTGACTACCTAGCAATACCTATTGAGAGATCTGGAGAAGTTAGGTATAGAGGTCATTATGCCCGGAGCAAACGGCCAGTTGTCAAATTTTCAGGTACAATCGATATTGGTTGAGAGGATCAAGGCTGTCTTGCTAATAGATGCCAGATTACAGAGACTTCGACAAAGGACAGAGGCCGGGATGCAGACAGGATTACGCATACATAAGGACGGGACTTTGAGATATGGAGATTGTCTCTATGTTCTGAACGGAGAACTTCATCAGGAGCTGATGTTGGAGGCTCATAGTTCAGCATACTCTATTCATCCAGGAGGCACAAAGATGTACAGAGACTTGAGGCAATACTATTGGTGGCATGGAATGAAGAGGGAGATAGCCCGCTTTGTGGCAAAGTATCTTGTGTGTCAACAGGTCAAGGATGAGCATCAGAGATCAGCATGCTTACTACAGCCGCTCCCGATACCTGAGTGAAAATGGGAGCACATCACTATGGACTTCGTTAAGGGCTTTCCAAGGAGTCCTAGTGGTCGCAATGCGGTGTGGGTGATCGTGGATTGACTCACCAAGTCCGCTCACTTTCTACCTTTTAAAGTTGGACAGTCTACAAAGGTCCTAGCGGAAATGTATATGAGGGAGATCATGCGACTGCATGGGGTGCCAGTCAGTATAGTACCTGACAGGGATACGAGTTTTACATCTTAATTTTGGCGGACCATGCAAGTGAGTCTCAGTACCTGCCTGAAGTTTAGCACATCATATCACCCGCAGACGGATGGCCAGTCCGAGCGGACCATTCAGATACTGGAGGACATGT
This sequence comes from Iris macrosiphon, assembly GCA_036927795.1. NCBI lineage: Eukaryota > Viridiplantae > Streptophyta > Magnoliopsida > Asparagales > Iridaceae > Iris > Iris macrosiphon. The sequence continues at coordinate 160,466,955 of JAYESA010000012.1, forward strand.
TGAGGGTGTACATGCTTCATTTCAGTGGATCATGGGAGGACCATTTATATTTGGTCGAGATTTTCTACAACAATAGCTATCAAGCGAGCATTCAGATGGCTCCCTATGAGGCATTGTATGGCAGAAAGTGTCGTACCCCAGTGTACTGGAGCGATATGGGTGAGAGGCAGATTCTTGGACCAGAGTTGGTTGTTCGTACGGTGGAGAAGGTAAAGCAGATCCAAGGCACCTGTGAGCAACACAGGACAGGCAGAAATATTGTGCAAACGCGTATCGATGACCCCTAGAGTTCCAGGTTGGAGATCATGTGTTCCTAAAATTTTGCCTACCTGAGGTCCATCAGGTTTTGAGGTAGAGGAAAGCTAAGTCCGAGGTACATCGGACCATTCGATGTATTGGAGCACATTAGAGAGGTTGCCTATAGGTTAACATTGCCACAAATATTAGTGGGAGTTTATGACATCTTCATGTATCTCAGTTAAGGAGGTACTTGTCAGATCCGAGTCATGTGCTTGACCACTCGGAGATCACTATCGGGCCGAGTTGGTCATATCAGAGGGAGCCTGTAGATATTTTGGACAGGAGCGAGAAGGTTTTGCGAGATCGGACTATCCCTCTAGTTCGTGTCCCATGAAGGCATCATGCACCAGGCGAGTCGACCTGGAAATGAGAGGATGATATATGGTAGCGTTTTCTATATCTCTTTGAAGGCCTAGGTATGTAGTATCATTTAATTTTAGTCAATAATTTATACCATATGTTTATTTTAATTTCGAGGACGAAATACTCTAAGGAGGGTAGATTGTAAACCCCTAGACCAAATTTAGGTCTACTTAGCTTAGAGAGAGACTAGGGTTAGTTTTGAGCCATTTAGAATTAGAATATGGTATTTTAAATTAATGTATAAAATTTTGTATCACTGAGTGCACCTTACCGTTGTTTCGATATTTGGAGCGTTACTCTAGCTTTTGCTTTCAAATAAATTTTACACACTTGTCCTAAACTTGCTAACCTTCTATTATGATCTTTGTGTAACTCATAAATACCCTCTCTTGTGCTTTATTTTAGTCGCACAATATTCGTTACAAATATCTATTTTTAAATCCAAATAAATCTAACTTTTATCTTTGTCCATTCCAATCAAAATTGGAGACACAACCTCGACCCGTTTTGTGCGACCCAATTTATATCAATAATTTACTCTGAGTCTACTATGTCCATGATACTTGTGTCCCACCCAATTTCATTCCTATGCAATTCCAATTAATTAAAGAACACCATTGATACTAATTTTAATTAAATGGGTGCAATGACTCAACCAAACCCAAAACTAGACCCAACACCAACCCAAACATCCACCCACAACCTCATGATTCATATAAAACATCATACACCAATTTTCTCTACTACAATCCACTAAACATGGTGATTTTCCTCATCCAATCCTAATTCTCCTTTACTTGTGCAATTTCTAAATTATTGAGGGCCTTTGTACAAATAAACAACTAGGTGTCAACCTCCCATTGGAGCAAAGCAATGAAAAAAACCCTTCTTCATGCCATGATCGGTCACACCTCCATTTTCTTCTATTTTTGCATGTACTATGCAACACTTTACACCCATATTTAATCCCCGCCCTCCATTCAAATTTAACCTTAATCTCACCACTCATTCCCTCATGAAAATCCTTCTCACATCGCTAGAAATAGGGAGGTAGCCAGCCCTAATCCCCATGCTCACTCCTCCCTCTCTCCTTTATTAACTCTCTCTCTCTTCTAAAAATTTCAGCCACGCCACTACCTCCCCTCATCCAAATCGAAACCATCACCGCCACCACCTCCTTCTCCTCTTCTCTTCCTCCACCCAAGCCTCACGATAGCCAACCATCACCTCACAACCACCGCCACCACCGTGCTTCCCGACCTTCTCTTCCTCCTCCAACCTATCAACCTCCACCACCATCACCTCACCACCACCACCACCTCCCCGACGAGTTGCTGTCGCTGCTGCTACAAGCCGCTGTCGCTGATGCTACGAGCTGCTGCTACTGCTGTAAGTTGCTGCTTGGCCGAAGCAACACCCCCCACCCGTCAGAGACAGGCTGACCACGGGCCGCAGGCCAAGCACCCCCCTTCATTTTCAGATTAGCCCTAGGTATATTCACCTCCTCCTTCTTTAATTTTATGGTTGCATGAGAACCCATGATGTTAAACCCTATTATCTCTATATTTGATATAATTTCAGAATTTATATATATAGGTTGGAATAGTATTTAGTGATATTAAATATTGCATAATCTAGGTTGTTTAGTATGACACTTGTGTTTATGTAGTACCTAGGTTCTTAGACTAGTTTATCATATATAAACCTTAACCTAATAGTTAGGACACATGATTAGTGTTACACGATATTTGGAGTTATAAACACGTATTAGTAGTATAGTAGCTAGTTGACTTATTGTGCACAATATTTCAGGACATTTTTCATACTTGTGCATGGAGACCTAGAGAGTTAATACTATCAAACTTGTCTTGGAGAACAACTTAGCACCTACATGAACCTTAGTTGACCTTGGTTGTGATATTTGAGAAATGTACATTTAGAGGGACATGACACTTGTGCATTTTAAAACACTTGCGCACTCGACCCTTCTAGTTGACCGATTATAACCCCTACTTGTGTTAGCTTCTAAGTGCAATATAGTTGTACTTTTGGGGCGTATACTAGTATAATGAGTGATTATTATATATATTATATATATAGGATCGTTGGATCGTTCTGGAGAGGCTTCGTGAGCAGGTCTTTAGCATTCGCAACTTAAGGATTCAGGCAAGTATACCTTGCCTTATTTACAGTTTAATTCAAGTTATTTGTCACTACTACATTTTTTAGTAAAGGATATTTTAGTCATTTAGTAATTAATAAAATATTATGCATATTGAATATTTATTTATTGTATTATTTATTTATTGTTAGCATATTAAATTTATTTTTAGACTTTTGTTAGTGGACCTAACTAGTTTAGATTAGATCCATGGACTAATATTTAATTCCAGTTAGAATTAAGCCCAATAGTAAGCCCATTCATTAGGAGAATGAATTAATTAAGTTAAACCCATTAGACTAGAACCTTCCTTCGTTAATTAATTTCTTCATAAGAGGCCCCAAGGGATATTTTAGACTTTACATAATAGCTTGTGGGAGGGGGCAAGAGAGGCCTATAAAAGGGGGTAAAAACTTTATCTCTCTTTATTTTTCATTCCAAATCTAGATCTAGAATTTACCTCAACCAAATTCTATCAAATTTTTACCAAATTCCATCTAATTTCTTCCCAAATCATTATTGGAGGCTATTAGAGCAAGGATCTACAAAAAGAAAGTAAGGATCTACAAAAAGGAGCAAGGATCTACAAGTTTGAGGCTCTTTTCACCCAATTTAGAGATTTTATTAAAAATCCATCTCTCAATAGGTACAATTCAGTTTTTTTCTCTTTAAATAGACTCTAAATCTGTGATTTAACCATAATAAACCATCCCACATGCTAAGGTTGGAATTTTGTTCATAGGAGGCATATGGAGAAAGTTATGGTGTATTTTGTGTCAATTTTGGGGAAATTTCGAGATTGACACATGTTGTGTTTGTCAATTGGTCAATTAGACTAAATTGACATATGTTTGATTGTGTGTGGCTAGTGTCATGTCCATAATTGAATATGTGTAGGCCGTATCCCAATAATTTAGAGATATGAGTTAATTTTGGGGGTTTTTCTCCGATACGGGAGTTTGTGCATGTCACATCTTGACACGGACACATAGATATGTAATTAATTATTTGTATTGTTCATAATTAGTATTTTAGACTTGCTCGTGTCCGTTGGAATATAATTGGTTGTATGGTGAGGCCGTATCATAAGCGTATCATAGATCTACTGTGATACGGGTGTGGTGCACTCCACGTGTTTGTTCTTTGCATTCTAATTTAATTTACCTTTGTTATAACTATTATAATATTATAAATATAATTATTATGTGATATATATATATATATATATATATATATATATATATATATATATATATGTGTGTGTGTGTATGTTCTATATTTCTTTGTGATGTGTTGATGGTCATTAGAGAGTAGGAACTTCATGTGCTTCTATAATATAGCTATATGTATATATATGTATTATAGTGTTATATATATATATATATATATATATATATATATATATATATATATATATGAGGTGTGTATTTATGTGTGTGAGCTTGAGGGGAGAAGAAACAATGGAAAAACAGTGAGCAATGATAAGCAATAGAAGAAAAGCTGAGAGAAGCAGCTGAAAAGCAGCAGGAAGCAGTAAGCCGAGAAGCAGCAGAAAGCAGAAGCAGAAGAAGCAGCAGAAGCAGAAGCAGCACTAAGCAGCTGCAGCAGTAAGCAGCGATAAGCTGCAGTAAGCTGCAGTGAGCTACAGTAAGCTACGGTAAGCTGTAGTAAGCTGCAGTAAGTTGTGCTTAATGTTATATATATTGATAAGTTAGTATATATATATTGATAAGTTAGTTTATATATTGATAAGTTAGTATATATATTGATAAGTTAGTGTATATATTGATAAGCTAGTTGTATATATTGATAAGTTAGTGTATATATTGATAAGTTAGTTATATACTAGTTAGCATTGGTTAGTATTATTTCTAGATTACCTTGAAGATTATATCAAGGTAATGAGAGTGAGGTATCTTGGGTATGGGTATTAAATATCATGAGGTATATTAGTATGTTAGTTAGTATAATATTGTTACAAGTTTAAATATATATTAGTGTATAGTGAGGTGAATGGGTAGTTAGTTATATGTTAGATATTGAATTACCATGTGATACCATGGTAATGTCAAGGTATTGGTTTATACTCAAGTTATTGAGTTTGTATATCAAGATGGGTGTGTAGGTGGTGTGATACCGCTTTTGGTTCAAAGCCAAGGTATCCACTTAGCATTGGTTTAGTTAGGAGTATTATATATTATTGTTTGTATATATATTATAATATTTTCATATCTAATAAATTACGTATCTTATGATACAGTATCTTGTTGGTTTTCTAGTATCCTAGTATAGCTAGTAGGCCTAGTTGCATAGTGTATGGAGCTAATATCCAAGAGATGGACTCATACAACTTAGAAATAGCCTGTTTGACCAAGTTTGACTAGTTTGGCTTAGAGTTGACCTAGTTTGACTATTTTGACTTAGAAATAGCTTTATGACCTAGAAGTTAACTAGTTTAATTTTTTTCATTCCCAAAACTTTCTATTAATGCAATATTCCATATATAGGTATGTGACAGCAGTTCGGACACCGCTTTGCATCATTTGCTCTGGACCACATACAGTACATTCTTTGATAGTTTTTATTATTTGATTTCTACTATAATTCAAGTATTTAGAAATGTTACTTATGATTCTTGACACGATGGTACACGGATTGATAATGTTATTGGATCGTCAGTCATGAGATGTTATCTTGATTATTGAGATGGTATCAGATACTGTCCCTGTTGGTATTGGATAACTTTAAGTATTATAGGTTAAATATTGGATAAATTGGCTAGTAACGTGTCATGATTCGATCCATCGTATCAGTCGAGGCGGGGGTAATACGAATTAAATATGAGATCAAGAAACTATCGGCTAGTAGTGTAATCATTGGCTACTAACTAATTATGCAATTCACGTATGGTTGAGTTAGCTTCTTAGTGTAGTCATTTAGTAACTAATTAAATATTGTGCATGTTGAATATTTATTTATTGTATTATTTATTTATTGTTAGCATGTTAGATTTATTTTTGGACTTGTGTTAGTAGACCTAACTAATTTAGATTAGATCCATGGACCAACATTTAATTCTAGTTATAATTGAGCCCAATAGTAAGTCCATTCATTAGGAGGATGAATTAATTAAGTTAAACCCATTAGACTAGAACCTTTTCTCCTTAATTAATTTCTTCATGAGAGGCCTCAAGGTGTATTTTAGAATTTACATAGTAGCTTGAGGGAGGGGACAAGAGAGGCCTATATAAGGGAGTAAAAACTTTCTCTTTTTTCATTTTTTATTCCAAGTCTAGATCTAGAATTTCTCTCAACAAAATTATATCAAATATCTACCAAATTTCACCCAATTTCTTTTTAAATAATTATTGGAGGCTATAAGAGAAAGGATCTAAAAGAAGGAAGCAAGGATCTACAAAGAGGAGCAAGGATCTACAAGTTGCAGGCTTTTTTTACCCAATTTAGGGATTTTATTGGAAATCTATCTCCCAATAGGTACAATTAAGTTTTTATCCTTTAAATAGACTATAAATTTGTGATTTAACCATAAGGAACCATCCCACATGCTAAGGCTACCCATAGGAATTAGAATTTGGTTCATAGGAGGCCTATGGAAAAGTTATGGTGTGTTTTTTGTCAATTTTGGGAGAATTTCGAGATTGACACATGTGTTTATTAATTGGTCAATTAGACTAAATTAACATATGTTTGATTGTGTGTTGATAGTGTCATATCCATAATTAGATACATGTAGGACGTATCCCAATAATTTGGAGATACGGGTTAATTTTGGGAGTTTTCCTCCGATACGGGGGTTTGTGCATGTCACATCTTGACACAGACACATAAATATATAATTAATTCTTTTTATTATTCATAATTAGTATTTTAGACTTGCTCGTGTCCGTTAGAATATATTTGGTTTATAGTGGGGCCGTATCGCAAACGTATCATAGATATAGTGTGATACGAGTGCGGTGCACTCCACGTGTTTGTTCTTTGCATTCTAATTTAATTTACCTTGATTATAACTATTATTATATTGTAAATATAATTATTATGTGAGATATATTTATATATATAATTATGTGTATGTTCTATATTTCTTTGTGATGTGTTGGTGGTTATTGGAGAGTAGGAACTTCATGTGCTTCTCTAATATAGCTATATGTATATATATATATGTATTATAGTGTTATATATATATATATATATATATATATATATATATGAGGTGTGTATTTATGTGTGTGAGCTTGAGGGGAGAAGAAACAATGGAAAAACAGTGAGAAAATAATGAAAACTTTGAAGAAAAGCAATGATAAGCAATGAAAGAAAAGCTGAGAGAAGCAGTTAAAAAGCAGCAAAAAGCAGTAAGCCGAGAAGCAGCAGAAAGCAGAAGCAGAAGTAGCAGTAAGCAGCTGCAGTAGAAGTAGAAAGCAAAAGTAAACAGCGATAAGCTGCAGTAATCTGCAATGAGCTACACTAAGCTGCAGTAAGCTGTGCTTAGTGTTATATATATTTATAAGTTAGTATATATATTAATAAGTTAGTGTATATATTGATAAGTTAGTTATATATATTGATAAGTTAGTATATATATTGATAAGTTAGTTGTATATATTGATAAGTTAGTGTATATATTGATAAGTTAGTTGTATATATTGATAAGTTAGCATATATATATTGATAAGTTAGTTGTATATATTGATAAGTTAGTTGTATATATTGATAAGTTAGTTATATATTTTGATAAGTTAGTAAGTTATGTATATATTAGTAAGTTAGTATATATATTTATATATGATATATATATACATAAGTACTAGTTAGTATTATTTCTAGATTACCTTGAAGATTACATCAAGGTAATGAGAGTGAGGTATCTTGGGTACGGGTATTAAATATCATGAGCTATATTAGTATGTTAGTTAGTAATGTTATAAGTTTAAATACATATTAGTGTATAGTGAGGTATATGGGTAGTTAGTTATATGTTAGATATTGAATTACCTTGTGATACCAAGGTAATGTCAAGGTATTGATTTATACTCTAGGTATTGAGTTTGTATATCAAAATGGGTGTGTAGTTGGTGTGATACCATTTTTGGTTCAAACCCAAGGTATCCACTTAGCATTAGTTTAGTTAGGAGTATTAAATATTGTTGTTTGTATATATATTTTCATATCTAATAAATTACGTATCTAATGATACGGTATCTTCTTAGTTTTTTAGTATCCTAGTATAGCTATTATGGCCTAGTTGCATAGTGTATGGACCTAATATCCTAGAGTTGGACTCATACAACTTAGAAATAGCCAGTTTGACCAAGTTTGACTAGTTTGGCTTAGAGTTGACCAAGTGTGACTATTTTTACTTAGAAATGGCTGTATGACCCAGAACTTGACTAGTTTAATCTTTTTCATTCCCAAAACCTTGTATTAATACATTATTCCATATATAGGTTTGTGACACTAGTTCAGACATCGTTTCGTATTATTTGCTCTGGACCATAGGCGGGTATATTTTCTAATAGTTTCCATTATTTGATTACTACTATAATTCAAGTATTTAGAAATATTACTTATGATTCTTGACACGATGGTAAACTGATTGATATTGTTATTGGATCATTAGACATGAGATGTTACCTTGATTATTGAGATAATATCAGATATTGTCCTTGTTAGTATTGGATAACATTGAATATTTTAGGTTAAACATTGGATAAATTGGCTAATAACGTATCATGATTCGATCAATCGTATCAGTCGGGGCAGGGGAAATACCAATTAAATATGTGATCAAGAAACTATCGGCTAATAGTGTAATCATTGACTACTAACTAATCATGCAATTCACGTATGGTTGAGTTAGCTCCTTAGTGTATCATTGAATCTCCCAGGCCGATCACATATTTAGTTAGTATCTCAAAGACATAGTGTATTATAGATTCAATATTTAGTTCATTGATTACCTTGTTCTATTTCTGACATTATAGTTCATTCCTTTATTCTTGTACGCATTGATTATATTTTATGTTGCTAGTATTGCCTATTCTTTCATTGTTCTTGATCATCAGTTATATTCTCATCGTAGAAAGCATCAACTACTTTACTATTTTATAGTTTTTGTCAATTAATTGAAACTGCTATTGGGTTGTACTTTGCTCCATTCTTGATTAAAAACATTTTTCAGAGGATCCGAGAGATTGGTGTCTGACATACTACAGACCTCGACCTATAGATGGCGCAGACTTGGACCTACTAGTTCTGGAATGACTGTCAGAAGATCTAGCCGGAATCACTTGTTAGCGTGGTTAGTTCTCTTTAGCATTTTGGTACCGAATTTTTTTTCGGCTTATATTTTGAGATTTGATTATTGTTTCTATTGTTGTTGTTATATTTATTTAGATTTCATAGTTATGTTAGACTTCTTTGATATCTTATCGTGCTATAGAATTTTGATTGAGTATTGTGTTGAATTAAGTTTATTACTCTCTTCTTAGAGTTTAGATATTATTAGAGGATTATGCATTATTTGTGAGATAATTAGTTAGTATAGTTGACCTAGACAGCGTTCTACCGCCGATGCTGCAGCATAGGCTGGACGTACCCACGTACTCGTGCCCCTTCACCGGGTGCGGGTTGTGACATTATTAAATATTGCATGAGATATTGTTGCAAATATTATTTATAACTGTGCGCGTCCGAGAATGACTCGGGTGCAATCGACGATTGCGTCAATGTGAAGTGTATTGACTTAGTCACTAGCAGACTCACCTACTGTTGTAGAAATATTCTAATATCTTCCAAGATCCTGACACTTCTTACATTTATCACGATGACAAACTCATATTGGGATACGAGTTGACGTACCTGACTACCTATCGGTGCGTGTGACATGCATCACGGTTTAGTGTATAGTCAGGTTAGTCTAGTTATTTGAGACCTGGCATGTTAGTTACGTAGTATGCACGTCGTGTATTCCATACGCCTACCAGTTCTACGGAATAATATAGAAGTTATACTATACAGATTCTACGTTCTATGGAATGATATGAATGTTATATCACACAGATTCTATGTTCTACGGAACGATATGGACGTTACACTATACAAATTTCATGTTCTATGGAACGATATGGACGTTACATATTTATGCCTTCACCTACCCATATGTACCAAGGTTGTCCTCATATTGCACTCACTTAGATGGTTAGTACGCCCCCTTTACTTATTCAGTATTTATATTCGGCATATATTTTTGTATTTTGTTACGTCCCTCTAAGGACCTGGTTTTCTTCCAGATTTAGACGAGGCGTACTATCTGACCGTGTACGGGGCCCGTACAGGAGACAAGGTACGCGACTGAGGATGAGCTTGAGTTGTTACCTTCGGAGTTTTCCTGATCACTGGTAGGCCTTCCGCCTAGGGCTGGAGCATCTATATCTAGTTATTCTATGTTCTAGTCTAGTATTCTTATATGTCCTTCCGTACTCTTATTTCAGTATTATAGTGGGTTTATTTCCATCAGACTTATTCGGGTTGTATTATGACATTCAGATTTTGCACTTATTTGCAGTATTTATTTTAGCACTTCTTATTTATATTCTGTGGATGAGATTAGATATTTACCAGCTATATGATAGCATATTGGACTTAATAGTATTTTAGCATAGCGTAGTACGCTTCGTCGGGTCCATTAAATTGGAAAATTCTTCGGAGTCATATTAGTTGGCCATTGCCACGTGGCCTGGTCCCGTGTATTTTGGGACTGGGGCGTGACAGATAGCATATGCATCTAGACGACTAAGGCCACATAAGAAAAATTATCCTACCCATGACTTAGAGTTGGCAACGAAGATCTTTGCTTTGAAGTTATTAAAGCATTATCTTTATGGAGAAAGGGTAAAATTATTTACAGTATCATAAAAGTTTGAATTATATCTTTACATAAAAGAACTGAATACGAGACAACACAGATGGTTGAAATTATTAAAGGATTTTGATATTACTCTACAATATCACCCAGAAAAAAGAATTTAGTTGCAGATGATCTAAGTAGATATTCAATGGCTATATTCTTGACAATGGATCGACATTTATTGGAAGCTTGGAATGTTTAGAGATTGAAGCAATTATTCTTGGAGTTGAAGGTCAGATGCTACGAACTCAAATTCAATCTAGTTTGACTGACAAAATTAGGGAGACTCAATATCAAGATGAAAGTTTAGGGAGTATCAGAGCACAAGTAGAAACTGGATTGCTAGAAGAATTCACTATTGCTAAAGATGGTTCATTAAAATATAGAAATAGATTATGTGTGCCTAATGGAAATATATGAGAAGATATTATAGAAAAATCTCATTGATCCATATACCGTAAGCCACAAAGATGTACAATGACTTAAGAGAACATGTTTGGTGGTATAGAATAAAAAAATATGTAGTTCAATTTATTTCAAGATGCTTAATGTTCCAACAAGTTAAAGATGAACGACAAAGGCCAGGAAGATTACTACAAACATTGCCAATACCAGAATGGAAGTAGGAGCATATCAATATGGACTTCGTTTCTAGGTTGCCACAAACTCCAAGTGGGAAGGATGTAGTATGGGTGATTATGGATAGGTTGATTAAATAAGCTTATTTTGTACCCTTCAAGGTTGGATTATTTACTAAGAAGCTGGCAGAACTATATGTGAAGCCGATTGTCATGCTACATGGGGGTCCTTCTCAACATAGCTCCAGATAGGGATAACACATTTATATCTCTCTTTTGGAAAAGCTTGTAAAATACTTTAGGGACTCAATTAACGTTCAGTACTACTTATCAACGACCAACAGATGGTCAATCTGAAAGAATAATTTAAACACTTTAGGATATGTTGAGGACTTGTGCAATAGATTTTTGTGGATCATGAAAAATTATCTCTACTTAGTAGAATTAGCATATAATAACACTTATCAAGCCAGATCTAAAAATCCCCTTTTGAAGCACTGTATGGAATAAGGTGTCGTACCCCTCTATCTTGAGATGATGTTGGATCGAAAGATACTTATTGGGACCAGAATTGATAGTAGATGAAGCTGAGAAAGTAAAACTAATTAAAGATATATTTTACATGGCACATGATAGACAAAAGTATTGGGTTGACAGTCATCATAGACCACTTGAATTTTAGGTAAAATTATTTAATTTAAAAACATATAATATCTTTGGATTACAATTATAACATGTGTTATTTTGGTCAATGTTGCAGAATTATTGTTCTTGAAGATATCTTTGACGCATGGTCTAATGTCTCACTCCGTATGATATATTGAGATGGTTTATTGGCTCGAAAGACCATTTGGACTTGGGTTCATGAAAATGATTTATTCAAAAATTTAGTCGGTCAGGATAGATATTTGTTGCTTCAAGGTTTATGGTTTCGATCCTTCACTCCCTTACCTTCATAATTAATAAATAGATTTTTTATGCTTAGTTTTTTATGCTATGAGTTTTGTAGCATGCTAATAAAAGAAAAGAACCAAGATAGATGATATTAATTATTTTGTTGTCGCTGTATAGAACTTGGAATATTAACCTAATGTTGTAGACTTGGATCTTATACTGTTGTTGTAAAACATGCATTATTATAAATTATGTGTATCTTAATCTTATAATATAGAATATAGTACTATTTTTTATGTATTATGGGGATTATAATGGAGGAATAAAAAAATAAAAAAGTTTGGGACTCTTGAGTCACCAAGGTAGAATTCCTGCACTGGAAAGACTGATACGAGCGATTTCACAAGGAAGTATTGTAATAAAAAGAAAGAGTTGTGTTGTATATTTATTTCAATTTTTGTACAATGCATATGCTTATAGTTTAGGTGTTCAAGAATTTAGATGGTCATGGTCAACTTATGCATAAGATTTTTGGTTCCTTGAACGATTACCGGGGCACAAGAATCGTGTTGGCCTAGGAGGAATATATATAGCAATAGTTAACATACTAGCATAGAGTATTACAAGACATTTATTAAGGCTAACTACCCGAGCTAGAAGGATGTGACACAATACATAAAAATTAAGAAACTTTCAAGGGGGCTAATAACCCGCTGCTAAAAAGATCATCGTCCATCTCGAAATAGTCCAATATGGCGTGTCGCTAGAAACCTCTATATAATTAGGTTGCATTCTAATGTCATCTGCTTACATGCCTAATCATTTGATGTAAGAATGGGCACTTGACAGTTGATATATTTCATGAAGGCTAACAAATATCTTATCTTTGGACACACTTATGACACACTTTTATATTCACTACAAAAAAATGGCCTTCCTTTACGGTTTATTTGTTGACGGTCATGAAAAACCGTCAAGAATAGGAGTTATCTTGACGGTTTTTGACATACATCAAGAAAACAACCTTTTTCTATTAAGTATCAAAATTGGACCATATTCCTTGACGGTTTTAGATGAAGCGTCAAGAAAACCCATTGCATTTCTTGATGGTTTGTTGATAATCGTCAAGTAATGCATGAGCGAAAATATTACCACGCATATTTTATCTGCCATTTTAGTAAATTTTTGAAATTTTTTTTACTACAGGCTCTATGTTGACAGTTACGGGGTCAATTTAATCATTGCTGCTTCTATTCATTTTTTTATTCTCCCCGAGCCTCTTCTCTCTCCTTTCTTCATTTCATCATATGGCTGGAGTTCTGCTCTCCTCCGCTACCTCCTCTGTCTCCTCCCCAAACTCTCCACTGAAACCCTAGTCCCATCGACATCCAAACACTAGCCGCAAATCCTTGATATTGTCGGCCCCTCATGATGCCTTCGGTAGCGCAATATATTCTCCGTCATCTACAAGAACCTGGCCGCCGCAATGACGCTCGTCCTCAGCTACCACGCCCGCGTCGAGTACGAGATCGACAAGGTGTGAAAGTGGTTCCTTTCGCTCATCGACTCCAGCCTCTGTTCCTCCTCAGCCTCTTTCCCTCTGCAGCCTCCAGAGATTCCAGGTCTTCTATTTGAAGATGAAAGGGGACTACTACCGCTACCTAGCCGCGTTCAACTCCGCAGACAAGAGGAATGAGGCCGCCGAGGCCACCATGGAGGGCTACAAGGCCGCTCAAGTGAATCAATCGGCTTCTCCCCCACTCCAAACGCTCTCACACATACGTCATTCTCTAAGTTTAGCCTCGACGAGCTTCTGTAGGCTGCCCCACAACGACGACAAGCAGCCCACGACGACGCCGACACTTGGACCTACTAGTCTCAGGTTTGTTTCGAATATAAAGGATTGAGATCTATATTGACGGGATTTTCTTTGTTTCAAATTAGGACCAAGATTTCTACTCGGACGCGGACCCGATTTCTCCACCTCATGGTAAGAATATCAAACCCTAGAGTTTTTCTTGATTTTAAATCAAGAAATGGTCCCCAAATTGATTGGTGGATTTATTTTATGGGGGATTTAGTTGTACACTTTGACCAAGACCAGAATATGGCTCCGATTGAGGACATGGTTGGGAAAAGAGGCAGCTTTCAGGTGCTCGATCGATAAAATTAGGATTTTCTCTGTTCCTTGTCAATTTCTTTCTATTTAGGGATTTTGTAATAATTCATGTTCAAAATTTTAATTTTGGTTTAATTTCAGGAATATAAATAAGATTGATTCATACCATCACAAGTACTAAAGGGGAATGGAGCGACATCCTTCTTCGGCCCTGATATCTCTTATTTCCCTTAGCATCTTGCTATGTGATGTCATTTTGTAAATTTTGTAAAAATGCTTATATGTTGATCTATGTTGCATGGTGGTACTGATACACATATGAGACAATACACTACGGACACATCGACACAAATATGATACCATTGACTATTTGTGTAGTGCCTGACACAACCTGCTCTGATTCGTGGAGGTATCGATGCTTCGTAGATGCTAATATATCCCTAAATAATTATTCTGTTAAAATATGAACCTTTTCAGGTTTTCTATAGAATCTTGGGTTGGTAATTGCCTGACACAACCTGACATAAAATAGGAGTATTAATTGTTACTAAGAGAGGAGGTCTCTGAAGCTCTTTTAGATGGTGAGCAAATTTGATGTTAAATTCATTCCTCATTACCAAATCAGAATTAATTGGGTCATATTATCTTAAACCCCTATTTTTTATATGAAAATTACAATTACTGTTCAGAAACAATGTTATACTAATATTGCTTCTCATGGATCTTTTAATTCTAGAACTTTAGGCAAAAAATTTCTGAATATTTGTATCATTCTATGAAGCCTTTTCTAACTGCATGAAGGGTGCCAAGTTGGTTAAATTATGGTGAACTTTCGAAATAAGTTTGCCAAGTTGGTTAAATTTTGGCAATGAATTGGGGATTACATGATAATCGTTGCTTGTTCCTTCACAAATGTAATTGCCCCCATGGCCAAGGTGCAGCCCTCGACCAGCGCATGCCAGGACCACCCAACTGGATTTAGACATGAAGATTATTTGTGTCCTTTTTACATCAAATTGGATCTAGGCTTGGTTTATACTAGTGCAATTTTGTTTGCCATGTCAGGTCGTGACTTTGTTGCTGGAATATGATATTTGTGTGTTTTGTCCTTGTTTATATTGGTTAAGGGCATTTTCATTTATTTTCCTTCTTGAACTCTTAACTGCTAATGTATAGCAGTGAAATGCTGATAACTGTTTTAACATTAGAATTATAGATTGTCTTATACTTGGCCTAGAATAGAGTTTGATCAATCACCTTACTATCTTAATGTAGTTATGATAAAAAATTGCCTATATGATGGCTTATAGGACAATGAGGGTAGCCCAAGTATTCTGAAGGTAAGAAGTAAGAACATGCTTGTTTCAGATAGTATCATCAGGTGTAAATTAGGAACCTGCTCACACATAGGGTGCTATCATAACTGCATTAAGATATAACCTCTTTTATAAGCATGTTAAAAATTTAGATAATTCTCATAATTAAGATACAACCTCTTTTAGGTGTTTGTCAATTTTTTTCCATCTAGGTTCGTTGGTTCTAAATTAGTTGCCAATAATCATAATTTCACCAATATGAGGTGAACCAAAATAGGACACTACTAAACCACTTGTCTAAAGCCAGCTAAAAATATAAGCAAGTCCCACCTTACAACTTACCCAATTTCTAGTATCAGGATGACATGCATTGCCAAATTATAATTGAATTCCCCAAAATATTTACTTTATTTGTCAGCTAAAATGATCATATAATGCACTAATATGCCTTAGCAAGCAAACATTGGCACTCAAACCAATTCCATGTCTGTGTCACATTGTAAACACGAAAAACATATATGTGCCATTGTGTCCATATATTATCATATTCTTGGTACTATAGTTCGCCCTCAATGCAATTTAGAATGTAATTTATGTTCTACATTCTGGTCTTAGTGTATATATTGTTTCCATTTACCATCAATATTGCATTTTCATTTTCTAGGTTCCCCACATAAACATATCTATTAACAGCCAGAATTGCAACTTCAGATGTTTAAGTTTGTTATCTTTGTAATTGCAAAGTAAAACTCTTTCTGGATAGTTTTTTGAGAAAGAAGATATTGCTATTTTTCGACAACTTATATTGTATAGGTGTATCCAATATCTTTGAGAACCCAGATTCTGCATCCAAGCATCTCAAATTTTTTAGATATCTTTTCTAAGTATATGATATTATCTATAGGGCATCCAGTTCAGTAATTTTTTGTTGTGTGTATTGATCGAAGAGATAAGTTCCCTTCGATTTCAGTTTTTAAATTCTTAAATCCGATTGTGAGTCTTTCATTAATGTTCCATTGAGGTCTCCTGTTGAATCAAGTATTAGAGTTTTGAATCAATATTGCAGCTAAAAACTTTCTCCCTGGTTAAAATCTATGCTCTTAGGTGATAAAGCACAGAGAGGTGTTATCTATAATGGGGAAGCATTTATCAACATTGAGGTCTCCTGTTGAATCATGTATTAAGAAAAAAAATTATGTTCTTTATATTGGGGATACATCATATTTTTAATATAAGTGTTTATGTTGACTCTATTTTTTGTTTAAAATCATTTAATGATTCTTTGTTCAATTGGATCCTCGTTTTAATCAATAAATATATCAATAGTTATTTAAAAAGTAGGTGTTATTTTCAGTAATGAGTCATTTCTAATTATATAATAAAATGTGAGATATGCACTTTTATATCCTTTTCTTTCTTATGTGATTCTTTTTTAATTTGTTGAAACCTACTAATGGCTTTATGTTGATCTTTCTTTTTTTAGACTTTGATGTTACTTGATCCTTTAATATTCAATATGGGGATACTATATACAAATAAAGTAACTAGGAAGCGTGGATACTCTGAAATTGGTGTTGTATAATATTGTATCTATTTCAGGGTATGTATCGGATACCAGATGGACACACCAAAATACACTAAGAAATGGAACAATCAGCGCCTTGTCTGTATCACAATGTATGTTTGGTGTTGTATTTTATCCAAAACATAAGAAAAATGGTAACTATGATTGTAGGGACTACTAATGCTAATAAATTATATTGTTTCCATTATTTTTATAACATGTCACCTATGCTCATTTACTTCTTTTAGTATGCTAATTCTAAAATTTGTTAAATATTTGTTTTAGACTGTAGGGACTTCTAATCTTACTAAATTATTTTATTTTTATTATTTTTATAACATGTCAACTATGGTCATTGAGATTCATTTCATTAATTTTCTGTTTTGCAGTTAGGTACTGGGGTGAGTATCTTAATTTCAAGAAGGAATCCATCTCTGGTGACGTCTTTTACTATATTTTCTTATGGATATATTCTTTTTTCATACAACGAAGATTGATCTCCAAGTCCTGATATCTTTGCTCCTATCATTAATAGTGGATACCATTCTTCTTTCTTCAACTGATGATCTTTGGTTTGCTATTTCTAGGTGAAATTTGTGTACTACACACTCCAAACCGAGCAAGATTCATTGTTGCTACGGAGTATTTCCTCCAAACTGGTAGGTTGAGAGGTCTTCTTTTTGTATATATTATCATTTGCTTCATAAGAAAAGAATGACCAAAAAGGTAGGTCTACATACTCATCAACTGGTTTTCTAGGTTTTAAAGTAAGGGCCTATCTTTCTTATAACTGTCGAGAATAAAAATTTAGAGCCCAATGGCGTGCTATCGTAGGCACCCAAAAATAAAACCTTTACTCTTGAAATAATATGTAGTAGTGAGAGTAAGGATCATTTCCACGAAGAGTAATTAGTTTGATCTTTATACTATATGAAATAAGATAGGGGGAGAGTTTTGGATCAAAGCAAATTAAAAAAAAACTAAAAATAATTAAAGTATTAAAACAATCAAAGGAAAAAAGTGTTGGTCTCAGTCAACATCCACCATTGGAATCTTAAAACTGATCATCGATGCAAGTATATATTAAATCATACTTTGAATATTCATCGTTGGAATTATTTTTCTATCTCCTTTAGCCACAATTAATTAAAAACAAGCGATCTAATTAACCTTAACTACTAAACAACCCCAGACAAGCGCTAAAGGTTTAATCTAGTAACGTATTAAACTCGATGAGATCGATGAAGCAAAACAATACAAGCACAAGCGGTTGCATTTAATTTTGTCAAAAGTTTTCCTCCTAAGATCTAATAAAACAAAGCAGTTCATTAAATCTTGGTTTTTTCACAAATTAAAGGGATCGAACAATTATGGATTTGATATCTAATTGAGCATTAGATTGTCAGGAATAATAAACTAGTATGCATCCTAGTTATTAAACAAGATAATCATGAAAATATGCATAAGAAAACATTCGATACTCAAGGCAAAAATCAAAAATATAAATACAGATTATATCTCACATGTTTGTCTTCATTCTGAGGCTTCTGTTTCCTTCGACCAACAAGACTTATAGCTCCGCATGTTCAAGAAAATTTCAAAAGAATATTGGAGAAGAGGAAGAAGAGTTGTGTATTTTTTTCCCATTTCCTCCTGATCTCTATCCCTTTTATAGACTCTAAATTAGTTGTTTGAAGATCACAATATCTTCCCATAAATCCTCTAATAGTTACAACAACCCAAACAATAAAATAAAATCTTTGAACAAGTTAGGAAATGGTTATTTCAGCTCCACTTTTTGTGCACAATATAGTTTACTCAACTTCAAGCGTGATTTGGTCCATGATGCATCCAGAATCTCGGGAAACTCAAAACAAAAAAATTGTGCCTCTATCACTTAGCTTTCCAAATCAATTTGGATCAACTCAATTGGACTTCTGATGAGCAAGTTATGACCATTTTGCTACAAGGTATCCAGAATTGATAATTAGCTCCATTTTGCATTTATTGACTCCAATTGCATCCTAGATCAAAATATAAAAATAATGAGTATCTTTAGACATTAAATGAGCATAAAGGAGTATACATTAAGGAATAAAAATATGATATTTTATGTTCTCATCAAATACCCCCACACTTAACCTTTGCTTGTCCTCGGACGAAACTCTAATTTATTTTTTCAAAAATAAATCAAGGTTGCAATGTCATAAATAAAAAATAACCAAGCTCTTCAAAACTCATAACATATCATGAACATATATTTTTAAACAACTTCTAATTACTTAGTAGATATTTTTACTAAAAAAATGAGTAAACTAAATAGGTAGACCCTCACGGAATAAATACTCAACTCTCATGTGTTTGAAGGTATATATTTCACTCAAATTCATTCCAAAAGAAATGATCTACCATAAGCTTGCATATTTTCTCATTCTCCACCACTGGGATCACATGCATAACATAAATCATAAGGACTTTTTATGGATTGTAATGTGGCTTAGGATTAAGGTGGGATATATTTGGGAGTGTAGCTCAAAAGCCATCAAAACTAGTGGAGCAAAAATGAATCAACTCAAGCTCAATATAAAACATGTAAAATCAATCACTCCATTTAACAACTTCTTCAATTTGGCTTTTAATGCATTTAAACAATGTAAAACAACTTCCACCATTTTTTTTTCTTTTTTTTTTCTTTTTATTCTTTTTTTTTCTTTTTTTCTTTTTCTTTTTTTTAAATATAAACACAAACTCAAACTGCTTAAAAAAAATTAAATCTCCTCCCCCACACTTAAAACAGACATTGTCCCCAATGTATGGTTAAATTCAAAGAAAAGACAAAATAACCAAAAATAAAATACGAGAATAAAAATAAACTTCCCTTGGGTTGCCTCCCAAGCAGCGCCTTTGTTTAATATTTTCGTTGGCTCGACTCTATGCACACTTGATATAACTAGGCAGGAATTTCAAGTCTAGAATGCAGCCCTGCAAAACAGAAGGTAAAGGTCTTTAGTCATAAATTGGTAACAAAATATATGGAATGTTACCTGACTATTGTCTTTTTGGAAGATCGTTCAACACTGCAACAGTTTTATGTAAGTTAGTACTCAAAGCTAACTCATGTTCTTTCTCAAAATTCTCACTGATGGCAACTTTTACTCCATCTTTTCCATCAAGTTTAAAAACTTTTTTTGTATTAGGTACTACATCGTCATTAGGAATGTTCGTGTCTGCAACGATATTTTTCTCTTCGTCTTGTTTTGATGATGCATGTGCTTCTTTTTCTGGAATGTCAACCTCTTTACCACTTCTCAAGTTGATAGAACATTCATTTTCTTTTGAATTTCCTATCATTTGACATGGTAATTTCTCCAAGCTTTGTGCCTCTAGTTTATTAATTGCAGTTGTCATTTGGCTCATTTGATTGTTCAAACTTTTGATACTAGCCCTCGTCTCCTGTTGAAATTATAAATTATTAATGGCAATAGACTTAACAATATCTTCTAAAGACATACCATAATTAGAAGTTTGGCTTGGTTGTAGGTATTGCTGCTTGTATTGCTGGTAACTTGGGCAATTTTGAGTTGCGGGTTGATTTAATTCTGGACTCCCATAGGTTAGATTAGAATGATCTCTCCATCCTATGTTGTACGTGTCTGAATAGGGATCATACTTCATTTCTGGTAGTCCAGGAAAACCACATTCCGCATTCACTTGTTCATTGGACTCCTCTTGAAGAGTTGGGCACATATCGGTTGGATGCTCTGATACTAGACAAATCCCACAAGCCTTTGTTGTTTTTATGTTATCTACAACCATCTGACGAACAAGAGAAGTTAAGCAAGAAATTTTTTGTTCTAAGGAAGAAACATTTACCTCATCAGCATACCTAGATGGAAGATCTAGCCAAGTGCCAAATATTTAAGAAATGGCCGCCATTTCCTGTTACCGATCTTTTTTTTTTTTTGCTAATAGGCAAAAAATTATTTGATCACAAGAACGAAATAAAGATCACAAAAAGCACAAAAATCAACTAAAATTACTCCCCAGCAACGGCGCCAAAATTTGGCGTGCTGTCGTAGGCACCCAAAAATAAAACCTTTACTCTTGAAATAATATGTAGTAGTGAGAGTAAGGATCGTTCCCACGAAGAGTAATTAATTTGATCTTTATGCTATATGAAATAAGATAGGGGGAGAGTTTTGGATCAAAGCAAATTAAAAAAAATAAAAATAATTAAAGTATTAAAATAATCAAAGGAAAAAAGTGTTGGTCTCAGTCAACATCCACCATTGGAATCTTAAAACTGATCATCGATGCAAGTATATATTAATTCATACTTTGAATATTCATCGTTGGAATTATTTTTCTATCTCCTTTAGCCATAATTAATTAAAAACAAGCGATCTAATTAACCTTAACTACTAAACAACCCCAGACAAGTGCTAAAGGTTTAATCTAGTAGCGTATTAAACTCGATGAGATCGATGAAGCAAAACAACACAAGCACAAGCGGTTGTATTTAATTTTGTCAAAAGTTTTCCTCCTAAGATCTAATAAAATAAAGCAGTTCATTAAATCTTGGTTTCTTCACAAATTAGAGGGATCGAACAATTACGGATTCGATATCTAATTGAGCATTAGATTGTCAGGAATAATAAACTAGTATGCATCCTAGTTATTAAACAAGATAATCATGAAAATATGCATAAGAAAATAATCGATACTCAAAGCAAAAATCAAAAATATAAACACAGATTAGATCTCACAAGTTTTTATTCATTCCGAGGCTTCCGTTTCCTTCGAACAACAAGACTTTTAGCTCCGCATGTTCAAGAAAACTTCAAAAGAATATTGGAGAAGAGGAAGAAGAGTTGTGTGTTCTTTTCCCATTTCCTCCTGATCTCTATCCCTTTTATACACACTAAATTAGTTGTTTGAAGATCACAATATCTTTCCACAAATCCTCTAATAGTTACAACAATCCAAACAATAAAATAAAATCTTTGAACAAGTTAGAAAATTGTTATTTCAGCTCCACTTTTTGTGCACAGCATAGTTGACTCAACTTCAAGCGTGATTTGGTCCATGATGCAGCCAGAATCTCGGGAAACTCAAAACAGAAAAATTGTGCCCTATCACTTAGCTTTCTGAATCAATTTGGATCAGCTCAATTGGACTTCTGATGAGAAAGTTATGACCATTTTTCTACAAGGTATCAAAACTGTCCAGAAATGATAATTAGCTCCATTTTGCATTTAGTGACTCCAATTGTATCCTAGATCAAAATATAAAAATAATGAGTATCTTTAGACATTAAATGAGCATAAAGGAGTATACATTAAGGAATAAAAATATGATATTTTATGTTCTCATCACCCAACCTGGATAATATGACCACGGACAATGTCCAAGAGGGCTGTTTGAGCAACTACACATGTTTATTTTTTACATTCCACCAGAGATTTAGTGCGAATAGCTTGCCTAATGCCTAGGAAGCACCAATCATTAAATGTCTTCATATACTAACTAACATATCTTCCTTGATTGGTTTAGTTTTGAGTTTCCTCATTAGCCAAGTACACCTAAGATTTAGTGGGAATAGCTTGCCTAACGCCTAGGAAGCACCAAACTTTAAATGTCTACATATACTAACTAACATATCTTTCTTGATTGGTTTAGTTTTGAGTTTCCTCATTAGCCAAGTACAAGATATGAAATGAAAGATCTAGTGTTTAATTAGCTCTTCTTTTCTGCATGCATATTATTTGGATTCCATACCTCAAGTCATATATATATATATATATATATATATATATATATATATATATATATATATATATATATATATTAGGGATATATTGAATGTAGGGTTGCACAGTGTTGCTCTATTTGAGTATTCTCATATTTGTTGAACAGTCATTGCATGATGCAGTCATTGCCTAATAATATATAAACCCAATCTCATAGATATATATATACACACACACACACACACGTATATATGTACACCACTCAATATGCTCCTCTCACAAGATATTTCATACTCAAATCAAAGACACCCCTCACCTCACATTTTGTATACTCTCTATTAAAATTGTAAAATATGCACACCTCATTTGATAGATGAAACCAGATGTTTCATACTCAAATCAAAGACAACCCTCACCTCACATTTTGTTACCCGAAAACTACTTACACCCCTCATGGACAATTACTCTCTTATTCAAATACACATTCCAAAGCTCCTAACACCGACTAACACGCACACACATATATCCTAATTTTTCCTTTCACTCCAGTTCTTGTTACACTAAAAAATATGAGTCTAACACACCAAACACTTGCCATCACCTTAGCACTGGTACTCATAACATCCATACTCACTTAACTATACCTCACTACCATAACTTGATACTCTCGAACATGGTTGCACCATGACTAAACACCAAAAGAACTTCACCTACACCTTCAATCCATTATAACTCCCAGGCATAACTCGTTGTACAAACACTCTAACCAAATAATATTGACCTGCACTCAGTTAATACCCGAGCTCCTTACACTACACAGCAGCTGCATGTTCAGATGGTGTAGTGCATAAAACCCTATCTACAAGATGTTGTTCCACATATTTGTTGTTGCCCTCGAGTTCCTACTGCTACTCAGTCCATCAAGTGCACAATAGTATAGCCCCCACTACAAAATTATGCAGGTCAAACAACCCACATCTCCTACCTAGAACCTGCACATACCCGTACCCCAAAATATACAAATAATATTTCCTTGAGTTGTTGCATATTTTTGTTACTGCAATAACATAGATCAAATGAAAACCCCTGATACATGTCCACCCTCACCCCATATACACGCACACTCAAGCATATGGACACACTTACCCTTGGCACACTAACACACTCTAAGTCCCACACACAAACAACACATGGGTACTAATGTAATAGACTACAACTCACTCCCCAAGTAATATATCATACGTATTCCATCAAACACCTGTAGGAATGCTCATGATACCCTCATGTATAACCCTGGTACAGATGGGGGATAATATAATGGCTGAGAACAGAAAAAAGTACCAAAATTTTTTAACTTATTTTTACTATTTTGTATTTATTAGTAGTCTAGTCTTCCAGATGTTGTTCATAATAGTTCAGCAGAGTTATTATAGTCTCCTTGTTTTCTCCAGGATCTCGTTTTCTTGTTCATTGTTCAATAAGCTCATTAACATTAGTAATTTGTGCTTTTGCTCTCTCAGGAACTATATGTGCTTCCAAATGAAGGCTGTTGTGATGGGATGCGTTTCTGATTCAGATATTTTGTTATATAGTTTGACAATGTGCCATGTATTTTAGTTTACTTGTATATATAGGTTTTGGAGGTTTAAGAAATTGTACAAAAATTACATATTTGGTCTATTTGGATATTTGGTTGGATATTTATGGTGTACAAACACGTATTTGTTAATATAAAAATTATGTATATTATTGTTCTTTGATGTTTGTGATATTTTGGATTATGTTAATATTATGTGTCGGTAAACGCGACAAAAGAAAGCATATAATATTTAATTATAAACAAAATTTTGGTTAAACAAAATTTAATTTCTCTTGACAGTTTTTAAACATCAAGAAATATTTTTCTTCATAGTTTTTTTCTGTCAAGAAAGGGCTTTCTTGACGGTTATTACCCGTCATCTAGGCTACAGTCAAGAAAAGTTTTCATTTATCTTGACAGTTTTTTATATATTTTTTTGACGGTTTAAAACCGTCAAGACAGGCTTGTTACTTGACGGTTTAAAACCGTCAAGACAGGCTTGTTACTTGACGGTTTAAAACCGTCAAGAAAACCAAAACAAAAATCGTCAAAAAAAAAGTGGCAACTTTTCTTGACTGTGGCCTAGATGGCGGATCCAAAACCGTCAAAAAAAACCCTTTCTTGACGAAGAAAAATGTCAAGAAAAGATATTTTTCATGTAGTGATTAAAAATGATATCATTGTATTGACAGGAAAGGATGGTAAGTATTATGTAAAATCAACTTTGTTACATGACACTTTTATGCTTATGGACACATATATGCTCATGAATTGTCAACTAATCCTATGAGAAGATTAGAAAGACTATATATGCTTGTCGTGTAATCAACGTGTTGTTTTTATTGAGTTGGCTAAAGGTATCTCACTAGTATACGATAATATACTGAACTCTACCAGATCTTCTCAGTTGCGAAGTTTGCTTCGACGTATTGAAACGTTGGAGCTTGGTTGGTGACTTATAGCAAATTGGCTGAAGATGATTTCTTTTGTATATGGAGGACATAATGTATGGAACACCATTGTTTATATAGTTTTTTGAGATGTAAGCCTTTTGGTATATTTCATTGTATTGAGAGATAGATTGTAATCATGTTATTATTTGGATCTGAGTCATTTTAAGTCACTACAATATTATCATTGAAGAGAACCATTTTTTCAAACATTGTGTCTATTCAACTTTTTTGCTTTTTTTTTTTACTATAATAACTTTGTTTCTAAGATATTCTATCAACCATATTTGAGATTGCCTTGTACAAGTGCAATTTAGCCTTGTTTGGCATCACGCCAAGTGGTGCCTTTTTGTTCTGTAGAACAGGGGCTTGACATTTTGTTATCAGAGCATGTCTTTACGTCCTTAGAACCACAATTAACTTTTTTATCTCTGAGTTGCTTTAGTGATCGAATTAATTAACTCTCCCCGTTGTTCTACTGAATGTTCTATATAATAAGTCTAGATATGTTATGGTCTTATGTTGATTAATTTTATCTAGGGATAACTTTGAAGAGTAATAGCATATTGTTTGAGTTGATTGTATGGTAGTTTGTTGGGATCGAGTTTCAAAGGATTGTGTAATCAGAATTATTTGTTGGATGAAAATAATTTGGATGTCAGATGAGCAACATGCTATCGATAGAGGTGCTATAGTATGATTTGAGTATTATTGATGTGAATATTAGAGGAAGTGTGTATAATTTCTATGAATGGAATGAGTTAAGTTGTTCAAGTGGAAAAGTTGGAGTTTGACTTCAGGAATTTGTCAAGTGGCATAGATGTGGATATTATATTTGTGGATAATGTAGCTATTGTGGTAGGGATTGTACGAGAGGATGTTGATTCGAGTACTGAGCATGGTATTTGTGTACAGAGTGGCTAGATCCTTGAGTGTTTTATTGGATATCCCTAGTAGTATTTGTAGGAATTGATGATTTAGGTATCGATAAGTCTATCAGCTATATACGGGTTAGTGCAAAGCCTAAGTTAATATTTATGTCTGGGTGATGTGATTTTGAATGTCTCTTATTTGATTGGTTCGGGTGATCAAGAATAATTTTTGGAAGATTAAGATATTATTGGGTAAGGATTGAAGATAGTGAAATGGGTAGCTTCATTAAAGAAATTTTAATAAAGATCATGTATTAAATTGTGGCTTGAATCAAGTGGGATTGAGTCTTGAATTGAATATAAAGACTCGATAGTGCGATTGGAAGTTTGTTTGGAGGACATAAAAATTAATTTAAGGATCTATGAATTATATTGCTGATGACCTATGATAGCTTATGGCTGATTTGATATTGAGTATGGATGAGTTAATTTTATACCCAGTTCGAAAGATATCATTAGCTAAAATAAATTTGAATTTTATTAATGGATGATTTTGTAGTTTAACATATATATTCGAGGATATTGAGTTGTATAGAAGATCGATAGACATTCACTCGGGGATATTCTGGTTGTATGAACGATGAATGGGTTTCATATTGAATCATTAAATTTTATTCTCTTAATAGATTCTAGATTATGGAATTTTGGTGAAATGAATGACGGTATTGATGTTTTAGATGACTTGATTAGATAAATTTTGAGCATTGCATGAATAGATATTTGCTTGACTCATCTTAGTGGAGTGATTGATTTACTGAATTCAGAAGTGACAAACTAGATAGATTTTGAGTCAACCTATAATTTGGCTGGAATAAATATATAAGATTAAAGTGGTTGGTGGCTGGAGAATTACCCTAATTTATGGATTGATTGTAAAATGATCTTAGTTATACAAGTAAATTAATGCACAGATCGAGGACGAATTAGATTAGAACTAAAAGCAAGTTATAATTGGTTGATTTGTGATTGAGATTTATAATTTTATGATAGAGATAAACAAATTTGAATTGGGGCATTTATTCAAATGGATTAAGGATTTGAACTATGGGATTTTCTTGGATTGATTTCGTCGATCGTGATATGATCGATGATGATTGTTGGATGGATTTAGCTTAGAAAAGACTTTGTTAGATAGAATTCGACGACTATATTTTGATGATGAGGATATTAGTAGGATAATCTATATTAGATGTTTAGATGTCTTAAGTGAGAAGTGTTTACCTTAAGTTTGGGTAGAATCTCTTAGATTCCTGGGTAAGGTTTGACCCTAGGATTGGGATAAATGTAGTAATTTTGGTTGTCTAT
Source organism: Iris macrosiphon (assembly GCA_036927795.1). NCBI lineage: Eukaryota > Viridiplantae > Streptophyta > Magnoliopsida > Asparagales > Iridaceae > Iris > Iris macrosiphon. The sequence goes on from JAYESA010000012.1 coordinate 160,494,693, forward strand.
TAGAGATGAGTTTGTATGATGTTTGAGAGTGGCCTTATGATCAAGCCTAGTGGTTAGGCAGACTGATTGACCTTAGAAGTGCTATACCTGGATAGATTATGTTAGAATAGAGCTGAGATATTGAGATTGAGATATTAGGCTTGGATTTGATTTGGTTCTTGAGAAAAGGTTATTTTATAGCTAATTCTTCTTTTGCAGGGATAAGACTAATGGACTGTTGGTAATAAATCGCTAATAAGAGATATACACTGTCTGTCAATTATTCAAGTTTATACTGCTCAAATGTAAGCATGATGACACTATCCTACTAGATATTATGAACATTGTCAAATGAATATAGTCCCTAATAGAAAGATCACTCATTTAATATGCATAGTTCACATGATTACTTAGTATTGGTTTAGGTGAGTGGGCTAGTTTTGCTCCCCAGTACGCGATATGTACTGACTCACATTTGTGGGCTTACCCAAGTACTCAGCTGTTGGGAGTGTCTTGACCTGTCTCTAGGCATCGAAGATTTATTGGATATATAAAAGCTCTTCTTCTAAGATGTTGTCTTATGTTATATAGGGCATACTGTATGGAACATTATAATTTTGTTTTACCAATGAGATTGTAAGCCAAGTAGGCAAGTATCAATGTAGCCAAAATGGCCGGTATCAGTTGTAATTAAAGAGCCTTGTATCATGTTACAATTATCAATAAAAGAGAAACTATTCCATATATTCTACTATGACTTCAATTTGTTTGTTTATTATTGCTGCAATATCAATAATTCTGAGATACACCATTACTTATCTATCTTCTTTCCATGTACAAGTATAATCTATGCTTATACGACATCACCAAGTGGGTACTTTTGGTTCTGCAGAACTAGGGCGTGACATTACTTGTTTAGACACGCAGAAGATGGCAAGTCTATCTCGCAAAAGCTTTAAACGCCAAGGAAAGAGTTTCTAACCACGTGTAAAATATACTTGTAACTAATGAACAAGATCTACGCATAAAGAATTCCAATAGTGAAATCATGTCCAAAAACATAATATATTTCCTTTTTCTTCCTTCGATTTGCTTGATATACATGAGCAAAAATGAGAAATAAGAGAAGAACAAGCTTTGGCAGCATTGATTCAACCTGAGCATCATGGTTATAATATTTTATTAACTATTGTTGTTCTAATATAGTTGATGCACACATCGAATAATTCGTTTTTGACAGATTGTAATGCATACCACCAGTTGGATAGTGATCCGAAGGACGAAGGTGCACGTATGACTGTTTCCATCACAAAAATAGTTTTACTAACTTTGTATTTGCAACAATAAAACAAAGAGAAATATAGAAAAGATTACAACAAATTCCTAAGTACAAAAAGATTTGGAAAAGTGTGACGATGGAGATCGAGTTGTGTAGCTAACTCCTTTACTCCGTTGACGATCGACTAACAAAAGAGAATTGCTAAGTCTCTGCTCACTGGTAAGAGAAACAGAAATTGGGCTCTCGAGTGTGTGTCTCCTCCTCCCCTGGGACGTGTATCTCCTTGCTATTAATAGTTATCTTCACTGAAATGACCATGCACGCTCATATCCCAAAAAATTGCTATTTTTGGCATTAGGTGCATCAAAATTCTATCAGGCGCATGCAAATTCGGTGGTAACTGCCCACAAGATTCGATCAAACGTGCACCCATGACGTGGTCTATTTGACACGTGTCATGCACCTATGGTCGCAAATTGGTCGTGGCTGATGTCATATAAAATATGGGTACCCCTTTGGTGCAGCAACATGTGTACATTATAATGGTCACTGCCAGTTGTCATCATAGGGAGATGCAGCTAGAAATGAATTTCAGCTGCATGACCCTTCTACCGCATAAGAACACTGCCGCATGGGAATACTGCCGCATGAAATTCATCATGGTGTTAACGTAAGTGCTGACGTATTGACGTGCAACCGCCGTTCGCACATTTCATGAAGCGCTCTTCTGCACTGATAGGGTAATTATATTATTTTTTAGGACACCTTTTCTGTAAACCCCCTAATTTTATTTTATATTTTTAAGTATTTTTATTTATTTAAATGATGAATTTCTTTAGAGTATTTTCTTAATTAATTAGAAAATAAATTTCTTGATTTAATTACTTATAAATACTTATTTGAAATTATTTTCCCAAAACTATTTTTGCTATAATTTATCTCTTGTTAAAATATTCTAAATGTTTTTAGAATTTATTGATTGTGCAAATATATTTTTCTCAAATTTTTATACTCTAATATATATATATATATATATATATATATATATATATATATATATATATATATATATATATATATATATATATATGTGTGTGTGTGTGTGTGTGTGTGTGTGTGTGTGTGTGTGTGTGTATATATATGAATAATAATACTAGTTTTTTAATAAAGGATAAGAAGAGAAAAGAAAAGAAAAAAAAAGAAAAAGAAACAAATCAAAGCACAACACAGCATAATACACAACACCATCATCACAACACAATGCATGACCCAACCCAACACCCTAATCCTAACAACCTAACCCACTCCGCAGGAATGCGCGGACCGAACCCCTCCCTCTTGTTCAGTTCCTATATATATATTAACATATAAACAATACCCTAACCCTAAACCTAATTTCTTCTCTTCTACACCTACCAGACCTCCAGCTCCGACACTCGACCCTCTGTGATCGCCGGTGGATGCCGGTACCGGCCGGTCGACCGTCGACAACACCCTCCCCGTGCGGACGCACGCGTACAACAACCCCCTACGACCCCTATTTCACAGGTATTTATCTCTCTCATCTTTGTATCTTTTTGCAAGAGGTTTGTCCGTACATGCTCACAACATAACCCCCTTGGAATTCCTTCAAGTAGAACGAATTTAGGTGCCCCGGTTTGATCGAAAAATTGACCGAATGTTGGCCAAAAACTGTTCAAAAATAGTTCAGAAATTCAAAACAACCACCCATGTTCATGTCCAATTTCTACCAACTCGTTAAGTGTTTTCAAAATCTAATTGAAATGACTTCTTTATATTATGATCAAGAATAATTTTGCTCTTTTATTTTTTATTAGTTTGTAATATAGATTAAATTATTCTACTTCCAAAATGACCCAAAATTTAGATTTTCAAAACTAAAATCTTGCGATACGGAGTGTGCCCCGCCAAACGGAACCACCACATCGCATACCAATTACACTGAAAGGGGCGTATGGTATATCCGAATGTGTGGGCTTTCGCGAAAGTTGATTCGAATGTGTGTGCGTGCCAGAATCAACCGGTATCCGTAAAAAGTTTTTGTATCTCGACTTTTGCAAATAACCATCATATTTTGTGTGCGCTCGTTGGATCACCTTGAAACTTACGCCATTCGACTCACACAGTTTGAATTTTCCTGTGACCCGAGTTTCGTTCGATTCTGAGTCATTCGACGGAATACCATTTCGCAGGTCCCACGATTCGACTCGACGAGCAATTTTTTGAACGGCTCACTGAAATCCAAAACTGGATATACCATTGAGTCTATATCACCGTTTAGGATTTATTTGACCTATAATTTGTCCCATTTAGAGACCTTTATCCCTGACACACATTTGGTGCAAAGTAGCCCAAAGATGGATCCAGCTTTGGTCCAAAATTACCGTTTTGCCCCTGTATCCAAATTGGACGAATGGGTAGATTTTTTGACAATATCGCTACCTACAAAGTCTCCTTTATCCTTCTTGTCCAGTAAAATATTGTCTTAGGTTGCTTATACTTTATATTTTCTTCATCTATCAAATGCAATGAAGGGCATCTACATATTTCTTCCAAGTCCAACCTGGACTTGGGATTATTTTTCATCTTTCCCTTTACGTTCATCACAGTATTAATTATGTTATCAAACACATTCTTCTCGATTTACATGATATCAACGGTATGTCTGATCAGATTGGTACTCCAATATGGTAGGTCCCAGAATATGCACACCTTCATCCAGTTATGAGTGTGACCAAATCCATCACACAAGTACCCCTTAGTATGCTCTTCGATAGCACTTGATAAATCTTTAACATCTTTCCATATCGTATCTCCGAGCCAACTTGGTGGTGGATTTGCCTTCTCCACAACGTCAGTATGAAATGAATTCATGTTCTCTAGAATGGATGGTCCGACGGCAGAAATTATCGATAACAATCGAAGAAATACTATTTTTATCCGTGTTTCAAACAGAAATACTTAGTGCAGCCCTTGCAATACGGACATGAGAGACGACCATGAGTGTTCTATCCTAATAACATGCCATAATCCAAAAAGTCGTTTATGGTCCATATAATTGCTGTCCTCATCTGAAAATTCTATTTTTTGGAAACATCGTACGTGTTGGCGTCTACTTCCCACAACTGATTCAACTCATCTATCAATGGTTGCAAGTAAACATCGATGATTCTTTTCGGATTGTTCAAACCCGGGATAATGATGGTTAAGAACATAACTGGAGTCTTCATGTACATCCAAGGCGGTAGGTTATACGGAATGATGATCACAAGCCAACACGAATACTGGGAGCCCGAAAGTTCGAATGGGATAAAACCGTCGAAGGAGAGCCCCAATCTTACATTACATAGATTTAAAGAAAAATTGGGATACTCTTGATCGAAGTACTTCCATGCTTCTCTATCGGATGGGTGATCAAACACTCATTCAATCTGTTCTCGCCTATGCCAACTCATGTTTTTGGCAGTCTCCTTCACCATAAACAACCTCTGCAATCGCGGCGTTAAAAACAAGTAGTGTATTGAATCGGACGAATTTCTTGCTCTGCCAGACCTTCCTTTACAAGTTGCCTTATAGTGATCGTACTACAAAATCTGCACGCGTCTTTATACTTATCATCTTTGTAGTACAACATGTACCCGTTGTGACATATATCGATATTTTCGTATCCCATCCAGAGTGATCTCACCATCCTCTTAGACCGCTAGAAGTCTTTAGGTAACTTAGCACCCGCCGGCAAGATCTCTATAATCAACTCCATCAGTCAGTTGTAGCACTCTTGCGATATGTTAAAATTGGACTTAATGCTCAGCAGTCTTGTAACTACCTCCAACGGTGAATAATCCTCATAACTAGGATATAATAGAGTCCTTACATTCTCCAGTAACTCCATGAACTTTGAAACATTGGCATTCGATGCCTCCTCAGCTGCATCATGATTATCCGAATCAAAACTAGGATCGGCAACGTCGAAAACCATATTCACGCACCCGTCGTCGTAATCAGCATGGTCGTGAACATCAATATACTGCTCCACAAAAGAATCCGGCTCCGATGCTAAAGACACAAGTTTTTTGTGTAAGGTCTATGAATATTAATTCGGCATAAAACCCCTTGAGTATAAATGATAAGTCACATCCACTTCTGAGTGATATTTTAAGTTGTAACATTTCACACACTGACACATAATTTTGGTATCGTTCATGTACTGAGGGAACGCCTTGGCGAATTACAGGAATTGTTCCATCCCTGTATGAATTTATCTAGTGCACCACACATGTCATCAGGATGATGGTTGTACATCCACGAACGATGATACAGGTAGTAATTCAGATACATTGCTAGATACTTCAGCAAAGATTAATAGACATCGTTCAAGGATATTATCTAAATGGATGCAAAGATGGATACACATGTTCATCAAAGTAACAACTCCTATTGATGCGTGAGTATCTATATCATGATTCTTGAGTATCTGTTTTATAATTCGTCGCTATCCGAAAACTAGTAGATATTTGGACAACCCCGATTTCAATCCCTTTTAAATAGGTGTCGCCACGTATTCATTGTCAGTCATTCTATGAAAAGTAAATTTGTATATGTAAGCTTTTTTAAGGCTTTTAGAGTTATACCTGATTTACGAAAATTTTGACTTAAATGCTTTGACTTGTTCTTTTCCTTTTCTATAATTTTTAAAAAATTGATAGAACTCTAAAAGCCTGAAAAATGCCTACAAATCCAAATTTACTTTTAAGAGAAGGGCTGACATGGACACTTGACTTCGGGCTAACATGGACACTTGACATAGGAGATAATGATATCTCTGTCGTCATGTGTTCTTTGTGAGCCTACAAGGAATACTTGACCTCGGAGTGTCCAATATACACATAGATATTGATAACAATGTAGGTATTTGTGTATCATGTGGATATCACATACCTTGGTACATAATATAACATTGATACTCTCTTGTATCCTAGTCAAATACGCATGACACTAACTATACTTGCTACTTGGTATCTTGGTAAAAACATACACTCTAGGCACTAACTATACTTGACACTTGGTATCTTGAAACCAACATTTACTCTAAGCACTAACAATCTAAGTATTTGTGTATCATGTGGATATCACATACCTTGGTACAAAATATCACATTGATACTCTCTTGTATATTGATACTAGGATACAGTTTCAAATATCCATAACACTAACTATACTTGACACGGACTCTTTTGAACACACACTTACACACGCGATACACTAGTACAAATACACCATCAACCACCAAGGACACTCTACCACTCGATACTCATATACACTACTAATTGACATTAGTGTTTGTATGTCCATATGATACTAAATTCATAAACAAAAGCATATCAAACTACTATATAGCATAGTGACAATCAAATAGAGAATATATATCTAAATGGACACACATGAACACAAATAGCTATGTACTACACATATTCCTAATTATGAAACAAAATTTCCTAATTATGCAACCAAATGTCCATATTAACTAGGGTGTGTGTCCATGTGTGTTTGTGTCCATGTGTGTCCATATGTGTGTCCGTGTGTGTCTGTGGTTATGCGTGTCTATATGTGTGTCTGTGTTAGTACGAATCGTGTCATGTAGCTCTGCTACCTAGAAATAGTATGAATCGTGTCCTGGGTTGTGTCCTGTGTGTGTGTCCATGTGTCTGGGTCCATGTGTCAGGGTTAGGGTTGTGTCATGTGTGTGTATGTGTCTGTCCTGGTTGTGTCTGGCTCAGGGTTAGGGTTTACCGAGCGAATAGGAAGGAAGAAGGAGAGCTTGAGGGAAGGGTCGACGGGGGAGGACCACGTCGGAGGGGAACAACCGCGGTGAAGGGGGGAGCAGCGTCTGGACGAAGAGGGACGAAGTTGGGTCGGGTGGTCATCAGTAGCTCGTAGGAGGACGGGGCAGGTGGGTCACCTGGGGCTCATAGGCGGACGGCAAAAACGAGAAGGGAGGGGCGGGAAATGAAAACTTTTTGTGGGAGAGAAATGATAAGTTGAACCAACCAGCAGAACCCTATATGAAGTATTTTAGCGACGTCAATAACAAACGTCGATAAACGTCGCTACATTTTTAATATACTATGACATATAAGGTTTTGAGTCACTAAACGTCGCTGTTATTAAAACTATAACGATAATTCCCAACTTGTCGGCGATGTCAGCTTTCATATACTAAAGGTAGTTGCTAAACCTCGTTGAACGTCTAATAGCGACGTATTACAACGTCTTTTAAATACATTTCTACTTTCAATAATATTAGTGACGTCATCTTGTAGAGTCGCTAAATTCATCGCTGATTTAACTTATTTTGGTAGTGAATCGCTGCCCGCTCATATCACGAAGCGCTCTGCTGCAACTGATAGTAATTATATTACTTTTGAGGACAGATTTTCCTCTGAGCATTAAATGCTTTTGTCAGTATAGGTGCGGCTGAGGGGTCAGCCGCATGCCCTTTAGGACTTTCTCTTAGCCACATCGGTGAGTTAGTGTCCCTTTGCCGCATGGGTATTATGTTTCTTCTTACCGTATTGGAGGTCCCCTGTCCCCTATCGTATGGCACCGTACGCGCATGGATTAATATTTTCCTTGCATCTACAATGACAAAGACCTGCCTATTGCCTATAAAACCACTCAAAATTATAAATATTTTTCCTAATTAATAAATAAATAATAATAGCAATTTTTAATAATTTAAGTGGTAGGAACATATAAGAATAATTATACTAATTTTTTAAGAAATTTTTGTGAAACAAATATAATTATTAAAGTTATTATAGTTTAAGAAGATAATAATAATAAATAGTAATAATAGATAGTAATGGTAAACAAGTGATAAAAAGAGGTAAAAAATGATCATTATATAGGAAGGTAGGAAAGAATTAGTAATTAGAAATAAATTAAAAAAGAAAAAAGAAATTAGAAAAGAAGTGAGAAAAGAAAAGAAAAAAACTGAATAACTCGCAAGATTTTGAAAAAACTTGCAAGATAAACTATCCCCCTTCACCCGTTGGAACCCCTACCCGCCCCCCCTAATTTGGACGGCTGAACCCAAAAATAAGACGAAACCCAACTTTAAGCCCACCACCACCCCCCCCCCCAAAAAAAAAAAAAAACCAAATCAAACCTTGAGCAAATTTAAAGAAATAAAATTTTCTGTGAACCTAGTCCTATTCCCTTCCAAATGGAACATAACCCAAACCAAATCCTAACCTAAAATAGGGAGCAAATCCAAGTAGAAATCAAATAAAACCCAAATTATATAAACTGAAACAAAAATCATATTTCTCCTCCCCACAACCGTATACACCTTAAAATTCGAAACCCTTAGTTCCTTGAGATTCTCTGACGTCCCCTGCACATGCCCGAGAGTCACTGTAGTGAGCACAGCAACCCCTAGAACCCCGTTTATTTCAGCCGCAAAAAGTAGCCAGGTACCCCTGTTCATCGTCCTGTATCTTCTATTATACTAGGTAGTTTTTTGATCCGTCAAGTTTATGAGCAGCCTACTTATCCCTCTTTAGGAAATTCTAATTTTTGGGGTTTAGTATGATGATTTAATTGATGAAAAGCTAGGTACAAAACTCGAAAATTTGACTGAAATACTTTAATCGAAATGATAGTTTTTGCAACTAAAATCCCAACTTGAGTCGATGATTCCCATTAGAATAATTAGTATTTTAGGAATCTACTTGAACAGACTTGTAGAAAACATAACCGGCTTCATAATTTTATATTATTACCAAATTATTGAATATTTATTTTGTAGTAAAAATTATGTAGAAAATCATGAAAACTACTACTAAAAACAATGAAAAACCTTGATACGGAGTTGGTCCCGACAAACCGGACAACCCCGTCACGTACGGATTAGGGGTGAGCATTATTTGGTTTTCGACCCAAAATTGAACCAAACCGAATAAGAGATTCAGTTCGGTTTAAAAAAATTGGTTCGGTTTCTATTTTCAAAATACTAAATTTTCTTATTCGGTTTTGGGTTTCTGTTTCGGTCCAAAACCGAAAATCAAATAAGAAATTTTAGTTACTATATATATATATACTAAATATTTATTGGTATTAATATATATAGGTATATACTAAATATATCTAGGTATATTTAGTTACTATATATATTAACAAAAAAAATACAAAAAAATGAATAAACTAAAAATCGAAACGATTTAATTCGGTTCGGTTTAGTTCGGTTATGTGCTATTTCGGTTCAGTTTCAGTTTTGCTTATTCGATTTTCGGTCCAATTCGATATACGGTTATTCGGTTTGGTTGGAACCAAATTAACCGAATGCTCACCCATAGTACGGATTGCATCAAAAGGTGCGTGACGTAAATGTGAAAATGTGGACTTTGACGGAATTTAAATTGGTTGCATGTGCGTAATGAATTCGACCAGTATTCGTCGAAATTATATCGGCATTTTGTAAATTATCCAATTAGTTTGTACTTGCACATTGAATCATAAGAAAACTTGCGCTACTGGACTCGCAACATTTGACTTGTCCGGTGACCCAATTTTAGTCCAATTTTTTGACAGTCGACGAATCACCGTTTCATGGTCCCCACGATTCAACTTGACGAGCAGTTTTGTGAGCGGCTTATCGGAATTCAAAACTAGACATACCATTGAGTTCTTATTATCGTTTAAAATTTGTTTGACCTATAAAACTCTAAATTTAGATATTTTAATTTGGACATATTTTTCGATGCAAAGTAGACCACATGTAGACAACGTTTTGACTCGATATTACCATTTTTGTCCATGTGTCCAAATTGATTGGATAGTATTTTCTGACTATTTAGCTGATTCTAAAAACACAGGTGATGACTATTTTTGCATTCGGAGACTTATGTTTCACTTCCGCATCTTCTGCTTTGTCGTGTGTCATCTGGATGTTGTTTCACCACCGAAAAGCCTCCAAATAAGTATACCTTGCCTTTATTACTATTTTTCATATTTATTTAAGTATGGTACATATATGTTCTTATTTTCTTAGTACCTATGATATTAAATTGCACTTCCAAGAAAGACTTGGGTGCAACGACGGAAGGTGTCGTCTATCATTTCTTGTTTACTATGCATGTTGATGTAGAAGCATGAAATACGCTGGAGAATTATACGCGTATTTTACAGTCAAAATCCCCAATATGCATGAAGCCCACGTAAAGTAGCGCTTCAAGGCTATGTAACATAAAACATGGCATCAGAACTGCTAGCATAAAACAGAGCTTCAGAGCTGTTTGGCGTATCATAGAGCTTCAGAGCTGCCCGCGTAAAGCAGCGCTTCAAGGCTGTTTTGGCGTAAAAGGTTGCTACACCTCCCCCTGGCGTAAAATACGTTTGTTTTTAATGTAACGTAAATTCATACGAGGAACTCTTCGTATTCCTTGAATGAATCTGTCAGACAAAACAGTGAACCTGACTCCTAACAAAAGTACTGCACGACAATCGAGAGGACGGCTGTAATGATGATTTCGCACAGAGACCCAGACTGTCATTTAGTGACATATCCTTGATATAAGTTGTTTTTACGCATTCAAGGAATACGCTGCCTATTCTACACAGGTAGAGATGAGCTTTTACGTTCAAGATGAGACAAAATCAGACGCCACATCAAAAGCTATTTTTCGTACAGAGCTCGAGGCATATCTCGGCATTTAAAGCACGAGATTAAGGCATATCTCTGCATTAAATGCACGAGATCTGGTTCTATTTTTTAAAATGACTGGGAGAGCTAAAACTAGGGCTAATACGTTTACATCACCATCCTTGCATTTTATGTCAACCAGGCTATTTTCAACTATAGGAGTACGATGTATGCTATCTCCTCGAAATACGCCAACTCAGGCTATATTTGCAAAGGTACGTAATAAGGCTATTTGGCCCAGAATACGCTCAAGACCTCAGTTAGGAAGGATAATTGCTATTTTTATGCTGGTTATCTATTATTCATACAGTATCAAGTCTTACGCAGAATTTGGCTTTTACGCCAACAAGACAGCTATTTAGCTTTTACGCCAACAAGACAGCTATTTGGCTTTTACGTCAACAAGACAGCTATTTAGCTTTTACGCCAACAAGGCAACTATTTGTCTTTTATGCCAACCATCTTTACGCGAGGAGCAGTTACCTATATGGCTTGCATGCCATGATCTTCGAGAAGCAGTTATACGTGTTACCTCATAATGGAACACGTGTCATACGCGGATTCAAGAGATCATTCAAAAGTGGGTAATAGTTATTATAACCGTCGCGTAAAAGGTACAACTTTCTCCACAACTGGTCTTCTATGCCAACTGGACAGTTATTGTGACTGATCTCTATAAATAGAGACCTCTGGTCACAGGAGATCAAGGTCGAAGAAAGGGAAGACTACCAGAGATTAAGACACAGAGAGAGCACAGACAGAGAGTGTTGATTGACAACTTTGGCAACGAGAGTTCAATCCCACCTGCAATCTTTGAAGCTTCTTCTTCTTCTACAGCACTTCTTCATCATCATGTGGTCCAAGGGACAAAGTGATCGACCGCATATCAGACTCCTATAGCAATTTTTCTCCAGAATTATTTTTTTTCTTGTACTTAACATCCTCGTATAGGATTAATTGTACTCTTTTTCTTGTTTGTAAACAAAGAAAGGGTTTCGTATAAACCAAGTTTTATTCTTTTGTTTATCATCAAACACAAGATGGCGACTCTGCTGGGGACAACTTTCTCATCTGACGAGAAAGCAATTGCTCAACACGATGTTGTATCCATCGGATCGACGAAGAAGACTTTGGTCGTCCAATTCGACCAATCTGCTTATGAAGACATGCTTCGTGCAGGGGGTAGCTCTCATTCCCTCTCTGTCTAGAACAACAGGAAGCTGCGTAAAGTATGGATGCCCAAGACATCCTCTACCCTTCCTGCAAGCTCTCCTCCTCTGATCAACAAGGTTGTGACTACACGGCCTATACGCCTTGTGCTTAAAAATTTGTCTTCCGTCTGTGACGTGGCAGACAAAACTTCTGACAATATCTCGGTGCCAATCCAGAAGTCTCAGACGCGCTCTGCGCATAAAACTTCATCTCCCGTCTGTGACGTGGTAGACAAAACTTCTGGCAATGCCCCAGTACTAATCCAGAAGTCTAACACGCGCTCTGTGCGTAAAACTTCGTCTTCCGTTTGTGACATGGCAGACAAAATTCCTAGCAAGGCCTTAGTGCCCGCGCAGAAATTTCAAATGCGCCCTACGCGTAAAAATACATCTTCTGTCTATGATGAGGAAGATGGACCCTTGGGTCATATCAAGGGAAAACGAGTGGCGGATCTCCCAACCTCTAGGCCTGTACGCCACCAAGAGAAGAAGTTGCCCACTCTTCAAATTACGCGTGACGCTAGAGGCTGCTTGAGGACTTTTCCTGTTTTACGCGAACTAGTGCCAAACTCCAAATTATGCCAGGATAAGTCTGTCCGCGTAAAGAAGAACTATTTTTTGGGAAAATACGCTACTCAGACGGATGATGGGTCGTATGCTACTCACATGGGTGAACTGCTGTATTCTTATGACAGAGAGAGGGTTTTGGTTCCTAATCTCCACGTTCCTACTGATGTAAAAAGGTATAATAAGCCTTCTTCTTCTTCTGTAAATCCCCCTGATTTACGTTATTTCTTGATCCAGAAATGCAAAGACAGGGGATCTTCTAATATGTCTATTACACCCCCTAGGGAGCATTGTTACAATAGTCATAAGGTTGTAATTAACTACTGTTGTTCTAAGGCAAAACGGTCAGTTTTTGACCGGTTAAACTACTCTTTGTCCTTACAGGAGGAAGAACCGACATTCGCGTCGGTAAACATGGCTTCGCACATTCCTAGAGGAAGGTCAAGTTCAAGACGGCATCCCTCTAGAACTCCGAGCCAAAGGAGATTTGACAGACTCCTTGAGAATATTGAAGTAGGTATTTTTCAAAACATCCGCTCGAGGTCACGATAATCGGCTTCATATTCTTCTAATTCCGACGCTGGGGGTCGCCAGCTTTCTGAATTTGATGCTGAAAGTATAGACTCGATCTCTATAGAGATCTATACTAATCCCTCGGTGGCATCCAGAGAAATGGGAGTTTATGCCATTGGAGATGAACATGAAGAAGCTTCCCCATTAGGAAGTACTGAACAACGCATCGTTGTATTGGAAGCATCGCTTAAAGAGATGCATACCAAGATGGAGAGTATGCACCAAATGATGGTGACTCAACATACAGCTGCAGTAGCTCAAGCACCTGCTCCTTCGACTCAACTACGTGTGGGGGTAGACATGCCACCATCCAATGCAAGCCAGGAACCTAATCAAAATTAAGAATCAGCTGCTCCTCAACCCCTTAACCCGGAGAATGTATTACCTCCTGTGGGAGTCACAATACAATCGATCTCTCACCTCTCTGCTGTCCCAACTGAAGATCCGATACAGGCAGTTCGGAAATTAAAAGCCCAATTTGATGCCTTGAAGCATAAAGATCAGCTCAAGAAGTTGGGAATCAACCAGCCATACCCAGCTATCTAGGACGAGATCCCTTTTTCACCAAAATATAAACCACAGGCTATGGTTTTGTTTGAGGGAAAAATGTCCCCAAGCCAGTATATAAATTACTTCAGCATGATGACGGTGTTGTTTCAAGGGAATAACGCCCTTCTCACTCGAGTGTTTAAAGGATATCTGTCTGGAGTAGCCTACCAATGGTACCGTAGTCTAGCAGACAACTACATTACTTCTTTTGAAGATTTCAAGACTCTGTTCTTTGCTTGATTCTACGAAGAATGAATGGACATGTCTATGTCATCACTCATCGAAGTAAAGCAGAAGGAGAAAGAAAATGTTCGTACTTTTATTAAATATTTTCATCAGGCTACTTTGCAGATGTCCCCCGGAGTTCCAGATTCTGCCTTGGTGGACATTTGCAGGAAGAACCTTTTCCCACTGATCTCATTATTTATGGGACCATATCAGTTCCATGATTGGTCCTCGTTTATCATGTTAGCGGTTGCCGCTGAAGACAACAGTCGGAAAGCTCGTGACAACGGAATCATGATCTCTACCTCTGATCGAGGTAAGCGATCATCCTCCAATAATGACCATACTCTTAGTTCCAAAGAAAAGGAAGCTCTGGCCATCAACACGTCCAGGCAAAATACTCCAGTGACTAAGCAGACTATAGAGGAATATTCTTTTGACGACGACGATATTCCGAGCATATTCAATTGTCTAGTCAAAAGTGGCAAGCTTACTCTCCCCAAAGTAAAGCGTCCAAATGAAGTCGGCAGTACAAATAATCCTAAGTACTGCATTTTCCACAGATACATACATCAACCCACAAAGGCATGCTATGTACTGAAAAGGAAAATCCAGGAGCTGATCGATGCCAAGGCCATCACTCTGTGTAACAATGAGAAGACGGTCACTGCAAACATGATCTCACTCCAATTTGGCAATCTGTCCCCTCAAGAAGTCCCGGATTGTGTGGTACCTATTCCACGGACAATGATGAACATTATTAATCTCCCCCCACCAGGGGTCAAAATTATGACTTAGTGCCCCTAACTACCAAGCGTGGGGAGATCATGTGGTCCACCCTGATCTGGTGTCAGAAATTGAGGAAGAGACTAAAGCTGCCAAAGCTAAGTCTAAAAAGAACTCAAGATGTAAACCATGTCATATGGTTGCAATATCCCCGACGTTGGAAGAAGAGGCTTTGACAACCGAAACCCGGTCAGGAAAAGACTACCTTAAAGACTATGGAGGAAACCAGGAGGAAGCAACGGCAGACACTTCGTCTGCCAAACATCCAGAACCTGAACCTGTTATGCCAGAGGCAGGTCCTTCTAAGCCAACTTCGGTGGACAAAGGCAAGCAGAAAGAAGTTCGTTTCGATAAACCTTTAAAGAATATTCAAAACAAAGATTTAGAGAAACCTTATAACTTCGACATCTTGGCTCAGTTGGCTAATACTCTGGCCATACTATCCATTTTTGAGCTACTTAGGCTATCCAAAGATACTCGTCAAGCTTTAAGTGAAGCATTAATGCAAGCGGATGTATGCTTGACTCAGCTCAAAACCCCTGATAAAGAGCTTGTGGCATGTCCTCAATGCCATAGTGTGATGGAAGTGGTCCCCTAACATCATATTCACTCAAGAGGACATGTTGTTAAAATATAACAGACACGACAGGCCTCTTTATTATACCGGATACGTCAGCTCCGTTGAGGTAGACCGGATTCACATAGATTCGGGATCGTCGATCAGCATTATCCCTCATAGTCTGTTAAGATCGTTGAGAATTCCTACAAGCGAACTGGCTTACACTACCACCACAATTATGGGCTTTAATGCCAGGAAGAGCAGACCGTTGGGGAAGATTCGTTTGAGGATCCAGATTGGTGACCTTAGATCAGTGGCTACATTCTACGTCATTAATTCGGAGGTGTCTTACAATATTCTGTTGGGCAGACCATGGATCTACGATCACAATATTATTCCTTCAACTTTACATCAATGCTTCAAATATGTAGACGTCCAAGGGACAGTGAAAACATAGTTTGCTAATCTCAACCCATTCAAAGGAGTTGAGTCCTACTATTCTGATGTCATGTTGTACACCCAAGACTACATGAAGGAGGTGTCAGGCAGGACGGAAGAGGAATCCTACCAGGAGCCAAGAGAACCATCTGCTGAGCAACCTTTGTCAATCCAGGTGAAAGGGCGGACTACCCGTCCAAAAGTCATGGAACCTATGACTATCCACTTGGGCAAAACCAAATCGGGAGGAGGAAATGATCCCCTAGTGATCAGTCTGAACAAGAAGCCTCCACCTTTGGTCATTGACCTTAGGCACAACAAGCAGACAGCTGATATAAATATAACTGGGAACATAGTTTCTGGCGATAATAAAGATTCTCTTTTCCAGTATACTGACGCTCAATTTCCTAATCAGGAATCATCCCCTCATAACGATATAGAACCTGTAGCACAAAAATTCTTGGAAGCTATAGACTTCTATCATCCATATGTGTGGAAAGTAGCATCAACATCTAATATCGTCACGACATATGGGCTGCATGAATATTCTATCTTTGTTGTTCCACCTACTCGCAACAATCAACATCCAATAGTCTTCGGTCGCATGCGGAGTAGGCCGATTATACAAGAAGATTCTCACGAATCTGATGCTGGAAAAATGCAAGTCCACAGATATAGCCCACAAGCTTTGAAGATTATGCAAAGCATGGGTTATGATTTGAAGTTGGAACCAGGCCTCAACTACGAAAAAGGCAGACGAATATCGTTGCATGGTGATCCCTACTGTCAACGAACTCGTTTTGGGTTAGGTCATACCACATATCTTGCAACTTCAAACAACTCTGAGTCAAGTGAGGAGACCATTTTCTCTTCTCAAGATGATTTGTCATCCTCCGATTCAGATGATGAACTCAAACGGGCATTATCAGTAAATATGGTGTTGACAGATTCCCTCAAAATAGAGGAACAAGAATCCGAACCATTTGAAGATGAATCCTGGGCTCAGCAAATGGATACACAATGGGAACTCCAGTTCGAACAAAAAGAACCACCCACTGAAGATGAGGTTATCCAAATCAATATTGGGGATAAATTTTCACCAAAGCCGATATTTATCAGTAACAATCTTTTCGAAGAAGAAAGAAAAGAAATGATCCAGATGATAAAAGAATATATCTATGTTTTTGCTTGAAATATGAGGATATGCCAGGTCTTGATCCAAAAGTGGCTACCCATAAACTCAAGATATTGTCTAATTCAAAGTCTGTAAAGCAACACCAACGCCGGTTCCGCCCAGAAATGATGGATGTCATTGAAGCTGAAATCAGGAAACTAATAGCCTGTGGGTTCATCCGGGAAGAACAACATCCTGATTGGGTCGCTAATGTTGTCCCAGTTATGAAAAAAAATAAAAAAGTTTGTATTTGCATCGAATTTCGAGATCTAAATGCGGCCTGCCCTAAAGACGAGTTCTCTCTCCCCATTACAGACGTCATGATCGATAATACGTGTGGTTTTGAGCGCATATCTTTCATGGATGGATTTTTAGGATATAATCAAATTAAGATGAATCCTGAAGATGAGAAGCATACTGATTTTTGCTATACGGTCATGCCTTTTGGATTGAAGAATGCTAGGGCTATATATCAACGAGCTATGAGTAACATATTCCATGAGCATCTGCGCAAAACGGTGAAATATTATGTAGATGATATTGTTGTCAAAAGTCGCCTCAAGGATAATCACATCCAAGACTTGAAGACAGTATTCGAGCTGATGCGCCAACATCAACTCAAAATGAATCCCACAAAGTCCTTTCTTGGTGTATCCAGTGGAAAATTTCTGGGATTTGTCATTACCGCTAAAGGCATTCAAGTTGACCCTGATAAAGTAAAAGCCATCCTAGAAATACGATTGCCTCATAATCTGAGAGAACTTAGTGGATTTCAAGGTTGTTTAGCTTATATTAGGAGATTCATATCCAACCTCTCCGAAAGATGTCAACCTTTTTCTCGTCTAATGAAGAAAGGTGTGTTATTCGTATGGGACGAAGCCTGTCAGCAAGCGTTTAATGACATCAAATGCTATCTTATTAATCCTCCAGTTCTTGTGCCTCCTGTCATAGGAAGACCATTTTTGCTGTATGTTCGAGCAATGGATCATTCTTTAGGGGCTCTCCTTGACCAGAAGAACAATGAAGGTCACGAACAGGCTATTTACTATCTAAGCAGGATGATGGTCGGAGCTGAACATAGGTATAGTCCAGTGGAAAAAGAATGCTTGGCCCTAATGTTTGACATTCAAAAGATGCGACATTACGTGACGGGCCAAACTATTCATATCATCTCCAGAATCAATCCACTTCGGGTTTTAATGAATAAACCGAGTGTTCTTAATTCCCGACTCGCGACTTGGTCAATGCTACTGACACCGTATGATATGGTGTACGTCCCTCAGAAGTCCATGAAAGGTTAGGCCTTGGCTGATTTCTTAGCTGCCCATCCAATTCCGAAAACCTCCAAATTATATAAGGATATTCCCGACGAAGTTGCAGAATGTAATTCGGCAATGGAAGGAGATACATGGAAGCTATTCTTTGATGGCGCTTCTAGAACTGGTCCCAAGGGAAACGTGGTTTCAGGAGTAGGGATTATTCTGGTGACTCCTGATAAACTCGTCATCTATCGAGCATATTCTCTTAGCGAACGCTACTATAATAATATGGCAGAGTATAATGCTCTACTAATCGGGCTTCAAGTCGCTAAAGAATTGGATGTTGAATACCTGGAAGCTTTTGGTGATTCTCAGCTGATCGTCAATCAGGTCAGAGGAATATATGAAGTCCGCAATCCAGACCTCATTCCTTATCACCAAACAACGATCGGAATAGCAATGTATTTTATAGGATTCTTCTTAGAGCATGTTCCTCGATCTCAAAATTTGGAAGCTGATGCTTTGGCCAGCCTAGCTGCAGATCTAGATATTCCAATAAGAAGGCAGAATTCGGTGGTCCTTCTTAACAGAGATTTGTTTTGTGTGAAAAATAACTTTCATATAGAACGCAGCTATGCTATAAACACGGTTCCTCCTAAGAGAGGTTGGAGAAGTCCCTTTATAGACTTCGCGTCATACGGAATCTTACCAGAGGATCCTAAAGAAGCAGCATCTATCAAAAGACAATCGCTACGTTTCTATTTTGATGCTTCTTCACAAAGTCTATATAGCCGAACATACGATGGACTATTGTTACGATGTCTCTCTGATGATGATGTAAAGCAGATTATCCAAGAAGCTCATAACGGGGTATATGGAGCACATCAACCCAGTCCTAAGTTACAGGATCGTATCAGGAGGATGGGCTACTACTGGCCTACTATGATTGCAGATTCCGTAAAATATGCAAAACAATACAAAGCCTGTCAGGTTCATACGGATTTCATACATCAGCCTTCTGAGTATTTACATCCTACTATTGTATCATGGCCCTTTGAAGCATGGGGTATCGATATCATTGTTCCTATTCATCCTTCATCTTCTAGAGGACATCGGTTCATATTGGCTATCACTGACTATTTCTCCAAATGGGCGGAGGTGATCCCTCTTGCTGAGGTAAAGACATCCAACGTGATCAGCTTTATCAAGCACCATGTAATTTATCGCTTCGGGATACCCCGAAGGATAATTCATGACAATGGGCCTCTATTCATCAGTCAAACGTTTCATCAATTTTGCGATAAGAATCGGATACAGAATATGGCCTCAACAGCATACAATCCTGCTGCTAATGGTTTGGCGGAAGCCTTCAACAAAACCATCATCAAACTCTTGAAGAAGTTTGTCTCTTCAAACAAAAGGGATTGGAACGAGAAGTTGGGAGAATGTCTGTGGGTATACCGTATAACGGTACGAACGCCAACGGGTTGTACTCCATTTTTATTAGTTTATGGGTGTGAAGCAGTTCTCCTCATTGAAGTTCAAATTCTATCACTCAGGATAGCAGTGGCTAATGAGCCGACTCAGGAAAATAATGATTGTTTAAGACTTCAAGAGCTTGAAGGATTAGACAAGAAACGCCTTCAAGCTCAACAGCGCATTGAGTTCTACCAGGCACGCATCTCCAGAACTTTTAATCAAAAAGTAAAGGAAAGAGTGTTCAAAGTTGGCGAGCTAGTTCTAGCTCTGAAGAGGCCAATGATCATTACATACAAAAGTAAGGGCAAATTCCAGCCCAAATGGGAGGGCCCTTATGTGATTGAAACCATATTTTCAAATGGCGCTTACAGATTAGCCAAGCCTAATGGAGATTTGATAATGGCTCCTATCAACGACAAATTCCTGAAGAAGTATTATGCTTGATCTCCCTCACTTAACAGGGTATGATAAAGATCTCATTATGACGATACTACGTACAAAACTTAGTTGGAGCATATTCTATCATGTTCTTATGACCTCTGAATAGATATGTTTAACTAATTTGAAACGTCAAAACCTATCACGTCTATATTACCTCTAATAGTATTTTGTACAAAAATTTAGTTGGATCATATTCTATCATGTCCATATTACCTCTGAATAGATATGTTCAGCTAAACCTTATCGAAAGTATATCATGCCCATATTACCTCTGATATCACTTTCATCTTAGCCTATCATTTATATTCAAAAGTGATAGGTCCACAGAGTCAAAAAATGTATCTTTATTATCTCTGGAAATAGCAAATTACAAAAGGAGCAAAAAGGTACATCATTGGGGAGGAGCAGTTAAATCGCGGATCTGTTGCGCCAAAGCCGCCATCCTCTCATTCCTGGAGTTCAAGATGTTAGTACGAGCCCGCTCTAGCCTTGCTTCGTCATTGCTCAAGAGAGATAGTTCAGAAAGAGAATCAACAAAACTTGCGTGGATGACACCCGCATGTGTCAAGTTCTGTTGAGCTGTCTTCACTTGGCCCTCAAATACATTACGAACTATCGATGCCTTGAGAAGCCTCTCCCTTGTCTGAGCAAGTTCAGCTTCCAATTCTTGAACCCTCACTTCGTATCCCTCACATTCTGCACAGCACTTGGCCAGCTGAGGAATACTCTCCACCAATACTGCTTGCTCTTTCTCCATCTCTTGTTGTTGTTCCTACATGGATTTGTTTAAAGATTTTATCTGCTGAGCAAGTTCCGTAGTCAGGAGGTCATACGCGGCTTGATCCAGGTCATCGATTCTGCCTCAGGATAGTTACAAATATTCGTTAATGGGTTGTTCTAAACTATTAACTATTTGCTTTAACGCATCAGCTCTTTCAACGTCATTGAAATTTCTAATCGACGCTATAGTGAGCTTGGAGGACGTCTTTAGAGCATCAAAGCCTAGATTCTTCTCCAGCACCATGGATATCAATTCTTTCAAAGTGACGTAGAATATGCTAGTGTATTGTTCAACTAGCATAGCAAAGATCGAATGTACGCTGGGAGTGGCCGCAATATCGATAAATCTCTTTTCCGGAAGGACTGTAGAGGATGTTGCCACAGTAGTTGCTTCAACAGATGGTGCGACAAAAGAAGAGACACCAACAACGGTTGGAGTTGCTGGCATGCTTAACGAAGGAGGCAAGGTCGATTTGGTGGGTTCATCCTCCTCTGATGTTATTTGAACTGCTACTAGCAGGATGACACCCGAGAATGTTGCAGATGAAAGATCGGCAGTTTCAAAGTATGCTTCGTCAATGTCAGGCACCGCCGTTTCATTAGTTGGATCCGCAACAAAATCAGAAGTTGTGTCAACTCCGCCCTCCCCGGAGATGTCTTCGCCTAAAAATAAGATAAGAGAAAGTTATTATCAATTTGATGTTAATTTTCCTGAAGAAAGCATGAAGACAATATTTACCCATGGCCGACGGTATGTATGTTGCATCTGCAGCCTGTATAGCTAAATTATTTCTTAATGATGCTAAACAAGTTGTCATACCTGGAGAAGAGAGTACACCAACTGACTTTTGAGGATAGTCATCTCAGTGTCACCCATATCCACTCGAGGTTCATCGGGTGGAATCTCGCTCGAGATACTTACAGACGAAGGAGGGGCTAGGCCCATTATTTATCTCGGTAAAGGTATACTGATCCTTATTATGCTCGGCCTCGAAGGTGTTCTAAAAGCACTACCAGTAATGGTGGTAGCGGTAGCAGTAACGAGCAAAGAATCTCCAGCACTGTCAGCTAGAACTGTGGAGGTTCCCTCTCGAAAAGGCGAAGGACCCCTGATCAAAGAATCATCCCCAACAGGGGAAATAATAGGCTCACTCCTAGAGGCCCCCTTGGTGGAAGTCCTTTTAGGACCTCCGGTAGTCAGCTTCTTCTTGCGGGGGGAAGGCTCTTTCAAGGTGGAAGCCTTTCGTTTACTAGAGATTATGAGACACTCTGCTGGCGGAGCTATTACGCCTCTCGATAAAATCAACAAATAATCATCTGCACCGGTGGTTTCATCACCTTCATCAGAGGAGACAGATGGCATCTCCTCTCTCCCAGTGGACCTATGTGAGGGCATCCTAAAACTTCCATGAACATCGAAATTACGATGGAAGGTATTGATGGACATATAAAACTGCGCGTACGAGTGAAGAATGCGTAGCTTCGTGGAGAGAGAAGTCGCGGGCATAACAAAGGTTGCTCCAGTACAACCCATTATGAAGTACCGCCATCCTCTAGCTCCATCAATAAGTCCACCTTTGAACTTGAAACTGGTGATGGGATTCCCCACGTGCAACTGATCATATCCAAATTGCCTAGCGAAACAGCTAGGCAGATAAGGCTCCAAGTAGCAGTGGTCCTCACTTCTGTACAGCAGATGGGAAGGTCTAATGCAGACCAACCAGTAAAAGGCTTCAGGAGAAAGAATAGTCTTCCCCTGACCTGCATCCTGAAGTTTCGTCCCCTGTTGATTGATATGTACGGGGGGGACGATGCAGAAGAAGTTCCAACTATGGGCAAAATTTAGTGCTAGCCGACAGTCTATGACACTAGTCACATTCCAAAAAGAATTGTCAGAACCACTGGCCGACCCGGGAGGTATCACTCTGGTGTTGTGAAGGATTAACCATCCCATCAGATATAAGAATGGCAATTCCACTCTGGGATATCCTTCACGTCGTGTTTCATCAGCCAGCAGTCCCACAGTAATGGCCCTCGGGCCAACTTAAATCCTGCACACCATGGCAGGAAGCAGGCCCAATCTCGCTCCAAATACCAAGCGCACTGTGGGCCATAAGGTGTTGCGATGAATGTGATCCGCAAACGCGATACCAGGCACCACTCATCGGCATAGCCAAACAGAAAGGAAGCCAGCCAGTTGAGCTTCTCTTGACAGAGGCTTTCGGCAATGCCTCATATAGCTGTAGGCTTTGGTTCCTGCAGGATAACCCCCTATCTCTTTATTGAGAACACAATCTTAAGCCCCCGTATCTTCAATAAGATCGTCGATTGTTTTGGCATTGAGAATGCTCAAGGGATTCAAGAGTTTATCTCTACTATCTATAACCTTGTCCTGTTTGGCATTTCTAGCCTGATAGAAGAAGAGGTAGAATACCCATTTGTTGATATGGGCTAAATCAGAGGGCTTCTTGTAGAAGGCGGTGCACGCATGGTAGTGGCTCGTCAGCTCTTGGTACACTGCCACTGCCCGAGGGTGGGTATCCTTCAGCTTCCTATTTGTCAGAACGTACTCTTCATAAGGAGTGTCTCCTATTCGCAGCTTTGAGATGTCTGCCATCTCATGAAGTGCCAGGCCCAACTCACCTATCGGAGTGGCGAAAGTCCCAGTGAGCGAGTTATATCGCTCCATCAAAGCTAAGAACAAATTAGGGTTGAGAGGCAGCCCAACACTAGTAGCACTCACAGCCGCAAACAAGCCAATACCTTCCAGCTCCACCTGAAAGTGCTTCAGGGCCCATGCAGTTAAACTAGCCCATCGAAGATTTTGGGGGCTAAGCCATCCACTAGTGCGAGGGTTAACCTTGGGGTATACCCCCCTTGCCCCATAAAGTCATTGCAGAAAGTCATAATTTGAAGCGGCTGGATCAATGAAGTATCTTTACTCGGGACGCTGCCCGACAGTAATCCTCTGAAAGGCATGACAGGGCCTGAGGGACTGCTTACAAAGGACCCTCGGTCCAATCCTTTCTTATAAAAGATCTTCCCTGGCTGGCCATGAAGATCAGGAATCAGAGTCCATGACATCTTCCTGGGATATGTGGCATGGAAGAATGCAGAGATAGGGTAATCTCTGGGCATCTTTGGCAGAAATAGGATCGTGCCCTCAATAGAAAATACCCAATCTTCCTTCTTAGGCTTCGTCTGGGATTGCTTATCGATCATATCCCCAAATAAGAAAGCTGGTTTTTATATTCAGTCCCATCTATGTATGTCAGGGGCTCCCCACTGATCATACTCAGCAACATTCGTTCTCCTTGGGCTGAAATCAGAGTTCCCCTTTCTTGAGGATACTCGTTTCCAGAGATGGGGAATGTCACATGGGACAAGTCCTCTAGATAGTTGGAATTCAGCATTCCAGCAGCAAAGCCCATCACTTCAGCTAGAGGGGGAATCTGTAGGTCCACTGCAAGAAGCAAGAAAATAAGTCAGTTTAACGCTAAATGCTACACTCTTGCAGTATACGCCAAAAATTGACAGTCTGAGTTTTTACGCCATACTGCAAAATTTTGATTTTTTACGCTGGAATTTACTTCCAGTGCGTAAACCTCAAAGTTTGCAATATACGCCAAAACCTAACAGTCTGTGCTTTTACGCCAGACTGCAAAAATTTGAGTTTTACACTGGAATTTACTTCCAATGCGCAAAACGCAAGGATTGCAGTATACGCAAAATTTCGACAGTCTAAGTTTTTACGCCAGACTGCAAAAATATGGAGTTTTATGCTGACACATTAGGAATGTGAGCGTATTTACGTATATACGTACAATATGTGCGGAGGGTTTTCTATGTCTCTCGAAGTCTTTACCTGTGATGCCCGGAGCGCAGCTAGACGGCGGAGCACTTTGTTCAAAACGAGGCTCGCTTGGCCTAGTAGGAGTCGCTCGTGCTTGAGTAGAGGAGCGAGATGAGGAAGCAACTTTCTTTCCCTTAGCAGCGGAGGCCTGTTTTGGTGCCATGGCGAATCTGAGTTCTCAGAAAAGAGACGAAGACGAAGAGTTCTCAGAAAGTGACGAAGGGTTTTGCAGAGACAGATGAAGGATTTTTCTCTCTCATGACCTAGGGCTATTTATAGAGTTCAGATAACTCTTCGAATCCTTAACCGAATCCGATCTTATCTGATCAATTATGATTTGGGACCACGTCAGTCGATCATTTGAAAAGGAAGGCGGACAGTCATGCTGCGTAACGGATCTATAATTTTACGTACATAGCAAGGATCCACTATTTTATGCTCAGAAGCTTTTATGCTCAGAAGCTACAGATCTATGATTTTATGCTCAGAAGCTACAGATCTATGATTTTACGCTCAGAAGCTACAGATCTATGATTTTATGCTCAGAAGCTACAGATCTACGATTTTACGCTCAGAAGCTACAGATCTATGATTTTATACTCAGAAGCTACAGATCTACGATTTTACTCTCAGAAGCTACAGATGCTACGGATCTATGACTTGTCACATATCTTAAAATTACGCAGGACGGGATACGCGTATATCTTGATAACTTGGGTCTTATACTCGAGAAAGCCAATTTCAAGGGTTTTACGTAGAAAATGATCCTTCTTGGTTACGAAACATTGCAAGTGCCTAAAACACACAGATGTCAGCATTTGCAAACAAGACGACGAGTATTCAATAAACTTCTCCTCTTCTTCAGGCAGGAGGACTTCATCAGATGAAGGGTCAAGGAGTTCCCTAAAAATGTCCATCTATATTGAAGATGACTCTTCTTCCTTGGCCATTGAAAGTTCATTCGAAGTCTAGCCAGAATCTTTTACATCTAAGTTCAAGTATGGCCTGTTCGGTTGACATTTCTTGCCCTGTTTTGATAAACTTTCGGAAGGCCATTCTTGAAGATGATGTTCTGAGCAAAAATTCTTCATATTAGAGAAGTGATAGTTCAAAATTCTATGTGACTCCTCGTCCAAAAATAGCATGACAATTGGATTTTTAAGACAATTTAATGCTTGAGAGTTTTTACGCATATTCCTCTATGCGTAAAAGTTGGAGCGTGACGAGAAGCATATTTGTCAGAATCAGTGTAAAAAATTACTCAAGCATGTCGAAGCTGCGTATTATCAGACTTCCTCACAGCAAATATGGCAAATCAATGATGCGTAAAAGAAGACAAGTTTATTAAGCATGATTACATATGATGGAAATCTATTTTACAAAGGATTTTTTATTAATATTCAAGATCATGATTATAGATGATGGAAATCCATTTTACAAAGGATTTTTCATTAATATTCAAGATCACGACGGGAATCTATTACGCTAGGTTCTCATCTGACAGAGATCTTCAGTTCTTCTTCTATGGCACTTCTTCGGCTTCTTCGGCCGATGAACAAGAAAATGGTGAATGGCGGGAGGATACAGAACTGGGCTTGTTTAAATTATTCAAGCCCCCCTCCATACGTCATTGGCGGCTATGCTCAGACTTGTGTTAGGGATTCAGACCCAACACAATACTGGAAGACACGGCCAAGCTGCCCACCAGGGTCCAGCTTCATGATAGGGAAAAATACAGCTAGCAAGCTGTGTGGTCTAATGAGAGCCTTCCTCTCTTCTGAACGAATCGCCATATAAAATTGCTGATTATCCCGAGCAAAGGAAGCTATGATATCCTTCCATGATCCATCGTTGCAGAGGACATTTTCTCGAAGACGCCTCCTTTTACGGCTCCTTACATGCTGGAAGAGCATAATCTTCTTCTTTCTCAGGTCAGCCCAACGAATCTCGGCAACCATCTTTGTGGTGAAGGAAGCATGGAAAAATAGATTCATTCGCTTGCCTTTATATAGGCAGAAGAGAATATACCAAATTCCAACAACTTCTTAATTATTGCCGAAAAATCAGCCTCAAAGAAAGAGTCAAATTTGACCATTTCATGCTTCATTCAAAGTATTTTAAAATACGAGGAATTTGAAAACTTTGAAGGGGGTCTTGTAGAAGCATAAAATAAGCTGGAGAATTGTATGCGTATTTTACAGTCAAAACCCCCAATATGCATGAAGTCCGTGTAAAGTAGCGTTTCAAGACTGTGTGGCATAAAATATGGCTTCAGAACTGCTCGCGTAAAACAGAGCTTCAGAGCTGTTTGGCGTATCATAGAGCTTCAGAGCTGCCCGCGTAAAACAGCGCTTCAAGGCTATTTTGACGTAAAAGGTTGCTACACCTCCCCCGACGTAAAATATGTTTATTTTTAATTCAACGTAGTATCATACGAGGAACTCTTCGTATTCCTCGAATGAATCTGTCAGACAAAATAGTGAACCTGACTCCTGACAAAAGTACTACACGACGATCGAGTGGATGGCTATAATAATAATTTTGCACAGAGACCCAGACTGTCGTTTAGTGACATATCCTTGATATAAGTCATTTTTACGCATTCAAGAAATACGCTGCCTATTCTACACAGGTAGAGATGAGCTTTTACGCTCAAGATGAGACAAAATCAGACGCCACGACAAAAGTTGTTTCTCGTACAGAGCTCGAGGCATATCTCGGCATTTAAAGCACGAGATTGAGGCATATCTCTGCATTAAATGTACGATTTCTGGTTCTATTTTTTAAAATGATTGGGAGAGCTAAAACTAGGGCTAATACGCTTACATCACCATCCTTACATTTTACGTCAACTAGGCTATTTTTAACTATAGGAGTACGTCGTATGCTATCTCCTCAAAATATGCCAACTCAGGCTATATTTGTAAAGGTACGTGATAAGGCTATTTGGCCCAGAATACGCTCAAGACCTCAGTCAGGAAGGATAATTGGCTATTTTTACGCTGGTTATCTATTATTCATGCAGCATCAAGTCTTACACAGAATTTGGCTTTTATGCCAATAAGAAAGCTATTTGGCTTTTACGCCAACAAGACAGCTATTTGACTTTTACGCCAATAAGACAGCTATTTGGCTTTTACGCCAACAAGACAGCTATTTGGCTTTTACGCCAACGAGACAGTTATTTGGCTTTTATGCCAACCATCTTTACGCGAGGAGCAGTTACCTACATGGCTTGCATGTCATGATCTTCGAGAAGCAGTTATACGCATTACCTCATAATGGGACACGTGTCATACGTGGATTCAGGAGATCATTCAAATGTGGGTAGCAGTTATTATAACCGCCGCATAAAAGGTGCAACTTTCTCCACAGCTGGGCTTCTATGCCAACTGGACAGTTATTGTGACTGATCTCTATAAATAGAGACCTCTGGTCACAGGAGATCAAGGGCGGAGAAAGGGGAGACTACTAGAGATCAAGACACAGAGAGAGCACAGACAGAGAGTGTTGATTGACAACTTTGGCAACGAGAGTTCAATCCCACCTGCAATCTTTGAAGCTTCTTCTTCTTCTACAGCACTTCTTCATCATCGTGTGGTCCAAGGGATAAAGTGATCGACCGCAGATCAGACTCCTATAGCAATTTTTCTCCAGAATTATTTTTTTTGTTGTACTTAACATCCTCGTATAGGATTAATTGTACTCTTTTTCTTGTTTGTAAACAAAGAAAGGGTTTCGTATAAACCTAGTTTCATTATTTTGTTTATCATCAAACAGTTGACTTAGAGTTATGAGACCACCCTATGATTGTGAGGTATCCTTATATCTTCTCTTGCCATGAAACTTGCTTTACACGAGTTGTATTTTTATTTAGGACACGAACATGCATCCTCGACTGGCCATCGATATATCCAGGACATACGATAGTATAGAAGTGACTGCTATTAGTAGATTATGTTAGAGATCGTAGCAGTTACGGGCTAAATGAGTGGTGGATACAACTTGGACGGTTTCATAAGGTGGGGAGTATAACTATTACCATAGGAGCTACTATTATTTACTTTCCTCTAGACGCCTCTAGTGTCTCAGACGAGCACTAGCACGTCGTGCATTTATTTATTTTGTTTGGAGAGCTCGTGCGTGAAATATTATTCTCAATTGCATTCTCATAGACGGTTAGGAGACCTCATTTATCATGATTTCAGTATGTGGAATATTTTTATGTATCATGTTACGTCCTACTGAGGACCTGATGATCTCTCTAGGTATCCTTGAGCCACAATATCCTGAGGAGTATGGACCTGGACTAGACACTACTCTTGGTGATGATGAGTCTGCGCTACCAGAGTTTATTTGATTTTATCTTTAGTTATTTTTGGACTTATTTAGTGGACTATTTAATATTGGAGGTCGGACTCCACTCCATTTTTAGTTTGAAATAGTTGTTTAACATTGGATTTGTCTCCACCGGACTATTTATTCTTTTAGATTATTTCAGACTTGATCCTTTCGATCTTTTGATTAGTTGCTTTCATTTATTATTTATGGATGAGATATAGTGTGACCATGACCATGACATATATTACTATTGTGAGATATATCATTATATAACATACGTGTGTATTGTCGTTTCCATATATTGAATTTGTCATATACATACCAGCTGGCATGATTGCGCATATATGATCCTACATATTTGAGACTGCAGCATGACATTGACTCAGCCAATATGATAAGGCAATCTTCTCCCAAAACCATAAAATAAAAGAGGGAATCTCCTACCACCTCAACATCCTTCACCACAGAAAAGAGGAAATCATTTGAAACCCTAAGTATATAAACTGAAACCAAAATCCTATTTCTCTTCCCCATAGTCGTTTGTACCTCAAAATTTGAAACCCTAAGTTCCTGGAGATTCATCGACATCCCCCGCACCTAAAAAATCACCTGAACACGCCGAAGATTTGCCGGAGTGAGCATAACAACCTCGAGAACCCCGTTCATTTTAGCCAAATAAAGCAGTAAGGTACCATGTTCATCGCCATGTATCTTCTTTTATACTAGATTGTTTTTTGATTCGTCAAGTTTTATGAGAAGCCTACTTAACCCTCTTTAGGAAATTATAGTTTTCTAATATTAATATGATGATTTAATTAATGAAAATATAAGTACAATAGTGAAAATTTGACTGAAACACTTTAATCGAAATGACTATTTTTGCAACTAAAAGCCCAAGTTGAGGCAATAATTTCCGTTAGGATAAATAGTATTTTAGGAATCCACTTGAATAGACTTGTAGATAACATAACCGGCTTCGTATTGATATATTATTTGTAAATTATTGAATATTTATTCTGCAATAAAACTCACATAGAAAGTCATAAAAACTCGTATTTTGAAATAATGAAAAACCTTGATACATAGTTGGTCCCGACAATATAGACGACCTCATCACATACGGATTGCATCGAAAGGTTCGTAACCTAAAAAAGGACATATGGAATTTGATGAAATTTGAATTGATTGCATGTGCGGGACAAATTTGACCCGTATCCGTCGAAAGTTTTTGTATCGGCACTTTTGTAAATTACCCAATTAGTTTGTACTTGCTCATCGAATCATAATGAAACTTGTGCCATTTTTCTCGCAACGTTTGACTTTTTCTTATAATGCCCTGTATCGCACTTTGCATTATGATGTTTCAATAATTAGAACAAATATTGATTCGAGTTTGGTTCATGTGTAGGCTTTACGTAGAACTCTCTGGGGTCGATATTTTGCCCCAATGCAAGCTGAAGCACGGAGTCAGCAACGTGCATGGATCAGTGGGTTATTTTGGAGTAGTACAGAGATAGCAGGATTTGAGCGATGTGTAGTCTTCCTCAATCTAGTCAGGTCGGATGATTGAGAAGCACAGTCTGCTCTCATGGTTATAACAGTTAAGTGGATCGTGCTTCTCATCAAATCACAGATTTAAGGAAACATGCGGTATCGATTAGACGAAGTGATTGGCAAATCGGCATAGGTGGGGGGGTGTTCTGACCATTCTTTTTTACTCCTTCATGCTTAATAAAATGCACCCTTGTGTGCAAGTAACTTCGAAGAATCAGTATATGTGGTTCGAATAAATAGAAGTCATAACGTGTGTCAAACACTAAGATAGAAAATTAAACAAGTATCAGAGCATGCATCAGTGCACGACTATTGAATGATTATGCTTCGTCAGTGAAGCGATGCAGTTATAGCACAACGCCACAGAACTGCCGGTATACGAAAGGTGAAAGCGTGCATCCGTGCGCGAGTATCAGGCAGAATGCTTCATTAAGTGAAGTATGGAGTTGTGGTTCAAAACTACGCATACTATATCGAAAGGGGCATGGTGCCCACAGAATTATCGAAAGGGGTATGGTTCCCACGGAATACTGTATCAGGAAGCGACATTGTGCCTTGGTATGTTGGCACCTGCGGGTCACCAATCGGAACATCGATCGGTTAATACCACGAGTATGGTATAATGGGGCGAGTAGATACGTACCTCGTTGTACTTACATTCGATACTATGCTTGTATTTTATAGTTAGCTATTCATGCATTACATAGTCATGGACAACCTGTGTACAGGGTTGCGGTATTTTCTTGAACGGGCACTCTGGGGCACTGAGACCGTTCGGCCTAGGAGGAAATGATAGTGCTTTGCTAGCACGGTATAGCGGGACATCCATTGAGTCATTACAACCTTCGAATGGATAGTACATCGCATACCTCAAAACGTGCTTTGGCATAAAGCATTATAGACCTACAGTCGACTCGGACTAGAGGGCGCACATAATGCCATGAATTAGTCCTTCATGGTGTTGATATTACCAATGACCTTCATATAGATAAGACACATGCTATCTAACATTTCAGGCAGAAGCGGTGAGTGTTCCTCTTGCATCGGTGCAATGGCAGGCACATCGGTTATGGAAATAAATCATGAACGAGTGGCGCGGTTTAGCTTGCATCTCTATTTTACTTATGCGATTCAAGTATAATCTGCTAGCTAGCATGCTTAGTTACTTATGCGATCAAGTATAACATTCTTAACTGCTTAAGTGATTCAATGCTTACATGCGTAGATGCTTACATAATTATAATGTTCATAAGTGAACACACTTTCCTACTTTGATATATGCCATGAACATGAATTAAAATTCATCTAGTTCTAAATAAAAAGACCACTATATAAAACTGCATGCTTCACATGATTACTTAGTATTGGTTTAGGCGAGTGGGTTAACCTACTGTAAACACCCAAATTTTTGAGAATAATTTTAAAATGAGTTATTTCGAATTTTTGGTATTTTTTTGGAATTTAAAACGAAGGTGATTGTGATTTAAAGAATTTTAAGTGTTTCTAATTAGTGTTAAAATATTATGGAAATAATATTTTATGGTGTAAAATGGAAAACCGGACACAGGGTATTTTTCGGTGAATTTATTGAACTCCGGAGTCGCGTTTAAAGCCTTAAAATTTATTGGAATAATTAAACCGAGCCAAACCCGACCCTAAACCCAATTGGAACCCTAGCCTCCGCCGGATTTACTGTGCATAGCCTATAAATTCTCACCTCGATATCCATACCCAGCCCTTGGAAAGCCCTAGCCGCCGCCGTCATCTTTCCCCAACTCGTCACTGCCAAAACCCTAGACAACCCCCGACTCCTCCTTCTTCCCACGCGCACAGCCACCGAGTCGACCCCGACTTCCCCCTTGTCATGCCCCAATCTCCCGTAAGCTCGATAGTCCCTACTGAACGTGAATCACTACGTTGCAGCTCTCTTACAGGACAATCATTCCCATCGGGACGTGATGCCGTACGAGCCTGGAGTTGCTCTCGTACAAGGCGATGTTGTTAAACACCAAAGTTATCATCGAAACAACCAAGTTACAGCGGAAGACAATTTGTGTACCAAGCACACAATCAGAGTATAGCAGCGAAGCTCACGATAGGGTCTAAAATCAAAATGCCCCGAGGCAATACCACAAAGACGATAAAATTCTCTTGCTCTTTCTCTAGCCCACAAAGGTACTTACAGTTCATACATCTTGTCCCGTATATCTAAGCAGCGCCACTACGCCTGCATACCTGAAATATTGCCCACAACCGTGGGTCAGTACACAACCGTACTGGTGAGCGGGGTAACCCGCTCGTCTAAACCGACACTATGTAAAATAGTGAATGCACACAATTAAATGGTGATCTTTCGAGTTGAATCCTAGATTCGTTTCATGGCATATGAATGACATGTTAAGGAAAGCAGTAAAGCAGTTTACGCATGCAAGCATTCAATCTCAAACCAAACGACACGCATTTATGTATATCCAACGCGTCTAACTCAATGTCATCGCTTGCACTATAACATATCGAACCATCAATCTTGCCTTAATATCCATCCTCAACCAAAGTTATATTCTAATCTCGAGTGCACACTCTTGCCGAGGCAAGGCGGCCGCGCCTACACGATGCACAAACCAACCAAAGTAAAGCAAACCAACATTTATTCTATATAAAGTCACTGGCCAGAAGCCACGAAGGACATTGATCGAACCAAGATCAATAGGGCAATCCTACCCGATCCAGGGTTGGGCAGCTACTCCCGCCTGGTGGTATCGGACTACCAGTACTGCGCCCAATCGCGCGATGTCCATTGTTTCCTCTATGGTGGAACGGTCCCGGTGCCCCGGTGTCTCATCCCGTTCCAGGAAACCAAGCCCTGTGCCACGCAGGTTGTCCGTGACTATGCGGACACAGTAGGTATGACGAGAGGATCGAAACATTCTCGCCCCACCAAGCGATCCTAGACTCGTTCAACCGATATCCAACCAAAAATCCATAACCATTCTTCCAACATATCCAACCAAAGAATCCAAATCTTGACCTCAACATATAGCCCAAGGCACCAATATATCAAGGGTTTTATAGGCACGATGCTTCTTCTCAACACAGAGTCCAAATTGGTGCAACACCCATGCTCAAAGTAAATCCTATGGCATAATGCCGTTTCAATGGCACAATGCCCCATTCGTGGCACGATGCCCCATCAAACGACACAACGCCCTCGCCAATGCAGTTGTTCGGTTTCGAACCACAACTGCTCTCTTTGCAAGACAAAGCGACCAAGTGATACTCGTGCACGAATGCACGTTCGCTCGCCCAAATTCCCGATATTTCCATTGCCTCAAAGTATCATTCCAACTCATATAATTCCAGCCGTCCAAGTATAATCCCAAGTATCCAACCGACTGCCTCAAATGTATAATCCAACTCTAGCTCCAACTATGCAACGCGTAAATTATTTCAAGCCATAATCCTACCAAGTTAACGACGTACACTCTATGCACGCCTCAGTATAGTGTTTTCTAATATTTCAGCCCAAGTGTTTTAAGCCTATTACGTATTTCCATATTATTAGGCATGAAGGAGTAGAGGAGAAGGGAAAGAGCCCACTCACAATGATTGATCCCGTTAGGCATCCTGTCCTGCCGATACGGCCAATCCTTTGAACCCGTGGTCCGATGCAAGCGCGATCTACTCAACTGGTATAACCGTGCGAGCAGGCCGTGCTCTCCAAATCATCCGACCGATCGGATTAAGGAAGACGGTATTATCGCTTCCATCCAGCTATTCAAAAATATTCTGAACGAACACCTGATTTCCATCGAACCCGCTAGCCATCTGCACATTGAAACCAACTCGATTAATCCTTCTTCCCAAAATCCAATATTTCAAATGTAACCAGTATTTGATTTATTCAATCTGACTCAGCGTAATGCTCCGAGCGGTTGCGGGGCGTTACATAATATACCACTTAGAATCAGGTTCGTCCACGAACCGAGCTGGTACTTATTTCTATCACATTTCCATAATCAAATTCCAAGATCTGCTCTAGGCGATTCACATATTCGCGATTCTGACTCCACATCTCGTTCTGCTGAACGCTCGTACAATTTTTGCGAATTCCCACATCCTCCTTGCAGCTCAATACGAATTCCTTGTATCGCTTAGTTTTGGATCGTACACATATTTAAGGCGTCCCTAAAATATATGCATTTCAGCCGAGCTTTGCGATAGCAAATTTGAACAAGTTATAAGGGTATCTTTATGTTCGAGGCATCCATTTCTGTACTCCCAATTGAATCAAATTATGATTTCCATTCCAACATGTTTCTGAATTCGCACTAGCAATATCTCCAAATATATCTCAAGCACCAAACGATAATCATAACTGATACTACCCTAGCTATGCGACTTACCCAAAAATCAACTTTGCTCTCATCAGCTCAACCAAACACCTCTTCCTGCCATCTCAATATCTCACAGGGTGAACATCTATATCGAGGTTCGTGTGATCCACGAAGATCTCGTCGCCACGCCAAAGGGATAGTGTCGCCACGATTTCAACGTGGACACACTCGCCATAATTCCTAGGTTGCGCATGGAATAGTTCTTCGTGCTGCTTCCACTGCCTCGAAGCATAGAATATCACCTTTGCCTCCCGAACGAGCATGCTTCCCAGACTAAGTTCCGAGACATCTTGTAAATCTGAGGCACGTCTGTCCCTTCCAGTATTCGCAAGGATTTGATTCGAACGAGCTGTTGCTTTAACTTCATGAGCTAGTTTCACAGTCGTCAATTCATATGAATGCTATTTCCTTCCAGGGCACGATGAGTCAGAGGCGATGCCATCAATATAAATCTGTGACTCTGAATCTCATCAGTTGACTAGGCTACCTTCCACCATCGCTTCGATCTTCCGGCTGCATCTTCAGCTAAAGACTATCCCAAGGGTCTCTCAAATCCAACACTCAGTCAATAAGCCAAATCTCATTGCTCACATCTGCCGTCAACGCATTCCCAAATACGCCACCACAAGGGTCGTTCTATGGGTCTACCATATTCATTTTCGATTCAACGGACAAGTCGCTAGGGTCACCTGTCCCAAAGCTACGCTTGATAATTGTAATCATCACGATGGACAGTTACTATAAACCATGCTATATCTCATCTGCAAATTCGAATCAAAATCCAACCATTCATCCGAGCGAAGTTTTCGAATTCGAGAACGCACTTGTTGAAACTGTCTTCCCTCAATCTGCCGTTCTGTCCTGAATCCATCAAAGTTCCGAATTGCATGTTTCATATTACATTTCCAACTTACTCCAGCAGTACAGTGATTTGTTCCGACATTGTTATCACATTTAGCTATCTTCAAAAGTCAATCCGCCAAAATCTTTTGTCTTCCGTTGTTGCCACAATCCGTCCACGTCTTTCGAAGAATCCGTCTACGCTTGTTGTACTATCTTGCCCAAAATTATTTCTGCTAAACCAGATTCAACTTCACGAGCAATAATATCCAAAATCTTCAAGTTTGTGTGAATCCATCGCTTTGCCCTACAAGCCAAGTTCGTGTTTTATTGCTCAACCAACAGCTCAAATGCGTTACTGTCACGCCCCAGTCCCAAAATACCGAGGGACCGGACGCGTGGCAATGGCTAGCAGTACGCACCGATGGACAAATCCAATTTAATGGATCCATCAGGACATACTTAAGCTGTAAAATCCAGTCTACGATAACAGGCACAACTAATCTCATCCACACAAGATATAAAATATGATCCACAGAATAAATAAGGAATGTAAATCATCAGCTAATCTCAACTAGGGGTGAGCATCGGTGCGGTTCGGTCCAAACCGGACCGAAATTTTCAAAACCGAACAAAAACCGGACCGACATAGTGAAGAACCGAACCGAACCGAAATATTTCAAAACCGAATTAAACCGAACCGAAATAGTACGGTTCGGTTATTCCGGTTATTCGGTTCATGGGCCTTGTGTGTAATGGGCCGGGAAGGTTCATTTTACAACGAACAAAATGGCCGAATTGAACGGCCCAACAAATAAAATTATCCTTGGCCCATCCAATATATTGTTGAATGGCCCATTTTACAACAAATAACATCAAAGACAACCTGGACAATCAAATATACAAACCAAATTTCATTTAAAAAAAAATTAAAAATGAAATGCAGTCACAGACTCACACAAAGTGCCAGACTGCCAGTATTGATATTGTACAAAAAAATTAAAAATGTACACAAAACAAATAAAATCTTGTTTCCCGATATCAAAATTTATCGGTTCTCCTATTCTCAAGCCATCAAACTGTATAAGTTTCCAGATATCAAACTGTATCAGTTCTCCTAGATTAAAAAATTACAACAATGAAATGCAGCTGAGATTTAATTCCTGTCCTCCAATTTCAAACTGGTGCTCATCTCAGTGAATCTCATATCTTCCCCTGGAGGACCTGGACAACAACATCAAAAGAAGATGAAGAAAACTAAATTGTGGCTCAGATAAGGCTCATTTTTGCATCATTGTTTGATGCCATGTAGTATCATTTCTCCTATTCTCAAGCCATCATCATCATTGCCACTTTATCATGTAATATGTTAGTAAATTTCTCAAGAAAAGAGTAAATAAACTAGCATCGTAGATTTAACAAATGGCTGCATTTTATGCCACGCCATTGTAAATAAACTAGCATCATAGATTTACCAAATGGCTGCATTTTATGCCACGCCATTGTAAATAAACTAGCATCATAGATTTACCAAATGGCTGCATTTTATGCCACGCCATTGTCTGTCGCCAATGGCTGGATTTTATGCCTGGCCAGTAACTAACAGCAAGTCAGCAAGTAACAGGTAGGAGATATTATATAACAAGCAATAACAGCAGTCAGAAGCAGCAGTAACTAACAGCAAGACAGCAAGTAACAGGTAGTATATATTATATAACAAGCAATAACAGCAGTCACAGCAGAAGCAGCAACTAACAGCAAGTCAGCAAAGTAATAGTTAGTATATATTATATAACAAGCAATAACAGCAGTGAGCAGAAGCAGCAACTAACAGCTGTTCAGCAAAGATGCGAACAGCAAGAAAAAAGCAGCAGTAACCAAGTTTCCAAGTTTCCAACTAAAAGTTTGTGTTCCCAAAGATCAGCAAAAAAATAGCAGCAGAAAATAGCAAGTCAGCAAAGATGAGAACAGCAAGAAAAATATTACACATTGTCTTCCAAGTTTCCAACTAAAAGTTTGTGTTCCCAAATATCCCTCCAAAAGTCCTAATTTAAAGACCAGAATTAATCAAACCTCGCTTGTTGACGTTGATATTGATTCCACCGTCAACTGACCCAAATCTAAATGAAAAAGTTAAAACAATTAAGAAGTTAAAACACACAATAATAGATACACTAGAAAAAAATTCATGCTAAATAATAAAAAAATTACCCATTTCAACTTTATACACGTCTTCAAACTCCTCTTCAACAATAGATACTATAGGTCGATCAGAAGGCCTACGTAACCAATCTTGACAACAAATTAGAGCTTGAACTATTTTTGGAGTCAAGGAGCTCCTATATGAATCAAGCACACGACCACCCGTACTAAAAGCGGACTCGGACGCCACGGTAGATATGGGAACGGCCAACACATCCCGAGCCATCTTCGAAAGGATCGGAAAACGGGGAGAATTAAGCTTCCACCATCCCAAAATATTAAACTCATCACTCTCATCATCATCATCATCTACCGTGCTCTCATCTAAATATCGATCAAACTCCGATTTAGTATCACCACCACCCAATTCCATCTTATGTTTCTTGAATTGAGCTTTCATAAACTTCTTCAATTGCAAGTTGTGCACCGGTTGATTTGCACAAGAAGGTTCAACTCTTTCACTATTAGTAGCAACACCACTACTTTGAGAAGAGCTTATGTTTTTGTACTCATTGAACATGGAGTAGGCAACACTTTTTACTTTCTTTTTCATGGAATCGCTCTTCTCCGGTCCATAGAGATGATCAAGAGCATATTCCACGTATTCCAATTTATGTCGAGGATCTAGAATTGGTGCAATAAATATCACCATATTCATTTTCTCAATGTCCCCCCAATACTTTTGATATTTTTCTCTCATTTTGTCGGCCATGAGAGATAACTCAAAGTCCTCACTCTCCCTTGAAGTACGCAAAAGAATATCAATGGATGTGATTTCGTCAAAGAAATTATTGCAAGTGACATATAAGGATCCCGAGATACGCAAAGTTAGTTCATAAAAGTGTTCTAAGAAAGTGCACATTCTTCTTGCATTAGCCCAATCGTCCTCGGTAGGAAACCCACCATTCTCTGCTAGTTCTAGTTTGAACCATGGATCTTGTCCGGCGAATCTCTCAAAAGCACTTTCAAACTTTTGCGCCGTGTTCAACATCAAAAATGTAGAGTTCCAACGGGTGCTCACATCAAGACACAACATTTTTTTGCTTTGTATTTTTTCGGCTTCAACACACTCCTTGAACTTTTGAAATCGACTAGGAGAATGTCTCACATATCTCACCGCATTTCGAACACGAGCAACCGATGGTGACATCAATTTTAAGCCGTCAACCACAACTAGATTAATTATATATGCAATGCATCGCATGTGTAAATATTTGCATTGTAGAATGCCATTTCCCCAATTCTGAATTTTCTTGCTTAAATATGAAATAGCAACATCATTGGAACTCGCATTGTCTACCGTGATAGTGAATATTCTATCAATACCCCACTCTAGCAAGCACTTCTCTACCGCTTTCCCTATGGCCTCACCTTTATGACTTGAAATTGGACAAAAGTTTATAATTTTTTTTTTCAACTCCCAATCATCGTTTATATAATGTGCCGTAAGACACATATAATTAATTTTTTGTAACGATGTCCAAGTATCCGTTGTAAGACAAATCATTTGCTTGGACTCTTTCAAATATGTTTTGAACTTACTCTTTTCAATAGAGTAAATATCATAAGAATCCCGAGCCACTGTCCATCTTGACGGAATACGAAAGCTAGGACACGCCACATTAATAAAGTTTTTAAAGCCCTCACACTCCACAAATCGAAAAGGAAGCTCATCAACGATAATCATATGTGTCAAGGCCTTTCTCACCTCGTTTTGATTAAATTTCCAACTTGTTAGTATTTGCTTGCCCTTTGCAATTGTTTGCAAGTTGAGTATTGTTTGACTAGGTTCATGATTCTTTGGATTCAATGGACATGCATTCCAGTGGGTTTTCACACTAGTACTCCCATTTAGCTTACTATGGCAATGGTATTCTTTTCCGCAATGGTTACAACTTGCTTTTGGACGACCATCCGGGTCAAGAAATTTTTTAAAATCTTTCCAATGCGGAGCTCTTTCCTTCGAAGGCTTTCTTGTAACCGGAAGCTTCAAATTTATATTAGATACAGGAAGAGGCTCATTTGTGGCTTGAGAACTAGTTGGTGGTTGATGATCACCTTCTTGCGACATCTAAAACAAAAAATTTGTACTTTGAATATATGAAATATAAATAACAAAATTGAGTCCAAAATTAAGAAATACGCACATTGCATGAATATGAAGTTGTTGCCATTGATTGGGTTGGTGCTACACCTATTGAACATCACACATTTATGAGTAACCTAAGTTACCTATAGCTATGCTACCTAACCCTTGCCCAATTCCAACCTACATAAATAGACCTTAGTCACTACTAGTCCTAAATGCAGTGTCTCAATGTGCCAGGGCAGAATACAGAATTAGATTGCAGATAGGGATAGTCCCATTACAGAGTCACAGAATGCAGAAACAGACTTAGGTTACTTATAACAATGTAGAGTATTGCAGTGTGCAGTATTCACTAATCAAAATGCAGAAACAGTATGTGCATTGTGCACTGTGCTGCTGTGCAGTCACAGAATGCAGAAACAGTATGTGCAGTATTGCAATGTCTTATTAAAATGCATATATAATTTATTTAGAACCAGTACACTATAATTATTAAAATGCATACAATTCAACAATATACAAACAGTTCAAGAAAACACTTCAGAACCAGTATACTAAAATTATTTAGATGCATATATAATTTACAGAACATTTAGATGCATATATAATTCACAAAAAAATTACAATAACAAAAATGAAGCATATCTAATTACTAATTTACAAGAACATGTACATGCATATCTAATTTGCACATTTTATCAAAATAACTATACTAATGTAACTGATCTACTCATCTGACAAAAAAAATATTGCTAACAAGATAAATAATAAATAAAGGAAATATATTGCTATAACCAGATTCCAGACTTTAAATATATTTTCATAAATAATAAATGAGAGAAATATATTGCCAGAAATAATAAGATATAAGAAATGTATTACAAGTTACTGATCTACACATTTAATCTAAACATGAAACATTTTATCTAAACATGCATAATAAGAAACAAAAAAAAATGTATAATTATGCTAAATATAATAAGAAACAGAAATAAAAAATGTATAATTATGCTCAACATTTGATCTAAACAGGCTGCATGCATAAGAAACATAAACAGAAATACATTAACTAACATTTCAGAACCAGTACACTAAAATTATTTAGATGCATATATAATTTACAGAACATTTAGATGCATATATAATTCACAAAAAAATTACAATAACAAAAATGAAGCATATCTAATTACTAATTTACAAAAACATGTACATGCATATCTAATTTGCACATTTTATCAAAATAACTATACTAATGTAACTGATCTACTCATCTGACAAAAAAAATATTGCTAACAAGATAAATAATAAATAAAGGAAATATATTGCTATAACCAGATTCCAGACTTTAAATATATTTTCATAAATAATAAATGAGAGAAATATATTGCCAGAAATAATAAGATATAAGAAATGTATTACAAGTTACTGATCTACACATTTAATCTAAACATGAAACATTTTATCTAAACATGCATAATAAGAAACAAAAAAAAATGTATAATTATGCTAAATATAATAAGAAACAGAAATAAAAAATGTATAATTATGCTCAACATTTGATCTAAACAGGCTGCATGCATAAGAAACATAAACAGAAATACATTAACTAACATTTCAGAACCAGTACACTAAAATTATTTAGATGCATATATAATTTACAGAACATTTAGATGCATATATAATTCACAAAAAAATTACAATAACAAAAATGAAGCATATCTAATTACTAATTTACAAGAACATGTACATGCATATCTAATTTGCATATTTTATCAAAATAACTCTACTAATGTAACTGATCTACTCATCTGACAAAAAAAATATTGCTAACAAGATAAATAATAAATAAAGGAAATATATTGCTATAACCAGATTCCAGACTTTAAATATATTTTCATAAATAATAAATGAGAGAAATATATTGCCAGAAATAATAAGATATAAGAAATGTATTACAAGTTACTGATCTACACATTTAATCTAAACATGAAACATTTTATCTAAACATGCATAATAAGAAACAAAAAAGAATGTATAATTATGCTAAATATAATAAGAAACAGAAATAAAAAATGTATAATTATGCTAAACATTTGATCTAAACAGGCTGCATGCATAAGAAGCATAAACAGAAATACATTAACTAACATTTGTTTTTTTTAAACATGCTGCATGCATAAGAAACATAAACATAAACATAAACATGCTGCATGCATAAGAAACATAAACAGAAATATTACCTAGCTATATTGCTAGATCCCGACTCCAGAAGTTCAGATCCGTAGATCTGAAAAACAAATTTGAACAAGTTAGGAGAAACAAATAAAAAATATATATATATATGACAAATATTTAAAAAAATTGTAAAGAAGTGAAGATCCAGACCTTAGAAGTTCAGATCCAGCCTTCAGAACTTCAGATCCAGCCTTCAGAAGTCAGAACTTCAGATCCAGAGAAGAGAGGCGGTGAGAAGAGGCAGGACTATCAGATCCAGCCAGCCGACGGCGGTGAGAAGTCAGAACTTCAGATCCAGTTCAGATCCAGCCAGCCGACGGCGGTGAGTCACAACTTCAGATCCAGTTCAGATCCAGCCAGCCGACGGCGACCAGCGGGGTCCGGAGAAGAGAGGTCAGAGGTGAACTGAGGACTGAGGGAAGGGAGGTAAACTTCAGATCCAGTTCAGATCCAGTTCACCTAGGGTTAGGACTGAGGGAAAGGGAAGGGAAGGGAAGGAGGCTAGGAGCGGAGAGAAAAGAAATAAGCGGAGAGAGAGAGAAACGATATTATATACGTAGGGTTAGGACTGAGGGTATTTTGGTAATCACACTGTGTATATCGGTTTTCGGTTTTTACCCGAAACCGAATTTAAAAACCCGAACCCGAAACCGATAACCGATATTATTGGTTTCTAAACCCGAATCCGACCCGAAATTTTTTTCAACCGAACCGAATTGCCTATCCGGTTCGGCCCGGTTCGGTTTACGGTTTTTAACCGATTTTTGCTCAGCCCTAATCTCAACAAAGTGCTTCGGGGAATAACCCGATAAATATCTGCTACAATGGTTCAACAGACCAGAAATAAATGACTGAAATAAATAAATAAATACTGAGCCAGAAAACATGGATGCTCAAGAGAAGTCCTCGGCTAACACCTCATCCTCGGATGGCGGTACAGTTCCTGGATCAACTCCTGCTCCAGTCCCGTATACCTCGGGATAGATCTCGTCCTCAAATCCTGGGGACATAATCCATATCCAGGTCCTCAGGGGACATAGCAAGGTACAGGAAATATAAAAGCCAAAATATAAGCAGTGCAACAATAATGAGAATAATAGGGTAAGCTATATAACCATCTATGTGAAATGCAAGATGAGAGCATCACGAGTACTCAGGCTGTGCCACTACAAGCTCTGTGTCGGGGAGCCGGTAGTGGAAATAACAAGTAATGTGCCTAGCTCTGCTACGAGAGTCTACGACCTCACAATAGTAGTAGATATATATAGATAACAGCCTGTAGCATGTGTGTCTCTCCCCACCCCATGTAACCAAGCATATCATGACCATAACGTCTCATGTCCATGTCAAGCGGGATCATCACTAATGCAACAAGTCATATGTATCTATGAATATAGTATCTCTGTCAAGTCCTGTATCATATACAGAATCACCATGAATATCTCGAGAATATCCTGTCTTATGAATAGTGTCAAGTGTCCTGGGTTATATGGTACTTGATAAGACAAGTACGAGAATATATAGTGTCACGAATGTCCATCTCTAGATGACAGTACTGAACACTGCGTACAGTATCGACACCCGACTGATAATCGGACGCTAAGTACGTCACACGGTCCTAGGTTAAGCATGCACAATAATATATATAAAGCAAGAAAAATATGTAATAATACTGCAGAGTTTGGCAAGGTACACTTGCCTGATGTCCGAATACCAACAACTGTCCCTGTATCTGTGGATCCGGTAGGTACTACTCCAAAAGCTGTAATAACATCACCAACAGTCTCAAAAGATGTCGAACTGCTAGAAATGTCTGTCCTTACGTCCAATTTGGACTCAGGAGCAAAAA
The DNA here is from genome assembly GCA_036927795.1 of Iris macrosiphon. Lineage (NCBI taxonomy): Eukaryota > Viridiplantae > Streptophyta > Magnoliopsida > Asparagales > Iridaceae > Iris > Iris macrosiphon. The sequence continues at coordinate 160,539,073 of JAYESA010000012.1, forward strand.
GGTCATTTCCGGGCCAAAGCGGGGTCCATATGTGGGCCACTTTGCACCGAAAAGCGGGTCAGGGTCAAAGGTCTCCAAATTCCTCAAACTCAGTGTCTACAAGTCAGGAACGATGATACGAACCCAACGAAACTCCCAGAATTGGATTCCGATGAGCCGTTCTCAAAATCGTCCATAAAGTGGAGCCTGTGGGGCCCACGATACGCAATTTTGTCAACGTTCTCAGAATCGAACCAAACTTGGCTCACAGGACCAGCGTATCGCTACGAGTCCGATGGCATAAGTTTCGTCTTGATCTGACGTGTGTACACAAAGTTACAGTATATTCCAGAAGGGTCGAATACGGGGCATTGTCTGCGGATACGCGTTGATTTCGGGGTGCACGCACATCCGAATCGACTTCTGCGAAATCTCACACGACCGTATCAACGACGCGCACGTATCTGTGAAGACTGCATGAGACCAAGTCATCCCGTTTGGCGGGGCGCACTCAGTTCCGGGGTGAAACAGGGCATTGTTTTTCCTGTTTTTGGATCGCTGTGTGCGATCGCCACAGGACGAGATACACCGAACGGGTTGCATGGGCACCGAGAGGGTTATACAGTCTACGTGTAGCAACTGGCAGAATTGAAATCGGAGTTGCGATGAGGGAGAAAACGGTACCTGAACAGGGCTCCGTGAACGCTGAATTCTGCGTGTCCGAAAGTCAATTCGACGCGAGCCGAGTCCTGATTGTATCTGCTGTGAGTCCGAGTGAGGGCTCTGGTCGGGACAGTCGAGGGCTTCTCCGGAGGGCTCAGCCTCGAGGTCAGGTTAGGGTAGCGGCTTCACGCGGCCTGGTCGGAGCATCTCGCACGCTGGTGGAGGTTCGGCGTCGCTCGGCGCCGCGGGTCTCGAGCGGCGGCCGGTTCTCGAGCAACGGCCTGACGCAGGTCGAGGGCCGAGGGTGGAACTTGGTGGCGACCGACGGGATCACTGGCGGTAAGGGGTTCTGGCTGGGGGTCTGGAGCGGATGAGGGAGCCGACGGAGGTGTCGACAGGGGGAACGGCGGGGGCGCGGGTCGGTCTGCTCGAGATGGGGGTGAGGAAGGGGAAGAGCTGAACGAGATGGCGGCCGGCGGCGAGGGTTTCCAGAGGGCTTGGCACGGATGTTGAGGCAGCCTTTTATAGGCTGCTACAGTGCAAACCGACGGCTGCTAGGGTTCGCTTGCGGGTTTCGGGTCAGGTTGGTTTGGTTCGGTTCGGTTCAATCAACCCAATAGCTTTTCGACCTTAAATCGTTGCTCCGGAGTCCAATAAATTCACCAAAAAATGCCATGCGTCCGGTTTTCCAGGATTCACCATAAATTATTATTTTTCAGATATTTTAACACCAATAACTGTATTTAAATACTTAACTCCCAATTTACCTTGATTCGTCTTCCAGAAAACACCGAGAAATTCGGGAGAAATTATATTAAAATTTTCTCTGAAATTTAGGGTGTTTACAGTTGCCCAAAATCGTAGTCCGTGCTCGCTATCATTCGATTCACCCATCGCTCATTTAAGCGTGACCCAGTTGTTCATTCCGATCTCATCCATCTCTTAAGCCTAACGATGATTTCATTTGCACCAGTCCGTTCACGATATGTTCAACACAATATTCGCTTGCTATCATTATCATTCTTTCCAACTCAGCCGACGTGTACCAACCAACTTATATTCTCGTTTTACGAGTTCGTTCAGGCAATTCCCATTGATGTCCAACCTAAGTATTCCAATGCCTTGCTCACAATGTTGTATCCCATATACCACTCCGAATCAAGTCGCTACTCACATTACATTTTCTTTCACGAAACCAAGATCCGTTCGAACCATCCCTTAGGTGTGATCATGCCTTTCCCAATTCGAGTTTGACACAAAACTCAGGCAACGCTTGAATTATCCAACTATTTACATCATCTGATACTTTCTCAATACGAGCAATCGTGCAATAATTGTCTTCCAAGTAGTCTAGCCCAATACCCAACGATTTTACACCTTTGTTGTACGAGCAACTCGTTCCAACTATTCTGATATTCCTGAGCTAAACTCAGACTTGCTCAACCGATGCGCCACAGCCAAAATTCTAACTTATACCCAACACAATCGCTAGACGAGCAATTCGTGCAAGGATCCATTCTCATCGAATGTTTCTACTCAAAATATGCTGCATAACCAAATCTCATTATCCAACCAACTGATCCATTGAGGCAATCAGAACTCCCCGAACGACAAGCCAAGCCAACCCAACGAAAGCCCACACTTGTTGCACAAATGCAACAATGCCAACCAACTTGTTGCACGAATGCAACAACGCCTAACGAGGCTAAGCGATCATACGAAAACCAACCAAGGCAACGCAACCAAGAACAACAAGCAGCCACAACCAACAATATATAGACTTATTGCATGAATCATCTAATGCGGCACTGAGTAGAGTCAAGAGCTAAATGACACGCGGAAGCTATTTAGAGTTTATGATGAAGCGAAGGACCAAGTCTGAAGAAATGAACCAGGCGCTCTGATACCAATCTGTCATGCCCCAATCTCCCGCAAGCTCGATAGTCCCTACTGAACGTGAATCACCATGTTGCAGCTCTCCCGCAGGACAATCGTACCCATCGGGACGTGATGCCGTACGAGCCTGGAGTTGCGCTCGTACAAGGTGATATTGTTAAACACCAAAGTTATCATCGAAACAATCAAGTTACAGTGGAAGCCAATTTGTGTACCAAGCACACAATCAGAGTATACTCAGCGAAGCTCACGATAGGGTCCAAAATCGAAATGCCCCGAGGCAATGCCACAAAGGCGATACCATGAAGACGATGAAATTCTCTTGCTCTTTCTCTAGCCCACAAAGGTACTTAAAGTTCATACATCTTGTCCCGTATATCCAAGCAGCGCCACTACGCCTGCGTACCTAAAATATTGCCCACAATCGTGGGTCAGTACACAACAGTACTGGTGAGCGGGGTAACCCACTCGTCTAAACCGACACTAAGTAAAATAGTGAATGCACATAGTTAAATGGTGATCTTTCTAGTTGAATCCTAGATTCGTTTCATGGCATATGAATGACATGTTAAGGAAAGCAGTAAAGCAGTTTACGCATGCAAGCATTCAATCTCAAACCAAACGACAAGCATTTATGTATATCCAACGCGTCTAACTCAATGTCATCGCTTGCACGATAACATATCGAACCATCAGTCTCGCCTCAATATCCATCCTCAACCAAAGTTATATTCTAATCTCGAGTGCACACTCTTGCCGAGGCAAGGCGGCCGCACCTACACGATGCACAAACCAACCAAAGTAAGGCAAACCAATATTTATTCTATATGAATTCACTGGCCAGAAGTCACAAAGGACATTGATCGGACCAAGATCAATAGGGCAATCCTACCCGATCCAGGGTTGGGCAGCTACTCCCGCCTGGTGGTATTGGACTACCAGCACTGCGTCCAATTGCACGATGCCCATTGTTTCCTCCATGGTGGAACGGTCCCGGTGCCCCAGTGACTCATCCCGTTCCAGAAAACTAATCCTGTGCCACGCAGGTTGTCCGTGACTATGCAGACACAGTAGGTATGACGAGAGGATCAAAATATTCTCGCCCCACCAAGCCATCCTAGACTCGTTCAATCGATATCCAACCAAAAATCCATAACCATTCTTCCAACATATCCAACCAAAGAATCCAAATCTCGACCTCAACATATAGCCCAAGGCACCAATATATCAAGTGTTTCATCGGCACGATGCTTCTTCTCAACACAGAGTCCAAATTGGTGCAACACCCATGCTCAAAGCAAATCCCATGGCACAATGCCGTTTCAGTGGCACAATGCCCCATTCGTGGCACGATGCCCCATCAAACGATACAACGCCCTCGCCGATGCAGTTGTTCGGTTTCGAACCACAACTGCTCGCTTTGCAAGACAAAGCGACCAAGTGATACTCGTGCACGAATGCACGTTCGCTCGCCCGAATTCCCGATATTCCTATTGCCTCAAAGTATCATTCCAACTCATATAATTCCAACCGTCCAAGTATAATCCCAAGTATCCAACCGACTGCCTCAAATGTATAATCCAACTCTAGCTCCAACTATCCAACGCGTAAATTATTTCAAGCCACAATCCTACCAAGCCAACCACGTACACTCTATGCACGCCTCAGTGTAGTGTTTCCCAATGTTTCAGCCCAAGTGTTTCAAGCCTTTTACGTGTTTCCATATTATTAGGCATGAAGGAGTAGAGGAGAAGGGAAAGAGCCCACTCACAATGATTGATCCCGTTAGGCATCCTGTCCTGCCGATACGGCCAATCCCTTGAACCCGTGGTCCGATGCAAGCGCGATCTACTCAACTGGTATGACCGTACGAGCAAGCCGTGCTCTTCAAATCATCCGATCGATCGGATTAAGGAAGACGGCTTTATCGCTTCCATCCAGCTATTCAGAAATGTTCTGAACGAACACCTGATTTCCATCGAACCCGCTAGCCATCTGCACATTAAAACCAACTCGATTAATCCTTCTTCCTAAAATCCAACATTTCAAATATAACGAGCATTTGATTTATTCAATCCGACTAAGCGTAACGCTCCGAGCGATTGCGGGGCGTTACACCCCTCAACACCTCCACCGCCCGCTGCACATCCCCCTCTTCTCGCCGTCGCCCCAGACCCCGACGCAGTCGACCCTCCGCTCGACCGCCCGACCTCGGCCCATCTCCGCCCTAGACGCCCGAGCAGCCGCTCGACCACCACACGCAGCCCCGATCCTCGCTGCGGCCGCCGTGAGCTCCTCTCCGCCGGTTGACGCAGCCCTAGCGACGGATACGGAGCCCTCGACCTGGACGTGAGCAGCAGGATTCCACAGCAGACACCGGACACAGGATGCAAGGACACAAGAGTTCGACTAGGACACGAACAGTACCCTCGGACACGTGAGATTCAGCGTTCATGGAGCCCTGTTTAGGTACCATTTTCTCTTTCGTTTTAGTTTCTGTCAGTTTCTATGCGTAGACTGTATAACCCTCTCGGTGCCCGTACAACCCGCTCGGTGCATCGCGTCCTGTGGTGATCGCACACCGCGATCCAAAAACAGAAAAAATAACGCCATATTTTACCCCAGAACTGAGTGCGCCCCGCCAAACGGGACGACTTGGTCCCACGCGATTTTTACCGAAACATGCGCGACGTTGATACGGTCGTGTGGGATTTCGCAGAAGTCGATTCGGATGTGCGTGCACACCGGAATCAACGCGCATCCGCCGACAACGCCCCGTATCCGTCCTTTCTGGAATATGCTGTAACTTTGTGTACACACATCGGATCGAGACGAAACTTATGCCATCGGACTCGTAGCAATACGTTGGTCCTGTGACCCAAGTTTGGTCCAATTCTGAGAACGTTGACAAAATCGCGTATCGTGGGCCCCACAGGCTCCACTTGACGGGCGATTTTGTGATCGGCTCATCGAAATCCAATTCTGGAAGTTCCGTTGGGTTCGTATCATCGTTCCTGACTTGTAAATACTAAGTTTGAGGAATTTAGAGACCTTTGATCCTGACCCGCTTTTCGGTGCAAAGTGGCCCACATGTGGAACCCGCTTTGGCCCAGAAATGTCAATTTTGCCCTTGTGTCCAAATTTGGACTTAAGGACAGGCGTTTCTTGCTATTTGACATCTTCTGAGACTGTTGGTGATGTTTATTACAGCTTTTGGAGTAGTACCTACAGGATCCACTGATACCGGGACGACTGTTGATATTCAAACATCAGGCAAGTGTACCTTGCCAAACTCTGCAGTATTGTTACATATTTTCCTTTTTTCATTTATATTGCTGTGCATGCTTAACCTAGGACCGTGTGACGTACTTAGCGTCCGATTATCAGTCGGATGCCAACACCGTACGCGGTGTTGTGTATCGTCATCTAGAGAAGGATATTCGTGACACTTTATCTTCTCGTACTTGTCTTACCAAGTACACTATGACCCAGGACACTTGACACCATTCATGAGACAGGATCTTTCCGAGATATTCGTAGTGATTCTGTATAGGATACAGGACTTGACAGAGATACTATATTCTTAGACACATTATGACTTGTGCATTAGTTATGATCCCGTTTGCCATGGACATGAGACGTTATGGTCATGATATGCGTGGTTACATTGGGTGGGGAGAGATACACATGCTACAGGCTGATAATATATATATATACCCCTATTATTGTGAGGCACAAGACTCTGAAGCCCGAGCTTGGCCCATTACTCATTATTACTGCTGCTACCGGCTCCCCGACACAGAGCTTGTAGTGGCTTCAACCTGAGTTCTAGTGCTGTTCTCATCTTGCATATCACTTAGCTGGTTATTTAGTATTCCCTTATTGTTTCATCTATTGCTGGAGAGACCCTCAGGCTACAGGTTGATTATGTTATGCCGGCTACTCAGTCTTCCGCTGAGCTAGACCACCTCATGATATCACTGCTACCGGCTCCCCTACACAGAGCTTGTAGTTGTTTCAACCTGAGTACTATTGATGTTTTCTCCTATATTTCACACAGATGTTTACATACTTGCCCTATTTATTCTATTTATTTTATGCACTACATTTATTTTGGCTTGAGCTTTCTTGTACCTTGCTATGTCCCCTGAGGACCTGGATCTGGATTATGTCCCCAGGATTTACAGACGAGATCTATCCCGAGGTATACGGGACCGCAGCAGGAGCTGATCCAGGAGCTGTACCGCCATCCGAGGACGAGGTGTTAGCTGAAGACTTTTCCTGAGCATCCATGTTTCTTGCTCAGTATTTAATATTTATTTCAGTCATTTATTTCTGGTCTGTTGAACCATTGTATCAGATATTTATCGGGTTGTTCCCCGAAGCACTTTGTTGAGACTAGCTGATGATTTACATTCCTTATTTATTTTGTGGATCATATTTTTATATCTTGTGTGGATGAGATTAGTTGTGCCATATTGTCGTAGACTTGATTTTACAGCTTAAGTATGCCCTGATGGATCCATTAAATTAGGTTTGTTCATCGGTGCGTGCTGCTGGCCATTGCCACGTGTCTAGTCCCTCGATATTTTGGGACTGGGGCGTGACACCTACTCACCAGTATAAGATGTGTACTGATATCCAACCCCTAGGTATGAAGATATGCTCGGTCATACCAAAGGCGTTGGAAGCTCAAATAAGAAAAATACATATGTTCGGCTGGGATGCGTGCTTGAATATAAGAAGACATAATGTATGGAACTACGAGATCCTTTATAAGCAAGAGAGATCATGAGTGTTGTAAGCCAAATTGGCATATTTTTAGATAACCATTATCTTTTATCTTCATTCCTTGTCTAAGTGTAATATAGACTTGTACGGTATCACGCCCGAGGGATGATTATCGACTCTATGGAGTCGGGGCATGACATTCCTATGATTCGATTTTCGTTACAGTCGACGAATCAACGTTTTGTGGGCACGACGATTCGACTTGACGAGCGATTTTATGATTGGCTCACCGGGATCCAATAATAGATATATTGTTGAGTCGTACCGTTTAGAATTTGTTCGACCTATAAAATACTGAATTTAGAGACTTTAACTCTAACACACTTTTCGGTGCAAGTGGGCCACATGTGGACATCACTTTGACCCAAAATTACTATTTTTGCCCCTGTATCCAAATTGGATGAATGGGTAGTATTTTCTGACTATCTCGGTAATTTTAAAAATGTTGGTGATGTCTACTTCAGCATCCAGAGACTTTTTTTTTACTTCCGTATCTTTCGTTTTGACGTGTGTCGTCTGAACGTTGTTTCACCACCAAACTTCTTCCAGGCAAGTATACCCTTGCCTCTATTACTTTTTTCACATTTATTTCAGTATGGTACATATATGTTTTTATTTTCTTAGTACCCATGATATTAAACTATGTGTCTATTGTTTCTTGTTTACTATATATGTTGACTTAGAGTTATTAGACCATCATTTGATTGTGAAGTATCCTTATATCTCCTCTGGCCATGACACTTGCTTAACACGAGTTATGATATCATTTAGGACACGAACTCGCATACTCTCCTTGCCATCGGTATGTGCAGGACGTGCGACAGTTAGGATGTGACTGCTATTAGTAGATTATGTTGGAGACCATAGCAGTTACGGGCTGGACGAGTGGCTGATACGACTTTGAGGGTTTCACTGGGTGGGGAGTACAACTATAATCATAGGGGATACATTATTTACTTTTTCTTTAGATGCCTCTAGTGTCTCGGATGAGCACTAACGCGTCGTGCATTTATTTATTTTGTTAAGAGAGCCCCTACGTGAAATGTTGGTCTCAATTGCATCCACATAAATGGTTAGGAGACCTCATGTATTATGATTTCAGTATGTGGCATGTTTTCCTGTGTCTTGTTACATTCCACGGAGGACCTGATGATCTCTCCAGGTATAACTAAGGCACAGTATCCTGAGGAGTACGGACCTGGCCTAGATAGTACTCTTGGTGATGATGAGTATGCACTACCAGAGTTTATTTGATTTCATCTTTAGTTATTTTGTGGACTTATTTATTGAATTATTTTATATTGGAGGTCGGACTATACTCTCTTTTTAGTTTTATATAGTCGTTTGACAGTAGATTTGTCTCCACCCGACTATTTATTCTTTTTAATTATTTCAGACTTGATTATTTTGATCTTTTGATTATTTGCTTTCATTTATTATTTGTAGATGAAATATATTGTTACCATGACCATGATATTTATTATTGTTGTGAGATGTATTATTATACAGCTTACGTGTGTATTATGGTTTCCATATATTGGAGTTTCCATTTATATACCAGCTAGCACGATTGCGTATACCTGGTCCTACATATTTGGGACTGGTGCGTGACATATTTTTATGGTAGCCCATGTAGGTCAAAAAAATATTGTTTCGGTTACGTTACTGTACCAAAGAAGCCTGCAAATAGGATTAGAGTTTAGGATCTCATCCACTTATTTAAATCACCTTCCTTGATTTAATTTTCGAACTCTCATTTGACTGCTTGACTTGCATCTTGCTTGATCCCTTCCTACATAAATCTTATTTTTCTGTGTTTGATGGTGCTTAGCAAGATAGATAATATTAGGTATATATTCCATAGATCAATTACATTATTAGGTGGATTACTTTGGCAATAAAGGATGTATTAGTGGAATATAATTTAAGTTATGAACACATAAAAATTTTGAGGATAGATAACATTTAAGAAATTTAATTAGAAATTTTTATTTGATAATTGATTGATTGGATCAAAAGTGGGTAAAAATCATAAGAATTTGGGGTTGCTTGTACATAAAGAAAATTTGGTTAAAGTAATATGGTATTGATTATGATATAAAATTTATCAAGGATAATCATTATTAAAATAACTTTAGGAGAAGAGCATTATATTTATATGACTACAATATTGTATTCAAAGTTTTAGGATGAGAATAGATTTTTATTTGTGTGAATGGATTCAAATTTTAAGGATAAAGGGATTTAAATTTAAATTTGAACCAATTAAAATTTTGAGGATTTTATATGTTTAATTTAAGGATTTTAAATAAATTAGATCGAGCGGAATAATAATAATTTTAATTTGACGATAAGAGTTCCTTGATGATTGAATGTAAAATTTAAAATCTTGATATTTTGGATTTAAAACTTATAATGAGGGGTTTAGAGTTAAAATTTGAATTTTTTTGAGTTGAATCATCAATTTAAATCTTAATGATGGGAATTGAAAAAAAGGAGAAAAGAATGACGATAATGAATCAATAATGGTTAGTAGTACAATAAAGTTTATCTTAAGACTTGATTAAGGATTATATTTAAAAAAAAATTGAGGATTTAAACTATTGAATATAATGTTACAATTTTAAAGAAGATGAATCTTGAAATTAAAAATTATGATAAAATTCTTGACGGTCAATAATGATTAATAATTTTGGATGGATTTATTTTTGAGATTTATAAATGAATTATTGAGAGAAACTTTGAAAAAACTAGAATTAAAGATTTGATTTGGTAAGAGAAGAAGTGATATCACTCAGGAGCAAAGAGATAATAGAATTTAGATGATTGCCATGATAGTTAGTAAGCAGTATCTTAGAAAACAAAGATGGATAAACCAACACCCTAGTGTGACTCGGAGTGCCTCACCTTCAGCCTGACAGATCTCCTATAGTCCAAGATTGTTGAGTACTCATAAGTGTAGTTAGCCATCGACCCAGTCATGTCCTCTCATCTTCAATTACTCACCCTTCACTCAACCACAGAACCATGGTCATTGCTCTCTAATCGTTTGAACCTTACGAATGATTACAATCATTTCCTTGACCATGCCCCAAACTCGGAGACAAGCATACAACCACCTTCCAAGAAACTATGTTATCATCAAGTACCTATTTATCCTCATCTTTACTTTTCTTAAACTTTAATCTTGATACTCTTATTTCGTGTCCAAAAAAAAAAAATTTCCTTTGTCATTCAAATCGTGCTACGTTTTCTGGATACAATACTATATAACTATTTCCTTCTTCCAATTATTTTGCTTTCCCTCGTTGAGACTTACTCATTACTTCTTCTTTATGATCCTCGCAATCTTGTTCCATAATTGCTGACTCTAAACGATGATAAAAATCAGATCGTGTCACCTTGCCCTTATAAATGTAGGCCAAGTTATTTCTTTTGTTCTGTTAAGAATATAAGCATTGTTTTAAATATTAATAGTTAAGAATTATCACCTTCTTAGAAATCCTTAATGCACTGGGATATCATTTTTTCCTTGTATATCTAAATCAGAGTTATGAAGAAGAAAAATCGCAAAGAAGTTATTAACCCTAATGGAAAAAAAATTGAATAGGATCATAAATAATCAAAGAGTTGACATATATAACAATTTTGAGGAATAAGATGACCGGTAGCTAAGAAATTCTAAGGGAGGTAAATACTACGAATAAGGACTATTAAGAGTAGTATACATGGCTATGGTTGTTACGTAATCTAGAGAGTTGAGATTTAGCGAGTCGTATAAATTTTGGGGGTTAAATGTGATTGATATCTAGAGATTATGTTCGATGTTAAAATATTAGGCTTCATTCGGAGGATTTATTGGAAATCTTTACTAGAAGCCCAAGTAAGTTTTAAGGGAATAATATATGAGAATAAATGACTGTAGAAAATAAATACTTGAGAAATGATAAGGTTAATTTTTAAAAGCAACATTAGGGGATCGATGATTTTTAAGTTAGATAAGAATGAAGTAGTTTATTGTGATTGAAAAAGAAATAAGATAAATAAATTACTGTGGCATGATTCATTTATGACAAGATGCATGATAGAATATTATTGAAATTACTAATGGGGAATATTTTCGTGATGAGACAAACGAGTTGAGGAATTCTAAACACTTTTGGATGAAAGGTTGTGGAAGAAAAATTTATCGAGAGTAGTAGTTAAATAAATTTTATGTTAAAGTCCTAGCAACCCATTGAATAGTTTGACGGTTAAGACAAGAGGTCATGAGCCCTTGATTTATGATGAAGTTAAATGACATCGGATGACAAGGCCATATAATACGTGATTGTATCCATCAAGGTAAGATTTTAGAATCAATTATTATTAAGAGATGATGAATAAGGATGGATATATCATAAATATAATTTTAAAGAATAACATATGATTAGGAGAATAGTCAGTATGTAATTTAAACGATTTAGATTAAGGAAGAATTAAGATAAATAAATTATAAAGAAGGTTAAGGAATGGTTCTTTTATGCGAGATTTGTGCGATACTACTTTTTATTGAGGAATAATGGATGCGTAATGACTTGATTAAAATATACTAGATGAATAGTTGCTTGAGAGAAATAGACCAAGTAGTAGTTGTGGTAAAGGAATCATGTTAAAGTTTCAGTGGTCTTTTGAATAGTCATATAGTAAAAGAAAAAAAAATTAAGGACTAGAATAACAATGTAAGAACTTAGGATCGGGATAACGATTAACTTAGGATCGGGATAACGATTTTAACTACAAGTAAAATTCTTGTAAGTTGGGTAGCACAAGGAGATAGTGACTACCATTATGGGGGAATAAATGATTGCATCTTATATTTGAGACTTTAAAATCAAACTTTAGTATAGTTTGAAGGCTGCGTACGCATGAACTATATACATAATTCGAGAAGTAGTATATGACTACATAGGAGAGGACAATGCAACAAATATGGATGAACGAAGTTTAGGTGATAATATAACAGTGTATAAAAGTTGAAGAAGAAGAAGAAGAGTGCCAAGTTGTTGATCATGACCTACTAAAAATAAATGTTAACTGATCTTGACATACAAATAAACTAGTAGAAAATTGGGTACAAAAAAATTGTCTATGAAGACTAAGATAATGAAGATACAAAGTAGAAGATAAATAATTCGAAGAATATGATGGGGTGATAGTGGCTATCATAAATTGTTAAAAAATTATTAGTTACTTTTTAATTTCGGTGACAAAAATTTTATAAGTTGGGTAGGACTTAAAACTCCTCAAAATTATAAATATTTTTCCTAATTAATAGATATATAATAATAGTAATTTTTTTAATAAATTAAGTGGTAGGAACATATAGGAATCATTATTCTAATTTTTTTTAGAAATTTTTGGGAAACAAATATAATTATTAAAGAGTTATTATAGTTTAAGTAGATGATAATAATAATAAATAGTAATAATAAATAGTAATGGTAAACAAGTGACAAAAAGAGGTAAAAAATGATCATTACATTGGAAGGTAGGAAAGAATTAATAATTAGAAAGAAATTAGAAAAGAAGAAGAAATTATAAAATAATTGAGAAAAGAAAGGAAAAGAAAAAAATGAAATAACTCGTGAGATTTTGAAAATATCGAGAGATAAATTTTTCCCCCTTCATCCGCTGGAACCCGCTGAGAACCCCCCTCCCCCAATTTGAACGGTTGAACCCAAAAATAAGATGAAATCCAACTTTAAGCCCCCCAAAACCAAATCAAACCTTGACCAAATTTGATGAAACAATTTTTTTTGCGAACCTAGTCCTATTCTCTTCCAAATGGAACCAAAGCCAACCCAAATCCTAACCTAAATCAGGGAGAAAATCCAAGTAGAAATCAAATAAAATCCTAAGTATATAAACTGAAACCAAAACTCTATTTCTCATCCCCACAGTCGTATACACTACAAAATTTCAAACGCTACATTCCTGGAGATTTCCTGACGTCCCATGTACCTGAAAAATCACATGCACAAGCCGGACAGTCGCCAGAGTGAGCACAACAACCCCAAGAACCCCGATCGTTTCAGCCGAACAAAGCAACCAGGTACCCATGTTCATCGTCCTGTATCTTCCATTATACTAGATCATTTTTTGATTCGTCAAGTTTTATGAGCAGCCTACTTAACCCTCTTTAGGAAATTGTAATTTCCTAGGATTAATAAGATGATTTAATTGATAAAAACCTACGTGCAAAACTCAAAAAATTGACTCAAACACTTTAATCGATATGACAGTTTTTGCAACTAAAACCCCAACTTGAGACGATAATTTCTGTTAGAATAATTAGTATTTTTGGAATCCACTTAAATAGACTTGTAAACAATATAACCGGCTTCGTATTGATATATTATTTGTAAATTATTGAACATTTATTCTGCAATAAAACTCACGTAGAAAATCACAAAAATCCACTTTTGAAAACAATAAAAAATCTCGATATGGAGTTGGTCCTGACAAACTGGACGACCCCGTCATGTACGGATTGCATCAAAAGGTGCATAACATAAAAGTGGATGTGTGTACTTTGACGGAATTTGAATTGGTTGTGTGTGCACGACGAATTTGACCCGTATCCGTCAAAAGTTCTCGTATTGTCACTTTTGCAAAGTATCCAATTAGTTTGCACTCACTCATTGAATCAAAACAAAACTTGTACCACTGGACTAACAATATTTGAATTGCCTTGTGACCCAAATTTCGTCCGATTTGGAGACAGTCGACGAATTACCGTTTTACGGGCCCCATGATTTGACTTGATGAGCGATTTTATGATCGGTTCACCGAAATCAAAATTGGACATACCATTGATTTTGTATCTCCATTTAGAATTTGTTTGACCTATAAAATAATGTATTTAAAGAATTAATTCTGACAAGCTTTTTGGTACAAAGTGGACCATATGTAGATACCGCTTTGACCCAAAATTATTATTTTTGTCCATGTGTTCAAATTTGACGAATGGCTAGTATTTTCTGACTATCTCGTTGATTCCAGAAATGTTGATAATGTCTATTTCAGCATCCAGAGACTTCTTTTTCACTTTCGCATCTTCCGCTTTGCCATGTGTGTCATCTGGACATTGTTTCGCCACCGAACTGCTTTTATACAAGTATATCTTGCTTCCATTACTATTTTTTATATTTATTTTAACATGGTACATATATTTTCTCATTTTCTTAGTACCAATAATATTAAATTGCGCGTCCAAGGAAGACTTGGGTGCAACGACGGAAGGCGTCGTATATTGTTTCTTGTTTATTGTGCATGTTGACTTAGAGTTATGAGACCACCCAATGATTGTGAGGTATCCTTATATCTCTTATGGCCATGACACTTACTTGACATGAGTTATGATTTCATTTATGACACGGACTCGCATACTCGACTGCCCATTGGTTTGTGCGGGACGTGCGATGGTTAGAACGTGACTGTTGGAAATCGGACACGCCCTGCAAGCGTTCTGACACCGTGTCTGAGAGTGACCGTAGCAAAAAATTTAGGCTAACCCACCTGAGATAACCAACCCCTGTCTAACGAACACCAAGCAGAGATAAAGACAAGTATATGGCTATGACTACGTTACCTGGACAAATCCCAACATTTATAACTCAGGCAAAATTATAAGATTGACAAAAATAATGTTGAACCCTTTGCCCTAATAGATTCAACCCCCTAACCACACTCAAGAATAAAAAAAAGATATTACAATTGAAATCAATCACCAACCCGTAGCAATCTTCCTGGACGAAGGCGACGACTCCTCGACCAGATCTCTTTCTTTCTACTGTCTTGGATGGCGAAGTCCTAAGAGAAAAGCACGGACTTTCTCTTAGATTTTCTGTGGACGAGCATCCTGAATCTCCAACTTGTGCTATGCTTTCTGCCTCCAACCTCCTCCTATATTTATTGGATGAGAAATCATATTTTAGGTCATAATAGGATTTTCTAAATAGAAAACATTAAAATAAGAATCATATTCCACCCAAAATAGCCCAACAACAATTATGGACATCCAAATATGATCAAATTAAATATTTGATACAAATTTGAAATCTAATCAAATCTTTTATTTAATATAGATTTTCAAATTATATCAAATCAAATCTTTGACCATATTTGGGCTCCAAAATTCACCAAATCCGGACTGGAACCCAACAATCTTTTCTACCAGTCTGATAAAAGGGTGTTGACCCCATGGCTTCTCAACTGGACTTTATTCCTGTCACCCAGCGATAGAGGTCCTACTCCCCCATGCCACTAATCTCCGATCTCCCAATTTACTTTGCATCTTCCTTCGTCTTAAGCTCCTCGACTGTCACATCGATGCTAGCTGCCATACGTAGAACCTTCTATACCACTTGGATCTTGCTGACATCAATGACACGGCTGAGACCAAAGCCCCTGACTATCAGCCTCAACGTGAGTCTTGGCTTTCTGTCCCTGACTTTCATCTTCCACCAAAATGTGTTAACGTTCCGACGAGCTTCTTCAGCCTTGGCTGGCCCAACTAAGCGGATGGTCCAATTCTTCCCAAATTCGAACTCCTAAATCTGTCCACCTTCGTGTCTGAACTTAAAGCTCCTCCATACACATGTGTCCTCGAGCAGAACATCACTCATTGTGCATATCGTCGATGATCCATAACTCCCCAAGAACTGTGTGAATGGTGACGCTCTCGCCTCAGATAGAGTTTACTGCAAACCTTGATCTCCTCTTTAGTCTCGAACTGCTGAAACCAATGCCTCTCTGTGAAGCTTTAGCAAACCACCTATCGCCAAAATTGGATTCGTAAAGCAACCCCCACTTGGAGACCGACCAACTGTCATGGGACCGACAAACTGACCCTCAATCTTTGGCTCATCACCATTCGTCGCTTTGTATCGACGAACTGAATCCTCCGTAATCCTCAAAGTATCTCGAATCTCCTCCTCAACAAGTTTCCGATGATCCAACTCTTGTCGAATATCCCTCGAGCCTCCATTAGATGTCTGGCCTTCATGTACAACTCAGCAGCTTGAGCATGTACATGCCATAATATAAATCTTCTCGAGCCAGCTATTGGGAACCCTTAGTAAGCATCCAATCTTTGTCCCCAAACAAACTGCGACAACCATCATCCGCCAGCCTCTATACCGAAACTAAGTTGTAGCACAAACTCGGTACATGTCGCACATCATTGAGAATGAGCTTCTCACCAAGCTCCATTGTCAAGTGCACATAACCGATGCCTACAACTGCAGGCTCCCCTCGTTGTCCATCTTCATACGTCCAAACCTGCCGCCGTGGTATGACGTAAAGATCCTCCTATATGGAGTGGCATAATATGACGTCCACATATCAATGACCCAATCGCTATTATGACACATGCCACAAGGTTCATTTTCGTCGGTTGTTGCGATGATGAGATCTCTCATAGCCGTGAGATCCTCCTGACCATCCTTGCATTTGGCCTTCTCAGCTTTGAGCTTCATGCAGTTCCTCTTGATATGATCTATCATGCCCCAGTCCGAAAATACGTAGGACTAGGAACACGTAAGCATGCGAGCCGCATGTATATGGCAACTCCAATATATGGAAACCAAAACGCATGCATACGCTGGTATAAACTATCACAAGTCATACGGCATAACTAAATCTCATCCACAGAAAATCATAAATAGATAGATAACCAATAACTATGTAACTAAATCTCAATGTGAAGTATCAAAGGATGATAGTCGGGTGGAAACAAATCCACTACCAAACTAGAATATAAAAAGCAAACACAATATAAGTACATCAACTAATAATCACGAGGCTCAAAGAGAAGACCTCCTCGAAATATAAGTAGCTAGTCCGGATCCGCGCTCCTGCTAATACTCATGAATATCTACACCTAGAAAGGGACCAGGTCCTCAGAAGGACATAACAAGATACATAGAAGCATACCAATAAAGTACTGAAATAAATATCCAATGGGTCGCCTAACCATCTATGTGAATGCACGTTGAGAACAACTTTCCAACAAGTGGGCTATCTGGCCATAAATTGGATTGGCATGATTCTCTCGGAGAATCAGGGGCCTACAAAGCATGTCATCTTTTGAACGCCAGAGGCCATAAGTAATATAGGGGTCATCACCGCCACGTATCTCTGGCGGAGCGTACGGGTTACAGAAAGAAAAGTACAAATGAGCCCAAATGCCTTATTTGTTGTTCTTCCTACCCCATGCTCTAAGCATGTCATATCCATGACACGATAATACCTCTAATAACTGCCAAGTCTTCTAGCATGCAAAGTTTCTATCGGTAGTTATTCCCTATCGCACGTCTCATACGTACAGGAGGCCAAACCAGTCACGCAAGTCCGTGATCTATATGAGACTCACACTCGTGTAATAGATGTGTCACGGCTAATGAAGCCTAAGAATGCCTCATGATAATGGGGTGGTCTCATAAACTAGGTCACATACATATACATAATAAAAATATATCACGATGCCACCGTCGTTGTACCCAAGTTTCCTTGGACGCGCAATTTATATAGCAGTTAAAATATATGAACTAAATGACAAAAATAAAATATGCATGCATTATATGGAATATAAATTACAGTACAATGGCAAGGTATACTTGCCTGGTAAGAAAGCTGCGTAGTACCAATAACCTGCTCCAGAAGTCGCGCAGAACAATCCAATAGGTCTTATATACATATAATATAATATAATACAACATCAGCCATTACACTAGCACATACACAACCATAATTACACTAAACTCGGAGGGTACGCTAGGGGTGATACTGGTCATCTAGCAGGGTCAAATGCGCATCTAATTACGTGGGTGTCCTATCTTAAATGCTGTATCAAAATCAGACAGTCAACTAACATGTGTCTAAGCCAGTACGTTAATGTACACAAGGCAGTCGACTCACAAGTTCTCAGGGTTAACATGGTCAAGGTAAATATGGGATAATCCACAGTGTCCTAGGGTCGTACAATATAAATACAGATATAGTCATAACGGGTATTGCATTAAATTCCTACACAATATATATATATATATATATATATATATATATATATATATATACACACACATACTAAATATATAGTGATATACCAAATTGAACAATATATGCATACGCGTACGTATACGTATACGAGTTGGGTTCACCGACTCAGGGTCTGATGTCAACTAACTGTCGTAAAGCAATACTAATGTCCTAATAGAATACACACAAGCACACATAAAAAGGAGAACAGGGACAGGTTCGAACCTCGGGGTTAGCGTGCATAGGCATGGGAATCGGGGGTGACTGTCGCAGGTTGTCTTCGGCGAGGGTGACGGGTCCACGATGAATACGATGATGTCGATGTTGGTGATGATGACGAGGGTAATGATGATGATGATGAAGATGACAAGAAGAAGAAGAAGAAGAAGAAGGGGAAGATGAAGATGAAGAGGGTGATAATGGTGATGAACGGAGGGGAAGAACCAGGGATGATGATGGTGATGGTGGTTTCAGGTCGAGGTCTGGTGCAGCCGCGGTTCAGGCGAGTTCAGCGGGGGAAGATGGCTGCTCGACGAGGGGATGAGGGTGGTGACTTGGTGGCGATCGGGTTTGGGGTCATACGGAGGTTCAACTCCGGTCGGCGGGATCTCGGCTACGGGAAGGAAATGGGAGAGGAGACGGGGGCGAGTCTCAGGCGGGGAGACGTGCAGGCGAGTCGGGGTCTGTTCGAATCGGGGAAGAGGTCGTCGGAGACAATGGTGGCGACGGCGAGTCGTGGAGATGCTCGAGGGTATTCTAAGGTGAAGGGGCGAGGAAGATGGCCGCGGCGGAGCTCCGGCCGTTCTGCGCAGGAAAGGGAAGGATATGGAAGAGGGGAGTTCAGGTGGTGGCGAGTGGCGAAGGTCAGGCGAGGTCGGCTCTGGCGTGTGCTCCGGCGGGGCGCTGCTCCAGCGAGGGCTCCGGTCGGGTTGGCCGGGGAAAGGAGATGCACAGGAGGAAGGGGATGATGAATAGGGAGAGGGAGGTAGTTGTAGTCGGCTAGGTTAAGTTTTTAGGGGATGGAAATAAAGGAAAAGTTATTTAAATATGTATGTAGAAAAGGTTTGGGGGTTGACCTAGAAAGGTAGGCTTGGTCAACATCCTACTTGGGTTGGACTTGGCTTCACATGGGAATGTTTGGAGGGCTAGGATTTGCATTGTTTAAAATACATGGCTAGGATTAAATGAGGGGGTGATGTTGAGTGCTCCACACTCCAAAAATCATGGAGAAAATTCACATGACCAAATAATAAAGAAAAAATAGTTTTCTTCATGTACTGTGTCCAATGGTGTGGACACCTTAATGCACTTTTGCATAAAAGCGCCCAACAATTAGAAAATTATACAAATATGGAAATTGGATTAAATTAATTAAAATTATTATAATTGGTGTTCTAAGATTAATTAGAAGTACATGGGGCTAAAATTAGGTGGGACACAAGTGTCATGGACGTAGAGGACTCAGAATAGAATATTATCATAAATTTGGTTGCACAAAATGGGTCAAGATTGTGTCTCTAATTTTAATTGGAACGCACAAGGATACAAAGTTAAATTTATATAGAATTAAATATAAACGTCTGCGACGAATGTTGTGCGACTAAAATGTAGCACAAGAGAGCATAATTATAAGTTACACAAAGGTCAAAACGGAAGACGGACACGTCTAGGACAAGGGTGTAAAATTTATAGGAAGGCAATGGCTAGTGTAGTGCTCCAATTATCGAAGCAACGGTAAGGTGCACTAGGTGATATAAATATTGCAAAATCGTCTAAAATAAAATATTCTATTTCAAATTGGATTCAAACTAGCCCTAGTTTCTCTATCTAAGCCAAGTAGGCCTAATTTTGGGTGAGGGGGTTTTCATGACTCATTTTGCCATAATGATAGCAACCCTTATTGCGATCCATAGTCGCAAGATCTCGAGAACTCCCCCATGTCCTCGCCTGTGACTTGGGTCTTCCCTTCCCGTAGGAAGCCACCAGAGTAGACTCCTGTAACAATTCCACTTGCTTACGCCAAATCTTCTCGTTCAACAAGCTATTTTTGACTGCCTCCATCGTGATAACTCCACCAGGCGCAGAATTTCTTACCGACACCACCAACGTCTCCCAGATTTTTGGCGAGAACTCAAAAATAAAAAGGCCTGAAGCTCATCATCAATCACCATCTTCATCACAGACAGCTGATTGATAATACCCTGAACCACTTTCAGATATTGTGCCACTGGGGCACCCTTCGTGTACTTTGAGTTGACGAGTTGACGAATCAGAAATGCCTTATTGCCAGTCGTATTCCTTTCGTACAGCGAATGCAACTTCTCCCACAATGCTTTTGCCAAACTCTTTATAGACACGTGGTGAAACATCGAGTCATCCATCCATTGGCGGATGAATCCAACGGCCTTTTGATCCAGTCGTTTCCAGTCTTCAGCTGCTTTGTCAGATGGCTTGGCGTTGTCGCCCTCCAACGACCATGCAAGTCCTTGCACCAGATTAGATCCTCCATTCTTGGCTTTCAAATCGTCTAATTCTCACATGTAAGGGTGATCATACGAGTGTCCATCTACTTCATAGACATAGTTGCCAGAACCAAAACTAGTAGCTCTGATACCAGATGTTCCAATAGGACACGCCTGCAAGCGTTCCGACATAGTGTCTGAGAGTGCCCGCAGCAAAAACTTTAGGCCAACACACCTGAGATAACCAACCCCTGTCTAACGAATACCAAGCACAGATAGAGACAAGTATATGGCGGTGACTATGTCACCTGGATAAATCTAAATATTTATAAATCAGGTAAAATTACAAAGATTGATAAAAATAATGTTGAACCCTTTGCCCTAATACATTCAACCCCCTCACTACACTCAAGAAGAAAAGAAAGATACTACAATTGAAATCACTCACCAACCCGTAGCAATCTTCCTGAGCGAAAGCGACGACTCCTCGATCAGATCTCTTTCTTTCTTCTATCTTGGATGGCGAAGTCCTAAGAGCAAAGTACGGAGTTTCTCTTAGATTTTCTGTGGACGAGCACCCCTAATCTCCAACTTGTTCTATGCTTTGTGCCTCCACCCTCCTCCTATATTTATAGGATAAAAAATCATATTTTAGGTCATAAGAATTTTCTAAATAGAAAACCTTAAAATAAGAATCATATTCCACCTAAAATTATCCAACACCAATTATGGATGTCCAAATATGGTCAAATTAAATATGTTATACAAATTTAAAATCTAATTAAATCTTTAATTTAATATAGATTTTCAAAAAAAATAGGATATGAGCCATAGGCTCATATTTCTACATGAGCCAATGCATATGTGGACCAATAGAAATGGAGTGTACTAGTGCACATGGGTGCACATGAGATGTAAGAATCCATTCCTATTGGTCCACATGTGTATGGCTCATATAGGAATATGAGCCTATGGCTCATATCTCGTTTACCCATTTTTAAATTATATTAAATCAAATCTTTGACCATATTTGGGCTCCAAAATTTACCAAATTCAGACTGGACCCCAACAGTGACTGCTATTAGTACATTGTGTCAGAGATCGTAGAAGTTACGGGCTAGACGAGTGGTGGATACGACTTGGACAGTTTCATGGGGTGGGGAGTACAACTATTAGCGTAGGGGCTACTATTATTTACTTTTCCTCTAGATGCCTCTAGTGTCTCGAATGAGCACTAGTGTGTCGTGCATTTATTTATTTTGTTACGAGAGCCCCTGCGTGAAATATTTTTCTTAATTGCATTTACATAGACGGTTAGGATACCTCATGTGTCATGATTTTTAGTATGTGGCATATTTTTTTTGTATCTTGTAACGTCCCACTGAGGACCTGGTGATCTCTACACGTATAACTGAGCCACTGTATCCTTAAGGGTACAGACCTGGACCAGACACTACTCTTGGTGATGATTAGTCTGCGCTACCAGAGTTTATTTGATTTCATCTTTAGTTATTTTTCGGACATATTTAGTAGACTATTTTATATTGGAGGTCGGACTCAACTCTCTTTTTTAGTTTGATATAGTCGTTTGGTAGTGAATTTGTTTCCACCCGACTATTTATTCTTTTAGATTATTTCAGACTTGATCATTTAGATCTTTTGATTAGTTGCTTTCATTTATTATTTGTGGATGAGATATAGTGTGACCATGAACATGATATATATTACTGTTGTGAGATGTATCATTATACAGCGTAAGTGTACGTAATGTGGTTTTCATATATTGGAGTTGCTATATATATATCAGCTGGCATGATTGCGTATACCTGGTCATACGTATTTCGGACTGGGACGTGACACCGGGTCAGTGAAACGCTAAGGTGGATAAAAACCAGTATTATTCTAGAACGATTCTGGTACAAAGTGCCCATTTTTTGGTATACCGTCAGTATAGCAATGTCGGAGCTGAAGGTAAATTTTTGGTTTTTTATTAACACCGTTAGATCAAAATTGATGGTCCAGATCTATTCGAGATTAGACTAGTTTAAATAGAAGTTTTCTAACCATAATCCCCATGCATTACAATCTAAGGAGAGTTTTCTCAATGCTGCAATTCTACAACCAAGAGAAAGAAGGTTTCGGAGTTTTAGAGATTGATTTGAACACAAATCGTTTTGGAAAATTTTACATTGGTTCTTCATCATCCTCTCGTCATAATCTTTTGCTTTCTTCTTTTGATCTTATTCCATTGTACTTGAAGAGTTTTGCTGATAGTGCGAATCAGTAGAGGAGTTTGTAAAGGAGGGTGTAATTCATTTACTCCATTAGTGGAGGTATTTTCATGTTTGACTCCAATCGTCCGTAGGTTTTTTCTTCATAATTTTTCACGTAAAAATTGTTATGTTTGCGTTGTGCGCTTGTGTGTTGATTAGAACGTAATTGGTTTGTGCGATTTTTTTCGGTCCTCACTAAATTATTTCGGTTTGGAAAACGGTTTTCGTGTTCCTTCCCAACAAAAAGTCTTGTAGCAGTATATTATCAACCAATTAACTTTCTTACCTCCAAATTAGTACACAACCAAACAACCAAAATGTGAAAGTGGGGTTTGCTTATACAATGAAAGTCCCACTTCAGCTCCGCTTTCACACAAACAAACAGACCCTTATGGATATACTTCATAGTTTGGCTACTAATTCCGAATATAATCAAGCTTGCAAATTAAACTCAAACGTCTAAGAGGAACTGAAAGGGGCTAGAGATTAATAATATCTTGAATATATCTGAACCGACTATTATTTCCTTCATGTAATATATGGAAAAAGTGACAAGCAACCAAAGGATTTGTTGCTTCTTCTTCACATAAAACAGCTTGCTAATCAGCCTATCATGCTATTTAACTAACATAATAGAAATTCTGCTCGGTTCTAGCATTCTTTTCTTCCCATCTGCAAGAATGGTTGATATAATCAATGCGGACTCATTGTTATGAACGTTCTTTGACTCCTGCTCCGCTCCTTAGTTGGGGACATAGGTGCCAACATAGCCGAGACCCATGACGAGGAATGCAATGGATTGTGGAAAGATGTAGAAGTAGTAGTTATCCTTGCTGTATTTGAAATCGTAGCAAGCGCATACGAAAAGATATACTGACATCAGAATCTCTCGGACATAAATCCTGGTCAAGGAGCAATTGCAAGATGAAATTAAATGTCAAATTACAAAAATGAATGAAGTGTTTAGAAATTAGTGTCATTCTGTTACTCAATACAACTTTTTAGAAGCAAGGTTCGCAGTATGGGTAACGGAATTGGTATCTTACCATTTTTATGAGTATCGGGATTGACGGTAACGGCAGATAAGCGGTTTAGGATCGGAGTATCGAATTTTTTTTTATATCGAAAAACAAATAATTATTAATAAATTATTAACATTATATTTTATACATTTAGACATAATTTTAAGTATTTCTAGTGTTATTATTTAGTAGTTTTGAAATTGAAAGAATTAGTAGTAACCATTGTCGATTGGTTTACATGCGATAGATAAGTTTTCTTCTTTTACGTACTTTTACAACATTACTATGATTTTACATCCTTGCTAATTGGTCTTTTTCGTTCAATTTTCTTTATCGAATTGACTGGAAAAGAGATCCTCAATGTCGGCATCGATCAGTATCGAATATCGGTCGGTATTGAATCGGGACATGCCAAATCATATCGATATCGGCCGTATCGGATTGGTATCGACCGATATTGCAAACTATGTTTAGAAGTCATATAGTAATACATATAACTAGTTTACGAGGACAACTACAGTTAGTTTATCCCGGAGTTTGGTCGCAAATGAAAATTAACCTTTTAGTGATCTTCTTCCATCCTGAGTTGCTTGTGTCCTGCTTGATTGTGTTTGCTTTTGGAGCGGCACCTCCTAATTTGTCTGTCACGACCCATTCATTCACTTCTCCTACCTCCGACAAACCAATCAGGACTGCTCTCATCCGAAGCATAGCCATGACGTTCTCGAAAAAGATCCAGAACAGAATTAAATGGAGCGAGCTGTCAACAAAATGATAGCATGAATGTAACAAAAAGCAAATTACCAGTGAAGTAGATGTAGTCATGTAGATGTAGAGGAAAGTAGGGAACCTTGGTGTTCCTACACAATTCAGTAGTGTAATCGTCGTAGGGATGTAAATCACCCCCCATTTCGAAAGTTGGACCTCTGGAACAAAAACTGATGCTGGTATAACCACACAATAGAACATGAAGGTAACAATGTGGCTTAAAATCCTTTTGACGATGAAGAAGCTATAAATCAGATGCACTTTCTTCAATATTGATACTTTCTGTAGGATGACACAGAAAAAACTAGGTTCATCAGGGAGTTATGTTTAGCTACAATATCCATAGATATGCATAATTAATAAAGAACTCTAACATGTGTCCTCATGATCTCGACTACGATCTTTCTGAAGAGGTTAGCTGGACCGCAGGCCCATCTATATTGCTGATTACGATATGCTTTAAAAGTGCTCGGCAATTCACTTTTCACCTGCAGTAAGTAGTAGCCTTATGATGCATAATTTGAATCATGTTGAAATCAAAGCGCAAAGTATATTTACTACATACAACATATATATATATATATATATATATATATATATATATATATATATATATATATATATGGGCTTTGATTTCAACATGATTGGGGTTATGAATAATTTTTTAGAGAATTTGAGTGCGAATAGTTCATTACCTTGACATCTCCTACATAAACAAATTTCCAGTTACAAAGGGTTGCTCGAATTGCTAAATCCATATCCTCAACGGTAGTTCGATCTTTCCAACCTCCTGCTTGATTAAGAGCCGAGATTCTCCAAACACCAGCAGTTCCTGTCAGAAATCACATATTTAGAACTGCCTAGTATCCATGATAATGTAGCTAAATATATTATCCCCAAATACAAGTTCAGATACTTATACATGTGCTTACCGTTGAAACCAAATAGCTGGAACATTGTTGAACCCGATTCTTGTTCAACTTTGAAATGGTAATCCATCGACATCTCTTGTATCCTTGTCATTAGACACTCGTTTGAGTTGACTGATAGTTAATTGATAATTAGAGTTATATTGAGAGAAAATTCTGTAAATGAACCAGTCATAAAAGCCTAAAACAAGCACAGTTAGGCACCACTCAAAGGTTTTAAGCACTCACCAAACTTCCATCGAGCCTGAACGAGAGCTATGTCTGGATTATGAATAAGAAATGGAATAGTTTGCATCAGAAAGTCGGGGTCAGGTTGGAAATCTGCATCAAATATAGCGACATAATCGCAGTGATTCACATAGTCATGCTTCATCCCTTCCCTTAAGGCTCCTGCTTTGTACCCGGATCTGTTGTCCCGAATCTCATACTTAATATTCACACCAGCGGCCGCCCATGTCTTGCACTCTAGCTCCACTAAATCCTATTGTTTCAAAATCAACACAAGAAACAATACCAGAAGTTCAATTTTGAAGTCAAGAAGATCAACATGAATGGAATAGTCACTAGTATCTCATAATTCCAATAATGATATATTAACAGAGCAAAGAACCAAATACATGATTGGTTTCATAGATTAGGACACAGCAAAATCATTGCCATATCTACATTTGTCTCATGTTGTATCCTCTGTCCTAGCTAGCTAGCAACATAATCAATGAAGAATAGAGAACTTGCTTAGGACTAGACATGCAAGTCAAATTTCCATCTACATATATTACTGTTAACAGGGCCGAGTTCAAGTCAAATCATAGTTGCCTGTCATAATATATATATATATATACTCGTTAGCAATATCTAAATTTGAAGAGTTGTGTAGCCAACTACAAACAAGCATATGGTATGAAAAGGCTTTATTGTTGTTGTTTTCTCTAAAATAGAACACTCGAAAATGCAGCCACACAACGAAAAGGAATCATCAGAAGCTCGATGGCCAAACAATCCCTATCTAAGCCCTAACGGCAGAAATTTAATTATATTTTACCAAGCACATACATCCCGAAAAATGTGGGCGGTCTCATGTCGGACATCATCCCAAAACCAAAACCAAAACCAAAACCCAGAAGGACACAAAAAAGTGCTACTGTGTTCATATCGTCGTGTTCTTATGTGTCGTGTCGTGTCTTATTTGTGTCCGGAAAACATAGATGAATGAGAACTGGGGTGAATCTAATCTAAACATGTGTGAACTATCAAGACGTACGAGAAGAAGAAAAATACCTTAATCTCGGGATCAGTTGAATCATCCAGCACTTGAACAATGATTCTGTCAGCTGGCCACGCCAGCCGACATGCTGCACCAATGGACAGCTTGTACACCTAAAACTACCAAAACTATGTCAGTCATTATTGAACACAAATGAATAATCAAAATTCTCCAAGAAAATCATGTTCATGACACATGCATGCATGAATGAATTAACACCTGCCTCTCATTGTACATGGGAACCTGCACAATGACCATAGGGAACCCCAGATGCCCGATCTCCTCGTCGATTTCCCCCATCGGCTCCCACTTGTACCTCCTCTTCGGCCGCCACCCGAAGACCTTCGCCGAGAGGCTGACGGCGCCCATCGTCAGCTTCTCCAGGACCAGCATCATCGACATCGCCAGGCACAGCAGCTCCGCCAGCCGGAGCGCGGGCGCGAGCACGCCCGCCCTCACCTGCAGCCATACCCCCACGGCCCCGTCCCACCCGATGGAGGAGGTCGAGAAGGAGGCCAATTCCAGGACTTCCAGGAAGAGGAGGCCAATGGTGCCTGCAGCATTATAATTTCATCAGTGACAATGAATTAGTCGAGTGATAAATGAAGGGGAAGGAGTGTTGTGGTGCTATACTAAGACTGACCATTGGCTGCAGCCATCATCAGTATGATGTTGGTGTTGGTTGACTCAGATGGGTTATTTTGCACTGGGATCTGAGCTTTACAGCAGGGAGGAGCGCGTTGCCTTTATAGACTCTACCTATCATCCCTGCGGGACCCACTTTTTTTTAAGTACACTCCCTCGCAGATTCCGAGAAAAAATAAGAGATATTTTAACCAATATTCTATTTTTAAATATTAAAACTAGTATATATTTTTACTTATATTTTTTAACTATCAAATAGCAAATATCTTCACTTATGTATAAAATAGTACAAATTTGGTTAGAGTGAAAGTATATCATAAATTTTTTACTATTAGGTACAAAATATGAAAATATTTGCTTTTAAAAAAAAAGTGAAACTATATGATAGTTTTAAAATTTAGAATAGACATATTTACTAAAATATTCAAATAAATAATGCTTTTATCATTTTTTATATGGTAAGTGATGTTATGGTTAATACGACAGATAATATAGTAGATTTTAAAATTAAAATTAATATTAAAATTAATATTAATATTATTATTAAAAAAATTGGGTTAAAATTTGTCATGCTAACTATTATGTTAGATGCCAATAATACAATTTAACATTGTACGCCAATTGTCACAAAAGATGAAATTGTTTTAGGGACACTTTGGAGTTTTCCTTCTTTTTTTAGTAAAGACAATAATTTTATTGCAAAGTAATGTTTGAAATACCCATATCAAGCTTGATCTGGGTGGTTATACATGAAGAAATTACATCATAAATAAAAGAAGCTTGGACAGCAGAAAGAAGGGAATGAGAGGCCAAAACATGAGCAGCCTGATTAGTCTCTCTAGGACTAAATTCAAAGGAGACACCGTCATTATTGTTATGTTTTTCCTGGCAGGCATCCAAAACATGTCGAGATTTCCATAAGGATCCTGGATGCATAGAATATATTACATTTATCAGACACTTGCAATCACTTTCAATGATAGTATTGGCTAGCCCTCTTCGCTTACAAAAGCTCTAGTGCTAATTTAAGATCCAATCCTTCCGCAACCAATGAAGATCCGCCATCCTGATAAGATGATATAGCAGAAACGAACTGTCTACCGGGGTTTCGGAGAGGGATGCCAATGGTTCTTCAGTTGTCGGCGAAGAGAATGCTCTGCAGATGGGTCATGATTGTGAGCTTCATGGGACGCCCTGAGTCTTGTAGCTGAAGCGATAATGTTATCGATGCTGATTGAAGTCCGACAGAAGAGAAATGCATTCCTAGCTTTCCAAACTGACCAGAGGAGAGAGAAACTCGATGTCATTGTATCCAAGTCGCCACCGATAGTCTGAATGAAACTTTGCAAAGAGGAATGATTCTGGACTTGATCTCGAATTGAATGTATACTCTCCCATGCTGAACCGGTAAAGTAGCAATTTAAAAACAAATGTTCTAAAGTTTAATCGTTCACCTGACATAAGGAACAAATAGGGTTGAAACTTGATATCCTCCTCTGAATGGTAGTTCCATTAGCAAGGGAATTAGTGAGAATCCTCCAAACGAATTAGCAAGGACAAATATGTTATAGCTTCCAAACTTCCTTCCATTTAGTAAAGCTGTGGGCAGGATGATATTGAACCCTCTGCTGTCAAAAATATAACGATAAACTGATTTAGCATTGAGGCCTCCTGTCTTTAGTATGGATCCAAATAAGCTTATCTTGGACCAAGCGTGAACTTAAAGGGATCTGAATGATAGCTAATGCTTCAGTATGTGGGAAAAGATTAAATATCAGAGTTTCATTCCAGCTACGAGAAGATTGATTGATCAAGTCATGAACCCGATAGACTTGTGATTGAGCACCTGGATTTCCCACAACTTTGAAGTTCGGACAAGTAAAGTCCCAAGGATCATTCCAGATATCCATAAGATTACCATCACCAACTTGCCAGAGAACATTATTGATAAGAATGTTTCTACAGTGTAGAATACTCGACCAAATGCAAGAAGCAGATTGTGTAATTCTAACAGTCCAGAAACTGCAGTTGCCAAGCCACTGGTGATGAGGGCATGATTAGCATTGTCAGGGTCCCGAATACCCAAGCCACCTAGAGATTTAGGCTTCATGAATTCCTTCCAGTTTCTGAAGTGTAACTGTTAGTTTTGTTCACTCATGTGATTCAATAAAGACAACTCTTTTGTTTAGTCCCACATGGAAAATGAGAAGTCACTCTCCTTTCCATATATTGCTTTACTCTTGTTAGTGGATAAGTGGGCTTTGTAGGGGATGGACTAGATCTCATCCAACCCGCGAGCGGGTGCGTGTTTATTAGTCGCGCAATTAGCACTTTGCACGCCGCGGAACGGACACGGATAAAAAGGTAATTTCATAACTTATTTTATTTTATTTTATTTTTTATTTCCGTTGGTTTGGTCTGGTGGGTTGCTGGTCTTCCGCGGAACCGTTCTCACGTAATCCCGTTACGGAAAGAGTGGGAAAGGTTATGTGAGAGATATATCCAGGATACGATTCTGAGATCTGAGAACAGAAATCAGTTTTTTCCTTCTCTCTCTCGCTCTCTGTTCAGAACGAAAGAAAATCGTACAGAGACGAAAAAGAAAAGAAAAACTCCAGAACCTAAATTCCTCCAAAAAATCCTTCGTCCAATCTCTCTTCTTCGGGCAAGGTTGTGATCGTTCGTGGGATTCGCCACCGGGTGCACGGTGAAGTGGATCGAAGGATTCGTTGTAACTCAGGGATAGATCGCCAGAAACCCGCTGCACTGTTCATGGGACAAAATTCTATTCTAAGGATAGCGTGTAACGTGCCTCGAATCCTCTATTATTTTCTATCTTTAATTTTACATCTTCCAATTTGCATCCTTTAAGAATTTTCCAACAAGCTTAGAATAGAATTTTGTAGCTTCTGTCTACTTTCTATTTTCTGTTTGTGAAAATTTGTATCTACATGATGAACACCACAGTAGAAGAACTGTCCACCAACATTCATAACTCGTCCAAACCAGAGAAGTTTGATGGCCTGAACTTTAAGAGATGGCAGCGTAGGATGACCTACTGGCTGACTTGCTTGAAACTGGTTAAGGTTCTCAAAGAACCGGAAATCCAACCTGACTTATAATCACCTGCTAGGACCTATGAATTAGAGTCCTACAATGAGACAAACTTTATCCGTCACGGTAAAATTCTCAGTTGTCTTTCTGACACGCTCTATGATATATATATATTACATTACCTCTACATCCAGAGAGCTTTAGAATCTCTCGATAAAAAAAATACTCCAATGAAGGAGCGGGTTCTGAGATTTATATTGTTGACAGATTTTTAGAGTTTAAAATGGTAGATGAGAAGTCTGTTGTTGAACAGACTAATACCCTTCAAACTATCATACACGAGATGTCTCAGAAAGATATGACATTTGCTGATAAGTTTCTAATTGCTGCCTTCATTAATAAACTTCTCCCATCCTGGAAAGAATTTGGTTTAAACTAAAACATAATAAGGAACCCATGTCCTTAGATGACCTGTTCGTATCCTTCCGCATTGAGAAAAAAGGTAGAACTAGAGATAAGGAACCTCTAAGTAATGAATTCGAGGCAAAGTTACACATTGCTGAAACCAAGGAAAAGTCTAAGGGCCAACCCTATCAACAGAAGAATAACCCTCAGAACAGGAACCCTGTAAAGAAACAGTTTCTTAAGCCAAGAGCTGTGATTGGAAAAGACAACAGACCTAAGCGGGAATGTTATAACTGTGGTAAGCCTGGTCACTTTGCTAGGCAATGCCGCCACAGGAAGAAGGGTCAGGGATTTCAGAATCCTGATCGTCGAACTCCTGCAGACGCTCATGTTGTTCCACAGGCTCATGTTATCATAGCCGGGAGCGAATCTGTCGGTGCCGGTGATCAGAGGTTTGTAACCGTATGTTCTAATTTAGAGTCCTCGTATCAGCCTACTGACTGATGGATTGATACAGGGGCAAATGTCCATGTATGCCCTAATATTGATTCTTTTTCCTTCCTACCGACAGGTTGAGGAAGACGAATCAGTAGCTATGGGAAACTCGAGTGCTGCCAAGTGTATGGAAAGGGAAGAGTGAACCTCAAGTTGTCTTCGGGCAAGATTCTCCCTTTGCATAATGTGCAGCACGTACCGGACGTCAACAAGAACTTAATTTTTGGTTATTTACTAAATAAACATGGTTACAAACTTGTATTTGAGTCTGATCGAGTTATCTCCCTGAATGGTAACTTTATTGGGAAAGGATATGTTTGTGGGGGTCTGTTTAAACTTTCTGTGGACATGCCTTGCAGTATTTTAAATTCCTGTTTAAATAATATTGCCTCTGCTTCTACTTCTGATTCAAATGCTCTCTCTTATAATACTGTTAGTTGTAATGTTTGGCATGGTCGTTTGAGACATGTTAATTTTAACTCTTTAAAGAGAATGTCTAATTTACAATTGATTCCTAAGATTGACATGAGCAGGAATAAAAAATGTGAGATATGTACACAAGCCAAACAGCCCAAAAAATCCTTTCATTCTGTTGAAAGGAGTTCTCAGCTATTGTAGCTTATTCACAGCAATATTTGTGAATTAAGAGGTATTTTTACTCGTAGTGGTAAACGGTATTTTATTACTTTTATAGATAATTATTCAAAATACTGCCATGTTTACTTACTTAGAACTAAAAATGAAGCTTTCAGTAAGTTTGTATCTTTTAAAGCTGAAGTTGAAAACCAGTTTGAAAAAAAAATTAAAATTCTTAGGTCTGATCATGGGGGTGAATACACCTCTGCCGAGTTTGACTCCTTTTGTGAATTGCATAGCATTATACATGAGGTAATTGCTCCTTATGCTCCTCAACAGAATGGGGTAGCAGAAAGAAAAAATAAAACATTTCTTGATATGATTAATGTTATGTTAGGTAGCTCTGGTTTATCTGATAATTTATGGAGAAAAGCCCTTCTTTCTGCATGTCATATTTTAAATAAAGTTCCTTTCAAAAAGACTGATAAGACCCCTTATGAACTTTGGAAAGGTAGAAATCCATCTTTGAAATATTTTAAAGTGTGGGGGTGCCTTGCTAAAGTTTCTGTCCCTCCTACTAAAAAAAGAAAATTGGGACCCAAGACCGTAGATTATGTATTTTTGGGATATGCCCAAAATAGTATTGCTTATAAATTTCTTGTAATTAAGAGTGAGGTAAACGGTATTGATGCTAACACAGTCATGGAATCTAGGGATGCTACATTTTTTGAAGATGTTTTTCCATTGAAAAATAAAATTCCTAGATCTTCTATTTCTACACAAGTCCCTGGTGTAACCTCTAGTTCAAAACCAGAGGAGATTACCCCAGTAGAACCCAGGAGAAGTAAAAGAACAAGACGAGAACCAGACCTAGGTGAAGGTTTTTTCACCTACCTTGTTGAAGAGGACCCTATCTCTTATCAAGGGGCTATGTCCTCAGTTGATTCCTTGTTTTGGAAAGAGGCCATAAATAGTGAAATTGATTCTATTTTATCAAATAGAATTTAGGATTTGGTTAACCTTCATGCAGGTTATAAACCAATAGGTTGCAAATGGATCTTCAGAAAGAAGTCAAGACCTGATGGGTCTATTGAGAAATTCAAAGCCAGGTTAGTGGCTAAAGGGTTCAAACAAAGAGAAGGGGTAGACTTTTTTGACACTTACTCTCCTATTACAAGAATTGCTACTATTATAATATTGATAGCCATTGCATCTATTCATAAACTGTTTATTCATCAAATGGATGTAAAAACTGCATTTCTGAATGGAGATTTACAGGAAGAGATCTATATGGAACAACCTGAAGGGTTTGTTGTTCCAGGGCAAGAATGCAAGGTATGCAAATTAATTAAATCTCTCTATGGGCTGAAACAAGCGCCAAAGCAATGGCATGATAAATTTGACAATGTAATTCTATCATATGATTTTGTTATTAATGATTCTGATAAATGTGTATATAACAAAACTATTGGTAGCACTTGTGTAATATTATGCCTGTATGTTGATGACATTCTTATTTTTGGTACTGACATGGATATTATTTATGATATCAAATCATTCCTGTCTCAAAATTTTGATATGAAAGATTTAGGACTTGCTGATGTAATTTTAGGACTTAAATTAAGTCGCACTTCTGAGGGAATTGGTATCTCCCAATCTCACTATATAGAAAAGGTTCTAAAAAGATTTAACTATTTTGATTCTAAACCTGTAAGCACTCCATATGATGCAAGTATCAGGTTAAAGAAGAATAAAGGAGACAGTGTGGCTTAGTTGAAGTATTCTCAGCAAATCGGATGCCTGAACTATATTGCTAATCGTACCAGACCTGATATTTCCTACGCAGTAGGAAAGCTTAGTCGGTACACTAGCAATCCGAATAGTTCACATTGGACTGCCTTAGAACTGGTAATGAGATACCTAAAGGGCACGATATCCCATGGATTATTCTATGGAGGATACCCATCTGTATTAGAAGGGTATACTGATACAAACTGGATCTCCGATACAGATGAGACCAAAGCCACAAGTGGATATGTATTCACATTGGGTGGAGCTGTTGTTGCATGAAACTCTACCAAGCAGACCTGTATTTCTAGATCTACTATAGAGGCAGAATTTATAGCTCTTGACCTCACCAGTGAGAAAGCAAACTGGCTTAGGAATCTGGTAACAGATATTCCTCTGTGGAGCAAACCAGTTCATGTTATCCCTGTACACTGTGACAGCCAAGCAACAATAGCAAAGGCTCAAAGGACAAGTTATAATGAAAAATCCAGACATATACGTCCGAGGTACAATCGAGTGAAGCAATTGCGATCCAGTGGAGTAATTGCAATTGACTTCGTCAGATCAAAGAACAATCTAGCAGATCCTCTAACTAAAGGGCTCTCAAGGAGACTTGTGTTGGAGACGGCAAGAGGAATGGGGTTAAAGCCCATAGATTGAGTCACCTCAAAGGCAACCCAACCTTTGATTGGAAGCACCAAGAAAAGGTTCAATGGGTAACAACATAATTGATGTGTGACTGGAAACACTATATGATAGTAATTGTAAAGAACCATTCCTCTACTGTATAGTGTTGATCTGCAATAAATAAAATGATGATTGTAAAATATTAATGAATTTGTGGCTTGTAAAACAGGGTATATAAATTACAGAATACCTAGAAAGATTCACCTATTTAAGAGTGAAAGTGGGGCCGCTTTCTATGGGAACTCGGGCTGTTCTCTAGAGCTCTTATAAAATTGAGATAGCACGTGGCCGAAAAGTGCACAACTGTTGATACGATCAAATGCCTACAATGTGTTTGTGTGTATGTTGAGTTTGTACAAGTAAGATCCTAAGTTCAAGACTTAAGTCAATTTGGGTCTGTATAGATGAGATGTATAACACTAAGGTGAGGTTCAAGTCAGGAAGACACCTTCCTCTGATACACAGTGTGATTGTCCATATCTTGTTTTCCTTTCTCTATGTCCTATCGTGCTATACCTTCTTTGTTCGCTTATTGAATCATGTGGGAGATTATTAGTTTTGTTCACTCATGTGATTCAATAAAGGCAACTCTTTTGTTTAGTCCCACATAGGAAAGGAGAAGTCACTCTCCTTTCCATATATTGCTTTACCCCTGTTAGTGGGTAAGTGGGCTTTGTAGGGGATGGACTAGATCTCATCCAACCTGCGAGCGGGTGTGCGATTTAATGCGCGTTTATTAGTCGCGCAATTAGCACTTTGCACGCTTGCACGCCGCGGAACGGACACGGATAAAAAGGTAATTTCATAACTTATTTTATTTTATTTTATTTTTTATTTTCGTTGGTTTGGTCTGGTAGGTTGCTGGTCTTCCGCGGAACCGTTCTCACGTAATCCCGTTACAGAAAGAGTGGGAAAGGTTATATGAGAGATATATCCAGGATACGATCCTGAGATCTGAGAACAGAAATCAGTTTCTTCCTTCTCTCTCTCGCTCTCTGTTCGGAATGAAAGAAAATCGTACAGAGACGAAAAAGAAAAAAAAACTCCATAACCTAAATTCCTTCAAAAACTCCTCCGTCCAATCTCTTTTCTTCGGACAAGGTTGTGATCGTTCGTGGGATTCGCCACCAGGTGCACGGTGAAGTGGATCGAAGGATTCGTTGTATCTCGGGGATAGATCGCCAGGAACCCGCTGCACTGTTCGTGGGACGAAATTCTATTCTAAGGATAGCGTATAACGTGTCTCGAATCCTCTATTATTTCCTATCTTTAATTTTACATCTTCCAATTTGCATCCTTTAAGAATTTTCCAAAAGTAACTTCTTATGATTAGCCGACCCGCCCCACCAAAATTGGTTTTGAAATTGAGATATAGTCTTTGTCACTTGTTTAGGGAGAAGGTAAGAGGAGAAATAGTAGGTGCGTAATGAAGATAAGGTAGCTTTAATAAGAGTCGTTCTACCCGCATGCGAAGGCAATTTTCCTTCCAACCCTTGAGTTTGTAATGACATGAATCTGTTGAGAATGGGACACGTCCTATAAGCCTTCCGACGTCGTGTCTAAGAGTGCCCGCAGTGGATACATTAGACCAACCCACCTGAGATAACTAGCCCCTGTCTAACGAACACCAAGTACAGATAAAGACAAGTATATGGCAGTGACTACGTCACCTGGACAAATCGCAACATTTATAACTCATATGAAATTACAAGATTGACAAAATCAATGTTGAACCATTTGCCCTAATAGATTCAACCCCCTCACCACACTCAAGAAGGAAAGAATGAGATTACAATTGAAATCACTCACCAACCCGTAGCATGCACAACGACTCCTCGATCAGATCTCTTTCTTCCTTCTGTCTTGGATAGCGAAGTCCTAAGAGCAAAGCATAGACTTTCTCTTAGATTTTCTGTGGACGAGCACGCTGAATCCCCAATTTGTGCTATCCTTTGTGCCTCCACCCTCCTCCTATATTTATAGGATGAGAAATCATATTTTAGATTATAATAGAATTTCTTAAATAGAAAACTTAAAATAAGAATCATATTCCACCTAAAATAGTCCAACACCAAGTATGGACGTCCAAATATGGTCAAATTAAATATTTGATACAAATTTAAAATCTAATCTAATCTTATATTTAAAGTCGATTTTTAAATTATATCAAATCAAATCTTTTACCATATTTGGGATCCAAAATTTACCAAATTCAGACTGGACCCCAACAATCTTCCCCTCCAGTCTAATGAGAGGGTGTTGACCCCATGGCTTCTTAACTGGACTCCATGTCTGTCGTCCCACATCAGAGTTCCTGCTATCCCATACTACTGATCTCATATCCCCCGAGTTACTTTGCATCTTCCTTCGTCTCAAGCTCCTCGACTGTCACGTCGACGCTAGCTGCCATGCGTAGCACCTTATGTACCACTGGAATCCTGCCGACATCAATGACACGGTTGAGACCAAAGTTTTTGACTATCAACCTCATCGTGAGTCTTGGCTGTCTATCCCCGACTTTCGTCTTCCACCGAAACGTGTTAACGTTCCGACGAGCTTCTTCACCCTTGGCTGGCCTAACCAAGCGGACGGTGTGATTATCCCGAGATTCGAACTCCTGAATCTGTCTACCTTCGTGTCCGAACTTGAAGCTCCCCCATAAACATACGTCATCGAGCAAAATATCACGCACTGTACATGTTGTCGATGACCCACAGCTCCCTCGAAAGTATGTGAATGGTGACGCTCCCGCCTCAAATTGAGTTTGCTGCAAACCTTGATCTCATCTCTGGACTCGAACTGCTAAAACCAATGTCGTTCCGTAAAGCTTTGGCAAACCACTCGTCGCAAAAATTGGATCCGTGAAGCAACCCCCACCTGGAGACTGACCAGCCATCATGGGACCGACATACTGACCCTCAATCTTCGGTTCATCACCATTCGTCGCTTTGTCTCGATGAATCGTATCCTCCATAATCCTCAAAGTATCTCGAAGCCCCTCCTCAGCAAGTTTTTGACGATCAAACTCCTGTCGAATATCCCTCGAGCCTCCATCCGATGTCTGTGACATGCCTGTACAACTCAGCGGCTTAAGCTTGTACATGCCACAACATAAATCTTTTTTAGCCAGCTGTTGGGAACCCATCGTAATCATCCAATCTTTGTCCCCAAATAAACTGCGACAGCCATCATCCGTCAACCTCCCTACCGAAACCAAGTTATAGCGCAAACTCGGTACATGTCGCACATCCTTGAAAATGAGCTTCTCACCAAGCTCCGTTGTCAAGTACACATCACCGATGCCTACAACTGCAGTCGTCCCCTTGTTACCCATCTTCACACGTCCAAACATGCCACCTTGGTATGACGTGAAGATCCTCCTATATGGAGTGGCGGGATACAATGCCCCCGTGTCCATGACCCAACCGCCATCATAACACATGCCACAAGGTTCCTCTTCGCCGATTGCTACGATAATAAGATCTCCCATAGCCATGAGATCCTCCTAATCATCCTTACCTTTAGCCTTCTCAGCTTTGAGCTTCATGCAGTTCCTCTTGATATGACCTATTTGCCACAGTGATAGCATCCCTTATTTGTGGTCCACAGTCGCAAGATCCCGAGAACTTTCCCTGTCCTTGCTTGTGACTTGGGTCTTTCCTTCCCGTAGATAGCCACCAAAATGGACTCCTGCGATGATACCACTTGCTTATGCCGGATCTCCTCGTTCAACAAGCTGCTTTTGACTGCCTCAATCGTGATAACTCCACCAGGCGCGAAGTTACTCACCGACACTACCAACGTCTCCTAGCTTTCCGAAAGGGAACTCAAAAGCAAAAAGGCCTGAAGCTCATCATCAATTACCATCTTTATCGCAGATAGCTGATTGATAATATTCTAAACCTCGTTCAAATGTTGTACTACTGGGCACCCTCCGTGTATTATGAGTTGACGAGTTGGCGAATCAATACGCTTTGTTGCCAGTCGTATTCGTTTCGTACATCAAATACAGCTTCTCCTATAATGCTTTATCGAACCCTCCATGGACACGTGATAAAACACCGAGTCGTCCAGCTAATGGCAGATGAATCCAATGGCCTTTCGATCCAGTCATTTCTAGTCTTCAGCAGCTTTGTCTGATGGCTTAGCGTTATCGTCCTCTAATGGACTATGCAAGTTCTTGCACCAGAGTAGATCCTCTATCATTGGCTTCCAAATATGTTACGCCCCAGTCCCAAAATACATAGGACTAGGAATACGTAAGCATGCCAGCCGAATGTATATGGCAACTCCAATATATGGATACCATAATACACACGTACGCTATAATATAAATGTTAACTCACATGTGGTATAAATATTGTCACAAATCATAGGACATAACTAAATCTCATCCACAGAATCAAATAGAAATAAATAATCAATCTACTATATAACTGAATCTCAATATGAAGTATCAGAGAATGATATCGAGTGAAAACAAATTCACTACCAAACTAGAATATAAGGGAAACCACATAAGAACATCTAATGAACAATGAGACTCAAAGAGAAGACCTCCTCAAAAGAGATAAGTAGCAAGTCCTGATCCGTGCTCCTGCAAATAGTCATGATCGTCTACACCTGGAAAGGGACCAGGTCCTCAGAGGGACGTAAAAAGATATATAGAAGCATGCCAATTTGAATATAGTAAACATGCATAATAGGTAGAAAATATATAAGTACGCTGCACATGACAATCTATATGAATGTATAATGAGGACAACTTTTTGACGTATGGGCATGGGTAGGCTACTCTATCTAATCTCACAACTCACACACACGTCAGAGACATCATCAGTCGTCATACCGTGAGGGTAGCGACCATCGTGACACCATCAGCCGACATACGGCGAGGATAGCGACCATCGGACACGACTACCATAGTACATGCTAGTTACTATGGTTTACAAGAGTGGTTATAGCCCATACGCCTACTGATTCTCCTCCCCTCCCATGATAATATGTGTCAAGTGTGTGTCAACATATATATAGTATATAATTATGACAAAAAAAAATACACATGCAATGAATATATGAAAATATAATAAGTATGCAAAGTACTATAAGCAATTTGGCAAGGTATCTTGCCTGGTAAAAAAGTTGGAAAGTGTACGGGTCCAGACGTCAGGCACAATGGATCAGAACTATGGCATCAGAATGAACGTCTCTGGATGCTGAAATAAATATCACCAACGTTCCCAGAATAAGCGAGATAGCTAGAAAATACTACTTTTTTGTCCAATTTGGACACAGGGGTAAAATGATAATTTTTGGTCAAAGCGGGGTCCACAAGTGGGCTACTTTGCACCGAAAAGTGTGTCAGAGGTAAAGTTCTCTAAATGGGACAAATTATAGGTCAAAAAAATTTTAAACGTCAATATGAACTCAACGGTATGTCCAATTTTGGATTACGGTCAGCCGATCACAAATTCGTCCTTAAAGTCAATCGTAGGGCTCGCAAATAGGCGGCTTGGTCAACTGTCTCGGAATCGCGTGAAACTTGGGTCACAGGACCATCGTGATACCACGAATCCAATAGCGCAAGTTTTGTCATATTTCGACGAGCATACACAAAATTGTGCGATATTTTACAAAAGTCGTGATACGGGGACTTTTTACGGATACGGGTTGATTCCGCTAAAGTCCACATGTTAGGATATATCATACGCACCTTTTGATGCAATTGGCACGCCATTAGGCGGTCTTGTTTGGCGGGACGTGCTCCGTATCATAATTTTTAATATTTTAAAATAAGTTTTTTGTCGATTTGGAGGTTGAATAATTTTACACATAGAACAAATTAACAAAAACTAAAAGAATAGAAAAATTCTTGGTTATATGGAGAAGAAAAACCCTTTTATTTGTTTCCAAAAATAATAAACAAATTGATGACAAATTGGGTGTGAACATGAGATTTTGGATTCAAAATTCTGAACTGTTTTGGTTAGTTTTTCGGTCATTTTTCGGTCGATTTTTTGACCAATCCGGGACACGAAAACTCGTACCGCTTGGATAAAAATCCTAGAGGGTTAGGTTGTGAACGTACATGAACAAATCGCTCGAGAAAAGGATGAGAGATGAGAGAGTTACATCACCTTGAAGATCGGAGAAAAACTGTGCACATGCGGATGGTGGCGGCGGCGATTCCGGTGGGCTGCAACGGCGGTCTGGGCGCGGGGGCGATGGTCGTCGGATCTAGGGTTGGGGTTAGGGTTTATGCATGGGCTCATATATATATATATATATATATATATATATATATATATATATATATATATATATATATATAGAGAGAGAGAGAGAGAGAGAGAGAGAGGAAGAAGGGTCTGGAGTTCACGGGTTCTGTGGTTTGATGTGAGGGAAAAGGGAATTAGGATTTAGCTAAGGGGGTGTTGGCTGTGGGATTGGGTAGTTAGGTTAGGGATTAGTTTAGGGTTATTATTAGGATTATTGTTAGTATTTATCTTTATTTTTCTTTTCATTCCTTTTTTTCTTTTCCTTTTTGCTTTCTTTTTTTTTTCTTTTTTTATTTCTTTTCTTATTGTTTATTATTACTAATACTATTAATATTAATCTTATTATTATTATTATCATTATTACTATTATTATTATTATTATTATTTATATATATATATACGAGGTTAAAATCCCAAAATAATATTGCACACCAAATAAATTCTACAAAATTATTTTGTAAGGCTTTAATAAAATTCTACACTCAAAATATTTTATAAAATATTTTAATATTAATAATTAGATATTTATCTAGTTATAATAAATTAAATAAATGTATTATCTAATTAACTAAGTAAATAAATAATGTTTATCCATAAAATAGGTAATTGTAAATAATATGCACATCTATAAAAGAAAAATTGTCTAACTTGGCACGAAAAATTATGGGATGCTATTTGTAGGAAGTTGGGGTTGAAAAATAACCACAAATAAATTATATATATAATATCTAAATATTTAACCATTAATTTATGGTCGTTACACTAATGTCATACTAACACCAAGGAGTCAAATTTTTGTACCACGAAAAGATCCTACAGGTAGTATCTCCTATGTAGGCAACTTTCTATGAAGCAAGATACCGATTTTGGGGCCATCCTATATTATTAATGTCCAAACCACGGTGAAGTGTCCTAATAAATTTATTGGATTTTAATTAATTAAAAGAAAGTCTAAAACAAATACAGGAAATACAAAATACACACCAAATACCTATTTTTGGGGTGAGGGGGTTTACAAAATCGCCTAATTCTCCCTTGTGAGGGTGATCATAAGAGTGTTCATCTGCTCCATAGACATAGTTGCCAGAACCAAAATCAGGAGCTTTGATAACAGATGTTGGGAATCGGACACGCCCTGCAAGCGTTCCAACACCATGTCTGAGAACGCCCGCAGTAGAAACTTTAGGCCAACCCACATGAGATAACCAACCCATGTCCAACGAACACCAAGCACAGATAAAGATAAGTATATTGCGGTGACTACGTCACCTGGACAAATATCAACATTTATAACTCAGGTAAAATTATAAGATTGACAAAATTAATGTTGAACCATTTGCCCTAATAGATTCAACTCTCTCACAACACTCAAGATAAAAAGCAAGATATTATAATTGAAATCACTCACCAACCCGTAGCAATCTCCCTAAGCGAAGACGATGACTCATCGATCATATCTCTTTCTTCCTTCTATCTTAGATGGCGAAGTCCTAAGAGCAAAGCACAGACTTTCTCATAGATTTTCTATAGACGAGCACCCTAAATCTTTAACTTATGTTATCCTTTGTGCCTCCACCCTCCTCCTATATTTATAGGATAAGAAATCTTATTTTGGGTCATAATAGAATTTTCTAAATAAAAAATGTTAAAATAAGAATCATATTCTACCTAAAATAGTCCAACACCAATTATGGACGTCCAATATGGTCAAATTAAATATTTGATACAAATTTAAAATCTAATCAAATCTTACACAACCTAATAGATCCTTTAATAAAAATAAGGGTAAGAAGCAAATTTTTTTCATCTCTAAATGTACACCCAATAGATTATTTGATCCATATTAATGTAATATGGCCAGATGTTGATTACCAGCCCTTATGATTCGAAGAATACACATTAATTCTTGAGCTCCGCTATTATCCGCTACATTCAAAAGAGTCTAAGGTTGAATCATATTATTTTTATTTGAATCTGTTATTTTAATGCAAAGAATGAGGAAAAAAAGAAATAGTATTTGTCTAAAAACCAGAAAAGAAATAAGATTTAATGAAGATTTTCAAATTATATCAAATCTTTGATCATATTTGGGCTCCAAAATTCTCCAAATCCAGACTAGACCCCGACAGAATCAAGCATTTTAGAAAATATAGAAATTCTAGCTTTCAAAAGTAATAAATGGTAACCTAGGTATCTATATTTATTATCCATAAGATTTAAACAAAGTATATCTAGATATATTTGTCTCATATAGATATTAGATTGCGAGGGAATATAATCAAAGATTTGTCAAAGTTGATTTCTTGTCCTATCTGTCACGACCCGCACCCAAAAAATCGGACATGAGTCGTGGGTACGTCCAGCCTACGCCGCAGAATCGGCGGTAGAACGCTGTCTAGGTCCATTCTAGGTCACAATATCTATAATAACTCACAAAACCTGTCAATATAACCTCTCCAAAAGGAGGGCAACCACGCAATATATATGAATACTCAATCACAATAACTAGGGGAAGAGTAAAAGCACGATAAGATATCACAAAGAAACAAGAACCAAAGATAGCAAGACAATATCCAATATACAGTCCAAGTCTAAAGTCTACAACATCTCACAGTAGTAAAAATAATAAATACAGTCATCCAAAAATAGTAACTAGGAACAACCCAGGGAAATCCACCTAGCTATACTAGGGTGCTAACGGCGTCTCCTCAGCTGGGACAGGCTCCTCCTCAAAATCTGGGTCGCAACACTCCTCGACACCTGGCCCGTAGAAGGTCGGGCAAATATCCTCAGGATCCTCTAGAAAAAATATGCCCAGTCAGAACTGGAGAGAAGTACATAACTCTGAAAGAAAATCCAAATACATGGTAAGGTGTATATGACTAGCAAGAAAGGTATACATGATGCACAGGAAAATAAATACAGGGTAGAACTGATAAAGTAACTGCAATGTAAATCTGGGGAACAATA
This sequence comes from Iris macrosiphon, assembly GCA_036927795.1. Classification (NCBI taxonomy): domain Eukaryota; kingdom Viridiplantae; phylum Streptophyta; class Magnoliopsida; order Asparagales; family Iridaceae; genus Iris; species Iris macrosiphon. The sequence continues at coordinate 160,583,100 of JAYESA010000012.1, forward strand.
CAAGTAGTAGAGAAGTAACTGCATGTGAGAAAATAGGAATACTAGCTAAGTGTCTTGAGCACAAGTTCGTTATGTGGTCGGCTTAGGTTGCACATGAATAATCTACGATAACTCCGTTATGCGTGAGTTGCATAACCGACATACACATGAATACTGTTTGGCTTTGATCACATAACCAACTCCTACTCCCCTCCCCCACTAATACTCTTGGATTCAACCACGACACGCTACGTACATGATAAATAACTCGCACACATGAAGATGAGAGCACACGAAGCACATGATAGCACATAATAGCACATGAGAATCAATACCCGAAGCACATGATAAAATACACATGATAGAGTACCGGCTGAACACGGTAAGGGGGATAACATCTCATGACGGGATCCAACTAGTACCAGCTCGTGAAACAATATGTCAGAATTAAGTATTACTGTTCTAGAACAGGTGATATATACGCTATCATGAAATGGAAACAATCAGAGGTAGGTACTCACCTGACGTCCTGAGAGTTAAACAGATACAAAATAACTAAAAACAAGCTTCTAGGATTATTCTAGGTCGAACGGGTCAAACCGATAAAATTTGGGTCAAAAAGTTAACCCGGGGTCCATAAAGTCAACTCTGGGTCAAAACTAGGTCAAACGTTAACTTTTACGGTCAATGAGAGCAATTATGGTCAACTCTAGGTCAAACTAGGATGCCCCTAAAATTTTAGGTCAAAACTAGCTCATTAAGCTAGTAAACCCTCAAACTCGCCTCCTAGAGATACTGGGATACCCTCGGTATCCGATACCTCGACCTAAGCTACACACCCCGCTTATACCCACTAAAACATATGCTAACACACGTAAATATATACGCATATACATATAAAAATAACTCTAAAACCAAACCTAGGCAAACGCTCAAAAACTCGTCCCGATACCCAATACCTTGGGTATCCCAAGGTATTGAGATACCTTGATATCTCACCGTCCATTGCTCAAATGAAGATAATTAAAATGTTTTTGACCTAAAGTATATTAGGAATAGAATAGTAGCCAAAAAGGAGAATATTGTCTATAAATAAGAGGTAAAAATATAGTGAATTGGAATGTCTATTGATTTTGATACCGGAGAATAGATTATTTCTTTCCATGATATGGATGTATTTGGAAAGGAATTCACTACACATGATGAAAAGATATGGGGATAAAATACACCCTTGACGAATACCACAACCTAGGAGAAAACTTTGGGTAGGAGAACCATTAACCAAAATAGAGAATGTAATTGTGGTGACACATTGCATGATAATATCATGTGATTTCCTAATGGTCCCGTGGAAGGCCTGACTAATAACATCCTAGCTAAGCATGTCATAGGCCTTGGACATATTAAGCTTTAGAGCGAAGACACTCTTATTAGGACTGGATTTGGATATATAATGAACGAGTTCTTGAGAAATGATTATGTTGTCATTGAATTGCCTCCCAGGAACAAAAGCATTTTAAAAAGGGGATAAAGCTATTTAGGAGAGGTCATAATCTTATTACAAGTACCTTAATAATTATTTTGTAGAGGATATTGCATAGTAAAATCGGTCAAAAATATAAAGGGGAGATTAGATTTATATCTTTGGGGATCAAAGCAATGTAAGTATGATCCACAGTTGGAGGTATTGAACTGGATTGGAAAAAAGTTTGGATAAGATTAATTACCTCAATTCCTATGACATTCCAACATTGTTGACAGAACAGTGCACATGAAACACATCATGACCCGAGAATTTGGAGCGGCATATTGTCACGCCCCAATCTCCCGCAAGCTCAATCGTCCCCGCTGAACGTGAATCACCACGTTGCAGCGCTCCCGCAGGACAATCGTTCTCATCGGGACGTGATGTCGTACGAGCATGGAGTTGCGCTCGCATAAGGCGATGTTGTCAAATACCAATGTTATCATCAAAATGACCAAGTTGCAGCGAAAGTCAAGTATTGTGTACCAAGCACACATCAGAGTATACGCAGCGAAGCTCTCGATAGGGTCCAAATAAAATTACCACAAAGAAGATTGCCGCAAAGGCGATGTAATACTTATACCCTTTCTTTAGATCACAAAGGTACTTACCGTTCATACATTATGCCCCGTATATCCAAGCAGCGCCAATACACCTGTGTACCTGAAATAATGCCCACAAATATGGGTCAGTACATAGCCGTACTTGTGAGAGAGGTAACCTACTCGTCTAAGCCGAAACTAAGTAGAAAAGTTAATGCAAACAGTTATATGGTGATCTTTCTAGTTGAATCCTAAATTTATTTCATGGCAAAGGTATGACAAGTTAAGAAAAACTGTAAAGCAGGTTAAGCATGCAAGCATTCAACTCAAGCCAATATATACAAGCAGATATATCCAACTCAAAAGGAAACTAGCCTGCAAACCGTCATACTCAAACCCAAGAAACGCAGAAACCTATCGAACTATAATCCAAGCCTCAATATCCATCCTTAAACCAAACCACAATCCAAGCTTTATAATTCAATCTTCGATATGCACACTCTTGTCGAGGCAAGGTGGCCGCCGCCTACACGAAAAGCACAAACCAAACTAAAACAAAGTAAACCAACTCTTATCTATATGAAGTCGCTGGCTAAGCCATAAAGGACTGTTCAACTGGAGTTCTACTCGATCCAGCGCTGAGTAGCTAGCCCACCTAGTCGTATCAAATTGTCGGTATCACGCCCAAGGCACGTTACCAATTTGCTTCCTCCATGGCCGAACGGTCCCGGTGTCCCGGAGCCTTCTCGATCGAGAAAACCAAACCCTGTGCGCAACAGGTAATCCGTGACCGATGCAAACTCCAAGTAGGTATGACGAGAGAATCGAGCATTCTCGCCCCACCAAATTATCTAGTCTCAATCCAACCAACTATCCATAACCATTCTCCAACTAATATCCTAAGGCACCATCTCAAGTAATCCCCATAGGCACTATGTCGCTTCTCGACACAGTGTTCCAAATGGTGCAACACCCCTCGCTCAGAACAATCCCGTGGTACAATGCCCCAATAGTGGCACAATGCCCTCACCGATGTAGTTGACCGGTTTTGAACCACAACTGCACACTTTGCATGACAAAGTGCCCAACTGATACTCGTGTACGGATGCACGCTCGCCCGCCCGAATTACCTTGATGTTCCAACCAAGATATATAATTTTAACTCTTTTTTAACTGCCCCAAATATAATCTAACTCTAGCTCCAACTGCCCCAATGCAAAACCAACTCAAGCCACAAATCTATCCAAGAAAACGACGTACACTCTATGCACGCCATAGTGTAGTAACTTCCAAGTTCTAGTTCAACTGTTCAAGCCTTTACGTTTGTCCCATATTATTAGGCATGAAGGAGTAGAGAAAAAGGGATATAGCCTACTCACCAAGTCTGATTCCGTTAAGCATCATGTCCTACCGATACAGCCGATCCCTTAAATCCATGGTCCGATGCAAAGCATGATCTACTCAATTGGTATGACCGTGCGAGCAGGCCGTGCTCTCCAAATCATCCGACTGATCGGACTAAGGAAGATGGCATTATCGCTCCAATTATGTTATCCCAGTAGTGCTCTAAACGAACATCTGATTCCATCAAACTCTGTTTGCGATCTGCACATGAAACCAACTCAAACCAATACTTGTTCCCAAACCCAACAAATTAAAATATAACCAACTATTGTCTCATTCGATCTGACTCAGCGTAATGTATCGTGCGGTTGCAAGATGTTATGTAATATACCACTTAGAATCAGGTTCGTCCCCGAACCATACTAGTATCCATTCTTTACTAGCATGTCGTATGCCCAATTCATAATTATGCATTATGCAACTCACATTCTCTCGATCCAGACTCAGCATCTCGCTCCATGTTGAACGCTCGCACAAATTCTATTTTCCCACATCCTCCTTGCAGCTCAATATGAATTCAACATATCGCTTAGTTTTGGATCATACACATATTTAAGGTATCCCTGAAATACATGTATTTCTGCCGAGCTTAGCGATAGCGAATTTGAATAAGTTACAAGGGTATCTTTATGTTCAAGGCATTCATTCACTTTACTCCCAATTGAAACAATCATGACTTTTATTCCAACATATTCTCACAAGCGCTATCCTCAAGTATGATGATTTTCTACTGACGATCTTCCCACCTGACTCAAATTCGTTCGTGTTCCAACTCAATCCATCCAACTATTTCTGAATCCATACTAACACCGTCCAAACTCAACCAACAAAACTCTAGCATGACTCCAATCGTACCATATTCTGCAAGTACTATCTCCAAATATTATCTCATGCTCCGAACGATCATCATAACTGATACTACCACAGCTAGACGACTTATCCATATATCAAACTATGCTCTTAGATCAACTCAGCCCAACACCTCTTCCTCAATCTCAATACCTCACTGGGTGAACATCTATATTGAGGTTCATGTGATCCACGAAGATTTTGCCGCCATGCCATAGGGATAGTATCATGACAATTTTAACGTGGACACACTCGCCATAATTCCTAGGTCGTTCATGGAATAGTTCTTCGTGTTGCTTCCACTTCCTCGAAGCACATGATATCACCTTCGTCTTCTGTATGAGCATGCATCCCAGACTAAGTTCTGATGCATCTTGTAGACCTGAGGCACATATGTCCCTTCCAGTATTGCAATGATTGGATCTGAACGAGCCGTTGCTTTAACTTCACAAGCTAGTTTCACAGTCATCAATTTATATGAATGCTATTCCCTTCCGGGGCATGACGAGTCAGAGGTGATGCCATCTTCAAAAATCTGCAACTCCGAATCTCATCATTTGACTTAGGCCATTCCCACCATCGCTTCGATCTTTCGGCTGTATCTTCAGCTGAAGGCTATCCCAAGGATCTCTCAAATCCAACACTCAGTCACTTAGGCCAATCTCCAACACACACTACTCATATCTACTCTCGACGCATTCCTAAATGTGCCGCCGCAAGGGTCATTCTATGGGTCTACAATATTCATCTCTGATTTGGCGATCAAGTCGGTAGGGTCAGATGTCCCGAAGCTATGCTCGATAATTGTAAGTCATCACGATGGAAAGTTACTACGAATCATGCTATATCTCCTCTGTAAATCTGAGCCATAATCCAACTAATCCATCCGAATGAACTTCATGCACTACCTCTGACAAACTTGTCAACCAAACGCCACTTAACCACCTAGAGTCTTACTATCTATCCAACCCACGATTCGAGAACTGTGCTCGTTGAAACCGTCTTCCATCAATCCACCGTTCTACCCTGAATATATCCAAAATTTTGAACTGCCATGTTCGACTTCTCGCACTACCACTTGCAATAATTCCTGAACCCATATACTTGCTCCAAATTCTTATTCGTTTGCCATGTTTCACAGTACACGTCCAACTTTGCTCGAGCAGTACAATAATTTGCTCCAACGTTGCTCTCTCATTTAGCTACCTTCAAAATTCCATCTGCCACAATCCTTGATCTCGTTCCATTCCTTAGCCCATCTTGATTTTTCTATGTTCCGATTAGTCCACACACTCTCAATGACTCGTGCACGGTTCCAACATAAATCTCAAATCCATATTGCCTTTACTTGTTGTCTCAATTCGCCTCAGTACTACAAGTGTTAACTTCCAACCTGACTTAACATCAACTAGACTTGCCACATGTCCGTTTATGTCTTCCGGAGAATCCATCTACCATCGTTGCACCATTTCGCCAAATTTTACTTCCGCTAAACCATGAGTCCAACTTCTCGACCGCCAATATCCAAAATCCTTCAAGTCCGTATGAATCCATCGCATTGCTCCTCCAAACCAGATCATATTTTATTACTCAACCAACAGCTCCAAATGTGTTTCCAAAATTCGTAGTCCTTGCTCGATATCCTTCGATTCACCCATCGCTCGCTCAAGCATATCCCAACTGTTCGTTCCTCATGCTCAACTCTCTCTCTCTTTGCATTCATGAATCCTCCAAAGAACTTCCAAATCGTGCAAGCGAACTCTGATATTTAACTTTTCATCTGATCGATCTCAACTTATTTCTAATACTTTGTCTGCATCAATCCTTCTAATTTAAACACTCTTTCTATTGCTTGTTCCGTTCTTGTCCAACACTCAAGTCCAACGATACTTCCATTTGCACAAATTCGTTCTCGATTGCTCAACTCACGATTCGCTTGCTCCATTTTTTATTCTTCCTAACTCAGCCGATGTGCACCGACCAACTTATATTCCTGTTACCCGTGTTCGTTGAGGCAATTTCTTTGAGGTCTATCTAATATATTCTAATACTTTTACTCACTATGTGGTATACCATATACCACCCCGAATCAAGTTACTACTCGCATCACAATTCCTTGCACTGATCCAAGATCCGTTCGAGCCATCCCTTATGCGTGAATCATGCCATCCCCAACTCAAGTCTGACATAAAACTCAGCCAATGCATGAACCAACTAACTCTTTTATCAATCTTGTTATGCAACTTGTGCCATGTTCCATTTTCAATACTTTTAGCTATTTCTCAAACCGTCCGATATTTTTGCTATACGAGCAACCCGTGTAACGAGCTCTACCATGTAATCCAACCAAATACCCAATTGTTCCTCTCATTCGCCGAACGAGCAACTCATGCAACGCTATCCTGATATCCCCAAGCTAACTCAAACCTGCTCAGCCAATGCTCTATGTGATATACTTAGCCAAAAATTAAACTCCATCCAACATATTTCCTACACGAGCAACTCGTGCAATAATCCATTCTCATCCGATGCTTCTACTCACAATATGTCGCATAACCAATCTTGTCTGCCAACCAACTGATCCATTGATGCAATCAGAAACTCTCCCAATGACAAGCCAAGCCAACGCAACGACACCTCTCTCAACTTGTTGCACAAAAACAACAACGCCACACAACTTGCTGCACGAATGAAACAACGCCCAACGACGCTAAGCGATCTACCAAAAACCAACGAAAGCAACACAACAAAAAAAAAATATATAGCCACAACCAGCAATATATAGACTTATTGCATGAAATATCCAATGTGGCACCGAGTAGAGCCAAGAGCTAAATGACACGGAAGCTATTTAGAGTTTGTGATAAACCAAAGGATAAAGTCCGAGGAAATGAACCAGACGCTCTGATACCAATATGTCAGCCCCAATCTCCCGCAAGCTCAATCGTCCCCGTTGAACATGAATCACCACGTTACAGCGCTCCCGCAGGACAATCGTTCTCATCGGATGTGATGTCGTACGAGCCTGGAGTTGCGCTCGCACAAGACGATGTTGTCAAACACCAAAGTTATCATCGAAACGACCAAGTTGCAGCAAAAGTCAAGTATTGTGTACCAAACACACATCAGAGTATACGTAGTAAAGCTCTCGATAGGGTCCAAATAAAATTGCTTCAAAGGCAATGTAATACTCTTGCTCTTTCTCTAGCCCAAAAAGGTACTTACCGTTCATACATTATGTCCCGTATATCCAAGAAGCTCCACTACACCTGCGTACTTGAAATAATGCCCACAAACGTGGGTCAGTACACATCCGTACTGGTGAGCGAGGTAACCCACTCGTCTAAGTCGACACTAAGTAGAAAAGTGAATACAAACAGTTATATGGTGATCTTTCTAGTTGAATCCTAGATTCATTTCATGACAAAGGTATGACATGTTAAGGAAAACTGTAAAGCAGGTTAAGCATGCAAGCATTCAACTCAAGCCAATATATAAAAGCAGATATATCCAACTTAAAAGGAAACTAGGTTGCAAACCGTCATACTCAAACCCAAGCAACGCAAAAACCTATCGAACCATAATCCAAGCCTTAATATCCATCCTCAAACCAAGCCACAGTCCAAGCCTTATAATCCAATCTTTGATACGCACACTCTTACTGAGGCAAAGTGGCCGCCGCCTACAGGAAAAGCACAAACCAAAATAAAGCAAACCAACTATTATTTATATGAAGTCACTGGCCAAGCCATAAAGGACTATTTAACTGCAGTTCTACTCGATCCAGCGCTGAGTAACTCGCCCACCAGGTCGCATCAAACTATCGGCACCGCGCCCAAGGCACGTTACCAATTTGCTTCCTCCATGGCCGAACGGTCCCGGTGCCCCGGAGCCTTCCCGTTTGTCACTACCACATCCTAAAATAGGAGTAATTTTGTTATTTTATATATTATAAGTATTATGTGTATTTATTTTAAATAATTGCATGCTATGTGTATTTATATATACTATATGTATAGTGTTCTTTAATGCATGAGTTAGTAAACTAGACCTAGAAGCCCACTAGATGAACCCCTAACCGAATTATAGGATCATGAATTTTAATTAGCATTTTTGGGATTTAATTATGGAGGTTTTAATTAATTACCGTAATTTTATTTAATTATTGTGCCTTACCGTTGTTTCGATATTTGGAGCACTACCCTAGCTTTTGCCTTCCAACAAATTTCATACCCTTGTCCTAGACATGCCCGTCTTCCATTCTAACATTTGTGTAACTCATAAATATGCTCTCTTGTGCTTTATTTTAGTTGCATAATATTCGTCGCAGACGTTCATTCTTAATTCCAAATAAATCCAACTTTGCATCTTTGTGCGTTCCAAACGAAATTGGAGACACAATCTCGACCCATTTTGTGCAATCCAAATTATCTTAATACTCTACTTTGAGTCCTCTATGTCCATGACACTTGTGTCCCACCTAATTTTAGTCCCATGTACTTTTAATTAATTTTAGAACACCTATTGCATTAATTTTAATTAATTTAATCCAAAAACTCCACTTTGTATAATTTTCTAATTGTTGGGCACTTTTATGCAAAAGTGCATTGAGGTGTCCACACCCCATTGGACCAACACATGAAGAAACTCCATTTTCCTTCATGTAAATTTTTTCCATAATTTTTGGAGTGCGTAACACTCAACATCAACCCTCATTAAACCTTGGCCCTCCATTTTGAAACAATGTAATCCTAGCCCTCCAAATATCTACATGTAAAGTCAAGCCCTTTTTCCAAGGAGGATGTTGACCAAGCCCTCCTTTTTAGGTTAACCTCAAACCCAACCCTATTTCCCACACACACACTTACACACACACAACACACACACACACACACACACACACACACACACACACATATATATATATATATATATATATTGCTTTTTTTTTTATTCCCATCACAAAGAACCTATTCCTAGTCGTAACCTTCCCCATCTCCTGTTCACCATCTCCCTCTCCCTGTTCCTGCCGCCACCCTCCGCCTCTGCAACCGACGGAGCCCGGCGAGCAGACCACCCTCACCACCACGACATATTCTCCGAGTCCACCCTTCTCTCCTCTGTTCCCTACCAGAGCCACCGTCGAAGACCGAAGCAGCCCCATCACCGCTGCCAAGTCCTCCATCCCCTCCGGTCATCTTCCCCGATCTTCTCTCGCCTGAGACTCCCCGAACCACCACCTCTCCTTCTTGTTATCTCCATCTCCTCCACCCGCCTGACTTCACCTCACGACTACCCCGCCGAACTCGAGCAACCCTCCGCCATCTCCTCCGGTCTGAACCACCACCTCCCATCGTCATCACCCTCATCCTCCTTGCCTGAACCGCCTCTCCATCGACCACAGCGGCTAAGCAGCCGACTGCAGCACCCTCTCCCTCTCTTCTCCGATCTCCTCTACTTCAACCCCTGACCCAACCGTCACCACTCGCTTGAACACCCATGTCGACCCCGCCTCTACACTACCCCGTTCTCCCCCTCTTTCCTATCCTCCTCCTCGCTTGAGCCATCGAGCTCCGACAGCCTCAGCATCACCATCATCATCATCAATCATCGTCATCATCATCATCATCATCACCAATCATCACCTTCATCATCAACATCGTCGTCATCTTCGTCATCTTCGATCTCGTGCACGTACACAGGTTCGAACTGTCCTCTCGTGATTTTATGTACACATGTGTAATTGGTATATATATATATATATATATATATATAATTAAATGCTAGTTAGGACTATATATATATATATATATATATATATTTGTATATGTACTGTGAGACCCTAGTGTTAATTATGGATATTCCATAATTACATTGACCATGTGACCCTGAGACTTGTGAGTTGACTGCCTTATGTATACTGACGTACTGGCGAGACCTGTGTTAGTATTCGACTGTCTGATTTTGCACAGCAATTCCAGACTTGACACCAGTGCAGTTAGACGCACATTCGACCCTGTTAGTTGACCAGTGTCACCCTAGTATATTCCTGAGTTCCGTATAATTATGGTTGTGTATGTGTTAGTGAAGTAGCTGATGCTGTATTGTATTATATTATATGTATATAAGACCATTGGATTATTCTGCGAGACTTCAGGAGCAGGACATTGGTATTGCCAGCTAAGGACCCCAAGCAAGTACATTCTCTGATAAGTTTTGTTATTTAATAATTTCTATAATTCAAGTATTTAGAAATGTTACATCTGATTCTTGACACTGTGCTATATTGACTAGTATATAGATTGGATATTTAGTCATGAGATGTCATATTGGTTATCGCATTGATATTGTACACGATATTGATATTAGACATTAATATTAGACATTGTACATGATATATTAGATATTGATCGTGTATCATGACGTGCCATGGTTGGATCCACAGTACTAGTTGGGGGCGGGGAAATTACTAGTGAGAGATGTGATCAAATCCCTATCGTACAAGTGTAAAATATTGTTAAGTGTTAATCATACACCTCACGTATGATTAGCCAGGCCATGTAGCTATCGAACAAGTTTCTAAGTCGATCATATTTCGAAACTACTATTTCAAACACTTAGAATAGTTATAGTTCTCTATTTTAGTTCATATACTACATCACTCGTATATGATATTGTACCTCATTCTCTTCATTTCATATATGCACTGACTGTATTATATTGCCTATATTGCATGTTCCCTTTATTTTGCCATTGTATTTATTTATTGTATAAACCCCCTCACCCAAAATTAGGCCCACCTGGCTTAGAAAGAGAAACTGTGGCTAGTTTGAATCCAATTAGAAATAGAACACAGTATTTTATTTAATTGTCCAATATTTATATCACTTAGCGCACCTTACCGTTGCTTCGATAATTTGAGCACTACACTAGCCATTGCCTTCCTACCAATTTTACATTCTTGTCCTAGATGTGCCCGTCTTCCGTTCTAACCTTTGTGTAACTTATAATTATGCTCTATTGTGCTACATTTTAGTCACACAATATTCATCGCGGACATTTATATTTAATTCTAAATAATTCTAACTTTGTATCCTTGTGCGTTCCAATCAAAATTGGAGACACAATCTTGACCCGTTTCGTATAACCTAATTTATGACAATATTCTACTCTGAGCCCTCTATGTCCATGATACTTGTGTCCCACCTAATTTTATCCTCATGTACTTCTAATTAATTCCATAACACCTTGTGCATTAATTTTAATTAATTTAATACAATTTCTATCGTTGTGCAATTTTTTAATTGTTGGGCAATTTTATGCAAAAGTGCATTGAGGTGTCCAAACCATTGGACATGACACATGAAGAAACCTATTTTTCGTTCATATAAAATTTTTCCATGAATTTTTAGAATATGCAACGCGCAACATCGCCCCCCCCCCCCCCCATTAACCCTATCCTTACATTTTAAACAATGTAAATTATAGCCCTCCAATACCTACATGTAAGGCCAAGCCCATCCCAAGAAGATGTTGACCAAGCCCACCTACCTAGGTCAAACCCAAACCCAAAATTCTACATGTATAAATAATCCTTTTCCTATATTTTTTCCACATCAAAACCCCAAATATATTTCCTAGCCGAATACCTACACCCTCCCTTCCGGTTCATCTCCTTCTCCACGCAGCCGGAGCCCGGCCACCCGACTTTGCTTAACCACCGCACTCGCCTGAGAAGCCGGCCAACCCACTGAACCCATCCACATCGAGACAGCCCGAGCCTCCTCTCCCTTCCTCTCTGAACCGCTGCATCCCGCGCCCGACCGAAGCTGACCCCCTTCGCCTGAGCTGCTGTGCTCGATGCTACCGTACGACTCATCGACCTCTTCCCTACCTCTTGTACGACCCGCAATCTCCTCCTCTTCCCTGTCCTCCGTTGACCTCCCTCACCGAGTGTCTCCGCCAGCCTCGACCTCCATCTCCGCTCACCAACATCACCATTAACATCACCGTTACCACCAATACCTCCCCGCCTGACGAGCTGCAACCACCCCAGTCCTCTCCTCCATCCTCCTCCTCGACACCATGACCTTCGCCGCGGCCATCTTCCCCGCTGTACCTCGCTTGATGCCTTCCCGCAGCAGCATAGCTCCTCCTTCCTGCATCCCGATCACCACCGTCCACTGTCCACCTCTCCTCCTTCCTCTCCCTGTTCGACCCCCTCCTCCTTGGCCGGACCTCCCCCTGGCCGGAGCAGCATCACTACCCCATCATCATCATCATCAACCCATCATCATCATCAACCCATCATCATCATTACCCCATCATCACCCCATCATCAACCATCATCATCATCATCACCCATCATCATCATCATCATCATCACCCCATCATCATTATCATCAACCCATTATCATCTCATCATCTCATCGTAACCTCAATCGTCATAACCCTCATCATCGTCATCGTCATCATCACCATCATCATCGTCATCGTCGTCACCATCGTCGTCATCGTCGTCAACCTCATCGTCGTACCTGTGCGCGCTAACCCCGAGGTTTGAACATGTCCCTCTTCTCCTTTTTATGTGTGCTTGTATATGCTATTAGTATTGCTTTATGATAGTTAATGGATTTTAGACTACGTCGATGAACCCAATGACTTGTACGCATACACATACGCGTATTAGAATTAAAGTGATATATATATACATATAAATATATGGATATATTATATATATAATTAAATGCTAAATAATAATTGTGACTATATATGTAACTATATTGTACGACCCTAGGACACTGTGGACTATCCCGTATTTACCTTAACCATGTTAACCCTAAGAATTAGGGAATTGTCTGCCTTGTGTAC